>CM067326.1:5590000-7990000 GCA_034376525.1 Nicotiana benthamiana
AGTAGGTAAAAATTCGTATGATATTCTTTGAAAAGGTTACACCGTACTTCCTTAGAATCACAAAATCTGACATTGCTACTGTGCTAAGAAATCTTATTGGTTGAAGAAATCACTTTTTAGCGTTAGAGTGAAGAAATCACGTCTGGTTGTAGTGCTTTTCGTAGGAATTAGTAGGAAATTAATAAGAAATCACGTTGGCTAAGGTGCAAAAGTTCACGTCTATTTGTGTTGTAGTGAAAATCTTAAGTGTAGTATTGAAAGTCTTAGATTTGATGTATATTGTAAGTAACATAGTAGGTGGCTTAGCATTTAAGTGTAGTGTAACTAACCTATTATGGTGCCACCTAATCTCAAATGACTAAGACTGATTTGATTAGAATGTGGCTTGCTGCCAAATAGAGGTCAGGGGATTTTAAATCTTTATTCACTAATTAATTAGGTAATATCCTATTATTCAATAATTAACTAATTAATCGTATAATTAAGAATTATCTCAAACTATTTAAAATGTTACTCTTTTTAACACACCTTATGCACTTTACTATCATGGCCATGTAGTACCATGTATTGTACTAGTCCATAAATATTTGGTATTTTAGCTCCGGCCCTATTTTATCCCAAAATATCAAACTTCGACTAAATTCATTTGCTTCGATTTGCTTACCATCTCACATTCACGAATTTACTCATTACTTATTTAAAATATCATAAAATGCTTATAATCTTAAAATAATCTCATTCCCGAACATACGTCGATTAACTTACGACAAAACTTTAACGTATGAAAAATGCGGGATGTATATCTCATTTCCAATATTTCATCAGTTTACTTACGGCTTACTTTCACGTTTGAAAAGATAGGGTATAACCCCGCCACAGTAGGCTTGGTAGATAACTTACGATCTTATCGGAGGTTGCCAAATAGGAGCCTGCCCATAGCTTATAGCTCGATTGATGTGAAAATACTATAACACTATATATATATATATATATATATATATATATATATATATATGTATAACAATATATATATATATATATATATATATATATATATATATATATATATATATATATATATATAGAAACACACATACACACACACTCTCTACTCTCTTGGTTGATAGAAGACAAATCTAAACTAAATATGAAGTTCCGGTAAGGGAGAATGGTGTAACTTATTAGACTAGGAAAATATACATAAATTTAGGAATATGAACTTCTCTTTATGTCTCGTTATCAAACACATGTAGGTACTGGATCATGACAAAATAAAATAAATATTTATCCTTAATATACCTTAACTCCGTTGAGTCATTAATACCTTCAAAGAAATTTGATATACAACTCGACTCAATCTACCACATCATAAGTAGATGCGTAATCAATGCTGAGTAAAGGCTAAGTCCGAAACTTAAATTGGTAGCTCGTTTACATAAGTTTGGACATCATCTCCCTTGTAACAAAGCCCTCCTCCAATACACTACACCAAAAAAAAAAAAATAACACAACAATAATAATATGTTTGTATGATGTTCCAACCTTTTCTCCGTTACAATATACCACAAAACAACCCAACATACCATCATCTTCATGAACAAAACGTCAACCATAATAGTGTCAAACAATCCAAAAATGTTGCGATGAACGATTAGAATATAGCCCTGCCATTATGTGGTATTTCTCCACACCCTTTCTTCTCCAAAACATCATTAAATAGTAGCAAAACATACAACCCAAGAGCAACACAAAACAGTCCACAAAATAGTCCCACAAGCTTAGCAACTCAAAGTTGATTTTTTAGTTTACTAAAACACGTTTTGCCTTATCTTTTCTTTCGAATTGAGCAACACAACAAATAGTACCAAATTAAAACTCATATCCAATGAACGAACCATGAATTCCACTTAAAAGTATTTTTAGAACCAGCCAAGAGTGACCCAACAACAAACAATATACCACTCTTTCGAAACTCGCTAGGTCTAGTCTTTACGATTGAGTTATAACTCGTACAAGCATAGATAATAAAAAAATGCAAATATTTACCTTGGATTGAGTAGAACCCAAAAAATGTAGCCCTTCTTTATCTATAATAAGCCCTCCAATATAGCTACAAGAAGGAGAACGGGAAACTAGCAAGTTGTCCGGGCTTTCGGCACTAGAATCACATCATAACACCCGAATACCCTACGGTTCGTGTGGGATTTTTGGGAGTTGCAGGGGTTTAATATGATTTTCTTGGTCTGAAATATGTCTGAAATAAATGAGTTTATAAGCCTTTAAAAGTTCCCTCTTAGCCGACTTTGATGTTTTAATTGAGGTCTATCCTTTTGGCAAGTAGGTGATGCACCTGCTTGTCACCTATCAGTCTATGCAGTCTCGCGAAAACGTGATATTAAATCTACTCCTATATTGTATCAATGAACGGTTTGCTCTGTTGGAAACTAAACTCATATATCTTTAATTTGATAGGTAGATCATCCCATAATTCCATGTACATTAAGAGAAATGTTTAGCTACATTTGACCTAATTTTCAGCATATTCATGAATGTAACTTTTGATGACCTTTGCCAACTTTTGTTCCACAACTGGGTTGAATTCAAAATGTAATACCGCAGTTATCATATGACTACAATAACTCATAACATAACATCTTTATTATGTTAATAACCATAATATCACCCTAAAAGAAAATATTATAACATTCCCAACTTGTCAACATTCATCGAAACTTATTTTCTTCAATTTATTTAGTTTCCAAGACTTTCATTCATGTAGGTACTTGTTATCCTTAATCTTAAATATTTGTAACATCCATGATAACATGATTAAATTACTGTATATGATTTTGAATATGATACCATTTGTGAGCTTACATCAATTCACTTAAGGCGTACTCTCATGTACGAAAATTAGCCAAAAAGACTGCTTCAATCTGCGAACATTCTCTGGCCTGTGGAGTGATTCTGCAACCACACAATTGGCTGCGGAAATTATTACTTCTGCAAAAATATTTCCTTCAACTCCCCAGCATAATGTTCAATCCAAATGATACAAACCGCGGCTCGCAAGCTCACAACGAAGAGTTTTTACTATTATTAACCTCTGCGCTTACTTAGGAATTGTGAAATCCGGGTTTTTAGGAAATATTTTATGTGGCCTTATATTAGGAATTAATTAATATTTGCACACAATTCTTAATTTTAATAAAAATGAGGCTAAATATCACTCACCCAATAACAAAAAAAATCCTAAAATTAAACACCAATTAGGTATCCACACTAGAGTTGGGTCACAACACTAGCTAAAAAATAAGCTACTCATAGAGAAAATATAAGAAACTAAAGAAGAAAATAAGATTAAACTCATAATAGATGATAAAGGAAAGAAACTCCTTTGTTAAAACGGTAAAATATTAGAAAGTTACCCAAAGCAGTAACGGAAAAATGGCTATCTATTTTTTGGTGTTCAAAACTTGTGGGCGCACATCTCAGATTTTGCGGACCGCACATTTTTTAGTGCGGCCGCACACTTGAATTTGAGCTTGAAACGAGCGACTTCTGTGGACCGCACATTTTTTAGCGTGGCCGCACTTTTTAATTGTGCTGCCGCACAATAATATTGTGGTATGCACTTCTTCATGGATCCAAACTTCCCTCTCTCTGAACCTCATCTTCTGCAGCCTCACAATAATTGTGCGTTCGCACTACGCAAAGGAAATATGCCAAAGGTTCTTCATGGTCTACGGCCGTACTCAATATTGTACAGTCTGCAATTTGCTCTTTTTGCTTTATTTTAGTCCTTGCCCAAAATTACTCCTTCTTGAGTTGATTTTCTTCTCTTTGACTCATATTCCCACACTCATTCAAGGAAGAACATTTCATTAGTTTTCAGGAATACCTTTAAGAAATTTTAAGATAAAATAGAAGTAAAAGAGTGCAAATAAGTAGTCAAAATCTCTACTTGTCAACTCCCTCAAACTTAAGCTTTTTCTTGTCCTCAAACAAATACGGTAATTCCCACCTTCACAAGAAAAGAGCTATTTCAGCTAGCCTAAAGTGAATCAAACACACATCAATTGGGAAAAACAATTATCCACAACACTTATTAATTATCAAAAAGGCAGTGATTTGACTTTTTAAGTACAATAATTTCAATATGACACTAGAGCATCAAGAGTTGACTTTATTCATCAAGGAAGCTGGATCTTTTTGTGCATCCTAAACTCCTCCTCCTATACTCTCTATTAGCATATCTCACTTCAGAATGTAAAACTCAATTCAAGGATTTGTGAATCGTTTGACTCTCTCAAAATAATGTCACAAGTACGACTCTAAGTACAATATGCTTGCCCCTCATGTAAATCTCCACTGATATAAGTTCACTCGGCTTAAAATCACGTAGGGCTTTTTTGGAATGCAATGAAGGCTGATTAGAAAAAGGTGATGTTGGACTATAAATGGGTTGATCTTTCCTTAAGCACTCAAGTTTTCTCTTTTGGTCTTATGTTTTGCCGACTCTTTTAAGTCATTATCTTTTTCCTTAAGGGAACTAGAGATACTTAACATCAGTTATTCTCGGTCATGATGTTCATTTTCTCCTTCTTTATTTTATCCATGCTTTGCATATTTGCTTTTCTTTGAATCCCTTCAAAACTTCATTTTATTCACTTTCTTTTTGCATATTTCTTTTTCTAAGCCTTTCCTTTTCTTAATTTCTTCTCTTTTTATGCCCTTATACCAATCTCAAACTCCTCGTCTCTCTCCCAAACATATGCTTCAGCAAATTACAAGAGTGTTGAGGAAATCTAGGGTTCCAAGATAGGGTCACTACAAACGTGTAAAGGCTTGTAACGTGGCTATCAAATGAGAATGATCTTAGGCTGAAATGGGTTGACTGGGGTTAGCTACATTGGTGGAACATGGAACATTTTACGCGAGCCAAGGAGAGCCTACAATCACTTTTCAAGCCAAGCAAAACTTAGAATTTTTCCTAGAAACATATTCGAGACAACTTGTAGACCATTCACATGGGTACTTGGACTTGCAATAAAAATATCACTTCTCACACAATTGGATTGTTAAAGAATATAGAGCCAAGGGCCCACAACAACAATATTCAAGATTGAAAATCATTAATGGTTCAACTAAACAACTCGATGATTGGTCAAGTCAACACAGGAGTCTCAAGGTCAACTAGACTATTTCTTTCCAAGAACATGTTTTTAACCATAATGTCGTAAGTAAATGTCTTGGTACCAATTGAAGCATGCTTGAGACCCTTTTATTCATTACTATTGTTTTTACCTAAATATTAAAAATGGACTCAATCCCCAAAGAAGGTTTTCACACTGTCCATCATTTGGAAAAGCCACCCGGTTCACATAAAACCCGCATTTGGAAAGAACCGTGACATTAAGAAAACCAAAGGCTTATGGCTCACTTACAAATATAAAGAAGCTACCAAATCAAAAAGAATGTATTAAAGTAAATAAGAAGGTATACTACTAAGAAAAAAAACTAAAGAAGCTATGAAATAAAGTACTGAAAGTAAGAAAATGAATATATAAACCGAGGGGAATAGAATATATACATCAAAAGAGAGGGAGGAATATATACATAATTAAAGAGAGAATAAAGGAAAACGAAAAAAGTATTAAACTACAAGCCAATGTCATATCAGACAAATCAAAATAGACCACCCCTTTGAACAAAAATAAGCATTTTCCTCAATGTTTTACAATAATTAGAGTAAGGAAGGGTAGAGAGTGAATGGAACTCCCTATGTGGTCTCAGTGTGAATCGAATCATCAGAACCCTCGGGATCCTCTTGTTGGATCTCATCATCCTCCAGTCAGGGAATAATAGGGTTGGTGAACATATGAAGCACCTCATCAGTAGTGTGGGCAACAAGGTCTTGCTCCTCAGATTAGCCAGCTCCTGCCTCTACTGATGGTCTTGCTGGGTCTGCTAGTACTAGTGGAACTATTTCCATCAGTAAGTCAAGTGGTATATCCCCAATGAATTCTATCTTGGACACTTTTTTCTAAATTTATCCATTGATTTCTTCGAAACCTAAGATTTCCGCATCTTATTCACTTCTTTCCCAAATCATTAATAGCTCCCCCCATGCGCCACCAATGTATCCATGATGGTTTTCTGCTTGTCTAGGATCTTCTTCAATATTTCCTCCACTTATGGAGGTACTCGTGGTGCTGGGCAGAAGAATGTGCTTCAACAACACTAGATTTGTCAGATGACTTTGAAGTAGCTGTCTACATCCATTAGTTAAGACTCGCCAATATCTGGGACACTCGTAGTGCAGTGAGTGGATATATGGATGAAGCATGCACTGGTATTGATGCAGAATGTATAGAAGATAGAGTTGGTGTCATGTCACATTTCTTGGTGGAAGGCATAGAAGCTGTAGCAGGTATGAGAGCTATAGAAGGCTCAGCATCTGAATCTATAACAACCACCATTGGCTCATCAGACTAGCTACTGGTTGCCGTCGCCTTACCCTTGAACTTTGGATTTCCTGGACCTGACAAAGAATACCATGTGATAGGCTTTTTTGCTCGCACTTTTGTATCAAAGCTCCTCGGCTCCTCCTTTGCATTTCTAAGGTATTTGGTGAGAGTGTAGGGATATGGATAGGAGCTTTCACCTTTTCGGACAACCACTGAGATGTTTTCCGACATGATGGCACCCACATTGACTGACTACTTGCCAATAATAGATGCTACCAAATTTTCTCGGGGGAGTGGGAGATTGTTCTCATTCCAGCACGGGTCTAACCGATTGCACACAAAAATTTTCCACCCTTTTTCTTCAAAATTGAGGATGGCCCGTGCAATGTAAACCCCCGCTGTGATCCATGGTTGTGGTGGTCTTAGAGCTGCAAAGATATATGCTAGCCAAGGGCGAGCTGAATCACCCATAGAAAGTTTCTGCATGTACTCGACTACCTCTACCTTCTCGAACCCCAAGTAAGTATTCGTAGAGATTTGATAGAATCTGAACTTCAAATTCCTCACTTTGATCACATTGGTACCCTTCTATATGCGTGCCACATTGACATATAATTTAACACCAAGTAATCCTCGCAATCCACAACACTCTGGGTGAACCACATCCACGATTTGCCCTCCCTGAACGACTTAAGGACATTTGGAGTGTATCTATTCAAATCTTTCAATATGAATTTCTGCTCAAGTGTGAGCGATATTTGGGACCATAATTCTCTGAACCTTGTGAAGTTGGTCAAGCTCACAAATCTAGTTTCCCATATCTCTTTCTTCTTCGACATCTTTAGGCCACCCACTCTAGCGTCTCCTCTTCTACTATCATAAGAATATCATCATCATCTTCTACTGCAACTGGTGTAGGTGGAGTGTGTGTCGAGGAGGGCTTTGAAAGATGGTTGTCGGCATCTGAATCCTCAGAAGAACTTTCTGTGGTAGAGGGTTCGTCCCGTAGTTGGTATCTCCTACGGAAGTGTGATAATTCAGACTGAGCCTCAGGTTGTTCCTACACTGAGTGACCTTCGGAAGCTCCCTTAGACGGGACGTATGAACTTGATTTTCGAACAATGTTTTCTTCTGCACACCCAAAGGTTCAGTAACTTTGCCTCGTCCTCGAAAGGGTTTACCTATCCTTTTAGATGTATCGCCTCTACCTCGTGATTGAACCATTGTCTTCAATACATGGCACATTAGTCAGTTACACTTCAAAATAGTGTTAACAGATGCATCAAAATAGTGTTTAGAAGAGACAGTGCGGATCGCACAAAAGCAAGTGTGGCCATAGACTGCCATGTGCAGACCGTACAACTTAAAAGTGAAGTCTCACAATCTAAGGTTCAGTTAATGGTTCTCTGATCTTTCAAAAGTGCAGTCTCATACAATTTCTATGAGTGCACAATTTTTCTGTGGTCCGCACAATTTTGAGTGCGGTGTGCACTTTTCATGTATTACATTCTGCACTAACTCAAGATCTGTAGACCGCACAATTTGGTGTACAGTCGCACAATTTGAAATCATACATCACTATTTTAATGTTTTGCAATTTTTACACAATTTAGACACGGTATTTGCAAATAAACATGATTAATGATCTTCCGGACCCGATGAACATATATGGTAGTAGTTGCATGATTTTAGGCACACATGAATAACATTTGATATATTAGGCATAAAAATAACTATACTAGTAAAGAACAATAACAAAGAAAAATTAAAGAATCTAAAAATGCATTGAACATACCAGTGATGAAGGATGCAAGTAGGAATATACACTAATGAAATAAATAAGGAGTGTGAACTAATTTGTCGAGCATTGTGCTTGCTTAGGTCTCAAGAACTCAGAGCATGTAAATTTGTGAATTGTTCACTGAGGTTTTATTTATAGGTTGACTAAGTCAATGTAAAGTTAAGTTGAGTGCAGCCGCATGAATTTGAATGCAGTCTGCACTCAATACCTGGAACTTTATAAAGCTCTAAGGTCCGCACAAAAGTGAGTAAGGCCACATATATTTGTGCGGACCGCGCAATTTCAAGTGCAACCATAGAATGGCTATGTTTTCTGTAAGTATGGCTTCAGAGAAGTTGCATTATCGGGCATCCAGTTCTGTAGCTGCAAAATTCTTTCTGCTATGGCAATCTTGATTTTGCAATCCACACTTTTTTAAAACACTTAGCCATTTTCCTGGGCACAGGATTTATTCTTGCATACACTTCAAATCTAGTTTGCATAATACAAAACCTATCTAAAGAAGTAGAAAAAGAAAAGTAAAAAAGAAACACGGGTCGCCTCCCAAGAAGCGCTTTATTTAACATCGCAGTACGAAGCAGATTACCAATCATTTGAAATGAAGAATCGCCACGGTGTGGCCATCATCAAAATTTTAAGGTTCAATGAACCAAAGGGGTTTACATTCACAAGCTTAAATGATCCACTCCATTCGTACTTGAACTTTCCCAGAAACATCCGCAACCGAGAGTTGAATAATAACACAAGATAACCTTCTTTCAACTCCTTGTTTCGAATGTACTTGTAGTGGAGGTACTTCATCTTCTCCTTATATAGAAACGAGCTTGTGCAGGCATGGTACCGAAATTAATCTAGCTCTTTCAATTGTGACACCCTTAAGTTCACCGCAACATCCCACTCAAAGTTCAACCTCTTCAATTCCTACATGGACTTATGCTCAAGTTCCACCGGAAGGTGACAAGCTTTCTCACACACCAATCGGTGTTTTGTAATCCATCTTATATGCCGAAAAAGCATCATCAAGCTTTCTTGACCAATCCTCCGATTGGATTCACTATCTTTGACAAAATACTCTTGATCTACCGGTTGGAGACTTCCACTTGTCTGCTAGCTTGAGGATGATAGGGAGCCAAGACTTTGTGAGTAAGGTACAAAAAGCCTTGTTGCAAAAATGTGAACCCCCATCACTAGATAGCCCTTGGATTACCAAATTTTGTAAAGATGATCTTCTTCAAAAATTCCACCACACTCCTAGCTTCATTGTTAGGAAAAGAAATATCCTCTACCCGTTTAGACACATAATCAATCGCAATTAGAATGTAGGTGTTCCCACAAGAGCTAACAAATAGACCCATGAAATAAGTACCCCACAGATAAAAAATATCTATATCCAAAATGGTTATGAGAGGATTTCATTTTCCTTTGAGATTCCACCGGCCTTTTGCATTCATCACAATGCTTGACAAGCTCACTAGCATCCTTGTAGAGAGTTGGCCAATAGAATCCACAACTCAACACTTTTGTTGCCGTTCTCACTCCACCATGGTGGATACCATACAGTGAAGAGTGGAAAGCCTTATGAATCCCTACTTGTTTCTCCTCTGGCATATTCTAATCACACTATCGATGCAAATCCGGAATAGGTATGGCTCATCCCAATAATAGTCAAGGCAATCCTGTTTGAGCTTCTTTCTTTGGTTTGAAGAGAACTCATTCGATACAAAGCCACTCACAAGATAATTTTCTAAGTCGGCGAACCATGGCATCTCGGTCATTGAAATGGCTAAAATTTGCTCGTTGGGGAAGGAATCATTGATCTCAAGGTCGTCATGTGGCATTCCCTCCCCTCTAATATTGTGCAGTCTACACTTTGATCTTTTTTGCTTTGTTTTAGTCCTTGTCCAAAATTACTCCTTCTTGAGTTGATTTTTATCTCTTTGACTCACATTCCACACTCCTTCAAGGAAACACATTTCATCAGTTTTCAGGAATACCTTTAGCAATTTTGAGCTAAAATGAAAGTAAAAGAATGCAAATAAGTAGTCAAAATCCTTACTTATCACATTGCTGCAATGGTCAAAATTTGGACGACTTGATAACTGCAAATAAACATAGTAGTGGATTGAGCCGACCAAGACATAATAGCGAGGAGTTATCCCAGCAAAGATCAACGCCAAGTAAAATAAAAGGTGCATGGAAGCAACGGTAGAATAAATTTAGAATAGAAAGAAGGAACATTCCATTGGATGTTCTTTCTGCTGTACTTTTTAGTGTTTCTTAGGAATATCCTTTATATATAAGAAGAGATAAAGAGCAAAAGGGCGATCTTCACTTTCTAGAAAAAACATATTGTAAAGGGTTGACTATAAGGAATAATCAAAAGCTTGTTTTTCTCATTGATTACACTATTCAATATAAAATTTTGATCTATAAGATCAAAAGATTCCCTATTCATCTTTATTCTCTATTGTTCTATGATATTGTCCGAAACGAGAATCATCCAAGTTATCTGACATTTGGATGATAAATCCCTTTTTATTACATTTATTGTTATTATATACATCTATTGTATGCTTTCATTACTATATTCATTAAAAATCATTGGGCATTTGTAGTCAGTGTATAAAATTTTTTGATTCACCCCACTTCATCAATACAATTAACTATTAGATCTAGTGGTTATTACATTTAACCCGGGATTCACCCTTCTCATTAATCCATATTATGAAAAGGTCTAGCACTATTTTGGTAAAACATTTTGCTGCTGTCTGTGAGGAGGTTCTCGTTAAAATTTTAGTTTCGTCTAGATAAAAAAATGACTGCCATCTTTTTCTAGTTTGCACAAACTATTACTGGCAAGAAAAGGAGATAAAAGACTGAAATCAATACTGGATGTCACTGCCAACCTCTTGAACGCCAACGTTGGAAGAGAAGATGAGGAGAATGTGACACCGAGTGCTACACCAAAGGGGAGAAACTCACCTCCCCCTCATGGAAGTATAACAGCTTCACGCGAAAAGAGAGCTTCCACGTCCACAATTGAGGAAGCATCACAATCAGTTAAATAAAAACTATTAGAGGCATGGTTGACAAGTAGTCTAAACAACATACTATACAAACATGTTCAAGGGGCGAGTGGAAGCACCACACAAGTGGATACCACAGCAACCCCCAATGAGCAACCTACTCTCGCTCCTCTCCCAACAAGTAACACTCACACCAATGTCGATGTGGGTAGTGACGCACTTGTGGCCATTCTAAAGAAACTAGAATAAATGGAAAACAGGAATAAAGTGCTCAGCGACCAAATGAAAGATGATCAAGAAAGGGTTGAAAAAATACCGAGCGTCCTAAAACTACTACCGAAACAAGACGTTAGCCAGTTCATCGAACAATCGAATAGCGAGGAGGCAGCCCACATGCCATACACAAGACTTTCAAAATGCCACACATATTTGAAGATATACAATGGCACAACAGACCCTGAAGATCATGTCATTCATTACGTCATAGCAATAGAAGACAACAACCTCTCAAAAGAGCATGTACCGTTAGTACTGCTGAAGAAGTTCGGCCAAACCCCAACAGGGGGAACCTTAACATGGTGCTCACAATTACCAACATGATCAACAACAACATTCGAAGAAATAGATGACAAGTTCGTCACCACCCACGCCGGGGCTTGTTGATACCAAAATTTTCCCTATGTATTTTATATACTCAAACACTTTTAAATAACATATTTATGCATATATTATAATGCCCAAGAGTTTTGGCACTTTTTCCCTATAATTGTTTATTTAAGCAGTACAGAATCCAGTAATTGCTCTTAGAATTATCATTTTTTGTGAATAATTTATTTCTATTCTTATATTTACACAGAAATATAATTAAGGTGATTTTTGCATATTAATATAAATTTATTGGATATTTTTAAGGCTAAATTGATATAATTGCAGTCATAGCCTATTTCTATGATTAATAGCATTTTCTTATAAAATCATTTCCAGTATTTTTAGATTAATATTAATATATTATTAATTAGGTTAGTGCTTTTTATTCATTTTTAAAATCATTTTACTATTTTTGTATAAAATAAAAGGGGAAAACTGGCTATTTAACACATAGCCCATTATTATTTCTATTTTAGCCCCAATTTATCCCCACCACCCATCAGATTTAATCAACCTAAGACCCAACTAAATCTGCCACAGCCCAGCCCCCACTCAATCTTAGATGTTGATCAAACAAGATCAACGGCCTAGATTATTGTTACTATAATTAAACCCTCCTAACTACCCCCAAGACCCATCACTTTCGAAGACCGGTCTCTCTTTCTCTATCCGTCTCTTCTCTCCTCCTTCTCTCTAGAACCATCTAGTTCTTCTTCTCTAATGGCCTTCACCATCTCTCTGGCCACCTCCAGCCTCGCCTCTTTCAACCACCAGCCGCCTTGAAGCCTTATCTCATCGGTTACCATCGTCCCTAAGACCCCATGAATCTTCACCATGCCAGACGGTCACTACAGCTTTTCCTAGGGTTGTTTCCGGCCTTTCTTCGATGGGTTTTAGCTCAATGATGCTATAAACATCATTGTTCCTATGTTTCACAGCTAGGTTCTCTTACTTCTCTCTCTGTTTTCTTATGAAACCCTAATCTTGACCTAAACCTCTTAAATCTCTGTATTTTAACAATTTTTAACTCATATCGTTATGTTTTGAACTATTCTCAACTCCATCTTTACAATTATACAAGTTTTAAACATTTTTGTTCCCTTTTGAAACTAGGGTTTCTTAACCGTTTTTCGAAAATACTTTATCTTCCGATTTTGAGTACTAAGTCATGATTCTCATTAATATTTCTAAACATTTTGCTTAAATCTGATGAAACCCTAGCTTTAGGGTTTATGTTTGTATTATTGTCCTGTTTACTTGTTTGTTGGTTCTTCTGGATTCTTCTTTGAGTTATGTGCTCTTTGCTTTAATTTTGTCGCTAGTGGTTCATTCCATTACCCTTTTGTGTTCTTTGTTTAAGGTTTCTTTAATTGTTTACATGGTAATTTTATGCTGATTCTTACAAACTCCCTTTAAGACTGTGATGCTTGCCTTAAAAAACTGTGACTTTGCATATTTTCCGTATAGTTTGGTTTTGATTTCAAATGCTTCCTTAATTTATGGGATACCTTCCTCAATTAATATTGATCTCCTAGGTTTTCAATCTCTTTAATTATTTTTGAGACTATTTTCCAGAATTAAGGTAGTGTTCTACCCTATATGTGTGCACAGATATGTTGATTGATTTGTCTGACATATTTCCCTAATTAGGTATTTCTCCTAGTCTTTTGTGTATACCTTATGCTATTCTATTTTCTTATGTGATTGTACTATGCTTTATGATTTCTCTCCTTTTAAACAACTGCTTATTACCGTTTGACTTTAATTACTTATTTTAAGGGGAGTCCTTATGCTGATTTTATTATGATTGATACCCAGTTCCATAATTATTGTTGAATTATTGACTGTTACCTTGTTTGTTTACTCGTCTACAGTACTATAAGTACCCCTATTCTCTTTTGCATTACACATTGATACATAGTATATTACAAACACACACAGCAATAAATATTGCTCTCTTTTCTGTTATTTCTCTCTTTTTCTCTCTGGCTCTACTGTTTTCCCTACTCTTGACTATTATTAGTCGGCTAAAAATCCAAGGCTAATATTGTGCTCATATTTGGATCTTGCACTCAGTTGTGCTCTCTTATTGTTGGTATGTCCTGATTAATTTCAGAGTCCCAAACCAATGTGGTTATTACTAATTCTGTTCATTATATTCCTAATTGTTTTCTACCTATGCTTCTGCTGTGCAACATGTAATTGACCCCTGGATTGCCTGTTGATATTTGTATGCTCATGACCACTGTTTGCTCTTAATCTTGCCTGTTATGACTGTGTTCTGTTACTAACTACTATTATGCCAGAATTCGACCATTTATAGGTCCTTTAAAACTCTTTGATTTTTGTGTACTCATTCTAATGGATTTGCACAAGTCTGTAAATCTCTTGGTGATATTATCTGATCTATTTGTCCCATTTTCCCATTATCCTTGTGTGTAACTCTCCAAGTTTGAATAAAAAAACCCTTTAAACTAGGAATTTTCCTCTCCTTCCTGCACTTGACACTACGCCTTCAAATTAGGTCCCACCCCCTTCGTGTGAGCATTTGTTAGAGTACCCCTAAGCACTCACTGAACTTTGATACATAGGTATGGTAATTCCACACTACACCTTTCCAACATTTTGGCAATTTGCTGGGGTGCTGGTATTGGCCTGGGATCTAAGGAGGGTCTAGAGAGCTTTGCCGCGCCCAAGCCATATTAAGGATATGAAACTCAAAATGAGTGAGGTTAGAAGAATGTCATTGAAGACTCCCTGTAGAATAACTTCTTATTTAATTTTTTCATTACTGTAATTCAGCAATCATTGATTTGTAATAATTTGTAAACGAATGATTGGGGTTGAATAGTGAATATGGGAGGGGAGTATGCATGGCTAGTTTGAGTAATGGATAGAAAACATGTTTATAAGACTTTATTTACTTATTTTCACAATAGATAACCTGTATAGGACATCCATCTCATACATTAGAAATACTGATCTAGGTTCTTTTTTTTAGCCTATTATTATACTCATTTCATAACCATGATTAGTTAATAACAAGCAACTAAACTGTTATAACTCTATTGTTTTATTCTCATAATCATTAGCATTTACAAATCATGTTTTAGGTACTCCTATGTGCATTAGACATCCTGTTGTTTATGCTTTTATTCTTGTCTGAGTTGCAATTATTAAATGCTTGATTAGCATGCTTAATCTAATAATCTCAAAATATGGTTAAACTGTTCGTAACGTTTTTGTAACTGTATCCCTCTTCAAAATAAAAAATCAAAATGCATGTTCTCCCTTTAAGATGATTAGGCAACGCATACGACGCCTAGGAAAACTTTAAGCCTAATAAGAATTGATTAATCACGTTCCCTCGGTTTAGGACCAATCAGCTTCTTTTTATATTTTGAACTCTGCTACTCCCATTCTTGTTTTGCCTCTCTAAATTTCACTCTGCTTTTATTAAAACTCCCACTCTATCTTAAAACAATCTTGAAATTGTGCATCTATTTACTCTAATTGATTTTCTGATTCTTGTTCAATTATGTTTTCAAACAACTGGGTTACCACTCTCTGCCCAGAATCGTGCTATTTTAAATACTTGTCATGCTTCTCGTTAAACTACTGTATTTTCAAATTACTTCTCTTTGTATCGCTACATTATTTTCAAAACCCACGCTTTAACGATTTTTATCTTTATTTTACTAAACTCGAAATTGTAGTACACTTCTAAATCTTACTGTTGTCTTCAAACTGTTGTATTTCTGAAAATCATTCATTCTTGAAATTACTTAGTCTTAACTGAACCTTCTGCTTTCACTGCTAATTTTCAAGAATATACCCTCTTGAAACCTACTATTTTAACCTAAACATTCCTAGTTTTAAATTCCCATCTTTGAGACCTTAAATGTGTTTAAGACGTGCTAATTAGGTGTTCACTTGTGGAAGGATCCGTGAGCTTTTATTCGTCTTTGTATGCTCCCTTATATGTGGTCTTATTTGTTATGTATGTCGCTTAGCATTTTATCCTTTAAACTTGAGGGTTTAGCCTAGTCCTTACCTTGTAGGAATAGTAGTCCTAAATACCCTCCAGGACTTATAAGATGGGGACGAGTAATAGTGTACAATAAGCATTTTGATCAACCCACGCATTTCAAATAACCATTACGGGTGGGGAGGGTAGAATATGGAGATGATGATCAATGCACTAATATCTCATGTAGCCCCTCTTCCGAGGAGCGATTACTGGATATTGTATTGATGTGATCCATATTGATCATAAACCTAGGACCTCTCTCTCCCTTTATTCGCTTACATCTATTTCTTGCAGAATTATTTAAATACTTCATAAAATTTCTGCCCTATTTATTTTTCTCAAGTTTCGATTTACTTGCATTATTGTATGTGAACCCTTTCTATTTGAGCCCTTGAATATGTGAAGTCACAATTATAACATGGTCGCAAACCACACTAGTGGATTTTGAGGGGTGCCTATCACCTTCCCCCAGAGATAATTTCTAGCCCTTACCCAAACTCTGGTTCTTCAAACTCAAGCCCTTCTTATTGTACTAAAGCACTTTAATCATTAGGTGGAAACTTTTCAAACTCCAAAACATAATTCCTAAAAAGGGAAGGAGTTGTCCTCCCAAATGTTGTAAACTGGATTTTGCGACAGCATGGCGACTCTGCTGGAGATGTCGTGGGCTTTTACCATTTCATATTATTTTTGACTATCGCTTTTTATTGCCTTTACTTAATGTCTTTACCTCCTTTTAACTACAAAACTGACTTGGCTTTTTGTTTTTTTTTCTTTAATGCTTTCTTTTACCGCGTTCCTTCAATATGGTTGTAATTATGAGTAATTATTGTAATCATCACTTTATGAACGTGCAAATACATGACATCGTTTTTCATTTTTTGCATCCTCAACATCATATTCCACTCGTGCCAAACAAAATATCATAGCAACACTTATAATGAGTGGTTGCGCCCTTCCAATATTATCACCCCTAATTTTGGCAAAGGCATATTTGTGGTAAAACCACTCGATCAGCGGTGTAGTCGACGGTTCCGTGATTTTCCCTCTTGAGTTGTCGCTCAAGATACCGGTATAGTACCCCATAGAAACCTTACTATATTTGGCTATGCATGCATCATGGTCGTACCTAGCTGAGAATTATGATGTCCATATAATGACTCTATAAGATAGCCTTGTCCAAAGTCCATTTGATTTCCTTGAAACCCAAATGGACGCCACCATTTTCTGTGCATTTATTTGGGGAACCAAATGTTGTTTATGCTAATTATTGTTTTAAATAGTAGAGTCTTATGGGGTAAGGGTATTAAACTTGGTTTTGCAGAAAATGAGGCATGAAATTCCCAGATTAGGCATGGTAACCAACATTTGCCAAAGGTTGCTAAGCTGGTGGGAAGATCTTCACTCCACTGATCAGACTCTTGTCCGCAAATATTTGGGAAATTTGCCTTCTCTTTTGGAAATCCAACCCAACAACAAAATCATAAAGGCTGCGACTTTATTCTGGGATAGCGACACATCTCTGTTCCGCTTCGGTAACCTTGAAATAACACCTTTGCTCAAAGAAATAGGAGGGTTAGCTGGTATTCCTTGGGAGACTCCGAGTTTTCTTATGCCGGAAAATCACAAGGTTAGGGGTTTTCTCAAATTGATGGTACTATAGAAGAACACAGACTTGACCTGCTTGAAGGATTCCTACATTCCTTTCGACTATCTGTACGAGAGGTATGGCCATAGTAAGTCCTAACATACTTACCTAGACGAATTTGCCCTCACCTCATTGGGGCATATCCACCAAAGAGTTATCGTCTTTATGTTATGCCTTCTGGGATGATAGTATAGGATCTATACCAGATTGGCCATGGTCAGCAAGACTTTGATTGTAGGAATTAGCGGGCAACCTATTTGCATAGAACCTATGATCGTTGCTATGATATACCGGGCCTTGGAAAACTGTCAATGAGGGGCCAATCACTTTGAGGGTTTGTAACATAGTAGTTCAACTCTGGCTCACGGAGCACCTCCAAATGGGAGAATATCGGCAAGAGATTCTGCACAGAGACTGCGATGATTATATTGCCTTCCATCAGCCAAGGCAAATAAACTATATGTGTAACATGTTTGCTCAACCGGAAGACGCTGAAAGGTGGGTAGATTTGTTTGAAAATCTGAAAGAAGACCAAGTGCAGCAGATGTTCGAATGGTTACCTACTAAAGATTTTATCGTCCGATCTCCGGATGCACCATTTCTTATATTCATCGGTCTGAGAGGAATTTATCTTTATTTCCCTCTCCGAGTCATGAGGCGGGCAGGAAGAAAGCAGGTTATACCAAGGGTCGACAAGATAAGTAACTTCAAGGACGACTTTCAAGATGATGATAGCCTTGAGAAATGCCAAGCTCAGCACATGTGGCACTGCAAAATCTTCTTGGGGAAAGATTCCATTGAGCCGAATAGGTATCACGCCGGTTGTTCGCCAAACTACAAAGGTTACTGTAGGATAATCACAATGGTTTGGGTCATCATGGTTTGTTTGAGGTCATAGTATTATCGATGAAGAGGCTGAGGTACAGGTTAAGTACAACCAATTGCGCAAAAGGATTCAAGAGTGCGAAAGCGAACATCAGAAAATTCAAGAAGCACATCAGAAGTTGATTGAAAAATGGAAAGATATGGCTGTCAGCGCCAATAAACGACTGGGGTATTTGGAGTGGATTTAGTAGAGTTGGAAAGGAAGTTCATCCAGAGGATTGAAAACTGCCAGAATGCCAAAGGAAACAAAGGAGGACACTTGGCTAGAGCTTACTTGCTGATGTACCTACGTGACCTGGTGAAGTTGTTTGATGGAGCTAAATATGCGGAGTCTGGGAAAGGTCCTTTTAGGACAAAGTAGTTAGGAGCCAATTTCTTTTTCTTTAAAATGAAATAAGGCTAATGGCCATTAGTGACATTTTACTTTCTACTATTTTAGTTTCATTCTGTGATTTGTCTTATTTTTGTCAATAAAATGAGGCATCTACCATTATAAGTTCTCCAAATCAACTCGTCGCTAGGCCTACCTCAGGAACAACGAGGCTCCCAAATTATGACACGATTTATATTCTTTCACTATGTGTTTAAATATTGCAATGTTTTCATCTCATAATCCACAGTAACTTGTTACCTTTTTTGTTTTAACATTTTGTTTTATTCCCCTCCCTAAAAGGTTAGTTCGTGCACCCTGGAATCATCATCTAACTCTATCTAAGGGCCCTCCACCTCCTCCTCTTCTGAGCCCTATCAGAAACAAGAACAAAAAAATGGAAGATTTGAGCAAAATCAAAAGAGTTCTAGTAGAAGTTATTGAGGTTTCTGGAAGAATTGGACCAAGTTTGGAACTTCGTGAGCTTATCATTTTCCCTCACTACCCAAGACGTTAACTTTCCCAATGATCAAAATACCACGCCTCCATAATATCCCGAAACAAGAAAAACAACCCGTTCACCATCAACACTGCAACACATGCCACACTTCAAATAACACCCCACTACTTATCCCTGAACCACTATGCTCCTTAAACGATCATCTCCACAACACTCCCATCTACGTAGAAATCATACCACACTATACTCAACCAATTTCAAGCACACCCAAGTGTGATGAAAAAGACTCTCTTATAAGGAACCTGGCCACAGAACTCAAGAAGCTATCTAACCGAGTCCAGGGTGTTGAAAGAAACAAAGGTATCGAGGGGTTGAATTATGAGGACCTTTGCATTTACCTAGATGTCGAACTTCCAAAGGGGTACAAACCTCCTAAGTTTAAAATGTTTGATGGCATAGAGAATCCCAGAGTCCATTTGAAGACGTACTGTTACAAGCTGATCGGAGTCGGAAAGGATAAAAAGATTCACATGAAGATCTATAAGAGAAGTCTGAAAGGGGATGTTGTATCTTGGTGCATCAGCCAAGACCCCAAGAAGTGGATGAACTAGGTATTATACCATTTGATTTTATGGACAAGTTCAGATTTAATACGGAGAATGCGCCAGACGTATTCTACATCCAGAACTTAAAGAAGAAACCTACAGAGTCATTCTGCGAGTATGCTACTCATTGGAGATCAGAGGCTGCTGAGGTCAGGTCAGGCTTAGAAGAAGAATAGATAAACAGGTTTTTCATCTAAGCTTAGGACCTACAATATTATGAGATCTTGATGTTCATTGAGGGAAAAAAAATTTCGGACATCACCAAGCTAGGAGAAAGGATCGAAGAAGGTATTAAAATAGGTATGGTCACCAACTTCGAAGCATTACAGGCAACCAACAAGGCTCTACAGTCCGGTGGCACATCCAAAAAAGGGATGGAAGTTCCACGACGGTTGCACAAAGAATAAAATCCCCAATAAAATACAAAACCTACCCATTATTTCCACTCACATATCAGCCTACTCAAAACTACCAAGCACCATTGCCCTCTTACCAAGCTCCACCACCACTTACCAATCCCCCTACATAGCATCCTACTTCACCCAGATACTCACAACCCACACCTATCGACAAAGCCTATAATACTCAACCCTCTCACTATCAATCACCTCCAACTCGCTAAAAACATCCCTAGACCTTGACCTAGCTTCGACAATAGACATCCCAAATAATAAAATACCATTGCCGAACACATCGACCAGCTGTACGAAAGGAATAAAGTTGCTAGTTACGCCGCCCCTATACCTGCCATAACTCCAGAAAACTCTTTCCAATGAATCAACCCAAACAAAACCTGTGCATACCATTCTGGCATGAAGGAACATTCCATTAATGAGTGCCACTCCCTGAAGGATAAGATTCGGGCTATGATTGACAACAAGATCATTGTGACAAAGCAGGTTGCTCTGAATGTTCGCAGCAACCCTCTGCCTGACCAAAAAGGTAGATGCATTTACATGATCGAGATAGAGGATGATTAGGACCCCAAAGGGTCAATCAGATTAATAACTGAAGGTGACAATCCAAAGTAACCGACGGTCACACTTGATCTGATTGTAGTCCAAATTTAACCTTCTGAAGACGCTGAAGTGAACACGTCTATACCACTCGATCATGAAACAACATCTTATGCAAAGACGCTAGGACCAATTGAGGTTGGGTTTGGGTCCCCAAAGGCACCTGCGTCATTTGAATTTGCCGTGTTACCTCCCAAAGTACGAGTACCCATCCCGGTGGCAATGTGATCCATAGCATCATTCCATACGAAAACTATCATCTGGGACTACACAGCTGAGGCAAGGAGAAAAGGAAAAGCATAACTGGAAAAGCAGTTGCGACACAGGTTATGATAAGAATCGACATGGTTAATACACTGGAACATTTAGCTGAATCAAGTAAGCAGGCCTCTGGACGGCCTATTGAAACTATGCCAGATGATCTCTGGAGAAAGATACAAGCAACAGAGTACTCAGTCATCGAACAGCTGAATAAGAGGCTAGCCTAGATCTCCGTCTTAGCTCTGCTGCAAAGTTCTGACGTACATAAGAATGCCTTAGTGAAAGCGTTGAGTGAGGCATATGTATCCAGCAACATAACTAGAGGAGAAATGGTGAACATGGTAGGGCAAGTATTAAAAAGTCATAAAATCACTTTCCACGAAGATGAGCTTCCACCAAAAGGGCTAAGTCACAACAAAGCGTTGCACATTACTGTGCAATGCGAAGATTATTTCATCACCTGGATTTTTATTGACGAAGGGGCCAGCCTCAATATTTGTCCATTGGTGACTCTCAGAACATTGGGAAAGAGACTACATGAGATCAAGGATGGAGCCATCAATGTCAAAGCTTTTGATGGTTCCCAAAGGTCCACTATTGGGAAAATCACTTTGTGTCTGCAGATGGGGCCCATTTGGTTTGACGTTGATTTTCAAGTGATAAACATCCCAACGTTTTACAACTTGCTATTGGGATTGCTTGGATTCATGACGCTGGAGCGATAGCATCAACCTTGCACCATGCGGTAAAATTTGAGTGGAATAACCAACAGGTGATTATTCAAAGTGATGTAGCAATTCAATATACAGTCGCCAGACCATTCCGGTGATTGGAAGAAGAGGGAAGATAGGCAGAGAAACCTAACTCCACATTGAGCGAGTCAACGTCGTAGATAAGGATAAACCGAGGGATAACAAAATTGAAAGCACACTAAATTTTGAGAGGATATGAACCTGCACGGGACTCGGCAAGAACCTCCAGGGAATCACCAAACCAACAAGAGAAGAAACATGGTACCACTTTTGGTTTGGGTTATAAATACAATTGGGAGGATTTCAGCCACTGGTCGCTACCTTGGCGCGGTCCCTACTATCCACTGGAGCATTTGATACCTCGCTTGGAGCAGACTTTCCAGCCGGCCAATGTCATATACTGGTCGGAAGAAGAGGAAGTATTGATGGTGATGAGGAATTTGTTTATGGAAGAGGATATTATGGACTGTTGTTTCATTTTCCAGGAGGAAATCCTTTCTTTAAAAGCTGTGAGCCGAGGAGCACGCCTCTATAGTTGGTCCATCCCAACCACCAGGGCTCGAAAAGCTTCAGGGTAGCAAGACCGAACAAAGCACCATGCATTACTTTTTACATTTTCGCTAATTGATTTTTTTCTGTATTTTCTTTAATTTCAAAAAAGATCTCAATGTTCAAAAACAATTATGATATTTATTAAAGCATTTCATTTTCTTATAAATCTCACTCTTTATTTCTATCGTTAATTTTTTTACACAAAATTACAATTACTTATCTTAACGAACCGATGATTGTGACTTGCTAGAAAACTACGTACCAAACGTACATTGACTCAGAAGGGGACGATAACCAGAAGAGGTCGTTAAAAAGGTCGAGGATTTTGAGAATAGACTAAGTCTAATTTGGATTAGACTGAGGTCGTCAACTTGGTAGGATATGAGCATGTGATTCTTGCCTAGCTTAAATTACTCCTATAAATTAAAAGTATGATTTTCTTTATTTGTGTGATTTCAGAATTTAATTGCATAATTGTGTGTTTGCTTGCACGTTGAGTTCATTTTAGTTCATAAAAATACAGAAAAATAGCATTTTGAATTTAGGATACAATGTTAACATTTTTAGATTCAGTGATTAATTGATAGCATGGAAAAACAAAAAATAATAATAAAATCGGTTGTTTTTGCATTTTTTCTTTTGAAGTTTCAAATTTGTCTTAATTTCTTTCTTAATTAGGAGTTAGTAAATTTGTGGAATTTAATAAGCTTAGTTTTAGATTTAATTCAGGCTTTGGCTATTCTACTTGTTAATTGTGTATTTAATAAAATCAAATTAGTAATTAAAATAAATAAGAAAAAAAAAGATTTGGAAAATATGGTCTTGATTAATAGACCCATTTTGGGCCAGTTCAATTAAATTACCAGCCCAAACACCCCCAACTGCTACCCAAACCCATCTCAAGAAACCCAGTGCAAACCCCACCTCTAAAAAACGACGTCGGCTGGCCATGTAAATCACAACCATCCATCTCTTTGATCCAATGGTAGTGAAGCCAGGTTAGGATAGGTATATGATCGTTTCAAACCCCCCTCCCCCAAATAAGACCTCGGTCTTGTCGTCCTAAACCCTAATTCACTCCGTCGTCTCCCACCAACCTCCGACGTCTGCCGCCGGCTGGAAATCGCCTCCGTCGATGGCGATTCTCCAAATGATCCAAAATTTACACCTCATGCTCCTCTCCTTCTCTTCTTTCTGAATCTACAATTCTTTGCCCTCAAATCCTACCCAAATCTTTCGAATCTTAAATCTAAAGAAGCGGTCAAACCCCAAAGCCCTCCAATCCAAAGAAAATCATACCCGTGGTCTTTTCAACCTCCTCTTCTCAAACTCCAAACCAAAATCCTTCAAATTCAGTTTGAACTTGTCAAATTTTAGATCTAAGGTTTACGAAAAGGTGGAGTTGCAGATTCAAGGATTTGTCTACTTTCAAATTGTTCCTAAATGATATTATGTGTCAATTTTGTTGAAGAAAAGACATATAATATTATTTAGGATCATATTTGAAGGCATCTAAGTAAAATCAAATCCGAGTTTGAAGGTCAAGATTCAATCCTAGTCGGTAAGTCCTAGATGTCGTCCTTTCGTTTCTTTCCTCTCCTTCTTTCATTAGGTTCAGACAAAGGTTCCGATTTGAACCCAGGACTACTTGTTGAGTTTGTTCCTTATTTTTTTGAGGTCCATTTAGTTTTCGTTAATGCATATTTCAAATTTTCTTTCCTGCTTACTTACTTAGTTTGATTAGTTTAGTTTAAAATTCGATTAGTACTTTTGCTTGTTGTTTGGTTTTTCTTTTGTTCTCTAGTGTTTGATTTTTCTTTTTTTCATACTGGTTTTATGTTATATTTTCTATTTCTTAGTTTTGGTTTAACTAATGAAAGATAGTATAAATTCAGTTAGTTAATTTAGATTTACGAGTTTTTTTATAACTGAATTTAGGTATAGTTGAATGATTTGCATGTTTGTTAATTGATCATGGTTTAGTTTAAAATGGCTAGGTTAGATATGGCATAGGTTATTAATTGAGTGGGCATTTAGGAGGGTGTTTTAGGAATCAGTTGGGGAAAATATCTTTATAACTGATTTAGAAAGTTCTAATAGGGATCTTTGTGAAATTCCTTTATATCTATTTGCTTAACTTCGGTGGCAAGTTATAACCTTAGGGACCCCCTTAGCTAAAAGAAAAATTAAAATGGGGGTGGGCTAATGGGTAAATAAGTGGTCCTGAAGTCTGTCCTAGGGCTTGGCCTATAAAAAGACATTATTCTTGTTTTTGAAGGCAAACAAGAGAAGGCTGAAAAATCTAGAAACAAAAGGCCGTATAAATCCCTGTTTCATCCAAGTTTGAGCATAAAAATAAAAACAAATACCAAAGATAATACTGTTCAATTGATTCATGTTCTAAATTTGAGAGATTTACTCTATTGTCAAAAATTTTTTATTCCTTGAGGTGAAGAAAAATGTTTCGAACTGAGATATTGGAAGATCTGGGTTTATTTTGCTTATTAGTTAAATATTCTATTGTGTTTGCCAAGCAAAAGTTCACTGTTGCATTGGTGAGGTGGTTAAACTTGAGCGGACTACTCCTGTTTTTCACTAACCTTCTCACTGCTTTTCATTTTGCTTCCCATGTACACACTTGTATCCAATCTCATGTGAGGCTGGATCTGTAATTAAATGAAGAGGAATTCTAGTCCAATCATGTGTTTAGCTATCTTGTTTCTACAATTATGAGTTTATAATTTAGTTGTCACATTGATGAATTTGAACTTATAGTGGGGCAGTATGCTGTAGTTCCTGCTTCTTAACTCTACTTTACATATAGGCTCAGCACGGGTCAAATAGGTGTCACATGAACATGTATTTCCTTGTTACATTAGCCCCTCAATTAATTAGCTAATTCATGTTTCTGTTATGGTATATCAATCAATGATGTATCATGAACATTTGAAGATCATCTTGGAGACCACATACGTTAACATATTTACTTGCTGATAGCATGGTTCGTTTACTGGTATTTCCTATTTTTTTACCTTGATAATCGAAGGGTAAATTTCAGTGTAAGGATCTAAAGTATGGGAAGTTACATGCCACTTGTAGTCTTCACATAGCAAGAGATTAGTTAAGTTTGGTCAAGATTTAAACAATAATAGCCATTATTATAAATGGTTCAATGTTAAATTTTATGTCATTGTTGAGTTTTTACGTGATTGTATATGCCAGTTTGAAGGAAAATTAGACAGTTCACATTTATTTGGGCTCGAATTAGGGACTCCGTCGACTTTTGAAGCCAGTCCCTTATGTTTTTGGACTTTCCTTTCGGCCCTGCGTGGCCTGGAGCAGACTGTAGCAGCCACGTAACCTAGGCACTTAATTTGAAACTTTAACTTCTTTTTTTCAAATATTTTCTCTTGGGCTAGTGTTTAACGTTTGAGAGAAACAGTTCAATTTCCCGTTTTCCCTATAGTTTTTTTTCGTAGCATTATTTGACCGAACAAGATTTTGGTTTTGAGGAGTGGGCCAATGCTGGCCCAATTGAGGACTGTGCTGACAGTATTGGAGTCCATCTACCACCATTGGGCGTCTCTTATATTCAGAGGTGGACTTCCAATCAGGCCCAAATCTCGATTTACTATGAAAATTCCGTTAATTTTGGTTTGATGGGTAAAGTTTGAACTACCTCTTAATGTGAAGATCAGCCTCTGCTAATAAGTTTTTTATTGGCTAATTAGTCCTTTTAAATATAACAATGTTGGGAGGTTAGCCATACTAGATAATAAATAGTTTTGGGCCTTTCAAGTTAAGTAGCGCATTTGAATTAAGAGGTTTTCCTCTTGTTCAAGTGTGGATTTGAGCTTGAGGCCCAAATTCCTTGAATGCTTTTGAAAATATTGAGTAATAATGCTTACCAACTAAGGCTCTTTAGAGACAACCATTAATAAAAAATAATAGTTCATTTAGGAAATCCTTACAAAATGAGGTGCGCCACATCGAATAAGATTCACAAGTTGTGTGGCCCTTTTAATTACATTTTTATAAAATATTTAGAAATTGGGTAAGCCATTTAGCAAATTTTCATGGCCTCCCGTACAATTAATAACACGCTAGTTGCTTTCGGTGCGCTCTTTAATAATTTCACTTTACTAAATATGGGTGCGCATTTATGCGACTTAAACCCAAATCCCAACGATGTTGAAATATGTCAAAAATTGCAGGTGCCTTTATGTGACGTGGTTTGAGATGTATTTTAATAACGTCGCAATATTCCTTAAAATTAGATAAAAAAGTGGTTTAAAAGTCAAACTTTGCACATAGGTACAAAATGCAGTAAATTCGGATAATCAAGCTGAATATAACAGTTTCGCGACCATGCTAGAACCACGGAACTCCAGAATGCCTAACACCTTCTCCTGGGTTAACAAAATTCCTTATCTGATTTCTAGCTCGCCGACTGTATACAAAGTCTAACATTCCTCGATTCGGGATTTAAACCGGTGACTTCGAATATCATTAATTATCCCAAGTGGCGACTTTGAAAATCTCTAAAGTAAATAAATATTCTTTAGGTGGTTCTTTATTTGGGAAAACTCCATTAATTACACCCTTTGCTGAGGTTGTAGTGTAAAAAAGGAGGTGTAACGGCTCTAGCGACTCTATTGGGGATCGAATCCAAAATCTCTGGTTCAGGGTTCAAGAATTCGAGCTTTAAATAATTATTGTAGCTGGCTTTATTATTATTCTATTTTATTGCATAATTCTGCCCAATGTGTTAAATGTTGTATTACCACTTTAATATTATTTGGACTGTGTATAAATTGAGGTGAAACCCTTCTCTTCTCATCTCTTGGACAAGTTACAAAGCCGGATGGCCTTTCTGTTCCTAGAATATAGCTCTCTCCTCGACTCCAGTTGTTCGTTTGGGTACACAATCTAGAACATATACAAGGTTTTAAACGTAGAATAACTTAACTCATGTCGGATCCTTAGTAGGAACACATATATGCATCATGCATTTGACTTAGTTGACTCAACACATGGGTTGAGTCCGTCTGGGACAGGTGCACCCAAAATAATGGACCATCCTGATGCATTTTGCGTGCTACTTGTTCATTTATTTGCATGTTGACCGGCTTGTGAATATCGGGGAAAAAGGTTGAGAAAAAGAGAAATAGCATTATGAGGTTAAAGAGAGTTAACCTCATGTTTTGAAAAAATCAATGTCCAATACTGCTGAATCTCTACCGAATTTTTTAAAAAATGAAAAAAAAATGAAAAAGCAAAAAGAGTCTGTTTTATTTGCCCAAGAAAAAGAGAAAAAGTTTTGTTTCCAAAAATAGTTTATTTATTTATAGAATAAAAAAGAAAAAATAGATTCTTGTTTTCAAAAGTGGTTTTATTTGCCCGAACTTCGCCTGTTTGATTCTCACAGGGTGTGAGATACGTAGGCAACCATCATCAGGCTCACCTTCATTTTTAC
Source organism: Nicotiana benthamiana (assembly GCA_034376525.1). Lineage (NCBI taxonomy): Eukaryota > Viridiplantae > Streptophyta > Magnoliopsida > Solanales > Solanaceae > Nicotiana > Nicotiana benthamiana. Next base: position 5,618,001 of record CM067326.1, read on the forward strand.
AAAAATAACCAAAAATAACAAGGTTTTGTTTGTGACTAGTAAATAAAGCAGTCGTGTGTCCCTAATAGGGCGCTGCAAGGCTGCTTCTGCAAGAACAACCATCTTGGATTATTTTCAACTTTTGATCAGTAGAAGGCACAATCTTAATTTTTGCTTCAAGATTACGACAATCAGTACTACCCATCAGAACCTGCTTACAAAGCCCATGAACCTTACTCCTATGCTCGCCGTTTTGAAATCCCGGCGCAGGCTAAAAAACCAGTCAAAAAGACCGAGCAAGAGGAGGCGCTCAGGAAGATTAGAAGTTTAAAACAATCGTTTCGAGATATGCGGGGGTTAAGTGGCCAGGTGAGTGTGGCATTCAAAGACCTTTGTTTATTCCAAGATATGTAGTTGCCTCCGAGTTTAAAAATACCTAAGTTTGATTTATGATGGACATGGAGATCGAATCGCACATCTAAGGGGTTTTCGTAGCAAAATGAGAGGAGCAGAGGGAAACGATGAACTGCTAATGGCGTACTTTAGTCAAAGTTTAATTTGATCGGCATTGGAATGGTACACCTGACATGATCATGCTTGTTGGAACACTTGGGATGACCTAGCACAAGCATTCGCCTATCACTTTCAATATAATCTTGAAAACCGTCTATCTTTGACGAAACTGGAAACGAAATACAATGAGAGCTTTAGAGAATACGGTTTCTGTTGGAGGGAACAAGCAACGAGGGTTGACCCTCAAATGAAGAAGAGTGAGATGGTAGATTATTTCTTCCAAGCTTTGGAGCCTACATATTTGGGTCATCTGGTGTCGGTAGTGGGTAAATCCTTCAATTAGGTAGTTAAAATGTGAAGTATGGTCGAAGAAGGACTCAAATCTAACAAGATCATGAGTTACTCTGCGATCAAAGCAACCACTCAGGCTATCCAAAGTGGGACCGGAGGAGCATTTGTAAAGAAGAAGGAGGAGGAAGTAGCGGCAGTTGAGTCAGAAACTTGGTTCAGGCCCCGGGCTCCATCCTGTTACAGCCAACCCCGTCCTCACCACCAAACATACCCATTGTCACACCTCTTGTTTACACGGCTACCCGAAGGATGAACATATAAGGTAGTTTTTCCAATTAAAGTAACATTATTCGAAATGGGATTATTTATTTAGAGTCGCCACTTGGGATAGGTTTGACTTTTGGTGTCCCAAGTGACCGGTTTATTTAGAATCCCAAATCGAGGGAATTTTTGGACTGCCCAAATGAAGTGTGTGAAGAAGAAATTGTATGTAAGGAATTATGTTTGACCGAGGGAAGGTGTTAGGCACCCCCAGATCCCGCGGTTGTAGCACAGTCGCTTAAACTTTTATGATTGGCTAAAAAATTCTGATTGTTGTACATTCTCAACCTATGGTGTAATTTTAAATTATATTTTTACCTCTTTTAACTTTTTTTAAGGAAATTTTCAATGTTGTTTAAATATGTCGCGAACCACGTCACATAAATGCACATGCAGTTTTTGACATATTTCAACTTCATTGAGATTTGGATTTAGGTCATGTAAATGTTCACACGCACTTAAGAAGATAAAATTATTAAAGACACGCCAAAAGCGACTAACGTGTTATTACTTTTGTTTGAAGCTCTGAAGTTCGCTAAACGGCATATCCAGAATTTCTAAGTATTTTAATATGAAAATTTAAAAGTGCCAGGCAATTTATGGGTCATGTTTGGCGCGGCGCACCTCGTTTATTTTCGAAGGCCAATCCTAAAGATAACTAAGGTTTTCTATTAGATTTGTCTCTATTACAAAGAAGATGCCCTAACTAAGTAGCCCGTTAATGACCGACCATTGAAAGAATTGCATCACTACATTAAATCGCATCAGTTTCAGGTTGCCTATATTCAACATGCATTAGTTGCTAAATGTTACAATTGGGCTCACCATTGAAAGAAGAAAGCCCAGGAAGTATGTTCTTTCATCAGCATCTCAGCTACAACAGTTATGGGCCTTGCTTTTGAGCAAAGAAACTTAATACAACAGTTTTAATCATTGTTCGAGGGTAGAATTCCACAAATCACAAAGTGACAACCATTCCAAATCAGTTTTATTAACACCTGTATTTTGGAATTTTAACATTCCAAAACGTTTAACAGGGTAGACTCAGGACAATGTGGTTATCTTACGTGTAAATCAGTATGCTGAAACTCAAATTCAAATTCAACATATATAAACTGATAATCTTATCAATACGAATAAGAATATGTGTACACATAGTATCTGTACTATTTAATTAAACAAAGGGATCGAAGCAATCTACCATTACTAAATACCATGTTTCATGATACTAAAATTTCAAATAATTCGAAAATGAACAGTGCAAATGGTTCAAAACGGTCTAACACAGTTTAAGTGCTTATTTATTACAACACAAATCCATTACAAAAAATGAATATGCCTTATTATCAAAATGTGTGACTACTGTGCATTTCCAGACCTCCTGAGATAAGATGAATACCTGGGATTGGTAACAAAACAAGGGGAAAATCAGCAGCAATTCAAACCTCTAGCAATTCAACATACATCAGCAGTAATCACTCTAAAAAATACCCAGGGACTGATTGTCACATGAACAGGGGGCGTTATACGACACTTATATAGTGTAATGCCCCCACATCTCGACCGTTCGATCAAGATCAACCAACAGCTTAGATTTATTTGGCGTAAACGACGTCGTTTTAGACGTGGGCATTCCCGGTCCTGGTAGGGACTTTGGGTTTGAGTTAAATTTAATGGGTCTGGTGGTTTGGGCTCCAAATTGTGGCCCAAATCATGGTCTTTAATGAAAAGACCCAATTCATGTGCATTGGTCTCTTTTTATACTTTTTATTTGTTATATTTTCAGATTTTAGTAATAAAAATAAAAATAAACTAAAATATATTTAACTTCTACAAAATAGACTGAATAAACTTTTAAAATAACCTAAATTCTAAATTTTAAAGTAAAATTGAACAAATCAAAGAATAACCAATTTTTATTATTTTCAATATTAATTAACTACTATCATAAAAGAAAAAATGCAAAAATTAAGTCCTAAATGCAAACATTCCATTTTTATATTTTATATGAATAATATTAATTAAAATGCGGAACATGCAAATAAATACAAAATTATGCAATTAATTCCTAAAAAATTAAACAATAATAAGGAAAAATGCAAATAAATACAAAATAATGAAATTAATTCCTAAAAAATCAAACAATAAAAATAGAAAATGCAAATAAACACAAAATCACGCAATTAATTCATAAAAATTTAAATAACAAAAGAAAAATCCTAATTTTAATGAATTTTATAAGAACAATTCGAGCGAGGAAAATATCACGTGCTCACAGCTGCCCCACTTTGCTCGGAGACACGAAAGGTTTTTGGGCAAAGATAAATGAGAAACTGAGAGATTTTTGAATGCTTTGCATTCCATGAGAAGCATTTTGAAAACTGTCTGACGGAACCGTGCTTCAAAGGTTGCCTACGTATTCTTGGCAATAAAGGAATCAGGTCAGTGTAGTTCTAGAGTGTTTGGTAGCTGGGACTACCATGAATTCTGATTGCACTGTTGATGCTGCTGCTACAGCTTGCTGACCTCATTATTACACCAAAAGGAAATCAAAACTAAGCTAGTTATGCCTATCGACTATGAGTTACAAGATTCCTATCTATAAATCTCTTGTAGCTTGATCTTGAGTCTTAGTTGGGTTCGTGGTTAACCCCGATCTGAATCTTGATACTCATAAATTGTAGGTTCCGGTTCTTTCTTCAGTATTGAAATCAAGCAGGGCATGCACAACCTGTGACTTTGAATTAAATTTGGACCATCCGCATCTTTCTTTTCAACCAGTCTAGATTTGTTTCCTTTTTTTTTCTTATCTTCTTTTCCTTTGTCCTCGATTGAGATTCGCTCTTCCAGTCATCTCAAATCATATGCCCTCAGGTAAAACCTGTTCAGACATCAAACCAACAAACGAATAAACTTTTTTGCCCCAGTTTTCACTAGGAAAATTTTGTGAGCTATTTTTAGCACAAATCTAAACAATTTCAGTTGAAAATAATAAAAATCGGGATTGTTTATATTTAGAATTATAACCAGGTTATGTTGACAGATGGCTAGGTTGTGCCGGAAGAAGAAACTGGTCCCTTGTGGGGATAAGAGGAGAATTCGCGGGTTATGCCGGGATAGGAAAAAGAGTTTCTGCTAGGGAAGAGGACGAAAATCCATGAGTTATGCCAGGACCTATGACAAATATTCTTGGGTTATGCCAGGGAAATCCGCGGGTTATACCGGGATTGAAGGAAACTCCTGGGTTATGCCAGGGGAATCCGTGGGTTATGCTGGGATTTGGAAAACGACTCCTAGGTTATTCTAGGGGAATCCGCGGGTTATGTCGAGATAATAAAAGGACTCCTGGGTTATGCCACGGGGATCTGCGGGTTATGTCGGGATTGAAAAAGATAAGTCTCTTTGGTTATGCTGGGGGAGATCCACGGGTTATGCCGGGATAGGAAAAAAAAAGGCTCCTGGGTTATGCCTAGGGATCCACAGGTTATGCCGCGAATGAAAACAAAAAGTCTCCTGGGTTATGCCACGGGAATCTGCGGGTTATGCCGGGATAAGAAGAAAAAAAGGATTCTGTGTTGTACTAGGGGGATCCGTGGGTTATCCCGGGATTGAAAGAAGGAAACCTTGGTTATGCCAAGTGAATCCGCGGGTCATGCCGGGATTGAAAAAAGTAAATCTTGGGTTATGCCAGGGGAATCCGCGGGTTATGCTATGGTTGAAAGAAGGAAATTCAGGGATATACAAAGGGGATCCGCGAGTTATGCCGGGATTGAAAGAAGGAAATCATGGGTTATGCAAGGGGAATCCGCGGGTCATGCCGGGATTGAAAAAAGTAAATCTTGGGTTATGGCAGGATTGAAATAAGGAACTCCCAGGTTATGCCAGGGGAATCCACAAGTTATGTCAGGATTAAGAAAGAAAAGACTCGTGTTGGGAAGAAAAAGCGAAAGATCCTCAGGTTATGCAAGGGAATGATTGAAAAAAAAGTACCTCGTGTTATGCTAGGGATAGAAGGAAATTGATCCTCGGGTTATGCTGGGGAATGACAAAAAAAAGGTGCCTTAGGTTATGCTGGGGATGGAAGAAAGAAAGGTCCCTCATGTTATGTTGGGGTAGAGAGAAATGAACCCTCGGGTTATGATGGGGAGTGAAGGAAATGAATCCATATTTATGCTGGGTAGAACAGAGTATGATCCTCGGGTTATGCCTGGGGGGGGTCTACTAGTTATGCTGGAGATAGCTAGAGGATGTGGTCCTAGATATGGGGAGATTGAGTCGAGGATCGCGGTCATGCACTAACATGGTTTGTGATTCTCCTTTTCTTCTTTTCTTTTATAAAACTACGGGAAAATATGTAAAGAGAACCTCCATTTTGGTTGATCATTGGTGCAAGGCTATTCTTGGCTCTTGTGCATTTCTTTTGGTTGTATTTTCCATTTATCCCATTGATTTTGATTACACTTGTTTAAAATTTTCAAACAAACACGATTTGTTAATTTGAAACGGTGTTCAGTTTTGTGGCTTGATGAGAGGACCTTGGTCTTTCCAGACAATGCCTTGTTGGTTTGTCGGGAGATCTCATCTTTCAGATTTATTTCGCCTTCCTAGGCCTTTGGTTATGATTTCTTTCCCTCAATTTGCCTTTCGGAATCTTAGGGTATCCTGCCTTTTGAAACTATGTGGAGAAAATTAGACCACTCGAGCTCAACCTTTCTAATCTTTATTTTTCCTTCATGGGAATTTGACTTCAATTTTCTTTCTTTCCACCATTATGCTTCTGAAGCGTCAGCCATCGTGGACATTAGGGATCGGCTAGTTGCGTCTGCTGAGACTGGGTATTTAGTCCTTGCCAGGCGAGCCTTGTGAAGCCGGCCTTACCACCTTTTCTGGTGAAATAGTCATGAACTTTAAAGTAAAGCTGAAAGGGTTTCAAGGAAGCTGTATGTAAAAGCAATCAATCATATGGGTTTAAGGTAAATGTCCCTTTCATGGAAATAAGAAGGACTTATCTGGGGGTGCGTGCCGACTTCAAATGGAATTGACATGCTACTCGGACTGGATGCCAGACCCGTACACATTTTCAGCTTCTTGCGACCCATATTTCAATATTTCAAAAACCAGGGAAACTTGATCGGTCTTTGATGGTGATATATCTTCTTTTCGGCCGATGGCCAAACCATTACATCATCTGCCCCAGTTTCGATTTTGGGGAATTGGGTTTTTTTATTTGATATGACTGAACCTCAAGGAGAGGCTGCCTACGTATCCTTTCGGAATCAAGTCAGACGTAGTTCAAGAAGTGTTTTCTAACGTAATTTCTTTGTTATTTCTCTCCTTTTTTTAAATTTTTAATTCACCATTTGTTTTAATTTTTTAATTTTTTATTGCTTTTTTTCCTTTTGTTTTCTCTTTTTTTTTTCATTTTTTAAATAGCAATTCCGGGTTCCAAAGTGGGTGATCAAATAAATGTAACTGGCTCAAAGGGTTTATGAAGGATTGATAATATTTACGGTAGCGGAAAAATATGGACGTCGTCATTTCAACCAGCCTGAATTATTGCTAGAAGGAGTTCAAACGTAATACATTTTTACTGCATCTGCATTCACTATTTTTTCAGGATCATCTCCATCGACGTCACCTAGGTACAATATTCCTTTGGGTAGTTTCTTTCTGATAATGTATGTACCTTTCCAGTTAGGAAAAAATTTTCCTTTAGCTTCCAGATGATGAGGGAGAATGTGCCTCTATAAAAGTTGTCCAACTTCGAAATTCTTAGGGCGCACTTTGTGGTTGTAAGCGCGGGCAATTCTTTTTTGGTACAACATCCCGTGGAAAATTGCGGCCATTCGTTTTTCATCAATTAATGAAAACTGCTCCAGCCGATTCTTAACCCACTCACTATCCTCAATTTTTGATTCGATAATTTTGCGGAGCGAAGGGATTTCTACCTCTGCGGGTATAATTGCTTCAGTTCCATAGAACAATAAATATGGAGCTACCAATGTGCCCACCATGGTGCAATATCCAAGCAATGCAACAGGCAACTTTTCATGCCATTGTCTTGATCATTGAATCATTTTTCTAAAAATCTTCTTGATGTTCTTCGAGGGTGAGATTACGATTTCCCCAATTCCTATGCCTTTTGCATTCACCGCTCCATCGAAGAACATTTTCCAAGCAGTGATGTCTTCAGATATTACCTTCACCGAATTCACTTCTTCATCCAGGAAATAGGTATTCAAGGGTTGATATTCATCATCAACGGGGTTCTAGATGATCTGCTAATACCTGGGACTTCATCGCGGTGCGAGCGATATAGACTATGTCGAATTCGGTGAGCAGGATCTGCCATTTTTCCAATCTCCCTGTGGGCATTGTTTTATAGAATATATACTTCAAAGGATCCAGTCTGGTTATAAGGTAGGTGGTGTGGGCTTCCAAGTAATGCCTCAACTTTTGAGCCACCCAAGTTAAGGCGCAACAGGTTCTTTCTAGCAATGTGTATTTGGCCTCGTAACTGGTAAACTTCCTGCTCTGGTAATACATGGCCTGCTCCTTCTTTCCAGTGACATCATTTTACCCAAGAATGCAACCAAAAGAGTTTTCCAGGACCGTCAAATATAGAAACAATTGACTTCCGGGTTCTGGCGGGACCAAGACTAGTGGATTAGACAGGTAATCTTTAACTTTGTCAAAAACTTCTTGACACTCATTAGTCCAATTAATTGTTGCATCGTTTTTTAACAACCTAAATATTGGCTCAAACGTAGAGGTCAACTGGGAAATTAATCGGCTAATTGAATTCAGTCTTCCCAACAGGTTTATTACATCCTTCTTGGTTTTCGGAGGAGGTAGCTCTCGAGTGGATTTTATCTTGGTTGGATCCAGCTCAATACCTTTCTGACTAATGATGAACCCCAGGAGCTACCTCGATGGGATCCCGAATGCACACCTGGATGGATTTAATTTCAACTCATACTTGCGAAGCCATTTAATGAACTTTCCGAGGTCCCGTACATGATCACCTTGAGTCTTGGACTTGATAATCACGTCGTCCACATATACTTCTATCTCTTAATACATCATGTCATGGAAGATAGTGGTTATTGCCCTCATTTACGTTGCCCCAGCATTATTTAAACAAAAAGGCATAAACTTGTAGCAATAAGTACCCCAAGGTGTGGTGAAAGATGTTTTCTCGGCATCCTCCTGATCCATTAACACCTGGTGCTATCCTTCGTAACAATCCACGAAAGATTGTATCTCGTGATTCGCACAATTGTCAACAAGTATGTGGATATTGGCCAAAGGGAAATTTTCTTTGGGACTGGCCTTGTTTAGATCTCTGTTGTCTACTCACACTCAGATTTTCTCGTCTTTCTTTGGCACCGGGATTACATTGGTCAACCACGTGGTGTACCGAAGCACTCGGATTACTCCCGCCTCCAACTACTTTGTGATCTCGTCTTTGATACTGATATCAGGTTTGAATTTACTCTATTATTGTTGAACTGGAGGGCATTCGGGGTATGTCGGAAACTTATGAACAACCAAATCAACACTCAACCTTGGCATATCGTCATAGGACCAAGAAAACACGTCTTTGAATTCAAAAAGAAGTTGAATCAGTGAGTCCCGGATTTCCTTATTTAAATGGATGCTTATTTTGGTTTTCCTGGTTTTGCTGGGACCACCCAAGTTAACCGTTTCGGTATCATTTAGATTTGGCTTAGGTTTATTTTGAAAATGTTCTAGTTCTCGATTGATTTTCCTAAAAGCCTCTTCTTAGCTCTTGTTTCATTATTTCATAATTAGGAAGCATGTTCGGATCAGGGCATGAAGTCCGCGAGCTTGTCATATTATTTAAAGACGCATTATTGGAACTGGAAGAAATGAAATAAAAGGAAGACACCGAAATCAGAAAGAATATAGGAATATATACGACGAAATATTGATTTCATTTCTTTAAAATAGTAAGATAACAAAGTTTACATTTGGAAATTAAAAGACAAAATACTAATGAAGAACACCCGAGTAACACCCTGAAATAACTTGTAATGCAAGAAAAAGATGGAAAGGCAAGACTACCGGGCCTCCCTCCAGACTGTGAAAGGCGTAGCCTTCCAATTTTGCAATTTGGTGTCTGGTCCCATGTAGAGCACCTCAGCAGTGCTCGAGCCTTCTCCAAGCTGGACCACGTTAGCTTTATACAATAATTTCCTCATGGCCCCACATATGTCTTCAATTTCTTCTGTTATGCAAGTCTTGTCTTCTTCTTCCTCAGTGTAATTTGGCTTCACAAATGTTTCGTACAAGTGGGGTAAAGGTTGAGGTAAAGCCCATCCATTACGCTTTCTGTGATTTGCCAATATTATATCCTCTGGTGTTGGGTGGAAGCCTAACACGAAAAATTTCTCTACAGTAGGCAACACAATTGGCTCAATTATCCCTTGTAAAGAACATCCGAGCCCCTTCCCTGGTTTTAATCCTTGACGTATCATCTCTCTAGACACCATGATTAAGCTATTAGAGAGGAAAGGTTGGGGACATGGTTTGCCTTCTTCGTGGTTATCAGCTACCACAATTTCGAAAGCCTGATAGGCAATATGCTCACTTTCTTCTTTAGCTTCAAGGTAGGGGACGGAGGGATCGCGGTAAAGTGACTGTTCATCTTCACCACGGACTATGATTTCCTGTTTCTCATGTTCAAATTTCAACATCTGGTGCAGATTAGAAGGAACAACCCCTACTGCATGAATGCATGGCCTTCCCGGGAGGTAATTGTAGGATATGTCCATATCTAACACTTGAAATATTACCTCAAAATCAACCGGACCAATGGTCAACACCAGATCAATCTCTCATACCGTGTCTCTTATAATTCAATAGAAAGCCAGACACAAACTTTATTGGGGAGAATCCTCTCCGTCCTGATTTTCATTCTCTGTAATGTTGACAGTGGGCATATGTCAACCCTGAAACCTCTATCTACCATTAATCTTTTGATGTAATAGCCTTCACATTTAACGCTGTGATTGAAGGCTTTGTTGTGGGAAGCTCCCTCTGGAAGCAAATCATTCTTACTGAATCTAATCTGATTAACCGCGAAGAATCTCTCCGCCATTCTTTCCAATTGTTGTACGGAGGTTTGAGCTGGTATGTAAGACTCATTAAGAATTTTGGCTATCATCTTTTGGTGCTCTAGAGAATCTATCAGCAAGGATAATAAATGGACTTGTTAAAGCAATTCATGATCTTCAAGCTCTACTCAAGGGTTTTCATTCTTCTTCCTATCTCATCTTGTTCAAGCAATTTAGAAGTATTGTCCCCCACAGCTGTAAGTTCATATGGTGATTCAGGATAAGTGTATGTAGGGTATGAAGGAGGCTCAGTTTGGTAATTGGGTGTTGTAAATGTGAAACACGTCGGATCAAACATGGGTCTCGACAATGCAGGTTGTGTGGTGACTGCACATGGGGGAGCCGTAAAAATATTGGGGATTGTGCCAGATGTGAACACCTGAGGGAGGACTTCAGAAGGTACTCCAAGAAAAGTGGTCGGTATGAATGTTTGAATGGCTAATGGGAACAGTAGAAGTACCCCCCGACCTTGGGAAGAGCTCGGAAAATCCAGGGATGGCACTCAGAGGCGCTTTTCCATTCATCCTTGTATCCCACATCTCTATGACCCTAAGCCGATCAGCCGCAGCAGACTCTGAGGCTTGGATGACGCTAATCGGGCTGTCTTCTGAGATGTGAATTGCCGGAAAAGTCATTTCTGATGACATTTTTTCGCTTCCTTTTGATCTGGTGAAATACCAATGTGAAGCCAGTTTACCACAAACCAACCACGATTTCTAAAACCTGGACTGGAATTTGAACCTATATAGTTAATGGATGTCTACATGTGTTGCGATTGTTGCATGTGTCATCCCGGCATTTATTCCAACTTTCCTTTTTTGATTTCCACTCATTATTTTCTTGCTTTTCCCTTTTTGTATTTTTCTTCCTCTATTGTTTTTCTTCTGTTTTGGGTTTTCTCTCTTTTTCTCTTTCTTTTCATTCCTCCCTCTTCCCTTTTTGGCTTTTGTTTTTGTTTTTAAGAATATGGTCGAATCCTATGAAGATTGCCTACGTATCATGCCCTGCATGAAACAGACCAAGTGTAGTTCATTCAAAATAAAAGTGAAGCAGTAAAATATTTTGGAATTTTTAATTTTCATAATAACAAACGTCGATTACAAAAACTGACAGATTTAAATAGGCAACTAGCAGACTCTAACATAAGAACAACTACAGACTTGAAGAACAATTAACCATGTGTAAAAGAAAATAGAGACTCTAAGACAAACTAACAGACTCTAAAGAAAGATACAGTTTTCAGAAATCACGAATACATTAGGGCTTCAATTGCTCCTGGAGCCCGCGAGGCATCGTTTGGCCTTGCCGCATGTCGACTAGCTAAATCCCCTTAGAGGTGATGTAGATCTTCCATAACACGGCGAATAAAAAACATTACGGGCCATCCACATCTTTCTTTTCAACCATTCTGGATTTGTTTCCTTTTTGTTCTTTTCTTCTTTTCCTTTGTCCTAGATTGAGGTTCGCTCTTCCGGTCATCTCAAATCATGTGCCCTGAGGTAAAACCTGTTCGGGCATCAAACCAACAAACGAACGAAAGTTTTTTCCCTAGTTTTCACTAGGAGAATTTTGTGAGTTATTTGTAGCAAAAATATAAACTATTTCTATTGAAAACAATAAAACTTAGGATTTTTTATTTTTAGAAAGATTACCAGGTTATGCTGGCAAATGGTCAGGTTGTGCCGGAAGAAGAAACGGGTCCCTGCTGGGGATAAGAGGGAATATGCGGGTTATGCCAGGATAGGAATAAAGAGTCTCTATTGGGGAAGAGGACCAAAATCCATGGGTTATACCGAGATGTATGATATAGATTCTTGGGTTATGCCAAGGAAATTCGCGGGTTATGCGGGATTGAAAGAAACTCTCGGGTTATGCCAGGGGAATCCGCGGGTTACGGCAGGATTGGGAAAAAGACTCCTGGGTTATGCTAAAGGGATTCGCGGCTTATGCCAGGATTAAGAAAAGGGCTTCTGGGTTATGCAAGGGGGGATCTGAGGATTATGCCAGGATTGAAAAAAAGAAGACTCCTGGTTTATGCCAGGGGAGATCCACGGGTTATTCCAGATAGCAAGAAAAAAGGCTCGTGGGTTATGCCAAGAGGATCCGCGGGTTATGTCGGGATTGAAAAAGAAAAGTCTCCTGGGTTATGTCAGGGGAGTCCGCGGGTTATGCTGGGATAGGAAGAAAAAAATGCTTCAGTGTTGTGCCAGGCGGATCCGCGGGTTGTACCGGGATTGAAAGAAGGAAATCTTGGATTCTGCTTGGGGAATCCGCAAGATATGTCGGGATTGAAAAAAGGAATCCTGGGTTATGCCGGGGGAATCCGCAGGTTATGCCGGGGTTAAAAGAAGGAAATCCTGGGTTATACTAGAGGAATCCGCGAGTTATGTCAGGATTAAAAGAAGGAAATCCTGGGTTATGCTAGGGGAATCCGCGGGTTATGCTAGAATTGAAAGAAGGAAATCCTGGGGTATACCAGGGAAATCCGCGGGTTTTGCCGATATTGAACGAAGGAAATCCTAGGTTATGCCAGGGGAATCCACGGGTTATGCCGTGATTAAGAAAAGGGCTCCTGAGTTATACCGAGGGGATCTGCACGTTATGCCAGGATTGAAAAAAAGAAGACTCTTGGGGTATGCCCGGGGAGATCCATCGGTTATGCCGGGATAGGAAGAAAAAGGCTCCTGGGTTATGTTTGGGGGATCTGCGGATTATGTCAGGATTGAAAAAGAAAAGACCCCTGGGTTATGAAAGGGGGGATCTGGGGATTATGGCAGGTCTGGAAAAAGAAGACTCCTGGTTTATGCCAGGGGAGATCTACGGGTTATCCCGGATAGCAAGAAAAAAGGCTCGTGGGTTATGCCAAGGGGATCCGCGGGTTATGTCGGGATTGAAAAAGAATAGACTCCTGGGTTATGTCAGGGGAATCTGCGGGCTATGCCGGCATAGGAAGAAAAAAAAGGCTTCAGTGTTGTGCCAGGCGGATCCGCGATTTGTACCGGGATTAAAAGAAGGAAATCTTGGGTTATGCCTGGGGAATCCGCGAGATATGTCGGGATTGAAAAAAGGAATCCTGGGTTATGCCAGGGGAATCCAAAGGTTATGCCGGGGTTGAAAGAAGGAAATCCTGGGTTATACTAGAGTAATCCGCGAGTTATGTCAGGATTAAAAAAAGGAAATCCTGGGTTATGCTAGGGGAATCCGCGGGTTATGCTCGAATTGAAAGAAGGAAATCCTGAGGTATGCCAGGGAAATCTGCGGGTTATGCCGAGATTGAAAGAAGGAAATCCTTGGTTATGCCACGAGAATCCACGGGATATGTCGGGATTAAGAAAAGGGCTCCTGAGTTATACCGAGGGGATCTGCGGGTTATGCCAGGATTTAAAAAAAGAAGACTCTTGGGGTATGCCCGGGGAGATCCATTGGTTATGCCGGGATAGGAAGAAAAAAGGCTCCTGGGTTATGTTTGGGTGATCTGCGGATTATGTCAGGATTGAAAAAGAAAAGACTCCTGGGTTATGAAAGGGGAATCCACGGGTTACGATGGGATTATGAAAGAAAAGACTCGTGCTAGGGAAGAAAAAGAGAAAGATCCTCAGGTTATGTTGGGGAATGATGTGGAATGACAAAAACAAAGTACCTCAAGTTATGCTAGGGATAGAAGGAAATTGGTCCTCAGGTTATGCTGGGGAATGAAAGAAAGAAAGGTCCCTTAGGTTATGCTGGGGATGGAAGAAAGAAAGGTCCCTAGGGTTATGCTGGGGTAGAGAGAAATCAACCCCCTTCGTGTGACAATTGCTTTGAGTACCCCTAAGATCTCACTGAACTTTGACACACAAGGATTGTAATTCCACATTGCACCTGTCCAACATTTTGGAAATTTGCTTGGGTGGTAGTATTGGCAAGGGACCCAATGAGTTCCCTAGGGAGCTTTACCGCGCCCAGGCCATATTAAGGCTGTGAAACTTGAAAGGAGTAAGGTTAGAAGAATGGGCCTGATTGAAGGCTCCCTATAGAATAGCTTTTATTTTATTTTTTTCATTACTGTAATTCAGCAATCATTGGTTTGTAACAATTTGCAAACGGATGATTGAGGTTGAATAGTGAATATGGGGGGGGGGGGGGGAGGGTTATACATACCTAGTTTGAGTAATGAGTAGAAAACATGTTTATAGGACTTTATTTACTTATCTGCGCAATAGATAACCTGTATACGAAATGCATCTCATACATTAGAAATCCTGCTCTAGGTTCTTCCTTTTCAGCCTGTTATTATAGTAATTTCGTAAGCATGATCATTTAATAACAAGAAACTAAACTATTATAAGGCTACTACTGCATTCTTATAATCATTAGCATTTAGAAATCTAGGTACTCCTATGTGGAATAGATATCATGCTGTTAGGATTTTATACTTGTCTGAGTTGTGATTGTTAAACACCTGATCAGCATGCTTAATATAATAATCCCAAAATATGGTTAAACTGTTCGAAACGTCTTTGTAAGTTTATCCCTCTTAAATTTGAAAAATCAATATGCATGTTCACCCTTTAAGATAATTAGGCAACGCATACGACGCCTAGGAAAACTTTAGGCCTAATAAGAATTGATAGGCAGTAGTTCATTTTTGTCATGTACTAGGAAATGGAATCCTAAAATGCGCCCAATCATGCTCTATAGGTTTAGGACAAATGAGCCTCTTTTAATATTTTGAACTCTATTGCTCCCATTCTTGCTTTGCCTCTCTGAAGTTTACTCTGCCTTTATTAAAACTCCTACTCTATGTTAAAACATTCTTGAAATTGTGCATCTATTTACTCTTACTAATTTTATGATTCTTGTTCTATTATGTTTTCAGACTACTGGGTTAGCACTCTCTGCCCAGAGTCGTGCTATTTTAAAAACTTGTCCAGCATCTCGTTAAGCGATTGTATCTTCAAATCACTTCTCTTCGAATCACTACATTATTTTCAGAACCCATGCTTTAACAATTTTTATCTATATTTTACTAAACTCCAAACTAATGTATAGTTCTAAATCTTACTGTTGTATTTCTAAAAATCAATCATTCTTTAAATCAGTCAGTCTTAACTGAACCTTCTGCTTCACTACTAATTTGCAAAAATATACCCTCTTGAAACCTACTGTTTTAACTTCAACATTACTATTTTTAAAATCACATCTTTGAGACCTTAAATGTGTTTAATACGTGCTAATTACTTTTTCACCTGTGGAGGGATCCGTGAGCCTTTATTCATCTTTGTATGCTCCCTTATGTGCGGTCCTATTTCTTATGTATGCCGCTTAGCATTTTATCCTTTAAACCTTAGGGTTCATCCTAGTGCTTACCTTGTAGGAATAGTAGTACTAAATACCCTCCAGGACTTATAGGACGGGGACGTGTAATAGCACACAATAAGCATTTGTGACAAACCCACGCATTTTAAATAACAATTACGGGGTGTGGAGGATAGAATATGGAGATCATGACCAATGCGCCAATACCTCATGTAGCCCCTCTTCTTAAAAGCGATTACTAGACATTGAATTGAAGTGATCCATATTGATCATAAACCTAGCCCCTTCTCCATTTATTTGCTTACATCTATTTCTTGCAGAATTATTTGAATACTTCATAAAATTTCCGCCCTCTTTATTTTTCTAATGTTTTGATTTTCTTGAAATATTGTATGTGAAACCTTTCGATTTGAGCCCTTCATTATGTGAAGTCACAATTATAACATGGTCGGGAACCACACTAGTGTATCTTGAGGGTGCCTAATACCTTTCCCTCGAGATAATTTTTAGCCCTTACCCAAACTCTGGTTCTTCAAACTCAAACCTTTCTTAGTGTCCTAATGCACTTTAATCATTATGTAGAGACCTTCAAACACCAAAACACAATTCCTAAAAAGGGAACGAGTTGTCCTCCCAAATGTCGTAAACCCGATTTCGCAAGAAAAAAGGGGCGTTGACAGGGCTAAGAAAGCGGAAGCTAGTGTGAATGACATATTGGCCATTAGACAATCGCATGGTGAGGGGCTCAGGGACTTCTCACCCATTTCAAGAGAGTAAGAATGGGCTTGCCAAACATATCAGAAGGGATGGCATTGGGTGCTTTCCAAAATAGGCTGAACAGGAATAGGTTGAGGGCAACAAGAAATATTTTTAAGCAAACTCATGAAATACCCTCCCACCACTTAGAAAGAAATTCACAATGCCTATTGTGCCAAGGTAAGAGAAGACGATGACAACCTCAACGGCCCAACCCAATGCCTAACATCTATCCAAATAGAGTAGAGGAAAGACCTCTGTAATGACAGTTGCAGAGACCATTCCGGTCAATACCTCAACCGGGACAGGCACCAACCATATTTCAGAACGTCCATCCCACCATCTCCTCACCATATAAAACGTTTCCCCAAGCCACATACAAGGACTCAGCAAAACGAAAGAGGTATGCCTCCACTCTTATTCGCTCACAATTTTTGTGTTTCCCCTTCACAAATAGTGTATGCACTAGAGAAGCTCGGCCCGAAGGTAAAATTACCACAAAAGATGAAGTCCGACCATTATACCAGAAAGTCGAACATCCTCAATGAGTTTCATTAGGAGAGGGGACACAAGATCGAAGACTGCATAGACCTACGACAAGAAGTGGTGAACATACTTTACAAAGGACACCTAAGGGAATTGATGAGCGACCGAGGAATATTTAACTTCGGTTGGGGACGAGAACAACATCAAGACCCTCCAAATCCACCCTCCACAGCCTGCACCATCCAAATGATCATCGACAGAAGCGATGAAGCAACAATCAATCACGTGATGTTCACCACCACACATAAACTAAAGCGCTTGATCACCCATGAACGATATGATGACCTTGAAGATAGTATCATCTTCGATAAGTCAGATACCCATTGTTTAACATTTCCTCACTTCAATGCGCTTGTCATTACTTTAATTATTTAAGATACTGATGTAAAAAGAATAATGGTAGACGAAGGGAGAGGCGCGTGTATTATTCACCCTCAATTTATCACACAAATGAGACTTGAGGACAAGATAGTACCATGCTGCATAATGCTAACAGGTTTTAACAATGCAGTTGAGCGAACGTTAGGGAAAATACCGCTCCTCGTTCTGGCAGGGGGGCCACCCTAGAAACAACGTTTCTTGTAATGAACCAGGACACAGCTTAGAACGCCATCATAGGGCGACCTTGGATACACTCCATGAAGGACAACCCATCCAACTTATATTAAGTAATCAAGTTTCCTACTCTGTAAGGGATATTCAGCATCCGAGGCAAAAAATGCACAACCCAAGAATACTATCGTATCACCCAAGATTGTACATATACCCAACAAGTAAATAGAATAGGCTCGGGAGCATAGAAATTACCAAAGTATGGACGTGAACTCGATGAAACAAAATACGTCATCAAGGATCCCGAGGAAGCCACATAGTCAACAGTTGAAGACCTCGACCCGGTCCAACTAGACAATAAAGACCATATTAAAAAGGCTTACATTGGCCATAAACTATCATAACCAGATTTGCTAGGTATCTCGAAAGCCATTTCCACATACAAGCTGACTGACGATCCACTCTACCCAACAGTACAATAAACCAGAGAAAAGTTCAATGCTGCAATCAACGAGGCCGCCCACAAAAAGGTAGAGAAATTGCTCAACTACGGTTCCATTCGGGAGTCAAAATACCCCCAATAGGTCGCCAATGTGGTCATTGTGAAAAAGAAAAACAACAAATCGCGCATGTGCATGGACTTCATGGACTTAAACAAAGCCTATCTGAAGGACTACTTGCCGCTACTTCACGTCAATTGGCTCATCAACACAATAGTGGAGCACGAGTTATTAAGCTTCTTGGACGCCTGCTCAGGCTACAAACATATCCTCTTGGAGGAAGGGGACCAAGAGAAGACCACCTTCTTTACCCACCAAGAGACATACTACTACAGAGTCATGCTATTCGGGTTGAAGAATGCAGGGGCAATTTATCAAAGGCTGTTCACCAAGATGTTTATGAACCAACTCGGCAAAACAATAAATGTTTACATAGATATTATGTTGGTCAAATCAAAAAGAAAGGAAGACCACATCGATCATCTTAAGGAAGCCTTCAGTATACTAAGGCAATATGACATGAAGCTGAACCTAGAAAGTTTGCCTTTGGCATAACCTCAGGAAAGTTCCTCGGCTTCCTGGTGTCGCAAAGAGGAATAGAGCTCAACCCCAACCAAATCAAGAACATCGAGGGAATACCCGATGTATTGACCAACAAGAAACAAGTAGAAAAATTGACTGGCCGTATCGCTGCCCTGTCGAGGTTCATCTCACGATCCTCTTACAGATGCCATAAATTCTTCGACATGCTTAAAATGGAAAACAGACTCCAATGGAGTGGAGTTCAGAATTCATTAAGGCCTTAAACGATCTAATGGCATACTTTTCTTCGCCCCCATTACTTGCCAAAGCAGAACCCGGTGAGCGCCTCATGATATACTTGGTCGTATCAGAGGTCTCAGTAAGTGCAATAATGGTCCTTGAAAACAAATGTATGCAATCTCTAATCTATTACATAAGCAAAAACCCTGGTCGATGCCGAAACAAGGTACCTCCACATCGAAAAGTTGTCCTTGGCATTGGTCATAGCTTTACGAAAGCTTAGACCTTATTTTCAATGTAACCCAATATCCGTGGTCACGACCTTCCGTCTAAGGATCATCCTACATAAACCTGAGCTGTCAGAGAGATTGTCCAAGTGGGCCATAGAATTAAGCAAGCACGATATAACATATCAGCCACGAACAGCAGTAACATCACATGTACTTGCCGACTTTGCGATTTCAGTGCCCAAATAATGCCCGAGGTCGAGCAGGAAACTTCACATACCTATTCTAGGTTACCCGACCTATGGGTCCTGTACATCCATAGCGCTTCCAATGCACAAAGATCTCGACTGGGACTTGTACACGAGGTCCCCACAGGAAAAGTCATCTTCCTATCCATATGGTGCCCCGACATGACTAACAATGAGGCCGAGTACTCGGCCGTAATTGTAAGACTAAAGCTATCTCTCAAGTATGGAGCACAAATATTCGCTCGTTGATGTGACTCACAACTCATTATCAACCAAGTCAAAGGGACTTTCCAAATCGAAGAGCAGAGGCTATAACAGTACTAGGAAGAAATTCATGAACTATTATCGGGATCCGACGAATGTCAGCTCGAGTACAAAATAATCGAGGAAGATGGCCATGCCAAGTTAGTAGCAGCCACTAATCATTTACAAAAGAAAACATCGTTACCCTTCTCTACTCGTCAATAGACCAACTTGAGGTACACTTGGTAAATTAACTTAGGACTGGCATAACCATGTTATAGCATATTTGAAGGAGGGAATACTATCATCAGACGAAAAAGAATCCTAGAAGTTTCGAATGTAGGTGGCCAGATAAAACATCATAAACCATGACCTATACAAAAGAATGTTAGGCGGCCCTTTGGCAAAACGCCTAGAGCCAAACAAAACAAAATGCATCCTCGAGGAAGTATATAAACGTGACTGCAGTTCCTTTACCAGCAACCGAGCTCTCTATAACTCATACGAGGAGGCTATTATTGGCCAACCATGAAGAAGGAGGCCACCGACTTCATCAAGAAGTGCGAGTAGTGCCAGAAATATGCTCCTATGTCCATTCCAGCAGGACGAGGTAATATACGATTCCTTTTGGTTTTAACTGACTATGTTTTCAAGTGGGTAGAAGCAAGTGCATTCGCCCAAATACGCAAACATGACATTATCACAATCATATGAAGGAACATCATGTGCCGCTTCAACATCCCCAAAGAAATCAGCTATGACAACATACCCAAATTCACAAAAAAATAAATACCGTCAAACTCTTCGAGAAATGGCACATCGAGTGAATACTCTTCACGCCATATCACCCTGCAAGTAACGGCCAAGCCGAGTCTCCCAAAAAAATAAGACTCAACATCTTAAAGAAGAAGCTTGAGGATGCCAAGGGACTATGGAAATTGCTACCAGAAGTGATATGGGCATACCGCACCATGCCAAAAACAAGCACAAGAGAAGTGCCATATTCACTAGTCTATGGGACTAACGCAATGATAGCACTCGAGGTCGGGGAACCAAGTTCTATAGCATACCAAGCAATGACGAGAACAGGAAACAAGACCGCAATGAAGTGAAGGAGCAAAAAGGTATGGTGAACATATGAATGATAGTCAAAAATAGCAAGCCAAATGGTATAAAAACAAAAAGGCCAAAGTCAATCTCTCTAAGTCGTGGACTATTTACTCAAAGCCAAAACATAGGCGAGCAAAGACCCAAGAGAAGGTAAATTAGAACCAATTGGGACAGGCCATACAAAATCACGGAAGCAGCAAATAAAGGATCATTTAAACTAGAAACAATGGAGGTAAGCTACTACAAACCAATTATAGTGTCGTGCACCTCAAATTCTTCAACTTCTAAGAATGAGCCCCACCAAGTCGTACTCTTTTTCTCTCACCAAGTTCGTATCCCAATTGGGATTTATCGGGGACGTCTTTAATGAGGCGACAAAGGGGATATCTCTAAGTTCAAGTATAAGTCATCGCCTTGCTTGTCGACTACTTATCTAGGCTGAATGATGAAGGGAATAGGTAGACTAGAACTTCTCAAGTGTATGTATGCAACAAACAGAAACATGTAATACTCTCCAATAAATTAAATAAACAAGATGAAATAAACAAAGCAGTATGCAGCATGTTTGCACAACTCCACCAAGTAATTTTACATTCTACATTAAACCTCGCTTAAATTATTTTACATTCTACATGTAGCATCTCATACAACTCTCGCGTTCTACCAGCATTGGCAGAAGTATGAGATGTAGACGGTTGTGCCTGTGGTCATGTCTCCTGGCCCTCAAGATGATGACTTGATCATTTATCTCGAACAAATCCTCCTCCAAACGTTGGATACATTCTTCAACCTCTCCACCTTTAATGTAGACCTCTCTGCCTCGTTAGTCGCTTAGACATGCAAACACGGAGGGCATCATCCAAGGCCATGGCCTCGATGCAACGACCATTCTGACTTTCTCAGTTCGACAAAACTCTTAGATCTTGGCATTTAATTGGTTCCTCAATCGACAACCCTTCCCTCCCTATGCTCGAGTTCAACCATTAAAGATGTCACCTACGCTCAGATCAGCATTCTTGTATGTCACTCCTTTGCTCATCTCCAGCTCGCCCTCCTTAACCTTTTGCGTCGTCTCAATCACGATGCACCTATTGATGGCCCTCATAAGTTCCTCATTTCTCTCCCTCATATTTTTTTCCTTCTTTTCCACCTCCTCTTCCCTCTACTTGAGCCTATCACGGAGATCTAAAACTGGCAATCCTGGCTTAAAAAATAGGCTAGCATTCAGTGCTTGGTACGGTCCTCTCGATACTTAGGGGTCATCTTCTTAAAAATGGCCATCCTTTGCTCCTCCTGTCGATCGCGCTAAATCTCCATAATAAGGGTCTGTCCTACAAAAAATAGAGAAGAGGTCAGCATAAGCAAGATACACATATGAAACTAAACAAATAGGAAAAGCAAAGTTACTCATAGGGCCATGCCAGATATACCCAACAACAGTTCCCCATTGCTCGGGAAACTCGATTTGATTCGCCAATAGATGCTTGGTCTTGGTAAAGAAATATTTATACTAGAACCGCCAGTTTCCCTTATCGTCCATTCCGGCCACCAATCGTTTGATCCCACGATGCCTTAGATGTATCAACCTGCCTCTATAAAAGCTGGGCAAGAATAGATGCAGCAAATGACGAATATTGACCTCACAGTCGGTCAACTCTGCATACTTTACCATCATCAGAAAAACATTGTAGAATAAGGGGAGACTGGCACTGGGAAGACGATATAAAAGTTGCAAAAATCCTCCGCTAATGGGGAAAAAGAGGAGAATAACCAACTAAGAATGGATAAACGTAGAATGATGGTCGGTGAATCTGTACTCTATGGTCTCCACCAGAACAAGTTCAACATGAGGAGGAGTGCAATATATAGACAATAGGTCAGCTATTTGCGGCACCATCTCAAAAATCTCCTGAGCACAAGAGGGAGCAGGTTCCTTCGGGAAGTCATTTTTGACCAACGGATTCTTTGGAACCACCTCCTCCACGTTGGGTAAGCTTTCTTACTCTTCAATTCCTCAACGCCAAGAGGAAGGGCCACAATTAAAGGAGTGGCCTCGGACACTCTATCACAAATATGAGGGGATTCTTACTTATTTTTGTACTGAAATGTGTACAACAAAGTCAGAATAAGAAGATATCAACTTGGAATGAAACCAGGGACTAGAATTGAAGAGGGTGCAAGAAATTGGAAGTGGAGATCGGAGAAGAAGATCAAATAAGAAAAATATGCATACTAAATGAGAAATGCTTAAAATTTTCAAAAATGAATCCCCCCCTGTATTATAGGGTTGGGTAAACCATAATCGAGGCAAAGGATCATCAATGGCACAAAAATTGAAGTGACAAAAGCATAGATGCTTTATTAGAAAGACGCGCAATGTGTGTGGCCAAGATGTCATCCTACATTAGCCGCACCAATTGCAACCTTGCTGGCCATGCCGCCTTTTTGACCTCGGCTGATTTGATTCAATTAACACTGCCAAATTTCCGCTTAAGGATTGCAATCATCGAGGACATCTAACTAGTGGAGGAACTAATTGTATTGGTCAAAATTTGGAGGACTTTTTAACTACAAATAAACATGATCGAGAACTGATCCAACCACACTACAATGGCAACGAGCTTTCCCAAGAAAGATTAGTGTTGAGGTTAAGTAAAGGGTTCATTGAAGAAATGGTAGAATAGGTTTAGAATAGAAAGAAGGAATATTCTATTGGATATTATTTCTATTGTACTTTTTAGGGTTTGCTCGAAATATCCCTTATAAATTGGAAGAGATAAATAATAAAAGGGGGATCTTCACTTTCTGAGAAAATACATTGTAAAGGGTTGACTATAAGGAATAATGTCACGACCCAAAATCCACTAAATGTCGTGATGGCATCGAACACAATTGTCAGACAAGCCAACAATCGATAACTAGAAAATTCTTGTTTCAAAACTTATTGAAATCGTTCCTATTATACATTTTAACATCAAGTAATGAAATTCATTGATATAAGAATATATCTTTAACCAATTCAATATCGAAAAATCTTATAACCATCCCAGAACCTGGTGTCACAAGTACATGAGGAATTTCTAGGAAATAATATAATATGACAACCATCTGAAATATAATATTGGACAGAAAATAAATATAGAAAACTGAAAGAGACTATGCTGGCTGCGGGTTGCCTCGAGAAGCGCCGCTCACCTAAGTCTCTGTATCAACCATGCAGCTACACCCAGTAGGCCACTAGAGATGCATATGTTTGTGCAACAAAAATGCACAAAAGTGTAGTATGAGTATGGAAACAACGTGTACCCAATGAGTATCCTGTCTAATTTCGAGGAAGTAGAGATGAAAGTTCGACTTTGACACTTACTAGTGGTCCAATAATGTCATATATTTAAACCATGGATTTTAATAAATATGATTGTAATTCAATGGGTTGAAGCAAATAAACAATTCTTTTTTATAGGAAATTTCTAAATTTGTTATTCATCATTTATACATATATTCTTAAGCCAAGAAGAGGCAGCAACAACTTCAATAAGTTTCAAGGCAAGCAATACAAGAATGCGCAAATCATGCCCAGAATGTATGGCCCGATCCAACAGAAAATTAACTGTGCACTGTCGAGGATAGAACAGAAAGAATCAAAGAGGCACTATTTAATCTGCCGAGGCATTCAACGCGTTTGAAATTAAACACATACAGACAAACAATCAAAAAGTCAATAGGGAACAGTTATCCAAAGAAAAGCCAATTCTCTTCTAAAGATTTTTGAAAAAATAGTGTAAACTCTTTGGAAAAGTATTTACTAATTAGATGCGATTTAAGCAATTCAAATGTCATCAAGATTATAAATATTCCAAGTATGGCATATTTTGGGCCCTAGACTACCCGGACTTAAACATAGTAGTAGTTATGCACGAACTCCCGTCACCTTGTGCTACGTAGCCCCAACAAATAGGAGCACCTAACCAACTATTTCACATATGCGGAAAAATCCCTCTTACAAGGTTAGAAAGGAGACTCACCTTGCTCCGAAGATCCCTAACCGGCATTCCACGTCCTTCCGAAGACTCGAGTCGATGCACAATGCTAAAACTAGCCAATAATTATGCAAATCCATTAACATATGCTCAATTACTCATTACAATCCAATTTATAACAATTCCTAACTCCAATCGAAAAGTTGACCAAAATTACCCTCCGGTCTACGTGCCCGGATTTCGAAAATTTTTGAAGATAAGGTTTACTCGTTCACTCACTAACTCAAATATATGATTTTTTCTTAATTCCATACCCAAAATCGTCGTCAAAATCCAAGAATACTAATTTTCTAGGTTTTCCCTCAAACCCCTAAATTTTCCACAAATTTCCATGTCCAGATCTATATATAATCATGTATTTAACTCAAAACTAGCATGAATTACTTACCTCGTGATGAACGACGGAACCCCCTCTTCAAAAGCTCCAAAAATCGCCCAAGCCAAGATAAAAAAATGGGTAAAATGAATTCAAACCCCAATTTTAAATATTCTTCGCAATCGTGGCCTGTTGCTCGCATTTGCGGAGGCCAGTTATCTGGCCCATTCACGTTCGCACACAAGGCCTAGTGTTCGTGTAGGCCAATGACCTTGGGCCCAGCTTTTCCTTCTGTGCATTTGCGATCTCTCCCCTGCGTTCGTGTAGTAGCTCAGCCTAACCCTTCGCGTTCGCGGCTTCCACTTTGCGTTTGTGAAATCCAGCGGCCTCCCATTTTCCTCTGCACGAACGGGGGACTCCTTTCCTGTTCGCGAAGAAGAAAACCAAATACCAGAAATCAGCATCAGCTTTTATCAAAATTCAATCTGAAACAATACTGAAATACACCCGAGTACCCCAGGACCTCAACCAAACCTACCAACCAACCTAAAACATATTACGGACTTGCTCGAGGCCTCAAACTATATCAAACAACGCAAAAACCATGAATCAACCTCCAATCCAAGCTTCATGAACTTTAGAATTTCCAACTTCTACTCTCGATGTTTAAACTTATTAAATCATGTCCGATTGACCCCAAATTTTGCACACATGTCATATTTGACATTAACGATCTACTATAACTTTCGGAATCAGATTTCGACCCTGATATCAAAAAGTCCACTTCCAGTCAAATTTCTCCAAAACCTTCAAATTTCTATCTTTAGCCAAATAATTTCAAAATGGCCTACGGACCTCCGAATTCACTTCAGATCGCGCTCCCAACTCTAGAATAACCATATGGAGCTGTTCAAAGACTTGGAATCCTTAACGGACATCGATAACACTGAAATGCACTTCAAGCCAAACATATGAAATTTCTTCCAAAATGGTAACTTCCATAATAGGTGCCAAAATGCTCACAAGTCATGCAGAACCTGATCCGAGCATACGCCCAGATCTAAAATCATCACACAAACCTGTTGGAATCTGTATATCGCGATTCTGAGGTCGTTTACTCAAAAATGTGAATCCTAGTTAATTCACTCAACTTTAAGCTTAGGAAATGAGAATTCTTTTTCCAAATAAACTCTGAACTTCCCGAAATTCAATTCCGACAATGTGTACAAGTCATAAGTACCTAAAGTGATGTTGCTCATAGACTCAAACTACTAAACGACGCGCTAGAGCTCAAAACAACTGGTTGGATCGTTGCATTCTCTCTCACTTAAACATACGTTCGTCCTCGAACATGCTCAGATATGCACTAGAGGTTTTCAAAATCATTGTTTAACACCTCGTGCACTTACCCATACTACTACAACTCAATTAAGCACATTAGCTCTATCAATTTTGAGATATCCCCTTTTAATTCAAGAAAATAAGCTTAGAGCCCAATTCCAACATCCGAAATTCTCTGCCAGGCCTGCTTCCAATATATGAATAACTACACGCAACACCAAAATATGACTCCATATATTAGCTGAAATTTCACACCTTGCACAACTTTACTCACCAACCATAATGACATTCTCTAATCAAATAAATCATAATTCCACGAATCTTATGCTCCCATTGCACCTACTTAGGTCTTTCTCTAACTCTGCCAGTACCGCCATGACAGAAGAGAAATGCAAATATCCATAACCCACTGCTGAATCAACAAATCATTTGGTCTGTACCCCTGACAAGAACCCTCACCTCATTCTAAACTGAATAATAGTCTTAACTTCTTAATGTAGTTCATATAATCAGATTGCAATGGTCCTAAATCCGATGATCTCGTCTCACCCAGTAGGAATTGCTCCAAGAATAAGCCACCCCTGGCATAATCAAAAATCTCATATGATGCCGCAATGTGTCGATTGGCTACCAATCCGAACGTGATATAAATGAAAACGAACTCTGGAAGCTACTACCCAACTCATGCACTAATTCAGACTTTCCTTAGAAAATAGGAAGCAAGGCATATAGAAAAGTATACTCTACATCATACTCTTGCGGCATGCAACCCGATCCAAACAGCATACCCAATGCGGCGTGCCATCTGATCCACACACAAAATTCACATAAGGAGATATACATTCGGCTAAATTCCTCATTACAACAAAATACTGCATATCGGTCACAAGCACACTAAGTGCATAATACCATCCCTGGGGAACATATAGTGCCATAGGCTACAAAACTCAAGCACAAATGAGGTACTATATATGCTCCGAATCTCGAGAGCCATCCTGCTCATATGACATCATCTCTATGTGAAACCTCGACATATCAGAAAATCATCAAGCTATTCACAACTCACACGGGACAATATAGCATTACATGAAATAGCCAACGACAAAATAATATCCACATCTGAATACTCCTCCAAGAGGATCCTGTGATGAAATGAACGCATCTAGCCTGATATAAGGCCCATACTTAAATCCATTCATAGACCTCAAGCTGATTGTGATCATACCAAATTAGGTCCATAATCTTTCCTGGTTCCATAATAACCCCCTTTCTCCCATAAAACCCAAGAATAACCATCATAACTAGAGTAGTCCTACACATACCACAATGCAAGAAATAGAGTGCCATCCAAGCATCAAATTCTCAATTTAACGTCATCAATACAAGCTTTATACTTAGTTTAGCTTCTCCAATCAAACATGCACATACATCTCACCCTTATATAACCTTCTCGTGGGACACGCTCCCACAGCCTTCTGTATCAAATAACAGGCATGTACATCTAAACCACCGACCGCAGCTGCAAAGCGATCAAGAAATACTGAACCAGGATGCAAAGCCTTTTTCACAAAACGCTAATCTCAGGTGACGCTGAAGACAATACCAACATACCTTAAGCATCAAAACTCAATTCATGCCCATCCGAGCTCGTGACAGTATTGTCAACACCAAACTGCAAACTTGATCTCCACTTTAAATTCCATACTGCTCACTGCACCCAACATGCCAATATATGATCGAACACGACTCTCATCAAATCTCCAGAACCACTAATATAAAAACACTTCATCATATAAAAGCTTTTCACTTAACTCACTTCAAGAGATCCATAGCCACACACAGGTGTATTCTTATATCCGTAGAATATGCAAATCTCTAAGTATTATTCTAAGCCTCCATAGCCCTTTGAGGACCCGTCTCCATGTAACAGGCCACAAAAGTAGAATACTTTTTGAATAACACCATTTACGGCGACCGACAAGTCTAACCTGTACCGTCTAAATCCCTTGCATAACTAAATCTCACTAAGGTAACTAGTCACTACCATCATCATCCAAATTCAATCACGGCTAACCAATCTACTTCTTCTAACTTAACCTCAATTGACTTAGGAATAATAGTTCCATTCAACACATAGCGAACTCAATCTGCACTCATCCCGAGTGACCCTGAATCATGAGACCACACTACCTCAAATCCCACAAACCCCTTCATACCTCTCATGTGTGAACCTACGCACCCTCAACCAGTATGCCATTCTAATAATCCATCTAAGACTCCGAATACTCTTCTCATTTTCCTCCAAAATGCTATAGTACAAGTCAAACATCATAAAACATTCTAGGCCTCTTCTCCTAAGCCGCTACAAAAGTTTTTTCTCTTAACCATATTTATAGGCTCGAAATCATTAGGCATCACACTTTAACTTTTGAATTCACTAGGAACGTTGTTGAGAGCCACCTGCTCTGACTTGGCCTCAAATATAATCAACTCCATGAGTCTTCTATCATATAAATACCCTCTTGGTGAAGCATCTGGCAGAATCACTTCCCTTGGAACTCGCATCTAAACAAAGCACAAATCATGATTCCTTTCCAAATCTGAACATGAGCAAAAAAGGCCAACCATCGCACACCTTTAACAATTCTCTGATCAAATTACCACTTATGGTCTATTACCATAGCTGAAATAACCCATCGTCATGCTAATTACCTCAAACCCTGTAAGTGGTTAAACATGTGAAACAACCATAGGCAGTGGCACTCTCCCACTGAGCTCGAAGCCACTATTACACAACTCTGGAGTTCACCAAGACCCTTAATCACTTATTGACATAAACTTGCACAATCAACCGCCAAAAATCCTTAGAATCTTTCTGTAAAACCCCCTTTTTATACTCTGAATCATCAACCACATTCGCACGACATATCTCTTTGCTACATAACAAATAGAATTCTTTGCAGAAGCCTCACCAACCATGTGACCGCTAACCTGCACATGGGGAATAACCTATTTGTGGAAATCACTTCCCTACTTCTTCCAAAGATGTTGGACGGGTTACAATCACTACGATATCAATAAACCATACTGAATCTTATCTCACTCTCTAGCTATACAAGTCCATTCACCAATCGTGGACATCAATTAAACGTGTATCAACATCATTCCAATTCAAAGTTATGTTGTATCCTCCTTCATTCAAGCAGCTCCGTCCCGTTGTATCAAATCTCCTATATTATAATAGCTCATACTTCAAATTAAATCCATAGACCACAATCACCAATCACTAAAATTCCCAAGGCATTCCAAACTCTTCTTAAGGTGCATACTCATCCTATCACAATGCCCATATGTAACTCTGCCACTCTTCCACTTGGTGGAACTCGTCCCTTTAGTCGACTACTCAACCTTTGCTTCTTATACTTGGCCTTCTAGAAATTTTAGCCACTGCCAGATGTTTCTCACATGCCTTTCCTTATCTTTTGTTGCTTAGTTGTTGCCTTAAATTAAATATATCTTCATAGCACTTGAACCCACTATCGCTACTAACTTTAAACCTTGCTGAGGATCATCTTTCTCGAGCCGTCAACATTAGAAATACCGATTTGATCTGAACTACCGCACCTCACGATATCTAATAGTCGTTTCTCCAATATTATTTTACAATGTCCTATCCCAAGGCGTATTGCAGAAAACCATAACAGCGGCTAACTTAATACATACAATTGAGGGCGACGACACTACATCGCATATGAAAATTCCACCACGCTCAAAAATACCAAGTATCATTTCCTCATCTACCCTAATCTTGACATTTGTAAGCCAATTGCTTTTCCTCCGCTGAAAATAAAATATCATATCTGTGAATCGTGCACTGAGTAAACTTCCCTTCAAATCATTCACCGCCCCAATACATAGGTAAGTACCCTACCATCAAGTCAACACTGTCTGATAACCAATCGTGAGCATCATAGAAACCCCTACAAAGCCTCCAAGCTCTTAGAAGCACAACTACCGAGCCGAAACGATAGAAAAATCCTTCTGCAATGCGACGACAATAGCCTAACCAATAATACTAGGAGAACATCACACACCACATCTGTAGTACCATTACGATTCTTCAATTCTCATTTATATCAAGCACTTTGCGTCACATAAGATTGAGTAGGAAATAAACAAAGGCATATGCCTCAAAGGAATAAAATCGCACGATGAGGAATCAACAAGGGGAGTATTCCTAACAGCCTTGTAGCCTCCCGAGGATACGTACATACGTCTCCGTACCGATATTCAAGACTCTACTAGACTTGATCATGACTCGTGAGACCTAAAGAAACCTAGTGCACTGATACCATGTTGTCACGATCCAAAATCCACAAAGGGTCGTGGTGGCGCCGGACAGCATAGTCAGACAAGCCAACAACAATTAACTAAAAACTTTGTGTTTTAAAACTTATTGAAATCGTTCCTTTTATACATTTAACAGAAAAGGGTCAGAACTGTCCCTAACGTATTGACGCCAGTATAAAAATTCCCTCCGTTAACCTATTTTGAAAAAAATGCCCCTAGCGTTAAAATTCTGGCATATTTGTGCCCCTAACGTATTGACTCCAGTTTAAAAATGCCCCTACTGTTAACCTATTTTGAAAAAAATGCCTCTACCGTTTTAAATATAAGTACAGTCACTTGCTAGACTTAGGGGCACAAATATTCCACATTTTTAACGGTAGGGGCATTTTCTTCAAAATAGTTAACGGAGGGTATATTTAACCTAGAGCCAATACGTTAGCGGTAGTTCTGACCCTTTTCCCTGTTAGAATATACGCTTAACGCTAGAGGGGGGTTGAATAGCGTTATAATAAAAAACAATGTAAATTTTCGGAATTAAAAATTGCAGGAATAACGTAAGTGCTTAAAAAGATAAGGAGAGAACACACCGAATTTTATCCTGGTTCACCACAACACGTGGTTAGTCCAGTCCCCGAGAGACTCTCTCGAGTTTTACACTAACTTCGTTAAGCTTACGGGTGCTTAACAAACCGTTACACTTGCTCGTAGATATACACTCTACAAGACTTCAACCTGCTCGAGGATACCGCACCTCAAGACTTCAAACCAAGGAACTACTTTTCCTTCTTACAACAAGGGATTGGAATATCCCTTCAAGTGTGTACAAACACTTAGCACTCAAGATAAGACTCTCTCTATAGAGTAGATATGAGTAAAAGTAATACGCTCAAGAACACAACAATTTCGTTAAGAGTTTGGCTCTCAAAAACTTATGAAATGAATATAAACTGATTGCAAAGAGAGTATGTAAGCTTTAGCAAGAATGTAATCAGTTGTTGTGCTTAGAAGAGTGATTTTGAGTTGTATTTATAGTGCTCAAAACACCCAAGACCGTTGCTTAATTGCCAATCACAAATTGCTGATATTGTGCTAGGATAATCGATTATCTGATTCTGCATAACCGATTATTTGCCAACGTTCAAAAATCAATCCCAGATTTTAAGCAGAATAATCCATTATCCAAATCGTATAATCGATTACCTGACAACGTTCAAAAATCAATCTCAGATTTTAAGCAGAATAATAGATTATCCAAATCGTATAATCGATTACCTGACAACGTTCAAAAATCAATCCCCGATTTTATGCTTAACATAATCGATTGTCTCATTATACATAATCGATTATTTTTCAGTGTTTGAAAATACTTTGGCAACGGTCTTTAATATAATCTATTACCAGAAAACCATAATCGATTATTTTGCTACTTTGAAAAATCTGATGCTCACTGTCTCAACATAATCGATTAGTCTAAGGCACATAATCGATTATCTTTTAGCTTAGAAAAATCTGGTGAACACTGCCTCAACATAATCGATTATCTTGTAGCGTTGAAAAATCTGGTGAACACTGCCTTAACATAATCGATTGTCATACGGTACATAATCGATTATCTTTCAGCTTTGTAAAATTTGGTGTACACTGCTTTAACATAATCGATTATCATAAAGTGCATAATCGATTATCTTTGTCCAGATTTGAAAAACATGTTTAGAATTCATTTTGGTTAAAACTGAAATGTTTGAAAATCATTTTGCTTTAAATTAAAGATGCATGATTTGATAAAAATGATTTTACGAGAGAAGCCAAGTCTTGAATCAATTGTCGGATCAAGATCACAACTATAGAACGACTCATGGATAACTTTGTTGCTTTACTTAATCTTGATCTTCGTTTCTCTTGTGCTTGGACTTCGGCATGTGTCAATGTTCCGTTCACGTCGGTTTGTCATTTATCAAAACCTACAAATATGAACACACTTTTAGTTTAGCGACTTGAGAACGTGTTTCAACATTCCCTACATTTAAACATCAAGTAATAAAATTCATTGAAATAAGAATGTCTCTAACTAATTAAATATTGAAAAATTCTATAACCATCACAGAACCCGGTGTCACAAATATAAGAATAATTTCTAGGAAATAATATAATACAAAAATCATCCGGAATACAATATTCGGCAGAAAATAAATATAGAAAACTGAAAGAGACTCTGCTAACTACGAGTCGCCTCGAGAAATGCAGCTCACCTAAGTCTCTGCATCAACCATGATGCAATTCCTAGTAGGCCACTAGATATGCATATGCTCGTGCAATAAAAATGCATAGAAGTGTAGTATGAGTATGAAAATAACATGTACCCAATGAGTATCCCGTCTAAACTCGAAGAAGCAGAGAACATAGATCGCATCGACACTTCTAATGGTCAAATAATGTTATATCCATAATACATTAAACCGTGAATTTTTATAAAGATGATTATAATTCAATGTGTTGAAGCAAATAAATAATTTTTTCTTTCATAGGAAGTTGCCAAATTCCTTTTTAGTCATTTACACATATATTCTTAAGTCCAGAAGAGGCAGCAACAAGTTCAATAAGTTTCAAGGCAAGCAATACAAGCATGTACAAATCATGCTAAGGATGTACTGTGCGATCCAGTAGAAAATAAATTGTGCACTGCCGAGGGTCGAACGACACGAACCATAGATGCATCTATTGAATTGACCGAGGTGTTCGACCTGTTCCAAAATTAAACATACACACATACAGTCAATCAAGAAGTCAATAGGAAACAATTTTTCAAAGAAAAAAAATTCTTATTTATTTTTAAAAATGAGGTTTAATCTCTTTAGAAAATTATTTACTATTTCGATGTGATTTAAGCTATTCAAATGTCATCAAGATTAAAAATATTCCATGAATAGCATATTTTTGGGTCCTAGACTACCCGGACTTACACATAATAGTAGCTACGCATAGACTCTCGTCACCTCGTGCGTACGTAGCCCCCACAAATAGGAGCACATATCCAATTATTTCACTTATGGGGACACTTCCCTCTTACAAGGTTAGAAAAGGGACTGGCTCATCTCACTCCGCAGATCCATAACCGGCATTCCACGCCGTTCCGAAAACTCGAATCGATGCACAATGCTCCAAAACTAGCCAATAATTATGCAAACCCCTAAATTTTCCACAAATTTCCATGTGCAAATCTATATATAATCATATATTTAACTCAAAACTAGCATGAATCACTTACCTTGTGATGAATGAGAACCCCCTTTTCAAAAGCTCCAAAAATCACCCAAGCCTAGAGAATAAAATGGGTGAAATGAACTTAATCCCCGATTTTAAATATTCTGCCCAGCCTAAGTCTGCCCTTCTTCGCAATCACAGCCTGTTGCTCGCTTTCGCGAAGCCCAGTTACCTAGCCCCTTCGCTTTCGCACACCAGGCCTCCTGTTCGTGTAGGCCAATGACCTCAAGCGCACATTTTTCTTATACGTGTTCGTGATCTCTCCCCCGTGCAACCCTTCTCATTCGCGACTTCCGCTTTGCGTTCGTGAAGGCCAAATCCAGTAGCCTCATGTTTTCCTGTTTGCGAACGTGGGACTCCCCTCGCATTCGCGAAGAAGGAAACTAGATACAAAAATTCAGCAGACCTCAAGCGCACATTTTTCTTATACGTGTTCGTGATCTCTCCCCCGTGCAACCCTTCTCATTCGCGACTTCCGCTTTGCGTTCGTGAAGGCCAAATCCAGTAGCCTCATGTTTTCTTGTTTGCAAAGGTGGGACTCCCCTCGCATTCGCGAAGAAGGAAACTAGATACAAAAATTCAGCAGCAGCTTTTTATCCAAATTCGATCCAAAACCATTCCGAAACACACCCGAAGCCCCCAGGACGTCAACCAAACCTACCAATCAATCTCAAAATACATTACGAACTTTCTCGAGGCCACAAACCATATGAAACAACACCAAAATCACGAATTAACCTCCAATCCAAGCTTCATGATCTTTAGAACGTCCAACTTCTACTTTCGATGTTTAAACCTATTAAATCACGTCTGATTGATCCCAATCCAATCTCCAATCCAAGTCATATTCGACATTAGGGATTTATTACAACTTTCGGAATCGGATTCCGATCCCGATATCATAAATTCACTTCCGATCAAACTTCTCAAAAACCTTCAAATTTCTATCTTTAGCCACATGACTTCAAAATGATCTACGGACCTCGAATTCACTTCCAATCGCACTCTCAACTCAAGAATCACCATACGGAGCTATTCCCTGACTCAGAATCTTAAACGGACATCGATAACACTGAAATACACTCCGAGCCAAACCTATGAAATTTCTTCCAAAATGCTAACTTCCAAAATTGGCGCCAAACACTCTTGGATCATCCAAAACCTGATCTGGGCATATGCCCAAGTCCTAAGTCATCATGCGAACCTGCTAGAACCTTCAGATCCTAATTGCGATGTCGTTTACTCTAATATTCAAATCCTAGTTAATTCTCTCAACTTTAAGCTTCCGAAATGGCAATTCTCTTTCCTAAATCAACTCTGAACTTCCCGAAATTCAATTCCGACCATGCGTACAAGTCATAATACTTGAAGTAATACTGCTCATGGCTTCAAACTGCTGAACGATGCGCTACAGCATAAAACGATAGGTCGGGCTGTTACAAATAATCAAAAACTTGTCTTGTTCACTGATTACATTATTCGATATACACTTTTGATCCACAAGATCCAAAGAATCCTTTTTCCATCTTCGTTCTATTATTCTATGCTATTGTCAAAAATGAGAATCATCCAAGTCATCTAACATTTGGGTGATAAATCCCTTCTTATTATTAAATCTGGATTCATAAATTTGTGAGACTGAAAAGAACTTCATGAAACTAATGTCAGTTGTATGAGAAACAAAATAAAATTTTGCTCTTACAACGAAAGATCAAAGGCTTTCGACTTCACAACTCCATTGGCTGATCAGGACCAATTATATTTCGTTCTAATTAATCCTGTGTATTTTTTTCGACTATTTTTTAAAATAGACCTCTCCAGTGGAACACAAACATATTCATAGATATCAACAGTTGAGATATAAGAAGATGTAGCACTTGTAATTATTTTATTTAGTAATTAGCTTCACTTATTATTAAGATGAAGTACTTGTAATAATTTATTGCTTACACAATGGTCTTAATTAAAATCCTAGGACTAAGATCTGACTTTGCCTTTATTCGTTCCTTCTCATTTTTGAAATTATTACTTCGTAACTCGGGTATCCATTCCTTTTTGTTTGCAGTGGAAATAAAAAATTGGAAGTAGGAATAATAAGAGATTCAGAAGAGAATATTCTTTCACCAGCTAAACCAGTAGTTTTATCTTCCTCATGGACCTGGTCATGTTAGATGAAAGAAAAAAAATGTAGAAGTTAGACTCAACTAATTTGATTGTACTACTGCTGGAAATACTTCGATAAAAAAGAGTCTTCATAAACTAGGAAGAAAAATTATTTAATTTAATGAAAACTCGTGATATGCATGTTTACTTTAAATTATTAATTTTAAACTTAAATTATCTAATGTAAATGAAGTATTTTTCTCAAACTTCAACCTGTTTAGTAAAGGATGAATGTTAAGACTTCATCTAACCTATCCACTAGAGTACGTACCATCTATATATATATATATATATATATAGAGACACACACACACACTTCAGCCTAAAAATAAATTTGCCAAATAAGCTAAAATCTCTCTCTATTGATAGTCAAGCAAACGGGCGCTGGCTGCCGCAATGATAGATGAAAAAGTTAAGAAATCGTTTTCCAAAGATATTAAACTCAAAACATATGTAACGAAGCATGGATATTTAAAAAGATTGAACAGCCGCAGCTTCTAATTAATTGACTGTTGTATCTAAGGAGAATGTAAAAATTAGTTCATGTATAAAACATTAAACTAGTTTAATTACACTTATACTAGTATTTTAATCCGAAAAATGTCAACTAGATGTGATGTCTATAGCAAGGGAAGATTGGTCGTTAAGTTGTAACATCCTATGTCAAAAGAGTTTGAAAACCCTATTTTTATTATAGTGTTAATTTATGAGATGAACTAGTTAAAAGAGTGTAATATTGACGATTAAGCAGTCATTTGCATGCAAGTTGGAAATATGAATGTAATTTGGGTGTTGGAGAAGTCAAAGAAGAAAAATGGACAGGTATTGTATTATACTATAGTTATTTTTAAGGTAAAATTAGAGAACAGTAATGGAAACTATGGATGTTTGATTGACATCTTCAATTTCCAACATGGATGTAAACCATCGAGTAGTATATATCGTTTAACATCTTCAAGTTCGTCCAGTCAAAATTTAACTTAAAATGGTTGTGGACCACCAACAGAAGGAGGTCAAGGAACAAGGTAACAGTTCCGGGGGCTCCGCACATGTCGGCATGATCGGATTTTGCGCTACTACCACCCATCCTGCCGAACAACTGAAGGCTTTCCCCACACAATACGTGGACATGACCATCAATGGCAAACCAGTACGTGCCTTGGTGGACACTGGAGCAGAAGCCAACGTTATGACCCAGACGGCAGCAACAAAATTGGGTCTCACATACAGCCCAAGCGAGATTCAAGTTCAGAACTACATAAAAGAATTGAGAAAAATTGCATCTCATGTTACATATGACTATGATCAACTTGCTTATAGATTTAAATGTTTCTTCACTTAGGTGTAGCGTTCAATCCTCATGATCCTCACTGCCTTAAGCAACTTGAGAATCGACTTAATATTTAATAACTTAATATAATTTTGATTGTTGGATGTGTGTTGTTACAGACGACTTTAATAGTATCGCTATAGGAAATAAGGGTTATAGTAATGATTTATTGAAGGCGAATTTTTCACTCACCACCAAATAGATCGCCTTTTTGAATAGTGCCTCACCTATCTAATCTGTGGCATATTTATTTACTTTTTTTGGTGGGCTTAATGGTCACAAAAGCTAATAGTAAACAAATAAGCTCTTGTGGTGATAACAATCGCAACAAAAAATAAATAAATGTGAAAAAAAATATAGACGGTCACTTCTTGACTCGACACGTACCTTTGATCGACAAAAAATATCGTCATCAAAAATTTTATTTTTTGTATTTTAATATCTATTTATATTATATTAAAAATACGAAAACCCTTAACAAACTATTATTTCATTCTTTTAACTCTCTAAAACTTAATTTCATGCAAGACAAGTTAGTCATTTCATTATTTTTCCTAATTTCTTTAGGACTTTAAAATCATATAAGATTTTTCTTATTATATCTTTCGATAATCCCTTTTTGAAGTATATATGTAAAAAGTCATAATATTTGGCAACATGTACGTAACACATTAATTGTCAAACCTAACGTGAGTACATTTCCATCCAAAGAAAAGCTACATTTCCATTGTTAGATATCCTTCGACAAATATAAGAAGTATAAAAAGAAATCAAGAAAATTATTTTAAAAATTAGTTTTACACTGAAAATAATCATTAATGTTATAAATAGAACTCTATTTAAGGTGAATGTCTATATTTAGAGAGATTCTAGGGTTTACTACTTGGTGGCTAAGTCACCACCTCCCTATAAATATAGGGGTTCTATACCATTGTAAATCATCCCTAAGTATCAATAAGAATACTCCTCTCTCTACTTTTCTCTCTATTGTTCTTGTTCTTGTATTATTGTTCTTGTTCTTATATTATTTCATAACACGTTATCAGCACGAGTCTCTAGCCAATATTTTGGAACTTGTCGTCCACAATTGCAGTTGGTTTGATAACGGACAGCTTATGCTATATATAGTCTATATGGGAATCACGTACAATGACTTTGCTGCCAATGCTATTATGCTGCTAATATTTCATGCCACACAATATTACAAATCCTTAAAGGTAAGTAATTTACTCTATTTATTGGTATACCTTAAAGGTAAGTAATTTACTTTTCCCTTTCATATTCTTGAAATTCTACGATTTGATTTTATATACAAACAAAGACAACAAAAGTTTGATTATAACTCTAATGGAGTTCGTAAGAAATTACACTCACATGAAGTGGTAAAATTTCTATGCCTTGTCATGATCAAATTCATGTATGATTGTAGGCAAAGAATTAAAATTCCGTCCAATTGAATTTGCTCCATTCCCTTTAGAGAATGTGATAGCAGTATGTGATATGTCTGAAAGAAGACAAAATTATTACCGTGAGGTATCAATGGGTGTGCAATAGACGAAATTATAATCGTCATTATTGTGATAATGAGAATAATAAAGATTCTCAAAATAATCTTTCACTTTATGAAAGTAATACTTGACATGAGATTGTGTAAAGCACATGATTATGGTCCATTCCCTGAAGTGAATGTGATAATTGTAATAGAGCCCGTAAGTATGAACACGCTCTTGATGTAATTTCGTTTTATGTCTGACATTATGAAAAGAAAGTTCGTTGCCCTTGAAATTTCGGGCAAGAACTATATAACATGGGTGTTGGATGCTGAAATCCATTTGGATGCAATGGGTCTTGGAGACGCCATTAAAGACAGAAATAAGGCATCCACCCAAGACTATGCTAAGGCCTTGATTTTCTTGCGCCATCACCTTGATGAAGGTTTGAAACTGTGCTAAGGCCCTGATTTTCTTGCGCCATCACCTTGATGAAGGTTTGAAACTGTGCTAAGGCCTTGATTTTCTTGCGCCATCACCTTGATAAAGGTTTGAAAATTGAATATATCACAGTCAAAGATCCACCTATCTTGTGGAATGGCTTAAAGAAGAGATATGACAACCTGAAGTTGATCACTCTGCCACAAGCACGATACGATGAGAATCCAAAAGCAAATAGTTCATAAACTATATATTATCGTTGCGGTGGAAAAGGGCACTGGTCAAAAGCTTGTCGTATACCAAGACATTTGGTTGAGCCTTGTCTAGCATCTCTAAAGAGTAAATGCCCTGAAACAAATTTTGTCTCTGTCGACAATTTTGACATCACCCACTTGGATGTGGCAGACTTCTTTGAGCACCCTGAGGGGAAAATAGACCACCTAATCGGTGATGGATCTGTGATGAAAGAAGATGGAATTGTTTGATTTTATTTTACTTATTTGTAATAGTTAGTGAATAAACTAATAGTCATTAGTATCAGCTCGTATTAGTTAGTTTTTGAAATAATGTTAGTATTAGTTCTTCAGAATGTTTCAATATGCTCAGATTTCAATAATATTTTTATTTTCCAGTAGAGGTAATCGACTAACCTAACAGTTGGTCGATTATCTAATATTTCGCATTAAAATTGCAAAACAATCGATTGTCTTAATACAGTGTGATCTGAAGTTTTTCAAAATAGCAAATAATCGATTGTGTATGCTTAACAATCGATTGTGAATGTTCAACAATCGATTGTGTATGTTTAACAATCGATTGTCTTAAGACAGTGTGATCTGAAGTTTTTCAAAATAGAAAATAATCGATTGTGTATGTTTAACAATCGATTGTGAATGTTCAACAATCGATTGTGTATGTTTAACAATCGATTGTCTTAAGACAGTGTGATCTGAAGTTTTTCAAAATAGCAAATAATCGATTATGTATGTTTAACAATCGATTGTTGATGTTCAACAATCGATTGTGTA
Organism: Nicotiana benthamiana; assembly: GCA_034376525.1. Taxonomy (NCBI): domain Eukaryota; kingdom Viridiplantae; phylum Streptophyta; class Magnoliopsida; order Solanales; family Solanaceae; genus Nicotiana; species Nicotiana benthamiana. Next base: position 5,658,247 of record CM067326.1, read on the forward strand.
TGTTTAACAATCGATTGTCTTAAGACAGTGTGATCTGAAGTTTTTCAAAATAGCAAATAATCGATTATGTATGTTTAACAATCGATTATATTAAGACACAATCGATTGTGTATGTTTAACAATCGATTGTTTTAAGAAAATGCTTAAACTGAAATTTTCAAACTGCAAAGTAATCGATTATGGAAAACATATAATCGACTATCTGATTTAGTTAGTCGAATAACCTCAGCAGATTTCGAAAATAATGTTTAAGTATGAAACAAACTGATTGAATTTGTTTGTTCTCATGTTCGTATATTTTCTTTTGTATGGCAAACCATGGGAATTAAATTGATTGAAGGCTCCTGAAGAGCAACTATAATTCTGCCTAAAGGAACGATATTTTAGAGAATGCAATGTTCTCCTCCAAGTCTAAGAAGAACTTGTTGAGTTTTAATGATATCAGTCAAAATGTTCTCCTCCAAGTCTAAAAGGAACTTGTTGAGTTTTAAAGATATCATTCAAAATGGATATCAGATTGAGACAATACATGGGTATAATCTTGAATACCTCATTTACTCATGAAAACGAGGCTGCCCACTTCGGCTTGGGGTCACACCATTTTGCATGCAGCAATGCTAGTTCGTCTCTGACTGACGAATTGACACAAATATTCCGCGTTGCAATTGGTTTTGGGTCATGAACCTAATATATCCCATTTAAGAATCTTTGGATGCGCAGTATATGTGCCTATAGCACCGCCATCCCGCACCAAAATGGGTCCGCAAAGAAGGTTAGGAATATATGTTGAGTTTGAATCGTCCTCCATTATTCGCTACCTCGAAACATTGACAGGGGATTTGTACACTGCACGATTGCAGACTGTCAATTTGATGAGACACTTTTCCCAAAATTAGGGGGAGAAGTTGGTGAAACCGAACGGGAAATTTTGTGGAAAAATGCATCATTATCTCATCTTGATCCACATACCTCTATTTGTGAAAAAGAGGCGCAAAATATTATCCATTTGCAAAGAATAGCAAATCGAATGCCAGACGCATTTACAGATTTGAAAAGGATAACAAAATCACATATCCCCGCAGTGAATGTGACAACATCTGATTCACGAATACATATTCATTATTGTAAGAATATGAACATGAAATTGGTATAGAATATACCACACTGACCCCTAGAAGGAGGTTTGAGATGATACCACACTCACCCCTAGAAGGAGGTTTGAGATGATATATGGCATGAATGATCATTGGTCACGTACCTATTGTACGCAAAAGTATTCTGGAAATATGAATATTAAAGGACAACGATAATGCAAGAAACATTTCTTGCATATAAGTTTGACATGACCATAATGGTACAACTTTCTCTTTTAGAAAGATATTCACCACATGGATGTTGATGAATTTGTGGTAGTACAAAATTAATTGAGAGCTCTAGAAGAGCCAACTATTACTATGTTGGAGAAACACAATTGAGTATTGTGCTGTAGTAAGTCTCAAAGAAACTTATTCAGTTTCCAAAGTACACGCGAAAGCGATTGATTATATTGAGACTATAAATGAAGGAAAGATTTGATATCTCCTATTACTACAACTTGTAGCGGGATAATTTGTATATGAAAAGCTACCCGCTTCATTCTCCAGTTTTTACTACACAAACAAAAGAATACCACAATAAAGTGGATATCTATTGGTATAAAAATCCATGTCATAATAAACATGAAGTTTATTGATAAGTGCACATGTCATGGTGTAAATTTGAAGTTTACCAATATTGATAATTTATTAAGTTGGCATTCATGTTAGCCATCTTATTTTAAGTATGATGTGCAAATTCACATGGGTGAATATTAAAGAACTAGAAAGTTCTTTATGAATTCTCTTGTATTACTTGTTCTCATTAATGAACTGACCAACTAAAGAGTTCGGGTTGAAGCCCATAAATTCTGGAAATATCAAAGGTGAATATGGGCCCATTCACCTGCCATGTATACCACATATGATGCATCTATGATATGGTTACATGCGCAATTGTTATTAACCCGCAGCCTGGCCGGTGCTTGCGAGGTAAATTGCTCAGTAATCTAACTTTGAGCATAATTTCCAGATTTTCTACTCAAGATAGTTCATCTTGATAAGTTGGTTTATATCAAAGTTGGTTTAGCAAGATAATTATTGAGTGCCTCCACTTAATAGCTAAACTGTTTCTTATGAGAACAAAGTTATATATATCAGTTTGATATACGTTGTATACGAGAACATATTCTCCCCTCACAAGTGGTTCAGGGTCAGGAACCAAATAATTTCATCTTATTATTAATGTGCTGTGTATATTGACATGATAATGCACAAAGATGATTTCCCAAAGTTGAGGAAACAAGTTAGCTTTACTAACATGAGGGGGAGAAATGATAAACACTTGAGAAAAGGTTACATGGGATGAATTATCATTTGTATATGTAGATCCCCGAATATCATGATATGAACCTGAAGTTCATAAAATGGATAATTCAATTGCAACATATTGCAAAGCATGCTATACGCATTTGCTGACCCAAAGAAAGTAACTATATTCTCACTACAAATGCTCATATTAAGTCCCAGAAGGACAAAGTCTTTGATACGCTTAAAGCGTATAGACAAATACTTGATTCCATATGAAAGACATGTAGATTTGGACATATAGTTCAAATACTTGAAAGTACAAAGTCAAAGGTATGTATTATCAGTTTTCGATATCTTATTTGTTTAGCATGACATGAAAACTTGATATGCATCTAAGTCTATTATGTGACTTACATGACTTAACTTGAAAGATTTAAGTTGCTTAAAGCATACACAATTCTTGGTCCTGAAGTACCACATCCTAAGTACAATTTGTGTACATATGTATCTTGCTATAACTATAAGCATGATGGCATTGAGAATACATCTATGGAGATATTGAAGAGTTATTCCACGACATTATATGAAGATGTTCATATCTATCAAGAATGATGATTTCAAAGTGCGGAATATTTATTCAAGTCAATATGGTTGATTTATTTATCAAACATCCGCCAAAGATTGTTTTGAAGATGGTGTACAAGATTGGAATGCAAATGCTCAAGGATAAAAATTGATGTTCTTATCCGGGGGAGTTAATGCGCGTTGCACACTTTTTCCCTTACAAGGTTTTGTCCCAACTGGGTTTTCCTTGCGAGGTTTTTAACGAGGCAACCAATAGGCGCATATTCAAACATGTGTACTCTTTTTTCTTCTCTTTAATTTTTCCCATTGGGTTTTGGTTTTTAAGGTTTTAACGAGGCACATTATTGAATAGACATTCAAGGGCGAGTGTTATAAATAGAACTCTATTTAAGGTGAATGTCTATATTTAGAGAGATTATAGGGTTTACTACTTGGTGGCTAAGTCACCACCTCCCTATAAATTTAGGGGTTCTATACCATTGTAAATCATCCCTAAGTATCAATAAGAATACTCCTCTCTCTACTTTTCTCTCTATTGTTCTTGTTCTTGTATTATTGTTCTTGTTCTTATATTATTTCATAACAATTAATTATTTTTCTAATTTTAGGACGTTAAAATTAGCTGAAATTTTACTTATTATATTTTTTTTATTTGAACTATGTAAAAATCTTAATATATAGAATTATATCACATGTAATATATTTATTAAATCAAAATTAACGTGAGTATTTGCAATTCAAAGCAAAGCTAAACTTCCATTGTGATATCCCTCCATTGTAATATTACCATTGTTTCAGCTATCATTTTCCTTTTACTATAATTCAATGGTCTAAAAATAAAAACTTTATCAATTAAAGTTTGAATGATGATAATAAAATAACAATAAACATTGATTTTCCACATTGTTTTTTTGGATCTTTATTTTATATGACACTAGATTAAAATTTTCGTATGATAACCTACCTATGAAATCTTCTTTTTTCTTTATATAACCATTCTAATAAATGACGGCTTCATATATTTGTGTTATTTTTAATAAAGTATTAACTCTAATATTAGAGTAGTTTTTAAGATTTATATTATTACTTATTTATCAAGATAACGGGCTAAAAAGAATCAATGTTCATCACATTTAAGAACTACTTATTATTTTATTTTATTCAATAACTTACATTATTTAATATTTTTTTGTTTTTAAAAAAATATTATATATTCATTGATATAGGGTATACGCGTAAAGAGCGTACCCTAATACTAGTATATTGATATATATAAACCTCGAAATAAATATTCATAATCAAATAGTTCAACCATTTTTGTCCCGATTTATTCGAGTGCACCGCTTCCATGATAAAATGGTTTATGATACTAATTTTTGGCAAAACAAAGTCTGTTTTCAATAAAAATTGCTCTAATAATAAGTCGCAAGAGTTGTACTTTCTATAATATTTATCTAATGTGAGAAGAGAAAAAAAGCAAAAGTTTTAAGTTATACCACTTCTGTTTCAAATAATATAATTTTCTTTTCACCTTTTTCAAACTTATGTTTATCCTTCAATTTTTGTACAAACCGATCCAAATATATATATATATAGAGCGCTTATAAAATCTTTCAAACTTTAAATGCTCATGAATCGTAAACTCTTTCTAACTTTCAAACTTTTTTGTATAAGAGCGCCTTTTGCTAAAAAGTTTACACATGATATCTCACACATTGTTTTTTGTAATAAAATATAACTAATTCATCACATTTTATTTGGAATTTAGATACTTCCTAAGAGTTGAACAGGGTAAAAAAAGATTCACAATCACATGCTATGTGCATCATATATATACAACTCATCCAGCAGTTACAATATAAACACAAAACACCAAATCAAAAAAAGAACTAGCTAGTCACACTATTGTGTCAATATAGCTGCATGATACATGTTTGCTTGGTGAAATAGTACGTAGAAATTTTCATTTCACTGTCAGTGCTGACTTTAGCATATCAAATAAATGAAGATTTTAATGGTAGTACTCTTACCATATCCTGTATCATTGGTAACACCAACTCCTCTATTTAAGGTCTGTTCATTAAGTATAACTTCTATCCATTTTTGTCAGTCCTGAAAATTGCCAAATTAGTTAGTAATAGTGAACCAGACAAAATAATTAACCAAACTCCATTTCAGTTGCAAATTTTCTTTGAAACTGTCAAAAATGACTTCATTCATGACTTGCATATCCATGCCCAACACAATTCATGTGCCCTCTTGTGTTATAAAACTGTATACATGAACAGGTCTTAAGTCTCGCATGCAAATATTTTGACATTAGTTTAATTTACAGGCAAGCAAGTATATTAAAGAGCCCGTTTTTGTTGAGTTAGTTCATCTACCTTATTCACTTTCCAGAGCTATTTATCTATCTTTTTCCCCCATGGATTTACCTGTCAAGACATCAAATTCCGATAGATACAAAATTGAAGCCAGAAATCTTTCCTACAAACTACCTCCAAAATATAATGAGTTTAAATGGTTAGTCAAAAAGTTGGCTACCAACAACAAGACTAGTAATTACATTCTAAGGAATGTGACTTGTGAAGCCCAACCAGGGGAAATTACAGCAGTTGCTGGTCCAAGTGGAGCAGGAAAAACAACACTGTTGGATATTCTAGCAGGAAATATCTGTCCCTCAACATTTTCTGGTCATGTTCTTGTCAATGACCAGCCTATGAAGCCTTCAAAGTTCAGGAGAATAACTGGCTATGTTACACAAGATGAAGCTCTTTTCCCACTTCTCACAGTTGAAGAAACTTTGATGTATAGTGCACGATTCAGGCTTCGTGAGGGGGACGATAAGGCCAAAGATAGAGTAACTAAGCTGTTGAATGAGCTTGGTTTAGACCATGTTGGTAGTATGAAAGTTGGGAGTGATTCAAGCAGGACAATTTCGGGTGGTGAGAAACGTAGAGTTGCAATTGGGGTTGAATTAGTCCATGATCCTGCTGTTATTCTACTTGACGAACCAACTTCAGGTCTTGATTCTGCTTCAACTTTTCATTTAATGTATTTGCTAAAAACCATGGCCAAGAATCAAGGTAAGACAATTATATTAACTATCCATCAGCCTGGTTTTCGAATTCTTCAACTGTTTGATAAAGCTGTGTTGCTCTCAAATGGATTTGTCCTTCACAATGGTTCTTTGCATCTACTTGAAGACAAACTTAAATCCACCGGACATTTCATTCCTCAGTGCGTCAATGTTCTTGAATTTGCAATAGATATTACAGAAAGCCTACATTCAGGGGAAAGTGACATTGAAAAATGTGAAACAGAAGCAGAAAGTGATCATATGCCTAACAAAAATGCTGAAGAAAAGCATGTTCTTTACTCCAATTCTCCATTGAAGGAAGTAGTAATTCTGAGTCAGAGATTCTGTCGGAATATCTTCAGAACAAGACAACTTTTCTTGGCTAAGGTAATCCAAGCATTACTTGTGGGACTAATCCTGGGATCAATTTTTTTTAATGCTTACAGCAACACAAAGAATTTGGAGCTGCAATCTCAACTTGGATTCTTTGCTTTTAGTCTCACATTCTTGCTATCATCCAACACAGAAGCTCTACCAATTTTCTTAGAAGAGAGGAAAATACTAATGAGGGAAACATCTAGAGGAGCCTATAGAATCTACACATACAACATAGCTAACACTATAGTGTTCCTCCCTTTCCTTTTAATAGTTTCTCTTCTCTATGCTATCCCAGTTTACTGGCTAGTCGGATTAAGGTACGAATTCAGTGCATTCGCATACTATACTCTTGTGTCATGGATGATTTTCGCGATGGGGAATTCATTCGTGGCAGCATGTTCGGCACTAGCGCCAAATTTCCTCCTAGGAATGTCATTTATCGGTTGCCTAATAGGTGCATTTTTCCTCTTCTCGGGGTACTTTATATCGAAGGAATCAATTCCAGTTTTCTGGCTATTTGTGCACTATTTGAGTCTCTTTAAGTATCCATTTGAATGTTTCTTGATCAACGAGTATGCAGGAGAGAATGGGAAATTCAAGTGTATACAGAAAGTTGATGGACTTTGCCTAATGTATGGTGAACAGTTATTGGCGCGACGTGGTTTAGAGGAGTCACACAAGTGGATTAACATAGGTATTATGTGAAGTTTCATCTTTGGTTACAGGTTTTTGTGTTTTCTGATTCTCTGGTATAGATCTATCAGAAACAAATATTGAACTTACAAAATTTCCTTTCATCTATGAAAATCTAAGTACAATAGTTTGTTTTCTTTTAGACTTTTCCATATTCTTGCATCATATTTCAGTCTTTTTTCTCAGGCAAAATAATCCAAAATGCTAATCCCGAAAGAAACCATCACACTACAAATGTCGTTAATTTTCAACTACAACTTAGCTTGCTTATCAGCCGCAAAAAGATAGCACAAAAACTCACCCTTTGTGTTATTAAATGGGAAAAAAAATGACAATCTCTTTCCTATGACAATGAACTAGGTAAAGATACAACAGATGACTCAACTTGTCTAGTAATAGTAGCCATAAAAAGTAATTTAACTCCATTGGCAGCAGATGCTATTTTGTATTGGTTTATAGAGAAGACTATTCAATGTATTTGTTATGGGAGAGGAACACTTCACTTTTGGTACTTTATTGCAGCGAAACACTTGGCAATGTCTTCAAAAGCTGAAAAATTTTATTTTGTATCTCGTACAATTGATACTTGTTTTATAAACTTTCTTTTTGTCTCACAAATTTGTGGACCCAGAAGTATAAGATCGGGGTCCACAAATTTATAAGACGAAAAGAAACCTTATACAATTTATATCAATTGTATAAGTCACAAAATAAAACTTCTCTCAAAAGCTAATTACTTTCAACCTGCCTTTAACGGAATATAAAAAATCTTAGAGCTGCCTAACCTACTAACATCTCGAATATAACTGGCTGACGCTCTAAGAAGCAATGTACTCAGTCCAATAATTCATGGTAAGAAGAGGAAAAAAGAACAATTTTACTAAATTATAGTGGATAATCTTCTCATACTTTAGGAACAAAATATACACCCAACTTGCTCTTGTCAACCCTTAAATTGACAAACCTCATTGAGTTTGCTTTGGGTGAAAAGAGAACCAAGAAGCCAACCTTACGACAATTTATTCATTCATTATTTTTCTACGTGGAAGGGTGCCTTAGAGCAACAGATAATGGTAAAGTTATTTTTGTATGACTTATAGGTTGCGGGTTCAAACTATGAAATCAGCCAATGATACTTATATTTGGCTCCTACATCACACTCCCTTAGGGTGCGACCTTCTGTTTAACCAAAAAATGGAATTTTAGTCGAAGCTGAAATTTAGAAGAACATGGGTTACTCATAATCAAAAGAATGTATAAAAGGAAATAATTTAGGTAACAAAAGAGTATTTCAAGAGAAAAATAAATAAACCATAATATATTCAAATGATTTCGTGTGTTTATAATTGATCATACATTTCTCTTTTATTGGTATCTTGGAGATATATGTTTTGCCCAGATCATAATAAGGCTATTATGAGTAATTAAAGACATTGAATGTTACGTTACATAATCATTACATTCAATACAAATTCCCTAACATATTACACATTTAATGCTTATTAAATGTTGTATCTACTCTCTTTTCTAGTGTCAGATTCATTCTTTTTGACATTCGGATATAAATGACATAAATAAGTACGGGCACTGAGTTATTTGAATAACTATCCTTGCCTCTTCTTCTGTCATTTTCTCGTACCTGTTGCAGCTCGTGCTTCTTACCTAGTTGTAACTCTTTGACCATTCAATCAGTCTATGTGTCTTGACAAGTTTCATTTATATTTAAATATATTTTTCCCAATACAGATAGTCCCCACACTTTTCATTTATTCATCAGTTGAATACTTGGGAAGTGGAATTCACTAAAAGAGAATTTTTGTCACTATTAAGGCTATGACACAACTGACGTTTTAATTGTCACTTCCATTTAATGATTCGTACATGTGTCATTTTTCCGTTGGTTCTGCAGCTTTGCAGCCCTTTTCAAGGCTTTTCTTTCGGCTCCATTATTCTCGAAGTGCCAGTTATCATTAGTATGGTTCTTCCATCATTGCACATTTGCTTGTGGTGGTTGCTTATCAATATAAATATTTGCTTTTTCATTGTCTTTTACCACATAAAGCTTTTACTGAACAATTAATTAGTTAAATTTTTGTTTTCTTCTCTCTACCTCATAGCATTCTTCTTCGTCATGTCTTCACCAAATCCTAACCCCTAGGAAAGTTCCTATTATTGATTTTTTCCCTAATGTCCCAATTAAGAGTAGAAGGGGAAGTAGGCTTCGTAGCTCAGGATCTACTTGTGGTGGTTCTTCAATGCCTTCTTCTAGCTCTGGTCCTTCTTCCAAAAGCAGAGGCTCCCTTTCTCAGAAATTTTCTTCTAAGAGTAAAGAACCTTCTGAACCATTGCGTGAGCCCTTAGTGGATGAGATAGCCCCTACTGAACTGTCATTTTACCATAATAGGGAATCTCTTAGGAATCAGGTTTTTACTTTAGATCGTGCTGATGCTTATCCCATTCAGATTACAAAAATTTTGATTCTTATAGTTCGTAAAGATTGCCACTGGAGTAATGATTTTTCTATCATTATTCCTTATCCAAATCAAAGAATTACCTCTTATTTAACTGGGTTCTATTTTGTTTATACATATCCTTTCGCCTTAGGGTTCAGACCAGCTATCGACAAAGTTATTCTTGAATTTTACCGTTTCTTTAATATTTGTTTGGGTCAAATTGGCCCAGTCGTATGGAGAGCTATTGCCTATTTGAGGCATTTAGCCAATACAGCTGGTGTTTCTTTGACCTTCCCTCACCTAATTCATCTTTACTCCTCGAGGCTTTTCCTCAATGGCGTTTTCACTTTAGTAGCCAGGATTAAGAGGGTTTTGGTATGCCCTAAAGATGACAAGGACCGTTGCTGGTATGCCTAGTTTGTTGCTGCCCCCACTATAGGTTTAGTGGGTGAAGATAACCTTCCTTCCCTGAGAAGTGGAATTTTGCACGTAAGTCTTTTATCTTTTTCGTGCCTTTTTCCTTTAAGTTAATCACTCTCTCTAGTTTTGCCTCTTTCATTTTTAGCAACCATGGGAGTATGGAGGATGTTCTCAAATTTTGTGGTTGGGTGGATAAATTGCTGAAGACCACACCAATGGATGGTAGGTATTGGAAAACACTTTCTAACCGTTACAGTTGGAAAGTAAAGACTCATGGTAAGATTTTTTATTTCTTCTTTCACGCATATATATATTTTTCTTCTTTTCTTTAACTTCCATCCTTCTTTTTATCAGGATTTGCTATTCGAGGAGTTACTACTGAAGCAGTTGCGACCTCTCGTGTCTCATCGGGAACTCGTATCTCTTTAGAATGAGCTCGAGAAAAGTCTTGGGTTCTTTTGCTGCGAAATGGAAAGTTATTGAGCAGGCAGAACCTGAAGAAGAAGAAGAAGATGGTGGCTCCCTAGTGACGAGGCCACGAGCTGGGAGACGCATCATCTCTGATAACGAAGCTGAAGTTTCTCCTCGTATTTCCGTTCCTCTTACCGAACCTGCTTAAACTCCAGTAATAATTCCCGACGATGTTGTCCCTTCCCATGATACTCGTGAGTCTGTTTATCATCTTTTCATCAGTGGTTTGGGTAATGGCAATTTAGGCCAGGTTTTAGATGAAATACCTCTATCTTCTTTTTCGACCATCGTCCCTGTGATTCCTCTCTTACTATCTCTAGTTATTTCTTCTGTTTCTTTTACTGTTGTCATTTCTTCTGCCACTCCTGCTTTGTCAATTCCTCCTCCCATAATTTATCTAAAGGAAGGGAGCTCTTCAAGTAGAAGTGCCGCTATGAGGAGGGTAACTATTGAAGTTCCTACTGATTGCAGCCTTTTGAGGAAGTCAGGTCAAGCAGACGTATGGCTAGAGCCTTTAATTGGCCCTATTGAAAAGGCAAAGCTAGAGAGCCATAGTTCCTTGACTCTTATGAATGATATCGTACATTCCACCTTAAAGGTATTTTCCTCCTCTTTCTTCTTTACTTTGTAAAATTTTTTTATTTTTGGAATTCTTATATTCCTTCCTTTTTAGGACAATCTTATCGACACGGAAATGACGAACAGAATCCCACTATTGGAAAAGGTAGCACGTGAGTCAGAGACGATAGCATGTGATTCTCAGCTGGAGATGATCAATTGAAAGAAACAATTTGAAAGTGCACAATTGATGTGGAAGACTTACAAGAGAGAAAAGGTATCCTAGAGCAGCAGGTGCAGGCCTTAACTTCAGAGTTAGCGATTGCAAAATCTTCCTCAAGCCAAGAAGAAAAAGAGAAAGAACGTCTCAAATCCACCTTCTCAGAATAGCTATCTAAGGCTAGTGAGGAGATCAGAGAGTTGAAGACTCTCTTGAGTTAAAAAGAAGTTTATGCAGGGGAGCTCATGCAAAGCTTAACTCAAGCACAAAAAGACCTTCGAGTCTGTACTAATAAGGTGCATCATTTAGAGAGCTCCTATGCTTCTCTTCAAACTTCTTCTAACTCCTCCTTGGATGAAAATGAAGAGTTAAAGAATGAGATTGCTGATTGATAAAAGGATTATGAGATCCTTGAAGAAAAATTTGTTTTTGAGATAAGTTGGGCATTTTTTAATTCATGTCGTGATACTGATTGAAGCTGGTCAACAAAACTTTAACCTGGAGTCAGAATAAGCTAAGATCAATGAAGCAATTGAAAAAGCTCAGCAACCTCAGGATTTGCCTTCTCCCGTGCTGAAGCTTCCGGGAACATTGAAGTTGGTTTTGGTATTGTGAATCATTCAAGCCCAACCGAGCCTACTGCTAAAAGCCAAGTTAAACCCGCGACTGTTGATGTACCTACCCAAATCGAGCCCGTTGCTATTGATGCTTCTTCTTCAGTTCCACAAACTTCTTAGTGACCAACTTTGATGAGATTGTTTTTATTTTCATTTTGGAAAATTGTAATCAAACCCTTAGCTTTATTTGAGGGTTGATTTTTGGAGATGCAAGTCCCCAAGTCTTTTATGGGGGCCATTTGTATAAACAATTTCCTAGTTTTATGACTAAGTTCGTGCTTAGTCTTAAGTTTTCTTATTAAGAAGTTATTCATGTTAGTATTTCAAACTTCTGTTATGTTTACTCTTACCTTTATTTTTAAGAACTTACAGAATGATTTTGCATTTTTGTTTAGTGAAAATGTATATGTTAATCTCATGGCTAATGAATTTAAACACGAGTTTTATAAAAGAGGGCCCTTTTATATTTCGACACTTAATGAATAAGATGTCTCAACTTCATAATGGTATTATCATACGATAAAAGAAATAGGAACACACATGTTTCTTTGAAATAACTTTGATAAGTTTTGAATAATACTTGACAATTTTTGAATAATACTTTACATGTATTTAAGGTACATCTATAACTTTCTTGTAACTGTTTTTCTTATAACAGATTTGTACAAAAAAATAATAATGGACACGGGGTTTCTCCTTATAACCCATTTCAGTACATAACCTTTACCCTAACTATAGTGAGGTTTTTAGTTGGCCCTAACAATAGACATAGGGTTTTTCCTTATAACCCATTTCAGTACATAGCCTTTACCCTAACTATAGTGAGGTTTTTCTTAGGCCTTAACTCATTGCTCCATCTTGCGACTTTGTGTCTTTCTTTATACACACTTCTGACTTCGTGACTTCTTTATGCATATGTCTATGTATATTATATAGTACCCCAAGTGTTTGCGTGTTGAAGTATGAAGCCTCGAGCACTTGGTAGTTTCTCTCATTTGGTCCTTTTCCTGAAAAGGAAAAACATACGGGACTCGGAGGTGTGATCATAGATGAAGATTACTTAACCCTTTTAAGTTTCAATTAGAGTAATTGTAACCCTAGGCCAGGAATTTTAGGTTATTCCATGTGCCTTATAGGTCGTGTCTCATTATTTAGAACGGGTTAGATTTTTGCCTATCATCTAAAATCGTTAGTAAGATCTTAATAATTTAAAAATTAAATTTCAAATAACGATACCTAACAATGATTATTCCTTAGAAATAGTATCTCTTCAACTAAACATCATTCCAATATGAAGGTAGTAACTTGCCATCCTTTGTCTCCAGTTCATATGCTCCCTTTCCTGCTATATCACGAACTCAATAGGGTCCTTTCCATGTTGGACTTAATTTACCCGTGTTTGCTGCCTTTGAATATTGAAAAACTTTTTAAGCACGAAGTCCCCAACTTTGAAAAATTTGAGGCGTGTTTTTCTGTTGTAATATCATTCTATGACTTGTTTATGTGCTGCCATTCTTATTAGTGCATCTTCTCTCCTCCCTCCGAGTAAATCAAGACTGACCCGTATCTCCTCGTCGTTAGATTTTTGTGTCACCTGTGTGAACAATGTACTTGGTTACCTAATCTCAACTGGAATTAGAGCCTCAACTCCATAAACTAATGAAAACAGTATTTCTCTTATGCTTGTTTTTGCAGTTGTACGGTATGCCTATAAAACTCCAAGTAATACTTCAGGGCAATTACCTTTTGATTCCTCTAATTGCTTCTTTAAGTTGTTGATAATAACCTTGTTTGTTGATTCTGATTGCCCATTACCCACTGGGAGATAAGGTGTAGACATAATCCTTTTAATTTACCAACTTTGAAAGAATTCAGTGATTTGACCTTCTATAAATTGAGGGATATTATCACATAATATTCTTTGGTATACAAAATCGGCATATGATATTCCTCCAAATAAAATCCTTGACTTCCTTTTCTCGTACCTGATTAAATGCACCTGCCTCATCCATTTAGTAAAATAATCAATAAGTATGAGCAAAAATTCTACATATCCTTTTGCTTGTGGTAACGGACCCACGATGTCAATTCCCCATTTCATAAATGGCCACGGTGTGATTACTCGATGTAATAATTCTGCAGGTCTATGCATATTGTTGCCTTACTTTTGGCATTTATCGCATTTAGCCATGAAACTTTCTACTTCTTCTTGCATTTTAGGGCAATAATAGCCTCCCTAATAAGGGTTCTTACTAATGGTCTTCCTCTTGCATGATTCCCACAATGTCCCTAACGAATCTCTCTCATTATATATTCCATTTAAGAATGTCTGAGATATCTTGCTAAGGGTCCACCGAACATTTTACGATATAACTTTCCTTGCTTTAAGCAATACCAAGCAACCTTTTTTCGAAGTGCATGAGCTTTCTTCTTATCATCAGGTACGATACCATTTTGCAAAAATGCAATAATCTCGTTCCTCCAATCCCAAGTTAAATTATTAAAAATTACCTCATTCTTGTCGGGGTCGAGAACTGAATAAAATAAATGTATAACTGAGGCGTATGCATCCCTTGCCACATCAGCCACAGACACGAGGTTAGCTAAAGAGTACGCTTCAACATTTTCATCGCTTGGTATTTGTGTAACTTTCCAAGTTTGAAATTGCTTTATAAATTCTCGTACCTTTTTTAGGTATTGCTGCATCCTCGTTTACCTGGCTGTATAAGTCCCCAACATTTGATTAACAACGAGTTGCGAATCATACTTGATTATAATCTTATTTATGGCAAGTTCTCGTGCCAATTCTAGACCTGCAATCACAGCCTCACACTTCGCTTCATCGTTAGTTATGGATTTACATTTAATAGTTTGTCGAATGGTTTCACCCGTAGGTGGTACCAAAAGTATTCCTAATCCTTCACCTTTTACGTTAGATGAACCATTAACAAATAATGTCCAAATTTCTGGGTTAGCTCCATTGAACACCTGTAATTCTTTCTCTGCTTCTAATCGAATGCATTGGCTAAAATCAGCCACAAAATCAGCAAATATTGGTAATTTTATAGCAGTCCTAGGTTAGCATGTGATTTAGTATCCACTTAACTCTATAACCCACTTAGCTAATCTACCTGATAACTCATGTTTATGTAATATATTTCATGAACGGTAGGCAGTTACTACAGCAATAGGATGACACTGAAGATAAAGTCTTAACTTCCTAGATGCCATGATTAATGTAAGTGCAAGTTTTTCTAACTGGGGATAGGAAGTCTCCACATCTAACAAATATGTAATAACATAATAGATGGGTGATTGCTTACCTTGCTCTTCCCGAACCAAAACAACACTTACCGCTACTTCCAGAATAGCAAGGTAAATAAGTAGTCTTTCCACTGCCTTTGGTTTGCCAGTAAAGGTGGATTTTATAAGTACGTTTTCAAATTCTTGAGCACATATTGTCATTCTTCATTCCGTTCAAAATAATCCCTCTTTTTAAGGGCGGAGAAGAATTTTAAGCACTTCTCCGATGACTTAAAAATTAATCTCTCTAAAGCTGCAATTCTCCCCATTAATCTTTGAACTCCTTTCTTGATTGGAAGTATATCCGGGATTTCTTCAATGTCATTGATCTGTGAAGGATTTACTTCAATACCACAGTTAGAAATAAGAAAATCCAAAAACTTACCTGATGCAACACCTAATGCACATTTCTCGGGGTTTAACTTCATAGTAAATTTGCTTAACATTGAAAATGTATCAGATATATATGATATGTTATCCTTTCAATACTGAGTTTTAACAAGAATATCTTCTAGATATACTTCCATGGTTTTTCCTAAACGCTGTTGAAACATTTTTGTAAATAACCTCTGATACATTGCACCTACATTCTTTTGGCCAAACCTTATAACAATAGGTCCCCCTGTCTGCTATGAATGAAGTTTCTTCTTCATCTCCTGGATCCATTTTAATCTTATTATAGCTTGAATATGCGTCTAAAAATCTTAGTAACTCATGACATGCAGTCGCATCACTCAATTGATCAATGTGTGGTAGTGGAAAAGAATCTTTAGGACAAGCTTTATAAAGATCAATGTAATCTACACAAAATCGCCACTTACCTTTCTTCTTTGGAACATCAACTGTATTAACTAACCAGTTAGGATACTTTACCTCACGAATGGAACCAAGTTTTTAGCAATTTTTGGACTTCTTCTTGAATCACTTGATTCTTGAAAGTTCCTTGCTTTCTTTTCTTTTGATTGACATGAGGGTACAAGGGATCTTCATTTAATTTATGAGTCATCACCTCCGGTGGAATCCCTGTCATGTCAGAATGGGGACCAAGCAAAGTAGTTCACGTTAGTTTTCAAAAAATCAATTAACTTACCTCTCATACATTGGTTTAGATTAGCCCCGACGTAAACTTTCCTATCAAGACATTGAGCAAATGACATGACATGCTCTAATTCCTCTATTGTGATTTTGATATTCTTATTCTCTTCTGGTTCTTGAATGGTATCAGGTCTTGAGTCTATATCTGTTTGCCTTTGCTCAGTTGAGGTTTGTGTTGTGGTGACCTCAACTGCCTTCTATGGTTGCTATTTACCTTTATTTCTTGTGCTTGTATTTGAAACGGATTTGATCGCCCTGGATGTATTTTGATCCCTACGAATTTGAAAAATTCCCCATGGCGATGGAAATTTAATAACTTGATGCAAAGTTGAAGGTGTTGCATCCATTTTGTGGATCCATGGTCTCCTAAGAATCATGTTATAAGCCATCTCCATATCTACTACCTGGAACTTTTTATCTTTGATGACCCCTTCAACGAATGTGGAGAGTGTTACCTCTCCTTTCTTGACCACACTGGAATTATCAAATCTAGATAAAGTATGGGCCTTTGGTATTACTTTGTCTTCGGCTTGTATTTCATGCAATACTCTTAGCAAAATAATGTTCACGGAGCTACCTGGATCAATCAAAACTCATTTTACATTAGTATCATATACAATTAAAGATAATACTAGTGCGTTGTTATGAGGTATTAATATGACATCTACATCTGCATCGTTGAATGTAATGTTGTCTTCTTCTAGGATGTGTCGCACCCGTTTCCCTTGGATAATTGTTATTTTTGAAATTTTGTTAGTTGTCGTCTATTATATACCATTGATGTCTTCACCTCCACTTATAACATTGACAGTCATTTTGGGGATAGGTGGTTTTGGAGACTCCTGCCTATTCTTCATGTAAGCTTGCTTACCTTTCTCACTAAACAACCTAGTGAGATATCATTGCTTCAATAAATGATCAACTTCACTTTGTAAAAATCTGCAGCCTTTTGTTTTATGTCTGTGGTCAATATGAAACTCGCACCAATGATCAGGGTTGCGCCTGTTTGGATTCGATCTCATTTCCTTCGGCCGAACTTTATCTCCCATGCTTCTCAAAACAACTACGAGCTCGGGGGTGCTGACGTTAAAGTTATAGCCACTGAATCTTGCTTTTAAATTTGTATTGTCATCTCGTGACTCACTATTTTGCTCATTTCTGAATTTTGATGAAGAACCTGATTTTCTGTTTCTTGATCTATGATCATACCTTTGATTATCCTGTCTTGATCGTGAGTCCTTTTTAGCAGGTCCCATGTAAGGCTCGTATCTATTTTACCAGATCTTTTTTCGATCTCTGCACGTCTCGAACTTACCTTTTCTTCTTTTTGAAATTGTGGAACAATATCTTCCTCAATCCTCAGCTTCGTGTTATACTTGTTATAAATATCATTCCATGTTGTCCTGGGAATTCTCGAAGGATTTCTTTGAGTCTCCTCATAGCTTTCGAGCTTTTTTCGTTCAAATTGCTTGTGAAAGCTATAGCTTCTCAATTTTCAGATACACGTGGCAATGTCATTCTTTCATGTATAAATCTGGCCACTAATTCTCTAAGAAATTCGGAGTCCCTTGCTTAATCTTGAAAATAGCTTCCATTCTTTTTCTACCTTTTGAGCTCCCGCGTGTGCTTTGATGAAAGAATCTGCAAGATCAACAGAAGAATTTATAGAATTTTTAGGTAGAAGAGAGTACCATGTAAGCACTCCTTTAGTGATTATTTCACCAAATTTCTTGACTAATAGAGATTCAATCACCAGCTTAGTCAAGTCGTTGCCTTTTACACCTGTCGTGAATGTAGTCACGTGGTCTCGAGGGTCTGACGTTCCATCATATTTTGGGATGTCAAGAATTTTGAACTTTTTTGGAATCGAAAGAGGAGCAGCACTTGGTTTCTAGGGTTGTTGTGAATATCGATCCATATCTACTCCTTTGATTATTGGTGGCACCCCAGGTATCTGATCTATGCGCTCACTTTTCTCCTTGACCTCTCTCTACAAGGTTAGTACTAAGTTTTGTAAATAAGAATTAACCACATTACCTGGTTCCCTCTCTTATGATTCACTGGGAGTTTCTCCGCCGTCTGAGTTAACAAGTCCAGAACGAGGGTTTTCCAAAGTGTTATTATTTGGAGTAGGTGTAGGGGTTGCAATAGGTAACTAGTTAACCAGCGCTTCAACAGCTTTATAGACCTGAGCAGCAATTAGTTTCTACAAAGCATCATCAACAGCTTCAGCATTCTCAAATTGAGCATGCTCATTTATTTGAGACCCATCAGGGGTTCCGTCACGAGATTGTCGGGGAGATCCTTGTGGAGTAGGAATCGAAGTGTCAATATCCTGTGGATCTCCCTGATTTTTTTTGTTTTCTTGGTTTCCTTGAGTGTTGTCATTGTTGTTCGACATAGTTGATCAACAAGAAAATTTAAGTGAGAGGAAAATAGATTATCAGATTCCCTGCAAGGGAACCAATTTGTTTAGTCAAAAATTGAAATTTTAGTCAAAGCTATAATTTAGAAGAACAAGGGTTAATAATAATCAAAAGAATGTATAAAAGAAAATAATATAGGTTGAAAAAGAGTATTTTAAGGGAAAAACAAATAAACTAAAATATATTCCAATGATTTTGTGTGTCTACAATTGATCAAACGTCTCCCTTTTATAGGTATATTGGAGATATATGTTTTTCCCAAATCATAATGAGGCTATTATGAGTAATTAAAGACGTTGAATGCTACGTTACATAATCATTGAATTCAATACATATTCCCTAACGTATTCTACATTTAATTCTTATTAAATTCAGTATCTACACTCTTTTCTACTGTCAGATTCAGTTCTTTTGACCCTCTGATATAAATGACTTAAATAGGTACATGCGCAGAGTTATTTGAATAACTACGTGCCTCTTCTTCTGTCATTTGCTCGTACCTCTTGAAAGTCGTGCTTCTTAGCTAGTTGTAATTCTTTTACCATTCAATCAGTCTACGTGTCTTGACACGTTTCCTCTATATTTAAATACAACGTTTTTCCAATATACCTTCCGCGTTCCCTCGTGAATGCTAGATGTTTTGTGCACCGAATTGCTCTTTTATTCTTTTTCTGCTGGATAACTTACATGAATGATTAAAAAAATCCATAAAAAATAAGAAATTAGAAAAAGTGAATTATGAGTAATTTGGTAAAACAAAGGTCAGTCGGTAACACAAAAAAGAGGTAAGTAATATACATTTGGTTAAACTATGCTAATAGTGTACAATTTGCTATATTACATATTTCTTGTCACGACCCATTTTTCTATCCTCGTGAGTCGTGATGCCACCTACTAGTGAAATCTAGGAAAGCTAACCATTTGAACAAATTACTTTTTTTCCCATTTTAATCCTTTAACAATTGAAAATCAAGATTAAATAGAACATCGAAATTTATAAGTGGAAGATTGGAATAATATTTTAATAAGGATACCAACGCCAATCTATACATGTACCACCCAAGACTTGTATCACAAATCCACACACTGTCTAAGAATACTACAGATAAAGGTCTGAAAGATTTATTACAATACTGTTCCGAAAGTAAATAAAGAAATAGAATAAAAATGATAGGAGAAGACGTCAATGCCTACGGACCCTTGCAGGACTACCTTGGAATCTCCGAATGTACTGAAGGAAACTACCCAAAGCTATGGCCCTTACGCTTCAGTACCGGGATCTGCACATAGTGCAGAGTATAGTATCAGCACAACTGACCCCCTGTGCTGGTAAGTGCCTAGCCTAACCTCGGCGAAGTAGTGACGATGCTAGGGCTAGATTACCAAATAAACTTGTACAGTTAAACCATATACAACAAAAATTACAAGCGGGAATGTACAATGAAGGATGGGAGAGGGAACATGTTGCAGTTAAAACATCAATTAAAATAGAAAACCAGCAAGTAATAACGAGGAACACTATATCTCAATTATCAACGAAAATCAGAAAATCAAGCAAGTGCATGGCATCACCCTCCGTGCTTTTACTCTCGTCCTCACCACAAGAATTAACACCCTTAGTGGTTTTACTCTTGTCATTACCATAAAATCAACACAATCGGCATGGAATTGTACATCATGCGACACAACATCATCCTTCGTGCTTTACACTCTTCTTCACAAAAACATACATGGCATCACCTGTCATACTTTACACTCTTCCTCACAAAAACAATACACAACATCACTCTTCGTGCTTTAACACTCTCTCACCAAAATAATACACCCCATCACCCTTCGTGCTTTAACACTCTTCCTCACCCAAACAACAATCACAAGCAATAGGGCTAGGGGATAAATAAAATTACAATAATATCTTTGGAAGGGACCAATAGTTCAACAATCAAATCCTTGAAAGGGAACAATATCAAAAGCATCAACATCCGACAAGGGAGATATCATTAAAAGGAATAACATCCTGGCAAGGGACATAATATAATTCTCTTCTCTTTTTAACTTTTACTCCATAACTCACTTCACAAGTTGAGCCAATGCTCTATAAGGTTCAATTGCCAATTGTACTTCCATAATTCATTATACAACTTGAGCCAACACTCCTCAATGTTCAAATACCACTATTACTCCCACAAGGTTTGCTCAACAATAGAAATCATCACATAAAGCATGAACAATACAAACAGAGTCACACTAGTCGTAGAATAAGACTCACGGGCATAGTTGACACCAACGTATAGATATTCGTCACCATGCCTATACGTCGTATTCAACAAATAACACATAGAAAATAGGACACAACTCATAATCCCTCAAGCTAATATTAGACCAAATGCTTATCTCGATGCAACGAACACAATTCAAGTCTCAACTACTGCTTTACCTCCTGATTTCACCATCAATTCGCTCGTGTCTGCCACAAGTTACTTAATTATATCAATAAATGCTAAATGAATCAATGACAATGCATGAAAGTAGGTTTTCTAAAGTTTTTTTTTTCAAATAGTCAAAAATCTAATCCGGGCCCGCTTAGTACAAACCTGAAATTCGGACCACAACCCGATTATCCATTCACCCCAGAGCTCGGATATGTAATTAATTTTGGAATCCGATCTCAATTTGAGGGCTAAACCCCCAAATTTCAATATTCTTAGGTTTTACCCAAAATTCCCAATTTCACCATGAAAGACTTAGATTCTAGGATAGAATCTAGTAAAAAGAAGTTAAGGAGTAAATGAAATAAGTTAACAATCACTTACTATTTTTTTGGGGAAGAAAGATTGTTTGAAAAATCGTCTCTTATATTTTTAGGCTTTTGAAAAACAAAAAAAATAACTAAAAGTCCCGTTTAAATATACCCTTCTCAGACTCTCTTCGCAGACCGCAAAAAAAGGACCCCGGCTGCGGAGCTCCACTATGGGCTGCATGAAATCGAGCGCGGGCACACAGGAAAGCGTTGCCCCACCGCGGACCGCATAATTCCCTCTGCGGTCGTTAAGTCCCACCGCGGTTGGAAGAAACCACTATGGACCACACTGTAGGGTTCATAGACTTGCAACTTCTTTGAACCTGCAACAACTATGTTCTAAGGCAAAAACATCCCATAACCTATCCGGAACTCACCCGAGCCTTCGGGACTCCAAACCAAATATTGCATACTATCTCAAAAAACATCATATGGACCTACTCGTGCGATCATAACATCAAAATAACATCAACCACTATGAATTAAGTCTCAAATTCATTTAATTACTCAGAAACATCCCAAAATCTCTATTCTCTCAAATGATGGTCCTATACACACTAAACGGACTCTGATTCTTAAAAAACTTCACAGACGCATCTTAAATGTCATATTGAACCTGTACCGGGCTCCAGAACCACAATACGGGCCAGATACCATAAATTTTCAATTATAATAAAATTTCCAAAAACTATCAAATTTTCATAAAATAATTTTCTTTAAAAATTTATTTCTCGGGCTTGGGACCTTGGAATTCGATTTCGGGCATACACGTAAGTCCAATATTTTCCTACGGACCGTCTGGGACCGTCAAATCACAGGTCCGGATATGTTTACCTAAAATGTTGACCGATGTCAACTTAAATAAAATTTTAAAGGCCAAATTAATAATATCATCACATTTCCATATAAAATCATTCCAGATATATGCCTGAACTGCGCACGAAAATCGATGTGAGGAAAACGGAGGCTTCTAATGCCTCGAAACACATAATTTATTTCTAAAACAAGTGATGACCTTTTGGTTCATCACATTATCCATCTCTAAAACAATTGTTCATCCTGGAACAAACATTAGAAGGAAGTACCTGAGTCGGGGAAAGGATGAGGATAATGGCTTCGCATATCAGACTCGGGCTCCTAGGTCCTCTCCATTGAAAACTAATAGAAAGGAAACTCTTCAATCTCAACTGACGAACCTGCTGGTCTAGAATATCTATTAACTCCTTCTCATACGACAACTCCTTGTCCAACTGGACAGTGATGAAGTCTAGCACGTGGGATGGATCGTTGTGGTACTTCTGAAACATGGACACATGAAATACTAGATGCACAGCTGATAAGCTCGACGGCAACGCAAGTCTGTAAACCACCTCTCCCACTCGATCAAGAATCTCAAATGGGCCAATGAACCTAGGGCTAAGCATGCCCTTCTTCAAAAATCTCATTATGCCCTTCATAGGCGACACCCGAAGAAACACCCGTGTTAGAATATACGCTTAACGCTAGAAGGGGGGGTGAATAGCGTTTTAATAAAAATCAAGATAAATTTGCAGAATTAAAATTGCAAGAATAAAGTAAGTGCAGTAATTAAAGTAGTAAGGAGAGAACACACCGAATTTATACTGGTTCACCACAACGTGTGGTTAGTCCAGTCCCGAGAGACTCTCTCGAGTTTTACACTAACTGCGTTAAGCTTACGGGTGCTTAACAAACCGTTACACTTGCTCGTAGATATACACTCTACAAGACTTCAACTTGCTCGAGGATACCTTACCTCAAGACTTCAAGTCAAGGAACTAAACTTTCCTTCTTACAACAAGGGATTAGAACTTCCCTTCAAGTGTATGCAAACACTTAGCACTCAAGACAAGACTCTCTTATAGAGTAGATGTGAGTAAAATTAATACGCTCAAGAACACAACAACTTCGTCAAGAATTTGGCTCTCAAAAACTATGAAATGAATATGAAATGATTGATATGAAAGTATGTATGCTTAAGCAAGAATTGTGATCAGTTGTTGCGCTTAAAAGAGTGGTTTTGAGGTGTATTTAAAGTCCTCAAAGACCCAAAGAGCGTTGCTTAATTGCCAATCACTAATTGCTGATTTTGTGCTAGAATAATCGATTATCTGATTTGCATAATCGATTATCTGCAAATCGTTCAAAAATCATATGCAGATTTTAAGCTAGAATAATCGATTATTCAAATTGCATAATCGATTACCTGATAACGTTCAAAAATCAGACGCTGATTTTATGCTAGCATAATCGATTATTGCCTTGTGCATAATCGATTATCTTTCAGCGTTTAAAAATACTTTGGCAACGGTCAGTGAATAATCGATTATGCTATATAGGATAATCGATTATTTTGTTGTTTAGTAAATTCCAGTTTTACACTGTCTTAACATAATCGATTATCAAAAGGACATAATCGATAATTTTGCTGTTTTGTAAATTTCGGTTTACACTGTCTTAACATAATCGATTATCAAAAAGACATAATCGATTATTTTGCTGTTTTGTAAATTTCGGTTTACACTGTCTTAACATAATCGATTATAGAAAAACATAATCGATTATTTCTGTCCAGATTTGAAATACATGTTTAAAAATCATTTTGGCTAATATGAAAATGTTTAAAAATCATTTTGTTTTAAAACAAAGATGCATGGTTTCATGAAAAGGATTTTACGAGAGAAGCCAAGACTTGAATCTATTGTTGGATCAAGATCACAATATAAAAACGACTCATGTATATCTTCGTTGCTTTACTTGATCTTGTTCTTTGTTTCTCTTGTGCTTGGACTTAGGCATATGTCAATGTTCCATGCGCATCGGTTTGTCATTTATCAAAACCTACAAAGATGAACACACGTTTAGTTTTAGCGATTTGAGAATGTGTTTCAACGATTTCCCCCTTTTTGATAATGGCAAACCAATATCGGGATATGCATATTAAATAATTGATAATGACAATCCAAGACAAGTATATAGATATGTGAATGAGTTCCCCCTCAATTTATGCCAATATGTATTAGTGTGCATAGCCCTTAGTCTTCCCCCTTTTGACATTAGCAAAAACTAATAAACGTTTATTGAGGAAACAATATTGAGATATACATAATAAAGCAAAAAAATAGAAAAGATATTATTCAACCGATACATAATGGAAGCAAAAAAAAAATAGACAAGACATTATTCATTGTCAACATTAACATCCGCCTCGGCATCCGGCAATTCTTCCGGAAGGGCAACTTTGGAGGGTAGCAACGGACGGGGCCTGAGGACGACGTCTTTGAGTTGGAGGAGGAGCCGGATGTTCACCGATATTGGGAAATGAAGATTCTTGAATTTCCCAATGTTTTGTTGCCTTTTTGTGAGGACCGACGGAGGTGTCGATACCGGAGGCTTGAAAAAGAGCCATTATGACAAAAGCATAGGGGAGTGGCTTATCATCCCACATTGCATCATACATGTGAGTCATGACGAACTGGTACCAATTGATGCGAGCCCCGGTGATAATTGCGTGCATGAGTTTTGAATCCTCATGAGAGAGAGTCGTATGATTGAATTTGCGCGGTTTTAGAAAGCGGGTTATGAAATAAATGATTAGCCGATATTCTGGGAGCATGTTCGTAATGGTTGGGCGATGATGCTCTGGACTTGCAATAAATTCGCCAATGCCGATTTGGTTGAAAAGGACTTGTTCATCAAATAACGCACCTTCTTCCCTAGTGTAGAGTGAAATGTCTTCCCCATTTTGTGGAAGTTTAGTGAGGACTTGCAAGTTTTCCCCATTTAAAAGAATTGGAACTCCATTGATGCTCGAGACAAGTTCACCATCTTCGTCCTTCCCGAGATTGGAATAGAAGGCACGAATTAGAGAAGGGTGAATGTAAGGGGATTGAAGATATATGAATTCAAGAAGTTGACTTTGTATGCGGATATTTGCTGTGGATGGAGGGGCGATGTGGCTAAGGAATCGATCAGTGGAGAATCGAGGAGGAAGGATTTCTCGATTTTCAAATTTTTCGACGAAACGAATAAGTTCGGCTTCACTGTCGAACCATAAATAAGATCCGTCTTTATAGCAGTGAACGGGTGGAGGAGCAATGGAAGAGGAGGCAATATGTTTGCTGGAGCGAGCTCGTTTAGAATTCTTGCCTGTCATTGAAAAAGAAATTTGAGAGCCTTTGCAGAGATTTTTGAAGACTTTGGAAGAATATTAGGAGCTAGGAGTGATGTTGGAGTGAAGAATTTGAAGGGTGGAAGCACCTATTTATAGAGTGAAGGAGATGAATGCATTTAATTGTACAATAACTTCAGATTTTAAGTCCCAAACGGTCAAAAAACGGTAGAAGTTTGAAAAAGTGAACGTTGATAATCGATTTTGTTGGTCAGATAATCGATTTTGGTGACCCAGTCTGGAAAACAGATTCAGAGAATAATCGATTATCATTTTGAGATAATCGATTATGGCAGGAAATGTACTAACTTACGAAAAGTCGAAGCGGTAAAGGAAAATCGATTACGCAGTTTTCAATAATCGATTATTGTTACACAGTGGCTTAACACCTGTAAAACTGAACCTCAACATAATCGATTAGTAACATTGATAATCGATTAGTATATATGATCGCCAAATTCCTGCAAAGCCGAGATTGTTAGATAATCGATTGTAGTAGTTGTATAATCAATTATTTTATTTTTCCAGCAGAATAATCGGAAAACATAAAGAAGTAATAATCGATTATTGACTAAGAAAAATCGATTATTTATCACCAGTGCCCGAGAATTCCCCCTGTCTTTAGGGCGATACCTGCAAAAAAGAGTTAGGAGCCTCCGACGCTCAAGTTAGTAATCGTTAAAAGAAAAAATGCAATGCATGTATTAGATCAATGTGGAGTCAAGTATTCCGAGTTCACTACGAATTCGGAAAAAGGACTCTTTCTCTAAAGGCTTTGTGAATATGTCGGCCAATTAATATTTGGTTTCAACAAACTCAATTTCGACATCACCTTTGAGAACGTGATCTCTTATGAAGTGGTGCCTAATTTCTATGTGTTTCGTTCTTGAGTGAAGAACAGGGTTCTTCGTCAAGCTTATGGCGCTAGTATTATAACATCGAAGAGGGATATGATTGATACTAAGACCATAATCCGAGAGTTGTTGTTTCATCCAAAGGATTTGAGCACAACAACTCCCCGCGGCTACATATTCAGCCTCGGTTGTGGATAACGCAACACTTACTTGTTTCTTGCTAAACCAAGAAACTAGAGAGCTACCGAGCAAATGGAAAGTGCCACTAGTGCTTTTGCAGTCCAATTTGCAGCACGCAAAATTGGAATCGGAATAGCCAATAAGTTGGCATGAAGAACCTTTGGGATACCATAGTCCCACATTTATAGTTCCAACAAGATACTTCATTATCCGTTTTACCGCAGTTAGGTGCGACTCCTTCGGACATGATTGATATCGAGCGCATAAACACACGCTAAACATGATGTCCGGTCTACTTGCAGTAAGATAAAGAAGGGATCCGGTCATACTTGGATACTTCTTTGTGTCTACTTCCTTACCTTTCTCATCTTTGTAAAGATGGTCGGATGTACTCATTGGAGTGGCCATTGCTTTGGCGTTGCTCATTTCAAAATGATTTAGCAACTCCTTGCAATATTTAGATTGGCAAATGAAAGTTCCCTCTTTCATTTGTTTCACTTGCAACCCTAAGAAGAAGTTTAGCTCACCCATCATAGACATTTCAAATTCACTTGTCATTAATTCAGAGAATTCCTTGCACAAAGAATTGTTAGTAGCACCAAAAATGATATCATCTACATATATTTGAACTAATAAAATGTCATTGTTTTTGTTCTTAATAAAGAGTGTAGTGTCAACTTTCCCCCTAATGAACTCATTGTCCAAAAGAAATTTGCTTAAGCGTTCATACCAAGCTCGGGGAGCTTGTTTAAGACCATAGAGGGCTTTCTTAAGTTTGAAAACATGATAGGGAGATTTAAAGTCTTCAAAACCCGGGGGTTGTTCAACATATACTTCCTCTTGAATAAACCCATTTAGGAAGGCACTCTTTACATCCATTTGATATAAAATAAAATTCATAGAAGAGGCAAAAGCAAGTAATAGACGAATAGCTTCTAGTCATGCAACTGGTGCGTAAGTTTCTTCATAATCAATTCCTTCTTCTTGATTATAACCTTTAGCAACAAGCCTAGCTTTGTTTCTAGTGATTATACCATTTTCATCTAATATATTTCAAAAAACCCATTTCGTACCAATTATGGTGTGATTATCGAGTCTTGGCACCAATTCCCAAACATCATTACGTTTGAATTGGTTAAGCTCCTCTTGCATTGCCAAGGTCCAATGTCCCCAATTGCTTCGGAAATGGTTGTAGGTTCTATTTGTGAAACAAAAGCCATATGTCCTACAGTGTCTTTAAGGAGGTTTCGAGTACTTACCCCTATCTCGATGTTGCCTATTACCTTGTCGAGAGGATGATCTTTAGACGTCCTCCAAGCCTTCGGCATCATCGATTCTTCCTCTTGTGGTGGTTCTTCTTCCGATGATTGTTCCACAGCTTCATCTTGAACTTCCTTTGGATTCTCCTTTTGCACCTTGTCTTGAAGACTTATCTTGTTTAGAGAATCTGCAAGATGATCACAAAAATCCTTTCTCGCCAAGCGAGTATCATTTTCACAAAATACTACATGAGGAGATTCCTCAACAGTTTTGGTTCGATTATTGAAAACTCTATATGCTTTGCTACGCGATGAGTAACCAAGAAAATTTCCTTCATCAGATTTAGCGTCAAATTTTCCAAAGTTATCTTTTCCATTATTGTGAATGAAACATTTACAACTGAAGGCTCTAAGATGGGAAAGATTTGGTTTCCTTCCCTTATAGAGTTCATAGAGAGTTTTCATGAGTATCGGTCTTATGACAGCTCTGTTTAAAACATAGCTTGCGGTACTCACGGCATCCGCCCAAAACTTTTTGGATATCTTAGCCTCATCGAGCATGGTTCTAGCCATCACTTCGAGACATCGATTTTTACATTCCATCACTCCATTTTGTTGTGGTGTACGTGGAGCTGAAAGGTATGTTCAATACCGAGTTCGTCACAAAAATCCGTGAAGAGATTATGATCGAACTCTCCCCCATGATCACTTCTTATGGAAGTGACGGTTATGTTCTTTTCATTTTGAACACGTTTAAGAAAACTTTTAAAGGCTTGAAAGGCATCATTTTTATGAGCAAGAAATAACGTCCATGTGAATCTAGAGTAGTCATCAACAATTACAAAAGCATAAAGATTTCCACCAAGACTATCAACACGAGATGGTCCAAAAAGATCCATGTGAAGAAGTTGTAAAGGTCTAGTGGTTGAAACAACATTTTTAGATTTAAAAGAGGCTTTAATTTGTTTCCCTTTTTGGCATGAGTCACAAATAGAATCTTTTTCAAATTTTAGTTTTGGAAGACCGATTACTAAATCTTGAGAAACTAATTTGTTTAATAGACTCATGTTGACATGAGCTACTCTACGATGCCATAACTACATCTCGTCTTCTTTACTCAAAAGGCAATTCACAAAGCTTGATGAAGAATTTTTTAAGATCAACCATATAGATATTATCAATTCTAATACCATGAGGAATAACTTTAAAATCACTACGACGGATAACTAAGCATTCTTCGGAGTCAAACAATACAAGATTTCCCTTATCACATAATTGACTTATGCTCAAGAGATTATGTTTAAGACCTTTAACTAGCAAAATATGCTTAATGGAGGAGGATTCGTCCTTACCGACCGAGCCAATGCCGATAATCTTTCCTTTGTTATTGTCTCCAAAAATAACATTTCCTCCTTCCGTGGGTTTTAGTTGAAGGAATTTTGATGCATCCCCGGTCATATGTTTGGAGCATCCACTATCAAGGTACCAAAGTATACCTGATCCCTTCAAACACACCTACAAAACAAATTAATGAGATTTTGGTACCCAAGCCATTTTGGGTCCTTGTGTGTTAGGTGCAAAATAGTGGTGTGATTGACCTGCAGTGAAATGTCTATGTCTAGTGAAGCATGCGGGAGCAATATGTCCAATTTTATTGCAATAATGACAAATGACATTCGGATTGTGCATTCTTCTAGGATGATAATAATTTGGGGATCTAAATTCATTCACCCTATTTTTTTGAATATAGTTTTGATGTAATTTTCGAAAATCTTTTCTAGGTGTTCTAAATTGCTCAACATTTCTCCTAGTGTTTATTCTAGGATGCATAACGATTCTAGGATCATTATTTCTAGGTTGCAATTTTTGAAAATCTTTTCTAGGTGTTCTAAATTGTTCTATATTTCTTCTAGTGCTCGTTCTAGGATGTATAGTGGTCCTAGGATAGTTATTTCTAGGTTGTTTGGGAATGGTCTCATCTTTTTCGTTAGACACATTATTGAACCCTATTCCATGTTTAGTAGATTTCAAGTTTATAAGAACCTCATTGAGATTTTTGTGAGAGGAGTTGAATTTATTCAAGGTTCTCTTAAGTTTTTCTACTTCATCTTTTAGAGATTTGCAAGATGTACAGCCATTGTCGAGTTTATCGGCGCTTCTTTTGCCGTAAAACTTGTTTTCCTCTTTTAATTTCTCATTTTCAAGAGTTAGTTTTTCAAAATCCTTTTCTTTTGATGAAATTTGTTTTCTTAAATCTTTTATAGATTTAGAAGCGCTAATAAACTCTTTATACAATTCATCAAATGCATCTTGCATTTCTTCTAAAGTGAAATAGTTCTTAGAAGTAGTACATAACTCATTTTGAGTTTCTTCGTGTGGCATAAGACACAAGTTTGCGGTCTCGTTTCCTTCTCCATCACTTGATTCGTCTCCGGAGTCGCCTCCCCAAGAGATGTATGCTCTTTGTTTCTTGACGGGTTTCTTCTCCTTTTTGGTATTTGGACAATTTTGTTTGATATGCCCGATTTCTCCGCATCCATAGCACTTTAATTGGTCTCCTTGTCGCTTACCTTTTCGTTCATACTCCTTTCGCATGAACTTGTGAAATTTCTTAATAACGAGTCCGAACTCGTTATCTTCGTCGCTTGAATCCTCATCATTTTGAGGTTGAGCCGTGCTTGCTTTAAGAGCGATTCTTTGTTTCCTTTGATCATCCAAAGGAGGGTTAAAAATAGTAGATTCATAGGTTTTGAGATTACCTCTAAGCCCGTCGATTGTGACATTTGTAATGCCGATTGATTCTTGAATAGCGTCGGCTTTGGAGCGCCATTCCGGAGTGAGACTTCGACGAATTTTACGGACAAGTTCCCAATCTGTGAAGGTCTTCTTAAGAGCATGAAGATCATTAACAATTTTTGAAAATCGTTCGAACATATCATCTATCTTCTCGTTTTCCTTCGTATGAAAAAGTTCATATTCATGGGTTAGAAAATCTATTTTAGCTTCTCTTACCTGGTCCGTACCTTCGTAGGTGATTTCCAATTTATCCCACATTTGCTTGGCCGTTGTGCAACATGATATTTTCCTATAATCATCGGGGTTTATAGCACAGTACATCATGTTGATGGCTTTAGCGTTGTTCTCCACTTTTCTGATATTGTCCGCATCGTATTCATCTTCGGATTTAGGAACCATTTCATTTTCAACCTTTTTGGTTGGTATTTGCTCTCCATCCTTTATAATTTTTCACAATATAAAATTATTGATTGGATGAATATTCTCATCCTCTCCTTCCAATAAGTGTAATTGGTGCCATCAAAGAGTGGTGGCCTTGTGAAGCATTGTCCTTCACCTAGTCCTGCATAAACGTTACGAGTAGAAGCCATGGATTGTTTCTCTCAAACTGTTAAGTCTTTCAGAGAGTTAGGCTCTGATACCAATTGTTAGAATATACGCTTAACGCTAGAGGGGGGTGAATAGGGTATTAATAAAAATTAAGATAAATTTGCGAAATTAAAATTGCAGGAATAAAGTAAGTGCAGTAATTAAAGTAGTAAGGAGAGAACACACCGAATTTATACGGGTTCATCACAACGTGTGGTTAGTCCAGTCCCCGAGAGACTCTCTCGAGTTTTACACTAACTGCGTTAAGCTTACGGGTGCTTAACAAACCGTTACACTTGCTCGTAGATATACACTCTACAAGACTTCAACTTGCTCGAGGATACCTCACCTCAAGACTTCAAGTCAAGGAACTAAACTTTCCTTCTTACAACAAGGGATTAGAACTTCCCTTCAAGTGTATGCAAACACTTAGCACTCAAGACAAGACTCTCTTATAGAGTAGATGTGAGTAAAATTAATACGCTCAAGAACACAACAACTTCGTCAAGAATTTGGCTCTCAAAAACTATGAAATAAATATGAAATGATTGATATGAAAGTATGTATGCTTAAGCAAGAATTGTGATCAGTTGTTGCGCTTAAAAGAGTGGTTTTGAGGTGTATTTATAGTCCTCAAAGACCCAAAGAGCGTTGCTTAATTGCCAATCACTAATTTCTGATTTTGTGCTAGAATAATCGATTATCTGATTTGCATAATCGATTATCTGCAAATCGTTCAAAAATCATATGCAGATTTTAAGCTAGAATAATCGATTATTCAAATTGCATAATCGATTACCTGATAACGTTCAAAAATCAGACGCTGATTTTATGCTAGCATAATCGATTATTGCCTTGTGCATAATCGATTATCTTTCAGCGTTTAAAAATACTTTGGCAACGGTCAGTGAATAATCGATTATGCTATATAGGATAATCGATTATTTTGTTGTTTAGTAAATTCCGGTTTTACACTGTCTTAACAAAATCGATTATCAAAAGGACATAATCGATAATTTTGCTATTTTGTAAATTTCGGTTTACACTGTCTTAACATAATCGATTATCAAAAAGACATAATCGATTATTTTGCTGTTTTGTAAATTCCGGTTTACACTGTCTTAACATAATCGATTATAAAAAACATAATCGATTATTTCTGTCCAGATTTGAAAGACATGTTTAAAAATCATTTTGGCTAATATGAAAATGTTTAAAAATCATTTTGTTTTAAAACAAAGATGCATGGTTTGATGAAAATGATTTTACGAGAGAAACCAAGACTTGAATCTATTGTTGGATCAAGATCACAATATAAAAACGACTCATGTATATCTTCGTTGCTTTACTTGATCTTGTTCTTTGTTTCTCTTGTGCTTGGACTTCGACATATGTCAATGTTCCATGCGCATCGGTTTGTCATTTATCAAAGCCTACAAAGATGAACACACGTTTAGTTTTAGCGATTGAGAACGTGTTTCAACAGCCCGTTCACTTACCATGAATGCCAAATAATGAACATTACGATTGGCATAACTCTTTTGCACGGACTGTGTTGTCTGAAACCTACCCTGAATGATCCTAACTTGGATAGTGCTGAAGTCTAAAACGTGGGATGGATCTTCGTGGTACTTCCGAAGCATGGACACATCAAACACTGAATGCACGACTGATAAGCTTGGAGAAAATGCAAGTTTGTAAGCCACCTCAACCACTCGATCAAGAATCTCAAACAGGCCAATGAACCTAGGGCTATGCCTTCCCTTCTTCCCAAATCGCATCACGCCATTCATAGGTGACACACGAAGAAACACCCACTCACCGACCATGAATGCCAAATAACAAACATTATGGTTGGCATAACTCTTTTGCCTAGATTGAGCTGTATGAAACCTATCCTTAATAGTCCTGACCTTGTCAAAGGCATCCTGTACTAAATCTGTACCCAACAACCGAGCCTCCCCAGCTCAAACAATCCAACTAACAAGCAACATCGTCTACCATATAAAGCCTCATAAGGAGCCATCTAGGTACTCAATTTGTAGCTGTTATTGTAGGCAAACTCTGTTAAAGGGAAAAACTGATCCCACTAGCCTCAAAAGTCAATGACACATGCTCGGTGCATATTCCCCAAAATCTGAATAGTCCGCTCGAACTACCCATCCATCTAAGGATGAAACACTGTGCTCAACTTAGCCCATGTGCCAAACTCATGCTGAACGGTCCTCTAGAAATGTGAGGTAAATTGCGTACCTCGGTCCGAAATGATAGACACAGGCACACCATGAAGGCAAACAATCTCCTGGATATAGATCTCAGCTAACTTCTCGGAATAATAGGAGACTGCTATAGGAATGAAATGTGCTGACTTGGTCAGCCTATCAACAATAACCCATACCGAGTCAAACTTCTCGTGAGTCCATAGGAGTCCAACAACAAAGACAATAGTGATATGCTCCCACTTCCACTCAGGAATCTCAATCTTCTAGAACAAACCCCCAGGCCTATGATTCTCATACTTAACACGCTGAGAATTCGAACATTGAGCCACATATTCAACAATGTGCTTCTTCATCCTCCTCCATTAATAATGGTTCCGCAAATCAAGATATATCTTCATGGCGCTCGGATAAGTAAAGTACTGGGAGCTATGTGCCTCATCTAAAATCAACTCCCGAAGCCCATCCATATTAGGCATACAACCTCGACCCGACAGCCTCAAAACTCCATCATCTCTTAAGGAAACCTGCATGGAACCTACGTGATGCACCGTGTCTGTAAGGACACACAAATGAGGATCATCATGTTTTCGATCTTGGATATGCTCCAATAGAGAAGAACGAGCGACTATGCAAACAAATACATGACTAGGCTCAGAAATATCCAACCTCATGAACTGATTAGCAAAAGCCTGAACATCGAAAGCAAGCGGCCTCTCACCGACCGAAATACATGCAAGACTGCCCATATGCAAGACTGCCCGTACTGGCTAATTTGATGTAGGAATAAATCAAAATATCATCAATGAAGCCTATCACAAACGAATCCAAGTAAATCCTGAACACTCAGTTCACCAAATCCATAAAGTTTCTGGGGCATTTATCAACCTTAATGACATCACGAAGAATTCATAATGCCCGTACCGAGTGTGAAAAGCTATCTTAGGGAAATTGGATGCCCTAATTCTCAACTGATGGTAGCCAAATCTCAAGTCAATCTTCAAAAATATCTTGGCACCCTGAAGTTGATTAAACAAATCACCAATCCTCGACAATTGCTACTTATTCTTTATTGTAACCTTGTTCAACTGCCTGTAATCTCTACACATTCTCATTGATCCGTCCTTTTTCTTAACAAACAACATCAGTGCACCCAAAGGCGAAACACTAGGTCTAATGAAACATTTCTTAAGTAAGTCTTACAACTGATCATTCAACTCTTTCAACTCAATCGGGGCTATACGATATGGTGGGATAGAAATGGGCTGAGTGCCCAGAGCCAAATCAATATAGAAGTCAATATCCCTGTCGAGTAGCATACCCGGCAGGTCTAAAGGAAATACCTCAGAGAACTCACGAACAACATGCACAGAATCAATAGAAGGAACCTCGACACTAGAATCACGAACGTACGCCAAATAGGACAAACACCCCTTCTCGACCATACGCCAAGTCTTCACATATGAGATAATACTACGGATAGAATGACCAGGAGTCCCTCTCTAATCTAAACAAGACAGCTCGGCAAGGATAAGGTCACATTCTTAGCATGGTAGTCCAAGATAGCGTGCTAAATTGATAACCATTCCATTCCTAATATGACATCGAAATCAACCATGTCCAAAAGTAACACATCTACATTAGTTTCAAGACCCCCAATCATAACTACACACAAATGATGGACACGATCTATAATAATAGAATCACCCACCAGTGTAGACACATATACAGAAGAA
Source organism: Nicotiana benthamiana (assembly GCA_034376525.1). Lineage (NCBI taxonomy): Eukaryota > Viridiplantae > Streptophyta > Magnoliopsida > Solanales > Solanaceae > Nicotiana > Nicotiana benthamiana. The sequence goes on from CM067326.1 coordinate 5,693,550, forward strand.
CTCAAAGAATCATTAGACATGACTAGATACGGTGAAAAATAAGATAACACATAGGAGTAGGTAGACCCAGGATCAAATAGAACTGAAGCATCTCTACTACAAACCAGAACAGTACCTGTGATAATTGCATCAGAAGCTTTAGCCTCGGGCCTGGCTGAAAAAGCATAACATTAGGGCTGGGACCCACCACTCTGAACTACATTTATGAGACGGTTTGCTGCTGGCTGGTCTCTACCTCTAGCCGCCTAACGTTCACCTCTAACACCTCTACCTCCACATCTAGCACCTTTACCTCCACCTATAGCTGGCTGAGCGGTATGTGAACACTTGGTGCCTAAACCATGGCATGGGAACCCTGATGCTGGGAGCTTCTAGATGCTCGAGGGTAAAATCTAGCAATGTGACCCATCTCACCACAAGTATAACAAGCCCTCGACTGTTGAGATTGCTGACCTTGACAACCGGAATGGCCACCCCAAAAAATCTAGAGCAACGGTGCACTCATAGAAGCTGGTGGTGCACTTTAGGACTACTGATCAGAATACTGCATATGAGAACCACGGCCACCTGAAGCATTAAGAAACCTAAAGTGCTGACTAAAAAGGTCTAAGAGGATCGCCCCTACCATCCGAATCTTTGCCTCCAGATGAGGTACCACTGAATCTTCCTGAATGACGAGGCCTTTTGTCAGACCTCTGACCACCTCCTAACGATAGAACTATCTTAACTCTCCTAGACACATTGGCTGCCTCCTGAAAAGAAATCTCACTCCCCGTCTCCTTATCCATTTGAAGTCAAATAGGCTGAATAAGTCCATTAATAAACCTTCCCGCTCTCTCTCTCTCTTTTAGTGCGGAGTATAAGAAGAGAATGACAGGCCAAATCAATAAATCTGGTCTCGTACTGAGTAAGAGTCATAAAACCCTACTGGAGACGCTCAAACTACCTCCGATAAATCTACCTCTAAGTGACAGAAAGAAACTTCTGCAAAAACAGCTGAAAACTGATCCCAGGTCAAAGCTGGTGACCCAACTGGTCTACCAAACAATAATCTCTCTACTAAGTCTTGGTGGATCCAGATAAACAAAAAGCAGCAAAGTGGACCCATTGGTCTCCACTATCCCCATGTTCCTAAGAACCTCATGACATTTGTCTAAATAATCCTAGGTCCTTAGAAGATGCACCGCTGAAAGTGGTAGTGAAGAGCTTGGTAAACTTGTCCAATCTCTACAAGGCATCAGCATACATAGTTGCTCTATCACCAGTCTGAGTTACCATACCTGACTGAACTGATCCAACTGCATGAGCTGTCGGAGTATGAAATTGGGGAGCCATCAGCTCTGGAGTGCGAGTAGAATGAGTATGGGCTCCTCCTCCAGCCTAAGAGACGGCTGGTTCTACAAGAAGCAAGCCTGCCTGGGCGACACTCTCCATAAAGCCCACTAGATGGACTTGGACATCCTGATGTAATGGGGTTGCAATGAACCTCTATGAGTCATGAGCTAGCCCATCGGAACTGCTTGGGACGAACTCTCATTATCAAACTCAACCTGAGGCTCCGCAGCTGGTGCTGCCGCTCCGGGCTGAGCTCTTCCACTGCCTCGGCCTCTAGCACGCCCTCAGCGTTGCCCTCTGCCCCTCGCTGCTAGGGGCTCGAACTGCTGGTCAGTGGATGAGAAAGCGTGTGTTCTCACAATCTACAAAAGAACAGAATAGAAATTCAATTAGCATTGAGAAACCAAACCGCACGACAGGAAAGCATATATGTGAAGTTTTTTCTAACTTTGTATCCTCTAAGGAATAAATACAGATGTATCTGTACTGATCTCCCAGACTCTACTAAGCTTGTCTGTGAAATGTGAAATCTATATAACCTAGAGCTCTGATACCAACTTGTCACGATTCCGAATTTCCCACCCTCGGGAGTCATGATAGTGCCTACTAGTGAAAGCTACGTAAGCCAACCGTTTGAACAAATTACCTTTTTCTCATTTTAATCCTTTAACAATTGATAGCCAACATTAATTAAAACAACAAAACATATAAGCGAAAGAATGGAACAATATTTTAATAAGGATACCAACGCCAATCCATACATGTACTACCCAAGAATCGCGTCACAAATCCACAGACTTTCTAAGAATACTACAGATAAAGGTCTGAAAGATTTATTACAATACTGTATTGGAAATACATAAAGGAAATAAATAAAAGGGATAGGAAAAGACACCAAGGCATGTGGACTCCTGTAGGACTACCTCAAAATCTCCGAATAGACTGAAGGCAGTCACCCAAAGCTATGGTTTGTATGCTCCAGTATCAGAATCTATACACAGTGCAGAGTGTAGTATTAGTACAACGGATCCTATGTGCTGGTAAGTGTCTAGCCTAACCTCGGTGAACTAATGACGAGGCTAGGACCAGACTACCAAATAAATATGTGCAGTTAAACTTTATGCAATAGAAACTAAAAGCAGGAATATACGGTGAAGTATGGGAGGAGGAAAGATACTGCGAGGGAAACATCAATTAAAAATAGAAAAAGAAAAAGTAAATACGAGGAACACCATATCTCAAATATCAAGAAAAATCAGTAAATCAAACAAGTGCATGTCATCGGCTTTCGTACTTTTACTCTCGTACTCACCATAAAAATCAATATAAACTACACGGTATTACTCTTCGTGCTTTTGCTCTCGTCCTCACCGTAAAATCAATATAGTTTCTACAGAATTGTACATCGTGCGGCATGGTATCACCGTACGTGCTTTACCCTCTCCCTGACAAAAACATACACGACATCAACCTTTTTGCTTTACACTTTTCTCACAAAAACAATACACGGAGTCACCCTTCATGATTTAACACTCTCTCATCAAAAGAATACACGGCATCACCCTTCGTGTTTTAACACTCTTCCTCACCCAAATGACAATCGCAACCAATAGGGCAAGGGGATAAATAAAATTACAATAAGATCTTGGTAAGGGAACAATAGTTCAAAAATCAAATCCCCGCAAGAAAAAAATATCATAAGCATTAACATCTCGACAAAGGAGATAGAATTAAAAGCAATGACATCCTGGTAAGGGAGTCAATATAATAATTCTCTTACCTTTTTCACTTTTACTTCACAACTTGACCCAATGCTCTATAAGGTTCAATTTCCAATAGTAATTTGACAATTCATTATACAACTTGAGCCAACGCTACTCAGTGTTCAAATATAACTAATACTCCCTCATAAGGCATGAACAATATTAATAGAGTCATACTAGTCATAAAATAAGACACACGGGAATGCTTGACAACAACGTATAGATACTCGTCATCAGGACTATATGTCGTATTCAACAAATAACGCATAGCAAATAGGACACAACTCCTAATCCCTCAAGATAAAGTTAGACCAATCACTTACCTCGATACCACGAACACAATTAAAGTCTCAACTACAGCTTTACCTCCTGATTCCACCACAAATTCGCTCGTATCTAGCCCCTAGTTACTTAATTATATCAATAAATAGTAAATGAATCTGTCCAATGCATGAAAATAGGTTTTCTAAATTCAACCTCTATGAATTAAGCCTCAAGTTCATTTAATTACTCAAAAACATCCCAAAATCTCTATTTTCTTAAATGAAGGTCCGATTCATACTAAACAGACTTCGATTCTTACCAAAATTCACAAACAAATCTTAAATACCATATTGAACCGGTATCGTGCTCCGTAAATAAAATACAAATCTGATACCATAAATTTTTAAATATAATAAAATTTTCAAATACTCTTATATTTTAAGAAAATAATTTTCTTTAAAAAGTTAATCTCGGGCTTCTGACCTTGGAATTCGATTCCGAGCGTATGCCCAAGTCTTATATATCCCTACGGACCTTCCGCTACCGTCAAATAACAAGTCTGGGTTTGTTTACCCAAAATGTTGATAGAAGTCAACATAAATTCAATTTTAATGGCCAAATTGATATTTTCATCACATTTCCATAAGCGTTCCAGATATACGTCCAAAATATGCACGCAAATCGAGGTGAGGAAAAAGATGACTTCTAAAGTCTCGGAACACTTAATTTATTTTTAAAAAAGGTGATAACCTTTTGGGTCATCATATTAATGTATGTATATGTTAGGTCCTATTAATAAGGAAGTATTACTGTAGTTTCCGAGCTTGTGCTAGGGTAGAATATGCTCGCTAAGAGAAACAATTTAAGTACCATCAATATTCACATCAAATCAATTAATACAAGACTTTAATCCGTTATGTAAAGACCTATAAACTATCGTTAAGTGATGTGACTCACTTTAATCTGTAATCTTAAGGATAAACAGCCTTGTTTGGTGTAAACACAGGTATGTTTTTTGCTTTGATAAGCATCTATCTAGACTGGTAAGGATAATATGAACTACAATTAGGATGCAGGTGTATTTTAGATTTATGTTTTATGGGTTCAACTTTTAAAGTTTGTAGTATTGAATTTATTTTATTTTTAGAGTTATGAGTTCATATTATTATATATTGCAATATTATTGAATTTATATATATATATTTATGTTCCGCACTAAAATTATTGGGTTCAATTAAATTCAATGTCCATATTTTGCATCTACCTCTATTGTAGTGCTCTTTTATACAGAAACAAAAATTAATTTTTTTCACATTATTATAAGAAAATATGTAAGTTTCAATCCAAGTTCTTTGTGCGCTTGTTATATACAACGAAAAAGAAAAAAAAATTACAACATGTTCATAGCATAAAGTGCTTGGTCCTTCAAAAAATTCAGAAGGTAAGATTAGGGTTATTGAGCTTTGGTTCCTATATTGAGATACTTGGTTGAACGTCAAAATGCTAAAAAGTGCATCATATATCTTGCACTTTATATTTTTCAACTAAATCAGTTAAGTAATATTTTTCAACTAAACCAGTTAAAGAACTTCCTACTTTTGCAGATTTTATTTGGAGAAATTTTTACAAATCACCATTTTTTAGTGGTTATTAGTTAGTTGTAGCTATCATTTATTTTATTACTTCCTATAATTATGTATTCAATTTTTATAGAATGTATTCGATATATTTAAGCTACTGTATTCATGAATACAATAGCATTTCTCGGCATGAAACAAGAGATTACAGCTAGACAGATTATTATATTCAACGATATTCACTGTGTGAAACATGGGATTACAGCTAGACAGATTATTGTATTCGACTATATTCAACTGTATTCACGAAATAAATTTGTAAATACAGTAACATAAATGGCGCAATTTATGGTCTATTCGGCTTATTTTAAACGGAAAGTGAATCAATTAACATAATAGATTCCTAATATAACTCAAACTCAATTATAAGACACAAAATTTGTATTTCCAATTATAAATAAGATTCTCAATCTAAAAATACCGAAAACATAGCAATCTTCAAAACAATTATATAATCACATTGCATACAGTTAAATGAATAAAAAAACATTGAATACATGAAGTATAGCTGGTCATCTATAGTGCAAAAATATATGAATACATACTGCATATACATTTGAATACATATATACATCTGAATACATAAATTATATTAATTAAAAAATATATAAATACATTCATGGAATACAACGAGACAGTGAATACAATGAAATATATGGAGTACAATGATATACATTGAAATATAATGGAAAAAAAAAGATAATAAATGCAATAAAATACATGAAAATACATCGAGATACATTAAAATACTATTAAAAAAAGGTAACAAAATCTTCAAGTTGCTCAGCCCCAACTTTCATCATCTTTGTTCAAAAATAATCCTAATATGGTCTCGTCAAGAAAGTACAATATCGAGAGCTTATCTCGTTTTCTGTTGCACGTGAGAGCTTATCAGGTCAGTGGTCACATGATAACGAAATTGAATCTATTAGCTTTGGAAGAGAGAGAATTCCCGATGATTTGGATCCAACATTATATGGGTTCAGTGAAGCTGATCTTGATAAAGAGTTCTTCCTTGGTGTTTGGAGGATGTCTGGATTCTTGTCTGAGAATCATCCCGTACAAACTTTGAGGGCAATATTAACACGGCTTGAGCAGGCTTGTTGTGGAAACATTGGTTATGAATACATGCATATTTCTTATCGTGATAAATATAATTGGTTAAGAGAATGAATTTAAACCCCAATATCTATGGAGTACAATGGAGGTTGTGAGAGGCAAGAGTTGTTGTGGCCATGTCCAGATTTTATTGCAAAGTAAGGACCATCAGAATAGGTGGATCTTTCTCTTTAGGGATTGATTTTGATATTGATTCAGAGCCCCAGCCCACTGACAATAAAAGCTTTGAATTCTAATAAAGATGAATCGGTGGAGAATAGTGGTTGTATTCATGTAGAAAGACTGGCTTTGAGAGAGAGATAGAAGATGGAAAAAAATCTGAAAGAATGAGAGAAAAATATAAGGGTTGGAGATAACCATAAATAAATATTTGACTATAAAAATAAAAAAGTAGCTATGGAATCTAATTTTCTAAAAGGGTATTTATTTAAAATAAATAAGGTATCAACCTTGCTATAGGAGGTAAAAATTCCGTTTATTTATGAGTTGGGTACAATATCATGTATTATGAATTGAATTTTTTATGTGGAAATAATGCATTTTTAGTAAATAGAAATGACCTAACTTCTGATTTATATATATGAGTATTGGGTCAGGGTGGGCCAGGTTGGGTTGACTCATTCCTATTTGTCACGACCAAAACTGGAGGGCCATGACTAGCACCTGAGCATACTTGTCGCGCACCAACGTACATTTTACCTAACCTTCTTTATTATCTTTTAGGGCCAACGAGATCAATATAAATGGTATCTATGGATCACGGACAACCAACCATAAAACATGATGGCATAAACATACATAACATAGGGTAGCTAGATAATCAAGAAACTATATATAAGGTATGAGCTACCACGATACCATAAAAGACAATACAACAAAAACCAACCGACAAGGCATACCAAACTATACATGAGTCGAACCTGTCTATGAGCCTCTAATGGAACTTAAGTTCTGCAACATAGCCGGAAGAGGGCCCCGACATACCCATAATGTCTATAACAAAAATACATGCCAAGAAACAAAATACATACCAAGACCATGACAATTTTGGAGAAGGGATCTTGCCAATCACCACTGAACTGGACAACCTACTGTGGTGGGGGAGCTGCACCTGCCTGTAATCAAGACCTGCAACATGACATGCAGCGTCCACAAACACAAGGACATCAATACAAATAAAGTACTAAGTATGTAAGGCAGGGAACTATAACTACGAACAGTGATGTAAGCAGGGATAGAGAATATACAACCTGTAACATCTAAGTACCTCTGAGGGCTACTGACATGAAATGCATGATACATATGTATAAATACATAAACTGTTAAAATATACGCCTCTATAGGCATCATCATCATATCGTACCTGGTCGTAATAGGCTCGGTAAAAAAAAATACCCGGCCATCATAAGACTTTGTAGAATCATACCCGGTCATGTGGATCTCGGTAAAACCCAACTTAGTGGTTGCACAATAGGTGCCACACCCGATCGACAATAGCGCCCCTCGGTAGAGTAAAATAGATACATATATATAATGCATGCTCGACTCATGGAAACACGTTCTAGACCTTTCAGAGTGATACATGATCGGCATCCTCTATATACGTTATTAGGACTAACTCTTCACTATGAACCTTATAAGAATCAGGAAGTACCAACAACATTGATAACATAAGAATAAGAGAAGCAACATCACATCAATCATTCCACAAGACGAGAAACAATGTAAGTATTGCTAGAAGGCTTCTAAGAGTAGAGTATTTTTGGAAGCTCGTTCATTACATTATGTACGACTGGAGTTTTGCAAAAGAAGGAAATGAATAGCCTCACATACCTTGTATATACTTGCCCAATCACAACTCCTTAGTTTACAATAAGAGAAACGATACTACTGTTATCATTTAAGCGTCATAACTATTATGTATCGATCACAACCTATTTTACGATGAAACGGACATCGCCTCCCCTATATATATAACTTCACACAATTCAAAACAATCACCAAACAGCAAAAATAACATCAATATTAAACATATTGGGCCTCCAAAAACCGTCCACGCACAATCTAATAACTTCATACATACGACGACCACCGTGGTCGTGTCAAACAACCCAAAAATGTTACGAGTAACTATCCTCCCACAACCCTACATATATATGGTGTTTATCCACATCCTTCAACATACAAAACGCCACAAAACAGTAGTAAAACACGCAGTCCAACACCAACACAAAACAGTTCGCTACAAGTGAATAACTCGAACTCACGGCTTCCGATCACCATCCCGTGAGTTCTTACATGTATAGAATGAATTACCATGAGTTCACAGTAGAAAAAATGAATGAAATAGTGCAGTAAACTTACGTTTTCATTGGATAACTCAGCCTTTCCCTTGGTTCTTCAAACTTATGACCCTCAACAAGAACTTGAAAGAGAGGGAAAATCGATTAGGTTTTGTGTGGGATTTTTGGGAGGAGGTTTGCAGAGGTTTAGGTCTTATTATTTGCGAGATATATTTGAGGGTTATATTGTAGGAGATAACCCTTTAAATGGGATCAGTAGCCGACCCGAAATTTCCCTTTTTTGGGCTATCATTTTACCAAGTAGGTGACACACCTACTTGTCACCTAGCAGCTTGTGCAGTCTCACAAAAATACTTATATCTCTCTACTCCTATGATGTATTGATAAACGGTTTAATGCATCGGAAACTAGACTTATATATATTCAAATTGGTGGGTAGATCACCCCGTAATTACAAGTATATTTTGAGAAAATCTTAATGACATTTGACCTAAAGTTTAAGTAAAACCATGAACCTAAGTTGCAACAACTTTTGTCGAATTTTGCTTCATAACTCATTTGACTTCAAGACTATGAAAAGATATTATATGATTCAGATACCTTTAAAAATGACCTCTTGAGTGTATTAAGAACCTATAGGATTACCCGAAAATACGAGTTACAACATCCTTTATCGTTTAACTTCTAATACTTGTTAATCACCCTTGTATCACTTAAGATCAATAGGATTAACTTCTTATTATCTCAAGGATAATTCCTTATTGGATTTATGTTAACTAATGTATGGTATGAAATAACGCATGTGGATATGGGTTGTAACACCCTTTACCCCCACCCACCCCAGAACATTCGTCCTCGAATTTTAGGGTTTATGGGGAGTCCAAATAATCGTGGATTCCAATAGAAAATGGTCACTAGCAAAATTTGCAAGTAGTTAAGCCCAACTTATGGCCTCATAAGGCTACACAAAGCATTATGGAAATGTACATTATTTGAATATCACCATTTTGTATTAAGGAAGAGAGTTTTCAAGTTATTGCGTATCTCATAAACCTATTTCACCTTTCCAATGTATCCTGCATTCCACCAACATCCTTGTTATCATCATTTTGGAATAGGTAAGGGTATTTAGACATCATCTCTTCTTCCGCTTCCCATGTCATTTCTTCCATATTCTTGTTCCTCCACAATACTTTGACGGAAGCTACATCTTTTGTTCTTAGCTTATGGACTTGTCGATCTAATATAGCCACTAGCACTTTTTCATATGATAAATCCTCTGTAACTTGTATATCTTTGATAGGGACAACTCGAGAAGGGTCTCCAATACATTTTCTCAACATATGTACATGGAATACCGGATGACAATTCCAACTCATAAGCAACTTGTCAAATTTGCTGAAGAATTTTATACGGGCCGATATACCTTGGAATCCGTTTACCTTTCTTCCAAAAACGCATAACACCCTTTATTGGTGAGATCCTAAGGAAACCCTAATCACCAACCTCAAATTACAATCACGATGTCGGACATCGGAATAAGACTTTTACCTACTTTGTGTCGTCCTTAATCGTTCTTATATCCCTTCACCTTCTCAATGGCTTGGTGAATCAACTCTGGCCCATATAATTCTGTTTCACCGACTTCGAACCATCCAACTGGTGATCTACATCTTTTCCCGTATAGTGCCTTATACGGGGTCATTTTAGTACTGGAATGGTAGCTATTATTGTAGGAGAATTCTATGAGTAGAAGATGGTCATCCAATTCCCCTTAAATCTAGAACACATGCTCGTAGAATCTTCCATTGTCTGAATGGTACGTTCAGCCTGTCCGTCTGTCTGCAGACGAAATGCAGTGCTGAGATTCACTTGTGTGCCTAAACCCCTCTAAAAAGACCTCCAAAAATTAGTCGTAAATTGAGATCCTCGGTTTCATATAACAGATACCAGCCCACTATGAAGCCTAACAATTTTCTTGATATACAACTTCGCATAATCTTCAGCCGCATAAGTTGTCTTAACTGGCAAAAAATGGTCACATTTTATAAGTCGATCAACTATCACCCAGATGGAATCAAACTTATGATAAGAGCAAGGTAATCCAATAACAAAGTCCATATTAATCACCTCCCATTTCCAGTTCGAAATCTCTATTTTCTGAAGCAATCTACCGGATTTCCAATGTTCTATCTTTACTTGTTGACAATTCGGACACTAGGCTACAAATTGCAATGGACTTTCTTCATGTTATCCAACCAATACTGCTACTTGACATCATGATACATCTTTGTCGAGCCGGGATGGATGGAATATCGGGATTGATGAATCTTGTTCATAATATTTTCTTGCAATATTGCCACATTATTCACATATAATTGGCCTTGGTATCTCAGTTCCCTATCTCTTCCGATCTCAAAAGCCGTAATTTTACACTTCTTAACGCTCTCTCGCAATTGTACTAAGATAGGATGTTCATATTGCCGTTCTTTTACCTCGTCTACCAAAGATGATTCTGATATATTATGCACAGTAACACCTCCGTCATTAGAGTCTAATAATCTGATTCTCATAGTGGCTAGCTGATGAAGCTCTTTAGTCAAACCCCATCTACATGCCTCAATGTGTACTAAGCTTCCCATTGACTTACGACTGAGAGCGTCTGCCACAACATTGGCTTTACCGAGATGATACAATATCTCAATGTCGTAGGCTTTCAGTAATTCAAGCCACCTACGCTGCCTCAAATTCAACTCTTTCTGCTTGAAGATGTATTGTAAACTCTTATGATCTTTGTAGATGTCAACATGGATGTCCTATAAGTAGTGTCGCCATATCTTCAAAGCATATATCACAGCATCCAATTCCAAATCATGGGTCGGGTAATTCTTTTCATGCTTCTTCAATTATCTTGATGCATAAGCAATCACCTTTCCACGTTGCATCAATACACACCCCAAACCTATACCTGAGGCATCACAATATACCACATATCCTTCTGTTCTTTCAGGGAGAGTGAGCACTGGTGCGGATGCTAATTGATTCTTCAGTTCCTAAAAACTACGCTGACAAGTGTCAGACCACTGGAACTTAGTAGCTTTTTGTGTTAACTTAGTCAATGTTGCTGATATGGAGGAAAACCCTTCTATAGATCGCCTATAATCTCCTGCTAGACTAGGAAGCTGCGGACCTTTAATGGTGTTGTAGGTCTCGGCCAATTATTTACTGCATCTATCTTCTGAGTGTTGATACTGATATCCTCGTCAGATATCACATGGCCAAGGAATGCTACTCAGTTTAGTTAGAATTCACATTTGCAGAGCTTAGCATATAACTTACGATTCTGAAGCATCTGTAATACTATCGACAAGTGGCCCGCATGTTCCGCCTCCAAACGAGAATACACCAGAATGTCATCAATGAATACAATTACGAACATATCAAGATAGGGCCTGAATACAATATTCATGACATCCATAAAAGCTGATGGGGCATTTGTTAACCCTAACGACATCATCAAGAACTCAAAGTGCCCATATCTTGTCCGAAAGGATATATTTGGAATATCATGCTCCTTATATCTCACCTGATGATAACCTGAACGTATGTCAACCTTGGAGAAATACTTGGCACCCTTGAGTTGGTCAAACATGTCGTCAATTCTTGGAAGTGGATACTTATTCTTTATAGTAAACTTATTCAACTATTGATATTCGATACACATCCGTAGCGACCCTTCTTTCTTTTGCACGAATAACACTGGCGTACCCCATGGTGAAGTGCTAGGCCAAATGAAGCCCTTATCCATCAAGTCCTTCAACTGTGCCTTCAACTCGCACATCTGTCGGGGCCATTCTGTATGGAAGGATAGAGATTGGTTGAGTGTCAGGCAACACATCAATGATAAACTCAATCTCCCTTTCAGGAGGAAGGCCTGGGAATTCATCTGGGAAAACATCTGGAATTCATTGACCACGGGGATTGATTGTAGAGTAGGTTGTTTTGCCTCCACATCCCTAATGTGAACGAGATGATAAATGTAACCTTTTGAGATCATTTTCCTTTCCTTAAGATAGGAAATAAACCTACCTTTGGGTGTAGCAATGTTCCCCTTCTATTCAATGACGGGTTCACCAAGAAATGGAAACCTAACAATCTTCATCACATTTGCATAGCATGAGGACAACCGGTCCATCCCGGTTATCACATCGAAATCAACCATTTCTAACTCAAATAAATTGGCCAAGGTGTGACGACTAAAAATCATCAGAGTGCAACCTCTATATACTCTTCTAGCAATCACATAATCTCCTATTGGACTAGATACCGCAAGGGATTTACTTGTCAATTCAGGTTCAACGACAAACTTATTAGTCACAAAGGGTGTAACATATGATAATGTGGATCCCGAATCAATTAGCGCATATACATCATAAGAAAACACAGATAATATATATGAAATAACATCTGGAGATGACTCGAGATCCTGTCTGCCTACTAGAGCATATGTTTGACTTTGAGCACCACTCGAACTCGACCATACACCTCTACCTCTACCATGACCTGTCGACTGCTGAAAACCCCGTGCTAAAGGCCGAAGTGATGAGGAAGAACCAGAAACAGATCCTCTCAGCTGAGCCATACCATCACCTCATCTGTTAGGAAAATCCCACATCATATGGCTAGGCTGTCCGCGAGAATAACATGTATCAGAACCTCGATGGCACAGTCCAAAGTGGCCTTACCGCACTGATCACAACGTGGTGTTCGGGGTCTTGGCTGACTAGTATCCATGTGATGTTGCGAGCTATATGCCCGCAAACTCTGATCTAGACAAGAAAAGTATCGATCATATCGAGGCCTCTAAAACTGTGGAGGAGCACTAGCTACAGGTGGCGTCGAACTCCTCGAAAACTGGGGCTTGATGGTGCCTCTGAATTCATCAGGATACCTTGAAAATCTCGCCCTCTTATGTTGGCCCTTATCATTCTCCCTATCTTCCCTCTACTAGATCTTACGATCCTCTAGGGTCTGGGCATAAGCCTGAATACGGGAAATATCCATGCCCTCCACCAAGGAGGCTGTTGTGCACTCATTTATCAGATGTGGTCCCAACCCATTCACGAACAAATGCACCCTATCACTCGTCTCGGCTACCAGATAGGGAGCATACCTTGCAAAAGAATCAAACTACATACTATACTCTCGCACACTCATATTATCTTGTCTAATGTTCAAGAACTTATCAGCTCTAGCTCATCGTATCTCAACTGGCAAGTAGTGACAAAGAAAGGCCTCAGAAAATTCCTTCCACACAGCTGGAGGAGCGTTTGGACCCCTGGATCTCTCCCCACTATCATACCACAGAACCGCTAAATCCCATAGCCGATAAGAACCCAACTCTACTGCCTCTTTATCACTAACATGCATAACCCGCAATGTACGATGAACCTGGTCAATAAAAGTCTGTGGGTCCTCCTTGGGGTCCGATCTGGTATACACTGGAGGGTCTAAATTAATAAAATCATTAACTCTCGTACTAACTAGTTTATCAGCAGCACATGTATTCTGCCTCTGAGCCTGAGCAGCTACCAAGCTAGTCAATAACTGCAAAGCACTCCGCATATCCTGGTCTGTAGTGCCAGATGGAGGAACTAGAGGTGTTAGGTTCCTTCTAATATCCTTTGGATGAGACGAAGTAGATGATGTATGAGACGACATCTCACTTTGAGCTTCACTTTGGCTTGCTATAGCTTCGGGCACCTAACTTGTACCCTCTCCCGCAGCTGTATCAAGTTGTCTACTAATTGTTTGCTTTCTACTTAAGGCATTGCTGAAAGGAAACAAGGTAAATATTAAAGACGAACACTTAGGACTCAACTCTACGCACGATCTAGATTCAGGAAGAAGGTAACAACCCTAGATGTCTTGTAGCCTCCTGATTATAAATGTGGCGCGCTACACATCCATAATCAAGACTGTACTAGACACGATTAATAGACAATCCCTAGGAAAGACCGGCTCAGATACCAAGTTTGTCACGACCCAAACTGGAGGGGCACCTGATCATACTTGTCGCGCACCAACGTACATTTTACCTAACCTTCTTTATTATCTTTTAGGGCCAACGAGATCAATATAAATGGTATCTATGGATCACGGACAACCAACCATAAAAGATGATGGCATAAACATACATAATATGGGGTGGCCAGACAATCAAGAAACTATATATAAGGTACGGGCTACCACGATACCATGAAAGACTATACAACAAAAACCAGCCGACAAGGCATACCAAAATATACATGAGTCGACACCTGTCTATGAGCCTCTAAAGGAACATAAGTTCTGCAACATAGCCAGAACAGGGCCCCGACATACCCATAATGTCTATAGCAAAAATGCGTGCCAAGACCACGGCATGTCCGGAGAATGGATCTCACCAATCACAACTGAACTGAACATACTACTATGGTGGTGGATATGTACACGCCTGTCTATCGAAACATGCAACACGACATGCAAAGTCCACAAACAAATAGCGTTAGTACGAATAAAGTACTGAGTATGTAAGGAAGGAACCATAAATACGAATTGTAATATAAGCAGGGACAGAGAATATACAACATGTAACATCTGAGTACCTCTGAGGGCTACTGCATGAAATGCATGATGCATATGTATAAATACATAAACTATTAAAACATACGCGTCTGTGGGCATCATCAGCATCATATCGTACTCGGCCATAATAGGCTCGGTAAAAAAGCCGTACCCGGCTATCATAAGGCTCGGTAGAATCATACCCGGCCACGTAGAGCTCGGTAAAACCCAACTGAATAGTGGTTGCACAATAGGTATCATAATTGGCTGGCTATAGTGTGGCTCGGTAGAGTAAAATAGATACATATATATAATGCATGCTCAACTCATAGAAACACGTTCTAGACCTTTCGGAGTGATGTATGGTTGGTATACTCTGTACATATTATTAGTACTAACTCTTCACTATGAACCTTATAAGAATCAGGAAGTACCAACAACATTGATAACATAAGAATAAGAGAGGCAACATCACATCAATCGTTCCATAAGAGGGGAACAATGTAAGTACTGCTATCCTCTAAGAGTAGAGTATTTTTGGAACCTCTTTGATTACATTATGTACGATTGGAGTCGTACAAAAGAAAGAAAGGGATAGCCTCAAATACCTTGTATATACTGCCCCATTCTCAAGCTATGGAATTGTCACAGCTCCTTAGTCTACAATAAGAGAAAGGATATTATCGTTATCATTTAAGCGTCACAACTATTACATATCATCACAACCTATTTTACGATAAAACGGACAACACCTCCCCTATATATATAACTTCACACCATTCAAAAAGATCACCAAACATCCCAAACGACATCAATAATAAACATATTGAGCTTCCCAAAACAATCCACGCACAATCTAATTATTTCATATATACTACGACCATAAACGACCCGAAAATGTTACAAATAACTACCATCCCATAACCCTATATATATATGGTGTTTCTCCAAACCCTTCCACCTCCAAAACTTCACAAATCATTAGTAAAAGCGCATCCCAACAACAACACAAAACAGTCTATTACAGGTGAATAACTCGAACTCACGGCTTCCGATCACCATCCCATGAGTTCTTACATGTATTGAAAAAATTACCATGAGTTCACATCAGAAAGAAATATATGAAATAGTGCAGTAAACTTACCTTACTCGTTGGATAACTCAGCCCTTCCCTTGGTTGTTTAAACTCTTGATTTTACCCTCAATTAGAACTTGAAAGAGAGAGAAAATCGATTAGGGTTTGTGTGAGATTTTTGGGAGGAGGTTTGCAGGGGTTTAGGTCTAATTATTTGTGAGATATATTGAGGGTTATATTGCATGAGATAACCCTTTAAATGCGATCAATAGCTGACCCGAAATTTTCCTTTTTTGGGCTATCATTCTACCAAGTAGGTGACACACCTACTTGTCACCTAGCAGCTTGCGCAGTCTCACGAAAATACCTATATCTCTCTACTCCGATGTCATATTGATAAACACTTTAATACGTTGGAAACTAGACTTATAGATCTTAAATTTAGTGGGTAGATCACCCCGTAATTCTAAGTATATTTGGAGAAAATCTTAATGACATTTGACATAAAGTTTAAGTAAAACCATGAACCTAAGTTGCGACAACTTTTGTTGACTTTTGTTTCATAACTCGTTTGACATCAAGACTATGAAACGGATATTATATGATTCAAATACCTTAAACACGACATTTTGAGTGTATTAAGCACCTATAGGTTTTCCCGAAAATACGAGTTACAACATCCTTGATTCGTTTAACTTCTAATACTTTTTAATCACCTTTATACACCCTTGTATCACTCAAGATCAATAGGATTAATTTCTTATCATCTCAAGGATAATTCCTTCTTGGATATATGTCAACTAACGTATGACATGAACTAACGCGTGTGGATATGGGTTAGTAACACTATTTTAATTGAATTATTATTTATTCGCCTGAAATAAGAAAATAAAAATCTACAAAATAAGAAAATACTAGCAAAAAATTTATATTTTCCGATCACTATAATTTTTGTGAGTTAGTAAAAGTTTTATGATTTTCGTGTGAGAAATATAATTATATGAATTTGATAAAAAGAAAAATTATAATTATATAATTTTTGTGTGAAAGGACAAAATTATATGACTTTAGTGGAAAACCATAGTTATACGATTTTTATATGAAAAATAAAGTTATATGACTTTTATGGAAAAAAGTCATAATTATATGACTTTTATGTGAGAAAATAAAGTTATATGACTTTAATAGAAAAACATCATAATTATATGATCATTTGTTAAATTAACCGGAGAAAGGTTAGGAAAAAGCACAACCTCCTTGAAATTACAGAAATGCTTGGCCAATTTTCCGAAGTGTGCAGTTTTTGCTAATTTAATTCCAGTGCTGTATTATTTTCAAGGAAATACAATAATTATGTAAAACTTATAAATAGGATGCGAGTTAAGATAGGCGGAAACAATAAAAGAAAGTCGTTGACAGTTATACAATGCGAAATAGGGATAATTTCATACAATTACAATTCATACACTTTACTTGTAATATAATAGTCTAAATATTACATTGCAAATCTATAGCCCAAAAATAATAGACTAATTCCCAAATAAAGCAATTTATTTCACATAATCAACTATTGTTATTACTCCCTCTTTATACAACTAGTTATTTTCATTCTCTTGATTTCCTTTGATTATTAAGCATTTGATAAAAAATGCAAATAAGCCAGAACGCAACTCAAAAGTTCTATCATAAATAATACATATTATCCGAAGGTAAGAAACTCAAACACCTTTGCAATTGCTGAAGCAATCCAACAGGATAAAAGAAAAATAAAAAATTGATAAATGAATTGTAGAATTTGTCCAACGCGTAAAAATCTATTTCATATAGCACATACACGAAAAAGAAGAAGAGAAGGAAGTGTCAAACTTCTGTAAAGACCTCTTACATGCTAAAAATGTACATACATCCTTATAAATTGAAAAAATATATATTTATACAATATTATACACATTTATATAAAATTATACAATACTGTATAACTTGTAAACATGTATAATAGTGCATAAGAGGTGTCTGTATATTCATGTATACAATTATACAGTGTCAATACAACCTGCTACATAGTTATGATTTTCAAGAACTTCAAACTTCAGAATCTTCCAAAATTATCAGAACTTCAAACTTCAAAATCCTCAAAAATTAGTGGTTGTCTGTTGGTGCAAATCAAGTTTGAGAGCTATTTATTTTCAATTCTGTGTGTATTTTCATGTTTCTTTCAAAAATATTCTTCGTTATTCTACTTGCCACCATGGACGACGGAGTCTTTCTTGGAGCCTTCTTCGAGCCATTAATAACAGAACTGCGTGGGGGGTAAAGGAGGGGGAATAGTGGGGGCTAGGTTAAGAGAGGATGAAGGATCTATGTGGTTAGAGAGAAAGAAGTGAGAGGTAGTGATAGAGAGAAGGGAATGAAGAAAGAAGAAAATAATAAAAACCCTAAAAGTATGTCTTTAATAGTGGGCTAAAGGCTGAAAAATTTCATTCAAGTTATATACAACATGTATTATATAGAATAAGAGCTTCAAATGTGAGCCATTTTCGGTTGGGCTATTAGGCCAAGTTTATGGGTTATAATTCTTATATAACTTGTAAACCGCATTTCGATTGCGAGTTATAAAGCGCATTTGTTAATTGCAACTTGCTTTGCCAATTCCTACTTAACAATACTTAAATTGAAGTCGCGAATATAAGTCGCTTTGGCCGATAAAATTTTCTAAATCACATACACTGATTGCTCAAACATCCCATTCAAATTGAGACGCATCTAAGTGTGACTTGTACGATTTTTCAAGTTACGACATAACGTCGACTGTAAGCACTGGGCAAATGCAGCTTAAAAGCGATCTATGAACTTACGTCATTTGCAATTTAGGCGAAAAATTTAGCTGCTTCGCGATCAAAATCCTCACTGAAAAGTTTCTGCTGGCGTTTAATTTAAACAACAAAACTTGGTATCATGTTTCTCTGTTTAGTTTTAGCATCGGACCATATCTTCCATAATGTTTTAGAAATTCGGGTTTTAAGTTATTTATACTGGTGTGTAAAAAAGCTTTTACACTGATAGAATCATCTTATTATTGTGGACAAATTTAACCTGCCAATCTATAATTATTAGTGCAAAGAACGTTAACTCGATTGAATCTGCCTGCTAACATGACTTGGCACCGAACTGCAAAGAGTAGTATATGGAGTTATTAGCCTGAAGCTAAAGGGACAGCAGGATGAAGAGTTGGAGATTCACCATTGATTCTGTTGGGTTTGTAATTATATATTAACAATAAAAGAGGTGTGAATGAAAATGACGGGAAAAGGAATAGAGGGAAGTAAAATTTTAAATGAGTTCATTTCACTAATGCATTTTATCCCTCATTGGTAGAAGGAAAGAAAATATTTGTGTATATATAGAGAAGCTTATTTTTAGCTCTAAAATAGTTAAGAAAAAGGTAAGC
This sequence comes from Nicotiana benthamiana, assembly GCA_034376525.1. NCBI lineage: Eukaryota > Viridiplantae > Streptophyta > Magnoliopsida > Solanales > Solanaceae > Nicotiana > Nicotiana benthamiana. Next base: position 5,713,100 of record CM067326.1, read on the forward strand.
CTTGCATTGTTGTTGTCGCTTGGCTTTGGCTTCAAATTTGGTCAAAGATTGATTGATTAATTTTTTTGGATAAAATTCTTTTCAAATATTTAATTCTTTTTCCGTATTATTTTAAAAATGTTTTCATTGCAAACCTTTTCAAAAACAGTACCGAAATTGGATATAAATACATCTTCTAATCTCAAAATATTTACTTATGAAATTTTCTGAATCTTCTTCTTCTTCTGCACAAAAATTATAGTGCGTTTTGCAGCCTTCGAGTAGTTCGTTATTCATCAACATTCTTGGTACCAACACTCGGGTGAGTTAAATCATTCTATCTTGGGAGGACATATTCTAGAACCTTGGGTACTTAAGGGGAATAATTTTTCTAAGGACACACTGTGTATTTAGTGGGCTTGATTTGTTCCAATAACGTTTTCAGAATTTATTTTGAAGAAGTTTACTATTTTCAAAATTTAATTTCTACTAACTTTCCATTTCTATTTTCAGAAAGATTATTGTTTAATTTGTTTACATCAATACAGATTGATAACAATCTTAAGAAAATTAAATTTATTATATTTTGTATGTTGTATGAATTTTACTATTCTGAGTTTGAAGATATAAAAACTTCATCAGGGTATTGAAATTCAGAAAAAGATTTAAAGAACATAAAAACTTCATCGTTTTTTTTTTTTGTAAAACAGTATATATAACTTCAATTGTTTTTATTACATAATGTTCATTGATTACAATTTTATTTACTGTTCTGATTTTGCTATTAATTAATCTCTTCTGTTGTTGACAATAAGAAATGACAATGAAAACGGAAATCCTTCTGCGACTGTTGATATAACGATGATAACCTCGTCAAGCTGCACTGCTATTCTTCCGGCTGAGAAACCGGGGAAATTTTCTGGAACCCACTTAAAAGGATGGCAGCAAAGGGTGTTCTTATGGCATACCACACTTGGTATACAGGAATTCATTAGTGAAGAGCCTCCAGTGCCTGCTACGGCCATACCGGACAATGAAAAGTTCATGGTTGTTGGGGCGTGGAAGCAAACAGATTTTCTTTACAAAGGCTATATTATAAGTTCTTTAGAGGATGACTTGTACAGTGTGTACAGTTCAATGAATGCTACGATAGAATTATGGAACACACTTGAGAAGAAGTACAAGACAGAGGATGCATGCTTGAAGAAGTTCGTGGTTTCGAAATTTCTAGACTATAAAATGATAGACGACAAATCTGTGGGAACCCAAGTTTAGGAGTTTCAACTTATTTTCCACGACCTTATTATTGAAGGTATCGTCGTGAATGAAGCCTTTGAAGTAGCTGCTATGATTGAAACATTGCCTCATTCGTGAAGAGATTTCAAGAACTATTTGAAGCATAAGCGCAAAGAAATGAATTTAGAAGATCTTATACATCTAAAGATCGAGGAAGACAACAAAACAGCCAAGATGTCTCGTAGAAATTTAACAATCACGGGATCTAATGTCGTTGAAGAGACTGCTCCAAAAAGTAAGAAGAGGAAGAGGTCTTATGGACAAACTAAGGAGCAGAACAAAAAGAAATTCAAGGGCAGCTGCTACAATTGTAGAAAAGTTGGTCACAAAAGCCCTGATTATCATCTCCCGAAAAAGGATAATAAGAAAGGACAAGCAAACATAGTGGAGATGAATAATGACATTGATGATCTTTGCGCAATGTTTTTGGAATGCAACCTAGTTAGAAATCCGAAGGAATGGTAGATTGACTCCAGAGCCACTCGACATGTTTGTGCTGTCAAAGAAGCATTTGCGACTTACTCTACCGTTTGTCTTGAAGATTAAATTTCCATGGGAAATAATACAGCAACCAAGATTGAAGGCTATGGAAAGATATTTCGGAAGATGACTTCCGACAAGGTGTTAACGCTCAACAACGTTCTTCATGTTCTTACTATTAGGAAGAATTTAGTTTCTATTTCATTACTTGTAAAGAATGGATTAAAATGTGTGTTTGTTTCTGATAAAGTTGTTGTAAGCAAGAACGAAATGTATGTTGGAAAAGGCTACCATACGGAGGGCCTTTTCAAACTTAATGAATAGTTTCTGACAGTATGAATGAAATCAGCTTCTTCTTATTTATTGGAGTCAAATAATTTTTAGCATATTCGTTTAGGACGTGCCAACTATAAAACATTACGGAAGTAAATAACTTAGAAGTATTGCCTAAATTCCAGTGTAATAAATCGAAATGTCAAATATGTGTTGGATCTAAGTTTGTAAAGCATCGTTATAAGTATGTTGAAAGAAATTCAAATCCTTTAGAATTAATTCATACTAATATTTTTTATATGTAGTCGACATCACCTCAAGGTGGAAAAAACTATTTTGTTACTTCTAGTGACGATTGCACTAGATATTGTTATGTTTATTTTCTTAATAGTAACGATGAAGCGATTGAAGCATTTAAGCAACACAAGAATGAGGTAGGAAATTAATTGAATAAAAAGATCAAAATGATTAGAAGTGATAGAGGTAGAGAAATATGAATCTCTATTTGCAGAAATATGCTTGGAATAAGGAATTATCTACCAACCTACTACACCTTACACATCTCAATCCAACGGAATTGTAGAAAGGAAAAATCACATATTAAAAGAAATGATGAATTCTTTATTAATAAGTTTCAGATTACTGCTGTAACGACCAGACCGGTCGTTTTCAACTTTATCATGTCGCTCAGCAATATGAGGCCATGAACAACTTCATTTCAGGTATAATGACTTGTATGCATGGTCGGAATTAAGTTTCGGGAAGTTCAGAGTTGATTTGGAAAGAGAATTCTCTTTTCGGAAGCTTAAAGTTGGAAGAATTAACTAGGATTAGAATTTTGAGTAAATGACACCGGAATCGGGATCTGAACGTTCCAGCAGGTTTGTATATGATTTCAGGCATGGGCGTATCCCCGGATCAGGTTTTGACGACCCAGGAGCCTTTTGGCGCCTATTGTGGAAAGTAGCATTTTAAAAGAAATTTCATAAGTTTGGGTTGAAGTGCATTTCAGTATTGTCGATGTCCATTTGGGACTCGTGTCGATGTCTGCTTGGGATTCTGATTCTGGGAGTAGCTTCGTATTGTGATTCTAGAGTTTGGAGCGCGATCGAAAGTGAGTTCGGAGGTCCGCAGGTCATTTTGGAGCCATTTGGCTAAAGATAGAAACTTGAAGGTTTTTGAGAAGTTTGACCGGAAGTGGACTTTTTGATATCGGGGTCGGAATCCGATTTCGAAAGTTGGAGTAGGTCCATAATGTTTAATATGACTCGTGTACAATAATTCAGGTCAATCGGACGAGATTTGATATGTTTTAACATCGAAAATAGAAGTTTGAAGTTCTAAAGTTCATAAAGCTTGTATTGGAGTTTGATTCATGGTTTTAGTGTTGTTTGATATGATTAAGGCCTCGAGCAAGTCCGTATTGTATTTCAGGATTGGTTGGTATGATTTGTTGGGGTTCCGAGGGCCTCGAGTGGATTTCTAGTGGTTAAAAGACTGAAATTGGGTAAAAAGATGTTGCTAGTGCTGGTCTGATTGCAATTGCGATGCCTTGGTTGCAAATGCGACCATCGCAATTGCGAGGTGCCGTTCGCATTTGCAAACATGGGCAGCTAGGGGATTCTTTGCATTTGCGACAACTGGGGTCGCTTTTGCGAGGCCTCAAGGGTTCACGTTTGCGAAACCCTTATTTCAATTGCAAAGTGGGCCAAATCATTTAGGGGTTGCATTTGCGATGGATTCTTCGCATTTGTGAAGCTCTCTTTTGCAATGTTCTTGTCGCAAATGCGATGAAGGCAGGAAGGGAGCAGGCTCCGAATTTGCGAGGTTTCTTTCGCATTTGCATCCCTCGCATTTGCGAACCTGGTGTCGCAAATGTGACATCAAAGGCCTGTGTCCAGCTATTAATTTCAAGATCTAGACCGTTTAGCTCATTTTCTTCATCCTCTTAGGCTATTTTTGGAGCTTTTGAGAGAGGGTCTTCACCTGGCACTTTGAGGTAAGTATTTTCTGCACAACATGAGTTAAATACATGGATTATGGGTAGATTAACATGTGAAAATTATGGAAGATCAAAGGGTTTAGATGAAAACCTAGAAAATTGATGCTCTTGGAATTTGACAACGATTTTGATTATGAAAGTGAGGGTAAATCATATATTTGAGTTCATGATATTTTGGGTAAACTTAATCTTCGAAAATTTGGAAATCTGGGCACGTGGGCCTGAGGGCGTTTTCGTCAACTTTTCGATCGTTGTTAGAAATTGTTGTAAATTGGGTTGTAATGAATAATTGATCATTGGAGCATTCTTGTATCTATTTGAGTCTTCAAAAGGGCGTGGAATGTCGGTGGAACTTCGGAGTGAGGTGAGTCTTCTTTCTAACCTTGTAATAGGGAATTGTCCCCATAGGTGTATTAATTAGATTTATGCTCCTAACTGTGGGGGCTATGTACGTACGAGGTTACGAGAGTCTGTGCGTAGCTACTATTATGCTATTGTTCGGGTAGTTAGGACCTCAAAGCGTGCTATACTTGGATTACCTATGAACCTGTTGATAGCTTGACTTTCTTAAATAACGATTTTCTACAAGGAATTAAACCTCGATTTCATAAATTATTAAATGAGAATAGGTTCCTCTTCGGAAAAAATTTTCCATGTGATTTCTCGATTGACTGCCTATGTGTTTTTTTATTTTTGGAGCTGGCCGATCGCCTCAGCCTAATAAGTGGGAACGGGCCGAATGCCTCGACAAATTAAATAGATGCATCTATGGTTCGTACTGTTCGACCCTCGCTAGTGCACAAATTACATTTCTGTTAGAGCGGGTCGTCGACCTCGGCATGACTTGTGCATGCTTGTATTGCTGGCTTGAACTTATTAAAGTTGTCATTGCCTCTTCATGGCTTGAGAATATTTGAAAATAATGCAAGAAAAAATTTGAAAATTTCCTACAAAAAGAATAATTGTTTACTTGTTTTCTTCTATTTGGTAAAATCATGTTTGTAGAAATCCACATGTATTATTGACATCATTATTGGACAACTAGTAAGTGTCCGAGTTGACCACCTCGTCTCTACTTCTTTGAGACTAGATGTGATACTCATTAAGTATACGCTGTATTCGTACTAACACTACAGTTATGTGCATTTTTTTTGCATAGGTACATGTAACTCTAGCGGCCTACTAGGCATAGCAGTACATATGAATCTGGGACTAGGTGAGTTGCATTATTTGAGGCAGCCCGCAGCTAGTATAGTCCCTTCCAGTATATTATATTTACTTCTTGTCCATTGTATTCCGGACGGGCATTGTATTTTATTTCCTTATTAGTAGATGCTCATACAATTGTGACACCAGGTTCTGGGATGGTTTTGAAGTATTTTGTATTAACTTCACAACATTTAAACTTGATTTGATACAATCATGTTTTAAAATTACTAAATAGAAAGGAAAATCTCTGATTTCAAAAGTATTAAAACAAGAATTTGATTAAGTAATTATGACGGCTTGCCTGATAGCACTGTCCGGTGCCATCGCGACCCTTAGTGGATTTTGGGTCGTGACAACATGGTATCAGAGCACTAGGTTCTTAGGGTCTCACGAGTCATGAGTTAGTCTAGTAGAGTCTCACAGATCGGTACGGAGACGTCTGTGCTTATCCTCGGGAGGCAGCAGGACCGTTAAAAGTACTTCCCTTCTTGATTTCCTTATCGTGCCACTTGACTTCCCGTGAGTCTTATGCATTTATTTCCTTCCTACTCACTCTTATGCGACACGAAAAACTTGTTAGAAATCGAGAATTGAAGAATTGTAATGGAACTACGAATGGGGTGCAAGTGTTTCTCCCTATGAGGGTATTTGAGCTAATACCATTTCCTTGTGGAAGGATATCTATTGTTTTAGCTTAGTAGCGGTACTTCTGATAGCTCTAAGGTTAGGCACTAGTTGACGTAATGCTTATGACGATCATTTGGCAGTATTGATATGATGGTATGATGTTTGCCTACATATAGAGGTAGTGAATGATTTGAAGGGAGGATTACTCAGTTCCTGATTTAGAGATTTGATATTTTATTCCCACAAAGGGGAAGAGGCAATCAGGCTGAGAGTGTTCACATTCGGGTTGATAAGGTAATGAGACTTGGTATTTGCGAGCGTGGTGGAATTTTTATCTGTTATGTAGTGTCATCCTCCTCGGTTGTATGTGTTAAGTTCATCGGTGTTATGGTTTTCTGCAATTCGCCTTGGGATAAGGTACTGTAAAATAACATTGGAAAGACAACAGTAAATGTTGTGCGGTGCGGTGGTTCAGATCGAATCGGTGTTTTTAATGTTGACAGCTCGAGAAAGGCGATCTTCATAAATGTTAAAGGTTAGTAGCGATTCATGGGTTCAAGTGCTACAAAGAGGGATTTGTTTATGGCAACAGCTAAGCAGCAAACAATGAGGAAGTACATGTGGGAAGCGTCAGGCGTTCTTCAAAAATTCTAATAAGCCAGGTATATGAAGCGAAGGTCGAGTAGTTGATTAAGGAAGTGAACTTCCCCAAAGTGAGAGAGTGGCGGGGTTGCATATGAGCTATTATGCGGCAGGAGACTTGGTATAACGGAAATGAGGTGCTTGAAATAAAGAAGGATATAACGTAACTTTGAATGGGAAGGATGTTGCCGCATATTTAATTGATGTCCACGAGGGTTGAAAGGACACATGCAGTTAGAGGGATTAGCTCAGACTCAAGATGGTTATTGATGTCATGGTGATTGTACTCCATGCAGCAGCATTGGAAGATGTCGGAAAGTGATTTCCATAAGTGGGTTATTTTTTGTGAGCAGGTTAGCGGTCGTATACTTGGCGAGGCTTCTCCGAAGAATTCTAAGGGTTATACATCAAAGGGACCATTCATGCGAATGTTGTTGATGCTTCACAGTATAAAAATGGGGTTTCCACAGTAGGATATCAAAAATCTTGGTGGTTAATTCCACAAGGTTATGTCAATATGACATTAAGAATCCTGGTAAATTCTAGAGTTGTGTAATAGTGGCCTCGAGCTAAGTGGGAGAGTTCCACCGCCTATGATGGGGTTGCATGGTTTATTACTCACGTGATTTCTAATTATTAGCATACTGATGGGTTATCTCAGCTATGGGAAAAGAACATAAGTGGTGATTCAAGCAGAGGAATTTTTAATGGGTGCTATGATTAGCCTTATTGGCTTAGGTTCGGATTTAAGGAAGGATTCATGACTTGTGCTTTGTAATGATATGTATTTCAAGGGAATAATTATGCCAGGTGCTTTACTAGTGGGGTATTCATGTGCTAGAAGAATTATGGAATTGGTTATATTCGGGGCCAAGGTAGAGCGGGTTGCTCTCCACAACGGTCCTAGTGAATTCAAAAGATAAACTATGATGCCTAATGATTTTGAGCCTTAGGGAAGCTTAATAGAAGCCTATGAGAGGAGGAACCGAATGTCCTATTATGTTTTGAGTTGCGATGTATGTCCTATAATGTTTTGATTTGCGATGTAGCATTTGAGAGGTACAAAATGGTTCATGGGATTCCAGACAACATGGTCTCGTGATTCAGGGTCACTCGGGAAGAGTGCGAATGGAGTGTGTTAAGTGTTGAATGGGCTTATCATTGCTTCTATGCCAATCAAGGACAAATTGGAAGAAGAGATATTGGTTAGTCATAGTCAACTCGGCATGTCGCTAGTAATGATCAGTTCTTTCAGCGTGAAAAAGTTAAGCAAGTGAATTGCAATGGTGCGTGCGAGGCTTGTCAACCGCCGTAGTTAATGTTATTCAGAAAGTATTCTACCGTTGTGGCCTATCATATGTAGGCGGATCCCGGAAGGGCTATGGTGGCTTAGACCACTACTTAGATGTTTGCCTATACTATGTTATGATAATTTACTTGTGCGTTGCTATGGATCTCATGAAGCAAGTTAAAGAAAAGCTTTTACGTGATGAAGTGTTAGCCTAATAGTGGTTCTGAAGCTATGGTGGAAAGCGTGTTTGATCGTATGTTGGCATGGTAGGTGCAGTGAGTGATATGGAACTTAACGGTGAGAATCAAGGTTGCAGTTCGGTGTTGACAAGGATGTCACGAGCTCGGATGAGCAAGAAAGGAGTTTTGATGTTTAAGGTAAGTTGGTATCGCCTTCAGCGTCACCTGAGGTTGGTGTTTTATAAGGAAGGCCTTGCATCCTAGTAAAGGAATTCTTGATCGCTTTTCGGCGTTAGTGCGGCTGGTGGTTTGGATGTGTGGACCCGTTATTCATTTCGGAAAGTTTTAGGAGCGTGTCACACATGAAGATTCTATAAGTGTGACATGTACTCACTTTATTGATTAATGATTTAAACCAAGTTCGAGGATTGTTGTAATATCATTAATTTGAGAATTTATGGCTGGAGGGCACTCTCTTTATTGGGTTATGGACTGTGGAGGTTCACTCCGGTTATGAGGGTTGTTCCTATGTGCTATGAGAAAAGGGGAGTTATTATGGACCTTTGAAAATTTATTGTCCTAGTTTGATGCGATCAAGATCGACTTGAGGTCGGTGGATGGAGTTAAATATGAGTATGGGCTCTATATCAGGCCTGTTATGTCCATTTGAACAAAGCACTCCTTAACGAGGAGTAGTGGGTGTTATTTTGTCGTCATCCATTCCAGGTAATGATGTATTGCATCGTATGAGGTGTGAGACGGTTTGGTTATTTCTTACGTGATGAGGTTCCGCGTGGTGATGAAATTATATTAGCAGGATGGCTCTTGAGATTCAGATCATATATCGTTCCTCAGTTGTGCTTGAGTTCTGTAGCTTATAGTGATGTATGTTTCCCTCAGGGAAGGTATGATGCACCTAGCGTGTTTCTGACTGATATTCAGTATTTTGTTGTAATGAGCAATTTAGATCGATGTACATCTCCTTATGTGAGTTCCATGTATGGATCGGGTGGTACGATGCCACGGGAATGTTATTTGGATCGGGTGGCACGCTGCCATGGCTATGTTGTGTGGATAGGGTGGCACGCCGTCATGGTTATGATTGCTCGGATCGAGTTTCATGCCACAATAGTGTGATGTTCAGTACAGTTTCCCGTATCTATATATTGTGTTCTAATTCATGTTTTCTGAAGGAAGCTCATATTAGTTGTGCGCCTGCGTCGCATGTATGATTCGCAAGAGGGGTAACTGAAATCCCTTTCAAAGTTCATTCTACTTTTTGTATCACAATCTAACTGGTAGCCTATTTGCACATTGTGGCATCATATGAGACTTTCGGTCATGTCGGTGTGGCTTATTTCCTGAGCAGTTCGTACTGGGTGAAACGAGATTGTTGGATTTAGGATCAGTGCAATCTGATTTCATGAAATATATTAAGGAGCAAAGATCATTATTTGGTTCAAAATGAGGTAATTTTTCTAGCCAGAACTCTATACTGAATGACTGGTTGACTCGGTAGTTTATTATGAATTTGTGCATATCTATTCCGTTGTGGCGGAACTGTAAGAGTTATAGTAAGACTTGAGTATGTCATGAGGTGGAGTGGGAGCATCATAATTGTGGAATTTTTACTAAGTTGATAAGAAAATGTTATTCGGTGAGTAAGGTGATGCTAGGTGTGAATTCAGCAAAGTGATGCAGCCACGTTCAGGTACAACATGTAATGATTGATATGGTGATCTCATGTTGGACACAGGTCCGGCATAGAATTCCAAATGTTGGAATTGGGATCTAAGGCTTATTTCTTTGAATAAAAAGGAATATTTTCAAAATTGATCGAGCTGATGTGCTCAATTAAGTTGTGGTAGCACGGGAAGGTGCATGAGAATTTAAATAGTGATTTCAGGCTACTTCTGTGTAGTTCTCAGCACGTTCGAGGATGAACGTATGTTTAAGTGGGAGAGAATGTAATGACCCAACCGGTCGTTTTGAGCTCTAGCACGCCGTTCAGCAATTAAGGCCATGAATAGCTTCATTTCAGGTATTATGACTTGTACGCATAGTTGGAATTAAGTTTCAAGAAGTTCACAGTTGATTTGGAAATAGAATTCTCATTTCGGAAGCTTAATGTTGAAAGAATTAACTAGGATTAGAATTTTGAGTAAATGACCTCGAAATCAGGATCTGAAGGTTCCACCGGGTTCGTATGATGATTTCGAGATAGGCGTATCCTCGGATCGGGTTTTGGACGACCCGGAGGCGTTTTGGCACCTATTGTGCAAAGTAACATTTTGAAAGAATTCATAAGTTTGGGTTGAAGTGCATTTCAGTGTTGTCTATGTCTATTTGGGATGCTGAGTCTGGGAGTAGCTCCATATTTGGAGTTTGGAGCGTGATCAGAAGAGAATTCGGTGGTCCTTAGGTCATTTTTGAGCCATTTGGCTAAAGATAGAAATTTGAAGGTTTTTGAGAAGTTTGACCGGAATTGGACATTTTGATATCGAGGTCGGAATCCGATTTTAAAAGTTGGAGTATGTCCATAATGTTGAATACGACTTGTGTGCAAAATTTAGGTCAATCGGACGTGATTTGATGGGTTTCAACATCGAAAATAGAAGTTTGAAGTTCTAAAGTTCGTAAAGCTTGGATTGGAGGTTGATTCGTGGTTTCAGCATTTTTTGATATGATTTGAGGCATCGAGAAAGTTTGTAATGTGTTTCGGGATTGGTTGGCATGATTGGTTTGGGTATTGGGGGCCTCGGGTGGATTTCGAGTTGTTAACGAATTGAAATTGGGTATAAAGCTATTGTTGGTGCTGGTATGATCGCAATTGCGATGGCTTTGTCGCAAATGAGACCATTGCAGTTGAGAGGTGCCTTTCCCATTGGCGAACATAGGCAGCTAGGGGATTCTGCGCATTTGCGACAGCTAGGGTCGTTTTTGCGAGGCAGGAAGGGTTCGCACTTGCGAAACCCTTATCGTAATTCAAAAGTGGGCCAAATCAGTCAGGGGTCACATTTGCGATGGATTTTTCGCATTTGCGATCTTCTTGTCGCAAATGCGAAGATGGAAGGAAGGGAGCAGGCTTTGCATTTGTGAGGTTTTTGTCACATTTGTTAACCTCGTGTCGCAAATGCGACTTTAGAGGCCTGTATCCAGCTATTAATTTCGAGATCTAGACCATTTAGCTCATTTTCTTCATCCTCTTAGGTGATTTCTAGAGCTTTTGCGAGAGGGTCTTCACCTAGCACTTTGAGGTAAGTATTTTCTACACAAGATGAGTTAAATACATAGATTATGGGTAGATTAATACGTGAAAATTATGGAAGATCAAGGGGTTTAGATGAAAACCTAGAAAATTGATGCTCTTGCTATTTGACCACAATTTTGGGTATGAAATTGAGGGTAAATCATATATTTGAGTTTGTGACATTATGGGTAAACTTATTCTTTGAAATTTTTTGAAATCCAGGCACGTGGGCCTAAGGGCATTTTCGTCAACTTTTCGATTGGGGTTAGGAATTATTGTAAATTTGGTTGTAATGAATAATTGAGTATATATAATGGGTTTATATAATTATTAGCTAGTTTTGGAGCATTCTTGCATCAATTTGAGTCTTCGAAAGGGCGTGGAATGTCGAATATGGAACTTCGGAGCAAGGTGAGTCTCCTTTCTAACCTTGTAAGAGAGAATTGTCCCCATATGTAAGATAATTAGTTATGTGCTCCAAATTTTGGGGGCTACATATGAATGAGGTGACGAGCGTCCGTGTTTAGTTACTATTATGCTATTGTCCGGGTAGTTAGGACCGTAAAGTGTGCTATTCTTGGATTACTTGTGAACCTGTTGATAGCTTGACTTTCTTAAATAACAAATTTCTAAAAGGAATTAAATCTCACTTTCTTAAATTATTAAATGAGAACAGGTTCTTCTTTTGAAAAAAATTTCCATGAAGATTTCTTGATTGACTACCTGTGTGTGTTTATTCCCTGTTGGAGCGAGCCGAACACCTCGGCAGAATAAATGGGAGCGCCCCGAACGCCTTGCCAGATTAAATAGATGCATCTATGGTTTGCGTTGTTCGACCCTCGGTAGTGCACAGTTTAAATTTCTATTGGAGCGGTGCGTCGACCTCGGCATGATTTGCGTATGCTTGTATTGCTACCTTGAACTGATTAAAGTTGTCCTTTCCTCTTCATGGCTTGAGAATATTTGAAAAATAATAAAATAGAAGAATTTTCGAAATATCTTATAAAAGGAATAAATGTTTACTTGTTTCCTTCTATTTGGTAAAAATCATATTTGTAGAAATCCACGATTTAATGTATTATTGACATCATTATTGGATCACTAGTAAGTGTCCAAGTTGACCATCTCGTTTCTACTTCTTCGAGATTAGACAGGATACTCATTAAGTACACGTTATTTTCGCACTCACATGTAACTCTAGCGACCAACTAGGCGTATAAGCATGGATGATTTTGGGACTGGGTGAGTTACATTATTCGAGGCAGCCCGCAGCTAGTATAGTCACTTCTTGTATATTGTATCATGTCCACTGCATTCTCAATGGGCGTTGAATTTTATTACCTTATCAGTTGATGCTCCTGCACTTGTGACACCGGGTTCTGGGATGGTTTTGAAGTATTTTGTATTAGCTACTAAGAATTTAAACTTTATTTGAGACAATCATCTTAAAATTGCAAAACTGAAAGGAAAATCCTGGTTTTCAAAAGTATTAAAATGAGAATTTGACTAAGTAATTTGGTTGGCTTGCTGATAGCAGAGTCATGAGCAAGCCTAGTAGAGTCTCGCGGATCGGTACGGAGATGTATGTACTTATCCTCGGGAGGCTGCAGGACCGTTAGGAGTACTTCCCATCTTGATTTCCTTATCGTGCGACTAGTCCTACCATGTGGCTTATTCCTTTCTTTCCTTCCTACTCAATGTTATGCGACGCGAAGCGCTTATTAAAATTCAAGAATGGAAGAATTGTAATGGCACTATAAATGGGGTGCGGGTGTTTCTCCCTACGGGGGTATTTGAGCTATTACCATCGCCTTATGGAAAGATATTCTATTATTTCGGCTCCGTAGCGGTACTTCTGAGAGCTCTAAGGTTAGGCACTAGTTGTCGTGATGCTTATGAACGCTCATTTAGCAGTATTGATATGATGGTAGGATGTTTGATTACGTTTCAATGTAGTGAATGATTTGAAGGGAGGTTTACCTGATGTAGAGATTTTATATTTTATTCCCGGAAAGGGGAAGAGGCAATCGGGCTGAGAGTGTTTAGATTTGGGTTTATGAGGTAACGAGACTTGGTATTTGCGAGTGTGGTGGAATTTTCATCTACGATGTAGTGTTATCATCCTTGATTGTATATGTTAAGTTCGCCGGTGTTATGGTTTTTTGCAATTGGCCTTGGGATAAGGCACCGTAAAATAATATTGGAAAGACAATAGTAAATGTCGCGGGGTGTGGTGGTTTAGATCAAATATGTGTTTCTAATGTTGAAGGCTTGAGAAAGGCGATCTTCATTAATGTTAAAGGTTTGTATTGATTCATGGGTTCAAGTGCTACAAAGAGGGATTTGTTTAAGGCAACAGCTGAGCAGCAAACGATGAGGAAAGACATGTGGGAAGCGTCGTGCGATGTTCAAAAATTCTAAAAGGCCTTCTGTATGAAGCGAAGGTCGAGTAGTTGATTAAGGAAGTGGGTTTGCCTAAAGTGGGAGAATGGCGGAGTTGCATATGGGCTATTATGCAGAAGGAGACATGGTATAACAGAAATGAGGTGCTTGAAATGAAGAAGGATACAACGTAACTTTTAAGGGGAAGGATGCTGCCGCACATTTAATTGTTCTCCACGAAGGTTGAAAGGACACATCAGCTAGAGGGATTACTCAGGCTCAGGATGGGTTATTGATGTCATGGTGATTGTACCCCATGCAGCAGCGTTGGCAGATGTCGGATAGTGATTTTCATAGGTGGGTTATTCCTTATGAGAGGGTTAGCCATCACATACTTGGCGAGGCTTCTGCAAAGAATTCTAATTTTTATACAGCAAAGGGATCAGTCATGCTAATGTTGTTGATGATTTAGAGTATAAAAAGAGGGTTTCTACAGTAAGATATCGAGAATTTTGGTGGTTAATTGCACAAGGTTATGTCAATATGAGATTAAGAATCCGGTTAATTTCCAGAGTTGTGTAATACTGGCTTCGAGGTCAGTGGGAGAGTCACACTGACTATGATAGGGTTGCGTGGTTGATTACTCACGGGATTTCTCATTAATAGCATATTGGTGGGTTATCTCAGCTATGGGAAAAGACCGTAAGTGGTGATTTGAGCAGAGGAACTGTTAAAGGGTGATATGGTTGGCCTTATAGGCTCATGTTCGAACTTGGGGAAGGATTCAAGACGTGTGCTATGTAAAGATTCACATTCCAAGGGAATGATTCTACCGAGTGCTTTACCAAAGGGGTATTCATGTGATAGAAGATTTATGGAATTGCTTATATTCGGGGCCAAGTCATAGCGGGTGGCTCTCAACAACAGTCCTAGTGAATTTCAAAGATAAAGTGTGATACCTAATGATATCGAGCCTATATTTAAGGTTAAGAATTGATCTTGATAGTAGCCTATGAGAGGAGCACGGAATATTCTATGATGTTTTGACTTGCGATGTAGCAATTGGGGGGTGCAAACTGCTTCGTTGTATTTGAGACAGCATGGTCTCGTGATTTAGGGTCACTCGGGAAGAGTACGCATGAAGTGTGTTAAGTGTTGAATGTGGTAATCATTGTTTCTATGGAAATAAAGGACAAATTGGAAGAAGTTGGATTGGTTATCCATATACGAATTGGCAAGTTTCTTGTAATGATCAGTTCTTTCAGCGTGAACAAGTTATGCAAGTGAATTGCAACAGTGAGTGCGTGGCTTGTTGGCCGCCGTAGTTAGTGTTATTCAGAAAGTACTCTACCGTTGTGGACTATCATATGTAGGAAGATCCAGAAGGGCAATGGTGGCTTGGACCACTACTTAGATGTTTGCCTATTCTACGGTTATGAGAATTTACTTGTGCGTTTCTATGGATATCCTTAAGCAAGTTAAGCAAAAAGCTTTAACATGATGAAGTCTTAGCCTAATAGTGGTTCCGAAGCTATGGTGGAAAGCGTTTTCTATCGTATGTAGGCATGGTAGGTGAATTGAGTGGTATGGAACTTAAATGTGAGAATCAAGGTTGTGGTTCAGCGTTGACAAGGATGTCATGAGTTTGGATGAGCAGGAAAGGAGTTTTGATGTTAAAGGCAAGTTGGTATTGTCTTCAGCGTCACCTGAGGTTTGTGTTTTGTAATGAAGGCTTTCCATCCTAGTTAAGGAATCCTTGATCGCTTTTCGGCTTTAGCGCGACCGGTGGTTTGGATGTTCGGACCCGTTATTCATATCGGAAGGTTGTGGGAGCGTGTCCCACAGGAAGATTTTATAAGTGTGACATGTAGTCACTTTATTGATTAACGATTTAAACCAAGTACGAGGATTGCGGTAGTATCATTTATTTGAGAATTTATGGCTGGAGGGCTCTCTCTTTATTGGGTTATGGACTGTGGAGGTTCGCTCCGGTTGTGAGGGTTGTTCTTATGTGCTATGAGAAAAGGGGAGTTATTATGGAACTTTGAAAGGTTATTGGCCTAGTTTGATACGATCAGGATCGACTTGTGGTCAGTGGATGGATATAAATATTAATCTGGGCTCTATGTCAGGCCAGTTGTGTCCATTTTAGCAAAGCGCTTCTTAAGGAGGAGTAGTAGGGGTGTTATTTTGTCATCACCCATTCCAGGTAATGATGTATTGCTCGTATGAGTTGTGAGACGGCTTGGTAATTTCTTTTGTGTTGAGGTTCCGCGTGGAGATGATGTTATATGAGCAGGATGGCTCTTGAGATTCAGATCATATTTCGCACCTTAGATGTGCTTGAGTTTTGTAGCCTATCGTGTTGTATGTTTCCCTCAGGGATTGTATTACGTACCTAGCGTGTTTTTGACTGATATTCAATATTTTGTTGTATGAGAAATTTAGCTCGATGTTTATCTCCTTATGTGAGTTCTATGTGTGGAACGGGTGATACGCCACCGTGGGTATATTATTTGGCTCGGGTGGCACGTCGCCATGGTTATGGTGTGTGGATCGGGTGGCACGCCACCATTGTTATGATTGCTCGGATCGGGTTGCGCGCCTCAATAGTGTGATGTTTAGTATAGTTCCTCGTATCTATTTATTGTGCTCTAATTCCTATTTTCTGAAGGAAACTCATATAAGTTGTGCGCCCACGTCGCATGTATGATTCACGAGCGGGGTAATTGAAATTCCTTTTCAGAGTTCATTCTCCTTTTTGTATCACAATCTAACTGGTAGCCTATTGGCACATTGTGGCATCATTTGAGACTTTTTGTCATGTCTTAGTGGCTTATTGCCTGAACAACTCGTACTGGGTGAGACGAGATTGTTGGATTTGGGATCGGTGCAATCTGATTTCGTGAAATATATTAAGGAGCAAAAATCATTATTTGGTTCAAAATGAGGTAATGTTTCCTGTCAAAGGTATAGACTCAATGACTAGTTGACTTGGTAGTTGATTATGAATTTTTGCATATCTCTTCTGTTGTGGCAGCATTGTAAGAGTTATAGTAAGACATGTGTATGTCATGAGGTGAAATAGTAGCATCAGATTCGTGGAAGCTTGACTTAGTTGATTAGAAAATGTTATTACGATCTGGTGAGTAAAGTGATGCTAGGTGTGAATTCAACAAAGTGATGCAGCTACGTTCAGGTACACTGTGTAGTGATTGATATGGTGATCTTATGTTGGACACGGGTCCGGCATAGAATTCCAAATATTGGAATTGGGCTCTAACGCTTATTTGTTTGAATAAAACTGAATATCTTCAGAATTGATCAAGCTTATGTGTTGAACTAAGTTTTGGTAGTACGGGAAGGTGCATGAGAAGTTAAACAGTGATTTCAGACTACATCCGTGTAGTTCTCAACACATTTGAGAACGAACATATGTTTTAGTGGGAGAGTATATAACGACCCGATCATTCGTTTTGACCTCTAGCATGTCGTTCAGCAGTCCGAGCCCATGAACAGCTTCATCTCAGGTATTATGACTTGTACACATGGTTGGAATTAAAGTTCGGGAAGTTCATAGTAGATTTGGAAAGAGAATTCTCATTTCGGAAGCTTAAAGCTAAAAGAATCAACTGGGATTGGAATTTTTTGTAAACGACCCATGAATCGGGATCTGAATGTTCTAGCAGGTTTGTATGATGATTTCGGGCATAGGGGTATGCCGGATCGGGATTTGGACGATCCGAGAGCGTTTTGGAACCTATTATGAAAAGTAACATTTTGAAAGAAATTTCATATGTTTGGGATTAAGTGAATTTCGGTGTTGTCAATGTCTCTTTGGGATTCCGAGTTTGGGAGTAGCTTCCTTTTAATATCCCATGTTTTCGTACGTAAGAGTACGTCGTAAACACAGAAATGAGATCATTTTCAAAGTACATAACATAAGTTCGTCACGTTATCTAATTGGTTACAAATCCTTAAGATTATGAATAACAAGTACCAATAGGGCTGGAATTCTTACACGCCAAACGAATTGAAACAAAATAAGTTTCGTCGAAAGTCGACAAATTTGGAATGTTATAACATGTACTTTGGGGTAAGACTGGGGTATTAACATGATAAGGAGGTTATTCTATGAGTTATTTTTGTCGTATGATATTCATTTTCTCCATTTTAAAGGCAAGCAAGTTGTGGAACAAGAGTTGGCAAAGGTCATCACAAATTACATTCATAAATTTGCTGAAATTTAGGTCAAATGTAGATGCACTTTTCTCCAAATATTCTTGGAATCAAGGCATTATTTATATATCAAATTGAATATCTATGAGTATTGTTTCTAACGCATTAAACTGTTCATCCATACGAATTTGGAGTAGAGAGATATTCGAGTTTTCGCGAGACCGCGCAAGCAGCTCCTAATGAGACCCACTTAGGCGGTGGTTGACCTACTTCAATTTATAAACGATCTGGATGCCTATTTTTTCTCATTTTTAAACTCAACCTCGTCTCCAAACTTCTCCTAACCCTTCTAAACAGATCTCACAGGGGTTTGAAGTGATTCCAAAGTGATTACACCATATTTCAATATCAAAACCTAGTCGTAGTGAAGAACAACACCTCTTTGAGGTTTTGTTGTAATTGAGGATTATTGTGGACTGTATTTGGATGAAATTCTAAGTTGTTTATGCTGTCTAAGGTGAGTATAACAGCCTAATTATTGTGCTTAAACTTTCTTGTATGTTGGTTAAGTTGTTAGGATGATAAACTACAAGATAATACTTGGACTAGCTTAAGTCACTTCTATGGTATTGTATAGCCATTAATGGTTGTAAGCTGAATATATCTTGGATTTCGACTTGAAGTTACTGTAGGAGGTAGGTATATTGTGTTCTTTCATGTGCCTACGGTTATATTGATGTTGATTAAGTTAAATGGATGGAGTAGATATGAACTACTGAATTAAGTTACTAATTGAAGATAGTTGGAGTTGTGGATTATTCCTTTGTTATAAATATATAGTATAAGGATGGAATCATTAATGAATGACTTTATAAACATGTTAATGATACTTGTAAGTTAATGTATGAAGTCTATAAGGGGTATATGGGTTATAGGGATTCCAATTGAAGCTTACCGCTCGTCGTGAAGTAGTTGTGACTTGTTGTTCTTATATGGTATCTTGTTATTGACATTTATTTGTTGGTGGATTTCTCTGGTTGTTGTTCTTGGTATATTGTATCGGTGGAGGCCCTTGTTACAAGGGAGATGCTGCCCAAATTTACGTAAACGAGCTACTAGCTCAAGTTATATACTTAGCCTTTGCTCAGAAATGATTTTGAATCTCTTTATGCAGTGATAGATCGAGTTGACTTGTTTGAAGAGTTTCTTGGAAGGTATTTAGGACTCAACATGTTTCAGGTATTTTAAGGCACTTACTTCTTTCTTTTGGCATGATCTAAAGTGACATGACCATAAACGGCACGCTAATTCATAACGGATCTATTCTTAGAAATTAAGGTTGTCTATGTTGTTCTTTCCTTAGAAAGTTATTTTAAACAAGTGTGTATGATCCTAAATTACTAAGGTTCATATTGATGGTAGGGATGTCCATAATGCTCTTAGGTCACTCCAAAAGGTTTATAACTTGATTCCATGAGTCAAGCATGCATTATATATATGTATCTATTTTACTCTACCGAGTCGCGCTATAGTCGACCAGGTACGACACCTATTGTGCAACCAATAATCAGTTAAGTTTACCGAGCTCCGCCTGGACGGGTACGATTCTACCAAGCCTTATGATGGCTGGGTACATTTTTACGAGTCCTCTATGAGGCCGGGAACGATATGATAATGATGATTCCCACAGAGGAAAATGTTTTCAAAAGTTGTGTATATATATGTATCATGCATTTTATGTCAGTAGTTCCCAGATGCACTCAGATGTTACAGGTTGTATCTCCTCTATCTCTCTTTATATTACTGTTCTTGTTTATGTTTCCATGCCTTACATACTCGGTACTTTATTTGTACTGACGTCCCTTTTGACTGGGGGACGCTGCGTTTCGTGCCCGCATGTCCCAATAGATAGGTTGACATTCCTCAAAGTAGGCTATCAGCTCAGCGGAAGGTGTTGGTGCACTCCACTTGCTCCAGAATTGCCTATTTGATCAGTATGCTCTGGATATGTATTAATTGGTATTGCGAGGCCCTTTCCTAACCTCTATGATATCAGGTACTCTTAGAGGCTTGTAGATAGATGTCAGGTGTATGGATACTTGTATGGCCATGTCGGCCTATGTTTTGGGTTTAGAAATGGTAATATCGGCCTTATAGGCCCATATGTCATATGTATAAGTTTGTATATCATGTATGGTCATCATATGTTGACTATTTCCTTATGTCTTATCCTTGTTTTCTCATGAAAGGTTTTCTAGCTCATTTACTCATGATAGTATGGTAAGAAATATATGTTATGTTGGTACTCGGTTAAGTAAGGCACTGGGTGCCCGTCGCGGCCCTACGGTTTGGGTTGTGACATCCGTATTGTGATTCTGGAGTTTGTAGCGCGATCGAAAGTGAATTTAGAGGTCCGTAGGTCATTTTGGAGCGATTTGGCTAAATATATAAATTTGATTGTTTTCGAGAATTATGACCGGAAGCAAACTTTTTGATATCAGGGTCGGAAACCTATTCTAAAAGTTGGATTAGTACATAATGTTGAACATGACTTGTGTGCAAAAACTAAGGTCAATCAGACGTGATTTGATAGGTTTTAACATCAAAAATAGAAGTTTGAAGTTCTAAAGTTCATAAAACTTGGATTGGAGGTTGATTCATGGTTTTAGCATTGTTTGATATGATTTGAGGCCTCGATCAAGTCCGTAATTTGTTTCGGGATTAGTTAGTATTATTGGTTGGGTTTCCGGGGGCCTCTGGTGGATTTCGGGTGGTTAACGAATAGAAATTGGGTAGAAACCCATTGCTAGTACTAGTATGATCGCAATTAGGATGCCTGGACAAAAAATACAACAATCGCAATTGCAAGGTGCCGTTCACATTTGCGAACATGGGCAGCTAGGGGATTCTTCGCATTTGCAAAAACTGGGGTAGCTTTTGTGAGGCATGAAGGGTTCGCATTTGCGAAACCCTTATAGCAATTGCGAAGTGGGCCAAATTAGTTAGGGGACGCATTTGCGATGGATTATTTGCATTTGTGAAGATCGCATTTGCGATCTTCTTGCCGCAAATGCGACAAGGGTAGGAATGGAACAGGTTTCACATTTGCAAGGTTTTTGTCGAATTTCCGGCCATCACATTTGCGAATCTGGTGTCGCGAATGCAACATTAGAGGCTGTGTCCAGCTATTAATTTCGAGATCTAGACCATTTAGCTCATTTTCTTCATCCTCTTAGGCGATTTTTAGAGCTTTTGGGAGAGGGTCTTCACCTAGCACTTTGAGGTATGTATTTTCTACACAACATGAGTTAAATACAAGGATTATGGATAGATTAACATGTTAAAATTAAGGAAGATCAAGGGGATTATATGAAAACCTAGAAAATTGATGCTCTTGGAATTTGACCATAATTTTGGGTATGAAATTGAGGGTATATATTTGAGTTCGTGAGGTTATGGGTGAACTTATTGTTTAAAAATTTTGGAAATTCGGGCACGTGGGACATAGGGAATTTTCGTCAACTTTTCGATCGGGGTTACGAATTGTTGTAAATTGGGTTGTAATGAATAATTAAGTATATATTAATGGGTTTATATAATTATTATCTAGTTTTGGAGAATTTTTGCATCGATCTAAGTCTTCGAAAGGGTGTGGAATGCCGGTTTTGGAACTTCGAAGCGAGGTGAGTCTCCTTTATAACCTTGTAAGAGGGAATTGTCCCCATAGGTGAAATAATTAGTTATGTGCTCCTAATTGTGGGGGCTACGTATGCACGAGGTGACGAGAGTCCGTGCGTAGCTACTATTATGCTATTGTCCGGGTAGTTAGGACCCCCAAAGCATGCTATACTTGGATTTCTTGTGAACCTGTTGATAGCTTGGCTTGCTTAAATAACGAATTTCTAAAAGGAATTAAACTGCCTGTGTGTTTAATTCCTATTGGGGCGGGCTGAACGTCTCGGCAGATTAAATGGGAGCGGGCTGAACGCCTTGGATGAATAAATAGATGCATCTATGGTTCGCGTCGTTCGACCCTCGGCAGCGCACAATTTATGTTTCTGTTGGAGCGGGACGTCAACCTCGGCATGATTTGCGCGTGCTTGTATTGTTGCCTTGAACTTATTAAAGTTGTCATTGTCTATTCATGGCTTGAGAATATTTGAAAAATAATGAAAAAGAAAAGAATTTTGAGAATTTCCTATAAAAGGAATAATTGTTTACTTGTTTCCTTCTTTTTGATAAAAATAATGTTTGTAGAAGTCCACGATTTAATGTATTATTTACATTATTATTGGAACACTAGTAAGTGTCGGAGTTGACCATCTCGTCTCTACTTCTTCGAGATTAGACGGGATACTCATTGAGTACACGTTGTTTTCATACGCATACTACACTTATGCGTATTTTTGTTGAACAGGTACATGTAACTCTAGCGGCCTACTGGGCGTAGCAGCACCGATGATTTGGGACTTGGTGAATTGCATTATTTGAGGCAGCCCACAGCTAGTATAGTCCCTTCCAGTATATTGTATTTACTTCTTGTTCACTATATTTCTGACGGGCGTTGTATTTTATTCCTTATCAGTAGATTCTCATGCACTTGTGACTCCGGGTTCTAGGATAGTTTTGAAGTATTTTGTATTAACTGCGCAACATTTAAACTTGATTTGATTCAATCATCCTTTAAAATTGCTAAGTAGAAAGGAAAATCCTGGATTTCAAAAGTATTAAAATGATAATTTGATTAAGTAATTTTGTTAGCTTGCCTGACAACAGTGTCTAGCAGTATCGCGACCCTTAATAAATTTAGGGTCGTGAGAACTGCAGTGTTTATGGGGGGAAGATATCCTTACAGCTAACCAAATACTCAACAGAGTATCCCACAACAAAACGCAATCCATTCCATATGAAAAATGGAAAGGAAGTAAACCCAACTTCAAATATTTCAGTGTGGGGGTGTCTACCAAAGGTACATGTTCCTTTACCTAAATAGGTTAAAATTTGACCAAAAATAGTACATTGCATTTTCATTGGATATGCTACAAATATTAAAGTATGTCGGTTTTTATTCATAAATCTGATAATCCCGAGATATATGTTAATACGGTAATGGAATCGGATAATGTTAAATTCTTTGAAACTAACTATCCGTATAAACTGAAAGCGATTTGTTTAGTGAAAGACCTAAATGACCTCGAGAAGAACCGAAGGAAAATACCCCAAATATAGAAGATCCAAGGCGTAACAAATGTAAAAGAACATATACTTCCTTTGGACCAGATTTTGTGACATTCTTGCTTGAAAATAAGCCTCAAACTATTAGCGCAGCTATGTCGTCATCTGATTCAGTATTTATAAAAGAGGCAGTAAATAGAGAGATTCAATCAATTTTGTATAACCATACATAGGAATTGGTTGATCTTCCTCAAGGAAATAAGCCTTTAGGTTCGAAAAATGGATCTTTAAACGGAAAACTAAAACTGATGGCACTATTGACAAATATTAGGAAAGACTTTTTGTCAAAGGTTATAGACAAAAAGAAGGCCTTGATTACTTTGAAACATACTAGCCAGTAACAAGGATAACATCTATTAGGGTGTTAGTGGCACTAGCGGCTCTGTATGGTCTTGAAATCCATCAAATGGATGTTAAAATAGCTTTCCTAAATAAAGATTGGAGGAAGAAATTTACATATAAAAACCTAAGGGTTTTGTGGTTCATGGGAAAGAAAAGAAAGTGTGCACACTTGTTAAGTCCCTTTATGGACTTAAACAAGCACCCAAACAATGGCATGCAAAATTTGACCAAACAATGTTGGCAAATAGATTTTAAAATCAACGAGTGTGACAAATGTGTTTACATTAAAATACTCCAAGTCATGAAGTCATTGTTTGTTTATATGTTGATGGCATGTTGATAATAAGAAAAAAGTATGGCAGATATAAATGCTACAAAGTACATGTGGGGAAAATCGACATGAAATACTTAGGAGTTGCTGATGTGATCTTAAGAATCAGAATTCGCAAGACTCCACAAGGTCTAGCATTATCACAGTCTCACTACATTGAAGTTGACAAGTTCAAGTATTTGGATTTAAAAAATTTTAAGACTCCAATTGACGTGAGTTTTGCACTTCAGTAGAATGAAGGTGAAAGTGATTCACAATTGGACTATGCAAGAGTATTGGGAAGTTTGATGTATATCATGAATTGTACGTGACCAGATATAGCATGTGCTATTAGCAAACTGAGTTGGTTTACAAGTAACCCCAATCAAATAAATTAGATGGCAATGAAACGAGTTTTGGGATATCTTAAACATACCAAAAATTATTCTTTGCATTATAACAAATATCATTCGTGATCGAGGGACGTAGTAATGCAAATTGGATTACCGGATCATCTTAAGTTAAATCCACAAGTGGATATGTTTTCACAACTGGGGGTGGAGCAGTGTCTTGGAATTCATCCAAACAAACGTGCATCACCCATTCACAATAGAATATGAATTCATAGCTTTAGATAAGGCCAGTAAAGAAGCTGAATGGCTCTGGAATTTATTGGAAGATACTCTATTTTGGCCCGAACCTTTGGCACCTATGTGCATATCTTGTCAAGCGGCAATAGGTAGGGCAGGGAGCGTTATATATAACGAGAAATCTCGTTTAATTTGATAGAGACACAATACCGTTAGACAATTACTCTCTAGTGGTGTTATCACAATTGAAGATAACATGTCGGATTAACTTACAATAGGCGTATCTACAGAGACAGTTGAAAGATCATCAAAGGGAATGAGGTTAAAGGCCTAGGACAAGTCATCATGGCGGTAATTCTACCTAGAAGACTGGAGATCCCAAAAGCTAGGTTCACAGAGATCAAACAAAGTTATGAATGACGGTTCAACATTGTCAACTAACTCAACCCATTATCGTGATGAAGATAATGTCTAAAAACGAGGTAACGCATTAAGGCTTTTTGATGAGTCAATAAAGCTTATGTTTTTAATGAGTTGCAAAGTCTTGCAAGATATAATTAGATAGTGTGTCTTTAGGATTACACGTTTAGGAATCACCTATGTGAGTGTGAAGTGTAAGCCGCTTCAAGGAGAATGAAAGTAAAGGCCCATTCTCTAAGCACTCATGAAACCACGCGGTGTTCATGGCTAAAATGAACACAACCGTTAGAACCATATATGGTTAAGGATTGATTGTGTGACTTATGATGTCTAGGTATATAACAAAGCTCGACGGTTCAATGATATTAATTCTACCGATTGACCGAGTATATTTGATATAAGTTCACTACGGAAAGTTCAAAGAGAAACCTACTTATCCAGATGCAATCAATTCATGCATGTAAATCACACACACATCTGTGAATTCCTTTAAGTTTATAGCCATTCCCCATTAATGTGAGGGGTTGTTGGGTTTGTTATGATTTATTAATAACAAAAGAGGTGTGAATGGAAAATGCTGGGAAAAAAATGAAAGGGAGTGAAATTTTGAATGAGTTTATTTCAGTAATGTTGTTTGTCCCTCATTGGTAGAAGGAAAGAAAATCCTTATGTATATATAGAGAATCTCATCTTTTAGCTATTAAAGAGCTAAGAAGAAGGTAGCCTCACGTCTTCGTCATCGTCGCTCGCTCAGCTCGACTTCGACTTCGACTTCGACTTCGGATTTGGATGTATTTGGATTTTGATTTCTCAAAGATCGATTGATTGATTAAACTTTTTGGATAAAAGTCTTTTCAAATATTTAATTAATTAATTAAATTAATTAAATAAAATTCAATTCGGAATGACCCATGACCCGCGACCCAGTGCGTTCTTGCGTGTTTTTCTTTCCAAGATTATTTTAAATACGTTTTCATTTCCCGCAATATTTTCAAATGCCATGGCTATTCTGAAACAGTGTCACACATGTTCCAATAGTTATGGCTGTTCTGAAAAGTTGCAAACCTTTTTAGAAATAGTACCGAGATTTGCTATAAATACACCTTCAATTCCTAGAATATTTACTTATGAAATTTTCTGAATCTTCTTCTTCTTCTGCACAAAAATTCAGTGTGTTTTGCGGCTATCGAGTGGTTCGCTGTTCATCGACGTTCTTGGTACCAACACTCCGGTTAGTTAAATTGTTCTATCCTGGGAGGATATATTCCAGAACTTCAGGTACTTGAGGGGAATAATAACCCTAAGGACACACTGTGTATTCAGTGGGCTTTATTTGTTCCTATACCGTTTTCAAAATTTATTTTAAAGAATTTTACTATTTTCGAAATTTAATTTCTACTAACTTTCCGTTTCTAATTTTTGAAAGATTATTATTTAATTTATTTACAGCAATACAAATTGATAACAATCTTAAGGAGATTAAATTTATTATATTCTATATTCTGTATGAATTTTACAATTCTGATTAGAAGATATGAAAACTTAATCAGTGTATTGAAATTCAGAAAACGATTTAAAGAACATAAAAACTTCATCGTGTTTTTTTTGTAAAACAGTATATAAAAACTTCAGTTGTTTTATTACATATTGTTTATTGATTAAAGTATTATTTATTGTTCTGATTTTTCCATTAATTGATCTCTTCTATTATTTATAATAAGAAATGGCAACTGAAAACGGAAATCCTTCTGCGGCGGTTGGTGCAACGATGATTGCCTTGTCAAGCCACACTGCTATTCCTCCGGCTGAGAAATCAGGGAAATTTTCTTAAACCAACTTCAACGGATGGTAGCAAAGGGTGTTTTTCTGGCTTACCACGCTTGGTATGTAGGAATTCACTAGTGAAGAGCCTCTAGTGCCTGCTGCGGACATGCCAGACAATGAAAAGGGCATGGGTTTTGAGGCGTGGAAGCAGGCAGATTTTGTTCACAAACGCCATATCTTAAGTGCTATAGAGTATGACTTGTACAATGTGTACGGTACAGTGAATACTTTGAAAAAATTATAGGACGCACTTGAGAAGAACTACAAGACAGAATATGCATGCTTGAAGAAGTTCGTGGTTTCCAAGTTTCTAGACTATAAAATGATAGACGGCAAGACTGTGTGAACCGTGTGAGCACGTTATTTTTGCCTCACTTGAATTCCTCTTATAGAGTTCTTAAAACTAGGATTTGTTTTCTTTTATTATTTGATTTTTAGGATTTAATTGCATGATTTGTGTTTGTTTGCATCTTTGTGTGCATTTTTAATTTATATAACTCAAAAATACAAAAACATAGCACAATTGCAGTTAGGATCTCATTTTTATATTGTTAGTTCTACTAGCTAATTAATATCACCATTGGGGTCACTTGGCCCACACTTGGTTAGTTAACATAGTTTAGTAATTTCAGAACCAATATAGGGGTAGTATATGTAGTTTAATAAAAGAATCCTGCAATAACTGAAATTGGAATCCTGTAGAATTTTCTAAATTGGGGTTTTAATTCAAAATTCAGGAACTTGGTAGTATTACTTGACCAACAAATCAATAATTTAGAGACTAGTTAGTAAAAAATAGTGAACTAAAAGGACTAAAGGCTAAAAAACTTAAGGTCAGAGTAGTCCTAGTTACTTGCCTATGAAGGCACTGTTACTTAGAGAAGAGGGAGATTGTTATTTAGGGAGGGGAAGCACTAAAAATATACTGAAAAACTTCAGACAACAAAACTCGAGAAAATCATTATTCCATTGAACTTTTAGGGTGATCTTGAAGCCCTAAGTTGTAAATTAAATCTCCAGCTTGTCTAGGGTTGAACAATGGCGTGAATTTTTCTTGTGTTTCAATAGTTGAGGTTTTAAAAGGTTCTTGGGTTATTTTCGAGTTGAATTTGGTTCATTCAAGTTTGGTTTGGGTGTTTACTGGTGTTACTTATCTAAAATTATATCCTGGGTTACTTGATACCATTTCCTGGGTTTGGAATTAACTTGAAACTGTTGCTGATTGTTATTTGCTGCTACTGATTATCATTTGCTTCACTCCTGACATGAATTAGTGTGGCCATATCCAGGTACACAACTTTGTAACCCTGTTAAATGTGAAGAGAAAATTTGAAGAATGAATCAATTTGAAGAGTAGGAAGCATGAACATTAGTCAATTTTTTTTTTGATTCAATTTATTGTAATTTTCTGTCTAAGTTAGCTCAAATGAGTGGTTTGAAATTATTGGCAGCAATGATCTGAGCCTCCTGTGCTAGAATTTTAGTTTATTTCCCTAATTTCCCTCATGTTCTAGTGATTTTTTTTACTAGCAGATATGTAAGGCATTAGGCTAATTTCCCGAGCATTACGTTTTCAGATCTGATTCATAATTATCTTGGATTAGTTTTAATGGGGTTTTGTACATGTTATGTTTATTTGAAGTTTAGTGAAAGGTCTATTGTTGAGTAGCGGCTTCTATTAATGGAATTGGTTGTTCCTGGGCTAAACCAACAGGAATCAAGCCCAATATTTAGCATGATAATAATGTGGTGTGATTAAGTATTTATCCATGTATTTTGAACCATGAAAGTTGCATACGACATAGTTAATATTATGTTGAAGGTTCGATTTGAGTTGTTTTAGGTTTAAATTGTTTAGTCGTGATCTCCTTTAAGTGAATTGCCTCCTTCCTACGCAGCTTGAAGTTTGTTACAATGCGTAGTTGGAAATAATTCTAAGCTTAGAATTCTTCAGTTGGACTTTCCTGACTTTGAGTTCACTTAATGCCCAAGTTCACTAACCATAGCGTGGCCTGGACCATTTGGGACTATAAGTATTGGGCCTGATGTGGCCTAGTTACCAAATACAAGCCAGAATGTCGTCAGCCCTTTTAAATTAATTAATTTTATCAAGTTAAGAGCCTGTGGAGACTCGATACTTAGTCTAGGGTCCTGTCAGCCTTTTCTTTCGGTTTTCCCTAAGGCCCAAGCTTTGGACAGATTTACAAACAAAGCTAAAAATGAATTTTCCTTATTCTTGTGCTGGCTTCGGAGCCCAATATGCTGAAAGTTTTAATTCCTTATTGAAGCCATTGGTTGAAATGTGAATTGTAAGTTTTGGGCCTTTCAAGTTAAGTAGAAAATTTGAATTAAGAAGTTTTCCTCATGTTTGAGCTTGGACTTGATGTTGAGGCTCGAATCTCCTAGAAAGCCTTTAGTACTAGTTAATTCATGAAAATAAATAAATTTAGTTCATCTAATAGGATATCCTTTTTAAATTAAATTGGGGTGCGCCGCACCAAACAAAACTCACAAATTGTGTAGCCCTCACTAGTTATATTTTAAAAAATCCTTAGAACTCAGGACGCGCCATTTACAAAATTTTCATGGACCCCCGCAAAGTTAACAGCGCGTTAATTGCTTTAGGCGTGTTATTTAATAATTTTATCTTCTTAAACTCGGGTGCGAGTTTATGTGACCCAAATTCAAATCTCGACGGAGTTAAATATGTCAAAAATCACCGGTGCATTTATGTGACGTGGTTCGAGATGCGCTTTAATACTGTTTCAATCTTCCTCAAAAATTCAATTAAAAGAGGTAAGTAATTATAAAATTGCACTATAGGATAAAGAAGTTTAAAATCAGATAATTAGCCAATTATAATATTTTAAGTGACCGTGCTAGAACCACGGAATCCGAGGGTACCTAACACCTTCCCTCGGGTTAACAGAATTCCTTACTCAAGAATTTCTAATTTGCAGACTTCATTTGGAAAGTCAAAAGTTTCCTTGATTTGGGATTCAAGATATACCGGTGACTTAGGACACCAAAACGCCAAACCTATCCCAAGTGGCAACTCTGATAAATAAATAATCTAATTTCTAATAATATCATGTTAAATGGAAAAGCTCCCTTATATATTAACTTTCCAGGGATTGATATATAAAAAGAAGGTGTGACAGCTCTGGCGACCCTGCTGGAGATAGAAGAACCCATAACGTCGGTTCAGTGTTTAAAAACTCTAGCTTAGAAAAGCTATTATACTTGGCTTTATTTATTATGTGGTTTTCCTACTTGTTTCTAGCTAACGTGCTAAGTTCTTTGCCGCTTTGATACTACCTGAATTGTATATAAATTATTACGAAACCTTTCTCTTCTCATCTTCGGGGATGTGATCGCTAGTCAAGACTCTCTATTCTATTCGTGTCATGCCTTAAAGTAAGCAAGAGGCCAGACAAGTTACTAAGCCGGATGGCCTTTTGGTTCCCAGTACGTAGCCCCCCTCCTCAACTCGGGTTGTCCGCTCGGGTACACAGTCTAGAACATATTCCTAGGTTTTGAACCTAGAATAATTCGACCTTATGCCGGATTCCTAGTAGGTATGCTCGCTTGCATCACGTGTATTTGACCTAGGGGACTCATTACATGGGTTGGGTCCGTCTAGGATGTTAGAATATACGCTTAACGCTATAGGGGGGTGAATAGCGTTATAATATAAAACAATGTAAATTTGCGGAATTAAAATTGCAGGAGTAAAATAAGTGCGGTAAATAAAGAAGTAAGGAGAGAACACACCGAACTTATACTGGTTCACCACAACGTGTGGTTAGTCCAGTCCCCGAGAGACTCTCTCGAGTTTTACACTAACTCCGTTAAGCTTACGGGTGCTTAACAAACCGTTACACTTGCTCGTAGATATACACTCTACAAGACTTCAACCTGCTCGAGGATACCTCACCTCAAGACTTCAAACCAAGGAACTACCTTTCCTTCTTACAACAAGGGATTAGAATATCCCTTCAAGTGTGTACAAACACTTAGCACTCAAGACAAGACTCTCATTATAGATTAGATATGAGTAAAAACAATACGCTCAAGAACACAACAACTTCGTCAAGAGTTTGGCTCTCAAAAAGCTATGAAATGAATATAAAATGATTGATATGAGAGTATGTAAGCTTAAGCAAGAATGTAATCAGTTGTTGTACTTAAAAGAGTGATTTTGAGGTGTATTTATAGTGCTCAAAGTCACCAAAACCGTTGCTTAATTGTCAATCACTAATTGCTGATTTTGTGCTTGCATAATCGATTATATGATCTGCATAATCGATTATCTGCAGATCATTCAAAAATCATATGCGAATTTTAAGCAGAATAATCGATTATTCAAGTTGCATAATCGATTATCTGTTAACGTTCAAAAATCGAATGCAGATTTTGTGCAAGCATAATCGATTATTGCCTTGTGTATAATCGATTATATTTCAGCGTTTTAAAAATACTTTGGCAACGGTCAGTGAATAATCGATTATGCTATCTCGTATAATCGATTATTTTGTTGTTTTGGAAATCCGGTTCTACACTGTCTTAACATAATCGATTACAAGTGAGACATAATCGATTATATTGCTGTCTTGAAAAAGTTCGGTTAACACTGTCTTAACATAATCAATTATAAGTAAGACATAATCGATTATATTGCTGTCTTGAAAATTTCGGTTAACACGGTCTTAACATAATCGATTATAAGAAATACATAATCGATTATTTATGTCCAGATTCGAAAAACATGTTTGAAAATCATTTTGGCTAAAATGAAAATGTTTGAAAATCATTTTGGTTTAACTCAACGATGCATGAAAATGATTTTACGAGAGAAGCCAAGACTTGAATAAGTTGTCGGATCAAGTTTACACTATAAAGTGACTCATTTATAACTTTGTTGTTATTCTTGATCTTGCTCTTTGTTTCTCATGTTCTTTGGGCAAATGTCATTGTTCCATGCGCGTCGGTTTGTCATTTATCAAAACCTACAGAATTGAACACACGTTTAGTTTTAGCGACTTGAGAACGTGTTTCAACAATTTCCCCCTTTTTGATAATGGCAAACCAATATCAGGATATGCATAAGATAAGTATAAGTTCCCCCATAAGTATAAGTTCCCCCTCAATTTATGAGTTCCCCCTCAATTTATGCCAATATGTATTAGTGTGCATAGCCCTTATTCTTCCCCCTTTTGACATTAGCAAAAATAATGAACTTCCATTAAAAATATTAAACATACATGAGAAGGAAAGAAAAATAGACAGAATATAATTTAAACGATACATAATAAAAAAATTTATTATTCATTGTCATCATTAACATCCGGCTCGGCATCCGGCACTCCATCCGGAAGAACAATTTGGGCATATGGATAGTTGACATGATCAAAGTACCCATGAAGCTCATAAGTCAAACGAGTGACGTTTTGATCAATACCAGCCACTGAGGTTGACAAATAAGCAAGTTGGTCCGAAATGGTTTGAAGGGTAGGAGCTTGAGGACGACGTATTTGAGTAGGAGGAGGAGGAGGATGTTCACCAATATTGGGAAATGAAGATTCTTGAATTTCCCAATGCTTTGTTGCCTTTTTGTGAGGACCGACGGAGGTGTCGATACCGGAGGCTTCAAAAATAGCCATTATGACAAAAGCATATGGGAGTGGCTTATCGTCCCCAATTGCATCATACATGTGAGTCATGACGAACTGGCACCAATTGATGCGAGCTCCGGTGATAATTGCATGCAAGAGTTTTGAATCCTCATGAGAGAGGGTGGTATGATTGAATTTGCGGGGTTTGAGAACTCGGGTGATGAAATAAAATATTAGACGATATTCTGGGAGCATGTGCGTAATGGTTGGGCGACGATTCTCCGGACAGTGGCCAATACCAATTTGGTGGAAAAGAAGTTGTTAATCAAATAAAGCGCCTTCTTCTCCAGTGTAGAGAGAGATGTCTTCACCATTTCGTGGAAGGTTAGTAAGGAGTTGCAAGTTTTCCTCATTTACAAAAATTGGAACTCCGTTGATGCTAGAGACAAGGTCACCATCTTCGTCCTTCTGTAGATTTGAATAGAAGGCACGGATTAGAGCAGGGTGAATGTAAGGAGTTTGAAGATATAGAAAGTCAATGATTTGGCTTTGTATAAGAATATTTTCTGTTGATGGGGGTGCGCTATTTCGAAGATATCGAGTAGTTGAGAAACGAGGCGGAAGGATTTCTCGATTCTCAAATTTTTCAATGAATCGAAGAACTTCGGGTTGAGTATCAAAACGCAAATAAGAGCCGTCTTTATAGTGGAAAACGGGTGGAGGAGCGGCAGAAGAGGAGGCAATATGTTTGCCGGAACGAGAGCGTTTAGAGTGCTTGCTTGCCATTAATATGAAGAAATAGGAGCTGTTTCAAAAGTTTGAAGGATTTGGAAGATTTTTTGGAGCTAAGAGTGAGATTGAAGTGAAAATATTTGAAGGATGGATACCCTTATTTATAGACTTGAAGATTTGAGGGCATTTATTGAGTAAAAGCTGCAGATTTGCCAAGCCAAACGTTAAAAAACGGTAACAAAATTTTAAATACGGACCGTTGCTAATCGATTATGGAGGCTGAATAATCGACTATTGCCAATATTTTGATTGTAGTCAGAGAAGAAATCGATTATGCGATAGGAGATAATCGATTATTTGAAGACAGAAGTATTATGAGGGTCCGGACTCGGGGAATAATCGATTTTGGTTAATATGATAATCGATTATTTCAGTCCAGTGATATGACGAAAAGCCGAGACGATAAAAGTTAATCGATTATGCAGTACTAAGTAATCAATTACTATAAAACCTGTAACGCTGAATCTCAACTTAATCGATTAGTAATATATGATAATCGATTATTGCCAAATTCCTCCAAACCGAGATGTTAGAAATAATTGATTGTTCTTAATCAATAATCGATTATTTGGTACCAGTGACCGAAAATTCCCCCTGTCTTTGGGGCGATACCTGCAAAAAAGAATTAGGCGCCTCCGACGCTCAAGTCAGTAATTATTTAAAAAAAATGCAATGCATGAATTAGATCATCGTGGAGTCAAGAATTCCGAGTTCACTACGAATGCGGAAAAAGGACTCTTTCTCTAAAGGCTTTGTGAAGATGTCGGCCAATTGATATTTGGTTTCAACAAACTCAATTTCGACATCACCTTTGAGAACGTGATCTCTTATGAAGTGGTGCCTAATTTCTATGTGTTTCGTTCTTGAATGAAGAACAGGGTTCTTCGTCAAGCTTATGGCGCTAGTATTATCACATCGAAGAGGGATATGATTGATACTAAGACCATAATCCGAAATTTGTTGTTTCATCCAAAGGATTTGAGCACAACAACTCCCCGCGGCTACATATTCAGCCTCGGTTGTGGATAAAGCAACACTTACTTGTTTCTTGCTAAACCAACAAACTAGAGAGCTACCGAGCAAATGGCAAGTGCCACTAGTGCTCTTGCGGTCCAATTTGCAACCCGCAAAATCGGAATCGGAATAGCCAACAAGTTGGCATGAAGAACCTTTGGGATACCATTATCCCACATTTATAGTTCCAACAAGATACTTCATTATCCGTTTTACCGCAGTTTGGTGCGACTCCTTCGGACATGATTGATATCGAGCGCATGAACACACGCTAAACATGATGTCCGGTCTACTTGCAGTAAGATAAAGAAGGGATCCGAAGGAAATTTGCTTAAGCGCTCGTACCAAGCTCGAGGAGCTTGTTTAAGTCCATATAGCGCTTTCTTAAGCTTGAAGACGTGATCGGGAGATTTAAAGTCTTCAAAGCCCGGGGGTTGTTCAACGTACACTTCCTCTTGAATAAACCCATTGAGGAAGGCACTTTTGACATCCATTTGAAATAATTTGAAATTCATAGATGATGAAAAAACAAGTAATAAACGAATGGCTTCTAGGCATGCAACAGGTGCATAGGTTTCTTCATAATCAATGCCTTCTTCTTGATTATATCCCTTAGCAACTAGCCTAGCTTTGTTTCTAGTGATTATACCATTTTCATCTAATTTATTCCGAAAAACCCATTTCGTACCAATTATGGTGTGATTATCGGGTCTTGGCACCAATTCCCAAACATCATAACGTTTGAATTGGTTAAGCTCCTCTTGTATTGCCAAGGTCCAATGCTCATCCTCAATTGCTTCAGAAATGGTTTTAGGTTCTATTTGTGAAACAAAAGCCTATGTCCTACAGTGTCTTTAAGAAGGTTTCGTGTACTTACCCCTTTCTCGATGTTGCCAATTACCTTGTCAAGAGCATGGTCTTTAGACGTCCTCCAAGCCTTAGGCATCATCGATTCTTCTTCTTGTGGTGGTGCTTCTTCCGATGATTGTTCCATGACTTCATCTTGAACTTCCTTTGGATTCTCCTTTTGCACCTCGTCTTGAAGATTGATTTTGTTTAAAGCATCTGCAAGATCAACACAAGAATCCTTTCTCGCCAAGCGAGCATCATTTTCACAAAATACAATATGAGGAGATTCCTCAACAGTTTTGGTTCGATTATTGAAAACTCTATATGCTTTGCTACGCGATGAGTAACCAAGAAAAATTCCTTCATCAGATTTCGCGTCAAATTTTCCCAAGTTATCTTTTCCGTTGTTGTGAATAAAACATTTACAACTGAAGACTCTAAGATGGGAAGGTTTGGTTTCCTTCCGTTATAGAGTTCATAGGGAGTTTTTATGAGTATCGGTCTTATGACAGCTCTGTTTAAAACATAGCTTGCGGTACTCACGGCATCCGCCCAAAACTTTTTGGAAATCTTAGCCTCATCGAGCATGGTTCTAGCCATCTCTTCAAGACATCGATTTTTACGTTCCACCACTCCATTTGGTTGTGGTGTACGTGGAGCCGAGAAGGTATGTTCAATACCGAGTTCGTCACAAAAATCCGCAAAGATATTATGATCGAACTCTCTGCCATGATCACTTCTTATGGAAGTGACGGTTGTGTTCTTTTCATTTTGAACACGTTTAAGAAAACATTTAAAAGCATGAAAGGCATCACTTTTATGAGCAAGAAATAACGTCCATGTGAATCTAGAGTAGTCATCAACAATTACAAAAGCGTAAAGATTTCCACCAAGACTTTCAACACGAGATGGTCAAAAACGATCCATGTGTAGAAGTTGTAAGGGTCTAGTGGTTGAAACAACATTTGTGGATTTAAAAGAGGCTTTTGTTTGTTTCCCTTTTTGACATGAATCACAAATAGAATCTTTTTCAAATTTCATGTTTGGAAGACCAATTACTAAATCTTGTGAAACTAGTTTGTTTAAAAGATTCATATTTACATGAGCTACTCTACGATGCCATAACCTCATGTCGTCTTCTTTACTCATAAGGCAATTTACAAAACTTGATGAAGAATTTTCAAGATCAACCATATAGATATTATCCATTCTAATACCACGAAGAATAATTTTGAAATCACTACGACGGATAACTAAGCATTCTTCGGAGTCAAACAATACAAGATTTCCCTTGTCACATAATTGACTTATGATCAAGAGATTATGTTTAAGACCTTTAACTAACAAAATATGCTTAATGGAGGAGGATTCGTCCTACCGATCCAATGCCGATAATCTTTCCTTTGTTATTGTCTCCAAAAATAATATTTCCTCCTTCCGTGGGTTTTAGTTGAAGGAATTTTGATGCATCCCCGGTCATATGTTTGGAGCATCCACTATCAAGGTACCAAAGTACACTTGATCCCTTCAAACACACCTACAAAACAAATTAATGAGATTTTGGTACCCAAGCCATTTTGGGTCCTTGTGTGTTAGGTGAAAAATATTGGTGTGATTGTCCTGCAGTGAAATGTCTATGTCTAGTGAAGCATGCGGGAGCAATATGTCCAATTTTATTGCAATAATGACAAATGACATTCGGATTGTGCATTCTTCTAGGATGATAATAATTTGGGGGTCTAAATTTATTCACTCTATTTTTTAGGAACATAGTTTTGATGTAGTTTTCGAAAATCTTGTGTAGGTGGTCTATACATGCCAACATTTCTTCTAGCATTCACTCTATTTTTAGGAATATAGTTTTGATGTGGTTTTCGAAAATCTTGTCTGGGTGGTCTATACATTCCAATATTTCTTCTAGCATTTGTTCTAGGATGAGTTGCAATTCTAGGATTAAAATTTCTAGGTTGAGTGTTGACATTTATTTTGTTTTGCCAAAGTTGAGTCTTAGGTGGTTTAGGAATGGACTCAACTTTTTCTTTTGGCTCGTGTTTAAAGCCTATACCGTGCTTAGTGGATTTCAAATTTACAAGCACTTCATTGAGATTTTTGTGTGGAGAATTGAATTTGTGCAAAGTGCTTCTAAGACTTTCTACTTCTTACTTTAGAGATTTGCAAGAAGTACAATCCTTATTTGAGCTTTCGGGTTTATCGGCGCTTCTTTTGCCATAAAACTTGTTTTCCTCTTTTAATTTCTCATTTTCAAGAGTTAGTTTTTCAAAATCCTTTTCTTTTGAAGAAAATTGTTTTCTTATATCTTTTATAGATTTAGAAGCGCTAATAAACTCTTTATACAACTATTCAAATGCATCTTGCATTTCTTCTAAAGTGAAATACTTAGAAGTAGTACGTACCTCATTTTGAGTTTCTTCGTGTGCCATAAGACACAAGTTTGCGGTCTCGTTTCCTTCTCCATCACTTGATTCGTCTCCGGAGTCGCCTCCCCAAGAGATGTATGCTCTTTGTTTCTTGACGGGTTTCTTCTCCTTTTTGGTATTTGGACAATTTGATTTGATGTGCCCGATTTCTCCGCATCCATAGCACTTAATTGGTCTCCTTGTCGCTTACCTTTTCGTTCATACTCCTTTCGCATGAACTTGTGAAATTTCTTAAGAACGAGTCCGAACTCGTTATCTTCGTCGCTTGAATCCTCATCATTTTGAGGTTGAGCCGTGCTTGCCTTGAGGGCGATTCTTCGCTTCCTTTGATCATCCAAAGGAGGGTTAAGAATAGTTGATTCATAGGTTTTGAGATTACCTCTAAGCCCATCGATTGTGACATTTGTAATGCCGATTGACTCTTGAATAGCGTCGGCTTTGGAGCGCCATTCCGGAGTGAGACTTCGAAGAATTTTACGGACAAGCTCCCTATCCGTGAAAGTCTTCTTGAGAGCATGAAGATCATTAACGATTTTTGAAAATCTTTCGAACATATCGTCTATCTTCTCGCTTTCCTTCATATGAAAAAGTTCATATTCGTGGGTTAGAAAATCTATTTTAGCTTCTCTTACTTGGTCCATACCTTCGTAGGTGATGTCCAATTTATCCCACATTTTCTTAGCCGTGGTGCAACATGAGATTTTCCGATAATCATCGGGATTTACAGCACAAAATAACATGTTGATGGCCTTTGCATTATATTCCACTTTTCTGATATCGTCCATATCGTATTCGTCTTCCGACTTTGGGACGAGTTCATCTCCAACCTTTTTAGTTGGAAGTTGTTCTCCATTCTTTATGATTTTCCACAATTGGAAGTTGTTTGATTGAATGAAAATCCTCATCCCCTCCTTCCAATAAGTATAATTGGTGCCATAAAAGAGTGGTGGCCTTGTGAAGCATTGTCCTTCACCTAGTCCTGCATTAACGTTACGACTAGAAGCCATGGATTGTTTATCTCAAACTGTTAAGTCTTTCAGAGAGTTAGGCTCTGATACCAATTGTTAGAATATACGCTTAACGCTAGAGGGGGGGTGAATAGCGTTATAATATAAAACAATGTAAATTTGCGGAATTAAAATTGCAGGAGTAAAATAAGTGCGGTAAATAAAGAAGTAAGGAGAGAACACACCGAACTTATACTGGTTCACCACAACGTGTGGTTAGTCCAGTCCCCGAGAGACTCTCTCGAGTTTTACACTAACTCCGTTAAGCTTGCGGGTGCTTAACAAACCGTTACACTTGCTCGTAGATATACACTCTACAAGACTTCAACCTGCTCGAGGATACCTCACCTCAAGACTTCAAACCAAGGAACTACCTTTCCTTCTTACAACAAGGGATTAGAATATCCCATCAAGTGTGTACAAACACTTAGCACTCAAGACAAGACTCTCTTTAGAGAGTAGATATGAGTAAAAACAATACGCTCAAGAACACAACAACTTCGTCAAGAGTTTGGCTCTCAAAAAGCTATGAAATGAATATAAAATGATTGATATGAGAGTATGTAAGCTTAAGCAAGAATGTAATCAGTTGTTGTACTTAAAAGAGTGATTTTGAGGTGTATTTATAGTGCTCAAAGTCACCAAGACCGTTGCTTAATTGCCAATCACTAATTGCTGATTGTGCTTGCATAATCGATTATATGATCTGCATAATCGATTATCTGCAGATCGTTCAAAAATCATATGCGGATTTTAGGCAGAATAATCGATTATTCAAGTTGCATAATCGATTATTTGTTAACGTTCAAAAATCGGATGCAGATTCTGTGCAAGCATAATCGATTATTGCCTTGTGTATAATCGATTATATTTCAGCGTTTTAAAAATACTTTGGCGACGGTCAGTGAATAATCGATTATGCTATCTCGTATAATCGATTATTTTGCTGGTTTGAAAATCCGATTTTACACTGTCTTAACATAATCGATTACAAGTGAGACATAATCGATTATATTGCTGTCTTGAAAAATTTTGGTTAACACTGTCTTAACATAATCGATTATAAGTAAGACATAATCGATTATATTGCTGTCTTGAAAATTTCGGTTAACACTGTCTTAACATAATCGATTATAAGAAATACATAACCGATTATTTATGTCCAGATTTAAAAAACATGTTTGAAAATCATTTTGGCTAAAATTAAAATGTTTGAAAATCATTTTGGTTTAATTCAACGATGCATGAAAATGATATTACGAGAGAAGCCAAGACTTGAATAAGTTGTCGGATCAAGATCACACTATAAAGTGACTCATTTATAACTTTGTTGTTATTCTTGATCTTGCCCTTTGTTTCTCATGTTCTTTGGGCATATGTCAATGTTCCATGCGCGTCGGTTTGTCATTTATCAAAACCTACAGAAATGAACACACGTTTAGTTTTAGCGACTTGAGAACGTGTTTCAACATAGGATAGGTGACCTGAAATGAAAAGACCATCCTGATGCATCCTACTTGCTATTTGTGCATTTATTTGATTCATATCTGCATGATGACCGGCTTGTAAATTATGGGAGAAATTTGTAAATAAAAAAGAAAATAAAAAGAAAAGAATAATAGAGTAAATTTTTTAGAAAATCAAAGAAAAAGAAAGTTTTTCAAAAATAGTTGGTTTTGTCAAATCTGCCCGAACTATGTTAGTTTGATTCTCACTGGATGTGAGATATGTAGGCAACCCCCATCAGGTCCAACTTCCCTTTTGCAAAAAAAACATTAATTTTGTCATAGATAATTGGGGTGATGTCATTCTTGCTTAAATAAGCTGAATGCCCCCAAAAGGGAACTTGAAGGCGGTTTTGCAAGAACAACCACCTTGGGCCATTTTCCACTGTTAGCGGACACAACCTTAAAATATTCTTCCTGAAGTGCTAAAAGACCGTATTTGCAAAACCAATTTTTTTTTGTTTTAGGTCAAAATAAGTGATTAAATCACCTTAATAAATGTGAAGGATGAGCACGATCCAAAATGAACCTTTCTCAATCATGAACAAAATCCCTTTGGCATCTGTGGTGGAATGATCTAGGTGAAGAAGGGAAAGACGAGGTCAAAACATATTTGAAAGGTCTTACGGGTTTTTTGGAGATTAGGCCTCGGGGAGACATTATATGGGCATTGGTCACATGTTGGGACCCGGCGCACAACGTGTTCCATTCTTCAGATTTTGGACTCACCCCGACACTAGAGGAAATAGCCGAATACATTGGGTGCTGAGGTTCCTTTAAGGCAAAAGTATTTGATTTCTCCGAGAATCGTGGTTGTGCGTAGAGTCTTAGACTCATTGAAGATAAGCAGGACATTCCACAACTCGGATTTGGCAGCTAGATTTTGTACTACGCACTTTATATACCAGAGATCTGGCCACCTAGGAGGGTTCAACAATCTGGAAAGCAAAATATGTAGCAAAGGAAGCCGCCAAAAATTGGAGGAACATAGACGTTTTGCTTTTATGGTGGTCTTCTTAGGGCTTCTGGTGTTCCCAAAGAAAGATGGAAATATCGACATAAAAATAGCCGGGATCGTCAGCACTTTACTCTCCCAAGCTAAGAGCACTCTTGCGCCCATGATAATAGCTGAAATCTTTCATGCTCTGACAGCCTGCAAAGCCAGAGGAGACTTTTTTGAATTGTGCAATTTGTTGTTGCAAATGTGGATGACCAAACATCTATGCGATCGTCCTCAATTCATGAGTTATGGGTCAACAAAGAAAACCTGCCTGGAGAATTTATACAAGGATTAACGGGATCAGCTTGCCTGAAGGGGTCAAGGAACGGACATCATGCTTTCTGTTTATCACTACCAGTCAAGTAGAGTGGACATTTGGATGGTTACCTGTGGATGAAATCATATATATGCCAGTAACTAGGCCTCACTCCCTCATGATGGGTCTTAAGAGCATTAAGCCCTACACTCCGTATCAGGTTTTAAGGCAACTCGGGAGGTGCCAAATAGTGCAAAAAGATGTAGATCTTAGTACCCAAGTAGTTGAGATTGGTCCTGATGGCCAGTTTCCTAAAGCAAGATTCCGCCAAATCTAGAGCGAATGTCAATACTTGGCGG
The DNA here is from genome assembly GCA_034376525.1 of Nicotiana benthamiana. Classification (NCBI taxonomy): domain Eukaryota; kingdom Viridiplantae; phylum Streptophyta; class Magnoliopsida; order Solanales; family Solanaceae; genus Nicotiana; species Nicotiana benthamiana. Next base: position 5,754,445 of record CM067326.1, read on the forward strand.
CAAATACCTATGTACAGGATCGAGCTAAAGGAGAAGTTTCAGCTGGGTATCATGCTTGGTATAGAAGAGAAATTGCAGTTGGGAGGCCTGCCAAAAGACCTCACCTCCAGGATTTTGTCAAATCATCACATGAATAGTAGGCCAAGTTAGCTAAGGAGAATGAATACAGGGCAAAAATAGGAGAGTTTGAAAAACAAGTCCGAGACCTTCAATTTGAAAACAACTTACAGGCCGCAATAGATAAAGGTGAAAGAAAGAAATTGACTAAAGAAAATGAAGCCTTACGAGCCCAAATCCAAAAGATGAAGATAGTAGTCGAAGATCCCTTCAGGAGTGCCAAAGACGCAAAATTTATAGATAATCTGAGGCAAAAAGTGAATGACTATATTTTTTACCTCAACAAAGCAGAAAGAGAATTAGTCGAGGTTCAAAAGCAATTGGCTAAAAACACGAAGAAACAAGCACGCCTAGTTAAGAAGTTGAAAAAAGAGTACGATAATGAGGTTAAGGGATTAAAGAAAAGGGTCATCATCATAGAGAACAAAATGATCAAACAAGCGAAAGAATTCAAGGTTGAAAGAGAGCAATTCTACATGGCATTGGCACAATTAGAAATGGATTTGCCACGATTTCAGGAACAAAACCTTGTAGCCTAGAAAACTTTTGGGACACGCCCCAACAGATAGGGCGGCTGCTTAAAGAAAAGGACAGAATCAGAGAGAGAATCCTAACCATTGCTCACTACATTACTAGGAAATGCCAAGTGTGCGAGAACATGACTCGCACCACCTTTCTTACGGCAATAATGATATTTGTTAAATCGATAATGAGCTACTTTGATAGACTTCGAAGGGATATTGAATATAGGCCTGCGGCAAGGCCGAACGATGTCCCGCATGCACCAAGAGCTTTAATGTATTCGTGATTTTTGTTTGAGTCTGTATTTCCCTTTCAGCTAGAGTCTGTCAGTTGTTTGAGTTTGTATTTTCTTTTAAAGTAGGATAGTTGATTTTGGAGTGTGTAATTCTTCTTTTCATCATAGCATGTTAGGTGTTTTAATTTGTCAGCTTTGAGTCTTTGTAATCAAAGTATTTGTTATCAAGGAAAATCAAAAATCTCAAAACATTTTGATTCTATTTACATTTATTTTTCTCGAATTACGCTTGGTCTGATTCATGCGGGGTCATGACACGTAGGCAATATCCAAAGGATTCGATCATAACCCTAACAAAAGAAAAATAAAAGAGAGGAAAGAAAACATAAAAGAAAACAAGAGTGGAAAGAAACAAAAGAGAGATAAAATAAGAAGATTGAGAGAGAGAGAGAGAGATGACGGCAAAAGCAAAGTCAAGAATGAAAGAAAAGAAAAGAAACGAGAGTGGAAATCAAGTGGATGAGGAAAGTCGGGATGACGCATTCAATCATCACAAAACATATAGAAACCCATTTAACTATATAGCTGCATCACACACCAACGTGTGATTACCTATCTGTTATTTGTCTCAAACTAATCATTTGCTGATATCACATCCAATCCAGGTTTTATAGAAACGGTGGTTGGTTTTTGGTAAACTGCCTTCACATCCATGCTTCACTAGATCAAAAGGTAGCACATAAATGTCTTTAGAAATCACTCTGCCAGCAGTTCTCATCATGGACGAAAGCCCAATCTCAAGCATCCCGGCATCAGAGTCAACAGCCACCGAGGAAAAATGGCTATTGCGTCTCCGCACGATAGAGATGTGAGACGCCTCATCAAATAGAAAAGATCCTCCTAGTGCAATTCCCGAATTTCCCGAGCTTTTCCCAAAAATGGCGGGAGTTTCCACTATCCCAATCAGTCATCCCAGCATCCCACTAGGACACTTGACCATCTCAGCTCATTTTGTGGGAACACCTTTAGAGGTATGCCCCCATATGGCTATATCCAATGCAGCCCCAAACATCTTTACTGCTCCACCATGCGAAGCTATAACACAGCCTGCATTTCCAAGGCCCACCTTTGATCCTTCAACCTTCACATTCCAAACACTCACTCCCCAAATGGAGCCTCTTCAGTATCCCACCTATACTTATTTGCAGCCACATCCATTTGAGTTCACAACGGGACAGGTGAAGACTCCCAAAACTCCGGAATAGGAAGAAATGGCAAAGAGGATGAGAAGCCTGGAGTAAAGCCTAAACAACATGCAAGGGCTAAGTGGACAGAAAAGTGTGTCATATACTGTTTTGTGCATGTTCCCTCACGTGTATTTGCCTGTGGGATTCAAAACTCCAAAGTTTGAAAAGTACGATGGGCATGATGATCCTATTGCCCATCTTAAGAAATATTGTAGTCAGTTGCACTGAGTTGGATGAAAATAAGAATTGCTCATGGCTTACTTTGGGGAAGGCTTGGTGGGTATCGCCTCCGAATGGTATATGGATCAGGATATCTCTCGGTAGCACATCTGGGATGATCTTGTAAGAGACTTTTTTCGGAAATTCCAGTACAATATCGATATTGCTCCAGACCAAAACTCGCTAGAAAATCTAAAAAAGAAGCTCTCATAAAGTTTTCGGGAGTATACAATCAAATGGCATGAACAGGCGTCAAGGGTAAAACCTCTAATGGATGATGTAGGAATGGTCACTGTATTTCTTCAAGCTCAGGAGGCTGATTATTTCTAGAATATGATGTCAGCCATGGGCAAGCCATTCACAGAGGCTATTAAAATTGGTGAGATGGTAGAGAATGGATTGAAAAAAAAGGAAGAATTGTGAGCCAATCAACTATTAGAGCAACCTTCCAAGCCATCCAAAGCGGGTCTGGAGTAGAGACAAAAGGTAAGATGAAATAAGAAACAGCCATGGAGGCCTCGGGTACAAGGAGACACCGCGCTCCTATGCCTATGTTCTCAACTAAATCCCCTTAGCACTATTACCCTCATCACGACATGGCCTATGCTCCTCAAACGTATGCGGTCATGAACGCTCAACCTTTTGTATGACTGTAGTAACATGCCAATAGAAACCAATCTCCATATCCGAGAAATAGGCCTCCTCCACAAAATCACTACAATCACCGTCCTCCACGGAATAATTTTCTTCCTCGTGAGCCATCCAGGAGGCAAACATTTACTACAATTGGTGAGTCTTACTCAAATCTATTTTCAAAACTTATCCAAATGGGCTTGTCGTAACCATTTCCCAAAACGAGGAAAAACCCAGCATCGCCCGCTTACAAAGCCGGTGTCAGATGTGCCTATCATTCAGGAGCAGAAGGGCACGATACAGATGATTTTTGGACTCTAAAAAGAGCAATGGAAAACTTGATAAATCAAGGCAAAATAGTGCTAAGGGATGAGGATGTCTCCAACATGACTAATAATCCACTGTCGGTCCACAACAACGGGCTAGTGATTGTGATGATTCGTGAATATAAAGAATTTGATCCAGCACTAAAATCCATAATTGTCATCGCAGATGCATAGAAAAAGCCAAAAAGTACCCCAAAGCAAGATAAAGAGGAAAAGAAGAACAAAGTCACCAAGACAGAACCAGAAAAGAAAGTTGAAACAGGCAAAAAGGTATTGCCTCCTAAAGATGGGATTCTTTATGTCCCACGAGGCCGTAAAGAAAAGAAGCACACTTTGATCCCTCCAAAGAGGCTTGAACTGAAGAAAGAAACCCAAATATACATACCCAAGGGAGCTTATGTGGTATGGGGGACAAATAATCCATCGAGGCCGAACGAGCCCTTGGTAATTGGACTCGCCCCTCAAAAGCCTTTGACAGATCTTACTGCAGTACCGTAGAATTATCATAAAACAATGGTTATGTACAAAGCCAAAGAGATCTCAGGGGAGCTTCAAGAAAACCATCCCGTTTAGGAGTACTCCAACGTGGAAGAAGTAAATAATGCAACGAGAAAGCGTTTCCCATCTAAGAAACCTGTAAGTCCTGAAGAGGCAGAAGCTTTCTTTAAAAAAATGAAGATAATGGACTATGAAGTGGTTGATCGAAAGTATCCTGAACAAGTGTCCTTGTTATCATTGCTGATGAAGTCTCCCGAAAACCAGAAGGTTAATGAAGACCTTGAATGAATCCTATGAGCCAGCTGAAACTTCGGTGGAGCAGTTAGAAAGAATGGGAAGATTTTTTGCCATCAATCAAATTTCATTCAGCAAAACTGACTTGCCCTCGCAAGGGGCTGCTCACAACAAAGTGTTGCATATAACTATCAAATGCGACGGATATTATGTGAAGAGGGTCATGGTAGACGGAGGATTGGAGGTAGACATTCGCCCACTGTCTACAGTCCAGCAGATGGAAATTAGGATTGGAAGGATTCGTCCCAACAATGTCTGTGTGCGAGCTTTCGACGGTATCAATGGGGACCCAATTGGAGAAATCGATATGATTCTGACCATTGGCCCGGTGGACTTTGAGGTAACATTCCAAGTGTTGGACATGGAAACATCTTACAACTACCTTTTGGTAAGGCCTTATATCCATTCAGCAGGAGCCGTACCCTATACTATCCATCAAATGGTGAAATTTGAGCATGAAGATCAGGAGATCGTAGTCCACGGAGAGGATGAACAATCAATCTATCGGGACCCATCTGTCCCATGTCTTGAAGCGAGGGAAGGTAGTGAGAACATAGTTTATCAGGCCTTTGAAGTTGTGGTGGCCTACCAGTATGAAGAGGGAAAACCTGCCCCTAACCATTCCTTTCCAATACGTCCATTATGGTGGCTAAGGAGATTACACGACCTGGATATACGCCGGGAAAAGGGCTGGGGAAGTCTCTGCAAGGGGTAGCTGAGCCAATTATCTTGCCTACCACTGAGAAGTTCTTTGGGTTAGGCTTTCACCCAACGCCAGATTATAGGAAATGGGCAAAAGACAGACAGCGTATTGGGTGGGTCTTGCTTCAACCGTTGCCACATTTGGATGAAACCTTTGTCAAATGAAGTACAGTAAAGAAGAGGAGGACGAGACCTTCACGGCCGAAGAAATTTAAGAAATATGTGGGGCGATGAGAGAGATGCTAGATGATACCCATATGGTTCAGTCGCGAGAGGGCACAAGCACCGCTGAGGTGCTATACATGGGATCAAGCGCTAAGCTCCAAAATTGGAAGGCTACGCTGTTTCCGATCAGGCAGGAGTCCCGGTAGACTTGTCATGTTACTTTTTCTATAGCCCAAGTTATTCCACGGTGGAACTTGGAAGTTTTCTTTTGTTTTTGTCTTTAAATTTTCAAATGTAAACCCTGTTATTTTCAAATTCCAAAAAATGAAATTTATATATCATCATCTATTCTTCTTCATTCCTTCTGATTTTGCTATTTTTCTCTTTTATTCTTTCTTTTTTGTTCTAATAACGCGGCTTTAAATAACATGACATGCTTGTGGACTTCATTCCCAGATCCAAAAACATTGTCCAAATAGGAAATAATGAACCAAGAACTGGAATATGATGAAGAAGAGGCTTTTAGGGAAATAAATCGAGAACTAGAACAATTTGAGAATAAACCTAAGCCAAATTTGAATGATAGTGAGCCGGTTAACTTGGGAACCTCTGAAGAAATCCAAGAAACCAAGATAAGCATCTATACATATAAGAAAACCTGAGATGCCATAATCCAACTCCTCTTAGAGTTTAAAGATGTGTTTGCCTGGTCGTATGACGACATGCCAGGACTAAGCGTTGATCTCGTGGTTCATATATTGCCAACTTATCCTGAGTGCCCCTAATCCAACAAAAATAGAGAAAATTTAAAACTAATGTCAGCGATAAAATTAAAGAAGAGATCTCGAAATAGTTGGGAGAAGGAGTGATCTGAGTGGTGCGGTACACCACATGGCTATCCAACGTAGTTCTAGTGCCCAAGAAGGATGGAAAAACTTGAGTATGCGTGGACTATAGAGATTTGAACAAAGAAATCCCCAAAAATAATTTCCCCTTGACCAATATCCACATCTTTGTTAATAATTGCGCCAAACATGAGATACAGTGTTTTGTGGACTGTTGCGCAGCATATCACCAGGTGTTGATGGATGAAGAGGACATAGAGAAAATAGCCTTCACCACACCTTGAGGAACATACTGCAATAAGGTCATTCCTTCCGGACTGAAGAACGTTGGGGCAACCTATATGAGAGCCATGACTACCATCTTCCATGATATGATACATCAGGAAATATAGGTGTATGTGGATGACGTGATCATGAAGTCCAAAACCCAGGATGACCATGTGCGGGATCTAAGGAAGTTCTTCGAATGGCTGCACAGATATAATTTGAATTTGAACCCAACCAAATGTGCGTTTGGAGTCCCGTCAGGAAAACTTCTAGGATTTATAGTAAACCAGAGAGGTACTGAGTTAGATCTAACTAAGATAAAGTCTATTCGAGATTTACCTCCTCCAAAGACCAAAAAGGACGTAATGAGCTTGTTGGGAAGATTGAATTATATTAGCCGATGCATCGCTCAGCTGACTTCCGCACGTGAGCCCATATTCAAATTGCTAAAGAAAGATGTAACAGTCAAATGGACGGATGACTTTCAAAAGGCTTTCGATAAGATTAAAGACTACTTGTCCAACCCACCGGTTTTGGTTCCACCTGAGCCAAGGATGCCACTGTTTCTATAGTCTTGGAAAGTTCCTTTGGTTGCATTCTTGGGCAACACGACATTACTGGAAAGGAAGAGCAGGCATTGTACTACCTGAGTAAGAAATTAACTAGCTATGAGGCCAAGTACACTTTCCTGGAAAGAACCTACTGTGCTTTAACTTGGGTTGCTCAGAAATTGAGGCATTACATGCAGGCCCACACAACCTACCTCATAACCAGGTTGCATCCTCTTAAGTACATATTTCAAAATCCAATGCCCACGGGGAGTTTAGAAAAATGGCAGATCATGCTCATCTAGTTTGATATAGTCTATGTCACTCGTACAGAAATGAAGGCCCAGGTAGCTGAAAACCCGATTGATGATGAGTACCAACCTCTGAACACTTATTTCCCAGATAAAAAGGTGAACTCAGTGGAGGCATCATAAGATACTGCTACCTGTAAATTGTTCTTTGATGGAGCGGTAAACTCAAAAGGTGTGGGAAGTGGGGCAGTCTTAATTTCACCTATCGGTCAGCACTATCTAGCCACAACTCGTCTTTGGTTCTTCTGCATGAACAATACAGCCGAGTGTGAAGCTTGCATTATGGGTATGAACATGGCAGTCGATCAAAATGTCGAAGAGTTGTTGATTATGGGGGATTCAGATTTAATCATCTGGTAAGCCCAAAGAGAATGGGAAACTCGAGATGTCAAACTTATCCTTTACCGGTAACATATGGAAGATCTTAGCAAGCGGTTCAAGATGATAGAGTTGAGGTACATCCCTCGCTATCATAATGAAGTAGCTGATGCACTTGCCACGTTGGCCTCGATGTTGCCCAACCTAGGAAATGCCCATATTGATCCATTGGAAATCCAAATCAGGGAAAGGCATGGATACTGTAATACGGCTGAAGTAGAACCAAACATCCGGCCATGGTACCGTGATATCAAGATGTTGTTAAAAAACCAACACTATCCCGAGCAAGCCACTGGGGACCAAAAGAGAACCATCAAACGACAAGCAAGTGATTCTTTCTTAAGCAGTGAGGTTTTGTATAAAAGGACCCCGAACCTGAATTTGTTAAGATGTGTCGACGCCGAATAGGCTGGAAGGATAATGCATGAAGTACACGCATAAGTCTGCTGACCACACATGAATGGGTATGTGTTAGGAAAGAAAATCATCCGAGTAGGATATTATTGGATAACCATGGAAAAGGACTATTTTAGTTTCGTCTGAAAATGCCATAAATGTCAGGTTCATGGTGATTTGATTCATCCACCTAGCACAGAAGTGCATCCCATGTCGGCACTTTGGCCATTCGTAGCTTGGGCATGGATGTTATTGGGCCAATTGAGCTGAAATCCTCAAACGGGCATAGATTCATACTGGTTGCCATTGATTACTTTACAAAATGGGTTGTAGCCATCACACTTAAATCAGTTACAAAGAAAGTCGTGGTGGATTTTGTGGATTCCAATCTCATTTGCCGATTTGGCACCCCAGCAACTATTATCACAGATAAAGCTGCAAATTTGAATAGCTGATTAATAGGAGAGATGTGCAAACAATTCAAAATAACGCATAGGACTCTACACCCTACCGACAGAAAGCCAATGGTGTCGTCGAAACAGCAAACAAAAATATCAAGAAGATTTTGAGAAAGATGATTCAAAGCTCTAGGCTATGGAATGAGAATACCATTTGCATTGTTGGGGTATCACACAACAGTGCGCATACCAATAGGAGCAACCCCCTACCTTTTTATCTACGGAACTGGTTTACAAGGTCCTGCCCAGCAAGAGCTAAAGAAAGGTACCCAACCTTAGTGGGTGCATCAAGCCAATCCTGATTGGCTATGATGGTTGATGCATTTGAAGCAAAGATATGGAAAAGGAAAGAATGTCCAAAGACAAAGGTCCTAAGAGTAGAATAAAGTGAAAGGTCGGAGCCCCACGTGGGCGAGTTGTCATAAAGTTCTGAAGTTTGAGGCCCTTGGTGTGAAAGAGGAAATGATCTTCAAAACCAGCAAGCAGCCGAGGTTCTCTACAAAAGTCGGGCCGGGATCAAGCAATCATGGCCACAAAACTAACTACCATTTCAAACTAACAATTGTTCCTTGATTAAAATTGAAACAGGTGCGATACGAGCAGCTACGCAAAAAGTAGGTGCAGTCAAAAGGAAAACATAGAAGTGTTGAAGCAAATTTGCAGCAAATAATCCATGTAAAAGGAAAGTTTCCTCCAAGTTCTTTCATGCATCTTATCAAAAATAAAAATAAAAAGAAAGAAAGAAAAGAGATAACAAAAGAAGAAAATCCCAAAAAGTGGATAGTTAGAATTCCCAATACCAACCTGGTACCTTTTAGCCAACATTATGGCTCCAATCCCTAAGTTGCGCCTTTTTGACATAGTGCCTCCACTCCCTAGACACCTTTCTCAAAAATTAGGGCTCTAATACCTGAGTTGAGTATTTTTTCCCTTGTCCAACATTAGGGCTCCAATCCCTGAGTTGAGCATTTTTCCCCTTAGCCAACATTAGGGCTCCAATCCCTGAGTTAAGCGTTTTACACTTAGCCAACATTAGGGCTCCAATCCCTGAGTAGAGCGTTTTGCTCTTAGCCATCATTAGCGCTCCATTCCCTGAGTTGAGCATTCTTTCCAAAAACCAACATTAGGGCTCCAATCCCTGAGTTGAGCGGTTTTTCCTTTAGCCAACATTAGGGCTCCAACCCCTGAGTGAGCATTTTACCCTTAGCCAACATTAGATCTCTAATGCCTGAGTTGAGCGTGTTACCCTTAGCCAACATTAGGGCTCCAATCTCTAAATTGAGTGTTTTACCCATAACCAACATTAGGGCCCCAATCACTGAGTTGAGAATTTTGCCATTAGCCAACATTAGGGCTCCAATCCCCGAATTGAGGATTTTACCCTTTGCCAACATTCGGGCTCCAGCCGTAAGTCGAGCATTTTACCCTTAGCCAATAATAGGGCTCCAATTCCTGATTCGAGCGTTTTACCATTAGCCAATATTTAGGCTCCAATCTCTGAGTTTAGCATTTTACCCTTAGCCAACATTAGGGATCCAATCCTTGAGTTGAGCGTTTTTCCTTTAGTCAAAATTAGGGCTCGAATCCTAAGTTAATCATTATTCCTTTTGCCAACATTAGGGCTCCAATCCATGATTTGAACGTTTTCCCTTTAGCTAACATTAGGGCTCCAATCCTGAGTTGCGCGTTTTTCATTTATCCAACATTAGGGCTCCAATCCCTGAGTTATGCGTTTTTCCCGTAGCCAACATTAGAGTTCCAAACCCTGAGTTGAATATTTTCCCCTTAGCCAACATTAGGGGTCCAATCCCTGAGTTGAGCGTTTTTTTCCTTTAGCCACATTAGGGCTCCAATCCCCGAGTTGAGCTTTTTCCCCTTAGCCAACATTAGGGCTCCAATACCTGAGTTTAGCGTTTTTCTTTTAGCTAACATTAGGTCTCTAATACTTGAGTTGAGGATTTTTTCTTTTTGCCAATATCAGGGCTCCAATCCCTGAGTTTAGCATTTTTCCTTTAGCCAACATTAGGCCTCTAATACTTGAGCTGAGGATTTTTTCTTTTTGCAAACATTAGGGCTCCAATCGCTAAGTTGTGCCTTTTTAGGCATAGAACCTCCAATCCTTAATTTGTTCTATCATGGATAAATGCAATTCGCACCAAAAAAAAGAGAATGAGTTCAGACTTTGTCATAAATAACTCACGAAATTTCCTAGTGAAAACTGGGGTAGAAAATTTGTTCGTTTGTTTGTTTTGGTGTATGAGCAGGTTCGACATCGAGGCACAGGTGTTTGAGACGACAAAAGAATGAGTCTCAATTCAGAATAAAGAAAAGAAAAGAAAAGTGAATTTAAAATGCCGAAGTGAACAGAGATACAGACTGCTCAAAACTTGATTGAAGTCACAAACTCTGCCTGTCCCGCTTTGACACAATGCTGAAGAAAGAATCGACACCTACAGCTTGCGAGCATCAAGATTCAAATCAGAGTCCATGTAAAAATCAGCTAAGACTCATGATCAAGCTTCAAGAGATATATAGATAGGAATCTTGTAACTCATAGTTGATAGACATAGCTAGCATAGCTTTGACTTTCCTTTTGGTGTAATAAAGAGGTCAGCAAGCAGTAGCAGCAGCAACAACAGTGAAATCATAGCCCCTGGTAGTCCCAGCTACCAAAACTTGCAGAACTACACTGACCTGATTCCTTTATAGCCAAGGATATGTAGGCAACCTCTCAAGTAGGGTTCGGTCAGACGTTTTTCAAAAATGATTCTCATAGAGTGCCAATCAGGCAAAAATCTCTCATAATCGCTCATTTATCTTTTCCCGAAAACCCTTCGTGTATCCAAGCAAAGAGGGGCAGCTATGAGCACGTGATTTTTTCCCCTCTTGAATTACTCCTATAGAATTCTTAAAACCATGATTTTTTCTTTTATTATTTGATTTTTAGGATTTAATTGCATGATTTGTGCTTGCTTGCATCTTTGTGTGCATTTTTAATTGATATAACTCATAAAAAATACAAAAACATAGCACATTTGCATTAAGAATCTCATTTTTATATTTTTAGTTCTACTAGCTAGTTAATATCACAAAAAAATAAGAGAAAATGACAAAATAATCCTTTTGCATTTTTACTTTTAATTATTTGATTTTTCCTTAGTTTTCTTTTTTAGGAATTAGTTAATTTTAGAAAATTAGATTTAAATCAGGTCTTTTCATTTTAAATTTGTATTTTAAAAAACTGAAATGAAATTAACAAAAAAAAGGGTTAAATGAAAAGGACTTAAAAAGGCAAAAGAAAACAAACCTGTTAAATTGGGCCAAAAAATACCCGAATCCAATCATTTAAACCCCCCAAACCCGGTAAATTCTACATAGACCATGCCCTAAAAATACGGTCCAATCCCTTACTGCCCAAAACAACCCTGTTTCGCATCACCTTAATTGTGACAGTTGGACCTCATCAATCCATTGGTACGAAACTAATGAGGTTTGGAGTATATAATAGTCCTAACATACCCTAACCCCCCCCCCCCCAATCTCACCGTCTCCACATCTCAGAGACCCAAACCTAATGCCGCCACCCTCCATCGCAAACCGTCGGCTGGAAATTGCCTCCACCGGAGGCGGTAGTCTAATGGCCACCAAAATAACACCAATCATTCCTCTAGCCTTCCCCTTTCAAAATCTACCATTAACAGCCCTCAAATCACCCCCAAACGGCTTCAAACTAACACCATACAGCCTCCTCACCCTCCTCTTTCCGAATCCACAACTCCTAGCCTTCGAATCATCCCCCCATGACTAGAATTTTAAATCGAAACCCGACGTGGAACCCTAATTGTTTTTCAAGGTTGGAGTTTCCTGATTCTGGACTAAAATAGCTCTTAATCATTTGTTTTCTCATGAAAACACATGATTAAGGACGGTTTTGGTCCCAATAATTCCACAAAGTTGGTCGGAGTTTCAGTTTTGAGTTAGGTATTTCGTTTTGTCCTTTTTTGTTTTTCTTTCATTTTTTCTGTTGTTGCTCGTCATGTTATTTTTTATTTTTGGTTTGATTAAGGATTTTGATTACTTGTCTACATTATAGCTGAATAATTTAAATTCGATTTGATAGTTTGATTTTTGTCGCGATATTTCATGTTTGTTTCATTATTTTACATGATATTATAGGTTCAATCTCATTTGTTTATGTTCAATTTTCTATTTACTATTTTATTGGTTATATAGTAGATTAGTCTTAGGGTACTTGTTTTATTAGAACTGGTTTGGTTGTCTTTGCCTTTGATTAAGACATTCTGATTAGTAAGTAGGTATTTGGGCTTTGTTTGAAATCTTTAGTCTCATTGGAATTGGGTCACTTGACCCATACTTGGTTGGTTAACATAGTTTGGTAATTTCAAAACCAATGTAGGGGTAGTATAGGTAGTTTAATAAAAGAATCCTGCAATAACTAATATTAGAACCCCCTATAACCTTCTAAATTGGGGTTTTAATTCGAAATTTAGGAACTTGGTAGTATTACTTGACCAACAAGTCAGCAATTTAGGGACTAGTTAGTAAAAAATAGAGAATTAAAAGGACTAAAGGCTAAAACATAAGATCTGAGTAGCCCTAGTAACTTACCTATAAAGACATTGTTACATCGAGCAAGAGGGAGATTTTTTTTAGAGAGGGGAACCACTGAAAATATACTGAAAAACTTCAGGCAACATAACTCGAGAAAATCACTATTGCATTGAACTTATAGGGTGATCTTCAAGCCCTATGTTCTAAATTAAATCTCCAGCTTGGCTAAGGTTAAAAAAAAGGCGTGAATTTTCTTTGTGTTTCAATAGTTGAGGTTATAAAAGGTTCTTGGGTTATTTTCGAGTTGATTTCGGTGCATTCAAGTTCGGTTTGCATGTTTACTGGTGTTACTTGTCTGAAATAATCTCCTGGGTTACTTGATACCATTTCCTGGGTTTGGACTTAACTTGAAACTGATGTTGATTGATGTTCGCTACTACTGATTATCATTGGTTGCACTCCTGACTTGAATTTACCTTTTGCATGGCCATATCCAGGTACACAACTTTGTAACCCTGTTAAATTTGAAGAATGAATCAATTTGAAGAATAGGAAGTATGAATAATAGTCTATTTTGTCTTTTGATTCAGTTTATTGTAATTTTATGTCTACGTTAGCTCAAATGAATGGTTTGTAATTATTGGCAGCACTGATCTGAGCCTCCTATGCAGGACTTTTAGTTTATTTTCCTGATTTCTCTCATGTTCTAGTGATTTTTCTACTAGCAGATATGTAAGGCATTAGGTCTATTTCCCGAGCATTATGTGTTCAGATCTAGTTCATAATTAGCTTGGATTAGTTTTAATTGGGTTTTATACAAGTTGTGTTTATGTGAAGTTTAGTGAAAGGTCTATTGCTGAGTGGCGACTTCTATTTATGGACTTGATTGTTCTTGGGATAAACCAGCATGAATCAAGCCCAACATTAGCATGATAATAATGTGGCGTAATTAAGTGTTTGTCCATGTATTTTGAACCATGAAAGTTGCATACGAGATAGTTGATGTTATTTTGAAGGCCAGATTTGAGTTGTTTTAGGTTTAAATTGTTTAGTCGTTATCTCCTTTGTGTGAATTCCCTCCTTCCTTCATGGCTTGAAGTTTGTAACAATGCATAGTTGGAAATAATTCAAAGCTTAGAGTTCTTCACTTGGACTTTTCTGACTTTGAATTCCCTCAATTCCCATGTTCAACAATAATTAATCGCTCACTATATACTGAAGTAAAGTAGGCGTATCTTTGGTTTGAATAATATATTGAGTTTGATCTATTGCATGTACATTGAGAAGAGACCCAACGTGGTCTGGACCATTTGGGACTATGAGTATTGGGCTTGACGTGGCCCAGTTACATAATAACAAGCCAGAATGTCGTTAGCCCTTTTAAATAATTAATATTATCAAGTTAAGAGCCTGTGAAGACTCGATGCGCAGTACCGGCTCCTGTCTGCCTTCACTTTGGGTTTTCCCTAAGGACCAAACTTTGGACAGCTTTACAAACAAAGCTAAAAAAATAAATTTTCATTCTTGTTAGGCTGGCTTCGAAGCCCAATGTGCTGAAAGTTTTCATTCCTTATTGAAGCCATTGGTTTAAATTTGAAATGTAAGTTTTGGGCCTTTCAAGTTAAGTAGCAAATTTGAATTTAGAACTGTTCCTCTTTGTTTGAGTTTGGACTTGATCTTAAGGCTCGAATCTCCTTGAAAGCCTTTAGTAGTAGTTAATTCATGATTCTGACTAATTAGGTTTTTTTAGAGACATTCTTGAATAGATAAATTAAATTCATCTATAGGATATCCTTTTAAAATTAAATTGAGGTGCGTTGCGCCAAACAAAATTCACAAATTGTGTGGCCTTCACTAGTTATATTTTATAAAAAATTCTTAGAACTAGGGATGCGCCATATAGCAAATTTTCATCGCCTCCCGCAAAGTTAACAGCGCGTTAGTTTCTTTAGGCGCGTTATTTAATAATTTTATCTTCTTAAACTCGGGTGCACATTTATGTGAAACAAATCAAAATCTCGGCGGTGTTAAAATATGTCAAAAATTACAGGTGCATTTATGTGACGTGGTTTGAGACGCATTTAAATACTGTTGCAATCTTCCTAAAAAATTTCATTAAAAGCGGTAAGTAATTTTAAAATTGCATTATAGGATAAACATGTTTAAAATCAGATAATTAGCCAATTATGATAATATAAGCGACCGTGCGAGAACCAGAGAATCCGAGGGTGCTAACACCTTCCCTCAGGTTCACAGAATTCCTTACTTAAGTATTTCTGGTTTACAGACTTCATTTGGAAAGTAAAAAGTTTTCTCGATTTGGGATTCAAGATAAACCGGTGACTTGGGACACCAAATAGCCAAACCTATCCCAAGTGGTGAATCTGATAAATAAATAATCTCATTTCGAATAATGTCACTTTAAATAAAAAAAAACTCTTTTATATATATTATCCTTCCAGGGATTGGTATATAAAAAGGAGGTGTGACAAACCCAAGTTAAAGAGCTTCAACTTATTTTTCACAACCTAATTGTTGAAGGTATGGTTGTGAATGAAGCATTTCAAATAGCTGCTATGATTGAAAAATTGCCTCTATGAGCATATGATTTTTACCCGGTCGAAACAAGCTCCTACAGGATTCGTACAGTTTAGGATTTTCTTCAAAATATTAGGATTTAATTGCATGCGCATGTTCATTACTGCATGTTTAAGATTAATTAGGATTTAATTGTTAAATAAATTTGTATTACAAATTAAAATACAAAAAATATATACATGTCCGACATTTGAAATTATTTTGTGTTTAATTTTGACTTAGTGTAGGTTTTATTTGTGATAATTAGGAATTTATGGTTATAAATAAAGCTAGAAATTGTTTTTAAATTTAAAAAAAGAAAAAAAATATATGTATGTGTGTATATATACGTAGCCACTCAAGCTAGCCACAATTGGGCAAGACCTAAGTGGCCCAAACCTACCTCTCCTTTAAACAATACACAACCCAGTCCAAACCATGACCCCGGTCCAGTCCACACCCAACAAACCAAACGACACCATTTCAAAGAGGGATCATCACAATCGTCAATATCACCTCAATCCAACGGCTATCAAACCACCTCCCAAATAATACACATATCTCAAAACGTCTCTAATACATTTAGAGACACATTCCCTTCTTCCTCGTACCGTCTACCACCGACCTAACATCACCTATTGACCACCCCACGGCCACCCCTTGACCACAGGCCTACCATCCTAATGCCGCCACCGGAAATCGCCTCACGACAGCGGCCAGCAACCAAACCTCTCCAGATTTACACCACTCAACCTTCACAACCTCCTCTTTCCCACCCTGTAATTATTTCTCATCGAACATGCCCCCTCCATATCGAATACTCAAAAATAGGGTCGTCGGAACCACCGTCTCCGAGGACCTTGTTTCAAACCCTTCCACCTTTACACCATAGAACGACTAGGACACCCCCTTCCTCGTCCTTCATCCCACTCTCTTCTAATCCCCCCCCCCCCCCCCCCCCCGCTCAAATATTCTGCAAAAGGTCATCGGAAACCCTATCTCCGGCGACCCTGTTCCAAAGCCTTCCAAACTTACACCCCTAAAGCACCTCAATCTCACCGTTCCAACCGTGTAGATCACCTCTCTCAAATCTGCCTGAAACCCTTCAAATATCAATTCAAAGCCTAATCCTAAATCTCAAAACCCGCCGGGAATTGCTTAAACTCCTCCCAGGCAATCCCTGGTCCTTCCTGTCCCGAACCATACCACCCATGAGTCCCAAACATCCTCAACCACTAAATAAATCCCAATCTGAGACCACACTGAGGTCTCAGAACCTTGAAAGCCCCTCCTTGAATTCTCAAACTGGTTGTACATCACCCTATAAGGTTTGGAACCCACCTGTAGAATGGGTCAAGAATCAGTGAAATGGTCCGAATTGGACAAGCATAAGAAAAGCTAAGTTTTTTGTATATTTTCATTTCTTTAGCTGTTAAATGCTTGAATTCTTTTAATAATTGTTTAGGTTCAGTAGTTACTTGCCAAGTATTTTGAAGTCCTTTAGTTTGATTTATTTCGCTTGTTTGTCTTTTTGTCCACAATTTTATTTGAAATAGGTTTCAATATTCATATGCTTTGTTTGACACTAGTCTGGAAGTCTCTTCTTCTCTTGAATAATTGCATATCCTGTTAATATAAGCTCTTTGATCTTGAAAGCTTAGTTAATTCTTCAGTACTATTATTTTTATGGCTTAATTGACATCAATCTTCTGATTCTTCATTTGTTTTATTCTATGATTTCTGGTTCGCCCCTAAGTATTTGATTGCCATAATGATATTGATTTTTCAGTATTGATATTGGTGTAAGATGATTTGGGAGTTGGACCTTTAATTCTTCAGTGGTAGCCTTTGCTTGTTTCCTAAGTTGATTCATGAACTAAATTCCCACCCCTTGCTGTGTGCTTCTCGTTTTTAAGTATTTTTGAGCACTTTGATTGAGCTATTTCTGAAAGCCAAGTGTTGATAGGTGTATTCTTTCTTCTGGTTATTTTGATCCTTTGTTCTGAAAATCCTTTATAATATTTGGATGTGAAAGTCTACATTAAGGCATTTGTGTTTAACCTTGATAATTTTGGCTGATTTGAACTTTCATGAGCCAGTTAGTCTAGGATTAAAAGGTGACCCAGTTTGATTGACCAGGGTCAATTTTAACTAAACTATGGTCAAGGAACTGACTAAGGTCAAAACTTCAGGGGGGAAGGGTAATTTAGGAAAGGAAGTGCGGGTGTAAGAGAGATTTGAACCTTTGAAAATTTGATAGTAATCCCTTAGAAAGTTCTAGCAAGGACTAAACACAATCCCTTCCTCAAACTTGAGGCACAAGTCATGAATTGAAGGACCATTTAGGCAAAGTGCAAATTTGAGTTAAGGACAAAAAGAAAAACAAGAGGAAAATCTTATGCCCTAAGGCTTTACTATAAAAGAAACCATCTGGCATTTTTTAAAGCATCTGGAACCTTCTCTTTGAATCCTAGAGATAAAAATACATCTTAGCTTTCCATATATCTGTGAACAACTATTAGTGCTGTTTAGATCATTTTTCATATTGAATTCCCTCAAAAAACTCTGCTGAAAATCCTGGGTGTGCTGGTTCAGTGAATCTTGTTTTGCTTTTGCTTGTTTTCTCTTACTCATAAGCTCTTTTTCCTTGTCAAATTACAGGTACCTCTCAAAGCTACTTAATGTATAAGGTTCAATTGTAATGTATCCTCCAAGTATGAAGATCCACGTTGGCTATTCTATTTTTTTTTAATCCCCACCCTGTTTCCCGGTCTCTAGCTAAGCATATGTAAGGATATGATAGCTATCATGTTATACTCAGTTGTTTGGACTTGTTTATTTGCGTAATAAATGGACATTTGGGACTGCTTCAATATGAAATAACTGGACATTTGACTGAGTTTTCTCTTTTATACGTATAATTGATAGTAAGTTTTAATTATTAGTCTGGCTGGTTCAAGTGCTGTTGCTTTTGCACTTAGAGCTACTGGATTTAAGAAATATTAGTTGTGATAATCGTGTAAAGGTCAAATGCGGAATAATACCACGGCTCATTTAAATCTCAGTATGTTTAGTAATAATTTGTTTCAGATTTGTCCCATGTGGTGTAACCTGAATCACACTTGAATTTTCAAGTTTGGATTCAAATACTCCGACTGATGAGTATGCGAATCATTTTGTTTAAATCTAATACAGAAAATGTATGTGAAAATGATCATTTGTATTCTTTTCTGAATGTGTAGATATTCAATTTTTCTATAGGATTTCAAACCAAAGAATTGTTCGAAATCGACTCTTTCGTCCAAATCAAAACTGGGCCCAAATGAAAGGCTCAGTATGCATCAGGGGTACTGTAACCCTATGTGTTTTTTGAGCTGAAAGATTAAAAGCCCAGGCTAGTCGCAACTGCTACCAGTCAGAGCCGGAGCAATATGTGCTCTTGGGTTTTCCCAAATCTGATTAGCCATGAAAGAGGCTAAGATGTATATAATGTTTCCCAAATACACATTTTATATATAAAACAACTAGTCTGTATAAGCATCCGCAAGAGTAGAGAATTTAGCATGCGTTAGAGTATCCTAATAGGATAAAGCGAGCCACTTTAGTTCAAGCAAATACCATGTGTTGGCTCCTTAATTCATTAATGCACATAGAAAAATAGGAAGTGCCATTTAACAAATTTCATGACCTTCCAACGAATGTCAAAGACGTATTTGCTATAGGCGCGTGTTTAATAAAATACTTTCCTAAATTCGGGTGCGCATTTATGTGACCCAAATCCTATTCTCAATAGAATTAAAATATGTCTAAAATTGCATGTTCATTTATGTGACGCGATTCACGGCGTGTTTTAATGACATTGTAAATTTTCCTAAAAAGATTAAAAGCGGTTAATACTCTAAAATTGCAGGTTAACAGGTATAGCATATCATATTTTAGCCACTTATAATAAGTTTAAGCGACCGTGCTAGAACCACGGGATCCGAGGGTGCCTAACCCTTCCCTCGGGTCAACATAATTCCTTATTCAAGAATTTCTGATTCGCAGACTCCAATTGGGTAGTAAAAACTTCCTCGATTTGGGATTTTATATAAACCAGTGACTTGGGAAACCAAAATCCAAACTTATCGCAAGTGGCGGCTCTTGAAAAAAATAAATTAATCCCATCTCGAATAATGTCACTTTAATTGGAAAAACTCCTACACACGTATCACCTTTCGGGGTAACCACGTGTAAGCGGTAAAAAGGAGGTGTGACAGCTTTGGTGACTCTGCTGGGGAATAAGAACCCAGAATCTCTGGTTCAGGGTTCAACAATTCGAGATTACAATAACTGTTATATTTGGCTTCTTCTGATTTGCTTACCTGCTCTGTGCTAAACGCCACATGTTTTACCGCTTTGATATTATCTGAATTGTATAAATAAACTGTTACGAAACCCTTCACTTCTCATCTATGGGGATGTGCTTACTGGTTGAGACTCCCTATTCTGTTAGTGTCTTACCCTGAAATAAGAAAGAGGTCGGACAACTTACAAATTCAGACGATCTCGCGAGTCCCAGGAATGTGGCCCCCTCCTCGACTCGAGTTGTCCACTCGGGTACATAGTCTGGAACCTATGCCGAGGTTCTCAACTTAGTATAACAAAACTTCATGCTGAATCTCTAGTATGAACTTTTATTTGTATCATGCATTTTTCAATTAGGGGACTCAACACAGGGGTTGGGTCCATCTAGGACAGGTGCTCTGAAATAAAAGACCACCCTGGTGAATTTTTATGTGCTACTTGTGCATTTATTTGCCTCGGATTCACATGTTGACCGTCCTGTAAACAAAGGAAATAATTGAGAGATATAAGCAGTGCTAGGGTAGTCTCTTTTAAAAACCAATGCTCCGAAAAACAAAGGCACCAAATTTTGGAGTTTTTCAATAATGTCTGCAGGTTTTTGATAAATTATTTTTACCGGGTCCAACCCCTCTTTCAGAATGTCTAGAAATGCCCGAGTTTATTTTTTTTACTTCAAAATGAGTCGGATGGTGCCATTATTGTGATAATAGCTGAATGACGCTACAGAAGACGCCGGAAGGCTGATCTTACGCAAATGGCTACCTTTGAATTTTATTCGTGCTGCTAAGCAAGCACAGCCTAAAAAACCTTCTCGCTGAAGTGTCAAGAGGTCGTATTTGCAAAGTTGCTCCTTGTTTTAAAATAAATTCCATAAATGTCAGTTTTAACGAATACTAATTTTCCCTAATAAATGTGTTGAATGAGCATGATAATGAACAAAATTCCTTTGGAGCTGCGGCTGTGGTGGAATGACCTCGGAGAAGCCGGACAGAAAAAGGTCAACGCGCATATGGGAGGCCTCACTAGTTTGCTGAAAATCAACCCTATAGGGGACATCATAAAGTCCTTAATCACCTTCTGGGACCCTGCCCACAACGTCTTCCTCTTCTCGGACTTCAAGCTAACCCCGACCTTGGAGGAGATGACCGGATACATCGGAAGCCATACAATCCCTTTGAGACATCAATATTTGATAGCACCCTGAGACCTCGTTGTGCATAAATTTTAGGATGTTTTGAAAATTAGTAGAAAGAGTCACAACCCTGACATGTCGGCTAGATTTTCCACCCTCCAGTTATTATACAAAAGATATGGCCACATCGGAGGATTCAACAACCCTAAAAACCTTATCTGTAGCAAGGGTAATCGGAGCAAGTGGGAGGAGCATTGATGTTTCGTATTCATGGTGTCTTTCTTGGGTCTTTTAGTATTCTCGCAGAAGGACATGAACATTGATATATGGATAGTAGGGGTCGTTAGCACCTTGATGACTCAGAAAAGAGCACTCTTGCTCCAATGATCATGTCTGATATCTTCCGAGCCCTTACCATTTGTAAAGCAGGAAGGGATTTCTTTGAAGGCTGTAATTTGCTATTGCAAATCTGGATGATTGAGAATCTATGTTACAAGCCTCGATTCATGAACGCTCAGTTGGCTCTCCGTGGATGAAGTTGTGTATATGCCCACAACAGAACCACATTTTATCTTGATGGGCCTTAGAAGCATCAAGCCTTACACCCCGCATCGGGTCTTGAGACAACTCGAAAGATGCCAGATAATGCCAAAAGACGAAGATCTCATCATTCGGGTAGTTGAAATTGGGCTTGGCAGTAAGTTCCCCGAAGCCATGGTTTGCAAAATCTGGAATTAATGACAATACCTAACCGTTGACACTTGTGTACAATATCCCGCCAGAGTTGAAGTGTCTTCGGGGTACCTTGCTTGGTCTAAGAGAGAAATTGAGCATGAAAGACCATCCAAAAGGCCTCACCTCCAAGAGTTCGTCGAAACATCAGAAGAGCAGTGGGATTGGTTAGCAAAGGAACATGAATATCGTGCTACCATTGGAAGGCTGGAAAAGAAAATTCAAGAATTACAATTCGAAAACAGCCTGCATATTGCTGCTAGCGAGGGAGAAAAGAAGGCATTGGTTAAAGAAAATGAGGCCCTGCGAGCCCAAATTCAGAAATGAGAACAGCCGCAGAAATCATCCGTGAAGTACAAAGGATGAAAAGCTCATAGAGAACTTGCAGCGGAAAGTAACTGAATACAGTTTTGACCTGAATAAGGTAGAGGGTGAATTGTCTAGAGCTCGGAGACAATTAACTAAAAGTGCTGAAGAAAGGGCCCGCATAATGGAGCAGGTAAAAGAAGGAAGTAGCAATTAAAGCACTAGTCTAATATAGAGAGTTATCATAGCTGAAAGCAAAATGGACAATCAGGCCAAGGATTTCAAAGCCGAGAGAGAGCATTGCTCTGTGGTAATAGAGGGGTTGGAAAGAGATTTGTGGCAGTTTCAAAAGCTAAATCAGGCGGCTGAACGGACTTTAGAAGCACGGGCTGAATAAATAGGGCGTCTGCTACAAGAAAAGGTGGTTATCAGAGAAAAGGTGTGGGTAATTGCAGACTATATCACCACTAAATGAAACCACTGTGAGGACATGACTAAATCTATGTTTTTCACCGCTGCTATGACATTTTTCCGACAAATAATGGAAGATCTCCACTACCTCCAAGGAAGTCTAGCGCGCAAACCCGCGGCAAGGCCGAATGATACCCCGCAGGCTCCAAAAGCAGTGGAAGTGTTAATGTACTCATAGATTTGCATTTTTTCTGAAAAGAAAAAGAGTCTGTCTGTTGTCCTTTCGAGTCTGTAAGGGTATTAAGTCCTAGTCTAGTAGTTTCTTTTTGTTCTATTAGCCATCGTAATCAAAGTTGAGATCTTTATCAAAATCAAAAATCCCAAAAAATAGATATAATATTTTTCTGCGTGCTTCACCGTTTATTTCCATGAACTACGCTCGGTCTGATTCATGCAAAGTCATGATACGTAGGCAATCTCTATTGGATTTTATCGTTTCTTTGAAAATAAAGGGGGAAATAATAAAAAAGGAGAGAGGAAATAAGAGAGAAGAAACAAAAGGAAATTGAAATAAGTGTCGGAATGACACATGCAACTATGGCAAGCATATAGAAACCCATTATCTGCATAGGTGCATCATGCTCAACGTGTGATTTCCTGTTTGTCATCTATCCCGGACTAACTATGTTTCTAGTACATGTGTTTAGAACAGTGGTTGGTTTTGCTGTAATTTGGCTTCACATGGATACTTCACTCTTCAAAAGAAAATACAAAGATGTCAACTGAAATGGCTCTAACCACCGCCCCTATTCTAGAAGACGGTCCAATCACAGGAGTACCGACCTCTGAATCTGCAGCGGCCAAAGAAAATAGGATCATGCGGCTCCGGGTCATGAAAATGTGGGACACATGGACCAACGAGAAGGAACCTCCCAACGCCATCCCTGGATTTTCCGAGCTATTTCCACGGTCAAGGGGTACCTCTACTTTTCCTATCAGTCACCCGAGCATTCTCCTGGGGCATCCCACCATTTCCACCAATTTTGTTGGGGCGCCTTCTCAAACCCACCCTCCAATGTTTGCATCTGGGCCAGTTCCCAACATCTTTACAGCCCCTCTGTGTGCAGCTACAACACAGCCGACAGTACCGAGGCCAGTGTTTGACCCCGCAGCCTTTACCTTCAAAACTCCTAATTACCAAAATGAGCCTCCCCCATATCCTACATATAGCTACCCTTAGCAAACATATAAACTTACCCCTGTGCCGGACAAAACTTCCAAAACGCCCGAGCAGGATGAAATCACTAGGACAATGAAGAGTCTTGAGTAAAGCCTGAAGAATATGCAAGGACTGAGCGGACAAAAAAGTGTAGCCTATTCAGACCAGTGCGTGTTCCCCTATGTACATCTTCCTTTGGGGCTTAAAATGCCAAAATTCAAGAAATACGATGGTCATGGCAATCCCATCGCCCATCTGAAAAAGTATTGTAATCAATTATGAGGGACCGACGAGAAAAAAGAACTCCTGATAGCGTACTTTAGGGAAAGCTTAGTGGGTATTGCATCCAAATTGTACATAGATCAAGACATTACCCGATGGCACATATGGGATGACCTTGCCCGGGACTTTGTACGACAATTCCAGTATAATATCGACATCGCCCCGGATAGGAACTCCCTAACCAATTTGAAGAAGAAACCTGCTGAAAGCTTCAGAGAGTATGCTATTAATGGCGAGACCAAGCATCGAGGGTGAAGCCTCCTATGGATGAAATAGAAATGGTCACTGTCTTTCTGCAAGCAAAAGAAGCAGACTATTTTCAGAACATGATGTCCACAATGGGCAAACCATTCACAGAAGCAATAAAGATTGGGGAGATGGTGGAGAATGGCCTCAAAACAAGGAGGATTCTAAGTCAATCTGCCATAAGAGCCACCTCCCAAGCCATAGAAGGAGGGGCGGGAGGAATCCCAAGGAACAAGAAAAAAGAGGAAGCATCCATGGCAGCCTCCGGGATGAGAAAGCAGCATACTCACAGGCATGCATTCTCTGAAAGAGCACCTCAACATACTATCGTCACCGATACATGCACTATATCCCTCAACCCTACGCAGTTATGAACGCTCAACCATTTCCCAGACCTCAGAAGCAGAACAATAGAAATGAAGCTCCAAGGAATCAACTTCCTCAGACTCATTACAATCTCTGCCCTCAGCAAAATAACTATCGTCCTAGGGAGCCACCCCGGAGGCAAAACTTCACCCCAATAGGAGAGTCCTACGCCAGCCCGTTTCCTAAGCTAGTCCATATGGGTCTCCTCCAGCCTGTACCCCCAAATAGACAGAATCCTGAATCACCAACTTACCAAAGGGGAATGTGTTGTGCTTACCACTGTGGGGCAGACAGACACGATACTGAAAATTGTTGGACCTTAAAACGAGCGGTGGAGGATTTGATGGATCAAATGAAGATAGTCCTAAGAGATGACGAAGTCCCAAATGTAACTGATAACTCGTTACCAGCTCACAAAAATGGGTCGGTCATCGGAATGATCTGCGAGGACAAAGAATTTGATCCCGCTCTGAAAGGCATCATAGCCATCGTCGAGGCAAATAGAAAACTAAAAGTCCCCCCAAAGAAGATGGAAGAAAAGAAAACAAATGAAGACAAATGCCCTGAAGCATAGAATATGGTTGAGGTCAAAGCTGAGACAACCCCTACCAAAGACACAATAGTCTACATCCCACGAGGATGCAAAGAAAAGCAGCCCACTTTAAGCCCACCAAAAAGGTTCGAGCTGAACAAAACCATGTACATACGCAATGAAGCCTATGTCGTAAGGGGATCGATTGAACCACCGGTGCTAAATGAGCCCATGGTTTTTGGTCGCGCGCCACAGAAGCCCAGGACCAACCCTTCAGCCATCCCTTGGAATTATCATAAAACCATTGTTACATATAAGGGCAAAGAAGTCCTCGGGGAAGCCCAAAAGGGATGTTCAACCAAGAAATACCTAGACATGGAAGAGGTTAATGCCACTACCAAACGTCGACTTCCACCAAAGTAGCCAGTGAATGCTGAGGAAGCAGAAGCGTTTTTCCAAAAAATGAAAATGTCGGAGTACAAAGTGGTAGATCCACTCCGAAAGTCCCTGAGCAGATTTCTCTGCTGTCACCCTTGATGAAATCTCTCGAGCATCAACAGGTGTTGGCCAAGACATTAAACGAAGCTTATGTGCTAGCTCAGACCTCTGTAGAACAGCTAGAAAAAATACTGGAGAGATTCTTCGCTATCAATCAGATATCTTCAGTAAAAATGACTTACCCCCGGAGGGAGCTGCTCATAACAAGGCCTTGCACCTCACTGTTAAATGTGAGGGATATTATGTCAAGAGAGTGATGGTTTCCAGAGTAGACATATGTCCACTATCTACCTTGCAAACAATGGAGATCGGGATAGGGAGGATCCACCCAAACAACATATGTGTCCGAGCCTTCAATGGAATAAAAAGGGATACCATAGGTGAAATCGATTTGATGCTCACTATTGGTCCAATTGACTTTGAAGTAATATTCCAGGTGTTGGATATGGACACCTCCTACAACTACCTTCTAGGAATGTCGTGGATTCATCCAGCATGGGCAGTGTCTTCAACCCTGCACCAAATGCTGCAATTTGAGTATGAAAATCAGGATATTGTAGTTCATGGAGAATACGAACAATCGATTTACCGGGACCCCTCTATCCCTTTTCTGGAAGCCAAGGAAGGGAGTGAAAACATAGTCTATCAAGCTTTTGAAGTCGTAGTAGTTGATCAGCATGAAGAAGTCAAGTCGCTTCCTCAGCCATTTCTGTCAAATGCTTCAATTATTGTGGCGAAGGAAATGACGCGTCAAGGCTTCAAGCCAGGCAAGGGACTCGGAAGCTCCCTACGAGGTATAACCGAGCCGGTTGCCTTGCTTGCTTAAAAAAGTTTTTTGGACTGGGATTTCATCCAAACTCAGAAGATATCACCTGGGCAAATCGCAGAAAACGCCAAGGATGGGCCTTACCACGGCCCCTGCCTCACTTGTACAAAACCTTTATAAAACTAAAGTACAATGAAGAGGAGGAAGAATAAACCTTCACGACAGAAGAAATTGATGAGATCTGCGGGGCTACGAGAGACTTGCTCTATGATGTAAACATGGTCCAACCGGGAGAAGGGTCAAGAGCCGCTGAAGTGCTGTATATGGGGCCGGATGCTAAACTTCAAAATTGGAAGGCCACACCCTTTCCGGTCAGGTGGGAGACACGGTAGTCTCGCCTTGCTACCTCTTCCCACATCACGAGCTATTTCAGGGTGTAGCTCGGTTGTTGGTTTTCCTTTTTAGCACTTTAAATCTAAAATTGTAAACGCTGTTTATCTTTCAAGTTCAAAGAAATAAAATCAATATTTTTCATTTCTCGGCCTTTCGTTGATTCTTTGTCTTTCTTTTTTTTTCGTCTTTTTCAGTCCCAATAATGCGGCATTAAATAAAACAACATGCTCGCGGGCTTCTTTCCACGACCCAAACCCGCTGCCTGTCTGTGAAATAATGAACCAGGAACCGGAATACAATGAAGAAGAGGCTTTTAGGGAAATCAATCGAGAATTGGAACACTTAGAGAACAAACCTAAGCCTAACTTAAATGATACTGAACCGGCTAACCAGGGAGACCTCGATGAAATCAAAGAAACTAAAATAAGCATCCACGTGAATAAAGAGACACGTGATTCATTGGTCAACTCCTGTTGGAATTCAAAGACATATTTGCCTGGTCCTATGACGACATGCCTGGTCTGAGTATGGATTTGGTGGTTCATAAGTTGCCTACATACCCCGGATGCCCTCCACTACAACAAAAGCAAAGAAAGTTCAAGCCTGATGTCAGTGATAAAATCAAAGAGGAAATTACAAAACAGCTTGAAGCAGGGGTACTCCGGGTGGTGTGGTACACCACATGGCTGGCTAATGTGGTCTCGTTGTCAAAGAAGGATAGGAAAACCCGAGTTTGTTTGGATTATAGAGATTTGAACAAGGCGAGTCCCAAGGATAATTTCCTTCTGCCCAACATCCACATCCTTATAGATAATTATGCCAAGCATGAGATTCAATCCTTCGTAGATTGCTACGCAGGGTATCGCCAAGTGCTAATGGATGAGGAAGATGCTGAGAAAACTCCCTTCACCTCACCTTGGGGAATATATTATTATAGAGTTATGCCTTTTGGATTGAAAAATGTCAGCGCAACATACATGAGGCTATGAACACCATATTCCACGACATGATGCATAGAGAAATAGAGGTATACGTTGATGACGTGATTATCAAATCTAAAACTCAGGGCGATCATGTAAAGGATTTGAGGAAATTCTTCGAAAGGCTTCGCAAATATAATTTGAAATTGAATTCAGCAAAATGCACATTTGGAGTTCCATCGGGCAAACTTATGGGGTTCATCGTCAGTAGGAGAGGAATTGAATTATATCCAACCAAGATCAAATCCATTCAAGAGCTGCCTCCGCTAAGGACCAAGAAGGATGTGATGAGTCTATTGGGAAGATAAAATTACATCAGTCGGTTCATCCCCCAGTTAACTTCAACATGTGAGCCCATATTTAAGTTGCTGAAGAAGGATGTGCCAGTTAATTCGACAGTCGAGTGTTAGGAAGCTTTTGATAAAATCAAACAATACTTGTCCAATCCTCCAGTTTTAGTTCCGCCAGAACCAGGAAGGCCATTTTTTCTCTATCTGACGGTCTTGGAAGGCTCTGTTGGTTGTATTCTCGGGTAGCATGACCCCACGGGAAAGAAAGAGTAGGCCATTTATTATCTGAGCAAAACGTTTACCGGCTACGAGGCCAAGTACACATTGTTGGAGAGAACGTGTTGCGCCTTGACCTGGGTAGCTCAAAAGCTAAGGCATTATCTGCGAGCTCATACCACGTACCTCATAACCAGGCTAGATCCATTAAGGTACATGTTTCTAAAACCAATGCCCACGGGGCGACCGGCTAAATGGCAGATCCTTCTTACCGAGTTCGACATCGTCTATGTCACGCGTACGGCAATGAAAGCTCAGGCACTGGCAGATCATATGATAGAAAACCCTCTTGATGACGAGTACCAGCCTTTAAACACTTACTTCTTTGACGAAGAAATGAACTCATTGTAAATAGCAGCAGAGGACACCCCCGTCTGGAAAATGTTCTTCGACGGAGCGGCAAAAGCAAAGGGCGTAGGGATCGGGGCAATCCTAATCTCACCTACAGGCCAGCATTATTTGGCTACAGCGTGACTTCAGTTTCTTTGCACCAATAATACTACTGAATATGAGGCTTGCATTATGGGTATGAACATGGATATTAACCAAGATGTCAAAGAGTTGCTAATCATGGGGGATTCCGATCTAATCATCCGACAAGCTAAAGGAGAATGGGAGACAAGGGACATTAAGATCCTCCCGTATAGACAGCATGTCGATGACCTCAGCAAATGGTTCAAGTCGGTATAGTTCCGGTACATTCCCCGTTGTCACAATGAGTTAGCGGATGCACTTGCAACCCTAGCCTCCATGCTGCCATACCCTGGGAATGCCTTTTTGATCCTTTACAAATCCAAATCAAAGAAATACATGAGTACTGTAATGCAACCGAAGCAGAGCCTAGCCCACAACCTTGGTATTACGACATCTTGAGATTCTTAATGACACAGGAGTACCCTGAGCAAGCCACAGGAGAACAAAAGAAGACCATCCGATGGCATGCGACAATTTTCTTCTTAAGTGGTGACACTCTGTACAAGAAGACTCCAGATATTAATTTGTTGAGATGTGTGGATGCCAAAGAAGCTGGGAGAATTATGAACAAAGTATACATGGGCGTATGTGGGCCCCATATGACTGGCTATGTATTGGAAAAGAAGATACTCTAAGCTGGTTATTATTGGATGACCATGGATAAAGACTTTTTCATCTTTGTGCAGAAATGTCATCAATTCCAGGTGCATGGTGATCTGATTCATGCACCACCAAATGAACTGCATCCTATGTCAGCACCCTGGCCATTTTCCACCTGGGGAATGGACTTCATTGGGCCGATCGAGCCAAAGGCCTAAATTGGGCACATATTTATATTGGTTGCTATTGATTATTTCACAAAATAGGTGCAACCCATCACCATCAAGTCTGGTACCAACAAAGCGGTAGTGGATTTCGTGCATTCCAACATCATTTGCCGCATTGGGATTCCTGCTGTCATCATTACTGACAATGTAGCTAATCTAAATAGTAGGCCGATGGGAGAGATATGTGAAAAATTAAAAATAACACATAGAAAATCCACTCCCTACGGACCTAAAACTAATGGTGCAGTCGAAGCAGCCAACAAGAACATCAAAAAATTCTTGAGGAAAATGATTTAAAGCTCGAGGCAATGGCATGAAAAGGTGCCTTTTGCATTGATGGGATATCGTACCACTGTACGTACATCTGTAGGAGCCACTCCCTATTTGTTGGTCTATGAAACTGAGGTTGTTATACCTGCCGAGGTGGAAATCCCTTCGCTCTGAGTGATGGTCGAGGCAGAAATCGAAGATATTGAATGGGTCAAAACCCGATTTGAGCAGCTGGCATTAATTGATGAAAAACGAATGGCCGCAATATGCCACGGGCAGTTGTACCAACAAAGAATGGCCCGCTCTTACAACAAGAAAGTGCGCCCTAGGAATTTTGAAGTCGGGCAGCTGGTGTTTAGACGGATACTTCCGCATCATCAAGAGGCCAAAGAAAATTCGCTCAAAATTGGAAAGGCCCATACATCATCAAGAAGATATTGCCTAGAGGAGCATTATACTTTGGCGACGTTGAAGGAGATGAGCCCGAGGCAGCGCTAAACGCCGACGTCGTGAAAAGGTATTATGTTTAAATCCCCTACAGCAATGGCCCCGGTGGATTGAGATGACGAAGGTTTCTCTCTCCCACTATCCCCCCCCCCCCCTCTCTATAACCCAAAAATGCTGTTAAAAAAGAGAAGAAAATGTAAAATGAAATAAAAGAAAAAGAGAAAATTAAAAATGAATAAGAAAAAAAAAAGAAAAAGAAAGAAATTCAAACAAAATTAATTTAGAAAAAACTTCCTGAACTACGTCTGACTTGATTCCGAAAGGATATCGAGGCAGCCTCTCCCTGAGGTTCAGTAACATCAAAATAAAAACCCCACTTACCCAAGAAAATTAAAACTGGGGCATAAATGTATCGGTTCAGTTACAAATCTGTCCGAATGGTTGGAAAGTTATAAATCCCTAGGGAAGTAAATACCATTTGTTGGGGTTCGGCACCAATCAAATTTGTCAGAAAATAAGTGAGAGAGTCTTATCGGTGAAAACCTCCGATCACCATAAGGCGGCGGTGAGCAGAGAAAAGCAAAATGAGAGAGTCTGTTTAGCGAAAACTTGCAAAGAGCGCTATCGGCCGACGGGAGAAGATAAATGAGAGAGGCCTATCGCTGAAAACCCGCAAAGGGCGGTGTCTGCCGAAAAGAGGAAATATTGCTGCCTAGGGCTGAAAAAGTTTCTTTGGTTTTCGGAAAGTTGAAATAAGAAAGCAGATATGGATTTTGGCCAGGTATCCAGTCCAAGAAGCATGTCGTCACCATTTAAAGCCAGCTCATATTTCTAGATAATTTCCCTCTTTTCCCTGAAAGAGCATCCCTCTCTATAAATTCCTATTTCACTCCTTCCCACTTTAGTTTCCTCATCATTCCCTAAAGAAAAATAGCAAGGTCAGCTTTGCGGTTTTATCCTGACAAGAATTAGGGGAATGACTGACGTCGTCAAGTACGCTTGGCCAAACCCGGTTGATCATGACAGTTAAAGGCCCAAAGTAAAGAAATAAAGAGAGAAAATTCAAAGCCAAAGAGGCATAAAGTTGAAGCAAAATCAGGGTTTTAAGCCGATTAGGATGTTGATTCTTATCTAAAGTCCCAAAAGCAAGCCCAAAATCAAAGGCAGGATAGAACTCACGACCCAAGGCCCGAGAAGCAAAGACCAATCTGAAATGAGGACCCCCTGGCCAACTAAGCAAGGACGGAAAGCCGAGGGTTCACTTTTTAATACAAAGGAAGTCGAAATCAGCATCACAAGACCACAAAACCAATCACTGTTCAAACTAACAGTTTGTTTTGTTTCTGAACTAAAATTGATGCAGGTGCAACTTAGAAAAGCAAAAGGAACATGTGGCAAAAACAACCAAAGGATAGGCACAAGGGCCAAAGGTGGTGATGTGTCAATGACCAAAGGGAAGTTTTCTTTTTATTTTTTTGCAAATTTGTAAATAATCATGACAGCACGAGATCCCAATCCCTAGTTCCCCTTTGCACAAATTGTGGACTTCCTAGGCATTACCTAAGGATTGTGTTCTACCCCCTCAAGCATAAATCAAGGAAGTTTCCCTCCATATCCCCAGCATAACTTGAGGAGTCTCTCCCTACACTTCCCACTCCCCAGCATAGTCTAGGAGCTAACACTCCCCTACCCCTAGCACAATCTAAAGGTTGTTCCTTTCCTCCCCTACCCCCCAACACAGTCGAAAGGATCTCTTAGGTCATCCACTGAATTGCATATTATCCCTGAGAAAGCTCAGGATCTCCCTTCATCCTGGCATAACCCGTGGATCCCCCTAGTATAACCCAGGATTGTTTTTTCATTCCGACATAACCCGTGGATTCCCCTGACATAACTCAGGATCTCCCTTCATCCTGGAATAACCCCGTGGATCCCCCTAGCATAACCTAGGATTGTTCTTTCATCCCGGCATAACCCGTGGATTTCCCTGACATAACTCAGGATCTCCCTTCATCCCGGCATAAATCGCAGATCTCCATAACATAAACTAGGATTCTTCATTCATATCCCGGCATAACCCGTAGCTTCCCTGACATAACTCAGGGTCTTCTTTCATCCTGGCATAACCCGTGGATTCCCCTGACATAAATTAGGATCTCTATTCATCCCGGCATAACCCGCGGGTCTCCCTAGCATAACCTAGGATTTCTCACTCATCCCGGCATAACCCGTGGATTCCCCTGATATAACTCAAGATCTCTATTCATCCCGACATAACCCGTGGATTCCTGTAGAATAATTTTTCATTCGTCTCGGCATAACCTGCGGATTCCCCTAGCATAACCCAGGAATTTCTTCATAGCCCATCCTCAGCAAGAACTTTCTTATCCTGGCATAACCCGCGGATCTTTTCTTTCCCTCCCCACAGAGACCTTTTCATTCTTTTCCTGGCATAACCCGAGAATTCTCATCTTATTCCCCAGCATGAACCATTTCTTCTCTCTAGCATAACCTGGTGACCTTTCCAAGGGATACACAATTCTGATCCGTATTGTGTTAATAAAGGGTAGCATGGGTGTGTGTTACAAATAACTCACAAAATTTTCCTGTGAAAACTGGGGAAGAAAATTTTTTTCGTATCTTTGTTTTGCTGTCCAAGCAGGTGTCACCTAAAGGCACAAGATTCAACATAATTGAAAGCATGAGTGTCAATTCAGAACAGAAGAAAAGAAAAGAGACAAAAGGTGAACTCAAAGTGATGAGGCGGACAAAGACGCGGATTGCTCAAAATATAATTGAAGTCACAAGCTTAACATATCCTGTTTTTTTTCAAGATTGAAGACTGAGACAGCAGATTCAATTAACAAGCATCAAGATTCAGATCGGAGTCGAAAGATAGCCGAGACTCAAGATCAAGCTTAAAGAGACTCATAGATTGAAATCTTGTAACTTGTAGTTGATAGGCCTAGCTAGCGTAGTTTTGATTTTCTTTCGGTGTAATAAGGATCTTAGCAAGCAGAAACAGCAGCAACAGCAGCCAATCACTGTCTCATGGTAGTCCCAGCAACCAATATATCCAGAAATACACTGACCTGATTCCTTTATTGCCAAGGATATGTAGGCAACATTGAAGCAAGGTTCGGCCAGAAATTTTTCAAAATTCTTCACATGGAGTATTTAATCGGACAAAAATCGCTCATATTTGCTCACTTTTCTTTGCACGAAAACTCTTCGTGTTCCCGCGCAAAGAGGGACAGCTGTTAGCATATGATTTTTACCCGGTCGAAACATGCTCCTACAGAACTCTTAATGTTTAGGACTTTCTAAAAAATATTAGGATTTAATTGCATGCGCATGTTCATTTCTGCATGTTTAAGAATAATTAGGATTTAATTGTTAAATAAATTTGTTACACAAATTAAAATACAAAAAATATATACATGTCCTGCATTTGATATTATTCTGCGTTTAATTTTGACTTATTGTAGGTTTTATTTGTGATAATTAGGAATTTGTGGTTGTAAATGAAGTTAGAAAATGTTTTTAAATTAAAAGAAAAAGACAAAAATATATATGTGTATATATAAACAACCACTCAGGTTGGCCACAATTGGGTCAGACCTGAGTGGCCCAAACCGGCCTTTCCTTTAAACAATACACAACCCAACCCAAACCATTGCCCTGGTTAAGTCTACACCCAACGAACCAAACGACACTGTATCAAAGAGAGGTCATCACAACCATCAATCACACCTCAATCCAACGACCATCAAACCCCCTCCCAAATAATATACATATGTCCAAACGTCTCTAATACATTTAGAGACAAATTCCCTTCTTCCTCATACCGTCTACCACCGACCTAACATCACCAATTAACCACCCCACGACCACCCCTAGACCACCAGACTACCATCCTAATGTCGCCGTCAATGATCGCCTCACGGCGGCGGCCGGCAACCAAACCTCCCCAGATTTACACCACGCAACCGCCACAACCTCCTCTTTCCCACCCTGTAATTATTTCCCATCGAACATGCCCCCTCCATCTCGAGTATTAAAAAACAGGGTCATCGGAACCACCGTCTCCGAAGACTTTGTTCCAAACCCTTCCACCTTTACACCATAGAACTACTAGGACACCCCCTTCCCCATCCTGCATCCCACTCCCTTCGAATTCTCCCTCCCCCTCATCTTAAATATTCTTAGAAAGGTCGGAAACCCTATCTCCGGCGACCCTGTTCCAAAGCCCTCCAAACTTACACCCCTAAAGCACCTCAATCTCCTTGTTCCAATCGTGTAGATCACCTCTCTAGAATCTGCCAAAAACCTTTCGAATATCAATTCAAAGCCTAACCCTAAATCACAAAACCGGCCAAAAATGGCTCAAACTCTTCCTAGGCAATCCCTGGTCCTTCCTATCCCCAACCATACCACCCATGAGTCCTAAACATCCTCAACCGCTAAATAAATCTTAATCTGAGACCACACTAAGGTCTTAGAACCTTGAAAGCCCCTCCTTGAATTCTCAAACTGGTTGTACATCACCCTAGAAGGTTTGGAACCCTTGTGGAAGGGGTCAAGAATTAGTGAAATGGTCCAAATTGGACATGCATAAGAAAAGCTAAGTTTTCTGTATATTTTCATTTCATTAGCTATTAAATGTTTGATTTCGTTTAATAATTGTTTAGGTTCAGTAGTTACATGCCAAGTAGTTTTAAGTCCTTTAGTTTAATTTCTTTCGCTTGTTTGTCTCTTTGTCTAATATTTCATCTGAAATAGGTTTCAATATTCATATTCTTTGTTTGGCACTAGTCTGGAAGTCTCTTCGTCTCTTGAATAATTGCATATCCTGTTAATATCAGCTCCTTGATCTTGAAAGCTTAGTTAATTCTTCAGTACTGTTATTTTTATGGCTTAATTGACATCCATCTTTTGATTCTTCATTTTTTTTATTCTATGATTTTCGGTTCGCCCCTAAGTATTTGATTTCCATAATGATTTTAATTTTTCAGTAATTATATTGGTTTAAGGTGATTTGGGGGTTGGACCTTTAATTGTTCAGTGGTAGCCTTTACTTGTTTCCTAAGTTGATTCATGAACTAAATACCCATCCCTTGTTGTGTGCTTCTCGTTTTTAAGTATTGTTGAGCACTTTGATTGAGCAATTTCTGAAAGCTAATTGTTGATAT
The DNA here is from genome assembly GCA_034376525.1 of Nicotiana benthamiana. Taxonomy (NCBI): domain Eukaryota; kingdom Viridiplantae; phylum Streptophyta; class Magnoliopsida; order Solanales; family Solanaceae; genus Nicotiana; species Nicotiana benthamiana. The sequence goes on from CM067326.1 coordinate 5,789,741, forward strand.
GTGTATTTGTTCTTTTGGTTATTTTGATCTTTTGTTCTGATAATCCTGTATAATGTTTGGATGTGAAAGTCTACATTAAGGTATTTGTGTTTAACCTTGATAATTTTGGCTGATGTTGAACTTTCATGAGCCTGTTAGTCTAAGATTAAAAGGTGACCCAAGTTTGATTGACCAGGGTCAATTGTAACTAATGTAGGGTCAAGGAACTAACTAAGGTCAAAACTTCAGGGGGTGAGGGGTAATTTAGGAAAGGAAGTGAGGGTATAAGAGGGATTTGAACCTTTGAAAATCTGAATGTAATCCCTTAGAACCTTCTATCAAGGACTAAACACAATCCCTTCCTCAAACTTGAGGCACAAGTCAGGAATTGAAGGACCATTTAGGCAAAGTGCAAATTTGCATAAAGTACTATAAGAAAAACAAGAGGAAAATATGATGCCCTAAGGCTTTACTATAAAATAAACCATCTGGGCATTTTTTAAGGGATCAGTAACCTTCTCTTTGAATCCTAGAGATGAAAATACATCTTAGCTTTCCTTATATCTATGAACAAATATTAGTGTTGTTTGGATCAATTTTGAGATTGAATTCCCTCAAAAAACTCTGCTGAAAATCCTGGGTGTGCTGGTTCAAAGACTGTTGCTTCGCTTTTGCTTGTTTTCCCTTACTCATAGGCTCCTTTTCCTTGTCAAATTACAGGTACCTCTGAATGCTCCTTAATGTATAAGGTTCAATTGTAATGTATCCTCCAAGTGTGAAGATCCACCTTGGCTATTCTATTTTTTTTTGAATCCCCACCCTGTTTCCCCGTCTCTAGCAAAGCATATGTAAAGATACGATGCTATCCTGTTATATTCAGTTGTTTGGACTTGTTTATTTGTGTAATAACTGGACATTTGGGACTGCTTCAACATGTAATAACTGGACATTTGACTGAGTTTTCTCTTTTATACGTATAATTATAGTAAGTTTTAATTATTAGTCTGGCTGGTTCAAGTGTTGTTCCTTTTGCACTTAGAGCTACCGTATTTCATACCAAAGAATTGTTTCAAAATGGACTCTTTCATACAAATCAAAAATGGGCCCAAATGAGGCCCAGTATGCATCAGGGGTATTGTAACCCTATGTGTTTTCAGGGCTTAAAGAATAAAAGCTCAGGCCAGTCGCAACTGCCACCAGTCGCAGCCTGAGCAATATGTGCTCTTGGGTTGGCCCAAATATGAAACAGTATGTGCAATAAGCCATGAATGAGGCTAAGATGCATATAATAGTTTCCCAAATACACAGTCTATATATAAAACAACTAGTGCATTTAAGCATACGCAAGAGTAAAGAATTTAGCATGCGTTAGAGTATCCTTATAGGATAAAGCGAGCCAAGTTAGTTCAAGCAAATAGCATGTGTTGGCTCCTTAATTCATTAATGCACATAGAAAAATAGGAAGTGCCATTTAAAAAATTCCATGGCCTTCCCACGAATGTCAAAGACGTAGTTGCTATAGGCGCGTGTTTAATAAAATACTTTCCTAAATTCGGGTGCGCATTTATGTGACCCAAATCCCATACTCAATGGAATTAAAATATGTCTTAAATTGCGGGTGCATTTGTGTGATGCGATTCGCGGCGTGTTTTAATGACATTGTAAATTTTCCTAAAAAGTTATTAAAAGCGGTTAATAATCTAAAATTGAATAATTCCTTTTTCAAGAATTTCTGATTTGCAGACTCCAATTGGGTAGTCAAAACTTCCTCGATTTGGGATTTTCAATAAACCGGTGACTTGCGACACCAAAAGCCAAACTTATCCTAAGTGACGACTCTTTAAACAAATAAATTATTCACATCTCAAATAATGCCACTTTAATTGGAAAAAGTCCTATACACGTGTCACCTTTCGGGGTAACCACGTGTAAGTGGTAAAAAAGAGGTGTGACAACCTCCTTCGTGGAGAGATTTCAAGAACTATCTGAAGCAAAATTACAAAGAAATGAAGTTGGAAGATCTTATGATACGTCTAAAGATCGAGGAAGGCAACAAAATAGCTGAGAAGAAGTCTCGTGGAAATTTAACGATCATGGGAGCTAATATCATTGAAGAGACTGCTCCAAAAAGTTGGAAGAGGAAGAGGTTTTCTGGACAAACTAAGGAGTAGAACAAAAAGAAATTCAAGGGCAGCTTCTACAATTGTGGAAAAGTTGGTCACAAAAACCCTGATTGTTGTCTCCCAGAAAAGGATAATAAGAAAGGACAAGCCAACATAGTGGAGAAGAAGAATGACATTTATGATCTTTGTGCAATGCTTTCAGAATGTAACCTAGTTGGAAATTTAAAGGAGTGGTGGATTGACTCTGGATCCACTCGATATGTTTGTGCAATCAAATAAGCATTTGCGACTTACTCTACTACTGGTCCTAAAGAACGAAATGTATGTTAGAAAAGGCTACCTCACGGAAGGCCTTTTCAAACTCAATGTAATGGTTGTTCACAGAATGAATAAAATTTCAGCTTCTTCTTATTTATTGGAGTCAAATGATTTATGGCATATTCGTTTAGGACATCTCAATTATAAAACCTTGCGGAAGTTAATTAATTTAGAGTATTGCCTAAATTCGGGTGTAATAAATCAAAATATCAAATATGTGTTAAATCTAAGTTTGTAAAATATCCTTATAAGTCTATTGAAAGGAATTCAAATCCTTTTGACTTAATTCATGCTGACATTTGCGATATGAAGTCGACACCATCTCGAGGAGGAAAAAAGTATTTTATTACTATTATTGACGCTTGCACTAGATATTGTTATGTTTATTTGCTGAATAGTAAGGATGAATCAATTGAAACATTTAAGAAATACAAGAATGAGGTAGAAAATCAATTGAATAAAAAGATCAAAACGATTAGAAGTGATAGAGGTGGAGAATATGAATCTCCATATGCAGAAATATGTTCGGAATATGGAATTATTCATCAAACTACTGTATCTTACAAACCTCAATCCAATAAAATTGGAGAAAGAAAAAATCGGGCATTAAAAGAAATGATGAATTCTTTATTAATAAGTGTCGGATTACCGTAGAGTTTGTGGGGGAAAGCTATCCTTACAGCTAATCAAATACTTTACACAGTACCCCACAGCAAAATGCAATATATTCCATATGAAAAATGGAAAGGAAGAAAATCCAACTTAAAATATTTCAAATTGTGGCGGTGCTAGTAAAGGTACAGGTTCCTTTACCTAAAAGGGTTAAAATTGGACAAAAAACAGTAGATTGCATTTTCATTAGATAAAATACAAACAGTAAAGCATGTTGATTTTTGGTTCATAAATCTGATAATCCCGAGATACATGTTAATATGGTAAATGAATCAGATAATGCTTAATTCTTTGAAAGCATATATCTGTATAAAACTTAAAGCGAGTTGTTAAGTGAAATATCTAAACGACCACCGGAAGAACCAACGGAAAATACTCCAAATATAGAAGATACAAGGCGTAGCAAACGTCAAAGAATATCTACTTCCTTTGGACCAGATTTTTTGACATTTTTGCTTGAAAATGAGCCTCAAACTTTTAACGCAGCTATATCGTCTTCTGATTCAGCATTTTGGAAAGAGGCTGTCAATAGTGAGATTCAATCAATTTTTGATAACCATACATGGGAATTGGTTGATCTTCTTCAAAGAAATAAGCATTTAGGCTCGACATGGATCTTTGAACGAAAAATTAAAGCGGATGCCACTATTGACAAATATAAGGCAAGACTTGTTGTCAAAGGCTATAAACAAAAGGAAGGCCTTGATTACTTTGACACTTACTCACCACTAACAAGAATAACATCTACTAGGGTGTTAGTGGCACTATCGGCTATGTATGGTCTTGAAATCCATCAAATGCACATTAAAACAGCTTTCCTAAATAGAGAATTAGAGGAAGAAATTTACATGGAACAATCTAAGGGTTTTGTGGTTGCTGGTAAAGAAAAGAAAATGTGCAAACTTGTTAAGTCGCTTTATGGACTTAAACAAGCACCCAAACAATGGCATGCAAAATGTGATCAAACAATGTTGGCAAATGAATTTAAAATCAATGAGTGTGACAAATTTGTTTACATTAAAAATACTCCTAGTCATGAAGTCATTGTTTGATTATATGTTGATGGCATATTTTTTTTTTGATTCAAACTGTCATTTTCATTGATTTCAAAAAAATATGTACAATACATTCCTATGATAGTAGTATGGACTTCTACTACTCATTTACATTTAGTTCTAACTACACAATCTCATATAGACAATTCTAACATGTAGCTATTGTATCTAAACTAGGGATAGCAGTTGAGCTTATGTAGCCCTTCCTGCCACCTTTTACATTTCCTACTTCTTGTATGTATCAACACTGCCACTTCTTTACAGAATTGACCTTCAGCAAAAGACTTGTTCTCAAATCTAATAGAATTCTTGTTTCTCCAAATCAATGCAACAGTGGTGACAAAAGCAGTAGCAGTAATTGCCTGATGCCAGTTTCTACTTCTAGCCTTACTGCATATCCACTATAGCTCATCCTCCCAAGTGTTAGCTGCTCGCTGGTATCCTATCCATTTGCAGATTCTGAGCCATAATCTGTTTGTGACTGGGCATGCAAAGAATAGGTGTTCAAATCTTTCATCTTGTTGTTTGCAGAAAGCACATTCAGTAGGTATATCAACTCCAATTTTGTGCAGTCTATCAATGGTAGGTAATCTGTGTTGGGCTGCTAACCACACTGTAAACTTGTGTCTTGGTTGTACATTTGAAGTCATCATCACATTCCTCCAATCTACCTTACTATAATTAGGAAGCATAGCAAGGTATAACTTGTGAATTTGGAACTTGTCCAGTTTACACAGTGACTTCAGTCTGTAGTAGAGAGTTCCTTGCAGTAGTTGGTTCTCCATGACAGCAGTCCTGCAATCCAATATTTTCCTAATAATCCAGGAGGTAGGTTTTGGCAAAGGTGCATTACTAATATCATTTTGCTTTATGTAATAGCAGTGGAGCCATTTTATCCAAAGGCAGTCTTTTTTCCTAGCAAGATACCAAAGCAATTTTGTTATGGCTGCCTTATTCCAGGTAGCCATAACTATGATATTTAGACCACCGGCAGATATAGGTTTGCATATTCTCTCCCATGCAACCAAAGCTCTTTTAGATACAGAAGCACTTCCTGTCCATAGGAAGGACCTGCAGATTGCCTCAATAGCCTTCAGAACCTTCTTTGGTATGATAAAAATCTGTGCCAAGTATGTCTGGATGCCAAATATCACTTTTATCAATTGGCATCTCCTTGCATAAGATAACATTTTGGCAGACCAACATATGATTCTAGCAGTTATTTTCTTAATCAGAGGAGAATATTGATGTATAGCAAGTTTCTTTGAGCTGAGAGGAATCCCAAGTTATTTAAAAGGAAGATGTCCTTCACTGAACCCCAATTGCTCCATAAGTTCATGTCAAACAGACTGTTGCACCCCAGCAAAATAGATAGCACTTTTGTTGTTGTTTGCTTTCAAGCTTGATGCTGCAAAAAAGCTATGAAAAGCCTCTTGCAATATCTGAATAGAAATCCTATCAGCTCTGCAGAACATGAGGAGATCATCAGCAAAGCAAATATGCACACAGTTTAGTTTTCTGCATTTAGGATGGAAATTGAAATCTCCATTCCTATGGAGTTGTTGCAGCAGTCTGTTAAGATACTCCATTGCAAGAACAAACAAGTAGGGAGACATAGGATCCCCTTGTCTAATCCCTCTCCTTGCATTGAAAGGTTTAGTGAAACCCCCATTTAGCATCCAGGAATATGAAACAGAAGATACACATGCCATTATCCAGTTGAGGAACTTTGCAGGAAAACCAATATCAATAAGAACCTGCTGAAGAAAGCCCCATTCTAGAGTATCATAGGCCTTCCTTAAGTCCACCTTAAGGACACATCTAGGAAAGACACCTTTCCTTGTATATCCCTTGAAGATTTCATGGCTGAGTAGAATATTATCAATGATACTCCTTCCTTCAATAAATGCTAATTGGGACTGGCCAACTATGCTGCCAATTACAGTCTTCATTCACTTTGTAATGACCTTGGATATGATTTTGTATACAGTTGTACAGCAGGCAATAGGTCTATAGTCTTTGACATTTGTAGGATTATTACTTTTAGGCACTAGAGCAATTGCCGTAGTATTTATCATACTAGGCATATTGCAAGTAGTAAAGAAATCCATAGTAGCAGTAACTATATCCTCTTGTACTATCTCCCAGTTACTTGTGAAGAACTCCACAGGAAAACCATCCACACCAGGGGCTTTATCTTTTGGCATCTCCTTTATAGCTTCTACAATTTCATCCACTGTGACTTCTTGGATTAATTCTCTCTGTTGTTCTGCATTGAGGCAGGGTCCCTCTTTCATAACAGCAGTATTGATATAAGGAATTTCCTCAGCACACTCTCCCATCAGTGATTTGAACACTTGGATAAATTCCTGTTCCACAGCTAATGAATCTGTCAGCTTATCTCCTAGATCAGTATAAATAGAGCTAATATTATTCTGGCTGGGTCTGATCTTCCATTGAGCATGAAAATACTTTGTGTTGGCATCTCCACACTCAATCCAGTTGGCTTTGGATTTCTGCCTCATAATCTGTCCTCCACCTTGCTCCATTTTTCAATTTCAGACAGTGCATTCTTCTCAGCATTGAGCAAATCCTGTGCAAATGGACTTTGTTGCATCTGGCTTTGAACAATATCCAATGTTTCTTTTGCTTGTACAAGTTTCTGTTTATAGGCTGACATCTGTCTATTAAGACCTTTCAGTTGCTGCTTCAATATTTTCAGCTTAGTCCATACCTTCTGCATAGGTAATCCTTCACAGTGTTGTGCCCAAGCATTTTCCAGAAGATTTGAATTGAGGCTCCTCCATAACAGCATTATAGAGTCTGAACGGTTTGGGATGTAATAGCCTTTGACTGCCAAACTTGATAAGTATAGGAGAGTGATCAGATACAGAAAGGTTCATGTATTCAGCCTCAAGATGCCCATACTGTTGGATCCATTGGAAGTTACCAAGTGCCCAGTCAATTTTACTATACACTCTAGTATTAGCATCCTGCTTGTTTGACCAGGTATAATACCATCCTTTGGCTCTGAGAGGAGTAAGTTGAATGATATCTACAGTCTCTTTGAAATCCTTGATTTTAGCATCAGTGACAGGAGATCCAATTCTGTCTTCAGAATTTAAAACAGTATTGAAATCCCCACTAAGTAACCAAGGTTCCTAGCTGGGGATGTTTTCTGCCTTTAAGTCACACCATTACTTTTCCCTATTACCTGCAGTATTATGAGCATATACTACACTCAAATGGAATCTGATTGAAGCTTGTGTGTCATCCACCATACATTGGATGAACTGATCAGTCACAGTAGAGATGGATACTTGAACATGAGGTTTCCATAGTAACCATATCCTACCATTGACAGCATTTGCATAGTTACATTGAACCTTCCATCCTTTAGCCACCTTTACCAGTATTCTTTTAGCTTTATGCTCCTTAACTCTAGTTTCAAGGACTCCTATAATATCTACTTTATTTACAGACATGAAGCTTTTTAATTCCTCCTATTTGTGGGCTTGATTAAGCCCTCTAGTGTTCCAAGTAGTAACAATCATGAAGTATTAGATCTAATACTCCAAGAAGGTCCTGGATCCACTTGGTATCCCCTTCTATCATCAGCCATAATAATTGCCATAGCCTTCCCTTTATCTGTATTTGCATTCATGCCCTCACTGATTCCTGCCATGTTCATCTAATATCTGCTGAGGCCCAGTATTATTCCCCATCTGCACATCTTCAATATGTCCAATGGAATTTGCCTCCACTTGCTTAGTTCCAATATCAGTTTGAACTGGCTCAGGACGTGCTGCATCTGCATTTGTCTTAGGTATCCACTCCTGCCTTGGGTTCTGTCTTGGTTTCCTAGTTCTTTTCCTTATCCCTTTTACCTGTTCATCCCTTTCCACCTCTGCATCATTTCTAACATTGTACCAGCAGTCAAGTGCATCATGTCCAAACTTTAAACAATGATTGCAAAAGCTTGGCTTCCAGTCATACTCTATTTGCTGCACTTTCATACCATAGGGGGTTTCAATTTCAATCTGATCAGGCAAGGGATAAGCAGCATCAACTTCTACTAAAACTCTTGCAAATGAGATCTTCTCAAAGTGTGCTGTGAATTTGTCTGTGTACAGTGGTTTACCCACTGCACTGGCCAATTTGCTCAGGACATCCACTGACCAGTACCCCATTTGGAGACCTGGGAATCTGATCCATACAGGGACAGTACTAAGCACAGCATTTTGAAAGGAGAAGTCAATCTCCCATGGTTTCAGTACCATAGGCTTGTTCCTGTACGTGTATGGTCCAGATTGTATAACCATCTCTTGATCCTCCTTGCTACTGAATCTAAAAATACAGTATCCCTCAGCATGCATCAGGATCTGAGGCTTGGATACAAAATTCCAAGCATGCAGCACAAAATTCTCTATCGATTTAACATTAGGATTATCACTAATAACATATCCTATTAAAGCATTTGCCCAGTAATCTACCTGTGATTGTTGATCTTCAACACTGAGTTTAACCACTTTTTGTCCATCTCTTTCAGTCGGAGGCACAAATGAAATATTCTTACCCATCTGTGCATTCCTATTTCCTCTGACAACTTCAGCAGCTGTTCGGACTGATTTTTCAGGCTCACTCACTTCAGAAAATTGTAATCTCCTCGCAGTTGAGTTAATCGTCTCTTCATTACTGTTCGGAAGTGTTGTGGCAGCTTCCTGCATGCGTAGTCACTGGCAATTGGTATTTCTGAGGGAGGAAACTTCGAAACGTCAGGGGCTCAAGCGTCGTAGTAACACCGTGAGCAGGTGTGACGAGTTGAGGATGTGCTATTGTAGTAGTCGGAGCAACTGGTCGCCGGCGTCTGGCCATTTCCGGCGGTAATCGCACCTTGCTATTATGCGCCGAGGATGGTCACTGTTCTATTGCTTTGCTAAACTGTGCCGAGAGCGTTTCATTTCCCTTTCCCTGATTAAAACAATAAGAACTGTTGATGGCATATTGATAATAAGCAAAAGTATGGTAGATATAAATTCTACAAAATGCTTGTTGGCTAATAAATTCGACATGAAATACTTAGGAGTTGCTGATGTGATCTTAGGAATCAAAATTCGCAAGACTCCACAAGGTCTAGTATTATCACACTCTCACTACATTGAAAAGGTACTTGACAAGTTCAAGTATTTGATTTCAAAATTGCCAAGACTCCAATTGATGTGAGTTATGCACTTCAAAAGAATGAAGATGAAAGTGACTCACAACTTGACTATGCAAGAGTATTGGGAAGTTTGATGTATGTCATGAATTGTACGTGACCAGATATAACATGTGCTATTAGCAAACTTAGCAGGTTTATGAGTAATCACAATCAAATACATTCGATGGCAATGAAACGAGTTTTGGGATATCTGAAACATACCCAAGATTATGCTTTGCATTATAACAAATATCCTTCTGTGACCGAGTGATATAGTGATGAAAATTGGATCACCGGATCATCTCAAGTTGAATTCACGAGTGGATATGTTTTTACAATTGGTGGAGGAACAATGTCTTGGAAATCATCTAAACAGACGTGCATCGCCCGTTCTACAATGAAATCTGAATTCATAGCTTTGGATAAGGTCGGTGAAGAAGATGAATGGCTCCGGAATTTCTTGGAAGATATTCGATTTTGGCCCAAACATTTGGCACCTATATGTATACATTTTCAAGCGGAAATAAGTAGGGCAGGGAGCGTTATGTATAACGGGAAATCTCGTCATATTCGTCAGAAACACAGTACCGTTAGACAACTACTCCCTAGTGATGTTATCACAATTGACTACATAAAGTCAAGCGATAACGTGTCGGATCCACTTACAAAAGGCATATCTAGAGAGACAGTTGAAAGATCATCAAAGGGAATGGGGATAAAGGCGTAGGACAATTCATCATGGCGGTAACTCTACCTAGCAGAGTGGAGATCTCATGAGCTGGGTTCAACGCGATCAAACAAAGTTACGAATGAAGGTTCAATATTCTGAACTAACTCAACCCATTCGCGTGATGAAGACAATGTTCAAAAATGAGATAAAACATTAAGACTTTTTAATGAATTAATAAAGCTTAAAGCTTTTTAATGATTTGTTAATTCTGGCTGGATATGACATGTGTCTTTAGGATTACACGTTTAGAAATCACCTATGTGAGTGTGAAGGGTAAGTCACTTTAAAGAGAATGAAATTAAAGGCCCATTCAATAAGCACTCATGAAACCAGGCGGTGTTCATGGCTGAAATGAAAACAAGGGTGAGAACCATAGATGGTTAAGGATTTATTGTGTGACTTATGTCTAGGTATACAACAAAGCTAGATGGTTCAAAGATATCAAATCTACCGATTGACCGAGTATATCATATATAAGTTAATTACGGAAAGTTCAAAGAAAAACCTATTTATCCAGATGCAATCAATTCTTGCATATAAAACCCACACACGTGTGTGCATTCCTTTAAGAATATAGTTGTCACGCATTCATGTGGGGGATCGTTGGGTTTATTATTATTTATTAATAATAAAAGAGGTGTGAATGGAAAATGATGGGAAAAGAAATGGAGGGAAGTGAAAATTTTAATGAGTTCATTTCATTAATTCACTTTGTCCCTCATTGTTAACAAGAAAGAAAATCTTTGTGTATATATAGATAAGCTCATCTTTTAGCTCTTAATGAGCTAAGAAGAAGGCAAGCTTCACGTCGTCATCGTTGTCGCTCGCTAGACCCGGCTTCGGCTTCGAATTAGGATTTAGATTTGGATTTGGTCAAACATCGATTGATTGATTAATCTTTTTGGAAAAAATTCTTTTCAAATATTTAATTATTTTAAATCCATTTTCATTTCCCGCAATATTTTCAAATGCCACGGCTGTTCTGAAAAAGTGTCACACATGTTCCAACAGCTATGGTGTTCTGAAAGGTTACAAACCTTTACAGAAACAGTACCGAAATTGATTATAAATACACCTTCAAATCCCAGAATATTTACTTACAAAATTTTCTAAATCTTCTTCTTCTTCTGCACAAAAATTCCAACGTGTTTTGAAGCCTCTGAGTGGTTTGTTGTTCAGTGCCATTCATGGTATCAACACTCAGGTCAATTAAATCGTTCTATCCTGAGAGGACATATTCCAGAACCTCGGGTACTTGAGGGGAATAATTTTCTTAAGGAAACATTGTGTATTCAGTGGGCTCGATTTGTTCCTATACCATTTTCAGGATTTATTTTGAAGAAGTTTACTGTTTTCGAAATTTAATTTCTACTAACTTTCTGTTTCTGTTTTCAGAAATATTATTATTTAATTTATTTGCAGCAATACATATTGATAACAATCTTATGGAAATTAAATTTATTATATTCTATATTCTTTATGAATTTTACTATTATGATTTAAAGATATAAAAACTTCATCGGGGTATTGAAATTCAGAAAACGATTTGAAGAACATAAAAACTTCATCGTGTTTTTTTTTGTAAAACAGCATATAAAAACTTCAGTTGTTTTTATTTTGTACTATTTATTGATTACAATATTATTTATTGTTCTGATTTAGCCATTAATTGATCTCTTCTGTTGTTGAAATTAAGAAATGGCAAATGGAAACAAAAATCCTTCTGCGACTATGGGTGCAATGACGATAGCCTCGTCAAGTCGCACTGTTGTTCCTCCAGTTGAGAAACCAGGGAAATGTTCTCGAACCAACTTAAAAGGATGGCAGCAAAGGGTGTTCTTCTGGCTTACCACACTTGGTATGCATAAATACACTATTGAAGAGCCTCCAGTGCCTGCTGCAGACATGCCAGACAATAAAAAGTTCATGGTTGTTTTTATTTGTTAAGGCTATATCAAATGTGCTTCAGAGGATGACTTGTACAATGTGTACAGTGCAATGAGTACTTCAAAAGAATTATGGGATGCACTTGAGAAGAAGTACATGATAGAAGATGCATGCTTTAAGAAGTACGTGGTTTCCAAGTTTTTAGACTATAAAATGATTGACAGCAAAACTGTGGGAGCCCAAGTTCAGGAGCTTCAACTTATTTTTCACAATCTTATTGCTAAAGGTATGGTCGTGAATGAAACATTTCAAGTGGCTGCTATGATTGAAAATTGCCCCCTTCCTAGAGAGATTTCAAGAACTATCTGAAGCACAAGCGCAAAGAAATGAAGTTGGAAGATCTTGTGATACGTCTAAAGATCGAGGAAGACAACAAAACAACCAAGAAGAAGTCTCGTGGAAATTCAACGATCATGGGAGCTAATATCTTTGAAGATACTTCTCCAAAAAAGTAAGAAGAGGAAGAGGTCTTTTGGACAAATTAAGGAGCAGAACAAAAAGAAAATCAAGGGCGGATACTACAATTATGGAAAAGTTTGTCCCAAAAGCTTTGACTGTCGTCTCCCAGAAAAGGATAATAAGAAAGGACAAGCCAACATAGTGGAGAAGAATAATGACATTGATGATATTTGCGCAATGCTTTCGAAATGCAACCTAGTTGGAAATCCGAATGAGTGGTGGATTGGATCAGGAGTCACTCGACATGTTTGTGCTGTCAAAGAAGCATTTCTGACTTACTCTATTGCTGGTCCCGAAGAAAAATTATTCATGGGAAATAATGCAACAGCCAAGATTGAAGGTTATGGAAGATATTCCTAAAGATGACTTCCGACAAGGTGTTAACGCTCAACAACGTTCTTCATGTTCCTATTATTAGGATTATACATTAAGAAATCACCTATGTGAGTGTAAAGTGTAAGCCGCTTCAAGGAGAATGAAAGTAAAGGTCTTATTCTCTAAGCACTCATGAATCAGGCGGTGTTCATGGCTGAAACGAACACAACCGTGAAAATCATAGATGGTTAAGGATTGATTGTGTGACTTATGTTGTCTAGGTATACAACAAAGCTCGACGGATCAAAGATATCAAATCTACCGATTGACGGAGTATATTCGATATAAGTTCACAACGGAAAGTTCAAAGAAAAACCTACTTATCTAGATGCAATCAATTCTTGCTTGTAAAGCACACATACGTTAGTGCATACCTTTAAGTTTATAGTCATTCCACATTCATGTGAGGGATTGTTGGATTTGTTATATTTATTAATAGCAAAAGAGGTGTAAATAGAAAATGCTGGGAAAAGAAATTGAGGGAAGTGAAGTTTTGAATGAGTTCATTTCACTAATGCACTTTGTCCCTCAATGGTAGAAGAAAAGAAAATCTTTGTGTATATATAGAGAAGCTCATCTTTTAGCTCTTAAACAGCTAAGAAGAAGGCAAGTCCTGCGCTGTCATCGTCGTCGCTCGCTCGGCTCAGCTTCAGCTTCAGCTTCCGATTTGGATTTGGATTTGGTCAAAGATTGATTGATTGATTAATCTTTTTGGACAAAATTCTTTTCAACTAATTAATTAAACTAATTAAATAAAATTCAATCCGAAACATGACCGTGACCTAGTCCGGTCTAGCCCGTTTTTCTTTCCCGGATTACTTTAAATCGATTTTCATTTTCTGCAATATTTTCAACAGCCATGGCTATTCTGAAACAGTGTCACACATGTTCCAACAACTATGGCTGTTCTGAGGTTGCAAACCTTTTCAGAAACAGCACCGAAATAGGCTATAAATACACCTTCAAATCCCATAATATTTACTTACGAAATTTTCTGAATCTTCTTTGCACAAAAATTTCAGTGTGTTTTGCAATATTCGAGTGGTTCGTTGTTCAATGGCGTTCTTGGTACCAACACTTCACTGAGATAAATCGTTCTATCCTAGGAGGACATATTCCAGAACCTTGGGTACTTAAGGGGAATAATTTCGTTAAGGACACTCTGTGTATTCAATGAGCTCGATTTGTTCCTATACCGTTTTCAGAATTTATTTTGAAGAAGTTACTGTTTTCGGAATCTAATTTCTACTAACTTTTCTGATTTTTTTTTCACAAATATTATTATTTAATTTATTTACAAGAATACATATTGATAACAGATTCTTATTATTAAACAACCCAACCTTCTGAGATGATTCTATTTACCCCTAACTTCGTCTATGCTTGTGCATAAATGACCTTTTCGATAGGTTTGGCGAGAATTTAAATTACTCGGAACAATAAACTTCAAATACCAAATGGTTATATCGGAAAGAAGTAAAAGAAAAGACTTGCTGAACCCACAAGGCAGGCCACAAGCCAACAATTATGGAACTTAGGGTTGGAGTATCAATCCAGCACCAGCCTTTCTTTTGACTCTAACAATGTAGTAGGAATATATATAAGGTTGAATATTTTAGAGCAAATAAATAAAAATACACCATGACAATACCCATGGCAACTTGTATTTTTAAAGAAATCTACAGTCTTGTTTATAAATTTTCTGGCCATCGACATCAGAAAAGAGAAGGAACTATAATCACCGATTGCATCAGAATTATTTTCTTATATAATTTCTGGCTGCAACTTAGTGTAACACATTTACCATTTATGCAGACATATGTAGGAGCATGCACATCCATTTAATCAGAGCGTATGCATGCTAAAACATATGCTATTAATTAATCTGTTATCGCGACATTAATTACAACATGATACTTGGTAATTAAAAAAAGCAGCAAATAGGATGCTTTTTTCACCAGAAATCGCCTAAAGAAGAAGAGCTCGAAGAATCGAGGACTGAAACTCTTCGTCTCTTGCTTGACAGTGTACTTCTCGAAGAGAACTCCTCAGAGGCATAAAATTTATCAAGCACTAACCTCAAAGCCTGACGAACAGAAGTTACAAGAAGCTGGCACCTTTCATTATCCTCAGTATTCCCTTCATCGCCCTCAGTAATCACGAAAACGCTAACCATTCTGTTCCCTAACGTAGCGATCTCAGCCTTCACAGTTTTTAGGGGGAGAGTATCCAGAGGTTGTCGCAGATCAGAAATAAGCTCATGCTTATATTCACAGCACATAGATGCTTTGACAGAATAAGTGGCTCTGCCAGATCACTCTGCTTGTTGTTCGACACATCTTCGTCGATGTCTGTTGGAACTAGAACACCTTCTGCGGCATTGACTCTCAAATCCTTTATGTGACTGATGACTTTGGCAAGTAAAGCGGCCTTATCCATCTATAATATGAAACGAAATTCAGCTTGAATTAAACTCAAGAAACTTCCAAGGGCATCTATAATAGTGATGGCACTAAAATTGCTGCAACTTTATCATTTATCAATAGGTTAAGTAATCTTAAATATGTTAGGAGTAACCCACCCACCTTTACCCCTCTTAAACATAAAAGTAATGCATATAACAATGAGTTTAACTACCACGAAAAAGAATATCCTCCCTGCTTAACGGTAGGGGTATTTATGATAGACATGAGATGAATGAAACTAGTCCAGTTCTTATATCTTTCTCGGCCTCTTCGCTAAGGTCAAGCTTCTTCAAAAATACAGCTGTGTATAGTAATCTGGCATAATTAGAAATGTGTTTCATGCAAAATCAAACCCGATTTCTAAAACCATTTATCTAATATTGCTTATCATAAAACTAGTGGCAGCCCCTCTTTCCAAGAATAGGGAATCCCTAAATCCCGAGACTTTTAAGTTATAGAACTTAGGCAGTCTGGCCACTAAGCTCCCTCTATAATATGCAGGATTCGGAGAAGTGCGGGACCACAAGGGTCTATTGTACGCAATCTTACCCATGCATTTCGGCAAAGTTGTTTCCTCGGCTCAAGACTGTGACCTCCTGGTCACAAGCGACAACAAAGTTTACCAGTTACGCTAAAGCTCACTTTCTAGTTACAGAACATAGGATGCTGAGAAATCGTAACGAAGCTCGAGCGTAACCTTCTCAATCAAATTTTCATGTCTTTAGCCCTCTAGTTTTATATCATACGCCGCAGGCAGTATAGAACAGTTTACATTCAACTGCAAAGAACAATGAACTGCCAACTCAGTGACATGTCAAATGTTTCTATTAATTGCTTATATTAGTTAAGCAAGAACTGCATAACAACCCAATCAATCAAAGAAATCAATTAACATCTAAAGTATAGTACATAAAAAACATAATAGTCTCCTCCTCTACTTATAATTCAATCAAAGGACAACTCTGGGACTGCTTTAAGTTCTGCTCAAACTAATTTAAGCTTTATCAATATCTTCACAAGTTTCATTATACATCAAGAAATCCCTCTTCAAAATAAGAAAATAAAATAGCTGAAAAAGTTTGATTGTTGAAATAAAACAAACTAAATAAAGGAAATTACCTTATTAGTGCCAGGAACAAGGTTTTTGAGAGTAGCCAAATGACCATTAATTCTCTCTCTGCGCCGCCTTTCAGCTTCACTATGATTTTTCAATGCAATCAAAGCCTTTTCTGGATTAACCCCTTTTTCCCCTGGTCTCACCATTGCCTTCACTACTCTCCTCTTTCATTATCCAAAATCAATGATGAAGATGAAGTTGACCCATTTGCTATTATCCCCTGTAAACCATAGTCCTCATAAAACCCATTAAAAGAAATGAAAAACTCAATCTTTTTTTTCCTCTCCAAAACACACACTTAAGTGTGCAAAAACACCAACTACGTGCAGTCTACAGCTTAATGTTAAAGAAGAAAACCAGGTGGACGGTTAGTTGGTGATATCCAAATAGAAATTCTTCGACTAGGCTTGCATATTATTTCAGTTCCACTACAAACTGGAACTTCCATCACTAAAAAAAACTAGTATAATGTTTTTGGTTATTGACAAAGTTTCTGATCAAGAAAATATGTAACATAGAAAATTTCTTGAATTCTAACATTATTGGCGAATTTGTGATAAGCCAACTTCCACTTGCAAGATAAACACAGAGATTTTGAAGGGGTCCCTCAAATAGAAGAGGTAGACAGAAAAACTGAGTGACACTTTAATTGATAAGACAGTCGCGGTATAATAGTTGGTTTTGGCAATTACACTATTTAAACCCTAAGTTTTTGCACATCAGTCTAATTTAATTCACAATATATAAAAAGTGCTAAAGGGACAGCAATGACTACCGAATCATATAAAATTTTGTAATGTTCCAAATTATAATCTTAGAACAGTAGCTGTCTGTGACATTTAATATTAAATCTTGCTGCAAATATTGATATGACGGTAACCTAATCTCTCCTGTGCGCGAATCTTTAAAAAAATCTAATTATAAAAATTTATATTTTTATATAAGACAAGTTAAAACCCGTAAACTCCCGATAATATGACAGTAATTATCCCAAGCTCCCCTTTCCACAGTTCCACTATTGACATGTTCTTTTTAATTTTCTTTTTGGATATATTGAGAGGGAAAAAGAAAAGGGGGAAAAGTGCTATATGTGAAAAGAATGTGCTAGTGATTAAGTGAACCTTCAGAGTAGTTTCAGTTCAAATCTTTCGTTCCTTTATAAATTAAAAGGAGTCCTCTTTTTTCCTTTATTTTGTCGTTTACCCACTAAAAAGGAGTAATTCTTTTTAAAAAGAAAGCTACTGTTATATTTGTAGCATTCAATTTTTCAACCTATCGTAATTTGCTCACATGCTGAGTCAAAAAGTAGTAGAATAAGATATGGAACTATAGAAAAAAGTAACAATCAGACCTTACTAGCTCTCTCTTTCACTAACGTTCTCTTCCGAAACTCCGGCGCACTTTCAGTCCAAACTCTGCCGCGTAAAGTGGTGGTGATCTCCGCCGGCAACACTTCGCTCGTCTTCAATACTTCGCCACAGGTGAGACGGAACAGCTGGTAAGTTTCACCAACTGAAGCTGATTTGGCATCTCTGTTCGGCGAGTTCCAAGGTAATCAATCGAGATCCGCTGAATTTCTTGTCTCCGTTCTTGTTCAAATTCTGGTCGTCGGCGTCGGGGTTCTGATTCTTGGCACGCTGCTCTCATTGCTGTCACAATTAGTTTCTTAAAATATCAGATCGAGGCCCATTTCTGTTCGCATCTCATATTTGTTTAAAGTTGTACTGCTTTTTTAATTACTTTTATTTTTGAGTGCTATATGTTTTATTAATTTACCCAAAGCACATCCTGTTGATTATTGTAACATTCTGCTAGTTACAACCTCTTTTCACTGAGTTTTGATTTATCCCAAACTACCTTATCTTTGATTTAAGGTCACGAATTTTGTCTGCCATTTTCAAACATTTTTTTAACTGTAAGCAAAAAACTCCTTAGAGTTGCTTTCATTTTCTGGATTTGAACTCTGTGTGTTTCCACTTACTACCGACGCCCTTCCTCATTTCGTGTTTCAGGCACGAATCATTTTCTTCGCATTTTCTGTACTTTTTGTTGTCATTTTTGTTTTATTTTTCTGGCCTATCGTTAGAGGTCTGGCGGAGCTCCTCTTTCGTGCTCCAAAATACAATTGGAAGCAAGCGTTGAAGTGCACATATAACTAGAAATATCAATTTTCTCTCTCAATACCCCACGTCCCTCGAATCCGGTTTTCCCAAAACCTCCATGTAAACTCTATCTTCCCTTTCCCCAAAATTCATCCACTTTAGCAATTTCGACCGGCCATTTCGTCTTTTCGACTTCTTTTCCTTTTCTTTTTTTTTCTTTTTTCTTTTCTTCCTATTCTCTTTTCTGCTTTTTGTGGGTGTGTGTGAGTGTGTTTTTTTTTCTTGGACATGTGCCTTATTTTTCCAGCGAGCTACAGTGCTTTCGGCGACTCCCGTTCAGATTTTCGGCAGGACACAGCAGAACTACCCGTTCCGATAAGCTTCAGGAAAACTTTCTCCAGGTATTAGTCGCGGCGGCAAGGCCAGTTTGCGGCGTTTAGGAGTGAAGAGCTAAGCAACACCGGCCGGGACGTGCAAGAGTTGGTAGCAGTTGATCTCGGGCGTATCAAAGCCTACTTTCAGGTTTTTCCACCGGGAATTGGTACCTCCCGCTCTCTTGTTTACTCTGTACATCGTTTTACGTATTCTAGCTAGCATTCCGTGTGAGGTTTACTTTGTTGATATCTAGTTTTCATCTTTTTGCGTATTCCGCTATAGTGCGTGTGTGCGTCACTATTCTCCATAGTCGGTTGGGGGGATAGTGGCCGCAGCGGGGGATGATAGTGTAAGGTCATGTCCTCGGGGGTGGGGGCGGTGGTGGGGGTGAGTAGGGGAAAGGGAGTGGTACTGCGGGTAGGGCGGGAGGTAAGGGTGGGAGGAAGGTAGCGGACGCTCATAGATTAAGGATTGGGTCGTGGAACATAGGCACTCTGACGGGTAAGTCTATTGAGTTGGCGAAGGTTCTTCAGAAGAGGAGTGTTAACATAGCGTGTGTCTAGGAGACTAGGTGGAAAGGGTCGAAGGCGATGAATGCAGACGGATTTAAGTTGTGGTATTCTGGGGTTGTGAGAGGTAAGAATGGAGTGGGCATCTTGGTAGATAGGGATCTAAGGGAGTCAGTGGTCGAGGTTTGGCGAGTGAATGATAGGTTAATGTCTATTAAGTTGGTTATTGGGGGTTGCGTCCTCAATGTCACCAGCACTTACGCGCTGCAAGCGGGCTTAGACGAGGAGGTTAAGAGGCGCTTTTGGGAGGGCTTGGATGATTTGGTGAGTAGTATTCCCCAATCTGAGAAGTTAGTTATTGGAGGGGACTTTAATGGTCATATTGGGGCTGATGCTGGTGGTTATGGCGAGGTGCACGGTGGCTTCGGCTTTGGGGTTAGGAACGGAGGAGGCACGTCACTGCTTGATTTCGCCAGGGCTTCCGAGCTTCTGATTGCGAACTCGACATTTCAGAAGAGGGAGGAGCATATGGTCACCTTTAAGAATTCGGCGGTGAGGACTCAGATTGATTACCTCCTCCTCAGAAGGAGCGATAGGGGTATGTGTAAGGATTGCAAGGTTATTCCGGGAGAGTCCCTTTCGACTCTTCATAGACTTCTAGTGATGCATGTCGGTCTCTGGGTGAAGAGGAAGAGGGGGGGTGCTCGAGGACAACCGCGGATTAGATGGGGTGTCTTGACTAAGGAGAAAGCACAGGAGTTTGAGATGAGGTTAGAAGAGGGCGGAGCTTGGAGAAGTTCTGGGGAAGCGGACGCTATGTGGTCAGAGACGACGAACTTGGTTAGGGAGGTAGCACGGGATGTGCTCGGGGTATCCAAGGGATATTCAGGCAGACACCAGGGTGACTGGTGGTGGAACGATGTAGTCGAAAGAAAGGTGGAGGTGAAGAAGGTGGTGTTTGCTAAGTTGGCAGGGAGCACAAACAAAGAAAAACGGAGAGAGTACAGGGAGATCTACAAGGTGGCAAGGAAATAAGCAAAGTTGGCGGTTACGGAAGCTAAAAATGTGGCGTTTGGTCGCATGTACGAGGAATTGGGGGAGAAAGGCGGTGACAGGAAGTTATTCCTGTTAGCTAAAGCAAGGAAAAGGAAGGCGCGTGATCTTGACCAAATGGTGCATCAAGGGCGAGGATGGAAGAATTTTGATGGGGGAGTCTCAACTCAAGCAGAGGTGGCAGGCATACTTTCGAGACCTACTTAACGAGGAGGGGGATCGTAACATAGAGCTAGGGGAATTGAGGCATTCAGAGCAACATAGAGACCTTGGGTACTGCAGGCGCATTAGAGCGGAGGAGGTCATGGGGGCTTTGCGTAGGATGAGTAGGGGTCGAGCGACCGGGCCTGATGAGAGCCCGGTGGAGTTCTGGAAATGCATGGGTAGGTCTGGAGTGGAGTGGCTCTCCAGGTTGTTCAATACGATCTTTAGGACCAAAAAGATGTCGGAGGAGTGGAGGTGGAGTACACTGGTGCCCTTGTACAAGAACAAAGGGGACATCCAGTGCTGCAACAACTATACAGGTATCAAATTAATAAGTCACACCATGAAGGTCTGGGAGCGGGTGATCGAGGCGAGGGTGAGGGAGATGACATCTATATCTGTGAACCAGTTCGGTTTCATGCCGGGTCGTTCCACTACAGAAGCTATCCACCTTGTCAGGAGACTGATGGAACAGTTCAGGGATAAGAAGAAGGACCTGCATGTGGTGCTTGTCGACTTGGAGAAGGCGTATGACAAGGTCCCAAGGGAGGTGCTATGGAGGTGCTTGGAGGCGAAGAGCGTGCCGGAAGCCTACATCAGAGTAATCAAGGACATGTACGATGGAGCTAAGATTAGGGTTAGGACGGTGGGTGGCGACTCAGACCATTTTCAAATGGTTATGGGGCTCCATCAAGGATCGGCGCTTAGCCCTCTTTTGTTTGCCTTGGTGATGGATGCTCTAACCCGACATATTCAAGGGGATGTGCCTTGGTGTATGCTATTTGCTGACGACATAGTCTTGATAGACGAGACGAGGGTCGGTGTTAATGAGAGGTTAGAGGTATGGAGACAAACTCTCGAGTCTAAGGGTTTCAAAATAAGCAGATCTAAGACAGAATACCTGGAGTGCAAGTTTAGCACCGAGCCGAGCGAAAAAGGCTGGGAAGTGATGATTGGATCTCAGGCTATCGCCAAGAGGGACAGTGTCAAATATTATGGGTCGGTGATTCAGGGGGACGGAGAGATTGACGGGGACGTCACTCATCATATAGGAGCGGGGTGGTCAAAGTGGAGGTTTGCATCAGGAGTACTGTGTGACAAGAATGTTCCACAGAAACTCAAGGGAAAATTTTATAGAGCTGTGGTTAGACCTGCCATGTTGTATGGGGCAGAGTGCTGGCCAGTGAAGAACTCTCATGTTCAGAGAATGCAGGTTGCGGAGATGAGCATGCTCAGGTGGATGTGCGGGCTCACCAGGTTAGATAAGATTAATAATGAAGTTATTCGAGAGAAGGTGGGGGTGGCCCCGGTGGATGAGAAGATGCGAGAAGCGAGGCTGAGGTGGTTCGGGCATGTGCGAAGGAGAAGTCATGATGCCCTGGTGAGGAGTTGTGAGCGGCTAGCGATGGTCGGCGTATGGCGGGCAGAGGGAGGCCTAAGAGGTATTGGGAAGAGGTGATTAGGAATGACATGACTAGAATGCGGGTTTCCGAGGACATGGCCCTTGATAGGAAAGTCTGGAGGTCTAGTATCAGGGTCATACGATAGGGGCTCCTACAGTTTTTCGTACTCCTCACCCAGGGTTGGGTGAGGCTTGGCAGGGCTATCCACAGATGATTTGCGTATTGGATTGTGTCTCTCTTAAGGTAGTTACTTATGGTAGTTACTGTCTGATATTATTGCATGCTATTTTTTTATGATTCTTATGTTTAGATAATTATTTACGATATTTCTGCTGGAGTTACTAATGCTCTTTTGTCTGTGTTTTTGTTTTTCCTTTCCTTTACTGAGCCGAGGGTCGATTGGAAACAGCCTCTCTGCCCTTTCGGGTAGGGGTAAGGCTCGTCTACATATTACCCTCCCCAGACCCCACTTTGTGGGACTATACTGGGTTGTTGTTGTTGTCGTAATTTGCTCACATCTTAGTTTTACCTACTATTTGATTCTTCTAGGGTAGAGAGGCTGTTTTCAATCGACCCTAGGCTCAGAGGAGAGGAAAAACAAAAACAAAAACAAAAACAAAAGAGCACTAGTAAGTCCAGCAGAAATATCATAAATAATTATCTAAACATAAGAACCATAAATAAAATTGCATGCAATAATTTCAGACAGTAACTACCATAAATAACTACCATATTTAGCATGGAGTAGAATTTGCCGAACCAGTGAGCTATTGATATCCGATGGTCAAAACAAAAAAAATTAAGAACTGCAACCAAAAGTGGTGAGTTGATAATTTCTGTATAGAAGCTTATGTTAAAAGGTTTAATTGCCAGAATCTGTGAAGTTTCTTGGCAAGTTCTTAACTCACAGCGCTTCCTCTTTATGTTTCTGTACATCTATGCACCTTAATACTCTGGAGAAAATGAATATCTCCAGTAATCTAACTCTTAGTCAAAGAATGGTAGAGTACACTTCGATGCACAAAGTGTCTCATATTCATGTAGGTTTCGGAAAAGAGCTGCATCATAAAAATGTGATATAGAACTTACTAAAATACACATATTAATAATTATTTTCATGACTCAAACTCGTAATATATATATCGAAATAACTTTACGATAATTTCAAAACTCCCCTCGCAACCCCTAGTCAAAGATAATCTAGAAAAAGCAAGTTTCATGGAGTTAACTTATTAATTGTTTCCTAGCTCTAAAGAATCTTTTTTTTCCCTAAAAGGACTTTCATTTGCTCTTTTGTTCTTTAGCACAGTACCTTTTTTTAATACTGTCTTAGCCTGTTTGTTTCCTTTTTAATAAGGTCATATTTTGACAAAATGATTGGAGGAAATAATTTGTTTACTAAAGTCATGAAAATGCAATAATATAGTGTATGTTTCTGTGTATGGTCAAGTTAGGCCATCAGACAAAGCAGTTGGTGGGGGCCACTTTCTGTGGGTGACTAACCCCATCTTATCTCATCATTTCGCCAAAGAGCCAATCATTCACTCGCCAACTCCATTTTTTACTCTAATATTGAGTCCCTTCAACTAAAAATAACTCATTAATTTTAGGGATCTGAAACATGAAGATTAAGCTGAAGAATACGAAGAATATGGTGAGAGAAGAAGAGAGAGAAAGAGGGTAATTGAGAGAACTCTTCAGAAGATCGAGAGAGTGTATTAGAGAAAATGAACCCACCGACTTACAAAATATCTGTACACCCACATATATACATCACACAGCGGGTCGGGTCAGACGGCCCAATAATAAAATAAACTTGCGCTCAGATATCAGTCCACTATCAATAATCATCACAGCCCACTACAATGTATACCATGTATACCATGAACATACAATAAATATACAATGAATATACAGGCCTATGTCACTTATGCTTTGGCTTGGAAGCCATGTAATCTCTCATCTCAACAACCCCCCTCAAGTTGGAGGGGGAAACCACCTGCAACTTGAACAGCAAAGGATGAAGCATAGTGCCAGGCCCCCCTCAAGTTGGAGGGGGAAACCACCTGCAACTTGAACAGCAAAGGATGAAGCATAGTGCCAGGCAAAGGCTTGGTCAGAAGATCAGCAAGTTGACGAGTGGTAGGAACATGAAACAGTTGAATGAGGCCATTCTGCAGCTGATCCCGAACAAAATGACAGTCCACCTCGATGTATTTGGTACGCTCATGGAAAACGGGATTGTTAGCAATATGGACAGCAGCCTGACTGTCACAAAACACAGAAAATGGAAGAGAAACAGAGGCACCAAGATCAACTAATAAACGAGACAGCCAAGATAATTCGGCAGCAACCTTGTTGAGGGCCCGATATTCTGCCTCAGCAGAAGACAAGGAAACCACAGGTTGCTTCTTTGATTTCCAACTAATCAGGCAACCACCCAATAACACACAAAACGCAGTAACAGATTTCCTTGTATCAGGGCAAGTAGCCCAGTCATTATTAGAATAACCAACAACAGAGAAATCATCACTGGCAGAATAAAAGAGACCAATAGAAGAAGTGCCTTTGAGGTATCGCAAAACATGTAGGGCAGCAGTCATAGGGGGAAGTCTGGGGCATTTTAGAAATTGACTCAGATGTTGAACAGCAAAACATATGTCAGGCCTAGTATGAGTCAGAAATAAGAACATACCAACAAGACTCCTATACTGATTAGGAGAGGTTAAAAGGTCACCAGAATCAGCATGAAGTTTGACATTAATGTCCAAAGGACAAACAACAGAGTATACATTGGTACAGTCAAATTGATGCAGCATATCACAAACCTATTTATGCTGATTAAGGATCATACCACCAGGAACAACTGACATTTCTATGCCCAAAAAATAATGCAAAGACCCTAGGTCTTTGATTTTAAACTAATCATCCAGAAACAGTTTCAGGGCATTAAGTTCATCATTGTCATCCCCAGTAAGAATAATATCATCCACATAGACTGCCACAACCACAAGGGACTGGGTTTACCTTTGATGAACAAAGAATATTCATTCAAAGAATGTGTGTACCCTCTGGAATAAAGAGCAGAAGACAATTTGGCATACCATTGTCTGGATGCTTGTCTCAGCCCATATAGGAATTTCTTGAGCTTACAAACCAGAGGAGAAGAAGTAGAAGAAATAGAATCAGAAAGAGGAGCAGGAAGAGGTTGTGAAGAAGGTAAAGCAGGAGGAGAGATATCATGATTGAAAGAGGGAAGAGGAGATGGAGCAGCATCAGTAAAATCAGGAACAGGAGAATCAGATGTTGGATCAGATGGAGGGGAAGGAGGAGAGGAAGTATGTATAGTAAAATTTTGGTCAGGGGAATGCTCAGCAGGAGGAATAAAGGGAAAAGATGAAGGAGAAGAATGAGCAGAAGAAGGTTTATTCTTAAAGGGAAAACAAGTTTCATGGAATATAACATCCCTGGAGACAAAACATTTCTTGGAAACCAGATCATACAGTTTATAATCCTTGTTGGCAAATGGGTAACCCAGAAAAACACAAGAGAAGGCTCTAGGCTTTAACTTGTCCCTTTGAGGAATAGGAACAGCATCATAAGCAAGGCACCCAAATGCCCTCAAATAAGAATAGGATGGAGCTTTCCCAAACAAAATTTCATTAGGAGACTTATTGTGAAGTATTCTGGATGGTATTCTGTTAAGGAGATAAGTAGCAGTCAACAGAGAACCCCCCCCCCCCCCCCCAGAATGACACAGGTAGGCCAGATTGAAAAAGTAAGGCTCTACATGTTCCAAGAAGGGTTCTGTGCTTTCTTTCAACAACACCATTCTGTTGAGGTGAATGAGGGCATGAGGTTTGATAAATAATCCACTGGCTACTAAAGAAAGATATACCCTCAATGATGGATCCCAATTCTAAGGCATTGTCACTTCTAACAATTTGAACCACAGTGTTAAACTGAGTTTTAACAAAACAGATGAAAGACTTAAGCAGGGAAAAAGCATTGCTTTTAGAGCCCATTAAGTGTGTCCAGGTTGCCCTACAGAAATCATCAACTGTTGTAAGGAAGTATCTACAACCAGAAGAAGTAGAAGTGTGGTAAGGTCCCCAAGTATCCACATGTATTAATTGAAAGGGTCTAGTAGTACTGATACTGCGATCAGGAAAATGGAGTCTGGTTTGTTTGGCCATAGGACAGAGAGAACAAGGAAAAGGTTGTTTAGAAGCAAATGAAAAAGACAAACCAGAAATATGTCTTATATTTGCAAATGAAGTATGCTAGTCTTAAATGCCAAATGTAATTCATATCAGTGGTAACAACATTATTACAAATGGAATTATTTACAATTGGAGGCAAGGCAACATCTTTGCTGTCAGACACATTGTCATCATTACAAAAATCAGACAAAGCACATATTGAAGTAGATGAAGAACCAGTAGAGGGAGAAGGGGAAGGTGGCACCCAAGACAATTTGTATAGGCCAGCTTCCTCTTTACCAAGATCCAGAAGCCTCTTCAGAGAAGAGTCCTGTATCATGTGAAGTAAACAGGAAGTTGGGGTAAACAAAAACTATATAGTGCAATTGTTTTACCAACTTGTGGACAGAAATCAAGTTGTGTTTAAATGAAGGAACCAGAAGCACATTGTGAAGACTAAGGGATGAAGTTAATGGAAAAGAACCTGTACAAGTTACTTTCACTTTGTAACCATTAGGCAAATTTACAAGATAAGGAACAGTCAAAGGTATGATGTTAAAGAGTAGGTTTTTTATCATGTGTCATATGATTAGATGCCCATGAATCTATGATCCAGGTGACAGAATTAATGTGTGTAAGCATGCATAATTTGGAATCAGAAACTAGACTCTCAGTCAACATAGTACCAGCAAAATTAGCAGCATACATGGGAGGAGGAGCCTGAGCACTGGAATCCCCTAACTGGGTCTGTTGCAACAAGCTCATCAATTGATCATATTGATGTCTGCTCAACCCTGGTATCACAGAACTTTGGTCATCTATCTTTGTAACAGGGTGATGGCTGCCAGGAGGATCCCCAAAAGGAACAGACATATTAGGATTCCCATGATTAACAGACAGACTTTCCTCACCAGTGGAGACATGAGAAGCAGCAGATTTCCTTCCCTTGTATTTGATATTTTGAGGAAACCCATGAATCTTATAGCACTTATAATTAAGTGCCCACATTTCTTGCAGTATCTGCAAAATAAGGGCCCTCTACTTTGCTCAAAATTAACTCTGGGTCTGAAAACAGGGGGATTAGGCACTGTGGCCTGATTAAACCCAACTGAGTGCTTATTTGTATTAGCATTAAAGGACATAGAGTCTGGACTGATTTGAGAAATAGATGGAACTTGTCTTTATTTCTCATCATTAAGCACTATATTGTAAACACTGTCAAGGGAAGGAAATGGATGCATCATCAACAAGTTACTCCTAACCCCCATGTATGCTTCATTTAACCCCATAAGAAATTGGAATACCTTGTTTTCACCATCTTCCTGAATTATTCCATTTTTAGCAGCACACACACATCTCTGCCCATGATTTGTGCACATTGTGCCCAACTCATCTCACAGTCCTTTGAGTTTATTAAAATATGAGGCTACATCTAAACTCATCCCACAGTCCTTTGAGTTTATTAAAATATGAGGCTACATCTAAACAGCCTTGAGAGGTGTGAGAGAGTTCCCTTTTTAATTCAAAAATTTTAGTCTTGTTAGGAGTACCATATCTTTTCTCAATTTGGGACACTATCAGCAATCTGAGGAGATAGGGAAGCGGTCAACCAGGAAATGACCATGTTATTACATCTATCCCACAGCCTTTGTTCAGCCACATTAGTGGTTGGTCGAGGACATGAGCCATCAACAAATCCGATTTTTTTAGCAGATAAGGCAACAATCATCTTCCTCCTCCAACCTCCATAACCACTGCCTGAAAAGGGAGTGGACACAAGAGACATACCAGGAACGTCGGAGGAGTAAATTAGGAGGGGACTAGTATAATCCGCGGGGGAGGTATTAGTATTCGTATTATCAGCCATGAATAATGAACAAGGTTAACAACACAGAAATAGTCTCAATGAACAGATCACAATCAAACCAGAACTCACATGCAACATATACAACACTTAGAACAGAGAAAGTGTTACCCTCCTTCTTCGCAACCAGAGCGGCCTTCAACCACCGGATGAAACTAAGTCCGGTCACCGGAAATTGCAGATAATCGGAAACCCACCAAAATAAGGTCACAGACGTCGGAAGCTTACCCAAAACGTCTATCGACCGAAAGCAAAGTCATCGGATTGCATCAAAACCCCGAGTCCGAAGGTCGGAAAACCCTAGAATTTGAAGGACTCACCAGAATAAGACCAGAGATGTCGGAAAATCACCCAAAACATCTACTGATACATGATCGGAGCCCCAAACAGTCAGAAAAGTCCCGATTATCCGATTAATCATTCATCGAAAAATATACGAACGATATTTTTCTAAGATAACCGAAGAAAAACTTCAGCAAGTATCGATAACACATAACAGAGAAGGATCGGAAGATTTTCCCGCTCTGATACCATGAAAAGAATGGACATTTGGCCTAACTCAACCCCAAAAGCTAGCTTATGAGGTAAGGATTGCCCAAGCCATATAAGGAGACCAAGGACCTCAAATCCCTCCGATGTGGGACAACTCAACCCCCCCCCTCACCCAGATCTCTGGAGCGTGGACAACATAAATGGGGGCCCAACATCGGTAACAATAATTGGGATGAGCCTGGCTCTGATACCATGAAAACATGAAGATTAAGCTGAAGAACACGAAGAATATAGTGAGAGAAGAAGAGAGAGAAAGAGGGTAGTTGAGAGAACTCTCCAGAAGATCGAGAGAGTATATTAGAGAAAATGAACCCACCGACTTACAAAATATCTGTACACCCACATATATACATCACATAGCGGGTCGGGTCAGGCGGCCCAATAATAAAATAAACTTGGGCTCAGATATCAGTCCACTATCAATAATCATCACAGCCCACTACAATGTATACCATGTATACCATGAACATACAATAAATATACAGGCCTATGTCACTTATGCTTTGCCTTGGAAGCTATGTAATCTCTCATCTCAACAGGATCTTCCAAAAGTAGTCAGTTAAATTTATTATTTATTTTTAATAGTATACGTTGATTATATATTTTTTTATTTTTGTATTGTCATTTTTTCTTGAGTCGAAGATTTATTGGAAACAGTTTTTTTACTTTTCATATAGAGATAAGGATTACGTACACACTATCTTTCTTATACTTTATATATGAGATTATACTGAGTTTGTTTTCGTTATTGTATATTGATTATATACGAACGTACACATATTATATATGAATTATTATATATTCGCTAATTAATTTTAATTTAAACGACTAAGTGAGCAGTTATTTAAATTAACTGTTCTTAATTATTTAAGCTCCAACTGGAAAGGTGCCCTGTTATTTACATTTTCTTACCTACCACTTTCCTATAAGTACTCTTTTGGAGGATTTTCCCTTGTCTTTATCCAACCTTGGGCTGATCCTCTTTGTTTTGATATCATTTTTCTACAAAAGCAGCATTTTTTTAATCAAAGTAATATGATATTAGTTAAACAAGGGTTTCAAACGGGACATTTTTGAGTTACTTTAAACCACCCATTGTTGTTATGTTTACATAATAGTATTTACATTGCAACCCACAAAAAAACTAGTTAATTTAGTTCCTAGAATATCTGTCCAAAATACATTTTTGGCAAACATTGGAGGAACTGCTAGGAATAAGGACTTATTCAGAAAATTTTCTTCGGCTGCTTCCTTTGCCAACACATCAACTACTCTGTTCTGCTCCCTGTAGATGTTCCTCACCACCACTCTACCCATCCTTTGGATGATTGATCTGCATTCGTAAATTAGAGGGTCAAAAATAAGATGTTCATTTATTAACATATTTATTGTTTCTACTGAATCAGTGTCTATTTCTAACGGAACTAGGTTGTTCAGTTCTGCTAGTTGTAGACCCTACATGAGGACCTGTATTTCTGCCAATGTGTTCGTTGTTCGAGGTAAGTTATTAATGTAGCCCAATATCCAGTCTCTAGTGTGATTTCTTAAAATTTCCCCTGATCCTCCTATTCATAAGTTTCCTTTGTTTCTTCATTGGTGTTTAGTTTGAAGGAATCTCTAGGAGGGAGTATCCTTTTTAGCATGATCAGGTGTATTACCATTGCCGTTGCCTTTGAAATAGTGTTGTTTGCATTAATGTGTTCTTTTTTGTTATTAAAAATATTGTTGTTTCTTGTCAACCAAATGTTCTAAAGGCAAAAAGGGATGTGGTTATCTCAGTTGAGGCAACTGTTGTACTTTACAGCTTTGAGAGTTTGCTAGGATGATTGCCACAACTTGCTACTTAGGACTGGTTGAGGCATTGTGGGACCTGATGATTTTGATAAGATATCATTCCAGAAATGGATAGCATTAGGGCATTGAAAGAAAATATGGTCAATATTTTCCTGATTATTGCTACTTAGGACTGGTTGAGGCATTGTGGGTCCATTTGAAGTGTGTTTCCTCCTTAGGAGGGTGGTCTTTGGTGTTCCTACTTATGAAAGAGTAAGCAGAGCTATTGGAGAACTACCCATTGGAAGTGAGGTTCCATATAAAGTTGTCCTCCTTATTGGTGGAACTAGGAATGAACATAGAGTTGAGGAGGTTTAGGATGTTTGGGGGAAGGGTGATGGACAATGTTGAGGTGTCCCAAGTGTCTCTACAGTGCATTGCTTCAACCCGGACTTGGAGGTCATTTTGGGTTTGCAGTCTTCTATCATTTGCCTGATTGCTAGTTGGTTAGGGATCCAAATTTCATTCAAGAAGTTGACAATATTCCCTGTATTAACTACCTATCTTCTAGCTTTTCTACAAATCTCCCAACCATTGAGTAACCCCTTCCAGGTTGGGGATTTAAGGTTCCTTGGATATCTCAAAATATGGGCTGGTCTAGATATGCTGCAATGTTTGTGAATCAGAACTCTAGCCAAAGGCTATTGGTGTTCTTGTAAGTATCCACGCCTGGTTTGAAACAACAACTTTATTTTTAATGTTAGCTTTTTGCAGCCCTACCCCCTCCCCTCCCCCCCCAGCTTTGGTTTTGTTGACTACATCCTATTTAATCATATGAAGTTTTTTCCTTTCTGGTGTAGTGCCTGAAAGGAAATTTCTCTAGATTCTATCTAATTGGTGACCTTTGTAGGGAGATTTATATATTGCATTACATGGCTTGGGATGTTGTTCAAGGTAGCCTTGGCTAGGGCTGTTCTCCCAACCATGTTAAGGCATTTTATTTTTCAACCAGCCATCTTGGATTGCATATTATCAACGATGAATTGGAAGTCTGAGGCTACTTGCTTTTTATGGAAAATTGGAAATCCTAGGTATTTCCCAAATGTTGTTTTGTATTTGATGGATAGAAGAGTGGTGAGATGTTAGGTGGTATCTTGGGTGATGTTTGAGGAGAACAAGACTCTGGATTTAGTTAGATTAATCTTTTTTCCTAACTGATTATTGAAGTTTTGCAATAGAGTGAATGGTATTGCAGTTCCTGAGGTTTCCTTTGGCAAAGAGAGTAAGGTCATCTGCAAAGAATAGATGTGAGATTTTTGGTCCAGACCTACTTATGCTTATGGGTTGCCATTGATTTTGCTGAACTTCATTGTCAATGGATCTAAAAAATCTTTCCATGCATAGAAGGAATAGATAGGGGGACATAAGGTCTCTCTGTCTAATGTCTCTTAAGGGGTTGAAGGATTCAGTTATCCCCTATTGACAAGTATGGCGATGGAGGAATTACTTATACAAGACATGATTATTTTGGATAAGCTCTTAGGGATGTTGAAGGCATACAGAGTGTCTCTAATAAAAGACCATTCCAGCCCACTAGGTCTAATTTTAGGATCATGTTACCACTCTTACCCTTCATTTTCCTGAAGTGATTGACATATTCTTGGACAATGATTGCATTGTCATTGACCCTTTTGTTAGTGAGAAAACTTTCTTGGCTTGGCCCAATGATGTGGGGTAGGATAGGTTTTATCCTGTTCACAATAATTTTCATGATTGATTTATAGATGGTGTTGCACAGGCCAATAGGTCTAAAGTTTTTAAACATTGAAGCTTGTGGGTATTTAGGAATTAGGCACAAAGGAGTTTGGTTCACGGTGTTATTCATGGAGCAAGTGGTGTTATGCATGGAGCAAGTGGGAATTTTTTTGGCAGAATTATGTGACAGAATCCCCTACAATATCCCAGTATTTTTTATAGAAGAAGGGATGAAGGTCATCTGGGCCTGTGAGCGTTATGTGTAACGGGAAATCTCATCATATTCGATGGAGACACAATATTGTTAGACAACTACTCTCTAGTTGTGTTATCACAATTGACTACGCAAAGTCAAGAGATAACGTGTCGAATCCACTTACAAAAGGCCTATCTAGAAAGGCAGTTAAAATATCATCAAAGGGAATTGGGTTAAAGGCCTAGGACACGTCATCATGGCGGTAACTCTACCTAGTAGATAGGAGATCCCAAGAGCTAGGTTAAAAGAGATCAAACAAAATTATGAATGACGGTTCAACATTATCAACGAACTCAACCCATTCTCGTGATGAATTCAAAAATGAGGTATAACATTAAGGCTTTTTGATGAGTCAATAAAGCTTAAAGGTTTTTAATGATTTGCTAGATCTGGCAGGATATGACCAGATAGTGTGTCTTAAGGATTACATGTTCAGGAATCACCTATGTGAGCGTAAAGTATAAGCCGTTTCAAGGAGAATGAAAGTAAAGGCCCATTCTCTAAGCACTCATGAAACTGGGCGGTGTTCATGGCTGAAACGAACACAACCATGAGAACCACAGATGTTTAAAGATTGAGTGTGACTTATGTTGTCTAGGTATACAACAAAACTCGGCGGTTCAAAGATATCAAATCTACCAATTGACCAAGTTTATCCCATATAAGTTCACTACGGAAAGTTCATAGGGAAACCTACTTATATATCCAGATTCAATCAATTCTTGCATGTAAAACACACACACATCTGCGCATTCCTTTAAGTTTATAGCCATTTCCCATTCATGTCAGAGATTATTGGATTTGTTATTAATTATTAATAACAAAAGAGGTGCGAATGGAAAAATGTGGAAAAAGAATGGAGGGAAGTAAAATTTTGAATGAGTTCATTTCACCACTTCACTTTGTCTCTGATTGGTAGAAGGAAAGAAAATCTTTGTGTATATGTATATATAAGCTCATCTTTTTGCTCTTAAAGAGCTAAGAAGAAGTCAAGCCTCGCGCCGTTATGGTCGCTCCTCGGCTTCGGCTTCAGATTCGTATTCGAATTTGGATTTGGTCAAAGATCGATTGATTGATTAATCTTTTTGGACAACATTCTTTTCAAATAATTAATTAGTTAATTAAATTAAGTAAAGAAAATTCAATCCGGAATGACCCGCTACCCGGTCTGGTATGGCCCGTTTTTCCTTCCCGGGGTGGTTCGCTGTTCATCGGCGTTCTTGGTACCAACACTCCGGTGAGTTAAATCATTCTATCCCAGGAGGACATATTCCAGAACATCGGGTATTTGAGTGGAATAATTACCTTAAGGACACACTGTGTATTTAGTGGGCTCGATTTATTCTTATTAGTATTTTCAAAATTTATTTTGAAGAAGTTTATTGTTTACGGAATTTAATATCTACTAACTTTCTGTTTCTGTTTTTAAAAAAATTATTATTTAATTTATTTACAGCAATACAGATTGACAACAATTCAGGTCAAAGAAAGATTTTAATGTATTTTAACTTTCAAACTACAGCTAGCTAGTTAATTATCACCATTTTTTCTTAATTTCCCTCACAGTAATATTATTCTTTTTCTATAATCCTAAAGGCAGCATCGCTGAGTAATATGTAGAAGGATATGTTTTGGTTAAGTACTTCCACGTACGTACGTTGATAGAAAATATGTTTTTAAATTAAGTAACAAGAGCATCAACTACTCACATTATATATATTTTCAACATAAGTCAACGGATTAATGTGACCCCTACCAACATAAAGTCAAATTTCGAGCCTCTACACTATTTCGTTTCGAGAGATCAAGGCGATGATTGATGTATGTAATTAAACTCCAAGACGAAAATTAAAATTTGAATAAAAAAAGTAGGTACGTACTTCATTTGGTCCACAATATCTCTCTTTTAATTTGTACACCATAAGAATGATATTTAATACTTTCTTAACCATAAAACTGCTTGACTAAATTACATTTTATCTTATTTAATTAGTACTCCATTAATTGGAGCGGTTAAAGATATATCTGAAAAGGAAAAATAAATGACTTGTTACTTTTCCTAAACATCAAACTTTATGAAATAAATTCAGTTTATTAAAATAGCTAATATATGAGACGGGAGAGTACTAGGATAATACTAATTAATAGTTGTAAATCAGTATTACACGGCACTTGGAACACATTAATTTGAACATTATTCACAAAAATTTGGACGTTCACTTGTCAATGTATACTAAAGGTGACAGACGGTTCAACCGGTCTGGTTCGGGTCGTGATTTTTTCGACTCGTCCGGGTTACGGGCCGGGCAGAGTTTAGCAGGAGCAGATTCGTAGCGGGCCGGGTTTGTTCGGGTTAAAATTGAACCATACGGGCTACGGGTTGAAGGGGGCCGGCCCGGGCCGGGTTTAGTATATTTTCAATTTTTTTTGGAATTGAGTATAACTATTAAGTTACAATTATATTAATACTTTGTAATAATTGAATGAATACAAGTAAGATGGGAAAAAATTGCACTTATTGCAAGTGCTACTTTATTTCTCAATTTCAAATTAAAAAGTAGAAAATGAAATGTTTACATTTTTTCTAACAAGTAAACTAGTGAAGTAGTAATTTCAAATGTTTTGCATCGCCTTAGTAAGTTCATCATAATCAATATGAACCGATTGACCTTCTTCTGGGGAGTTAAATTCGGATGGGTTTCCAGTAGCTTTTCTACACGCTACCAGTAGCTTTTCTACACGCTATTTTAGCAGCATTAAACATATTGTATAAATGAAATATAAGCTAAAATTAAATATGCAATTAAAATATTAAATAAGAGAAAGAGTTGGAGGGAGTGCACCGAATTCGACAATAAATTGAGCACTTGATTACGCAAATCTGGTGTTACCACGAACAAACGTCAAGCAAGTATTTCAAATTTGAACTCCAAGCTTCAAATTCCGAATGACAAATTGCGATAAATTAAATTCGAAAAAAGAGTGGCAAATAAAATATGAAATCTTGCAAATTGAAGGGAAGAGATAGATTGATAATTTGAGAATTGAGATTGAGATAAAAATTTTGGGTGAAGAAATGAAGAAGAGATGAGGATATTTATAGATTTTAAGAAGGGGTAATATTGTAAATTAATAAATACAAAAAATAATTAAAAAATGGCCATTTTTGCAAAATCATCCGTTGGCCAACGGATCTGTATCGTTTCCAACGGTAATGTGGGCCCCACATATTCAAAAATCAAAAAAAAAAATATTACCGTTGAACCGGGCCGGTCCGGGCCGGTCCTACCGGTTTACGGTACTGTTGACATATACCGGGCTGGTCCGGTCCGGTTCCGACACCAAAAAATCCTAACAGACCAACCCCCTACCCCCTTAAACCCAGCCCAGCCCGGCCCCTGCTAACCGATACGGTCCCGGGTTTTACCGGTTCGGTCCGGGCCGATCCCGGTTCAACCCGGCCCGATTGACACGCTTAATGTATACCTAAGATTTTCTTGAGCATTTTCCAACAGATCTTTTAAGTTGTTTTTCTTTTTCTTCAAATTGGCGAGCGCGACAGGCTACATTTCTTTTTAAGAGGTATAGTCTCCTGTAAAATTATATCTTCGTGCATCGGCCTTTTAATCTTACATAGGATTCCAACTGTTTTGTTGAGATTTAGTTGGGGATCGGAAAATAAATTATAATATGGTGAGGATGAAAGGAAAAGATATAGTATAAAATGATTGCAGATGAGCTTAATGATGAACGATTAATGATTGACGGGCAGGAAATTAAATAGGAAAAGGAGAAGGTTGGCAACAATGGCAAATGCCAGAACGTCAGAACCTGCAATTCTTTACCTTACCTCCTCCAATATATTACACTCTGTGAGACAACTCTCTCAAAGTGACCACATTCAATAGCAACGTGTCAAATGGTAACTCAGTATCGTAGCAGGCCTAAGGGATTGGAGCTGGGAACCTAAATGCCAACTTTTTGGATTCAAAATATTTTTTCTGTCCGAAAAATGTTATTTTTGTATATGTAACGCAGTATTGTATCGGGCTATACTTTAATGATGTTTCTGTCATTAAAGTATAGCACAATATAATACTGCTAATGGTATAATACAATGTTCCATATAGCACGGTATTATAACGCGCTATACTTATTTGTAAGCCCACCAATTAATCTTTTGCATTTAACTGGCATAACTGAAATTCAAATATATAAAAAGCGCAGTATAATACCGTGCTATACGTGTTTGTGGGCCCGCTAATAACTCTCATGTTGTTAACTGATATAATGATAATTCAAATGGGTATAGCGCGGAATTACTTTGCATTGCCTTATTCAAAGGTGTTAGGATTTTATGAAAATCCATTCAAAAAAAATTATAATTTATGTTTAAACTTTTATTCTTGTTACCAATCATTTTTCGAAGAGCCAAAAACAAGGGTTTCATTATATTGGTTGGGGAGGGGGATGAGGGAGGGTGAGGTTGTAATGGAGAATAACTCTAGGAGGTATAGTTCATCTCCACAGTGTCATCTTAAATTGCCGCTTATAATGGAGTACGATAAATTGTTATCGTTGTTACGTAAAAAAAAATGAGTGTGAGGAAACGTTCGGTGAACCTTAAAGTAACCGATAGATTTTCGTATTCTGTGACTCCGCAGGGACTTGCTTATTATTCTGAGTTTAACATCGAAGGTGATGAAACATTTAGAAATTTATTGTAATATACTTGTTGAAAATGTACGTCAAAGCCGAAAACATTTGCAATAATGAGATTGTGCAAAGCAGAGATAACCCCCAGCCATCGGGTGGTTATTTTGAGGCCATTTTAGCCCAACATGTTCCGGCTGAAAGAGTTTGGCCGGATCTTAACTTATCTTCGTGGGTGAATGATGAGTGAGTAAATAATTTCTCTCCTACTTTACATAATCCACAACATGTCTAGTAAACTTCAATTTTCCTTTCTGTTACGATATTTATTTGTTGTGGAATTGAATTTGTATTAACACTCATATTCTCCGCAAAGGGTATCGTCCGGATATGAGTTTTACAAGTTATGATCCCACACCCAGTTGGAAAATGCATAGTTCTGGCATGTTGGATCACGATGGTCCATCCGGGAGTCATCACCAACAGGAAAATATGCATCGTGGAATATCAATGCAGTACGACTTGTAAATGAAGTAATATAACTATATGTAAAATATTTATCAATTTGAGTAGCTTATTATTTTGTTCTTTTTGTGCAGCGAAAACGAGCAACTTAATGGTCCTGACTTCACTAAGTTACCCGTAAATGACGTATTTTCTCATGATATGGCAGACTTGCAGAGTTAGGAATATAATAGTGAATATGACAACAACGCCAATGAGTCTGGAGATGACACACCCTTCTCTGACGAGGGTGATGATGAGGAGGAAGTGAATGTCGAACCTGAGATGACGAGGGAGCATGCTCCTCCACCTCCCGTTAGACCTGTCACACCTTCTTTTTTGGCTTACACGTGGCTACCCCGAAAAATGACACGTATATATGAGTTTTTCCAATTAAAGTGACATTATTTGATATGGGATTAATTATTTGTTTCAAGAGTCTCTACTTGGGATAGGTTTGGCTTTTGGTGTCCCAAGTCACCGGTTTATTTAAAATCCCAAATCGAGAAAATTTCGACTGCCCGATTGGAGTCTGCGAACCAGAAATTTCTGAGTAAGGAATTCTATTAACCCGAGGGAAGGTGTTAGGCACCTTCAGATCCCGTGGTTCTAGCACGGTCGCTTAAACTCATTATAATTGGCTATAGATCTGATTTGTTATACCTGTTTAAACCTATAATACAATTATTAACCGCTTTTAATAATTTATAGGAAGTTTTCAATTTCGTTAAAATACGTCACGGATCACGTCACATAAATGCGCATGGAATTTTAGACACATTTTAACTTTATTGATATTTGAATTTGGGCCACATAAATGCGCACCCGAGTTTAGTAAGGAATTTTATTAGCAAACTCGTGCCTACAGTAACTACATTTTCAAAATTCATGGAAAGCCGTGAAATTTGCTAAACGGCACTTCCGATTTTCTAAATATTTTTATCCATTTACGGAGCCTCGTGATGTTTGATTAGATGAACGCATATCCTTTTAT
This sequence comes from Nicotiana benthamiana, assembly GCA_034376525.1. Taxonomy (NCBI): domain Eukaryota; kingdom Viridiplantae; phylum Streptophyta; class Magnoliopsida; order Solanales; family Solanaceae; genus Nicotiana; species Nicotiana benthamiana. Next base: position 5,828,380 of record CM067326.1, read on the forward strand.
TTTATAAGGACATCCTAAGGAGTATTAAATTCTCTATTAGGCTTGCGCCTAAATACCCTAATCATTTAAACATGAGCCACACATTTGGAAAACTAGTTCTTGTGTTTCAACTTCATTCATGGCTAATCACACATGCCAGGCCTCAAATTTTGGCTAGCCCAGAAACATTCATCATATCTGACCATTACTGGGTCTTTCAACTAGGCCCATAATTAATTTGAACTAAGGAGTCCATATGAACAAATTTCGATAATGCTTCTTTTGGCTCGAGTTTATACACAAAATTAGTTAACTACACAGTCATAAAGAGGATACTAATGATAAATTTATATCAGTTTTCAGTACCAAATCTGGACTAAATGATTCATATACTCGTCAGTCGAAGTATACGAATACAACTTTCAAAATTCGATTATGATCCTGATTACAACATGTTAAATAAATCTAAAAGACCCATTGCTAATGTACTGAAACTTAAACGAATTAAAATGTTACACAGCGTTTCTATCTTTAAGTGATTACCAAAGCTAATATTCCTAAATCCAGTATTTCTAATTGCAAAAAGGAACAACATCTGAACCAGCCATACCAATAGTTAAACTTACTATCAATTATATATGTAAAAGAAAAACTCAGTCAAAAGTCCAATTATTACATGTTGAATCAGTCCCAAATGTCCAGTTATTACAAAAATGAACACGTTCAAACATCAAAGTACAACAAGATAATTATCTTATCACTACATATATTCAACTAGAGACGGGTAGGGGGGAACAGAGTGAGGAGTCAAAAATAAAAATAGCAAACGTAGGTCTTCACACTTAGGAATACATTACACCGGAACTTCATATATCAATGAACATCGAATATACTTGTAATTAAGCAGAAAGCAGAAGCCTTTGAGTAAATACAATGAATCAGCCAGGCAAAACAGCAAACCAATCGAACAATATACCTAGAGTTTCAACAGATTTTGAGGGATTTAAAAAATCTCAGAGGATTAAGAATTAGAACTGATTTTTTATCACATATATAGGAAGAATATGTATTTTTCTCTATAGAATTCAAAAGAAAGATTCCAGATTCTCTTAAAAATGATCAGATGGTTTCTTTTATAGTTGAGCCTTAGGGCATCAGCTTTTCCTTTTTTTTCTTTAGTCCTTGAGTTAGATTTCAGCTTTTCTAAAATGATCCCTCATTTCCTGACTTGTGCCTCAAGTTTTAGGCTGAAATTGTCTTTTAATCCCTCACTAGAATGTTCTACGGGGTTACTATTAGATATTTAAAGTTCAAATCCCTCTTATACCCCTGAAGCTTTAACCTTAGTTATTCCTTGACCCTGGTCGATTGTGTTTGGGTTATGGGCCAAGGTTTGGTCTTGCATTAACATGTCCACTGGATCCATTCAACTAAGTGTCCTAATATGGATTGGCTTATCGGCTATTATAGCATAAGATCATAAACATTCATGTATCTTTATATTAAAATCAATGGATAACAATCCACCAGAAAACCAACCAACTAATACTTATTATAAGAAAATCCTAATTAAATCACACAATAAAAACTTGACACAAGGATTGAAATGAGTAACAGGGATTGCTTATTCATTTCATGAACAAAATCAGGAAACAATTAAAGGTTCAACCAAACAAATCAACCTAAACTATGACAGTACTGAAGATCAATAATTACTATGAAGATCAAACACTTAGTAGCTTAAACGCCTAACCAAGATAATCAGAATGTCAGGGAATAAACAAATGAAGATCATGAGATGAAGGTCAACAAAACATAGGAATCACGCTACTGAAGAATCAACAAACTAAACTTTCAGAATCAAGGATCTAATATTAACAGGATATCAAATCATTCAAGAGACGAAGGGATTTCAAACTAATAACAACCAAAGGCATATAACTACTGAAACTATTTCATATGAGATTGTAGACAAACAAACAGTTATTTAAAAGAAATCAAAGCATCTAACAAATAGAGATGAAGCAAATATATACAGAAAAAGACAAAATACTTAGCTTTTGTTCTACACATGCACATCCACTTGACACCATTTCGTTGGTTCCTGACCCCTTCTGTAGAGGTTCTTTAACCCTCTAGGGCAGATGCCATGGTGGGTGACAGTTTCAGAAGTTCAGGAAGGGCATTTATGATTTGACACCCCAGTGAGTTCTCAGATCTAAATTTCTTCAGTGATTGATGTTGTTTCGGAGTCGTGGGTGGCATGGTTGGGGAGGGGAATGGCCAGGGATTGCCTGGGAGGAGTTTGACCAAATTCCGACAGGGTTTGAGATTTAGGGTTACACTTCAAATTAATATTCGAAGCATTCTAAATGGATTCGAAGGGTGTAACACACATGGTTGGAAATAGGGTATTGAGTTGCTTCTAGGGTGTAAGTTAGGAGGGGGTTGGAGTTGAGTCGCCGGAGATGGGGGGTTCCGACGACCTTTTTGTGAATATTTGAGACGATGGGGGTTATTTGAAGGGAGTGAAATGCAGGACGGGTAAGGGGAGGTCCTGGTGGTCTTATGGTGTAAAACTGGGGAGGTTTGGAACAAGGTCGCCGGTGACGGTGGTTCCGATGACCTTACTTTCTAATATTCGAGACGAAGGGGACTTATCCGACGGAAACTAGTCAGTGGACGGGATAAAGGAGGTTGTGATGGTTTGGTGGTGTAAATCTAGGGAGGTTTGGTGACCGGCCGCCGCCGTGAGGCGATCTTCGGCGGCAGCGTTAAAGTGGTAGACGGGTGGTCAACGACGGTCAAGGGGTGGTCAATGGGTGGTCATGGGTGGTGTTATATCGGGGAAAATGGTACGAGGAAGGAGAGGGGTTTAGTCTCTGAGTGTATAGAGGCGTTTGGACATATGTATATGTTTTTGGGGGAAAGCTTTATGGCTGTTGGATGATCAAATGATCAACGACTGCGATGCTTGGCCTTTAAACAGTGTCGTTTGGGTTGGTCCTTGGTGTGGACTGGATCATGGTGGTGTCGGGCTGGGTCTGTGGATCTTTTAAGGGTTAATTGTTTGGGCCACTCAGGTCTGGCCCAATTGTGGCCAGCCTGAGTGGCTGTGCATATGTATATGTATTTTTTGTCATTTTCTTTTTATTATATTTAATCCTTAATTTTATTTAAAAACAAAAATTTTAATTAACATAAATAAAAATGTAACAAGTTGAAATTAAACCAAAATATTTAAAAATTCCAGAAATACTATTTGCACACATATATGTTTTTTTGTATTTTAATTTGTAAAAATAAACCTATTTAACAATTAAATCCTAAACAATTTTAAACATGCTTTAATAAATACGCACTGGCTCACGATTAAATTCTAAAATAAATATTTAAAGAAAATCCTAAACTTTTGAGAGTCCTGTAGGAGCCGTTTCAACCGGGTAAAAATAATATGCTCACAGCTGCCCCTCTTTGCACGGGAACACGAAGAGTTTTCGTGCAAAGAAAAGTGAGCAACTATATGTGATTTCTGTCCGATTGAATACTTCATGCGAAGCATTTGAAAAATTTCTGACCGAACCTTGCTTCAAAGGTTGCCTACATATCCTTGGCAATAAAGGAATCAGGTCAATGTAGTTCTGGAAGTTTTGATAGCTGGGACTACCGGGGAACTGTGGTTGACTGTTGTTGCTGCTGTTTTTTCTTGCTGAGCTCCTTATTACACCAAAATAAAATCAAAAGCTAAGCTAGCTAAGCCTATCAACTACAAGTTACAAAATTCCTATCTATGAGTCTCTTGAAGCTTGATCTTGAGTCTTGGCTATCTTTTGCTGCAGACTCCGATCTGAATCTTGATGCTCGTTAGCTGCAACTGCTGGCTCAGTCTTCAATTGCGAAATAAAGCGAGACGTGCGGAGCTTGTGACTTCAATTACACTTTGAGCAGTCTGTGTCTTTGTCCGCTTCATCGTTTTGAGTTCACTTCTTTTGTCCTTTTTCTTTTCTTTTGTTCTGAATTGACACTTATACTTTCAGTCATTCCGAATCTTGTGCCTTAAGGTGAAACCTGCTCAGACAGCAACAAAAACGAACAAACGAAATTTTCTGCCCCAGTTTTAACTAGAAAATTTCGTGAGTTATTTGCAACACACAACTATGCTATTCTTTATTGAAAACAACAAAAATCGGAATTGTGTATCCCTGTGAAAAATTGCCAGGTTATGCTCGGAAAGAAAAAGGGTTCTTGCTAGGGATAAGATGATATTCCACGGGTTATGCCGGGATAGATATGAAAAGGGGTCTTTGTGGAAATGGAAAGAAAAGATCTGCGGGTTATGCTGGGATTGGAAAGTTCCTGCTTAGGATGGAAGGAGATTCATGGGTTATGGAGAAATTCCTGGGTTATGCCAGGAGATCCACAGGTTGTGCCGGGATGAATGAAAGGTTCCTAGGTTATGCTAGGGAAGTCCGCGATTTATGCCGGGATTGGAATGAGATCCTGGGTTATCCCAGGAGAATCCGCGGGTTATGCAGGGATGAATGAAAAAATCCTAGGTTATGCTAGGGAGATCCATGGGTTATGCTGGGATGAAAGGGGATCCTGGTTTATGCCAGAGAATCCGCGGGTTATGCCGGGATGAATAAAAAAATCCTATGTTATGCTAGGAAGATCCACGGGTTATGCCGGTACTGGAAGGAGATCATGGGTTATGCCAAGGGAATCCGCGGGCTATGCCGGGATGAATGAAAAAATCCTAGGTTATGCTTGAAAGATCCACAGGTTATGCTGGGATTGGAAGGAGATCCTGGGTTATGCCCGAAGAATTCGCGGGTTATGCCGGGTTGAATGAAAATATCCTAGGTTATGCTAGGTGTAGAAAATCATTCTATCCATGATATATGTGCTTTGGTTGTATTAGCATGATTTTCAGGTATAGGTTTTGATGAATGACAAACAACGAAGTCGATGAATGACAAACAATGAAGTCAAGTGTCAAACAATGTTATTATATGACAAACAATCGAGATTGAATGCCGAGAAGCATATTGATGACGGAATTGCATAAACAAGCCAAAGACGAGCTCAAAAGTTCAAGACCAAAGACCCAAGGCGTAGGTCGTTAGGTAGAACAAATGTAAGAGCAACGTTTAAAGTTATCTCGTCCTTTGGCTCAACATAGGTCATCATAAATATGCATAAAATCATTTTTATCAAATCATATTTCAAATATTTCAAACAAAATGATTTCAAACATTTTCGTTTCAGCCAAAATGATTTTTAAACATGTCTTTCAAATCTGGACAGAAATAATCGATTATGATTTTCTGATAATCGATTATATTAAGGCAGTGTATAACCGGATTTTACAAAACAGCACTAATCGATTATGCTCATGTTGATAATCGATTATGTTAAGACAGTGTAAACCGAAATTTACAAAACAGCAAAATAATCGATTATCAGAAGTGCATAATCGATTATCTTGTATCTGTTGCTAAGTGTTTGAACACTGTAATAGAATAATCGATTATGCATATTCTGATAATCGATTATGTTGCATAAAAATCAGCTTCCAGATTTTGTAACGGTAAGCTGATAATCGATTATCCAAATATGATAATCGATTATTTTGGCATAAAATCAGCATAATTGATTGTCAATTAAGCAACGGACATGCACCTTTTAACCCCTATAAATAGAGGTCTGTTGAGCTGATTTTAAACACACAACACCTCTCATTATTCATATATATATTGATCATCATTTGTGCATCATTATAGAGCATTTGTTGAGCCATTTGAGAGGAAACTTTGAGTTGTTCATAGAGCTTATTTTGTATCTCTTTATCTACTCTTTTGAGAGAGTACTTGTTGTAAAAGAGAAAGGTGTTTGAGAAGACCATATCTTCTCATTGATTGTCGGGTTTGCTAAGTACCCTCAATCTTAGTGGTTGAAGTCTTGTGGTGCGGTATCCACGAGCAAGGTGAAGTCTTGAGGTGTGTTATCCTCGAGCAAGTTGAAGTCTTGTAGAGTGTACATCTACGAGCAAGTGTAACGGTTTGTTAGGCACCCGTAAGCTTAACGGAGTTATTGGAATCTCGAGAGAGTCTCTCGGGGACTGGACTAACCACAAGTTGTGGTGAACCAGGATAAATTCGGTGTGTTCTTTCCTTACTATTTTAATTACCGAATTTATTTTATTCCTGCAATTTTAATTCCGCAATATTTATCAATATTCTCGTGCCGCACTATTCACCCCCCCCTCTAGTGACGGGCATAAATCCTAACAATTGGTATCAGAGCCTAACTCTCTGAAAGCCTTAACCGGTTGAGAGAACGATATTTTTTTTTTGTTGAGAATATTGAACGCAGGAATGATGAGCGAAGGACACTCTCCCTATGGGCCTCCACTACTTGACGGAACAAATTACACATATTGGAAAGAGCGGATGAGAATCTTCATCCAATCAAACAACTTTCGATTATGGCAAATCATCAAGAACGGTGAACAAATGCCAACAAAGAAAGTTGGGGAAATCATGGTTCCAAAGGAGGAAAATGAATATGATGCCGAGGACATGAAGAAGGTTGAAAGAAATGCAAAAGCCATCAACGTGCTATATTGTGCGGTGAACCCGGATGACTATCGGAAGATTTCTTGCTGCACAACCGCCAAGGAGATGTGGGATAAACTCGAGATCACTTATGAAGGTAAGCCTCAAGTCCGAGAATCTAAAGTTGATTTTCTAACAAATGGATATGAACTCTTTAGAATGAGGGAGAATGAAAGCATCGATAGTATGTTCGAACGGTTCTCAATGATCATCAACGATCTCCATGCTCTCGGAAAAGTATATTCGAACAAAGATCTAGTTCGAAAAATCTTGCGGAGTCTCACTCCCGAATGGTGATCCAAAGCCAATGCCATCTAAGAGTCTATAGGAATCACGGACGTCACAATTGATGGACAGCGAGGTAACCTCGAAACTTATGAAAGCACAATTCTTAATCCCTATCCTTGAAGTAAAAGTTCGAGTCTTGCCTTCAAAGCCTCATCTTCTAAAAGAGTAGAGGTAAGTGATTCGGAAAGCGATGATGATATTATTTCCAATGATATAATTGAAAAGTTTTATAAGTTTATGAAGAAGGAAATAAAGAAGGAAGAACCAAGTCCTTTATGCCAAAATTGTGGAAAACTTGGCCACACCAAATCACATTGTCCAAAACCCAAGGACAAGAAAAAGAAGAAACACCATAGGCGCGTGACATGGGATTCGGACAGCCGGGCGATGAAACTGCCGCACTATGCCTCATGGCCAACGAGGAAGAAGAGGTAAGTAATACTAACTCTTATTCTTGTGAAGAATTACAAGAAGCTTTTCAAGAATTGTATGATGAATTGAAAAAGTCTTCAAAAATCTCCAAAGAGGCCAAGGCTAAAATTAAAGTTTTAGAAGAGAAAAATAATTTTTTGGAAAATGACAATATTGATCTTAGAAATAAAATTAAGGAGATGAATGAAGCCTCCTCAATTGATCAAAGTTCAAATTGTTCTTCTTGTAAGTCTTTGAAAATATAGAACATAGAACTTAGGAACACACTAGAAAAACGTAGTGTTGATGATCCTAAAACAATTGAAGAAATTAGAAAGGATGATAGAAATGAAGTTAGACCACCTAGAAATAATTCTAGGAACTTCACTAATAAGTCTAAAATGAATCATTTTAGACCACCTAGAAATAACTCTAGGAATCGCAATACGTCTAGGAATAACGACTTTAGATCACCTAGAACGTTTTTGGCTCAACCAAGACATATGCACAACCCGAATGTTATATGTCATTATTGCAACCGGGTAGGACACATAGCACCCGTATGTTTTGCACAACATAGAGATTTATATTTGGCTATGATTATTATTTGCCTAACCCCCAGGGACCCAAAAGTGTTTGGGTATCTAAAACCTATTTTTAGATACATTTGCAGGTGTGCTTGAAGACTACAATATCGTAGTAGATGCACCAAGCACGAAACCTTATTGCATCGAGGGGGAATTTCGGTTAGTTATCATATTTTTAATAAAAACATAAATAGTTGATACGTGTTAACGATTGATATATCTTTGTTAACAATTGATATCAATTCTTTTTGTTCATATTTTGATTACTTTTATTTTGAATAACAATTGGTAACATTATTAGTGATTGATTCATGTTTTGATGAATGTTTTTTTTTAATTAATAATTGGTATTAATTATTTTTGTTGATTCATGTTTTGATAACTTTTTGAATAACAATTGGTATCATTATTAATGATTAATTCATGTTTTGATGAATATTATTTTTAATTTAATTAATAGTTGATATATGATTTGCTAAAAATAACCATTATTATGGTTGGTATGTTTCTACTAACATTTGGTATTATTTTATGTTGGTATGATTCTTAATCGTCAATATATATTCCTCATTATATTTTCTATTTTTATTCTTGACACTAACAATTGGTATACCCAAAAGGGGGAAGTGTCGAAAGGGGAAAAGTAGCCTTTGTATACTCCTTTTTGCTAATGCCAAAAGGGGGAAGAGTTTAGGCGATATGCATCAAATAAGGGGGAATGTATCTACGTTATAGTATGCCTTATTTGAGGGGGAATTATCATTAAGGGGAATTGTTTGCATGAATTGTATGTTGAGATATAGCATGAAGTTAGGGGGAATCCGATATGCATATCTCCTGTTGTTTGTCATTATCAAAAAGGGGAAAATTGTAGAAAATCATTCTATCCATGATATATGTGCTTTGGTTGTATTAGCATGATTTTCAGGTATATGTTTTGATGAATGACAAACAACGAAGTCGATGAATGACAAACAATGAAGTCAAGTGCCAAACAATGTTATTATATGACAAACAATCAAGATTGAATGCCGAGAAGCATATTGATGACGGAATTGCATAAACAAGCCAAAGACGAGCTCAAAAGTTCAAAACCAAAGACCCAAGGCGTAGGTCGTTAGGTAGAACAAATGTAAGAGCAACGTTTAAAGTTATCTCGTCCTTTGGCTCAACATAGGTCATCATAAATATGCATAAAATCATTTTTATCAAATCATATTTCAAATACTTCAAACAAAATGATTTCAAACATTTTCGTTTCAGCCAAAATGATTTTTAAACATGTCTTTCAAATATGGACGGAAATAATCGATTATGTTTTCTGATAATCGATTATGTTAAGGCAGTGTATAACCGGATTTTACAAAACAGCACAATAATCAATTATGCTCATGTTGATAATCGATTATGTTAAGACAGTGTAAACCGGAATTTACAAAACAGCAAAATAATCGATTATCAGAAGTGCATAATCGATTATCTTGTATCTGTTGCTAAGTGTTTGAACACTATAACAGAATAATCGATCATGCATATTCTGATAATCGATTATGTTGCATAAAAATCAGCTTCCAGATTTTGTAACGGTAAGCTGATAATCGATTATCCAAATCTGATAATCGATTATTCTGGCATAAAATCAGCATAATTGATTGTCAATTAAGCAACGGACATGCACCTTTTAACCTCTATAAATAGAGGTCTTTTGAGCTGATTTTAAACACACAACACCTCTCATTATTCATATATATATTGATCATCATTTGTGCATCATTATAGAGCATTTGTTGAGCCATTTGAGAGGAAACTTTGAGTTGTTCATAGAGCTTATTTTGTATCTCTTTATCTACTCTTTTGAGAGAGTACTTGTTGTAAAAGAGAAAGGTGTTTGAGAAGACCATATCTTCTCATTGATTGTCGGGTTTGCTAAGTACCCTCAATCTTAGTGGTTGAAGTCTTGTGGTGCGGTATCCACGAGCAAGGTGAAGTCTTGAGGTGTGGTTTCCTCGAGCAAGTTGAAGTCTTGTAGAGTGTACATCTACGAGCAAGTGTAACGGTTTGTTAGGCACCCGTAAGCTTAACGGAGTTAGTGGAATCTCGAGAGAGTCTCTCGGGGACTGGACTAACCACAAGTTGTGGTGAACCAGGATAAATTCGGTGTGTTCTTTCCTTACTATTGTAATTACCGGATTTATTTTATTCCTACAATCTTAATTCCGCAATATTTATCAATATTCTCGTGTCGCACTATTCACCTCCCCCCTCTAGTGACGGGCATAAATCTTAACACTAGGGAGATCCGCGGGTTATGCCGAAATTGGAAGGAGATCCTGTGTTATGACAGGGGAATCCACGGGTTATGCCGGGATGAATGAAAAAATACTAGGTTATGCTAGGAAGATCCACGGGTTATGCCGGGACTGGAAGGAGCCTGGGTTATGCCAGGCGAATCTGCGGGTTATGCCGTGATGAATGAAAAAATCCTAGGTTATGCTAAGAAGGTCCATGGGTTATGCCGGGACGGGAAGGAGATCCTGGATTATGCCAGGGGAATTTGCGGGCTATACTGGGATGAATGAAAAAATCCTAGGTTATGCTAGGAAGATCCACGGGTTATACCGGGATTGGAAGGAGATCCTGGGTTATGCCAGGGAAATCTGCGGGTTATGCTGGGTTGAATGAAAATATCCTAGGTTATGGTAGGGAGATCCGCGCGTTATGCCGGGATTGGAAGGAGATCCTGGGTTATGCCAGGGGAATCCGCGGGTTATGCCGGGATGAATGAAAAAATCCTAGGTTATGCTAGGAAGATCAACGGGTTATGCCGGGATGAATGAAAAATCCTAGGTTATGGTAGGGAGATCCACGGGTTATGCCGGGATGAATGAAAAATCCTAGGTTATGCTAGCGGAAATACGAGGCAGTGGAAGACCACGGAGATCCTTTTGACTATGGTGGGGATAGAGGAGGAAAGGAGCAACCCTTAGGTTATGCTAAGGGTAGGGGAGTGTTAACTCCTAGACTATGCTGGGGAGAAGAAAGTGTAGGGCAGGAATCCTCAGGTTATGCTTGGGATGTGGAGGGAAACTTCCGGGTTATGCCGGGATGTGGAGGAAGCAGACTTCTTGGCTTATGCTGGAGGATGGTAGAATGCAATCTTTGGGTAATGCCTAGGAAACCCACAAGCTTCACAAGGGGAAATTAAGGATTTGAGTCCCGTGCTATCATGCTTATTTATGAGCTTGCAGGAAAATAAAAAAGAAAACTTCCCTTTTGTTATTGACGCAACACCACCTTTGGTCCCTGCGCCAATCCTTTGGTTGTTTTTACCCTATGTTCCTTTTGCTTTTCTCGGTTGCACCTGAGTCTATTGCAGTTCAGAAACAAAACAAACTATAGTCTGAACAGTGATTGGTTTGCTGCCTTGTCAGGCTTGATTTCAACTTCCTTTGTGTTCAAAAGCGAACCCTTGACTTTCAATCCTTGCTTTATTGATGGTCCAGGGGGTCCTCATTTCTGATTGGTCTTTGTTTCTCGGGCCTTGGGTTGTAAGTTTTATCCTTTGATTTTTTGGGCTTGCTTTTGGAATTTCGATAAGAATAAAGATCTTGTTTGGCTTAAAACCCCTCTGATTTTGCTTCACCTTCATGCCTCTTTGACTTTGAATTTCCATTCTTTTATTCCCTTACATTTTGAGTCATCAACTGTCATGATCAAACGGGATTAGCTAAGCCCGCTTGACGATGTCGGGCATTCCCTTCATTCTTGCCAGGAGAAAACTGCGAAGCCGACTCTGCTACCTTTCTTGAGGAATGGTCAGGACATCAAAATTGAAGTGGAAAGGAGTGAAGTATAAATTTAGAGAGGTATGTTCTTTTGAGGGAAAAGAGGGAACTTATCAAGAAATATAAGCCGGCTTTAAATGGCGATGACATGCTTCTTAGAGTGGATACCCGGCCCAAATCCATTTATGCTTTCTGACTTCAACTTTTCTGAAAACCAAAGTAATTTACTCAAACCTGGGCAGCAATAATTCCTCTTTGCGGATGACGGCGCCCTTCTCGGGTTTTCGCCAATCAGGCTCTCTTATTTCTCTTCTCCCGTCGTCCGATTGCGCTCTTTGCGAGTTTTCGCTAAACGGACTCTACCATTTTACTTTTTTCCTGCTCACTTTTGCCTTATGGTGCCCAGAGGTTTTCACCGATAAGAATCTCTCATTTTATTTCTCTCAAAAATTTGATTGGCCCCGACCCCCCAACCCTGGTATTTTTCTCCCCGGGGATCTATAACTTTATGACCATTCGGACGGATTTATAACACGAACCAAATACATTTCTGCCCCAGTTTTGATTTTCTTGGCTGAATGGGGTTTTCATTTTGATATGACTGAACCTCAGGGAGAGGGTGCCTACGTATCCTTTCGGAATCGAGTCAGACGTAGTTTAGGAAGTGTTTCCTAAACTAATTTTTCTTTGTTGTTTTTTTTTTTTTTTTGATGTTTTTCTTTTCTTCTTTAGTTTTTTTTCTTGTTTTCTAAACAGCATTTCTGGGTTACAAAGAGGGTGGGGGTAGCGGGAGAGTAATGTCTTCGTCATTCCAATCCACTGGGGTAATTGCTGTAGGGGATTTAAACATAATACCTTTTTACCGCGTCTGCGTTGACCACTGTCTCAGGCTCGTCTCCTTCAACGTCGCCCAGGTAAATGCTCCTCTAGGCAATATCTTTCTGATGATGTACGGGCCTTTCTAGTTCAGAGAAAATATTCCTTTGGCTTCTTGATGTTGAGGCAGTATTCGCCTTAATACCAGCTGCCCGACTTCGAAATTCCTGAGGCACACCTTCTTGTTGTAAGCACGGGCCATTCTTTGTTGCTACAACTGCCCATGGCATACCGCAGCCATTCGTTTTTCATCGATTAATGTCAGCTGCTCCAAACAGGTTTTGACCCATTCACTATCCTCAATTTCTGCTTCGACAATCACTCGGAGCGAAGGGATTTTCACCTCGGCATGTAAGACAACTTCAGTCTCGTATACCAGCCGATATGGGGTTGCTCCTACTGATTTACGTACTGTGGTACGATATCCCATCAGTGCGAAAGGCTGTTTTTCATGCCATTGCCTCGAGCTTTGATTCATTTTCCCCAAGATCTTTTTGATGTTTTGTTGGCTGCTTCGACCGCACCATTAGCTTTAGGCCAGTAGGGAGTGGAGTTTCTATGTGTTATCTTGAATTGTTCACATATCTCTCCCATCAGCCAACGCTTTCTTGGTAACATACTTGAAGGTGATGGCCTCAGCCCATTTTGTGAAATAATCAATGGCGACCAATATAAATTTGTGCCCGTTCGAGGCTTTTGGCTCTATCGGCCCAATGACGTCCATACCCCAGGCAGAAAATGGTCAAATTGCCGACATAGGATGCAGTTCGTTTGGTGGTGCATGAATCAAATCGCCGTGCACCTGGCACTGTTGACATTTTCGGACAAAGCTGAAGCATTCTTTCTCCATGGTCATCCTATAATAGCCAGCTTGGAGTATCTTCTTTGCCAGTACATAGCCATTCATATGGAGTCCACACATGCCCGCATGAACTTCGCACATAGTTCTCCCGGCTTCTTCGACATCCACACATCTCAACAAATTAAGATCAGGAGTACTTTTATACAAAGTGTCACCACCTAAGAAGAAATTGCTCGCATGCCGTCGGATGATTTGCTTTTGTTCTCCGGTGGCTTGGTCAGGGTACTCCTGTGTTATTAGAAATCCCAAGATGTCATAATACCAAGGTTGTGGGATAGGCTCTACATCGGTTGCATTGCAATACCCATGTTTTTCTTGGATTTGGATTTGTAAAGGATCAACATAGTCATTCCCAGGGTATGGCATTATGGAAGCCAAGGTTTCAAGTGCATCTGCTAACTCATTGTGGCAACGGGGAATATACCAGAACTGTACCTATCTGAACCGTTTGCTGAGGTCTTCGACATGCTGTCTATACGGGAGGAGCTTAGTGTCCATAGTCTCCCATTCTCTTTGAGCCTGTCGGATGATTAGGTCAGAATCTCCCATGATTAGCAACTCGTAGACATCGTGGTTAATAGCCATGTTCATGCCCATAGTACAAGCCTCATATTCTGCTGTATTATTGGTACAGAAGAACCGGAGTCTGGCTGTAGCTGGATAATGCTGGCCTGTGGGTGAGATTACAATTGCCTCGATCCGTACGCCCTTTGCGTTTGTCGCTCCGTCGAAAAAACATTTTCCAGGCACGGGTGTCCTTGGCTGCTATTTCCAATGAGTTCACTTCTTCTTCAGGGAAGTAAGTGTTTAAAGGATGATATTCATCATCAACGGGGTTCTCTGCCAGATGATCTGCCAATGCTTGAGCTTTCATCGCCGTACGAGTGACATAAACAATGTCGAACTCGGTGAGAAAGATCTGCCATTTAGCCAGTCGTCATGTGGGCATTGGTTTTTGGAATATGTACCTTAGTGGATCCAGCCTGGTTATGAGGTACGTGGTATGAGCTTGCAGATAATGCCTTAACTTCTGAGCCACGTATGTTATGGCGCAACCAGTTCTATCTAACAATGTGTATTTGGCCTCGTAACTGGTAAACATTTTACCCAGATAATAAATGGCCTGCTCTTTCTTTCCCGTGGCGTCATGCTGCCCGAGAATACAACCGAAAGAGCCTTCCAAGACCGTCAAATAGAGAACCTGTGGCCTTTTTGGTTCTGGCGGAACTAAAACTGGGGGATTGGACAAGTGTTGCTTGATTTTATCTAAAGCTTCTTGAAACTCGACCGTCCACTTAATCGTTGCATCCTTCTTCAGTAGCTTAAATATGGGCTCACATGTTGAAGTCAACCGGGCGATGAATCGGCTGATGTAATACAATCTTCCCAATAGACTCATTACATCCTTTTTTGTCCTTGGCGGGGCAGCTCACGAATGGATTTGATCTTGGTTGGATCCAATTCAATGCCTCTTCGACTGACGATGAAAAGTTTGCCCGACCGGACTCCAAATGCACATTTTGCCGGATTTAGTTTCACATTATATTTGCGGAGCCTTTCGAAGAATTTCCTCAGATCCTTTACATGATCGCCCTGCGTCTTTGATTTGATAATCACGTACACCTCTATTTCTTGATGCATCATATCGTGGACGATGGAGGTCATAGCCCTCATGCATGTTGCCCCGGCATTTTCAATCCAAAAGGTATAACTCTATAACAATATGTTCCCCAAGATGTGGTAAATGCGGTTTTCTCAGCATCTTCCTCATCCATCAGCACATGGTGATACCCTGCGTAGCAGTCTACAAAGGATGTGGATGTTGGGCAGAGGGAAATTATCCTTGGGAATCGCCTTGTTCAAATCTCTATAATGCACACACACTCAAGTTTTCCCGTCCTTCTTCGGCACCGGGACCACATTAGCCAGCCATGTGGTGAACCGCACTACCCGGATTACCCCCGCTTCAAGCTGTTTTGTAGTCTCCTATTTGATTTTATCACTGACATCAGGATTGAACTTTCTTTGTTTTTGTTGGACTGGAGGGCATTCAGGGTATGTTGGCAACTTATGAACCACCAAATCCATACTTAAGCCAGGCATGTCGTCATAGGACCACACAAATACATCTTTGAATTCCAATAAGAGTTGAACCATTCAATCACGCAGTCTTTTATTCACATGGATGCTTATTTTAGTTTCTTTGATTTCATCAGATTTGCCTAAGTTAACCGGATCAGTATCATTTTAGTTACGCTTAGGTTTATTTTCAAAGTGTTCCAACTCTCGATTGATTTCCCTAAAAGCCTCTTCTTCATCATATTCCGGTTCTTGGTTCATTATTTCACAAACAGGCAGCAAGTTTGGGTCGTGGCATGAAGTCCGCGAGCATGTCGTTTTATTTAAATCTGCATTATTAGGACTGAAAGAAAAGATGAAAAATAAAGAAAGACAAAAATTAGAGAAAGGCAAAGAAGTGTGAATGACAAAATGTTGATTTTATTTCTTCGAACTTGAAAGATAACAAGGTTTACAATTGAGATTTAAAGTGCTAAAAGGAAAATAAACAACCGAGCTACACCCTTAAATAGCTCGTGATGTGGGAAGGGGTAGCAAGGCGAGACTACCGGATCTCCCGCCTGACCGGAAAAATGTGTGGCCTTCCAGTTTTGAAGTTTGGCATCTGGCCCCATATACAGCACTTCAGCGGTGCTTGAACCTTCCCCTAGTTGGATCATGTTCACTTCATAGAGCAACTCCCTCATAGCCCCGCAGATCTCATCAATTTCTTCTACCGTGAAGGTTTCTTCTTCCTCCTCTTCACTGTACTTTGGTTTTATAAAGGTTTTGTACAAGTGAGTTTGGGGTCGTGGTAAGGCCTATCCTTGGCGCTTTCTGCGATTAGCCCAAGTAATGTCTTCTGAGGTTGCATGAAAGCCCAAACCAGAGAACTTTTCTGTGGCAGGCAAGGTGACCGGCTCGTTATGCCTTGTGGGGAGCTTCTGATCCCCTTGCCTGGCTTGAAACCTTGGCGCGTCATTTCCTTCGCTACCATAATTGAAGCATTTGAAAAGAAAGTTTCAGGGAGCGGCTTTCCCTCTTCATGCTGATCAGCTACTACAACTTCAAAAGCTTGATAGATTATGTGTTCACTTCCTTCCTTGGCTTCTAGACAGGGAACTGAGGGGTCCCGATAAATCGATTGTTCGTCCTCTCCATGAACTACAATCTCCTGATTTTCATATTCAAATTTCAGCATTTGGTGCAGGGTAGAAGGCACTGCCCCTGCTGCATGAATCCACGGCCTTCCTAGGAGGTAGTTGTAGGAGGTGTCCATGTCCAACACCTGGAATGTTACTTCGAAGTCTACTAGACCAATAGTGAGCACCAAATCGATTTCACCTATAGTATCCCTACTCCGATCTCTATTCTCTGCAAGGTAGATAGTGGGCATATGTCTACTCCGGAACCTCCATCGACCATCACTCTCTTGACATAATATCCCTCACACTTGACAGTGAGGTGCAAAGCCTTGTTGTGAGCAGCTCCCTCCGGGGGTAAATCACTCTTACTGAACGATACCTGGTTAACAGCGAAGAATCGCTCTGCCATTTTCTCTAGTTGCTCTACAGAGGTCTCAACTGGTACATAAGCTTCGTTCAGAGTTTTGGTCAACACCTGCTGATGCTCGAGAGATTTCCTCAAGAGTGACAATAAAGAAATCTGCTCAGGGGATTTCCGAAGCTGATCCACCACTTCATACTCCGACATTTTTATTTTCTGGAAAAAAAGCTTCTGCTTCCTCAGCATTCACTGGCCTCTTTTGCAGAAATCACCGTTTGGTAGAGGCGTTCACTTCTTCCATGTCCGAGTATTTCTTTGTGGGGCACCCCTTTTGGGATTCTCCGAGGACTTCTTTGCCGTTGTATGTAACGATGGTTTCTTGATAATTCCAAGGGACGGCTGAGGGGTTGGTCATGGGCTTCTATGGAACGCGACCGATAACCACGAGCTCATTCAGCATCGATGGTTTAGCCGATCCCCGTACCACATAGGCTTTCTTGGGCATATACATGGTTTTATTCAGCTCGAACCTTTTTGGAGGGCTTAAAGTGGGCTGCTTTTCTTTGCGTCCTCGTGGGATGTAGAGTATTGTTTCCTTGGTAAAGGTCGTCTCAGCTTCGACCTCAGCCTTCTTTTCTGCTTCGGGGCATTTGGCTTCATTCATTTTCTTTTCTTCCATCTTTTTTGGGGTGACTTTTGGTTTTCTATCTGCCTCGGCGATGGCTATGACGGATTTCAGAGCAGGATCAAATTCTTTGTCCTTGCAGATCATTCCGATGACCGGCCCGTTGTTGTGAGCCACTAACGCGTTATCAGTTACATTTGGGACCTCTTCATCTCTTAGTACTATCTTCTTTTGATCTATCAAGTCCTCTACTTCTCGCTTTAAGGTCCAGCAATTTCAGTATCATGACCCTCTGCCCCAGAGTGGTAAGCACAACGCACGCCCCTTTGGTAAGAATGTGATTCAAGATTTTGTGTGTTTTGGGGTACAGGCTGGAGGAGACCCATGTGGACCAGCTTTGGGAACAGGCTGACGTAGAATTCTCCTATTGGGGTGAAGTTCTGTCTCCTGGGTGGCTCCCTGGGACAATAATTATTTTGCTGACTGCAAGGATTGTAATGATTCTAAGGAAGTTGATTTCTTGGAGGTTGATTTCTATTGTTCTGCTGTTGAGGTCGGGCGAAGGGCTGAGCGTTCATAACTGCGTAGGGTTGAGGGACATAGTGCATGTCTCGGTGAGGATGGTAATGTTGAGGCGCTCTTTCAGAGAATGCATGCCTGTAAGTGTGCTGTTTTCTCATCCTGGAGGCTGCCATGGATGCTTCCTCTTTCTTCTTGTTTCTTGGGATTACTCCCACCCCTCCTTGTATGGCCTGGGAAATGTCTCTTATGGCAGATTGACTTAGAATCCTCCCTTTTTTGAGGCCATTCTCTACCATCATGTTCTGAAAATAGTCTGCCTCTTGTGCTTGCAGTAAGACGGTGACCATCTCTGTTTCGTCCATAGGAGGCTTCACTCTTGATGCTTGCCCTCGCCATTTAATAGCAAATTATCTGAAGCTTTCAGTAGGTTTCTTCTTCAAGTTGGCTGGGGAATTCCTATCCGAGGCGATGTCAATGTTGTACTGGAATTGTCTTACAAAGTCCCGGGCGAGGTCATCCCATATGTGCTATCGGCTAATGTCTTGATCTATGTACCATTCGGACACAATAACCACTAAGCTCTCCCCAAAGTACGCCATCAGGAGTTCTTCCTTCCTGCCTGCTCCACGTAGTTGATGGAAATACTTTTTCAGATGGGCGATGAGATCGTCGTGGCCATCGTATTGTTGGACAATACGCTTTACGCTAGAGGGGGGTGAATAGCGTTTTAAAAATATTAAGCGTTTTAGTGCGGAATTTAAAAACTTTGCAGAAATTAAAACAAGTGCAGTAGAATAAACTTACACAATGATGTATCCTGGTTGGCCACAAACGTGGTTAGTCCAGTCCCCGAGAGACTCTCTCGAGATTTCCACTAAACTTGTCAAGCTTACGGGTGCTTAACAAACCGTTACAGCTGAGGACACAAGCCTCACCTAGTTGCTCGGGGATCACAATCCCAAAGACTTCAATTGCTCGGGGATACCAATCCCAAAGACTTCAATTGCTCGGGGATAACAATCCCAAAGACTTCAACTGCTCGGGGATAACAATCCCAAAGACTTCAACTGCTCGGGGATAACAATCCCAAAGACTTCAACTGCTCGGGGATAACAATCCCAAAGACTTCAACTGCTCGGGGATAACAATCCCAAAGACTTCAACTGCTCGGGGATAACAATCCCAAAGACTTCAACCGAGGAATCACAAGTTCCTCAACAAACGAGAATCGCAATTCTCTTACAAACACAAAACACACTCACTTTACAAAGCACTCCTTAATGAGTAGATATGAGTAGAAATAGTACGCTCAAGATCACAACAACTTAGCTCAATAGAATGGCTCTTCAAAAAGCTTTATGGATGAATGGAAAATGATGATCAATGTAAGAAAGCTTTTAGCAATGAAAATACTCAAAGTGTATATGTTGTTGTTGTGAAAACACTGAGTTGAAGCTGTACTTATAGGTGAAAAACTCAGTCTTACCGTTGTCTAATTGCCAATTAAGGATTGCTGAAATTACTCAGTGACAATCGACTGTCAAGACTAAACAATCGATTGTTTGCCTATCAGATTAAAAATTCAATCCCAGATTTTACGTCAACAATCGATTACTTCAAATCAATAATCGATTATTTATAACGTTAAGAAATCCTTTCCAATTTTTGGCATAAAACATCGATTGTCCGGAAATCAACAATCGATTATTTTAACAACGTTCAGAAAATCTTTTCCAGATTTTACGCAAAACATCGATTGTTAAATATCAACAATCGATTACCTGAAGGTAATTGAAAATATATGACAACGGTCAGCTTCAACAATCGATTATCAAATGGAATAATCGATTATTAATTAATTTCAAAACTCTCTGTCTCATATATAATCGATTATCAAAAGCCACAATCGATTATCATTTTATTTAAAATCACTGGGAGACATTTTTCTCATTCTAATCGATTACCATTAGTTCATAATCGATTTTTATGAGTTTTGAAAACTTTGCCTCAGTTAACAATCGATTATCATAAGTACACAATCGATTGTTATGCAGTTTGCAAAAACCTGATGTTAACTGACTTACTCACAATCGATTATCATTAATTCACAATCGATTGTCATGCAGTCTTGGCTTAGAGATACTCGATTATCATAAGTACATAATCGATTATCTTAGCCCAGATTTTTGAGGCATGCTTGGAAAACATTTTAACAAATGTAAATATGCATAGTTTAAAATCATTTGACACTTAATTTAAATATGCATGATTTTGGAAAAATAATTTTAGTAGAGAAGCCATGTTATGAGCCAAGTTGAGGAATCAAGATCACAATTAATATTGACTCAATTATAACATTTCTAAACTTTGTCTTGAGCTTCTTGTAATGCATCCATTTTGTGCTTGTCCTTGAGTACTGCTATATATCGCTTTTTGCTTTGTTTGACATTCATCAAAACCTACAAAAGAACACACGTTTAGTATATTGCATTTGAAACGTGTTTCCAACAATTTCCCCCTTTTTGATAATGGCAAACATAAGCGGGATATATGCAATAATTATTTTGATAATCCAAGACAAGTGTAAAGTATGCAATTTGATGTTCCCCCTCAATTCATGTTCCCCCTCACTTTAAGCATGAATGAAGTTGAGAGTGATATAGCATACTTCTTGATATCCCGTTTCTTCCCCCTTTTGCCATTAGCAAAAATATATACAAGGGAAGAATATGCAAAAAAAACATATGAAATAAACAAAAGTTTATTTATTGGAAAATAAAGATAACAAAAGTAATCGATTATTGATACAGTAATCGATTGTTTGACGGTGATTTTCCTGTAGAATACTTGAGTATTTTGCGTCATGCTTTTATGATCCCCTTTTCTTTAGGGTGATACCTGCAAAAAAGTGTTAGACGCCTCCGACGCTCAAGTTAGAAATTATGTAAGAAATAAAATGCAATGCATGACTTAGATCAACGTGGAGTCAAGGATCCCGAGTTCACTACGAATTCGGAAGAAGGACTCTTTATCTAAGGGCTTTGTAAAGATGTCTGCCAATTGGCTTTTTGTTTCAACAAATTCAATTTCGACATCGCCTTTTAGAACGTGATCTCTAATAAAATGATGTCTAATTTCAATGTGTTTTGTTCGCGAGTGAAGAATGGGGTTCTTCGTCAAGCATATGGCACTAGTGTTGTCACATCTAAGAGGAATGTGGTCAAGACGTAGGCCATAGTCCAAGAGTTGTTGTTTCATCCATAGGATTTGAGCGCAACAACTCCCCGCGGCTACATATTCAGCCTCGGTTGTGGACAACGCAACACTAACTTGCTTCTTACTAAACCAAGAAACTAAAGCGCTACCGAGCAAGTGGCAAGTGCCGCTAGTGCTCTTGCGGTCCAATTTGCATCCAGCAAAATCGGAGTCGGAATAGCCAATAAGTTGGCATGAAGAACCTTTGGGGTACCATAGACCCATATTGGTAGTACCGACAAGATACCTTAGAATCCGCTTTACCGCAGTAAGGTGAGACTCTTTCGGACATGATTGATAACGGGCACAGACGCACACGCTAAACATGATGTCCGGACGACTAGCAGTAAGATAAAGAAGAGAGCCAATCATACCTCGGTACTTTTTGATGTCGACTTCCTTACCTTTTTCATCTTTGTCGAGATGATCGGATGTGCTCATGGGAGTTGCCATTTCCTTTGCATTGTTCATATCAAACCGTTTAAGCAGTTCTTTGCAATACTTGCTTTGACAAATGAATGTACCTTCCTTCATTTGTTTTACTTGTAATCCCAAAAAGAATTGTAACTCACCCATCATGGACATCTCAAATTCGCTAGTCATTAAGTTTGAAAATTCCTTGCATAGAGCATTGTTAGTAGCACCAAAAATGATATCATCTACATATATTTGAACTAGCAAGATATCATTATTTTCATGCTTGACAAATAAAGTTGTGTCAACTTTTCCACGAATAAAATTATTTTCTAAAAGAAATTTACTCAACCTTTCATACCAAGCTCGAGGAGCTTGTTTTAAACCATAAAGGGCCTTTTTGAGTTTGAAAACATGATTAGGAAAATTAAAGTCTTCAAAACCGGGGGGTTGCTAAAATGATGAGACTTAATTCTATCAAGCAATGTAAACATTCAACAAGATTTCATGACAAAAAAAATTGAATCAACAAATAATCGATTATTGATACTGATAATCGATTGTAAGCATAAATAATCGATAATGATCGATTTTTCTTGTATCAAGACAATTTATACTTTCCTCTTACCTTTTGGGGGATACCTTCCCTTCGACTTTGCCAATTACCTGATTTTGAACATCCTCCGTTCATTTTTGTCTTTTGGCTCATTCTTCAATTTAAGAAGCTTCTTCCACAATTTTGCCTTTGTCTTCCTTGTATTTTGTCTTTTAAATTTTTCGAAAATACTTCCGATTTTAAAAAAAATGCCTAAATCGACTTTTCCGTCTCTTCCTCCTTCTTTGTGCTTTAATTGAAGGAATTTTGAATTCGTCTCCCGTCAAGTGTTTGGAGCATCCACTACACTTGATTCCTTCAAGCACACCTGCAAAACAAATCAATGCTCTTTTGGTACCCATACCATTTTGGGTCCTTGGGGGTTAGGCAAATAACGACCATAATAATATGAGGAATCTCTATGCTTTGTAAAACACATAGGTGCAATATGACCTATACGATTGCAGTAATGACATACTACGTTCGGGTTGTGTTGATGCCTAGGTTGAGCCAACAAAGTTCTAGGCGAATGAAAAAGATTAACACTAGACATATTGTTCCCATTTCTAGTATAATATCTAGATGGTCTAAAGTCATTAGTGCTAGACTTGTTGAAGGACCTAGTGTCATGTCTAGGTGGTCTAAGCTCGTTCCTAGAGTTATTTCTTGGTTGCCGAAAATTACTATTTGTAGGCTTGTTTGCAAGAATCCTAGATTCGGATCTAGGTTGTCTAAAGATATTAGTTCTACCCTTATTTTCATACATTCTAGCATAATGTCTAGGTGGTCTAAAAGAATTTGTTCTAGGCTTGTTTAATACCTTAGAGTTATTTCTAGGTGGAGTAGTGAAGTTTTTGTTTTTATGCCGTTGATAATTCTTAGGCGTTTCTTTTTCAACAACTTTAGGAACTTCTTTACTACGTGTTTCTAATGTTTTCCTAAGTTCTGTGTTTTCTAGTTTTAAGGACTCACAAGCAGTACAAGTAGAGCATTTATCAACACAAGAGGCTTCATGCATAGTCTTGATGACTTGTCTAAGTTCTATACTATCATTTAACAAAAATTGATTTTCATTTGCAAGATTCTCGTTATCACGAGACAGATTTTCAACACCTTTTTGAGCTAAAGAAAGACGTTCTTCAAAGTCCTTGTCTTTTAAAAAGAGTTGTTTTTGAAAATCCTCTTCTTGTAAAGAAAGAGTTCTTTGTAAATCTTTAATAGTCTTAGAAGCATTTACCAACTCATCATGCAGTTTGTTATAAGCAATTTGCATATCGTTAGATGTACTTACCTCGTCTTTTTCGTCTGCCATGAGGCACTGACCAGTTGATTCATCGTTTGTGCTGACCGCTTTTTGAGGCGTGTTTTCGTGCAATTCCTCAAGTTTGTCCCACATTTCCTTAGCAGTTTTATAGTGGGAGATTTTTCGCCAAAGTTCCTGGTTCAAGGCGTTATGTAATATATTCATAGCTTTAGTGTTGTATTCACTTACCTTATCTTTCCCGACTTTTGTCGTCAGTTGATCACTGTGTTTAATAGCTTGCCATAGATACAAATCGTTTGCCATTGTAAAAACTTGCATCCGATATTTCCAGACTGAGTAGTCGTTTTCGTCTAATATTGGAGGCGACATGCTGCATTCTCCTTCACCTATTCCTGCAAAGAAATTTAGAGTAGAAGCCATGGATGGTTCTCTCAAACGGTTAAGTTTTTCAGAGAGTATGGCTCTGATACCAATTGTTGGACAATACGCTTTACGCTAGAGGGGGGGTGAATAGCGTTTTAAAAATATTAAGCGTTTTAGTGCGGAATTTAAAAACTTTGCAGAAATTAAAACAAGTGCAGTAGAATAAACTTACACAATGATGTATCCTGGTTGGCCACAAACGTGGTTAGTCCAGTCCCCGAGAGACTCTCTCGAGATTTCCACTAAACTTGTCAAGCTTACGGGTGCTTAACAAACCGTTACAGCTGAGGACACAAGCCTCACCGAGTTGCTCGGGGATCACAATCCCAAAGACTTCAATTGCTCGGGGATACCAATCCCAAAGACTTCAATTGCTCGGGGATAACAATCCCAAAGACTTCAACTGCTCGGGGATAACAATCCCAAAGACTTCAACTGCTCGGGGATAACAATCCCAAAGACTTCAACTGCTCGGGGATAACAATCCCAAAGACTTCAACTGCTCGGGGATAACAATCCCAAAGACTTCTACTGCTCGGGGATAACAATCCCAAAGACTTCAACCGAGGAATCACAAGTTCCTCAACAAACGAGAATCGCAATTCTCTTACAAACACAAAACACACTCACTTTACAAAGCACTCCTTAATGAGTAGATATGAGTAGAAATAGTACGCTCAAGATCACAACAACTTAGCTCAATAGAATGGCTCTTCAAAAAGCTTTATGGATGAATGGAAAATGATGATCAATGTAAGAAAGCTTTTAGCAATGAAAATACTCAAAGTGTATATGTTGTTGTTGTGAAAACACTGAGTTGAAGCTGTATTTATAGGTGAAAAACTCAGTCTTACCGTTGTCTAATTGCCAATTAAGGATTGCTGAAATTACTCAGTGACAATCGACTGTCAAGACTAAACAATCGATTGTTTGCCTATCAGATTAAAAATTCAATCCCAGATTTTACGTCAACAATCGATTACTTCAAATCAATAATCGATTATTTATAACGTTAAGAAATCCTTTCCAATTTTTGGCATAAAACATCGATTGTCCGGAAATCAACAATCGATTATTTTAACAACGTTCAGAAAATCTTTTCCAGATTTTACGCAAAACATCGATTGTTAAATATCAACAATCGATTACCTGAAGGTAATTGAAAATATATGACAACGGTCAGCTTCAACAATCGATTATCAAATGGAATAATCGATTATTAATTAATTTCAAAACTCTCTGTCTCATATATAATCGATTATCAAAAGCCACAATCGATTATCATTTTATTTAAAATCACTGGGAGACATTTTTCTCATTCTAATCGATTACCATTAGTTCATAATCGATTTTTATGAGTTTTGAAAACTTTGCCTCAGTTAACAATCGATTATCATAAGTACACAATCGATTGTTATGCAGTTTGCAAAAACCTGATGTTAACTGACTTACTCACAATCGATTATCATTAATTCACAATCGATTGTCATGCAGTCCTGGCTTAGAGATACTCGATTATCATAAGTACATAATCGATTATCTTAGCCCAGATTTTTGAGGCATGCTTGGAAAACATTTTAACAAATGTAAATATGCATAGTTTAAAATCATTTGACACTTAATTTAAATATGCATGATTTTGGAAAAATAATTTTAGTAGAGAAGCCATGTTATGAGCCAAGTTGAGGAATCAAGATCACAATTAATATTGACTCAATTATAACATTTCTAAACTTTGTCTTGAGCTTCTTGTAATGCATCCATTTTGTGCTTGTCCTTGAGTACTGCTATATATCGCTTTTTGCTTTGTTTGACATTCATCAAAACCTACAAAAGAACACACGTTTAGTATATTGCATTTGAAACGTGTTTCCAACACGTATTTCTCAAATTTTGGCGTTTTAAACCCCAAAGGAAGATGTACGTGGGGGAACATGCACATGTGTGCATAAGATAAACTTTTATGTCTGCTTAGTCCTTGCATGTTCTTCAGGCTTTGCTCAAGACTCTTCATTCTCCTTGTGATTTCATCCTGTTCGGGCATTTTGGAAGTTTTGTCTTGCACAGGGGTTAGTTCATATGCTGGCTGAGGGTAGTTGTATATAGGGTACGAGGGAGGCTCATTTTAGTAGTTAGGAGTTTGGAATGTAAAGGTTGTGGGCTCAAACACAGACCTCGGTACCGCGGGCTGTGTGGTAGCTGCGCACAGAGGGGCACGGAGGGGCCGTAAAGATGTTGGGAAGTGGCCCAGATGCAAACATTGGAGGGCGGGTTCAGAAGGCGCCCCAACAAAATTGGTTGATATGGTTGGCTGCCCAGGAGAATACTTGGGTGACTGATAGGGATGGTGGAGGTATCCCCTGACCTTGGAAATAGCTCGGGAAACCCGGGGATAGTGCTTGGGGGTTCCTTCCTAATTTTCCAGGCATCCCACATTTCCATGACTAGAAGCCGCAGGATCCTGTTCTCTTCAGCTGCTACAGATTCAGAGGCTAGTACTCCTGTGATTGGGATGTCCACTGGAATAGGGACGGCGGTAGAGTCATTTCAGTCAACATATCTATATTTCCCTTTGACCGAGTGAAGTATTCGTGTGAAGCCAGTTTACCGCAAACCAACAACTATTCTTAAAATACATGAACTGTAATACTATAAAATGTAGCTAGTTCGGGGTAGAAAACAAACAGGAAATCACACGTTGGGCATGATGCGCCTATGTAGATAATAGGTTTCTATGTGCTTGCCATAGTCGCATGAGTCATCCCAGCATTTATTCCAATTATTTTTTTGTTTCCTACTTTTATTCCCCTTTTAGCTTTTTAAAGAATACGGTCGAATCCTATAGAGATTTCCTACGTACCATGACTTTACATGAATCAGACCGAGCATAGTTCATGGAAATAAAAGGTTAAGTACTCAGCAAAATATTTTTGGGATTTTCGATTTTGATAAAGACATAAACTTTCATTACAATAGCTAATAGAACGAAAAGCAACTACCAGAATGGGACTTAATAAACTTACAGACTCGAAAGGACATAGAGGCAAACACTTTTGTTTTTCAGAAAAATACAAATTTATGAGTACATTAAATCTTCAAATGTCTTTCGAACTTGCGGGGCATCATTCGGCTTTGCTGCAGGTTTGCGCACCAAACTTCCCTAAAGGTAGTGGAGATATTCCATTACTTGACAGACCAATGTCATGGCAGCGGCGAAAAACATAGATTTTTGTCATGTCGTCATAGTGATTGAATTTAGTGGTAATATATTCTGCAATTGCCCGCACCTTTTCTCTGATAAACCTTTTTTCTTGTAGGACACGCCCTATTTGTTCAGCCTGTGCTTTTAAAGTCCGTTCAGCTTCTTGATTCAGCTTTTGAAACTGCCTCAAATCTCTTTCCAACCCCACTATTATTGCATACCAATGCTCTCGCTCGGCTTTGAAATCTTTGGCTTGTTTGGCCATTTTGTTTTCAGCTATGACAACCCTCTGTTTTAAGCCAGTGCTTTCATTGCCATTTCCCTCTTTTAATTGCTTCAGTATGCGGGCCCTTTCTTCTGCACTTTTAACTAATTGTTTCCAAGATCTAGACAATTCACCCTCTGCCTTATTCAGGTCGAACCCGTATTCAGTTACTTTTCGGTGCAGGTTCTCTATGAGCTTTTCATCATTTGTACTCCTCGGAGGATTTTCTGTCGCTGTCTTCATTTTCTGAACCAAGGCTCGCAGGGCTTCGTTTTCTTTAACCAATACCTTATTTTCTCCTTCGTTGGCTGCGGTTTGCAGACTTTTTTCGAATTGCAATTCTTAAATTTTCCTTTCCAGCCTTCCTATAGTAGCCCGGTATTCATTTTCTTTTGCCAACAAATCCCACTGCTCTTGTGATGTCTCAGTAAATTCGTGGAGATGGGGTCTTTTTCCGGCCTCCCAAGCTCTATATCTCTCTTGTACCAAGTAACATACCCCGGTGCAACCTCACCTTTAGATACGTCACGTACTCGAGTATCGGCTTTCAAATATTGGCATTCGCTCCAATTTTGGCGTACCACAGCTTCAGGAAATTGACCATTCAAGCTTATCTCAACTAAATGGTTGCTGATATCCTCGTCTCTGGGAACCATTTGGCATCTATCCAATTTCCTGAGTACTCTATACGGCGCATAGGGTTGGATGCTTCGGATGCCCATCAAAAGGAAATGAGGTCCATTGGCAGGCATATACACATTCTTGTCCATCGAGAGCCAACTGAATGTCCATTCTATTTGATTCACAGAAATGACCCGGAGATGCGACACCCACTCTGCAACACCCTCTAGTAATTTAAACCCATTCACTCTGTTGTCAAATTCCTTTACGCAACCGTTTGTTGGCTGCCCGTAATTCGTGAACCGAGGCCTGTGACATACATGCTCAATCAGCCAGATATGTAGCAGCAAGTTATAGCCTTCAAAGAAATCCCCTCCTGCTTTACATATGGTAAGGGCTCGGAATATATCAGACAGAATCATTGGAGTAAGAGTACTCTTTGCCTGGGTCATCAAAGTAATAACTACCCATGCTATCTGTATGTCGATGTTCTCGTCCTTCCGCGGAAATACTAAAAGACCGAAGAAGGACACCATGAACGTGAAGCATCGATGCTCCTCCCACTTGAGCCGATTACCCTTGCCACAAATAAGGTTTTCAGGTTTGTAGAATCATCCGATGTGGCCGTATCTTTGGTATGTGAACTGGAGGGTGCAAAAGCCAGCCGATAAGTCGGGATTGTTAATTTTTCTGTTGAGTTTCAGGGTATCCAGTAACTTATGCACAGCGAGGGCTCTGGGTGAAATCAAGTATTGATGTCTCAACGGGATTGTATGGTCGCGATATATTTAGTCATTTCTTTTAAACTCGGGGTTAACTAGAAATCCGAGAGGTGGAAGATGTTGTGGGTCGGGTCCTAGAAGGAGATTAAAACCTTTATGATGTCTCCCCTGGGATTAATTTTCAATAAACTAGTGAGACCTCCAAGGTTTGTGTTGACCCTTTTCTGTCCTGCTTCTCCGAGATCATTCAACCATAGCCGCAGCTCCAAGGGAATTTATTTCATTATCGTGCGCATTCTGCACATTTATTAGGGCGAGTTAGTGTTCTCAAAACATTAAGACTATCATTTTATGAAATTTATTTTAAAACTAGGACCGGTTTTGCGAATACGGCCTTTCGACACTTCGGTGAGAAGGTTTTCAGGTTGTTCTTACTTATCAGTCAAAAAACAATTCAGAGGTAGCCATTTGCGCAAGATTAGACTTCCGGCATCCCTTGTAGAAACATTCAGCTATTATTGCAATAATGGCAACATCCGACTTATTTCAAAACAAGTGAATAAACTCGTGCATTTTTGACAGTTTTTGAAAAAAGGGGTTAGACCTGGCCAAAATAATTTATTAAAACTTGCAAAAATTATTGAAAAACTCCAAAATTTGGTGCCTTTTCCTGTTTGTTATATTTTTGTTGTTTTGTTTTTTTGGAAAAATCCGGCAGCATTTCGGCACTATTTGCGCATTGGTTTTAAAGGTGAATACCCTAGAATTGCTACTTTTCTCAATTTATTCCCTTTGTTTACAGTCCGGTCAACATGCAAATCCAAGGCAAAGAAATGCGCAAGTAGCACGTAAAAATCCATCACGATAGTCTTTTATTTCAGGGCACCTGTCCTAGACGAACCTAACCCATGTGTTGAGTCCCCTAAGTCAAAATGCATGATGCAAATAAACGTTCCCACTAGGGATCCGGCATGAGGTTTTGTTATACTAAGTTTAAAACCTCGGTACAGGGTCTAGACTGTGTACCCGAGCGGACAACTCGAGTCGAGGAGGGGGCTACGTACCGGGAACCGAAAGGCCATTCGGCTTAGTAATTTATCCGTCCTTTTTCCTATTTTCAGGTAACACGCTAACAGAATAGAGAGTCTCAACCAGTAAGCACATCCCCGGATGTGAGAAGTGAAGGGTTTCGTCGCATTTCATATATACAATTCAAATAATATCAAAGAGGTAAAACATGTGGCATTTAGCATAGAAAAGGTAAACAAATCAGAAGAAGCCAAATATAACAGTTATTGTAAGCTCAAATTCTTGAACACTGAACCAAAGATTCAGGGCTCTTTTCATCCCCAGCGGAGTCGCCAGAGTTGTCACACCTCCTATTTTGGCTTACACGCGGCTACCCCGAAAGATGACACGTGCATAGGAGTTTTTCCAATGAAAGTGACATTATATGATATGGGATAATTATTTGTTTTAAAAATTCGGCACTTGGGATAGGTTTGGCTTTTGGTATCCCAAGTCACCGGTTTATTTAAAATCCCAAATCGAGGAAATTTAGACTGCCCGATTGCAGTCTGCGAACCAGAAATTTCTGAGTAAGGAATTTTGTTAACCCGAGGGAAGGTGTTTGGCACACTCAGATATCGTGGTTCTGGCACGGTCGCTTAAGCTCATTATAAGTGGCAAGAGATCAGATTTGCTATACCTGTTTAAACCTATAATTCAATTATTAACCGTTTTTAATATTTTTTAGGAAGTTTGCAATGTTGTTAAAATACGTCGCGGATCACGTCACATAAATGCGCATGCAATTTTAGATACATTCTAACTTCACTGAGATTTAGATTTGGGTCGCATAAATGCGCACCCAAGTTTACGAAGGGATTTTATTAGCAAACTCGTGCCTACAGCAACTACGTCTTCAAAATTCATGGAAAGTCGTGAAATTTCCTAAACGGAACTTCCGATTTTCTAAATATTTTTATCCATTTACGGAGCCTCGTGGTGTTTGATTAGATGAACGCAACTCCTTTTATTTTATAAGGACATCCTAAGGCATATTAAATTCTCTATCAGGCTTGCGCCTAATACCCTA
The DNA here is from genome assembly GCA_034376525.1 of Nicotiana benthamiana. Classification (NCBI taxonomy): domain Eukaryota; kingdom Viridiplantae; phylum Streptophyta; class Magnoliopsida; order Solanales; family Solanaceae; genus Nicotiana; species Nicotiana benthamiana. The sequence goes on from CM067326.1 coordinate 5,859,355, forward strand.
GTCATTTATACATGAGCCACACATTTGGAAAACTAGTTCTTATGTTTCAACCTCATTCATGGGTAATCACACATGCCAGGCCTCAAATTTTGGCCAGCCCAGAAACATTCATCATATCTGGCCATTACTGGGTCTTTCAACTAGGCCCATAATTAAGTGAAATAAGGAGTCCATATGTACAAATGTCGATAATGCTTCTTTTGGTTCGAGTTTATACACAAAATCAATTAACTACACAGTCATAAAGAGGAAACTAATGCTCAATTTATATCAGTTTTCAATACTAAATCTGGACTATATGATTCATATACTCGTCCGTCGCAGTATATAAATCCAGCTTGCAAAATTCGATTATGATCGTGATTACAAGATTTTAAATAAATATGAAAAGAACCATTGCTAATGAACTGAAACTTAAACGAATTAAGATGTACACAACATTTCGATCTTTAAGTGATTACCAAAGCTAATATTTCCTAAATCCAGTATTTCTAAGTGCAAAAAGGAACAACATCTGAACCGGCCATACCAATAGTTAAACCTACTATCAATTATACATGAAAAAGAAAAACTCAGTCAAATGTACAATTATTACATGTTGAATCAGTCCCAAATGTCCAATTATTACAAAAATGAACCAGTTCAAACATCTAAGTACAGTAAGATAATTATCTTATCATTACATATATTCAACTAGAGACGGGGGGGAAAACAGGGTGAGGATTCAAAAATAAAAATAGCAAACGTAGATCTTCACACTTAGGAATACATCACACCGGAACTTCATATATCAATGAACATCGAATGTACCTATAATTCAGCAGAATGCATAAGCCTATGAGTAAATGCAATGAATCAGCCAAGCAAAACAGCAAACCAATCGAACAGTATACCCAGGGTTTTATCAAATTTGGAGGGATTTAAATAATTTCACAGGAATAAGAATTAGAACTGATTGTTTATCACATATATAGGAAGAATGTGTATTTTTCTCTATAGAATTGAAAAGAAAGATTTCGGATCCTCTTAAAAAATGCTCAGATGGTTATAAAACTTTTTTGGCTGACACTGTTAATTCAAACATGCTTATAAAAATTGATTAAGTGTTGTGACTCTGATTTCTTATCTTTGGGGTTCTTGGAGGTAATGCATAAGATTACTGATATTTTTTCTTCTGAACATACTTTATCTTGGTCCAATCTCGTTTGAATCTGTTAATTTGAGCATGTTGTAGGTATTTGTTCTTTGACTCTGAGTACATAACTCTGAATCTTCGGATAAATATACATCATCATAGATGTATTCATCTCCTGAATGTTTTATTTTGGTTCATTGTTTCCACTAGTGGTTGATTGATTTAGTTTTTGGTATTCTAAGTGAAAAGCAACATGTACTTATTCCTTGATTGGGTTCTGTTTTGTCAATTTAATTTGTTATCCGCCTTAGTTAGACATTGTTGCTGCACAGTTTTGGTTAGTTTGGTTTTGGGCAAATTAATTCAGATATTTAGGTAATTAGGGTTCTGTGGTTCAGGTTTTTAGGTCATTTGTTCATAGTTAAGTCGACTAGGGTATGTGTGGCCAAGGTTAGTAGATATAGGAGCAACACAAGGGCAATTCAAGTTTTGTAACAAAGATTATTTGGTAGCTAAGTGTAGAAATTTTTGGAATAGGGGTAATTGCAATTCAGATTTTTATTGAGATAACTTGCGTAGCAAGCTAGGGAATGAGGGACAAAAGTAGTAAATAAATAGGGACTAAAAGACAATTCAAAATATGAAGGTAGCCCTATCCGTAAGGTTATATATACTAGTGCAAAAGCTGAAAAGGGGTGGAGAAAAAAGAGATAGAAAAAGGGAGCTAAAAGATAGAAAAGGGTTGAAAAATCAAGTATCTACCAACAGAATCGGATTTCTGAGCTTAAACTTAAACAATTCTGATCTAATATTAGCTTTGAATCCTAATCATTATCATGGATTGAAGGTTTATTGTTGGTTATTATTTTAGCTGAGATTCGAGTTTGATTTGGCTATTTAAATTAATATTGGTTATGAGTTACATTTCCTGGGCTTTGAAAGTGCTGAAGTTTACTGTTACATTGATTTTGGATCTATTTTCTGGTTTTTCTCGTTAACTCTAGGGTTTATTTTCCACTGCTGTTGCTGCTTTGCCTTATAACTGCTTGCTCATAGGTTTCTTCTTCATTCCAGGCACACTTCTAAGCCTGACCATGTAAAACCAATTTGAAGAGAGAATGAAGCTGGTTGTACACATTATTTTCCATTTGTTATTCCAACTTCGAATAGTTTTCAATTTGTGTGAATATTTTTTGTAAATAATAATGAGACTTTCCTGAACTTTTGAACGATTATTTCCTTTTGATCTCATGAGCACATATACTGATAGTGGCATATAATAGCATGATTCCCTTTAGCAGGAAAGTAGGCAGTGGTGCAATGAATTCAAAGTGCAAGGGTACTATTAATCTTGTATGGTGACTGGTTTGTATTGGTTGATATGATTGTATTACGATAGTCAAACATAACTAATATGACTATTTGGGGACTATCACTATGAGTCATTGTTCATATAGAAGTGTTAATCAAATACGAGCCTGATAGCTGGTTTTAATTTTACCTTTGCATCGCATTAATCTTTACTCACACTTGTGATATAAATCTGGCTATAAAAGTTATTTGTGCATTACTGAACTAGCTTGGGCTAACCAAATAATAACGTCAAGCCCAACTCTGACTTTTGCATACCTTCTTTCCTGCGTATCTCCAATCTGGGCTCACGTTAGGGCCCAAATGCAATAACACACGATTAGTCTGTTTTGGCTGAGAGTGTAAATGAGAGGAACTAGTAGTGTCAATTTAGATAGTACATTGGAACAAAGAAGGTTTAATCTTTATTTAAATATGGATCCCGAGTTCTAAAAGCCCGGACTCCGACATCAATTATGCTAAGTCCTTTAGAGGCGCAATTTAGTTGGCTTAGGATGGATCTTTTAAATAAAAATGAGGTGTTGCGCCAAACGTAATCCAAAATTTTGCGGCCCTCGCGAAATGTTTATTCTAAAATACTTAGAGATTAGGGACGCGTCGTTTAGCGGATTTCACAGCTTCACGCAAAGATAATAATGCGATAATCTCTTTTAGGCACGTTCTTAACAATTTCATCTTCTTAAGTACGGGTGCAAATTTATGTGACCCAAATCCAAATCTCAGCGAAGTTGAAATGTGTCAAAATACATAGGTGCATTTATGTGACGTGGTTTAAGACACGTTTTAACAACATTGCAACTCTCTTTAAAAATAATAATAAAAGTGGTTAAAAGGTTCAGATGGCACATAGGTTCATAATTGTATCAGATAACTTAAGCCAAATATAACAGTTGAGCGATCGTACTAGAACCAGGAAACTCGGGAATGACTAACACCTTCTTCCGGGTTAACATAATTCCTTTCTCAGATTTCTAGTTCGCAGACTGTTAAACAGAGTCATTCTTTCCTCGATTCGGGATTCTAACCGGTGACTTGGGACACCACAAATCTCCCAAGTGGCAACTCTAAAATTCTCTTAAATAATTGAATCTCGTTTCGATTGTCCTTTAATTGGAAAAACTCCCTTTATCTACGCCATTCGCCGAGTTGTGGATAGTCCAAAAGGAAGTGTGACAGCTCTGGCGACTTTTCTGGGGATCGAACCCAGAATCTCTAGTTCAGGGTTCAAGAATTCGAGCTTAGAATAATTTTTGTATTTAGCTTTGTTTATTATCTGATTTTACACGTTGGCTTAATATGAAAAATAATGCTTTTACCGCTTTGATATTATCTGAACTGTACATATAAACTGCTATGAAACCCTTCTCTTCTCACCTCCGAGATGTGCTTATTGGATGAGACTCCATATTCTAATAGTGTCATACCCTGAAGTAATAAAGAGGCCGGACAAGTTACTAAGCTGGATGGCGTTTTGGTTCCCGGTACGTAGCCCCCTCCTCGACTCGAGTTGTCCTCTCAGGTACACCGTCTAGAACATATACCAAGGTTTTTAACATAGAATAACTCAGCTCCATGCCTTATCCCTAGTAGGAACGCTTGTTTGCATCATGCATTTGACTTAGGGGACTCAACATAGGGGTTGGATCCGTCTAGGACAGGTGACTCGAAATGAAAAGACCATCCTGATGCATATTACGTGCTACTTGTGCATTTAGCTGCTTGGAATTTGCATGGTGACCGGCTTGCGAATAAGGAAAGAAAACTGAGAAAATAAGTAGTACTAGGGTTGGCTGAGATTAATCATTTGTCTTGTAAAACCAATGCTCAAATAGCGCCAAAACGCTGCCGCATTTTTGAAAGAGAAAGAGAAAAAACAACAAAAGGAAAAAGAAAAATCAGTGTGAAGGTTTACAATCCGGACCTGTCAGCCAATTGAGACACCAATACCTGATTGCGCCAAGGGCCCTTGCTGTGCACAAGTTCCTACACTCCTTAAAAATCAGTAGGAAGGTTTACAATCTGGACCTGTCAGCCAGTTTCTGTACCGTGCAGATTATATATCAAAGGTACGGGCACATAGGGGGATTCAATAACTCACAAAACTATATTTGTAGCAAAGGAAATCAACTCAAATGGGAGGAGCATCGATGTTTTGCATTCATGGTATTCTTCTTAGGTCATTTGGTGTTTCCGCGGAAGGATGGAAATATTGACATACGTATAGCAGGGGTCGTCAGCACCTATCTAACTTAGGCCAAGAGCACCCTCGCTCCTATGATCTTATCCGAGATCCTCCGTTCTCTCACCGGTTGTAAAGCGGGAGAAGACTTCTTTGAAGGATGTCACCTATTGTTACAAATATGGATGATCGAGCACTTATGCCACCGGCCTCGGTTCACGAATTATGGGTCACCAACAAAGAGCTTCATAGAATAATTCTACCACAGGGTAGATGGGTTTAGGTTACCTGAGGGTGTCACAGAATGGGTGTCGCATCTCCGAGTTGTCACTGCAATTCAGATAGAGTGGACGTTCGGGTGGCTCCCCATGGATGAAATTGTGTATATGCCATCCATCGGGCCTCATTTCCTTATGATGAATCTCTGAAGTATCCAACGCTATGCACCATATAGAGTACTAAGGCAATTAGGTAGATTCCAAATAATTCCCAGGGACGAGGATATTAGACGCCATGCGGTTGAGATTAGCCCTAATGGTCAATTCCCTGAAGCCGTCGTGCATCAAATCTGGAGCGAATGTCAATACTTGACATTGGGTACCCGAGTACACGACATATCTAAAGGCAGGTTGCACCGGGATAATTGCTTGGAATAAAAAAGAAATAGAGCCCGGAAGGCCAGCTAAAAGACCGCATATCTAAAAACTTGTTGAAACGTCACAAGAGCAATGGGATTGGTTAGCCAAGGAAAATGAATATAGGGCCACCATAGGAAGATTAGAAAAACAAATCAAAGATCTGAAATTTGAAAAAACAAATCTTTTCTCGCGGTACATAAGGAAGAAAAGAAAAGATTAACCAAAGAAAACAAGGCGTTGCGAGCCCAAATCCAGAAAATGAAAGCAGCCGTAGAAAATCCCTCCATGAGTGCAAAGGATGAAAAACTCATAGATAAATTGAGGCGAAAAGTAACAAAGTATGGGTTTGACTTGAATAAGGTGGAAGGCAAACTATCTAGGATTCGGAAACAATTAGCTAAAAGTGCGGAGGAACGAGTCCGCATCATTGAGCAATTAAAGGAAAATTGACAATGAGATTGTTGGGTTAAAAGTCATCATGGCTGAGAACAGAGTGGCCAAACAAGTCGGGGACCTCAAAGCCGAGATAGAACATTGTCATGCAGCGATAGCAAGGTTAGAGATGGAATTGCGTCAATTCTAAGAACTGAATCAGGTAGCCAAGCGAATTCTTGAGGCAAGGGCAGATCAAATTGGGCGTTTGTTGCAAGAAAGGGGTGTTATTAGGGAAAGAGTGCGGGTGATCGCAGACTACATCACCACAAAATGCAAGCATTGCGAGGATATGACAAGATCCATGGTATTTGCCACTTCCATGACCTTTTTCGAAAAGTGATGGAAGAGCTCTACCACCTCCAAGGGAGTTTAGCACGCAAGCCTGCGGCAAGGCCGAATGATGCCCCGCAAGGCCCAAGAACACTAGAAGCATTAATGTATTCATAAATATTACCCGTCCTTTTGTTAGAATATATTTAAGGTCTATTAGTTTAGCCAGGAGTCTGTATTTTTCTTTTATGCATAGTTAGTTATTTTCCAGTCTGTAGTTCGCTCTTTATCCAAGCTTGTTAGTTTCTTGTCATTCCTTTGAGTCATTGTAACCGAAGTTTGTTATTATGGGGATGGAAATTTCTGAAATATTTTATGCTTCGCTTTTTACTTGTATGAACTACGCTACGTCTGATTCATGCGGGGTCATAATACGTAGGCAATCTACATAAGATTCGACCACAATTGAATAAAATAAGAGAGGAAGCGAATGAAAAGGGGAGGAGGGAAAGAATAAGGCTAAAACAAAAGGGCTTCGCAAATAAAGAAATAAAACCCAGGATGACGCAAGCAACCAATGCATGTAGGGACCGACTGTTATTTATGTGCATTCATACCCAATACGTGGCTGCTTATGTGTCAGAACCTAACCATTAACGAGTTTTTAGTGTTGTTCCAGTTTCAAACTAGACAGGTTATTATTACTTGCGGCATTCTGGCAACCCACTCCTACAACACGCGATCTAAGAGCAAGCAAGTCATGGCCAACCAGGAAACCGATGTCAGCATTATTGACCCATCGAAGGAAGCATAGGAATTGGATGTTAATGTTATGAAGGAGGAAATGTATAAGCTAAAGCACAAAATGGCTGAGATGTACCATGCATGGGCAAGAGGACAGCCGCCCCGACCTATCCTGCTAATCCAACCTTCATCCCGCCACTGGCCCAATAACCTGACCAGTCCGCCACTGATCCGCCCTAAAGTTTTCCTATCTATTTACAACATCAGGGCACGACCTCTCAACCACCACCAGCTCCACTACCTAAATTCACTCCTTACCCTCCTCCGCCAATTGCCCTTATCTATGTGGCAGCCCTGCCTCCTGCACTCCATAGGTCATCGAGCGAACCCCTGCTTTAAGCTTATGACCCTCAATACTATCCACCATAACCTGATTACACGACCCATGAGCCTTATTCTTATGCTTCCCATCCCGAAATCTCGATGGGAGTTGAAAAACCGATAAAACATCCTGAGCAGGAAGAGATGCTTAGAAAGGTCCGGAGTTTGGAACAATCATTCAGGTACATACGAGGATTAGGCGGACATGTGAGCATGGTGTTCAAGGATCTTTGCCTATTTCTGGACGTGCAGTTTCCCCCAAGTTTCAAGATGCCTAAATTTGAATTATATGATGGGCATGGCAATCCGGTCGCACATCTAAGGGGGTTTTGCACCAAAATGAGGGGATCAGGGGGAAAAGATGAATTGCTAATGGCATACTTTAGCTAGAGTTTAAGTGAGTCGGCTGTGGAGTGGTATACTCGGCAGAATCACAATCAGTGGTATGCTTGGTATGACCTGGCATAAGCATTTGCTTTCCACTTTTAATATAATCTCGAGATTATCCCGGATCGTCTATCTTTGACAAAGCTGGAGAAGAAACACGACGAGAGTTTCAGGGAGTATGGTTTCTGGTTGAGGGAACAAGCTGTTAAAGGTTATCCTCCCATGAAGGAGAGTGACATGGTTGATTATTTTTTACAGCCTTTGGAACCTACCTATTTTGGACATTTGGTGTCAGCAGTAGGGAAGTCTTTTAACGAAGTGATCAAGATGGGAGGTATGGTCGAGCAAGGCCTCAAATCCAATAAAATCATGAGCTACTCGGCAATTAAGGCGACTACTTAGGCCATCCATGGTCGAGCTGGGGGAACATTCGGAAAGAAGAAGAAGGAGGAGGAAGTAGCAAAAGTGGAGTCGGGAACTTGGTTTGCACCTCGGGCGCCATCTCATTACGCCCAGCACCATCCTCACCACCAAACATACGCACATACTCCATACAGCCCACCACAACATTACTATCAATCACTAGAACCTCGCTTCTTAGTCCATCACGCGTAAGCATACACCCTACCTCCCGCTCACGCACAATGGCATTGGCCACCCCTAGAAAATACCTACTTAACTCCACAAAATCATTACCCACCTCTAAGAGCTTACCAACAACCCTCGAAGCCCGTCTTCCGAGCCAATCCAGTCTTGAGAAATGAAAGGGTACAGAAAAAGAAGGCTTTCACTCCACTGGGAGAATCCTACAATATCTTACTCCACAGACTGCGACAACTGGATATGTTGAGACCAATTGAAGCGAAACTGCCAAATCATCCCCCAAACAATTTAGATTATTCAGTCAGCTATGAATGTTGTTCCGGTACACCTGGGCATGACACCGAAAAGTGTTGGCATTTAAATAACGCTATCCAGGAACTTATTGACTCCTACTGGATCGAAGTGCAGACCCAGAGGCGCCCAATATTAACAAAAACCCGTTGCCGGCTTATCAGGAAACCAACATGATTAAGATTTTGGAAAGAAGGGAGAGTCCAAAAGGCCCTCACAAACAGTAATGATGATCAAAGCCAGTGATTTTAAGCCAACTGAGGCTGTAAGTAGTGAGAATCCAGTAACTGGGGCAAAATAAAAAGACAGCAAGCCTGTCAGAGTTCAGAGGAGCTCAGCATGCGTGGTTATGCCAAAGCAGGAATAGGCAAAAGTAACAGTACATGGGGTAGATAGAGAACCTGTCGTGGTTGTGGAAGGTGTCCGCATAGAGCCAGTTATTGTAAAACTAGTGATCTGGCCACCAATCATCAACAGCAAAACCGTTCCTTGGAGATATGAGCAAGCAATAGTGATGTACAAGGGAAAAGAAGTTAGGGAGGAAGTGTGTGAGGCACAGGGTTTAACTTGGTCAGGAAGGTACTTTGCCCCGGAAGAATTGAAGAAAGGCAGAATCTCTAAAGATAACCCAGAACCAGTGAAGAAAGTGGTGTCAGTGGAAGAGGTGGAAGAATTCTTGAAGAAAATGAAAATGCAGGACTATTTCATCATAGAGCACTTGAGGAAGACACCAGCTCAGATTTCTTTATTATCCTTACTAATCCACTCAGATGAACACCGACGGGCGTCGATGAAGATTTTGAATGAAACCCATGTCCCAGACAAGATAACGGTGAATCATCTGGAAAAAATTGCAAACAAGATATTCGAGGTAAACCGGGTCACATTCTCTGACGATGAATTTCCCATGGAAGGCACTGAGCACAAACGGGCGCTTTATCTGACTGTGAAATGTGAAGATGTTATGGTTACCAGAGTTTTGGTCGGCAACGAGTCCAGTGCAAACATTTGTAAACTATCCACATTACCAAGCTGAAGGTGGAAAACTAAAGGGTCCGCAAGAATAACATCTATGTTCGAGGCTTCGATGGCGGAGGCAAAGACATTGTATGGGATATAGTGCTGGAAAGGACAATAGGGCCCGTTGAGTTCACTATGGAATTCCAAGTGCTGGATGTAGCAGTCTCTTATAACCTGTTGTTGGGTAGGCCCTGGATTCATGCAGCCAAAGCACTGCCATATACGCTGCATCAGATGGCCAAATTTGAATGGAGAAGGCAAGAAATTGTGGTGCACGATGAAGACAATTAGTGTATTTCAGGTGACGAAATCGTACATTTCATTTAATCTGAGGATAGAAAAGGGCCATGGGTCCACCAGGTGTTTGATACTGTGTCAGTTCAGAAAATCCCAGAAGGTGAGGTTGTCACGACCCCAAAGATAGAAACTGCGTCAGTCATGGTAGCTTCAAAAATAATGAAAAATGGTTTTATGCCCGGCAAAGGGTTGGGGGCTTCTCTGCAAGGCATTGTGCAACCAGTGTCCCTTCCCAAAAATCTGGACACATTTGGCCTAGGGTTCAAGCCCACAGAGGCAGACATAAGGCGAGCCACAAAGCTAAGGCAAAAGGCTTGGGCCCTTCCAAAGCCCATCCCAAGGTTGTCCAAATCATTCGTCAAGCCCGGAACTAGCAATGGCACCAGACCAAAGATGTACGGCCCGCTGATCGATGAGGACGGAGATCTTGATAAGGGGTTAGAAAGACTGTTAGATGAGGTGAACATGGTCGAGGCAGGAGAAGGATCAAGCAGGGTGGATGTGCAGTTTGTGGGAGCATGCGCAAAAATCAATAACTGAGAAGCCACTCCTCTTCCCACTCGGAGGAAGTCGTGGTAGTCGGCTTTGATTTTCCTTTTAGTATAGTTTGGATTAGAGTCAGAGTTGTTAATTTAGTTGTTATTTCTGTCCGTTTGGATGTGTAAACTCTATTATCTTTGATTATAATGAAATGCAATGTCCTTTTCAGCAATGCTGATAATTTCCATTTCTCTATTTACTTTTCTTTCTTTTTCTCTTTTGTACAGTTATTTTTATGCTGGTTCCAGTGATCTGACATGCATAAGGACTCCTCGGCCCATTCTTCAAAACAGGGTCTAGTTCAGAAATAATAATTCAAAAAATAGAACACGAGGATGAACCAGGGTATGATGAGGAAGGGGCATGGGATGAGATTAGTAAAGAGATGACCCAATTCGAAGAGAAACCCAAACCAAACCTGAATGATACAGAGGCAGTGAATTTAGGAAGTCCTGATAATGCCAGAGAAATAAATATAAGTGTCCATTGGGAGCCACAGCTTAGGGAAAAAATAATTGAAGTGTTGCTCGAGTACAAAGATGTCTTTGCATGGTCCTACGACGACATGCCCGGATTGAGCACTGATTTGGTAGTCCACAAGTTACCCACTGGCCCAGCCTGCTTGCCTGTCAAGCAAAAGTTGAGAAAATTCAAGATTGATATGAGTGTGAAAATTAAAGACGAAGTGACCAAGAAGTTTGAGGCAAAAGTCATTCGAGTCATACGATACCCCAACTGCTTAGCTAATATTGTGCATGTACCAAAGAAGGACGGTAAAACCAGGGTGTGTGTTGATTACCGTGACCTCAACAAAGCAAGTCCAAAAGACAACTTCCCCCTACCGAACATCCACATACTGATCGACAATTGTGCGAAGCATGAGATCGGGTCATTCGTGGATTGTTACACATGTTACCACCAGATCTTAATGGATGAAGAAGATGTAGAGAAAACAGTGTTCATCACACTGTGGGGGACATATTGTTATAGAGTCATGCCTTTTGGTTTGAAAAACGCCAGGGCAACATACATGAGGGCCATGACAACTATTTTTCATGATATGATACATAACGAAATCGAGGTCTATGTGGATGACGTGATAATCAAGTCGAGAAAGCAATCCAATAATGTTAAAGACCCGAGGAAATTCTTCCAAATGCTCCGTAGGTATGACCTCAAACTCAACCCGACAAAATGTGCATTTCGTGTCCCCTCGGGAAAGTTGCTAGGGTTCATAGTCAGCCGTCGAGGCATCAACTAGACCCATCAAAAATAAAAGGTATACAGGAGCTGCCGCCACCAAGGAATAAAACAGAAGTGATGAGTCTACTAGGAAGAATGAATTACATCAGTCGGTTCATTGCTCAGCTCACAACCATCTGCGAGCCATCTTTAAGCTATTGAAAAAAGATGTTGCGACAAAATGGACGGGAGAGTGTTACGAGGCTTTTGATAAGATAAAGGAATATTTTTCGAACCCACCGGTATTGGTCCGCCGGAACCAGGAAGGCCTTTGATCTTATATTTGATAGTTTTGGACAAATCATTTTGGGTGCGTGTGTGGTCAGTACGATGTTACCGGGAGAAGACAACAGGCCGTATACTACCTCAGCAAGTAATTTACAGCTTACGAGGTTAAGTATACTCATCTTGAAAGGACATGCTGCGCCTTTACGTGGGTAGCCCAAAAGTTAAAGCATTACTTGTCACCATATACCACTTATCTCATCTCACGTCTGGACCAATTGAAATACATTTTCCAGAAGCCCATGCCCACAGGAAGGCTCGCGACATGGCAAATATTGCTCACTGAGTTTGACATGATCTATGTGACTAGGACTGCCATGAAAGCACAAGCATTGGCAGATCATTTAGCTGAAAATCCGATAGATGAAGAATATAAGCCCGTGAACACATACTTCCCGAACGAGGAAGTGATGCGTATTGATGAAGTGGAACGGGATGAGAAGTCGGGATGGAAATTGCTCTTTGATGGGGCTGCCAACATGAAAGGCATTGGGATAGGAGCAGTGCTCATTTATAAAGAAGTTCATCATTACGCAGCCATAGCTCAACTCCGTTTCTATTGCACCAACAACATGGCAGAATATGAGGCATACATTTTGGGTTTAAGATTAGCAGCAGACATGGGTGTTCAGGAAGTCTTGGTCTTGGGAGACTCGGATCTTCTGATATACCAGATTCAAGGGGAGTGGGAAATAAGAGATTTAAAACTCATACCATACCGGCAATGCTTGCATGATCTCTGCCAACGATTCCGGTCAATAGAGTTCAGGTACATCCCTAGAATTCACAATGAGGTTGCCGATGCCCTGTCTAATTTGGCATCAATGTTACATCATCCAGATAAGGCTTATATTGACCCGATACATATCCGAGTCCATGATCAAAATGCTAATTGCAACATGGTGGAAGAAGAGCTTGACGGCGAGCCTTGGTTCCATGACATCGAGGAATATATCAGGAGAGGTGTGTAACCGGTACAAGCCACGAGTGACCAGAAGAGAACAATCTGTCATTTAAGAAGTGGGTTTTTCTTCAGCGGATGAATATTATACAAAAGAACGCCAGATCTGGTTTTCTAAGATGCGTAGATGCTAGGCAGGCGACAACCATCATGAATGAGGTGCATGCTGGAGTTTGCGGGCCGCACATGAGCGGATATGTTTTGGCAAAGAAGATTCTCCAGGCAGGATATTATTGGCTTACCATGGAGCGGGACTGTATCAGCTTTGTGCGCAAATTCCACAAATGTTAGGAGCATGGAGACCTAATTCACTCTCTGCCGTCTGAGTTGCATACGATGTCGGCACCATGGTCTTTCGTTGCTTGGGGCATGGACGTCATCGGACCTATTGAGCCAGCAGCTTCTAATGGACACAGATTTATCCTGGTTGCTATTGACTATTTCACAAAATGGGTTGAAGCCAAACCCTTCAAGGCAGTGACCAAGAAGGCCGTGGTAGACTTTGTGCACACAAACATCATTTGTCGATTCGGGATCCCCAAGACGCTCATCACGGACAATTGGGCAAACCTAAACAGTTACCTAATGAGGGAAGTATGTCAGCAATTTAAGATCACGCATCGAAATTCTACTACATACCGCCCCAAAGCAAATGGAACCGTTTAGGCGGCCAATAAAATCATAAAGAAGATAGTTTGTAAAATGGTGGAAGGGTCCAGGTAGTGGCATGAGAAGCTACATTTTGCATTGTTAGGCTATCGCACCATTATCCGCACTTTTGTGGGGGCCACTCTGTACTTGTTGGCATATGGCACAGAGGGGGTAATCCCTGCTAAAATTGAAATCCCCTCTCTTCGAATCGTGGCTGAAGCAGGAATCGACTACGAAGAATGGGTCAAAGCTCATTTGGAACAATTGAGTCTGATTGACGAGAAAAGATTGGCCGCGATCTACCACGGCCAGTTGTATCAACAAAGGATGGCCAGGGCATATAATAAGAAAGTACGCCCCAGAAATTTCGAAGTAGGTCAACTGGTATTAAAGCGCAACCACCTTCACCGGGGCAATGGAAAGGGAAAGTTCGCTCCAAACGCGCAAGGGTTGTTCATCGAATCAAGAGTGTTGTCTAATGAAGCACTGTATCTGACGGATATGGAAGGGAAATGTGTGGAAATAGATATCAATTCGGATGCTGTCAAAAGATATTATGTATGATTTTCTTTTAGATCACTGTCCATACTTGACACTTGTCTGTACTTGCGATATTTTCAAAACTGTAATGATGAAGGCACTTTATTATGTTATCTAAACACTTTATCTTTTGCTAACCCTTTTGAGCTTTAATAATTTTATTTCATACCCCTCTTTCGGAATCGGTAACAAAAGTCAGAAACGCAAATGTGAGAAGACAGTAAAAGGAAAACAAAGGAAAGAATGAAAAGAATGAAAAAGGAAAAGAAAAATAAAAAAAGAGTAAAAAAAGGAAAAACGAGAAAATAAAAAAAAAAGAGAAAAGAGAAAAAGAAAAAGAAGAAAGAAAATGAAAACAAAGAAAAGAAAAGGGAAGAAAAGAAAAAACCAAAAAAAGAGGAGAAGAAAAACAACAACAAAAACCAGGAATCGGTGTGAACTACGTTTGAATTGATTCCTATTAAAAGGATACGTAAGCAATCCCCAAGCAAGAAACTGGGGCAGAAGTTGTGGTTGTTGTAAGTATTTGATTCCAAAAGCTGTAATTTTGAATCCATTTAAATTGTTTTGAGCCTTTGATATCCTTCCTTTCTAACCCTATCCAAAAGCCCATGTTACGGTCTAAAGAAAGACCTTCTGATCAATCTTCAAGAGATGCCAAGTTGAGCAAGTAAAGGTGATTTATGTTGGGGCCAGCACTCTGAGCCGGGCAAGAGAGATAATAAAATGAGAGGGTCTTATTTGAGAAAAACCCTCACAGGCACCATAAGACAATGAAAGTTAAAATAAGAAGGTCTTACTGGTGAAAAATATGTGGGAACCATAAGGCCATGCGAGTTGAGCAAAATAAAATGAGAGAGTTTCATGGGTGAAAACCCTCATGGGCACCATGAGGCGAATGTGAGGCAAAAAGCAAAACTTAGAATGGGGCTATCGGTAGATGAACACAATAAGGCAGGCCAAGCTAAGGTTCAGTTGAAGGAATCGGGTTAGAAGGGTCACAACAACAAATGCACGGCAACAGAAGGTCTGTCATCGAAATGTATTGGGACGACTAGGACGAAGTGCATGTCAAGATCATTGAAAACCATTTGTTCTTCTTCAGATACGTTTTCTTTCTCTTCTTTTCAACAGTCAGCGAGTCTGGAATTCATTACCATAAATACCGTTCAGAGTCATTGCATTTCATTATTCTTTCGAGTCTTTAAAATCTTCTGTTTAAGAGAACGGGAGGAATTTCAAAGACGATTATCAATTCCCAAATGGACAAAGCGCATGATGCCTAAAGGCGTAACAAAGATAACAAGTGTGGAACAGCAAAGAGAAGGATTCATAAAAACTACAATTTATGGAAGAGACAAGAGTCGGCAAAGTGAAGGAGCACCACACAGAAAGGGGCATGCAAAGTAAAACCACAAAGGTTCTGGGGTCAGCCGAGCATCATACACCGATCGGCCTATCTCAGGGCAACACAAAGATGGGAAAGGTCGCAAGGTTTCAAGGTTTGACCAAGCATAATATACCAGTCGTTAGGGAAAGACATAAAGAATTCATGCGAAGGATCAAGAGTGCAATACAAGGCGGGGAGCGAAGTGAGGGCATAAAGATCAAGAGTCAGTCAAGAATCATAAATGGATCGAGTAATATCAAGAGATGGGTAAGGATTTTGGCAAAGGCTCGGAAATGTAACACCAAGATGAGAAACAAAACAAATCCACGAGGGTCAGAGGATCAGCCAAGCATAACACCTTAACTCAGTAATCGTCAGAGACGGGTATAAGGCTACTGGCAAAAGAGGCAAAAGCGCATAACAAAGGTGGAAATGGCCGTGAGAGTTGACCCAGCATGATATATCAACATGTCAATCATCGGGAAAGGGGCATAAAAGAATTCCGGTAAAAGGTCATAAGTGCAACACAAAGTAGGGAGCAACATAAAGGCATAAAAGGCAGAGGCCAACCAAACATCATAGACAGACTGGGTGATTTCAAGAAAGGGTGCAACGATTTTGGCAAAAGAACGGAAAGGAAACACAAAGACGAAAGAACAAAGTGGAGCCACAAGGTTCGGAGGGTTGACCAAAGCATGACACATCAACTCATCAATCATCGGGGAAGGACATAAAGAATTCTGGCAAGGGATTAGTAATGTAACACAATAATGGGTGGCAAAATAAATCCTAGAGGTCTCGAGGGGTCAGCTGAGCAGTTGAAGCGACCCATCATCAATATGGGCAATGGAACACAACGAAACCTGACAAAGGGGAGGCCGCTTTCAACAAGAATGTCGTGAGCAAACCACCACTTTTCAAACTGACAAGTCTTTTTTAATTGACAGAGGGGCAGAAAATTCCGAAAGAGCCTAAGGGAGGCGTCCACAGGAGAATGCAGGCACACGGCAGGTACGATCAAAATCTCAGGGGCCACCTGGAAGTGGGGATCAGTTAAAACTCAAAAGGGACATAGTCCATCATAAACACCCTTCCCAGCAAAGGGCATAAAGGGACAAATGTTAACTAGCAAACCCCAATATGAACAATTGAGAGTTAAAAAAAAGCATGGAAGCTGAGATGGAACGTAGTTTGGAACTCAGACAGGTGCGGGTAACATGGTCAAGCACCAACTCCTTCTCCAATAAGAGTCGCTGAAACCCTCCTTGACAATAATCACTAGTAGAAACAACCAGAAGTTAGAACTAGCATTTAAGTCAGAACCTTGAGGACCCTCCTGGAGAATAGGACTCATTTTAAGGTTGGGAGTAATCATTGATAACAAATGGCATGAAATGACTTGCATGACGAAGTAGGATTCAGTTAGAGTTGTCAGGACCCTCCTGGAAAATAAGGCTTGGCTTAGAACACAAACAGTCGGGTAGTGTGGTCAAACTCAAATATTTCCCCAACAAGAGTCAACAAGAGTCGTCAGGAACCTCCTGAAAAATGGGACTTAGATTAGATAATTCCCTAGCAAGAGTCAACAAGAGTTGTCAGGACCCCTGGATAATGGGATGTAGCTCTAGATACTAACCCCTAGCAGTCGCATCTTGTCGTCTAATTAGGAGTTGCTAAGACCGCATGGATATGTGATGCAGTTTTAATCACCAATCACCAGCAGATATAACTCATAACAAGACATAGTGGAAAATAATACCTTTTGCGAAACAGAACATAGCCCTAAAGTTGTCATAGTTAAGAATTGTCAGGACCCTCCTGGATAATGGGACTTAGCTTAGATTTAGAGATATTTGGTAAGGGGATTTGGTTAACACTCACGGGTCCGCCCAGCACCAAACTAGGGGAGGAAGAGTTTTTTGTGTTTTGTTTGTTTTGTTGTGATCAGGTACACAGGCAACAGTCTCAGGGAACATTTTTTAGGTTGCGAGATTTGGTACGGTAATCAGGTGCCCACCTGGAGAACAAGGAAATATTTTTCAAAATTTCAAGTATTGGTAATCAGGCGCCCACCAATAGAACAAGGGAATATTTTTCAAAATTTCAAGTTTTGGTCATCACGCCCACATGTAGAACAAGGGAATATTTTTCAAAATTCCATGTTTTGGCAATCAGGCGTCCACCTGTAGAATAAGGGAATCTTTTTCAAAATTCAAGTTTTGATAATCAGGCGCCCACCTGTAAAACAAGGGAATATTCTTCAAATTTTCAATTTTTCATGATCAGGTGTCCACCTGCAGAACAAGGGAATACTTTTCAAGTTATAAGTTTGGTAATCACGTGCCCACCTGCAGAACAGGGGAATATTTTTCAAAAATTTGTTTTGGTAACCAGGCGCCCACCTGTAGAACAAGGGAATATTGTTCAAAATTCAAGTTTTGTAATCAGGCGCCCACCTGTAGAACAAGGGAATATTTTTTCTAAAATTTCAACTCTCGGTAATCAGGCATCAACCTGTAGAACAAGGGAATATATTCAAAAGTTCAAGTTATGGTAGGTAATGTTTTTCAAAATTTCAATGTTTCAAAAGTCAGACACCCACCTGTAGAACAATGGAATATTTTTAAAATTTTCAAGTTTTCGTGATCAGGCGCCCACCTGTAGAACAGGGGAATATTTTTCAAAATTCAGTTCTGGTAACCAGGCGCCCACCTGTAGAACAAGGGAATATTGTTCAAGATTCAAGTTTTGTAATCAGGCACCCGCCTGTAGAACAAGGGAATATTTTTTCTAAAATTTCAAGTCTCGGTAATCAGGCGCGCACCTGTAGAACAAGGGAATATTTTCAAAAGTTCAAGTTTTGGTAGGGAATTTTTTTCAAAATTTCAAAGTTTCGAAAGTCAGGCGTCCACCAGTAGAACAAGGGAATATTTTTCAGAATTTTGATTTTCGTATCAGGCGCGCCCACCTGTAGAACAAGGGAATATTTTTCAAGACTAAAGTTTTGGTAACCAGGCACCCACCTGCAGAACGATGGAATGTTTTTCAAGGGAACACATATCAAGTCCAACAATTCGGAAACAAACATAGAAGAAGAGGAAAACAAGAAGTCAACAAGGCGACAATGAGTTTACAAGAAGGAATGCCAGCCAACAAGGCAACAAGGAGTTCACAGGAAGAAATACAAAGGAACAAAGCAACAAGGATCAAGAACGAGATTGAAGGCATAGATAGGCTTTTCTTTGTAATCCGTAGCTTATAGCTTAGACTAGTCTTCTTTTTTTTTCACAATGTATAATAAGGAGATCAGCAATCAGTAGCAGTAGCATCAGCAGTGCAATCATAGCTTCTGGTAGTCCCAGCTACCAAACACTCCACAACTACACTGAGCTGATTTCTTTATAGCCAAGGATATGTAGGAAACCTTTGTAGCAGGGTTCATTCAGACCGTTTTCAAAATGTTTCTCATGGAATGCAACGCAGGCAAAAATGTCTCAATTTCTCATTTATCTTTGCTCGGAAACCCTTCGTGTGTCCGAGCAAAAAGGGGCAGTTGTGAGCACGTGGTTTTTCCTCGCTTGACATATTCCAATATAATTCATTAAATTAGGATTTTTCTTTTTTTATTTGAATTCTAAGAAATTAATTGTGTGATTTTGTGTTTATTTGCGTCTTTCTTTTATTGTTTGTATTTTTAGGATTTATTTGCGTGATTTTGTATTTGATTGAATTTTAGGTGCTAATTGCATAATTATATGCTTATTTGCATGTTGCATGTTTTAATTTGCATAATTTATAAGAAAATATAAAATGGCACGATTGCATTTAGGATTTAATTTTTGTATGTTTAGTAATATTGAACATGAGAAAAATAACAAAAATTGGTTATACCTACATTTGTTTAATTTTATTTTTGAATTTTAGAAATTAGGTTATTTTAGAGGTTAATTAGTTTATTTTGTGGAAGATAAATCCATTTTGGTTTATTTCTCTTTCTATTTTTTTTATCTGAAAAAAATATATGAAAATACAAAAAACAAAAAAAAGAGAAAATATGTACACAAATTGGGGCTCTTATTGAAGACCATTGGTTTGCGCCATTTCCTGCAAAACATCTTGCCCAAAACTATAAACCCAGACCCAAATCCAACCCCTTGCCCGTTCCAAAACCTCATATGCCCAAAACGACGTCGTTGGACGTCCGATGATCTCGACCGTCTATGCCCCTTAATTTAACAGCTCAGATTGAGTCTCTCATTTTAATATAATAGTCTGAACGTATTCATAATTTCAGAGACACAGTCACCCTCCTCGTACCATCCTTAGCCGGCGTAGCACCATCATACATCCACCATACCACCACCGGCAGTCTCCAATGACCTCAAATATTACACCCTGGAATCCCCGTCTTCTCCTCTTCCCAACCCCCCTAAGATCGCCCCTCAAAACCCTGTGAAACTTATCGAATATCCGTTCAAAGCCTTCCAGCTCCCCTGTCCACGGCGACGCCTGGTGGCCAATGTCTCCTAAATTACACCCTACACTCCCCCGTTCCCCTCTTTCCAACCGTACCATCAGTCACCCTCGAACATAGCCCCAACTCCTCGAATGTTCATTTGAATGAGGCAACCTCGCCATAAACGGGGGTGACCAGGCTCCTATGGCCCCCAAACCATCACCACCCACCACCTCTGGCCCTCCCTTACCCAAAAACACCCTCAGTCCTCTGCAAATAATTCCCAGACCCCTACACCTAAATCTATGACCCATGGGCTCTCGAATCACCACCATTTTGGTTGATCGTCAAATTAACCAATGTGATGTTGCACGTGTTTGAAGCCCAAAATTAAGCTAATTCATTTTACCTGTTAAATCTAGTATAGTGTATGTGAGGTCCATCCCTGTTGTTTAATACATTTTAGTGCTCATTTCCTTCTCTTTTCTGTTTAGGTTTAATACATGAGATCATAATATAGGGAGCGTAGCAGTCAATATGTTTTTCTCTTGAATATACTTCATGATAGGTTGAATTTTTGGTTGATACTGTAAATTCAAACATGCTTATAAAAATTGATTAAGTGTTGTGACTCTGATTTTATATCTTTGGGATTCCTGGGGGTAAATGCATAAGATTACTGATATTTCTTCTTCTGAAAATACTTTATCTTGGTCCAATCTCGTTTGAATCTGTTAATTTGAGCATGTTCTAAGTAATATTTATTTGACTCTGAGTTCATATCTCTGAATCTTCAGATAAATATACATGTTCATCGATGTATTCATCTTCTGAATGTTTTATTTTGGTTTATTATTTTCCCTAGTGGTTGATTGATTTAATTTGGGTATTCTAAGTGAAAAGCAACATGTACTTATGCCTTGATTGGGTTTGGTTTTGTCAATTTAATTTGTTATCTGCCTTAGTTAAACATTGGTGTTGCACAGTTTTGATTAATTTGGATTTGGGCCAACTAATTCAGATATTTAGGTAATTAGGGTTCTGTGGTACAAGTTTTTAGGTCATTGATCATAGTTAAGTCGACTAGGGTAAGTGTGGCGAAGGTTAGAAGTTATAGGAGCAACACAAAGGCAATTTAGGTTTTGTGACAAAGAATCTTTAGTAGTTAAGTGTAGAAACTTTTGGAATAGGGGGTAATTGCAGTTCAGATTTTTATTTAGATGACTTGGGTAGCAAGCTAGGGAATGAGGGACTAAAGTAGTAAATAAATAGGGACTAAAAGATAATTCAAAATCTAAAGGTAGCCCTATAAGTGAGGTTATATATACTAGTGCAAAATCTGAAAAGGGGCGGAGAAAAAAGAGATAGAAAAAGGGAGCTAAAATATAGAAAAGGGTCGAAAATTCAAGTAGCTACCAAATGAAGCGAACTCTGAGCTTGAACTTCAAAAAAATCTAATCTAAAATTAGCTTTGAATCCTAGTCATTATCATGGATTGAAGGTTTATTGTTAGTTATTATTTTAGCTAAGATTCGAGTTTGATTTGGCTATTTAAATTGATATTGGTTGTGAGTTGCATTTCCTAGGCTTTGAAAGTGCTGAAGTTTACTATTACATTGATTTTGGATCTAATCGCTAGTTTTTCTCGTTAACTATAGGGTTCATTTGCCACTGTTGTTGTTGTTTTGCCTTATAGCTGCTTGCTCATAGGTTTCTTCGTCATTCCAGGTACACGTCTAAGCCTGACCATGTAAAACCAATTTGAAGCGAGAATGAAGCTGGCTGTACACAATATTTTCCATTTGTTATTCCAACTTCGAATAGTTTTCAATTTTTTTGAATATTTGTTGTACATAATTATGAGAGTATCCTGAACTTTTGAATGATTATTTACTTTTGATCTCATGAGCACATATACTCATAGTGGCATATAATAGCATGATTTCCTTTAGCACAAAAGTAGGCAGTAGTGCAATGAATTCAAAGTGGAAGGGTACTATTAATCTTGTATGGTGACTGGTTTGTATTGGTTGATAGGATTGTATTACGGTAGTCAAACATAGCTAATAGGACTATTTCGGGACTATCACTATGAGTCATTGTTCATACAGAAGTGTCAATCATATACATTTATGATAGCTGGTTTTAATTTTACCTTTGCTTCGCATTAATCTTTACTCACACTTGTGTAATAAATCTGGCTATAAAAGTTATTTGTGCATTACTGAACTATCTTGGGCTAACCAGATAATAACGTCAAGCCCGTCTCCGAATTTTGCTTACCTTGTTTCCTGCGTATATCCAATCTGGGCTCATGTTAGGGCCCAAATGCAATAACACATAATTAGTCTATTTCGGCTGAGAGTGTAAATGAGAGGAACTAGTAGTGTCAATTTAGATAGTACATTGGAACAAAGAAGGTTTAATCTTTATTTAAATATGGATCCGAGTTCTGAAAGCCCGGACTCGAACATCAATTATGCAAAGTCCTTTAGAGGTGCAATTTAGGTTGCTTGGGATGGACCTTTTAAATAAAAATGAGGTATTGCACCAAACAGAGTCCAAGTTTGTGCGTCCCTCACGAAATGTTTATACTAAAATACTTAGAGATTTGGGACGCGCCGTTTTGCGAATTTCTCGGCTTCCCGCAAAGATAATAACACGATAGTCTCTTTTAGGCACGTTCTTAACAATTTTATCTTCTTAAGTACGGGTGTGCATATATGTGACCCAAGTCCAAATCTCATCGAAGTTGAAATGTGTCAATTTATATGACGTGGTTTAAGACACGATTTAACAACGTCGCAACTCTCTTTAAAAATAATAATAAAAGTGGTTAAAAGGTTTAAAATGCACATAGGTTCATAATTGTATCTGATAATTTAATCCAAATATAACAGTTGAGCAACCGTTCTAGAACCACGGAACTCGGGAATGCCTAACACCTTCCCCCGGGTTAACAGAATTCCTTACTCAGATTTATGGTTCGCGGACTGTTAAATAGAGTAATTCTTTCCTCGATTCGGGATTCTAACCGGTGACTTGGGACACCATAATTCTCCCAAGTGGGGACTCTGAAATTCTCTTAAATAATTGAATCCTGTTCCGATTGTCCGTTAATTGAAAAAACTCCATTTATCTACACCGTTCGCCGAGTAGTGCATAGTCCAAAAGAAGGTGTGACAAGGATTACCATGGATTTTGTAGTTGGTCTCCCTTGGATTGCAAAGAAGTTCGAAGCCATTTGGGTGATTGTGGATCGGTTGACCAAGTCTTCTCATTTTATCCCTATGTGTACCACTTATTCATCGGAGCGGTTGGTAGTGATTTATATCCGGGAGATTGTTCATCTGTATGGTATTCCATTTTCCATTATTTCGATCAGAGGTAGTCAGTTCACATCACGGTTCTGGAGAGCCGTTCAGCAGGATTTGGGTACTCGGGTGGAGTTGATCACAACATTTCACCCCCAGATGAACGGACAGTCGGAGTGCACTATACAGATTCTTGAGGACATGCTCTGTGCGTGTGTGATTGAGTTTGGAGGGTCTTGGGATCAGTTCTTGCCATTAGCAGAGTTTCCTTACAACAACAGCTACCAGTCCAGTATTCAGATGGCCCCGTATGAGGCCTTGTATGGTAGGCGGTGTAGATCTCCGCTGGGTTGGTTTGAGCTGGGTGAGGCCAGGCTATTGGGCATAGAGTTAGTTCAGGATGCATTTGAGAAGGTCAAGGTGATTCGGAAAGACTCTGTACGACCCAGCCCAGACAGAAGAGGTACGCAGACCAAAAGGTTCGTGATGTTTCATATATGGTTGGAGAGCGGGTTTTGCTTCGAGTTTCGCCTATGAAGGCATCATGAGGTTTGGAAAAAAAAGGAAGCTGAGTCTAAGATTTATTGGCCCTTTTGAGATTTTAAGGCGAGTTGGGGAGATTGCTTATGAACTTGCCTAACCTCCCAGCCTGGTAGGAGTTCATCGGGTATTTTATATTTCAATGCTCCGGAGATATGACGGTGACCCGTCATACGTGTTGGATTTCAACTTACTCTAGTTGGACAATGATCTATCTTATGTTAGGGAGCCAGTGGCTATATTGGACAGGTGTGTCAGAAAGTTGAGGTCAAAGAACATTGTTTCAATAAGGGTTCAGTGGCGGGGTCAGCCAGCCGAGGAGGCGACTTAGGAGACCGAGTGGGATATGGTCAGCCGTTATCCTATTCTTTCTCCTGACTTGGGTACTTCTTTTTTTTTTCTATTCGAGGATGAACGGTTATTTTAGTGGTGGAGGATGTGACGACCTAAGGGGGCCATCACTTATTTTCTGACCATTCTGTACTTTTGAGGCCTTAAAACCCCATTTGGGGTTTCTTTGATTTGCGTGCACAGTCCGGACGCGTAGTCGGAAAGCTTAGATATGAATTCTGTGAGAAAAATGCAAAACTTTAATATTAAATTTGAATAAATTTGATTTCGTTCAACATTTTGGGTAAGCGGACCTGAACCCGTGAATTGACGGTCCCGGAGGGTCCCTAGGAAAATATGGGACTTGGGCGTATGTCCGGAATCGGATTACGAGGTCCCAAGCCAGAGAAATGAATGTTTGTGTGAAATTGTTTTCTAGAAATAATTAAAGAAATTGAAAGTGAAACTTGATTAAAAGCTTATGGTATCCGGCCCGTATTATGGTTCCGGTATCTGACATAAGTCTTACATATGGTTTAAGCGCTTCCTGTAAAATTTGGTTGAAAAGGGACGTCATTTGACGTGTTTTGGACTTAAAGTAGAAATTTGATGTTTTATGAAAATTTTGAGGCAATCATGAGCTTTGAGGCTTAATTCAATGTATATGATGTTATTGTAGCAATTTGATCACGCCAGTAAGTTCGTAAGATGTGTGTGCATATTTGATTTGGATCCCCGAGGGCTCGGTGAAATTTAGCTAGACGTCGGAGTGCATTTTTAACATTGAAGTTGCTGGTATGAACTAGCATGCAAGCTTCGCATTTGTGAAGCCAGCCTCGCAAATGCGAGTGGCCCTTCGCAATTGTGAAGTAAGCCCAGGCCAGATCTCCTCGAATATGTGAGTATCTCTTCGCAATTGCAAAAAATGCTCAGGCTGCCAATGATCGCAAATACGATCCTTATGTCGCATATGTAACCTTCGCAAATGCGACCCTCACTTTGCAAATGCGAAGGTCCCGAAAATAGGAAGGGTTCGCATTATTTCACATTTTCCATGTCATTAGAGGTCGGGGTTCGCACCCCAGTTCGCAATTGCGACATCTGCAACCTGCAATTTTATAGTTAGTCGAAATTTGGACATTTTTCACCCCATTTTCAAATCACAACTCCTTTGGGCGATTTTCTAACAAGACCTCTTCCAAATCATTTGTAAGTTGGTTTTTACTTATTTCTTTCAATCTTTAACATTATTTAACATGTTTCCAACTTAAAATCAATGATTTTCATGGGTGAAATAATAGGTTTGGGGTAGAACCTAGGTTTTTCTAAAATTTGGGGATTTGAACCTCGATTTGAGGTCCGATTTCAAAACAAATCACATATTTGAGTTTGTGGGAGAATGGGTAACCGGATTTTGGTTCGAACCTCGGGTTTTGACCACATTAGCCTGAGGGGAATTTTGGTTATTTTATCCAAATTTTGCATCTTAGCTTAAAATTGAGTAGTAGAATCAATTATTTGAGATGTTATGTACGAGATGTAATTGAAATGAATAGATTTTGAGTCGAATACTCGTGGAAAACGTGTGGTTTCAAGTTGAATTGGAGCCGGTTTGAGGTAAGTGGCTTGTCTAACTTTGTGGGGGGACCTTTCCCCTTAGGATATGATATCTGGTGATTGAATGCCTTTGTACGTGAGGTGACGAGCCCGTACTCGAGATAATTGTTGAAAATCCGATTTTACTTTAAATATTTAGAGTGAGTTTCTTTCTTACCTGCTTTATTCTACTTGCCATTATAGCCTGTGTTACTTTACTTTCCATTATAGCTTGTGTTACTCTACTTGCCATTATAGCATGTGTCATTCTACCTACTGTTATAGCTGTGTTAGTTTAGAAAAGCATACTTTTAAGTTGCCTTGATTGTACTACGTGAAGAATGTTAGGCTAGAAATACTTGTTGCCTTGTGATTTTTGCACCCTAGTTCTGAATATATTTTGTTGTGGTTTCATATTTACTTTGGGACTGCGGGTTGAATTCCTGATAGATCCCCCTGCATATTTAATTTGGGACTGCGGGTTCAATTCCCGATAGATCCCCCTGTATATTTACTTTGGGACTGCAGGTTCGATTCCTGATAGATCCTTCTGCATATTTACTTTGGGACTGCGGGTTCGATTCCCGATAGATCCCCTGCACTTTACTTTGGGACTTCGGATTAGATTTCCGGTAGATCTCCTTGCACTTTACTTTGGGACTACGGGTTAGATTCTCGGTAGATTCCCCTGTATATCGATAGTTGGACTATGGGACGGTATCCCGGGAGATCCTTCGGATATACTCATATGATAGCTACGGGACGGTATCCCTGAGCTCCTCCAAAAGTTGAAGGAATGGACTACAAGATGGTCTCCTGGGAGGTCCTCATTTGGTATTTTGGTATTGAGTTGTACATCCCTGTGTTTACCCTGTTCATCGCTCAGTTATTGTTACCTTGTAGATTATGTCTTATTTCACTGTTGGTTCACATTATTTTTATCTGACTTCATATTGTACATTCTTATCATATTGCTTAATCTCAGTAGGGCACTGACCTTCCTCGTCACTACCCGATCGATGTTAGGATCGGCACTTACTGAGTGCCGTTGTGGAGTACTCATGCACCTTCTGTGCATTTTTTGATGTGTAGATACAGGTACCTCCACTCAGATGTACTATCTTTAAGGCGGAGAGATCTAGCGGAGACTTCAAGGTATATCTGCAACGACCGTAGACCAGGAGTCTTTATTCCGTTCCAGCTTTAATAGTTACTCTATCCTTTTATTTCAGTTGTTTAGACATTTCGGAGTTAGAGAAGTATATTACATTTCTATTAGCCTGTGGTTCCCGTGAGTTTCCGGATTTTGGGATGAGATTGTAGACTTCCGTGTTTTATTTTAGAGTTGTATATGCCATGTGGCACTTATATACTATTTTCTTCTAGTTTTTCTTAATTTAATTAAATGTTCCGCAGGTTATATTAAATTTCCGCATTGTTAGGCTTACCTAGTTATAGGAACTAGGTGCCATCACGACATTTTCACGGAGGGTGAACGCGGGTCGTGACAAATATCTAGTCCATGCAATTTTTTCATCTCGGCCTTGACAAAAGCTAGTGTAACTTCAAACCTTGGGTCCCGAAGATTATTGATGATGTAACCACTAATCAACTTTGAAGTAGCATGCCTTTGATCAGCTTTCATAGTGTTAACACAGCAGACATGCTTTTTGTCAATCTTTACTATCTTGGACAGCGTTGAATCTTTAATTCTGAAAGCACGCACACACTAATAACACCTATCATCATAGCATTTCAACGAATAACTTGAAGAGCTTGATCTCACAACCTTGAATTCAAAATGTCCTTTAATTGCGATATTCGAAAAACAGTTAATTATACTCTTCTTTTTGTCAAATACATATCACACTTTTATTTCATCCAACGAATTTTCTCTTAATATCGTAGCTAGGGATTTTTTTTGTTTCAAATTTGATCTTTATCTAGTTAGTTGAGTAGAGTTTTTTTCAGCAATTTCTTCGAGTACCGATGCACTGTCTAAGAATTGAATACCCAAAGCTTGTTCGTTGTCAATCTCTATAATCCTTTGTTCGTGTACTTGAATAGAATCAAACGTTTGAACCACCTCTTCAGTAATTTGTTGAGCTTATATCATATCTATTTTCATTATCTGTTGGCATTTGTTTTGATTGTCATGTTGAGTTTCTCTGTTGACATGTGTTTGAAGCCCCTCTTCAGTTATTGCTTGAGCTTCAACCATATCTATTTTCATTATTTTTTAGCATTTGTTTTGATTGTCATTTTGAGTTTCTGTGTTGACATGCTCGTTGCTTGTTCATCCAAAAACTCTTTCTGAAATATCAACAATGAAACGACAGCCTTTGAAGAGTGAATGAGTTTTTAGTAACTCTATACATGTGTGAAGATCTAAATCTTTGGATACAAGCATTTCCTTACTTGTTCTAAGGTTGATATCAAACCATATTACTGCTTCAAACTTGAGACTATCCAATTCAATAACTTCAAAGATCTGTTTAATAAAATCTTCAAACAGAATTGCCTCAAGTACTAGAACAAACTTTGTTTGACGATCAAGATATTTATAGTCTTCAGTCCATCTACCATTAAAGCAATTATAATGCATATTGTTTCCATCCTACAAGTCAAAAGAATGGGAAAATCAATACATATTTTATAGTGCAATCCTTGTATAATTAAAAACATGTACTGTATGTTCAGGACCAAGTGTCCCTAACATTTGAACTTGGAATTCAAAGTTAAGGACTGGATGTCCTTAACTTTTGAACCAGAAATTAAAACATAAGGATTGCATGTACTTAACTTTTGAACCTGCAAGTTAAACTTAAGGACTTTTATCCTTAACTTTTGAACTTGAAACCAAAGTTAATAATCAAGTGTCCTTAACATTTTAACTTGGAATTCAAAGTTAAGGACTTCATGTCCTTATCTTTTGAAAATGTAATACAAACTTAAGCACTACTTGTCCTTAACATTTGAATCTGCAAGTTAAACTTAAGGACTCATGTCCTTAACTTTTGAACTTGAAATCCAAAGTTAAGGACCAAGTGTCCTTAACATTTGAACTTGGAATTCAAAGTTAAGGATTGTCTGTCCTTAACTTTTGAACGTGCAAGTTAAACTTAAACATGTCCTTAACTTTTGAAATTGAAACCCAAAGTTAAGGACAAAGTGTACTTAACATTTGAACTTGGAATATCAAAGTTAAGGACTGCATGTCCTTAACTTTTGAACCTAAAATTAAAAATTAAAAATTGTATGTCCTTAACTTTTGAACCTACAAGTCAAACTTAATGACTTTTGTCCTTAACTTCTGAACTTGAAACCCAAAGTTAAGGACAAAGAATCCTGAGTGTTTGGACTTGGAATTCAAAATTAAGGATTGTTTGTCCTTAACTTTTGAACCTGAAATTAAAAATTAAGGATTGTATGTCCTTAACTTTTGAACCTGAAATTAAAAATTAAGGATTGCATGTCCTTAACTTTTGAACTTGAAATTAAAACTTAAGGACTGCATGTCCTTAAGTTTTGAACCTGCATGTCAAACTTAAGGACTTCTGTCCTTAACTTTTGAACTTGAAACCCAAAGTTAAGGAACAGGTGTCCTTAACATTTGAACTTGGAATTCAAACTTAAGGACTGTATGTCTTTAACTTTTGAACATGAACTTAAAACTTAAGGACTGCATGTCCTTAAGTTTTGAACCTGCAAGTTAAACTTAAGGACACATGTCCTCAACTTTTGAACTTGAAACCCAAAGTTAAGGACCAAGTGTCCTTAACATTTGAACTTGAAATTCAAACTTAAGGATTGTATATCCTTTTAACATTTGAACCTGAAATTAAAACTTAAGGACTGTATGTCCTTATTTGAACATGCAAGTCAAACCTAAGGACTCCTGTCCTTAACTTTTAAACTTGAAACCCAAAGTTAAGGACCAAGTGTCCTTAACTTTTTAACTAATAATTGTAAGTTAAAGGAACAATTATCCTTAAATATTGAACACGTAATTCAAAGTTCAGTACCAAGTATTCTGAACCTTTCTATTTGAAACTCAAAGTTCAGGACCAAGTGTCCTTAACTTTTACAATATAATTTGCAAAACTATAACAGTATGTGCTTAATATATAGAAGAACGGCAACAAAGTTAAGGATATTATGTCCATAAATTTTTCAATTCAATTTGCAAAGTCATGACACTATGTCGTTAATATTATGTGCTCAATTTTGTAGAATTATCACAGGACGAGATGTCCTTAACTTTATCAATCTAAAAATTCAAAAAATAAAAATAAAAAATATACTTACTGTATAAAAATCAATAGAAATCATAAAAAGTATAACTATGTCGAAATAAAAATCAATAGAAATGCATAAAAGTATAACTTATGGTAAATCTATGTCGATTTTTGAATGAGAATGTTGAATTCTATAGTTTGAAATTGGAAGAGAATCTTCTGCAACTTCGACAATCACAGTGTTGTAATATAACGATGTTATTGCTGCTACCGGTCTCGTTAATAAAAGCGTAGACATAAGTTATAGCAGAAGGATATTTTCGTCCAGTCAAATATAAATTTATTAAATCAGTGGTTAAAATTTAAATACGTTTAAAACAGTGACTTAAAAATAAAGATAGAAGCTGGATATTTGTGGGCATCGCCCACAAAGAATATCTATGGGTCCTCTTTGAAGATCTCAGCGTATCTACCCTCACTTTAATTCCTTGTTGTATCTGTGTATAAACATAATTAGTCTGTACAAAAATCTCTCTTAACACCTTCAAATTCCTAGCCCTTCACGTATAATGTATCATCGTACCATAAACAGAAGTCATGATTTCTTTAATGAATTTTTTTCAATACTTTCTCTGAATGCTATTCAAAGTATATGTTACTGCCATCTGGGGAATTTTATACCGTGTCCATATTTGTTACACCAATTAATGTGTTACTAACACAAAAGGATATTTTCTATCAGCTTCGAAACCACAATGTGTTTTGAGAAAAACAAAAGAAAAGCCGCAATTTCTTTTTCTTTATCTTTACCGAGAAGTCGCAACATCTTCTTTCTTTAATTGTGTTAGGCTTAAGTGGCCCCAGAGTCGGTATGAGGAGTTGAATGACCTGTGTAAATGCCATTTGAAAGGCGGAGCTTTCAAAATGATTATGCCGAACAAGTGTTGCACTCAAAATTTTCCAGAGGATGATTTAGTCCAACTTGAAATTGTTAAACAATAATGAATCTAGATACTAATCGAATATTTAGTGGAGTGCACTAACGTCCAGAGAGTAGAGGTCCTATAATTAGCCGATGACATGGTGCGGTGGATGAGACTGCTCTTTTTTAACTGGAGGTCTCGGCTTCGAGCTCGGGTATACAAAAGTACTTAATAGGAAGCGCTTCCCCAAATGAGGTTCATCGTGGCACAAATTTGAATGTAATCGGGTTCCAATACGAATAGAGGACAACGAATGCAAACCAATAAAAGAGATCTTATATAGTTACATCATTATGCTATTTTCCTTACCAATTTTTTTTTTTTTACGAGGCTAAAATAGAGTGGGAGAAATGATCAACAAAATATTAAAGGAAAACGTTTTGACGAGTTAAAAGTAGTACGGTTTGTCAAAAAGAATAATTGTATTATTAATCTTTGAACAACGAACTTCTATATTTCATATATTTTACAGTAAGTAATCGGACGGTGATAAGTAAAAAAATTACTACAGTTCCAACTTAGTACGTTAGAAATTCAATCTAAATATCGAACAATGAGTAAAAAATAAAAAGGTGAGTTTCAAACGAATAGAGCTGCATCAATTAATTACGTAGGTTTTAGATGTTCTCCAGCAGCATTACAATTTTTAATGCCTCGCCGGACGTTGGGCAAGAGCTATATTACCTCTATTTCAGTTTTATTTTATTTTATTTTTGGATATTTTCTTTGCTATAAAAACTTGTTCAGTAGGTCTAACATCAATTGTTGAAAATCTCATTAATAGCATAGCTTTTATGCTTTACTGCCAAATAAAAGAAGCAGTTTACATAGAATAGACTTTATTAATAGGAAAACTTAGGACTTTTGCTCTCGGCGCAAGATAAGCAAGGAAGCTAACTTGCGCCTTTAGTCAGTGCGAGACGACGACGAAAATTATCAGTGACAAAATGTGATACCGGAGGAGGATAGTATAGAGACGCCTGCTATTGACAAACCTGCTCGATGGTTAACAGGGATGGATTCTGTGCCTACAATTTTTCACAACCCTAGCAGGAATGAAAATTCCGGAATGCAGATAACGCCGGAAAATGGAGTACAACAGCGATTACAACCAGTTACGTTTGAAAGTTTTTTACCACTAAAATTCCAACCTATTAGTGAGGGAATCGACGAAGGCGAGGGTGAAATTCTGGGGACGGACAATGCCGATACACAACAAGTTCATCGACGACTATAGTTTTCTACACAAGTAAAGCAAATTCTGATCTGTCAGACTTCTGAAGATCCTAAGGCAGTAAAAGATAAAAGGGACACCATGCAACAGAATCGAAGCCCTCAAAAAGGAAAACCGATGTGCTATGTACCACCTGCTATGCGTGATGGTATATTTGTGGTACAAATTGAAGACGAGGATACAAAGGAACAAGAGGCATACTGGAGCAATGCATTGATTGGTTTTTTGCTTGGAGAAGACTCGTACGAGCGAGCAATGGATAACTTCATCACTAATGTATGGGATTTTGTTACAAAACCCCAAGTGCTGCATCATGAGGAAGGTTATTATATATTCAGATTTGATAATAGTGAAGACAGGGACCTTGTTCTTCAGGCAGGTCCATACACTTTCCATAACAAGCCATTTGTGTTACAACAATGGAGAATGGATTTCAAGTATGAACCAGGCAGTGTGAGTGTAATTCCTTTGTGTATTACCTTCCCTGGCTTGCCATTGGGATTTTGGTCCACCGAAGCCCTCAGTAAACTAGCTAGTGTGGTTGGGAAGCCTATGTACACTGATAGAATCACTGCTGAATTGGAGAAGATATCTTATGCAAGAGTACTGGTGGAAAAAGATATATCTCAACCCTTGCCAGATAGTTTTGAGTTACATACTAAGAGGGGAAGTATCACACAGTAGATTGAGTACGAATGGAGGCCAAAATACTGCTGTGACTGTGTAAGATTTGGCCATAACACTGATGATTGCTGGTATAAAAAGAAGCAGGGAAGTGAAAGAGGTAACACAGAACCATTTCAAGGCAGCAAGGGAAAAGAATCAAGTGCAAAGTGAGAACTGGAAATGGATACCAAAAACCAAGCAGAATGGTGAGATGGTTAAAACTGCTAGGATAGTGGAGGAAAGCAAGCATACTGATATTGCTGGAAGCAGGGTGATAGATAAGGGGTTGGCAAAAGGGAAAAATGTACAACATTATGCTAGAGCCTCAATGAACAGGACCAACAGTTTCTCTTTGTTACATATAGGTGATAACCCAGGGGACGCTGGCCCCTCCAGCTTCACCAAAACATGATTTTCAGCACATGGAATATTAGGGGCCTTAACAAGGCCCATAGACAGAAGGAGCTGAAACTCTTTCTGAAAAAAGCATAAAGTAGACTGTATGGGATTCATAGAAACTAGAGTGAATGAAGCAAACGTACAAAGGATTATCACAAAACTAGGAAATGATTGGAGATATAGTGGGAATTACAATGAGCATCAAAATGGGAGAATCTGGCTATTATGGAATTTAAATGTTTGAGATGCAGATATTGAAGACTGATGAACAGTTTATACATTGTGAGGTTAAAGAAAGAAGTACAAATTTCAGAACACTGATAACATTAGTGTATGCAAATAATGAGATGAACAAGAGACAACAACTATGGGCCAAACTGTTGACCTTAGGAGCAACTATTCAGGAGAGCTGGCTACTCAGTAAAGATTTCAACAATATTCTCCACACTGATGATAAGATAGGTGCTCCAGTTATGCAACAGGAGATTCAAGGTTTCCAAGACACACTCATTGCTCTTCAACTCACTCAGTTGAAGAGTTTGGGTTGTTTTTATACATGGTGTAATAAAAAAAAACCAGAGACAAGAGTCTATAGCACGATTAATTGGGCTTTTGGAAATGTGAACTGGATGCAGGAGTACAGTCACATTGAAGCTGATATGTTGACCCAGGGAGTATCAGACCATTCCCCTATCCTTTTACTGTTCAATTCTGAGGAACAAAGAAGGAACATTCATCCTACGACATTCAAACTGTATACATCTGTCATGGATCATGCTGATTTCCCTAGCATTGTGGAAAGGGAATGGAATCAAAACCATCATGGAGGGAAAATGCACAGAGTATGGAATAAATTAAAGGCCCTATAAGTGGGTTTAAAGGATTTGAATACCTATATGGAAAAGTATAAGATACACCTCAAGGCATAAGCTGGAAGCTATACAGACAGATACAGATCAATTGTATGGACCAAGGTCTGATTGATCAAGAAAGGATGATGCTTGGAGAAATAGAGTAACATAGAGGAGAAGATCTTACACCAGAAATCTAGAGCACACTGGATTGCTTGTGGAGATTCAAACACTAAATATTTTCATGCTCAAATAAAGATGAGGACAAACTTTAATATTATAAGCTCTATATATACTGAAGAGGGAGTAAAATTGTCTGATCCCAGGATGTGGAAGAAGAATTTATTACTTTCTTCAAGAGTTTACTAGGGGGAAACAATAACATCTGCCAATGTCCAAACACTGCAGTAATCCATCAGGGTCCTTGTCTCAACTTGCAACAGAAGGATGATCTAGTAAAGCCAGTCACAAGTGAGGAAATACTAATGGCAATTAAGGATATGCCTCATGATAAGGCACCAGGTGTGGATGGCTTCCCAATTGAATTTTTTTATAAGGTATTGGCATGTAGTGGGGGAAGACATCTGTGAAGCTGTGAGGGAATTCTTTCTCACTGGGAAGTTGCATAAAGGAGTTAGCAGCACTGCACTAACACTAATTCCTAAAGTGCAAAATCCAAGCAAAGTGAAGGATTATAGACCCATTGCTTGTTGTACAACTCTGTACAAAATCATCACTAAGATCCTTACATCTAGGCTGAAAGAAGTTATTGACTATCTGGTTGGAAGATCACAGTCAGCATTCATTGAGGGTCGTAGCATCACTGATAACATTTTATTTACACAAGAACTGTTCAAAGGCTACTCCAGGAAGGGCATTTCACCTAGATGTGTTCTTAAAGTAGATTTAAAGAAGGCCTATGACATAGTTGAGTGGTGCTTCCTAGAAAGATTGATGCAGGACTTGGGCTTTCCTTATAAATTCATTGGGTGGGTAATGGAGTGTATATCCTCTGTTACCTACTCTCTCAACATCAATGGAGGACTCACTGCCCCATTTAAAGGAAGAAGAGGCATAAGGCAAGGTGACCCTATGTCTCCATACCTCTTTGTTCTGGACATGGAGTATCAACAAAGAGAATTTGTGAAAATGATGATGAGGAAAGAGTTCAAATTCTATCCTAGATGTAAGAAGCTGGGTGTAGCACATGTTTGCTTCACAGATGATCTTCTTATGTTCTGTAAAGCAGACATTCAGTCTGTAATCTTACTGAAGCAGGCTTTCAACTTCTCCAAAGCTTCTGGACTTCAAGCAAATGGTGACAAAAGTGTTGTGTACATAGCAGGTGTAACAAACTGGTAGAAGGAGGAGATCTTACAGGCATTGGGTTTCCCTGAAGGCATGCTTCCATTTAAATATTTGGGGATGCCTCTGGATTCAAAGAAATTGACCATTGCTCAATGTTGGCCATTGATGGGAAAATCACACAGAAAATAAGCTGTTGGTCATCAAGGCTGCTCTCCTATGTTGGTTGACTTCAACTGATCAAATCAGTACTGTTGGTGTTCAAGACTATTGGTCCCAAATATTTCTACTGCCTAAAAAGGTTCTGAGGATGACTGAAGCAATATGCAGATCATACCTTTGGACATGTCAGCTACAGTGTCAAGGAGAGCTCTGGTTGCCTGGAAAACACTCTGTATGCCATACAGTGCAGGGGGATTAAATGTGTTGAACCTGATTAAGTGGAATAAGGCTGCTGTGTAAAGCACCTATGGGCACTGACCAAGAGGAAGGATAGTCTGTGGATAAAATGGGTGCATACTTTCTATATTAAAAATTATTGTATTGGTGACATGCCGGTCTGCTGCTTGGGCAATAAGGAATATCTTTGAGTCGAGAGAGTTGATAAATGGCATTGCAACTCTTCACGAAAATCTGGACAATCCACTGCTTCAGCTTCAGAATGGTAATTCATTCAGCATCAAGAAGTTATACAGACTCCAACACCCTCAATACCTTAAAATCCAATGGAAAACCATCATAATGCAGACTCAATTACACCCCAAGTACAAATTTATTTTGTGGATGGCTCTGCATAAGAGGTTGGCAACCGTGGACAGACTCCAGGAACTCAATGTCCTGGTTCCTTAGGACTGTATTTTTTGTGGAATCTCTCGTGAGACTTTTGATCATCTGTACTTTGACTGCTTGAAGACTAAAGCACTTTGGAGTCGGCTCCTAAACTGGTTGCGCTATAAGCGACCCATTTCTGACTGGAAGGAGGAATGTGACTGGGTTAGTAAACTGGCAAGAAGTAGAACTGGTGTAGCATAAATCATTGCCTGTCTGTTTGGGATCCTGGTGACAGTGATATGGAGAGAGCGAAATAAAATGAGATTCCAAGGAGGTAATATGCTGAGCGATAATGTTTGTAAGGAAATAGCAGTCCATCTCCACTCAAGAGGAGCTTCAACTCATAAATGGAGGGCTTCTTTACAAAGCTTAAACCATTACCCCTAGGCTGCTCTTGGGACAGAATTGTCACATTTACTATTAAATAGTGATATTGCAATTCATATTAGATTGATAATAGGTGTAGTGACTATATAGCATGTGAGAATAGATGGTCAGGATCTATGTTTATACGTGTACAATTTTTTGACGGAATGAAATAGAAAATCTATTTATTCAAAAAAAAAAGCAGTTTACTTTATTATTCTCTCCTTTCTTTTTACTAGTCTGTTATATTATTTTTTAAAATTTATCTATGTAAGCAAATCAATAAAAAATTATCATTTCCTTTCAATATCATCCTTAATATTAAGTACCCACACTCCTCAAATTTATCAGAATTATAACCTGAATAACCATTAACAAGAGTAATTTGCTAGAATAAACACTTAAAAATATTTTTTTTAAGGGTGTGCCTAATCAATAGAGGACTAATAAAAGGAAATTGGGGGAGTACAACTCAAAACTTTAATATATTATTATTATTTAAAAATAAAAGTTATATTTGTCGCTTTTTTGTGACACTATTTTTTTATTAATCTGTTTCATAAAAGAATGGCAATTTTTATACTTAGGTCATTTATTACTATCTAGGATTGTAGTGTAATATGAATATGATCTGTCCATCATTAATTAAAAGTTTCATTTCGACCTTTGAGAATGAGAATTTTTTAATAAGGAACACTTTCCCTCTTAATAAACTTAATATAAATTTGAATTAATCAAGACAAATACGCATATCAAACACCCACCGAGAGAAACAATTAGTAGTAATTACATAGTTATGTCCAAACGCCTAATCAAATCTTTTTTAAACAGAAAAAAAAAAAGCAAACGGAAAATATATTTGGCCAAACTAAGAATGGCCCAAATGTTCAAAATAGGGTATAGTGGTAATTTTGTACGGCTTTTGGGGGCATAATGAATATTTGTACATTTTCGTTTTCTATATATACCATCTGGCAAATTTTCATTTTAAATTATTTTTTTTCAATAACATTATCTTACTAATTTAATTGTCTACATTCCCAGGATGTATGCTTCTTCATTTTCCATAAAGCTCCTTTATATATACTATATTAATTAAACAAAATACATTAAAATATACTTATACTATAACAATTAATTGAAATACACTAAAATATACAGATAATATATTAGAGGAAATATATATAAAAATTAGAGGAAATGCGTATAAAAGTTACGAATTATGATTAATGTGGTCACTTTCTAATCCTAAGCACTTAATATATTTGGCCAAACCTAAGAGGCTTTTCCAGCGCCCGTTTTTCTATCTTTGTTTTCTCCTTCTTCATCTCTTATATTTCTTAGGGTTAGATTAAGGATTGGACCACAGGAAGAGGAATAATGCTTCGAAATTTTATATAGCATTTCGTGGTAAGAGGACTGAATTGTATAACTCTTGGCATCGGTGTGCTTCTATGGTTATTGGTGTCAATGGTAGCATCTTCAAGGCCTTCAAAACCTATAATAAAGTCATAGCAACTTTTTATGAGTTTAGAAATGGATCTCAAACGGATAATATATCAGCATCAAATGTGTATGTGGTATTTCGTTGTAAAAAGCCAGGATTATACAACTCTTGGTGTGAGTGTGTGTCATGACCCCAGTTCGTCCTCCGTGAACATGTCGTAATGACACCTAGTTCCTAAAACTAGGTAAGCCTAACAATGCGGAAAATAATGTAGCTTGCGGAGTACAAACAAGATAGCTTAAGCACTCAGACAAGTAAATCAATGAACATGCTCTCTCCAAAATGGTATAGAATAAACTTGCAATTCAAAATGAACAGGTAAGCAAGAAAAACTTTATTTATATACTTCAAGTAAAAACGGATTTCCAACAATTTGCTCAAGTACGCGCTCGTCACATCACGTACGAGGCATTCAATTACCAAACATCATATCCTAAGGGAAAAGTCCCCCACACAAGGTTAGACAAGCCACTTAACTTGAACCAGCTCAATATCAACTAGAAACCACGCCTTTGCCACGAGTATCCGACTCCAAATGGCCCAAATATATTCATTTCAATTACATCTCATAAATAACATCTCAAGCAATCGATTCTACTATTCAATTTAAAGCTAAGACGCAAATTTAGATAAAATGATCAAAACGCCCCTCGGGCCAACGTGGTCAAAACCCGAAGTTCGAACTAAAATTCGGTTACCTGTTCCCCCACGAATCTAATTATGTGATTAGTTTTGAAATCGGAGCTCGAATTGAGGTCCAACCCCCAATTTTAGTAAAACCCTAAGTCCTACTCAATATACCCAAATTTCCCTATTAAAATCTTCGATTTGACGTTGAAATTATGTTAAAAGATGTTAAGGAGTGAAGAAAAAGAGTTAGAAATCACTTACCAATCGTTTTGAAGAAGAAGAATTGCTTAGAAAATCACCTCTTATGTTTTGGTTTCTTGAAATGTGAGAAATAACTGAAAATCCCGTGTATTTATACTCTATGACACTCCAGTGTGGACCGCACAAAAACGACCGTGGTCGTGCTGGTGGAACTAAAGACTGCTGGCTCTCTGAAGTTTGCGATGCGAACCGCGCAAGGACGACCGCAGCCGCGCAACATACACTGCGGACCGTGCTAAGGCGACTGCAGTTGCGTTGGAAACCGCAACTTTTCCTGACCTGTAATATTGGTGTTTTTAAGTCTAAGACCGCCCAGAACCTACTTGAAACTCACCCGAGCCCTCGGGGCTCGAAACCAAACGTACGCACAACCTCGAGTACACCCTACGAACTCATCCGCGCGATCAAATCGCCAAATGGCAAAGCTCATGATTCCTTCTTATTTTTTTCATAAGACATAAAATTCTCATTCGGGTACGGAGCACGTCAAACGACGTCCGTTCTCAACCAAACTTTACAGAAAATGCTTAAATCATATATAAGACTTATACCGGGTGCCGGAACCAAAATACGGGCCCGACACCGTAATCTTCTGATCAAATTTCGTTTATATTTTCCTTAATTATTTCCAGAAAATAATTTCACATAAAATTCATTTCTCGAACATGAGACCTCGAAATTTGATTCCGGGCATACGCTCAAGTCTTCTATTTTCCCACGAATTCTTCGAGACCGTCAAATCATGGGTCTGGGTCCGTTTACCAAAAATATTGACCGAAGTCAACTTTATTCACTTTAATATCAAAATGTAGCATTTTTCTCACCGAATTCATTTAAGTTTTCCGGTTACGCGCCTGAATTGTGCACACAAATCGAGGAACCCGAGAGGAGGTTTTAAGGCCTCGAAAGTACAGAACGGAAAATAAATAAGTGATGACTCTATTGGGTCGTCACATCCTCCACCACTAAAACAACCGCTCGTCCTCGAATGGACAAAAGAAAGAAGTACCTGAACCAGAAAAAGGTGAGGATAACGGCTCCGCATATCAGACTCGAACTCCCAGGTCAATGCCTCAGGAGGCTGGCTTCTCCATTGGACACGAAAAGAAGGAAATTTCTTGGACCTCAACTGATGAACCTACCGGTCTAGAATGGCTACCGGCTCCTCCTCATAGGACAAGTCCTTATCCAATGAAATCTAACACGTGGGCTAGATCGCCGTGATACCTTTGAAGCATGGATACATAAGAGATTGGATATGTGAGTCTATAAGCCACCTCTCCCACTCGATCAAGAATCTCAAATGGACTATTGTACCTAGGGCTAAGCGTGCCTTTCTTCCCAAATCTCATCACGCCCTTCATAGGCGATACTTGGAGCAATACCCACTCACCCACCATAAATTCTACATCTCGAACCTTGGTCTGCATAGCTTTTCTGCATAGAGTGAGCTGAACAAAGCCTATCCAGAATGATCTTGACCTTGTCTAAGGCCTCTTGAACCAAATCCGTACCTAACAATCGAGCCTCCCCCAGCTCAAACCATCCAACCGGTGATCGACACCATCTACCATATAAAGCCTCGTAAGTAGCCATTTGGATGCTGGTAGCTGTTGTTGTGGGGAAACTCCGCTAATGGTAAGAACTGATCCCAAGACCCTCCAAAATCAATCACACATGCACAGAGCATGTCCTCAAAGATCTGGATAGTGTGCTTGGATTGTCCGTCCGTCTGGGGGTGAAATGTTGTATTCAACTCCACCGGAGTACCCAACTCCTTATGCACGGCCTTCCAAAATCGTGATGTAAGCTGAGTACCTCTATCTGAAATAATAGAAACTCGAACGCCATGAAGACAGACGATCTCCTAGATATAAAACTCTGCCAGCCACTCCGATGAATAAGTGGTACACACAGGAATGAAGTGAGCGGACTTAGTCAGCCAATCCACAGTAACCCAAATGGAATCAAACTTCTTCAAGGTCTGTGGGAGTAATGATACAAAATCTATGGTGATGCGCTCCCATTTCCATTCCGGAATCTCTATCTGCTGAAGCAACCCACCCGGTCGTTGGTGCTCATACTTCACATGCTGGCAGTTGAGGCATCTAGACACATACCCAACTATCCTTCTTCATCTGCCTCTAACAATAGTGCTACCTCGGGTCCTGATACATCTTCATGGCACCGGAATGGATGGAATATCGCGAGCAATAGGCCTCTGCTAGAATAAACTCTTGAAGACCATCAACATTGGGCATACAAATCCGGCCTTGCATCATCATTACCCCATCATCCTCCATGGTCACATCTCTAGCATCTCCACGCTGAACCTTGTCCTTAAGGACAAGCAATGAGGGTCTTCATACTGCTCCTCCCTGATACGATCAAATAAGGAAGACCGGGAAACCATACAAGCTAGAACCCGACTAGGCTCTGAAGGTCCAATCTCACAAACTAGCTGGCTAAG
Source organism: Nicotiana benthamiana (assembly GCA_034376525.1). Lineage (NCBI taxonomy): Eukaryota > Viridiplantae > Streptophyta > Magnoliopsida > Solanales > Solanaceae > Nicotiana > Nicotiana benthamiana. The sequence continues at coordinate 5,900,692 of CM067326.1, forward strand.
GCCTGAACATCAATCGCCATAGGCCTCCCTGAAGCTGGTAAGTATGCCAAGCTCTTCACCCGGCGACTCAAAGCAACTGCCACTACATTGGCCTTGCCCAGGTGATACAGGATAGTGATATCATAATCCTTCAGCAACTCTAACCATCTCTTTTGATGCATATTCAGATCCTTTTGCTTGAGTAAGTTCTGAAAGCTCCGATGGTCAGTATAGATCTCATAAGGCACACCGTTCAAATAATGAAGCCAGATCATCAAGGCATGAACAGTGGCAGCTAACTCATGTTCGTGGACAGGGTAATTCTTTTCATGTATCTTCAACTGTCTGGATGCGTAGGCAATCACCCTACGGTCTTTCATCACCACTGCTCTAAGTCCAACTCTCGAGGCAACATAATAGACAATATAAGACCCCGAAACGGTAGGCAACATCAAGATTGGGGTTGTAGTCAAAGCTGTCTTGAGCTTCTGAAAACTCGTCTCACACTCCTCTGTCCACTGAAATGGGGCACCCTTCTGGGTCAATCTAGTCATAGGAGCCGAAATCGATGAGAATCCCACCATGAAGCGACGGTAGTAGCCTGCCAAACCAAGAAAACTGCGAATCTCTGTAGCTGAGGATGGCCTAGGCTAACTCTGCACGGCCTCTATCTTCCTCGGATCCACCCGAATGCCCTCGCTCGAAATCATATGGCCCAAGCATGCCACAGAACTCAACCAAAACTCCCATTTGGAGAACTTTGCATATAACTTCTTCACCCTCAAGGTCTGAAGCACGGTCTCCAAGTGTTGCTCAAGACCTTCCCCACTCTGGGAATACACCAAGATATCATCAATAAAAATAATAGCGAACGAGTCCAGATATGCATTAAAGTGGCTGGGGCATTGGTCGGCCCAAATAACGTGACAAGGAACTCGTAATGACCATACCGAGTCCTGAAGGCAGTCTTCGGGACATCTGGCTCCCAAATCTTCTACTGATGGTAACGTGAGCGCAAGTCAACCTTAGAAAACACATGTGCGCCCTGAAGCTGGTCGAACAGATCATCAATACGGGGCAAGGGATAACGGTTCTTAACTGTAACCATGTTAAACTAACGATAATCAATACACATACGCACATAACCATCCTTCTTCTCCACGAACAAGACAGGAGCACCCCAAGTTAAATTATTGGATCAAATAAAACCCTTATCAATCAATTTCTGCAACTGATCCTTCAATTCCTTCAACTTTGGAGCAGCCATATGATACGGAGGAATGGAAATAGGCTGGGTGCCCGGCAACAGGTCTATGCCAAAATCAATGTCTCTATCGAGCAGCATGCCCGGAAGGTCAGCTGGAAACACATCGGGATAATCCCATACCACTGGGACTGAATCAACAGAAGGGGTATCAGCATTGGCATCTCTCACATAGGCTAAATACGCGGCGCACCCCTTCTCAACCATATGCTAAGCCTTGAGGAAAGAGATAACTCCATTGGGAGTGTGATCTAAAGTACCACTCCACTCAATATGCGTAATACCTGGCATAGCCAGCGTCACGGTCGTGGCGTGACAATCAAGAAATAGAAAAGTGGGGTGACAAATAGTCCATGCCCAAGATAATGTTAAAATCATGCATAATAGTAGTAATAAATCCGCTTTGGTCTCAAAACCACGAATAATGACCAAACATGGCTGATAAACACGGTCCACAACAGAGGAATACCCCACAAGAGTAGAAACATAAACATGGTCACTCAAAGAATCCCGAGGCACACCCAAATGCGGAGCAAAGTATGAATACACATAAGAATAAGTAGAGCCCGGGTCGAATAGAACCGATACCCCTCTGTGAAAAACCAGTATAATACCTGTGATAACAGAATTGGAGGCAACAGCCTCGGCACGAGCGGAAAGGGCATAATATCTGGCCTAGCCTCCCCCTCGAGGGCGACCTCTACCTCCATGGCCTCCACCTCTAGCTAGTTAAGCGGGTGGGCAGCAACTGGAGCTGTGATCATGGCCTGAGAACTCAGCTGAGCACTTTGTGACTGAGAAGGTTGTGGGGGTGCACTCCTTCCAAGTCTAGGGAAATCCCTAACCACATGGCGGGTATCACCACACACAAAAAAAAGCTTTGGGAGGGCGTGAAGGCTATGACTGACTAGGGCTAGGTCTTCTTCACAGACCTCCGAAAACACCCTACGCAGGAGGTGCGCCAGAAACTGGAGGTGCATAGTAAATTTCTTGAGGTATAGGCGGAACTGGAGCACTATTGGTTGCTGGAAGAGTTGAATGAATGGGGTGACCCACAAAACCCCTACCAGGTCGACCTACTGCTAGGGTACGGGCACCAGAGTAGTGGCTCAACTCTCGAGACCTCTTGGCCTCTCTATCCACTCGCTCTCTGGTGCGCATACTCTCGATCCTCATAGCAATGCTCACTACCTGTAGATAAGGAGTGTCCATCTCCAACTCTCAAGCCATGCTAGATCTGATGGGTGGGATAAGACCCTCGATGAACCTGTGAACTCTCTCACGAACTGTAGCTACCAAGGCCGGTGTATGCCTGGCCAATCTGCTATAACGGATGGCATACTCCGAAACAGTCATAGCACCCTGGCAAAAATGCTCAAACTCTATGCGCCATGCGTCCTTGAGACTCTAGGGAACAAACTCTCTCATAAACTTGTCTGAGATCTAGGTCCAAGTCAGTGAAGTGTCCTCAACAGGACTGTCTATCTCATAAGTACGCCACTAATCATAAGTGGCTCCCCGAAGCTGAAAAGAAGTAAAGGAAACCCCACTGAATACTACTATGCCCATAGTGCGAAGAATACAGTGACACTCCTATAGAAATCCAAGGTATCATCTGATGCTAATCCACTGAACACTAGGGGATCATACTTCTTGAACCTCTCAAGTCTCCGCTGCTCGCCCTCTGAAGCAGCTGACCCGCCCTTAGGCTGAACCGGCATTGCAGGTAGTACGGAAATAATCTCGGGAGCCTGCTCAACCTGCACTCACTGCTCAAGAGTGCAGACGACAGGAGTCTGTGCTCTTCCTCCGGCCTGGGATGTGGCTGCAGTAAGGGGAAACAACCCTGCCTGAGCTAAGATGGTATACATACTCATTAATTGAGCCAAAGTCTCCTGAAAGGTTGGAGTAGTAGTGGAAATAGTAGGCGTGTCAGGTGCCTGGGCTCCGGCTGGACCTGCTGGTGGTCCCTCGGTGGCAGCTCGAGCAGGTGCTCTGGCTGTACCACATGCGCATTCTCGACCTCTACCTTAGCCCCTGCCTCTAACGGCGGTAGTAGGGGGCGCGGGTGCCTGATCGTTCCGAGTAGTGTGTGTCCTCACTATCTGTGAGAGAATGGACGGAAGAAATTTAGAATTTTTTGCTGTCAAAATATCGCACGACAACGGAATCAAATGTAGTGGAAATTTTCCTAACAGTTACATAGCCTTTCGTAGATAAGTACAAACGTCTCCATACCGATCAACGAGACTCTAATAAACCGGCATGTTTCATGTGACTCCTATGAACCTAGAACTCTGATACCAACTTGTCATGTCCCCAGTTCGCCCTCCGTGAACATGTCATGATGGCACCTAGTTCCTAAGACTAGGTAAGCCTAACAATGCGGAAAACAACATAGCTTGCGGAGTACAAATAAGACAGTTTAAGCACTTAGACAAGTAAGTCAATGAACATGCTCTCTCCAAACTAGTACAGAATAAACTTGCAATTCAAAATGAACAGGTAAGCAAGAAAAACTCAATTTAATACTTCAACTAAAAATGGATTTCCAACAATTTTCTCAAGTACGTGCTCGTCACCTCACGTACGAGGCATTCAATTACCAAACATGATATCCTAAGGGGAAAGTCCCCCACACAAGGTTAGACACCATTTACCTCGAACCAGCTTAACATCAACTAGAAACCATGCTTTTGCCACGAGTATCCAATTCCAAATGTCCAAATCTATTCATTTCAATTACATCTCGTAAATAACATCTCAAGCAACTGATTCTACTATTCAATTTAATGCTAAGACGCAAATTTAGATAAAATGACCAGAACACCCTTCGGTCCAACATAGTCAAAACCCGAAGTTCGAACTAAAATCGGGTTACCCATTCCCCCACGAATCCAATTATGTGATTAGTATTGAAATCGGACCTCGAATTGAGGTCCAACCCTCAATTTTAAGAAAACCCTAGGTCCTACCCAATATACCCAAATTTCCCTATTAAAATCTTCGGTTTGACATTGAAATTATGTTAAAAAGGTATTAAGGAGTGAAGAAAATAAGTTAGAAATCACTTATCAACCATTTTGAAGAAGAAGAATTGCTTAGAAAATTGCCTCTTATTTTTGGTTTTTTGAAAAGTAAGAAATAACTGAAAATCCCATCTATTTATACTCGCTGATGCCCCAGCGCGAACCGCGCAAAAAGGACCGCGAACGCACTGGTGGAACTGAAGACTGCTGGTTCTCTAAAATTTTCCACACAGACCGCGCAAGGACGACTGCGGCCGCACAGCACACACTACGGACCGCGTAGCACACACTGCGGACCGCGTTAAGGCAACCGCGGGCGCGTTGGATCCTGCAACTTTTCTTGGCCTACAATATCTAATGTTTTTAAGCCTAAGACCTCCCGGAACCTACTCGAAATTCACCTGAACCCTCGGGGCTCCAAACCAAACATATGCACGACCTCGAGTACACCCTACGAACTCATCCACTCGATCAAATCGCCAAATAATATTATATATGTCGAATCAAGCCTCAAAGCTCATGATTCATTCTCAATTTTTTTCATATGAAATAAAATTCCTATTTCGGGTCCGAAACACATCAAACAATGTCCGTTCTCAACCAAACTTTACAGAAAATGCTTAAATCATATATAAGACTTGTACCGAGTACCGAACCAAATACGGGCTCGATATCCTAGTCTTCTGATCAAATTTCGTTTTCATTTTACTTAATTATTTCCAGAAAATAATTTCACATAAAAATTCATTCCTCGTACTTGAGACCTCGGAATTCGATTCCGGGAATATGCTCAAGTCCCATATTTTTCCACGGACCCTTCGGGACCATCGAATTACGGGTCTGGGTCTGTTATATAAAAACGTTGACCGAAGTCAAATTTATTCAATTTAGTATCAAAATTTAGAATTTTTCTCGCTGAATTCATATTTCAGTTTTGCGGTTACACGGCCGAACTGCGCATGCAAATCGAAGTAACCCGAGAGGAGGTTTTGAGGCATCAAAAGTACAAAATAGAAAATAAATCAATGATGACCCCATTGGGTCGTCATAGTGCTCCTGTGGTTATAGCTTTCAAAGAAAGCATCTTCAAGTCTTACAAATCTAATGATGAATCTATAGTAGCATTCAATGAATTCCACAAAGAAAATATTTACAGTGAAGAATAATCTTCAAGTTCGCATGTTGATGAAAGTAACATTGGAGCAAGTGCTATGTCATCTGTGTTGTTAGCTGGAATATTTGTAAGGATGAAGATTTTAAAAAAAAATTAGTTTGGTTATTATCAGTTTGATTGTTTAGTTTGATGTGTTACTGATTGCCGCATTCAATATCTATAGAATAGAGTATTTAGGATGCCAAAACCTTTGTCTTTTGTACTCCATATTGGAATGAAATAAAATATGTCCCTTCAATTAATAAAAGAAAATTATTTTGAACTGAACTGAATGTTTTAATTTGTCTCTATTGTTGGAACCCTGTAAGTGCCAAAGTGTTATCATTTTGAACTTGTTTTAATTCATACTATACTGATTCATAAGTACTTAACTATCTTCAAGTACGCATCAACTATCTTCATAAGTTCAGTATGTACTATATTTTGTATCTTGAAGTACTAAACTATCTTCATACTTATTAACAATACATTTTCCTATTGTCCAATGTTGGCGTCATAAGTTGAATGTGCTATATTAAATTGGAAAATAAATTAACCAATTTTAGAGGACTTAATTAATCTTTACAGATGTTACTATTAGCGCTTTCATTTCATTAGGCATCAAACGAATAGTTGCAATATTATAGACAATATGACTGTTTTGTTAACTTAAATCAAGTGATCATTATGCCTCACTGTTTTTGAAGGGTTTTCTATACCCTTGTGTTGTATCATCAAACTCTATTTTTGCTAATACAAGACCCCAAGTAATCTGGAAAAAGTTCATAAAAATATAAAAAATAAAAAAAGATTCAAAACATAATAATAATTTCATTCATTAATATTATATTGCATAATAACATCACCAATACATAACGAGAAAAATAAAAACATCACCATAGGGGTAGACAACTTCATAGACCGGTAGAAAAATATCACCATAATCAAAAAGATAACATGAGATAAAACTTCATAATCCATGGACTACTCAATATTCTGGTTCACGAAAAGATACTTTAAGGCGTTGGAAGCTGATTCGTTATCACTAGTGATAACAATGATAGAGTTTCTCTTAGCTCCATTCTGGACAGAAACTGTGGGCATATCGTCAAGCATAGTATAGAGTGAAGTTAGGGGATGCTTCTCCAATATCACACTTTTTAGGTAATCAATACTTGAATCACGAACCACCCTCTCAATCAATTCACTAATCTCACGCTTCAGCTTGCTATATAGTCACGCTTAAGATCTTGGTACAAAATATTACGACTAATCGGTGAGCGATGGAGCGGTTGTTCAATAGCTTTCTTGGTCGGAGTCCTATCCATCGTTATGCTTAAATGTAGTAGTATTTTAAGCTTGATTGTTTTATGTGGATCTAGCATATTTTACTCAAAATATATAGGGAGGATTATAATCTCTCAATTATAATAGCTATTCCACTTCCCAGTAGGAATTAAGGTCTCTTTGTAGAGACCCTATGCAACCATTACACTTTCTAATAGTCGTATCAGCTCTTCCATGCGGATATTACACATCCTAGCAGCCCCTTCCACTCCTCCATGCATCCATTGCACTTTCCAGTAGCCCCTTCCACTCCTTCATGCAATAATTACACTTTTCAATAGTCTATTTCACTCATCTATGCACCATTACACTCCTCCATGACTAAAATTAATTATTGAAGCTTGTCTTTAATTTATCCATTCGCTTATACAAATTGTGGTTTTTTTTTAAATTTTGCCATATAGTGGCAGTGCACTTCATAATTTTTATCTCATACTCTTACCTTAGAAGACTTGAATAATCCATGTGAAGATTATTTGATCCTTGTTTAAGTTTATTTTTAGGTTTACGTTCTCTTTGATTTAGGTTTATTTAGGTTTAGGTTTAGGTTTTGATTAATGAGAAATTAAAGTCGATTTTTAAACTTTTTTGAAAAAAAAAATAATTTTCCCAGTCTTGTTCTTGGTTGTAAAATGATAGAAAAAAATTGGAGACTTCTGCACTAAATATATTGTTTAATGACTTTCCAATTTTAACTGGTTATTTATAAACCAATAGTCTTCTTAAAATAAATAAATATAACAATAATAAATGGAAAAAACACAAACAATATTATAAAGAATAATCATAATAATTAATTACTATGATCTATTTGAAGTCATTACATATAACTAAAGAGATAAAATTATCAAGCTAAGCATTAGTTAATCCTAGCTCTACAACAGAGAAGATTACAGCCCCTTATGTAGCCTCAACTAGTTCAAAGAGAAGGACGTTTCCTTTCTTTAGATTATTGTCGACAATAAATTGTTTCCAGCCATTGATGAGTCTTCTCCGAACACCGCTTGTGGGAGTCACAACTCACTCCTTCCCATTACATCGAAGCATTATTTTAACTGAAATAGGAGAAATATAGCCATAGATACTCTTTGAAATAAACTGCAAGAACATAATGTATAGATCGGGTTCAGGGTTCATAGCTAGTTGGGATAGTCAACAGTTATCAAATCATGAAAATTTAAGAAAAATAAAATTACTAGAAAAGCACGCTTAGTATATGATTTGGGCACCTTCATTCGAAACCATGGATAGAATTCTTCTTCAATCCGTAAGTTATCATTCATTTTTAGAGTATCTATTTTGTTTCGAGAGTTGGAGATGTTGTTCTTGTGTTTAAGAGATATATAAAGATTGAAAACGTTTGATTCCCTCCAATTATATTTTTACTTTTCCCTTTGTTTCCCTCCGAAAATTGTATTTAATATTTTAGTCCAAAAATATCTTCTTGTTTTCCCTCCTAAAAAAGAAGCTAGAATACATTAGTCCTAATTTTTAATCATGATTTTCCTTTTATTATAATTAAGATTGACCAATAAATATATATAATTATATGTTTACTATTATATAAATAAGGTAATACATATGACCTTAATTAATGAAATTATATAGATGCCTATTATATAAATGGTCGAGTTTACTATGAACGATATAATTAGCTTAGGTTATATGACTATAATCATATTAGTGAATGGGTTTATATGGTTGCTATAGGTCGTTACGTATGACCTTAATGAATGAAATTATATAGACGATCAATTATTGTGAATCGCAACGATGTAATTATCAAATGTCATATGACTACAACCATGTTAGTTAATGGACTTATATGGTTGCTATCGGCCGATACGTAGGACCTTAATATAAACGGCTATTATATAAACGGTCGAATTAACTTTGAATCACAACGATATAATTAGCTTAGGTCATATGACTACAATCATATTAATAAATGAACTTATATGGTTGCTATAGGCCAATACGTATGACTTTAACGGATAAAATTATATAGACGGCCAATTATTGTGAATCACAACGATGTAATTATCATAAGTCATAAAACTACAACCATATTAGTGAATGGACTTATATGGTTGCTACCGGCCCATACGTATGACCTTAATATAAATGACTATTATATAAACGGTCGAGTTTACTATGAATCACAACGATATAATTAGCTTAGGTTATATGTCTAACATCATATTAATGAATGGACATATATGGTTGCCATGGGCCGATACGTATGACCTTAATGAATGAAATTATATAGACGGTGAATTATTGTGAATCGTATCGATGTAATTCTCATAGCTCATATGACTACAACCATATTAGTGAATGGACTTATATGTTTGCTATAGACCAATACGTATGAACTTAATTTAAACGGATATATTAAAGACCTAAAATACACTCAGATACTCCAACCTAAAGACCTAAAATACACTCACATACTCAAACCCTAAACTGTGAATGCCTATCCTACCAAACAAGCCTTATCTTGATCTTCTACTAGCAGTGATGTCCTATCTTACTCTTCTAATTGCAGTGATAATGAAGATAGTCCTCCATCATTTGAAGTGGTTAATTCTTCCTTATGCAATGTCCTTTATATCTACCATTTCAATATACAAAAATATTGAAATGGGAATAAAGAGCAAAAATAGAGAACAAAATAATAATAATTATTATTATTATATAAAGTAAATGCTTCATATGGAAGTTAAATAGGTTAATGTATTGTAAGATCTTGTAAATGCTACTAAGGGAAGTTAAATGGGTAGATTGAACGGTTACGCGGATTTTACAATGAACTTTTGGAGTATTTGGTTGAAGTTAATGTTAGAAATTGGTTGCAGTTGAATGTTGAAATTTTCTAGAGAAAAAATCGTGCAATGTAAGGGTTGAAGGTAGGGATACCAAGATAGGTGTTGAAGGTAGGGTTTTAAGTTGAATGTTGAAAGTAGTGTTGAAGGGTAGGGTTTTAGTAACTAAATGTGTGTATTTTAGTTCTTAGTTTGAACTGATTATAATGTTCTAAAATCTTTTACTTCTATGCTAGTTGCAACTAATCACTTTTGTTAGCGTAGTCCTCTAAACTAAGTAACAGTAAAATGAAGAAATATTTAACAATGATAATTATAATATCACACATTTAAATTATTACAAAACAAAGTTAAAAAAATATGTATCAAATCAAATTTAATAAGATTCAAACTTATATCATCTCAAACTAAATGGTCAAGTCTTCTATCTCCCGGTTTGCTTCGTCGTTTAGATCAGGCAAGCTACTCTGTGGTGGTACTGTTGCATCATCTTGTTGTGTAGAGTAAATAACAAATAAGCAATATATTTTTTGAAAAACATAATTTGTTATATTTTACCTCAATTCCTTCCGCTGGTGTGACGACCCGGCCGATTGTCTTAAGAATTAACATCTCGATCCCCTATTAACTGCTTTTACTAAGTCTATTGCTGCTAATTTGATTTATTAGGATGTTCGATTTTGAGTTTCGGGGAGTTTTGGGACACTTAGTCCCTAAATGAGAGCTTAAGTGTTGAAAAATTATCCGTAGTCGGAACAATATGAAGACGGCCTCGGAATGGAAATATGATTATTTCGTTAGCTCTATTAGGTGATTTCGAGGTTGGGAGCGTGTTTGGAATGTGTTTTGGATGTGCTAATTTAGGCTTGAAATGCCGAAGTTTGAATTTTTGAAGTTTTCGGTGCGATAGTGAAATTTTTATCCAAGGGTCGGAATGATTTTCCGGAAGTTGTAGTAGCTCCGTCATGTCATTTGGACGTGTGTGTAAAATTTCGAATTATTCGGAGATGGTTTGGTTAGGTTTTTGATCGAAAGCATATTTTGAGAAAAATTAGAGTTCTTAGGCTTAATTCCTTGATTAATTCGAGTTTACGATGTTGTTTAGGTGGTTTAAGGATGGGTACAAGTTTGAATGAGGTATTAGGTATTATTGGTGCTTTTGATTGAGGTTCTAGGGGCCTCGGGATGATTTCGGATGGTTGGCGGGAAGGTTGAAGAAGTGCTACAACAGCTCTAGCATTTGGTGCTTATGGTATTTTCGTATCTGGGGCTTTGGAACCGCGGATGCGGCGCTGCAGCAGTGGCTAAAGGGCCGCAGAAGTAGCTTTGGGCCATTCTCCAGCAACCGTTGATGCGATGTGAGGCCCATAGAAGTAGAATCGTAGGAGCTGTTAGAGTTCCACATATGCGGAAATTAGATTTTTATGTGTGCGTCGCAGATGCGACATTTGGTCCGCAGGAGTGGGATCGAAGATGCAATCCCAGGGCCACAAATGTAGAAGTAGCTGGCAGATCATATAAATAGTTGCATTTGCAAAAATTGGCTATTCTTTCACCATTTTTATCCGAGTTTGAAGCTTCTAATAGAGGTTTTTGAGGAAATCAAAGGGAAATCACTTGGAGGTAATGTCCTTGACTTCATAACTTGTTTTTATGTGATTAAATACCTAATTAGTGGTGAACAATTTGGGAAAATTAAGTAATTAGGGCTTTATTTTAAGAGGCCTTTAAATGAGGATTTGAGGGGTCATTTGGACTTCGATTTCTGTGTTTTTATTATGCATAGACTCACGAGAGTATGAGTTTTGCGAAAATATAAATTTCACCCGATTCCAAGACGTTGGCTTGAGGGGCATTTTGGTTATTTTACATAATGTCGCATATTAGCTTAGAATTTAATTATAGAATCAATTACTTGAGGTATTATTTACAATATGCAATTGAATTGAATAGATTTTGGCCATTTGGAGTCGGATACTCGTGGCAAAAGCATGGTTTCTAGTTGATTTTGAGCCGGTTCGAGGTAAGTGGCTTGTCTAACTTTACGTGGGGGAATTTATCCTTTAGGATATGATATTTGGTAATTGAATTGCCTTGTGCGCGAGGTGACGAGCGTGTACTTGTGAAAATTGATGGAAATCCATTTTTTTAAAGTACTCATTAGCATGTTTCCCTTACTGCATTATTACAATTGCAAATTTAGTATGTTGCTAGTTAAAAGAGCATGTTTAGCTGACTTAAATTGCCTATTTGCTTAAATTTCCTTTTTTACATTATGTGAAGCATGTTAGGCTAGGACTACTTGTTGTCTTGCTCTGAAATTCCATTTTATGAATATCTTCTAGTTGTTGCTGCGTATTTACATTGGGACTACGGATGTGGGATTCTTGTAGCTCCCCCTTGTCCCCCTTGTCTGTTTACTTTAGGACTATTGGTTAGATTCTGGTAGATCCCCCCTGCACATTTACATTGGGACTGCGGGTTAGATTCTCGATAGATCCTCCTGTACAGTTATATGAAACTACGGGAATGCACCCGATAGATTTACCAAGTACTGGATATTTAAATTTGGGTCTACGGATCGGGGTTCCGCTAGATACCCGTGTATTGATAATTGGACTATTGGACAGTATCCCGAGAGATCCACTGGACAACTGATAAAAGGGACTACAAGACGGTATCCAAGGAGATCCTCATGTTACTATCGGTATTGAGATGTACTAATTTTTGAGTTTACTCTATTCTTTTGTATAATTGTTGTTGCCTGGTATAACCTATTTTATTTCATTTCTGTTATCATTTATATTGTTTATTTCATACTTTTGAAACTTATTATTATGTTTAACTTCAATAGGGCTATGATCCTCCCCGTCACTATCCGACCGAGGTTAGGCTTGGCACTTACTGAGTACCGCTATGGTGTACTCATGCCCCTTCTGCGCATGTTTTTCATGTGCAGATCCAGGTACCTCTATCCAGGCGTATTACCCTTGAGGCGGAGAGATCTAGTAGATACTTCAAGGTATATCTATCGCGTCCGCAGACCAAGGAGTCTCTATCTTATTCTATCTTTTAGCAGTTAGCCTTCCTTCTTACTATTGTTTTAGACATTCTAAAGTTAGAGCATTGTACTACATTTCCTTCAGCTTGTGCTCCCGTGAGTTTTCGAATTTTGGGATATTATTGTAGGCTTCTACGATGTTGAGTTGTATATAACGAGCGACATTTATATATAGTTTTCTCCTAGTTGTTCAAATTTGAATTATTAGTTTTCGTACATTATTTTATTTCCGCATTGTTAGGCTTACCTAATCGTAGGGAATAGGTTCCATCACGAAATATTCACAGAGGGTGAACTGGGGTAGTGACAGCTAGCCTAGTATTTCCACTACCTCTGCCACCACTTCTACCACGGCTTCTACCACGGCCTTTACCACCATCTCTACCACCACTTCTACCACCACCTCTACGAACACCTCTACCTTCACCCCTACCACCACCTCTACCCCTCAAATCACCTCTAACTCCACTTTTACCAGCCGTTTGTGAACTTCTAAAGTATGAATTAATTCGCCTTTTATATCTATTCAAGCTTGGACGTCCACAAGAAGCTACGTATATTTCTTCCTTCACCCTCACCCTCACCCTCACCCTCACCCTCACCCTCACCCTCACCCTCACCCTCACTCCCACCCACACCATCATGTGTATCTTCAAATTCCCAATCTGAAATTATCATTTGATCAACATCTCAATTCAAAAGGTAATGCTCCAATCTATTCAAATGATACTTAATATATCGCCTCATCACTTCAGTGTCCAATGCAATATCACAAACCCATTCAAAATGCCTTAATAGTTCCCTGTATATCATCTATTCAGAAGTCATATGTGGGTAACCTCCAAGAAAGAAATGTTTCAAGTGCGGACGAACAACATATTTTCTCTACCTTCTCAATATATGCCTCTCATTAACATTATTAATCCTCTTATGAGACAACACGTTAAGTATATGGCAGCATAAACTACCTCTTGTTTCAAACCACTTGCAGTTGCAACTTAGATATTCGCTAATAGGTGTATTCAACCATGAATACAAATGGATCTCTAGTGTTAAAACTCCTGAACGAATAATCTAAGATAATGTAATTCTCCACTCTAGTTGTTGCTTGATGGTCTTCAAGGGTGCTGATTTCACAATGGTACAGTTTCCTTAACCGTACTTGAAAAAATTCAAACAATTCACGAATATAACATGTTTGAAAATTTTCCTCCCATGCAAATTCAGATAAACATTTTGGTTCAAAGCACCTTGACTTATATTCAGCTTCCACTTCTTTCTCGAACTTAGCTCTTATGGCTAACTCATATTGCTGAACAAATAACTTCAAAGTACTTTGGAGGGTGATGAATCCATCAAAGAAAGCATGCATTCCTTCACTTCTTTGTGTTGACAATATCCCAGCCCAAAAGTGGTCATTTAGGTATACAGGAACCATTTCTACTTCTCCAAATAAAGCTTATAAAACCAATCCCTTTCCTCTAAGTTATATTTTTAAATATAATCAATCCATCGTCTCTCAAACTCAGCAACATTAGTGCTATCAAGGACTAAAGCCTTAAATTCTGCATTTGCAATCTTACCATCAATAATCTCGCTGAACTTCACAGGCAACTTTGCGAATATGTGCCATATACAATATCTGTGTACGGTATTTAGCATCATAGTATTCATGACAGCCTTAATACTATCATAATGGTCAGTTATGATAGCTAATGGATGAATATTATTTAGAGCCCCAGGCCATGTAGATAGCATCATTTTGTAACTTTTTATATCCTCACTAGACATAAGAGCACATCCCAAAAGTATAGACTGCCTATGCTGATGACACCGACAAATGAAGCAAATGGCATATTGTGTCGATTCACAAGGTATGTGGAACTCCTCATATGAAACTTAGAGTGTAAATGAACCCATACGACATTATGAAGTCAACCATCTACGGAGTAGTGAAATTCCCTATCTTTTTTATGTATTTTACAGAAGAACTTGAGTAATGATTATGCATCCCTTTCTTGCAACTGAAGCTTTCTACTCTTTAAAGTGTAATTTCTACGGTCCTTTCGTGTATAACCCAGATTTTTGGGGCCGAGAGCAAGTACTTCAACGACTTTTATATTTTTTGAGGGTCTCCAACAATATCTTTGGCTGCAAGAGTTCTCTTAAGAGACTTACTAAGCAATCTGTGTCCAGCCATTAATCGCGATAGTGTTGGTTTAATTGATGATTATGTTTTTAACCACCTTTAAAACACGCCAAGAACCATTCTTCTCCAAAATTTCATTTACTCTAGCACGGTAGTTCCTCCTCTTGGTAACATACTTATTCCTTGATTTCCTAGACCTATCGCAATCATATTTCACATACCTAACATTATCACCACCTTTTTTGTTTGATGTTCTTTTAACAATGCAAAACCCCAATAATCTTGTATGTTCTTTGTAAAAATCAAACATAACACCCGTACTACTGAACCGCATCCTAGTAATTGGACCAATTATGAGATCTTCTTCATCGAACTCATTAAGCATTTCCCTGTCCTCTCCAACTTCTCCATCTTCCTCTAAATAATGGTCATCTTTATCATCATCATCAGCAACAACAACAACAACATCGTCAACATGATTTTCTCCATTATTGAAATTGTCGTCTGAATCAATATCGATCGATTAATCTTCATTCATCAAACTGACATCCAAATTCAACCCCAATGATATGTGTAATGCATTCTTTAGATGTCCGACCTAGTCTCTAGGTTGTTATTCGGGTTTAATGGCTCCAAACTGGTTTCTTGGTTAACATTCATGTTTAGGTTAAGGAAAATATAGTGAATTATGTGTTTAATGAAATTTCTCTTAACATAAGTATATGGTATGATAAGGAATAACGTATAATGTATACATAATAGACTTTTGATCTTCCCATCCGTATAAATTGTATTTGAAAAAAATATGTAATTGTATTTAAAAATACATAATTGTATTTTTTTTAAATGTAATGAGCGTATATACGAAAGCTGCCATCCCCATATACGAAGGATTTTTATCTTCCCATACTGAGAGAATGATCATTTATGGGATCAATATTTTGGGATAATCAAAATTAATTAACTAATTTTGGAGAAAAAAATGGCCATTAAGCCAAACTCCAAAATAAGGGCTTTACTGGTATTGCACGGGTATGGTCATTGTTGGGCCGCACTGAGTTTGGCCGAACAGCAGCACTCAAAAATGAAAAATTTTATTTTGTCTCTCATACAACTGACACTAGTTGTAACTTGTACGAGGCATCTTTTTTATCTTACATTTTTGTGGATCCAGATTTTTATGGACTTAAAAGTGTAAGATAGGGGTCCACAAATTTGTAAGACAAAAAAAAGCCTCGTATAACTAATATAAATTATATGAGACACAAAATAAAACTTTTCCGTGAGGCACAAAATAAAATCACTCCTCAAAACGGTTCCTTCAAATGTTTCTGAAAATTAATTTGCAAAAAGTAATGCCAGTAAGCCATTCATAAATTTTCGAAAATGGTAAAATAATTTTTCTAGAAAGGTTCTTGAACTTTGGTAACTAAAATAAATTGGAAACTCCTTTAAACCAAAAACAACATAACTTATATCCCTGATTTTTATAATAGCTGTAGTTTAGTTAAAGACAAGATTATTTCAGAATTATACTTTTAAATATTAGTTTTTATACGAGATAATAAATTTTAAAATTTTGATATATATTTATTTTTATTTTAACTAAGATTTATAATCAAATACTAGACAAATTTAATAAAAAATCTTATGCTGGATAGTATTATGCTGGAATAGTACTATATAGTTTTTAAAACATTCATGAAGTAGACTCATATTAAGATAAACACAAGTGTTCATCCAAGTTTAAGTAGTTAATTTGTTATTTCTTTAAAGCAGAATTTATATTTTTCAAAAATATATAAAAGTATTGTAAATCACAAATTTTAATATTAAAGATCTAAAAGACAGTTTCAATAATAATAATAAAATAATAATATTTAATCTCCTAATACTAGTATTTTGTCATCCTATTTTGCAAATTGCAATACAATGCAAAAGCATATTTCAAGTAGAACAGTATTACCATTCTATTCTTAAATTAAGACGCCTGAATTTGAATACTATTTGTATACTAAAATGTGAATTAAGATTAGGATATTTGAATCTGAATATTAATATGTGTATTAAGATATGAATACTAAATGATTAAGACTATTTGATTTTGATATCTGAATATGTAAGATTTATCTTTATTTAAACATTAATAAATATAAAATTCATAAAATATTAATTAATCTAATATTCTATTAATAAAATATATAATTTTGTAAAATATGATAGATGGTAGTGGTGATGACTAACAACAATGCTTACGAATGTTGATTGGAGGTTGTAGTCATGTGTGGTGGTTTAGGGTAGTAGCTAGTGGTGCTCGATAGTGGTGGAGACTATGATTGATGGTGGTGGTGGTGTGTGGTGATAGTTAATAATGATGGATGATGGTGGTAGTTGTGATTGATGAAGGTTGTGGTGGGTGGTGGTAATGTACAATGATGGGTAGTGCCGACTATGATTGTTGATGGTGAGAGGTGGTTAGTTGTGGTAGTTGAGGTAGATAAGTGTATGTTGTGGTTGAGAATGATGGTGGTGGTAGTGATGAGGATAATGAGTGGCGGTATGGTGGCGGCTATAATGGAGGATGATGGTGGTAGGTTGAGTATGATGGTGGTGGATGGCATAGTGGTACGTGATAATGATAGTCTCTGGCGGCAATTATTAATAAATATGGATGATAACATCTTAATGAAATTAAGTCTTTGTCACAAATCTTAATGATACAGACCTGTTCAGACCCATTAACAACTTGTTTGGTTGGTTGTTACATATCACTTCATAATGTATCGTATAGTATTATATTGTATTGTGCTATACCGTATCATTTGATGAATATAATATTTGGATAGACTATGTTGTTTGTCGTTGTTTTATGATATCATGCACAAGCAATATGAAAAACAAACTTACAATATTATAAAGAAAAATTATGGTACGGGGTAAAATTACTATATAAAACAACATGATTAAATGATAAAAAAAAGTGAGATTGAGATAAAAAGACGATGCATTCGTACCAAATTAGTCGTTACATAAAGTGGCACATTTCGTGATTAACAATAAGTTTAATAATAGATACAATAAAATTTAAGTGATATAATTAAAATAAATATTATATTTAAAATAGGTAATAATATGATATAATATAATATGTAATAACCATCCGAACAAGAAGTAATTGTGAAATAAAAAAATAAATATACTTAATGGTTAAAATCTAAACCCTTTTTACCTAGCTAACTATACAACACAATGGAGAAACATACTTACTCTTACCAAAGCCTTTTAACCTAGCTAACTACCACTGCAACATATAAAAGCTGACCCACATTTTCCTTCGCTCTCTCCCTGTCTGCTTCTCTTATCCCTCTCTACAACTTTCACAGGCTTTGGCTGCTTCCCACTTACACCATGGCGGCGGCGGCGGCTACTTCATTCTCCATCTCTACTTCCACTGCCACTCCTTCGTCCAAATCCCTAAAATCTGCCCTTGCCGGTAACTTAGGCTTCCTTTCCTCCTCTACTCCGTCGCTTAAGCCTCTCAGAGCCAAATCCGCCGTTTCATGTGGCAGAAGCTCCAGCTCCGGCGCGGCTCTCACCGCTCGCATGGTCTCCGCACCTGCTGCCCTTAAAGCCCCTGTTTCTCTCGATTTTGAAACCTCCGTCTTTAAGAAGGAGAAAATCACCCTCGCTGGCCATGATGAGGTACCTTTTTTTTTATTTTAAGAAAACATTAATTTAAAAATGAATTAATCCAGTATTATTTATCTTGAATGTTAGTTAAATTGACTCTGATTAGCTAAAAGTTAATATCGTCTTTCTTCATCTGTCTGTGTTTGAAGCGTTTGATCATTATGTTTAATATGTAATATTGTGGTGTAGTACATTGTGAGAGGAGGGAGAGATTTGTTCAAGTATTTGCCCGATGCTTTCAAAGGAATCAAGCAGATTGGAGTCATCGGCTGGGGTTCTCAGGTGAGATATTTGATGGACTCGTTTTTGTTAATTTCACTCAGAAATTACTTCACTAATTTGTATTGATTGATTGATGTTCTCAAGTTAGAAATTGATAGTATTTCATCAAAAAGTTAGAAATTGATAGTGATAAGATGTTTTCTGAGTCAAAGGAATTAATTAGTCTTTGCCATCTTTGCTGAGTAAAAAGTTCCCTTTTTGTAATTTCCTTGTGAGCTATTATATGTTAATGTAATCAGGCACCCAGCTTTGTAACTGTTCTTTTCTGGTGCACTTTCTGAATTGGCTGTAACACTTTATCCCGAGCTGAAAATTTTCTGGCAGTTATAGGATTGTAGTCATTAATCATGAAAATGGCAAGCTAGTGTATCTTGTTTAAATGTATAACCTGGTTTACATGAGTTATCTTTGTCTTATTTTGGTGAAATAGAACACGTTTTTTCCTTATCTGTGAGATATAACTATTTTCCATGATTTGTTTCATGGTTTATTCTCCAGTCTTCAAGTGTTTTTAAAGGAGAAAAACGAGATATGAAGCAGACGCTTCTTTCAAGTGAATTTATGAAATGTATATGAATTTAGTGATATAAATATTAAATGGAAATAAATAACTAATTTCAACTTCTAATATACGATAACGCTAATATTAATCAAACTCCTCAAAAAGTTGAGTGAAAGAACCGTCAAGCATTCCTTTTGGATCACTTTGACTGTTTGAACTGTGCACTTCTCTGAAGCGCATGGTTTCACCCGTGAAGCAATATTCCCTCACTTCACATTAAAGCGACAGAGTGATGCATTCTAATATTATTTCTATTTTTTGGATACTTAAATTTGCTTAATAAATAGCATCTCTTTCGTAGGGACCTGCTCAAGCCCAAAACTTGAGGGATTCTCTTGCTGAAGCAAAATCAGATATAGTTGTTAAGGTAATACTTCATTTTCTTCTGCTTTCTCCTTGCCATACCCCAGAGACGTATAAAAGTGGAAGATGGTGTTCATATTGTTGTGAATGTGTGAATTGGTTGTTATAGTTTTGGCATGTTATGTTAAGCTTACAAGTGTAATGTCTGTTTCATGCAGATTGGTTTAAGAAAGGGTTCAAGCTCCTTTGCAGAGGCCAGAGCAGCTGGGTTTTCTGAAGAGAACGGGACCCTTGGTGACATATATGAGACCATCTCTGGCAGTGATCTCGTGCTGCTTTTGATTTCTGATGCTGCTCAGGTTGGACAGTGATTTTGCCTCTGTACATTTCTTTTGATAAGTACATTCGGTAATTACATTTTATTGAAGGCTTCCTTCAATAGTTCAATATCTTTTTTGTTGATCCTAAAGCTGTTTATTACTGAGATATGATATAGTTTATGGTATATCATTAATTCATGCCTTTTATTCTTCATCTTTTGAAATCATACTCACGTTTGGGGTGCTCGAATGTGAATTGCAATGTTCTGGCCAATCCATCTTTTTTTGGTATAACTACTGTTAAAACATGAATTTTTGTATTTGTCATCAATGTAAACGGAGATTTCTGGTTTGGGGGGGGGGGAGGGGGGGATGGGGGTTTAAAACTCCACAAATGCTTCAAACTGCTCAAGTGAACCTCTGTGAACTCATAGATTAATGATTGCTTATCGGGCGATTATGCTTTCACCAATTTGCAGGCCTACTCCCTTTGCTTCACTACTACTCTGTTTCTAATTTTATGATGTATGTGCAGGCTGATAATTATGAGCAAGTGTTTTCTCACATGAAGCCAAATAGCATACTTGGGCTTTCACATGGATTCCTCCTTGGCCATTTGCAGTCAATGGGCCTTGACTTTCCAAAGAACATTAGTGTTATTGCTGTATGTCCCAAGGGAATGGGTCCTTCAGTAAGGAGATTATATGTTCAAGGAAAAGAAATCAATGGTGCTGGAATTAATGCAAGTTTTGCAGTTCACCAGGTCTCTTTCAATACCTTTTCTCTACTTTCTTTCCCTCAAGCCCATTAGTCTCGTGTTCAATGAGATGTGATGCCTTTTACTACTGCAGGATATTGATGGAAGGGCCACAGATGTTGCTCTTGGATGGTCTGTTGCCCTTGGTTCTCCTTTTACTTTTGCTACTACTCTAGAACAGGAATATAAAAGTGACATTTTTGGAGAACGAGGTTAGTGTGTTTTCAAGTTGCTTTCTTGCCGATTAAAGCCATTATGGTTGAGTAATTGGTTCGCTCATCAGGTATTTTACTTGGTGCTGTCCATGGAGTTGTTGAGTCACTTTTCAGAAGGTTCACTGAGAATGGAATGAACGATGAGCTTGCATACAAGAATACTGTAGAGTGCATAACAGGAATTATTTCAAAGACCATATCAACAAAGGTTGGTTTTTTCCCCCTGTAATATTACTATGTTTAGAAAGATTCTTATTTATCGTTTTTGTCAAAATCGCTCTAAGTTGTTGTATGCACATCTATCCTTTTTCCAGGGCATGTTGGCTGTGTACAACTCATTGACTGAGGAGGGCAAGAAGGAGTTTGAGGCTGCATACAGTGCTTCATATTACCCCTGCATGGAGATATTGTATGAATGCTATGAAGATGTAGCTACAGGTAGTGAGATCAGGAGTGTTGTCTTGGCTGGCCGTCGCTTTTATGTAAGTCATTTCTTGAATCTATAGTTTTATGACGGTTACTTGCCTAGGTCTGTAGTTTGTTGAAATTAGGTTATTGAGAATGTTTTTGGAGAGCAATTTTGGTAAAATTTGTGCAAATGGATCATCTTTCCAGAAAATGTTCTCCGGGAATATTTGGATTAGTTTGTGGGTCCTAACATTGGGTATTTTGGTTATAAGAAAATAGTGTCAAGTTTGACTCCTGAATAGAGTTTGTTTAACTCACAAATACAATTAATTCATATTTGGAGAACTTACTAGAAAATATCTAATCAATAGGGGCCTTGTTCACTTCTCTCAGCTATGAGAGTGGCAGAAGGGCATTGGTTCTGCCCTCTGTATAAGTTTTGAACTGTAATGTTTCTACTACTTAGCCCGTGCCTTTTTTGTATTCAATCTTAATAATTTCTCGACATGAAGGAATTTAATGTTATCATGTGTTAGACTCGGTAATATATAACTTCAAGTGGGTCGTTGAAGAAAAAAGTGAAATACGATAAGGATTATGTCCTTTGTTCTGTACATGCAGGAAAAGGAGGGCTTACCAGCTTTCCCAATGGGGAAAATTGACCAAACAAGGATGTGGAAGGTTGGTGAGCGCGTTCGAGCAAAACGACCAGCTGGTGATCTTGGTCCTATGTATCCTTTCACTGCTGGTGTCTTTGTGGCATTGATGATGGCCCAGGTTTGCTTTCCTATTTAAGACACCACCTTACTTTTATTCTTATTATACTCTTGAGCCATGGAAGTAGATATAGATAGTGTTTTTGCTTGGAAGAGTTCCCTAGCAACAAGCAATTTAATTTTTCAGTTCCTCCTTGCTCCTTTTTTTAAATAATCTTATTTTGATGTCTCTTGTGGCAAATTGAGAAAGTTATGTTTTTTCAAAGGAAATTTTGTCGAGACTTTTCTGAAAGTCAGTTGGATTTGACAAGCTTTTTAAGTCATAAAATCTCATTGTAAAAGTTCCTAAATGATAACACAACATGTGAATAAGATATGTACTATTTTTCTGATATATCCTTGTAATCTAACTCTTTTTTGTCTGGGGCAAACATAAACAGATTGAGATTCTGAGGAAGAAAGGCCACTCTTACTCAGAGATCATAAATGAAAGTGTCATTGAGTCTGTAGATTCTCTCAACCCGTTCATGCACGCTCGTGGAGTGTCCTTCATGGTTGACAATTGCTCTACAACAGCCCGTTTGGGATCCAGGAAGTGGGCCCCTAGATTTGATTACATTCTCACCCAGCAAGCACTTGTTGCAGTGGACAATAATGCTGCTATCAATCGGGATCTTATCAGCAACTTCCTATCAGATCCGATACACGGAGCTATTGAAGTGTGTGCTCAACTGAGACCCACCGTTGATATTTCTGTCACAGCTGATGCTGATTTTGTCCGCCCTGAGCTCAGGCAATAAGGGCTTTGTACGTCACTTTGCGAGCGAGAGGTTTGTGGGATTGTAAGGTGGAGACGCTGTATTATTGATGTGTGCTTCTATTGAGGCAAGAATACTTTTACTCAAATCTCTTGGTTTATAAGAATGTCAGTCCTTTTGGTTGCTTAGGTAGCGAGCATTAGCACTTTCTTTTTAATGTAGCCTTTGCGAGTAACTGGATAATAAATTTGAAATTTGGGGAACCTTTCAGCACTATAATTTGCTGCAGCCAGCACCTTTGAATAGGTAGCTCAACATAGTCTGCATTTGTCGTCTCAAAGAGAGTCCTAAATCACATCATAAACATCAAATCATATCTTGGCAAAGGGCTGATCGTAACATCTTCATTTGCGACCTAATTGGTGTTATTTATAGCATTGTGGGCATTGCCACCTAGCAGTGAGGGCCTGAATCATGGTAAAGAAGAGTTTATATTTTTCGTTCGTGCTTGTGCATGTTCGAAACTATTAGGAATAAAATGTTTTTCCCCATTTGTTAATTCGTTCAAATAGAAAACGAAATTCGATAATAGTTCATCAACAACAGTTTTAAAAGGAAAGAATGAAAGAAAGGAAAAATGGAATAGATAATTATATTACTCGGTCAGAATAAGGAGTTTATGAGTACATTTTCCCAAGAGATGAAAATGTTGCTTCCATATCATGAACAAACCGATCAAGGAAACGTGCGTGCTAAAGGTTGAAAAAAGTTAATCGCCACTCATATTTGCAGGGAAAAAAGCTCTTTTATTAAGCGATGCTTCGATGTAATAAAGTTGGGTGGTTGGGTGGAATAGATGAGATTTCATCACTCTTGATCAAAAGTCTGATGTTCAAAACGCGTCAGGTATAATGAAAAGGAAATAAGTTAATCCAAGGATGTGATTCCAAATGTATGTGTTCTTCAATGAAAAAGGTCTAGAACCACCACTCACTGCAATTTCACTCGTTTGTAAGTCCAATTTGATACATATTGAAACTAAGACCTCCAAAATGACATAATAGTATTTATTTATCCAGAATGTGTATTGTCATATATGTTAATAAACTGTATTGGTAAAGTATTTGGAAAAGATAAAATAACATAAACAAAAATATAATCGAAACAAAAATTAATCCGAGCCCACTGAATTTATAGTGTTTTCTTAAGGAATTTAATCCCCTCATAGTACCAACAGTTATGAATTATTTCCTTAAGGAAACACTTGAATTCAATGGGCTCGGATTAATTTTTGTTTCGTTTTTGTTATTTTATCTTTTCCAAAATTACTTTACAAATACAGTTTAATAATAAGCTTAAGGAATATAAATTTTTGTATTATGTATCTGTGTTATATTCACTATTTTGGAGTTTAAAACCTCTGTGGTTTTTTTTTTCGAAAAAATGCATAAGTATCCCCTAGACTTATATACATATTCCCAACTATACACTTTTTCTTTGCAGGAATTCTATTACCCTCCTAAACTTATTTTTAAATGAAATTATTTGCACCCTTAACGCTGACGACCAAACTCTTGGCAAGTGGTGAACAACACGCGCCACCACATGTATTTTTAGTACTTTCTTTTATTCTTTCTTCTATTTCTTATCCTTTTTTCTTATGTCTTTTTATTCTCATTTTTTTTGGTTATTTCATTCTTTTTCTTTTTGTTTTGGTCACCGGCAGCATAAAATGATGGTCGTCGGAATTTCATAAACACCATATTGTTTGGTGAATCTTTTACCGGTGATAGATTTTTATCCTGATCTAAGTATGTTATATATATATATATATATATATATATATATATATATATATATATATATATATATATATATATATATATATATATATATATATATAATATTTTTTTCTTGAAAGTGTAACTTATAAGTGGGAGGAAGAGCAAAAGAAATATAAGCTGCAAAACTTTTTCCAATTAAAATTTTAATACATTATTTTTTTCCGTACGCGGAAAGGTTTTCTGATGATGAAATTTTTCCCCCAAATCTGATTTATTTTGCTTTGCTTACGACTAGATCTTTTTGAGAGTTTACTTTGTGTGCGAAAAGAAAAAATAGAAGAAAAATGGTTAAACAAAGTCGCCGGTGAATGAATATCCGCCGGAATTAGAGAAGAAACGAAAAGTAAAAGTAAAAGAAAAAAGACAAAGAAAAAGGAAAAGGAAAAGCAAAAGGAAAAGAAAAAAAAATAAGAAAAAATGATAAAAAAGAATAAAAGATAATCTGAAAATTATTTTTTCTTGCATCTCACTGTCCTTTGGGAGAGTGAAATACACACACTCTGCCACGTCAGCATTAAGGGTGCAAATAATTCCATTTAAAATAAGTTTCGAAGGGTAATAGGATTCCTCGAGGATCGGGTAGTTACAGTGGTGCTCCTTCGAGGGGCTAGTTCCAGCATGGTAGAGTTCGTTCTTTTAGGCCTGCTCAATCAGCCCGTCTAGAGTATCAGGGTGCATCTTCAGGTCGTGGTTATCATGGGTCTCAGCAGGGCCAGCCCCCACTCAGCGCTCTCGCAGCTCAGAGTTCATCTCGCGTCCTGTCAGCTCAGGTTTTATCTATGTCGATTGCATTTGCTAATCACTCAGGTGCGAGGGGTTCCCATCACTCCCCTTCTATAGCACCTGGGAGTTGCTTTGAGTATGGAGAGGTTGGGCATTTGTAGAGTCCATGTCCTCGTTATGTTGCTAGTTCATCCCAGCAGAGGGGTCAGCCCTCGACTTCTGCTCCAGTTACTTCACCACCCGCCCAGCCAGCTAGGGTAGAGGTCAGGCGGCCAGGGGTCTCCCTAGAGGGGGAGGCCGTTCAGACGGTGGGCAAGCTCGTTTCTATGCTGTGCCAGGTAGACCAAATGCCATTGCTTCATATGTTGTCATTATAGGTGCGAGTACGTGATTTTTGCCCTATATAAATCACTCCCAAAAATTCAAAACAAAATAATTGTTTTCAGTGTTTGCAATTTTGCGAAATTTTGTGGTATTTCCATTAATTGTTTGTGTTTTGTCTGTGCACGTTTATTTTTAATAAAAAATACAAAAAAAATAATATGTTCATATGCATTTAGGATTTAATTAAGTCATTTTATGAAAATGGAAATATCAAAATAGTTTATTCTCACACTTTTAGTTTTAGTTTGGAATTTTGGTAGTATTTCCTTTAATTTGGTTTTAATTAGGTATAGTAAGTATTAATTTAATAGGATAATTGGATTAGGGATTAATCTAGGCTTGTTTTTTTTATTTTAAGTTAAAAAGAATTTAACAAAAATTTGAAAAATGAAAAAATAAATTAAAAGAAAAGAAAACAAAATAGAAGGCTGCTTGGGCCAATTTGCAAGCTCAGTTCCATTAGCCTTATACTCTCCTTCCCCTCTTCGGTTCCAAGCCCAGTCCAATTCGTTACCCGGTCCACCCCTCACCCCCCCCCCCCCCCCGATTAAATCAAACGATCCCATTTTTGGCTAGAATGATCAGGACTGTCGAGGTTCCATGACCCAACGACTCTTAACTGATGATCATTTAACTAGATTTGTCTAAACATCCCCCTACCCCTCTCACTCATCTCCCACCCTTCCCTATTATGCCACCGCCGAAAATTGCCCCACAGCGGCGGCAAGTCCCTAATGGCCCTCAAAGTTACACCATAGCTCCGTCTTCTCTCCCTCATGCCCATACCACACTCTGTTCCCCTCAAATCCCGTTGGAACGTTCCAAATCTTCCAAACCCTATAGCGCCGCCCTCAAATCCTCCACCACGCCGGCGGCGCCAACCCCAAATCCCACCAAAATGACATCATGTAATTACCGCAACCCAATTGTCCCTAATCTATGGTTAGTGGCTCTCGATTCAGTTTCAAGCTGTTCAAATTTTGGATTGATTTTGACTTCCAAAGTTCGAGACCTTTTTTTTAAGCATATCAACATGCATGACCTTGGGGGTTCGTTTTCTTATCGAGCTTTGAAGTCTGGACTTGGCAAACTAATATTGTTTAATTGTTCTTGATAAAGAACGAGGGACCAATATTAGTTTGGTCATGTCCCTGATATCCATTGGTTCCTAAGTCCAAACAAGTAAAATTCCTCTTCTTTCTCCATATTTTTCATTTATCCTATTCTATATTTTAAATTCATTCCCCCCTTCATTTAAGGCATTGTGTGGTATATATGTGTGCGTGTTTGTTCTTTCCATCTTCTGATTTTTCAATCTCTTAATCATATTTTCCCTATCTTTATGTGATTTTTATCTTAAGCTATGATATTTCTAATAATTAGTTTAGGTAGTTTAGTGTCGAGTCGTTAGTTAAATTTTAATATCAATCTAGTAGGTTAATTTGATATGTGTTTTGGAATAATTCAACTTTTTCCAGTTTTTGCTTATTATTAATTGGCTTGTTTTGCAATTCCTGTTGCTTTAAGTTTTGGATCGGGAATTACTGCATTATTTTGGGTTTCTGATCATTTTAAAAGCCCAAAAGAAAGGAAATTCAGTCTGGTTTGGGGTTGGGCTTTGGGCTTTGGGTCAGTCCTAACCCATGTAGTTTGACAAATGTAAATTTCAGGGATGTGAGGGGTAATTTGGGTCGTCTAGATTAAGGAATCTTTGATAACAGAAATAGGAAGCTTCTAGTAGGGGTCTTTTATTGAATTTAAGACTTTAGCTTGGGTAACAAGTCAGTAAATGAGGGATCAAGTAGCAAAAATAGGAATTAGAAAGGGACTAGAATTGAAACAAAAAATCTGATTGTTGCCCTATTCCCTTGCCTATAAAGGCACCATAGACTTGCTTTGCCAGGGAGGAAAAATAGACCTAAGAGACCTAGGAGAAGAAATTTCTGCAAGTAAGAAAAAATAGCTGAAAATCTTTGGAAAATACTGTTTCATTGGTTCTTTCTTCTAATTTCCAAAATTTTGTGTTCCTTTGATTCGATGGGTTGAGATGATTTAAGTTTGGTATTCTTTAAATAAAGCTGGTTGGAAATTTTGGTTGTGGATTTGTGACTGCTGGGCATCAGTTTTTTTTTGTTTAAAGATATTTCCTAGTTTATTTTGTTGGGATCCTATTATTACTACTGCTGAACCCTACCTCTTTACCCTCATTTCCAGGTACACAACTCTGTAACTCTTAATTGTGAAGTGAAGAAACAAAATAAAATTAGAGTTTGAAGCATTGTATCAGATTATATTGTTTATTTACAGTTTTCTTCATGATGTCTGTATGTTTTATCATCTGATTCAATGTGGTGTGGTTGTCTTCAGTTGGATTAACTAGATTACTACATTATAAGTGAATTATGAACTTTTGAGGCAAAGACTTGACCAAGCATGTATTACTAGCTAAATTTCTATTTGGGTTATGTAGCTAAATGTATGATAATTTGGGACTGTCAGGAATTTCAGTAGTTATTTCTTCAATATGCGACTTTAGCTTTAAGATTGGTTAAAATATGTACTTTGTTTGTATGGTATTTCTGTATTAGAACAATAATTGAAAATAATGGCCTATCATGTTTTAACCCCACTTTGTGGAAGTATACTGGGTAGTTATTGTTGTTGTTGTTAATGGCCTATCATGTTTTAAAAGTGTTATGGTATATTGTTAAATGCAAGTTGGTCATTAGAAGGGTTCATTCATGTATTCATGGTAACCACAAGCTGATTTGTTAGCTAGGTGTTTAGCTTCTATACAGATTAGTTTCTTTGGTTTGTTCTTTGTCCAAGTAATCAAATTCAGGGATAAAATTTATTGGTATTGATTAAGGAATCTCAGATTAGCATAACAATGTTTGGCTTTCAATTACTATAGTTGCATTAAGCTAAATTAGCACAGGATCGATTAGAGTCAGCAACACTTTCCCTCCCTCGTTAGATCTGAGCTTTATTTGAGCCAAAACTTTAAAATCATCTCTTTGGGGTTCTAGCCGAACAAGCTTGTGAACATGATACTTAGTTTTATTGGTCTAGAGTTATAAGAATATAGTAGCTCATCAAGCAATTAAGGGTGAAGTAAATAATTTGAAAGCCATTGGAAAAATTTGTGCTCAAACAGATATATTCTCCATGAACATTATAATTCAAGTTCTAGCGTCATATTTTTGGGAAAGAGGATTTAATTTCATAGACTTACTTGTAGTTCATACTGGCAACGATTGTTTCTTTAGATTTTCAGAACTTTAATAGCTATTGTGATGATTTGAGAACTCTTTTAGTCTTTGCATTCTTACTTGTAGTTTTATTTTTTTTATATTGACTTTCGAAGTTTAGCATTTTAACCTCTTGAAATAGAAAAATGAAATGTTAGGTGTTGAGTTTGAATTCAAGCACAGTGCTTGAGACAAATAAAGTTTACATGTTCAATATTTTCGAGTGAAACTTGGCCCTCAGATATTTAATAATAACTCTTTTAAAATCAAGGTGTGCCATAGTTCAAAAATAGATAACCATGGCCATCGGATGATTAATTTTGAATCCTTTAGAAATTGAGGTGTGCTATTCAGTGAATTTTTTATGGCCCTCGCAAACTTGAAAATGCGTGGTTGATTTAGGCATGCCACTTTAATAATTCCTAAACTCGGGTGCGCATTTATGCGACCCAAATCTAAATCTCAACCACTTTTGATAAAACATGTTGCGGACTGCGGGTGCATTTATGTGACATGGTTCAAGACATGTTTTAACTAACGTTGAAATCTTCCTAAAAAATAATTCAATAAAGAGGTTAAAGTTGAAATTCAGTCATAAGCTAAAACATGTTTAAAATCAGATACTAAGCCAATAATAACAGTTAAGTGAGTGTGCTAGAACCACGGAACTCTGGAATGCCTAATACCTTCTCCCGGGTTAACAGAATTCCTTACCCAAATTTCTGGTTCGAAGACTGTAATACAGAGTCAACGTTTTCCTTGATTTGGGATTTGAACTGGTGACTTGGGACACTAGAAAATTATTCCAAGGGGCGACTCTGAATTTTTAATAAACAAATAATCCCGTTTCGATTTCCCTTTAATTGGAAAAACTCCCTTTTCTATGCCCTTCGTGGGGTGTTGTGTAAAAAAGGAGGTGTGACAGCTCTGGCGACTCTGCTGGGGATCGAACCGAGAATCTTTGTTTAGGGTTCAAGAATTTGAGCTTAGAATAATTGTTATATTTGGCTTTATTTTTTATCTGGTTTTGTAACATGTTTGAGCCTAATATGCTAAGTGTTGCTTTTTACCGCTTTGATATTCTCTGAACTGTATGTAAACTGTTACGAAACCTTTCTCTTCTTACCTTCTGGGATGTGCTCGTTGGTCGAGACTCCCTATTCTGTTAGTGTTATACCTTGAAATAAGAAAGAATCTTGGACAAGTTACTAAGCCAGATGGCCTTTTGGTTCCCGGTACGTAGCACCCTCATTGACTCTAGTTGTCCGCTCGGGTACACAGTCTAGAACATATACCCAGGTTTTGAACCTAGAATAACTTAGCCTCATGCCAGATCCCTAGCAGGAACGCTACTCACATTATGTGCATTTGACTTAGAGGACTCAACACAGGGGTTGGGTCCGTCTAGGATAGGTGTACCTAAAATAATAGACCATCTTGATGCATCATGCGTGCTACTTGTGCATTTATTTGCTTCAGATTTGCATGCTGACCTACTTTTGAATAAAAAGAGAGAATTTGGCAAAGAAAATAGCTGTATGAGGGCTAAGAGAGGTAATTACCTGTTTTGAAAACCAATGTCCCAAATATATACTGAAACTCTGCTAAATTTTTTTTTAAAAAAAAAGAGAGAATTTTTATTATTTTCAAGAAGGAAAAGAAAAATTGGTTTTTGTTTTGTCAAAATTGCCCAATTACGCCAGTTTGGTTCTCACAGGGTGTGAGATATGTAGGCAACCCCCGTCGGGTCCAACTCCCTTTTAGCAAAAATAGCCCCCAAAAGAACCAAAATTTGATTGGTGATAAATAAATAAGGCAATGCCATTCTTGTCAAAATTAGCCGAATGTTCCTAAAAGGACACAGAAGGCTGTTTTCGCAAGAACAACCTCCTTTGGTTTCTTTTTAAAAATTTTGGTCTGTAGCAAGAACAACCTTAAAATCTTCCTGGGAAGTGCTGAAAGGCCATATTTCCAAAGCCAGACTTGTACTCTTGAAAAGAAAAATCTGAAAAAATGTCAGCTTCATTTTTTTCAAATAAATCATGATTTTTGATTAATCACCCTAATAAATGTGCAGAATGAGCACGAATTAATATTTGCCAATAACAGTCATGAACATGATCCCTCTGAAGCTGCATATGTGGTGGAATGATCTGGGTGAATCAGGGCAAGATAAGGTCAATGCATACTTGGAAGGTCTCACCGGGTTGTTGAAAATTAATCCTGGGGGTTCATCATAAAGGCGTTGGTTACATTTTGGGACCGGGCCCACAACGTATTTTATTTCTCAAATTTTGAACTCACCCTGACCTTGGAAGAAATAGCCGAATATATCGGAGGTCCTAAAGTTCCTCTAAGACACCAATAACCTTATTGCCCCAAGGGTCGTCGCCATACACAAATTCTTAGATTCACTAAAGATAAGCAGGGGGTTTCATAACCCAGATCTGTCAGCCGGTTTTTGTACTCCTCAATTTATATACAAGAGGTACGGATATATAGATGGGTTTAAAAAAATCGGAAAATAAGATATGTAGTAAAGGAAACCTCCTCAAGTGGGAATATCACAAGTGTTTTACATTTATGGTATTCTTCTTTGGCCTTTTGGTGTTTCCTCGGAAAGATGGGAATATTTATATGGATAGCCGGGGTTGTCAGCACTTTGCTTACTAAGGCTAAAAACAGCCCCGCACCCATGATCTTATCTGAAATCTTCCGTGCCCTCACAGCCTGCAGAGCTGAACGAGACTTCTTTTGAAGGATTCAACTTGCTGTTACAATGTGGATGATCGAACATCTGTGTCATCGTCCTCAATTCATGATTTGTGGGTCGTCAGAAAAGAGCTGCATAGAGGAATTTCATACCAGAGTTGGTGGGTTTACATTTCCAGAGGGGGTCATAGAATGGGTATCACATATCTGTGCCATTAGTGCAAGTCAAATAAAGTGGACATTTGGGTGACTTCCCGTCGATGAGATCATATATAAACCAGCTACCGAGCCTCATTTCCTTTTGATGGGTCTCAGGAGAATCAAACCTTATGCCCCATACCGGGTTCTGAGACAGTTAGGGAGATGCCAAATGGTTCCCATGAATGAATAGATTAGTCGCCACATGGTCGAGATTGGTCCCAATGTTCAATTTTATGAAGCAGTAGTCCGCCAAATTTGGGATGAATGTCAGTACTTGACGGCGAACACTCGAGTACGTGACCTGTCCAAAGGTAAAGTTGCTCTAGGATACCTTGCTAGGTATAAAAGAGAAGTGGAGCTCGGAAGGCCGTCAAAAAGGCCCCATCTTCAGGAACTTGTTGAGGCATTGCAAGAACAATGTGATCGGTTGGCCAAGGAGAATGAATACAGGGCCACAATAAGAAAGCTGGAAAGACAAGCCAAAGACCTTCAATTCGAGAATGGTTTGCAAGCCACAGCTGAAGAGGGTGAAAAGAGAATACTGGCTAAAGAAAATGAAGCCCTGCGAGCCCATATTCAGAAAATGAGAATAGCGACAAAAAATCCCACTAAAAGCATAAAAGATGAGAAGCTCATAGACAACTGAGGCAGAAAGTAGGGGAATATGGTTTTGACTTGAACAAAGTAGAGGGTGATCTAGCTAGGGCCTGAAAGCAATTGGCCAAATGCGAGCACGCATGATTGAAAAGTTGAATGAAAAGCACGACAACAAGGTTGCAGGATTGAAGACGAGGGTCATCACTACTGAAAACAAAATGGTCAAGCATGCAAAGGACTTTAATACTGAAAGAGAGCACTATTACACAACAATGGCACAACTAGAAAGAGATTTACGTCAATTTCACGAATTGAATCAGGTAGCCGAACAAACTTTGGAAGCCAGGGCCCAGCAGATTGGGCGATTGTTGCAAGAAAAAGGTGTTATAAGAGAGAGGGTCCGGAGGATCGCTGACTACACCGCGATAAAGTGCAGTAGTTGTGAAAATATGACTAGATCCATGTTTCTTGCCGCTGCAATGACCTTTGTTCGTCAAGTAATGAAAGAACTCCACCACCTCCAAGGGGATTTAGCAAGCAAGCCTGCGGCGAGACCGAATGATGTTCCGTGGGCCCCAGGAGCATTAGAGGCACGAATGTATTCATGATTTTCACTCGATTCTATTAGTCTATTTGTGAAGTCTGTAATTTCTTGAGTTTGCAGTTAGTTGTCGATTCTGTTGTTTTCACCTTTCTGTCAGAGTCTATTGGTCTTGTTTTAAGTCAGAGTTTGTTAGTTTCTTTTCTCAGGTATGTTAGTTTTATAATTTGGTGGTTGTAATCAAAATTGTTTTACTTTATAAAAACTGAAATTCCCAAAAATATTTTGTTTCTATACTTATCTTCCAGAACTATCCTCGGGCTGATTCATGCGGGGTCATGATACGTGGGCAATATCCATAGGATTGGACCATAACCAAAAGAAAGGAAAACAAATAAACAGAAGGGAAAAGAGAAAAGAAAAGAGAGGAAAAACAAGAAACCGTGAGAAGGAAATAACGGAAAAATAAGAGAGAGAGAGAGTAAAAAAACAAAGAGGAAGTAAGCAAAAACAAGCTGAACAAAAGAAACAAAAAGAGAGAAAAAAAATGAGAAACAAAGAGAAGTTTTATATAGGGCAAAGCCAGGATGACGCAAGCAGTCGATCCAATATATAATAGAAACTGATAACTGCTTAAGTGTATTCATCTCCGAATATGTGGTCGCCTATCTATTAAAACCTGACCGCTAACAAGTTTGTTGTTGACTACCCAATTACAGATAGGTGGTTAGTTTAGTGGCAGTTTGGCAACCCACCCCTACAACACCCATTCCAAAAGCAAGCTGATTATGGCCAACCAAGAGCCTGATGTAAGTATCATCGATCCCTCAAGAGAGGTTGGAAGACTCGGATGTTAATGCAACGAAAGAAGAAGTGTATAAACTGAAACAACAAATGGCTGAAATGTACCAAGCATAAGTAAAGGGGCAACCACCACCAGCTTATCCCGCCAACCCGATATTCATCCTGCCGTTAGTCCAGTCACATGATCACCTTGACATCGATCTGCCCCAAGCTTTCCTATCTACCAACACTATCAGGGCACAACTTCCCAGACACCACCAGCTCCACCACCCAAACCAGTCTCACACCCTCCTCCAACAGTTGCTCCTATCTTCGTGGCACCCCCATCCGCTACACTCCATAGATCCTCTAGCGAATCTTTGTTGCAAAACCGTGACAACCAGTATTACCCCCCGAAGCCCACTTTCAAAGCCCCGAAACCCTATTAATACACCCCTTGTTTTGATCTCCCTGCAGAAGCTGAGAAACCATCCAAAAATCTTAAGAAAGAGGAGATGCTCAAGAAAGTCAAAAATTTAGAGCAATAATTCAGAGACATGCAGGGGCTGGGAGGCCAAGTAACTGTGGCGTTTCCAGATGTGCAATTATGGCAAGGTTCAAGATGCCCAAATTTGATTTATACGATGGGCATGGTGATCGAGTAGCACACTTGAGAGGGTTTTGCAGCAAAATGAGGGGAGCTGGAGGAAAGGACGAGTTGCTAATGGCATATTTTATCCAAAGTCTGAGCGGGTCAGCATTGGAAAGGTATACGCGGAAAGACCACGAAAGGTGGTGTATGTGCGATGACCTAGCCCCGGCATTTGCTTGCCACTTCCAGTACAATCTTGAAATCATTCCAGATCATTTGTCCTTGACGAAACATGAGAAAAAGAACAATGAGAGCTTTGGGGAGTATGGTTTCTGTTGGAGGGAGCAGGCAGCGAGGGTCGACCCTCTAATGAAAGAAAGTGAAATGGTGGATTACTTCTTACATTTAGAGCCTACTTATTTTGGTCACTTGGTATCGGCTGTGGGAAAGTCATTTAATAAAGTGATAAAAATGGGAAGCATGGTAGAGGAAGGGATCAAATCCAACAAAATCATGAGCTATTCAACAATTAAAGCAACCACCCAGGCCATTCAAAGTGGAACTGGGGGAAAAATTGGATAGAAGAAGAAAGAGGAGGTAGCAACAGTTGACTCAGGAGCTTGGTTCAGACCCAGGAGTTCATCACATTACAACCAGCCTCGACCCCACCACCAAACCTACCCGCACATTCCATATAGCCCACCACAACACTACTACCCACCCTCGGACCCCCGTTTTTTTGTCCATCATGCACAAACATATACTCAACCTCCTGCCCACGCACAATGGCATGCACCAACCCCACAGAATACCTACTCAGCTCAACAAAATACCTATCCACACCCAAAGGCCTACAGAAATCCCCCTGGAACATGTTTCTGACCAAACCAAGCCTTCAAGAATTAGAGGTTGCAGAAGCAAAAGACTTTCACTCCATTGGGAGAATCATATACCAATCTATTCCACAGGTTGAGATAGTTGGGTATGTTGAACCTGATTGAGCCTAAGCTACCAAATCCCCTTTCAAGAAATCTTGACCCCTTGGTGAGTTGTGAATATTGTTCAGGGGCTCAGGGGCATGACACAGAGAAATGCTGGAAATTGAAAACAGCTATTCAGGAGCTCATTGATACCCATCAAATCGAGGTCCAAGCCTTAGAGGCACCCAATATCAACCAGAATCCGTTGCCAGCCCATCATGAGACCAATATGATTGAGATAGTACATAAAGGAGGAGAGCCTAAATCCTTCGCAGATTGTAATAATGATCAGGTCCAGCGAATTCAAGCAGAGTTAAAAGTCAACTAGTGGGAAGTCGTTGATCAAGTTGGAAGGGACAGAAAGTAAGTCAGTTGTGATAGTTGAGAACAAGGTCTTCCCTTGGAATTATTGATGAATGACAATAACTTACAAAGGGAAAGAGGTCAAAAAAGAAGTTTGTGGGACTCGTGGTTTGACTCGCTCGAGGAGATGCTTTTCCCCAGAGGAGTTGAGAAAACTTAAACCCTCCAAATATAACCTAGTATTGGTGAAGAAAGCTGTGACTGAAGAGGAAGTAGAGGAGTTTTTGAAAAAGATGAAAGTGCAAGACTATTCTATTGTGGAACAATTGAGGAAGACACTTATCCAAATCTCATTGTTGTCATTGTTGATTCATTCGGACGGACACCGTCAGGCACTGATGAAGATCCTGAACTCAGGAATTAGAGCCCTAATGTTAGCTAAACGGAAAATTCTCAACTCAGAGATTAGGGCCCTAATGTTGGCTAAAGGAAAAATGCTCAACTCAGGGATTGGAACCCTAATATTGGCTAAAGAAAAAACGCTCAACTCAGGGATTGGAGCCCTAATGTTGGCTAAAGGGAAAAATGCTCAACTCAGGGGTTGGAGCTTTAATGTTTGCTAAAGGAAAAACGCTCAACTCAGGGATTGAAGCCCTAATGTTAGCTAAAGATGACTACTCAACTCAGGGATTGGAGGCCTAATGTTGGCTAAAGGGAAAAATGCTCAACTCAGGGATTGAAGCCCTAGTGTTGGCTAAGGAAAAACCCTCAACTCAGGGATTGGAGCCCTACTTTTGGCTAGCGGAAAAATACTCAACTCAGGGATTGGAGCCCTAATGTTGGAAAAAGGGAAACGTTCAACTCAAGGATTAGAGCCTTAATGTTGGCTAAAGGCGAACGCTCAACTCAGGGATTGGAGCCCTAATGTTGGCTAAAGGGAAAAACGCTCAACTCAGAGATTGGAGCCCTAATACTGGCTAACGGAAAAACGCTCAACTCAGGTATTGGAGCCCTAATATTGGCTAAAGGGAACGCACAACTCAGGCATTGGAGCCCAAATGTTGGCTAAAGGGAAAAACACTAAACTCAGGGATTGGGGCCCTAATGTTGGCTAAAGGAAAAACGCTCAACTCAGGATTGGAGCCCTAATGTTATTTAGATAAAAAACGCTCAACTCAGGGATAAGAGCCCTAATGTTGGCTAAAGGGAAAAATGCTCAATTCAGGGGTTGGAGCCCTAATATTGGCTAAAGGAAAAACGCTCAACTCAAGGATTGGAGCCCTAATGTTGGCAAAAGAAAAAATGCACAACTAAGGGATTGGTGCCCTAATATTGGCTAAAGGGAACAACACTCAACTCAGGGGTTGGAGCCCTAATGTTGGCTAAAGAAAAAAATGCTCAACTCAGGGATTAGAGCCCTAATGTTGGCTAAAGGCGAACACTCAACTCAGGGATTGGACCCCAAATGTTGCTAAACGGGAAACACACAACTCAGGGATTGGAGCCCTAATGTTGGCTAAAAGGAAAATGCCCAATTTAGGGATTGGGGCCCTAATGTTGGCTAAAGAGAAAACGCTAAACTCAAGGATTGGAGCCCTAATGTTGACTAAAGCGAACTCTCAACTCAGGGATTGGAACCTTAATGTTAACTAAAGGAAAACACACTCCACTCAGGGATTGGAGTCCTAATATTGGCTAACGAAAAACGTTCAACTTAGGGAATGGAGCCCTAATATTGGTTAATGGAAAAACGCTCAACTCAAGGATTGGAGCCCTAATGTTGCCTTAAGGGAAACGCTCAACTCAGGGATTGGAGTCCTAATGTTGGCTAAAAGGAAAACACTCAATTTAGGATAGGAGCCCTAATGTTTTCTAAAGGCTAACGCTCAACTCAGGAATTGGAGCCCTAATGTTTGCTAAGGGGAAAAACGCTCAACTCAGGGGTTGGAGCCCTAATGTTGGCTAAAGGAAAAACATTCTCAGGGATTGGAGCCCTAATGTTGGCTAAAGGCGAACACTCAACTCAGGGATTGAAGCCCTAATAGTTACTAAAGGGAAACAATCAACTTAGGGATTGGAGCCCTAATGTTGGCTAAAGGAAAAAATACTCAATCTAGGGATTGAAGCCCTAGTGTTGGCTAAGGAAAAACCCTCAACTCAGGGATTGGAGCCCTACCTTTGGCTAGCGGAAAAATGCTCAACTCAGGGATTGGAGCCCTAATGTTGGAAAAAGGGAAACGTTCAACTCAGGGATTAGAGCCTTAATGTTGGCTAAAGGCGAACGCTCAACTCAGGGATTAGAGCCCTAATGTTGGCTAAAGGGAAAAACGCTCAACTCAGGGATTGGAGCCCTAATACTGGCTAACGGAAAAACGCTCAACTCAGGTACTGGAGCCCTAATATTGGCTAAAGGGAAACGCTCAACTCAGGGATTGGAGCCCAAATGTTGCCTAAAGGGAAAAACACTTAACTCAGGGATTGGGGCCCTAATGTTGGCTAAAGGAAAAACGCTCAACTCAGGATTGGAGCCCTAATGTTGGCTAGATAAAAAACGCTCAACTCAGGGATAAGAGCCCTAATGTTGGCTAAAGGGAAAAATGCTCAATTCAGGGGTTGGAGCCCTAATATTGGCTAAAGGAAAAACGCTCAACTCAAGGATTGGAGCCCTAATGTTGGCAAAAGAAAAAATGCACAACTAAGGGATTGGTGCCCTAATATTGGCTAAAGGGAACAACACTCAACTCAGGGGTTGGAGCCCTAATGTTGGCTAAAGAAAAAATGCTCAACTCAGGGATTGGAGCCCTAATGTTGGCTAAAGGCGAACACTCAACTCAAGGATTGGACCCCAAATGTTGGCAAATGGGAAACACTCAACTCAGGGATTGGAGCCCTAATGTTGGCTAAAAGGAAAATGCCCAACTTAGGGATTGGGGCCCTAATGTTGGCTAAAGAGAAAACGCTAAACTCAAGGATTGGAGCCCTAATGTTGACTAAAGCGAACTCTCAACTCAGGGATTGGAACCTTAATGTTAACTAAAGGAAAACACACTCCACTCAGGGATTGGAGTCCTAATATTGGCTAACGAAAAACGTTCAACTTAGGGAATGGAGCCCTAATATTGGTTAATGGAAAAACGCTCAACTCAGGGATTGGAGCCCTAATGTTGCCTTAAGGGAAACGCTCAACTCAGGGATTGGAGTCCTAATGTTGGCTAAAAGGAAAACACTCAAATTTAGGATAGGAGCCCTAATGTTTTCTAAAGGCTAACGCTCAACTCAGGAATTGGAGCCCTAATGTTTGCTAAGGGGAAAAACGCTCAACTCAGGGGTTGGAGTCCTAATGTTGGCTAAAGGAAAAACATTCTCAGGGATTGGAGCCCTAATGTTGGCTAAAGGCGAACACTCAACTCAGGGATTGGAGCCCTAATAGTTACTAAAGGGAAACACTCAACTTAGGGATTGGAGCCCTAATGTTGGCTAAAGGAAAAAATGCTCAATCTAGGGATTGGAGCCCTAATGTTGGCTAAGAGGAAAATGCTCAACTCACGGATTGGAGCCCTAATGTTGGCTAATGGAAAAATGCTCAACTCAGGGATTGGAGCCATGATTTTGGCTAAAGGAAAAATGCTCAACTCAGGGATTGGAGCCTTAATGTTGGCTAAAGGAAAAATGCTCAACTCAGGGATTAGAGCCCTAATATTGGCTAAAGGAAAAATGCTCAACTCAGGGATTGGAGCCCTAATGTTGGTCTAAAGGAAAATTCTCAACTCAGGGATTAGGACCCTAATATTGTCTAAAGGAAAAATTCTCAACTTAGGGATTGGAGCCCTAACATTGGCTAAAGGAAAAATGCTCAACTCAGGGATTGGAGCCCTAATGTTGGCTAAAGGAAAAAAGCTCAACTCAAGGATTGGAGCCCTGATGTTGGTTAAAGAAAAATGATAAACTCAGGGATTGGAGCCCTAATGTTGGCTAAAGGTGACTAGGGAATGGAGGCCCTATGTCTAAAAGGCGCAACTTAGGATTGGAACCCTAATTTTGGCTAAAAGGAAAACACTCAACTCAGGAATTGGAGCCCTAATGTTGGCTAAAGGTTGGTAATTGGGATTCTAAACTATCCTCTTTTGGGGGTTTCCTCTTTTGTTATCTTATTTCTCTTTTTTTATTTTGATAGGATGCAGGAAAGAACTTGGAGGAAACTTCCCTTTTGCATTGATTATTTGCTGCGAAGCTGTTTCAGCACTTGTCCATTTTCCTTTTGACTGCACCTGCTTTTTGCACGGTTGTTCGTATCGCACCTATTTCAATTTTCAACAAAGAACAATTGTTAGTTTGAAATGGTGGTTGATTATATGGCCGTGATTGCTTGATCTCGGCCTAACTTCTGTTGAGAGCCTCTGCTGCTTGCTGGTTCTGAAGATCATTTTCTCTTTCGAGACAATGGCCTCAACCTTCAGGATTTCATGACAACTCACCCGCTTAGGACTCTGGCTTTTCACTTTATTCTGCTCTTAGGACCTTTGTCTTTGGACATTCTTTTCTTTTCCATATCTTTGCTTCGAAAGCATCAACCATCATGGCCATTCAGGATTGGCTTAATGCACCCGCTGAGGCTGGGTACCTTTTTTAGCTCTTGCTGGGTAGGGCCCTGTAAACCATTCCTGCTACCTTTTTTTGTAATAGTTTCGGAATCAGAGTTAGACCAAAAGGGAATTAAGGAAAAAGTAAATAAAGAGCAAGAGTACGAATTTAAATGGAAGCGTCCCTTTTGGGGAAAAAGAAGGACTTCTTTGGGGATGCATGCAAGCTTCAAATGGACGTGACATGCTTCTTGGATTGGATGCTTGACCCGCACAAACATTCTCAACTTCTCGTAAGCTCATTGACATGTGTTTCAAAACCGGGGAACCTTGCCAGGACTCTTTCAATGATGGGAGATGCCTTCTTTTCGATCGACGGCGCCCTTTGCGGGTTTTTGCCCATCGATCTATTTCATTTCTCTTCTCACTGTCGGCTCATAGTTCTCTTTACAAGTTTTCACCAAACGGAATCTCTCATTTTCATTTCTCTACTCACCGTCGCCTTATGGTTCCCATAGGTTTTCACCGATAAGACTATTTCATTTTATTTCTCTCAATTTGGACTGCATCAGATTCCAACAATGATGATTTTCAACTCCCATGCCTTTACCAATTGATCGAAAGGACTTGGACTAGGTTTTTTTTGGGTAAAAAGCATTTTGGACAAAATTACAACTTTGGAACCATTTTGGTGGGCTCATGGCTAAGCCATTATATCATCTTCCCCAATTTCATTTTTCGGGGGACTTTGGATTTTTATTTTTGTGTGACTGAACCCCAAAAAGAGGCTGCCTACGTACCCTTTTTGGAATCAAGTCAGACGTAGTTCATGCAGATTTTGGTTTTGTTTTGTTTGTTTGTTGTTTTTTTTTCTCTTTGTTGTTTTTTTTCTCTTTCTTTTTCTTCTTCTTTTTTTTTCTCTTTTTTATTCTTTTGTTTTTTCTTTTGTTTTTCTTATTTTTCTTATTTTTGAATAACATTTCCAGGTTCCAAAGAGGGTGGTCAAAGAAGAGTAACCGGCTCAAATGGGTTTACAAAAGGGGTTGATAGTGTTTGGGTAGCGCGAATGAAAGCCTTCGTCGTCTCAACCGGACTGAATCATTGCTACAAGAAGCCTAGACATAGTACCTTTTTACGTTTCTGCGTTCACTACTGCTTCGGGATCATCCCCTTCGATGTCGCCCAAATATAGTGCTCCTTTCGCCAATATCTTTCTGATGATGTACGGGCCTTTCCAATTAGGAGAAAATTTTCCTTTTTCTTCCTAATGGTGAGGAAGAATGCGCCTTAATAAAAGTTATTCTACCTCAAAATTCCTGGGGCGTACTTTCTTTTTATAAGTACGGGCCATTCTTTGTTGGTAAAACTGCCCGTGGCATACCACAACCATTCGTTTTTCATTAATGAAGTCAGCTGTTCTAGACGAGTCCTGACCCACTCAGTATCTTCAATCTCAGCTTCAACGATGATATAGAGAGACGGAATTTCCACCTCCGCTGGTATTACTACCTCAGTTCCATAGACCAAAAGGTAGAGAGTTGCTCCGATTGATGTGCGCACTGTTGTGCGATACCCCCAATAATGCGAAAGGTAGCTTCTCATGCCATTGACTGGAGCTTTGAATCATCTTTCTCAAAATCTTTTTGATATTTTTGTTTGCTGCTTCGACGGCACCATTGGCTTTGGGCCGGTAGGGTGTAGAGTTTTGATGCATTATTTAGAATTGTTTGCATATATCTCCCATCAATTGACTGTTCAAATTTGCACCGTTATCCATGATGATAGTTGCTGGGATGCCAAAATAGCAAATGAGATTAAAATGCACAAAATTCACCATGGCTTTCTTGGTAACCGATTTAAGAGTGATGGATTCAACCCATTTTGTGAAGTAATCAATGGCAACCAGTATAAATCTGTGCCCATTTGCGGCTTTCGGCTCGATCAGCCCAATAACATCTATGCCCCAAGCTACGAATGGCCAAGGTACTGACATGGGATGCAGTTCTACGGGAAGTGCATGAATTAAATCATCGTGCACCTGACACCGATGGCATTTCCGAACAAAGCTAAAACAATCCTTTTCCATGGTTATCCAATAATAGCCTGCTCAAATGATTCTCTTTGCTAGAACATACCCCATGTGTGGTCCGCAAACTCCTGTGTGTACTTCATGCATGAT
Organism: Nicotiana benthamiana; assembly: GCA_034376525.1. Taxonomy (NCBI): domain Eukaryota; kingdom Viridiplantae; phylum Streptophyta; class Magnoliopsida; order Solanales; family Solanaceae; genus Nicotiana; species Nicotiana benthamiana. Next base: position 5,943,180 of record CM067326.1, read on the forward strand.
TTGTCTAGCCTCTTCGGCGTCAACACATCTTAACAGATTGAGGTCCGGGGTCCTTTTGTACAAAACCTCACCGCTTAAAAAGAAATCACTTGCTTGCCATCTAATAGTTCTGTTTTGGTCCCCAGTGGCTTGCTCAGGATATTCTTGGGTTTTTAGAAACATCTTAATATCATGGTACCATGGCTGGATGTTTGGTTCTGCATCAGTTGCATTACAGTACCCATGCCTTTCCCTGATTTGTATTTCCAAGAGATTGATATGGGCATTTTCCAGGTAAGGCAACATCGAGGCAAAAATGGAAACTATGTCAGCTAGTTCATTGTGGCAGTGATGATTTACCTAAACTCTACCGTCTTAAAATGCTTGCTAAGATCTTCCACATGTTGCCGGTAAGGGATAAGTTTGACATCTCGAGTTTCCCACTCTCCTTGGGCTTGCCGGATGATTAAATCTGAATCCCCAATAATTAGCAACTCTTCAACATTTCAGTCAACTGCCATGTTTATACCCATGATGCAAGCTTCGTACTCGATTATATTGTTCGTGCAGAAGAACCAAAGTCGAGTGGTGGCTGGATAATGGTGACCGGTAGGTGAAACTAAAACTGCCCCAATTCCCACACCCTTTTTGTTGATCGCTCCATCAAAGAACAATTTCCAGGCAACACTATCTTCAGATATTATCTCCACCGAGTTCACCTTTTTGTCTAGGGAATAAGTGTTCAAGGGCTGGTACTCATCATCAACCGGGTTTTCGGCTAAATGGTCTGTTAAGGCCTGGGCCTTAATTGTTGTACGAGTGACATAGACTATGTCAAACTCGGTGAGCAGGATCTGCCATTTAGCTAACCCCCTGTGGGTATTAGCTTTTGAAATATATACTTCAGAGGATCCAACTTGGTTATGAGATAGGTGGTGTAGGCTTGTAGGTAATGCCTCAATTTCTGAGCCATCCAAGTTAGAGCGCAGCAAGTTTTTTCCAGCAAAGTGTACTTGTCCTCATAGCTAGTGAAATTCTTACTCAGGTAGTATATGGCTTGCTCTTTCTTTCCAGTGATGTCGTGTTGCCCCATAACACAACCGAAGGAACTTTCCAAGGCAGTCAGGTATAGAAATAGTGGCCTCTCTGGCTCAGGTGGAACCAAAACTGGTGGGTTGGACAAGTAGTCTTTAATCTTATCAAAAGTCTTTTGACAGTCATTCGTCCATTTGACCGCTGCATCTTTCTTTAGTAATTGATTTTTGGCTCACATGTGGAATTGAGTTGAGCCATGAATCGACTAATATAATTCAATCTTCCCAACAAGCTCATTATGTACTTTTTGGTCTTCGGAGGAGGTAAATCTCGGATAGACTTTATCTTACTCGGATCTAACTCAATACCTCTCCGGCTGACTATGAATCCAAGAAGTTTTCTTGACGAGACCCAGAACACGCAATTGGCTGGGTTCAATTTCAAATCATATCTGTCCAGCTGTTCAAAGAACTTCCTTAGATCCCGCACATGGTCATCCTGAGTTTTGGACTTGATAATCACATCGTCCACATACACCTCTATTTCCTGATGCATCATATCATGGAAGATGGTAGTCATGGCTCTCATATAGGTTGCCCCAGCGTTCTTCAGTCCGAAAGGCATGACCTTGTAGTAATAGTTTCTGCAAGGTATGGTAAAGGCAGTTTTCTCTGCATCCTCTTCATCCATAAACACCTAGTGATATCCTGCGTAACAATCCACAAAAGACTGCATCTCATGTTTGGCGCAGCTATCAACAAAGATGTGGATATTGGGCAATAAGAAGTTGTCTTTGGGGCTTGCTTTGTTCAAATCTATGTAGTCTTTGCATACTCCAGGTTTTCCATCCTTCTTTGGAATTAGAACTACGTTGGCTACCATACCACTCGGATCACTCTTGCTCCCAACTGTTTCGAGATCTCTTCTTAGATTTTATCGCTAATCTCAGTTTTAAATTCTTTCTGTTTCTGTTGGATCGGGGGGCACTCAGGATAAGTTGGCAATTTGTGCACTATCAGATCAACTCTCAGTCCTGGCATGTCGTCATATGACCAAGCAAACACATCTTTAAACTCAAAAAGAAGTTGGATTATGGCATCTCGGGTTTTCTCGTCTGTGTGGATGCTTATCTTGGTTTCCTGGATATCTTCAAAGGTTCCTAAGTTAACCGGATCGATATCCTTCAAGTTTGGCTTAGGTTTATTCTCAAATTGTTCTAATTATCGATTTATTTCCCTAAAAGCCTCTTCTTCATCATATTCTGGTTCTTGGTTCATTATTTCGCGATTAGACAACGTGTTTGGATCTGGGCTGAAGTCCGCAAGCATGTCATGTTATTTAAAGCTGCATTATTGGAACTGAAAAGAAGAAATGAAAGAGAAAAACAGCAAAATCAGAAGGAATAAAAAGAATGAACGATGAAATATTAATTTCATTTCTTGGAATTTGAAGATAACATGGTTTATATTTGGAAATTTAAAGACAAGAAACTAAGGAAAACATCCAAGTTACACCTTGGAATAACTTGGGATAAAAAAAAGTAGCAAGACAAGTCTATCTGGACTCCTGCCTGATCGGAAATGGTGTGGCCTTCCAATTTTGGAGCTTAGTGCTTGGTCCCATGTATAGCACCTCAGCGGTACTTGTGCCCTCTCCCGGCTAAACCATATGGGTTTCATATAGCATCTCTCTCATTGCCCCACATATTTCTTCGGCCGCGAAGACCTCATCCTCTTCTTCTTTTTCACTGTACTTTTGCCTTGTAAATATCTCATACAAATTTGGCAGTGGTTGAGGTAGAACCCACCCATTACGCTTTCTATATTTTGCCTATTTCCTATCATCCGACGTCGGGTGGAAGCCTAACCCGAAGAACTTCTCTGCGGTAGGAAAGGTAATTCCCAATCGTTTTCATGGCTTATATCCATGTCGTATCATCTATTTGGTCACCATAATGGATTCATTGGAAAGGAAAGGCTGGGGGCATGGTTTTCCCTCTTCATTCTTCTCGGCTACCACAACTTCAAAAGCTTGATACACTAAGTGCTCACGGCCTTCTCTCGCTTCAAGACATGGGACGGACGGCTCCTGATATATTGATTGTTCATCATCTCCGTGGAGGTACGACTTCCTGATCGTCATGATCAAATTTCACCATTTGATGTAGAGTAGAGGGTAAAGCTCCTGCTACATGGATCCAAGGCCTCCCCAGAAGGTAGTTGTAAGATGTGTCCATGACCAGCACTTGGAAGGTTACCTCAAAGTCCACCGGGCCAATGGTCAGAATCAGGTTGATTTCCCCAATTCTGTCCCTCTTAATACCATCGAAAGCTCACACACATACATTGTTGGGACGAATCCTTCCAGTCCCAATTTCCATCTGTTGGAGTGTAGAAAGTGGGCAAATGTCTACCCCCGAGCCTCCGTCTACCATGACCCTTTTCACATTATATCCCTAACATTTGAAAGTTAAATGCAACACTTTGTTGTGAGCAGCCCCTTTGAGGCAATACAATTTTGATGAATGAAACTTGATTGATGGCAAAGAATCTTTCTGCCATTCTTTCTAACTATTCCACCAAAGTTTTAGCTGGCACATAGGCTTCATTCTGGGTCTTCATTAAAACCTTTTGGTGTTCTGGAGAATTCATCAGCGATTATAGAAAGGACACTTGTTCAGGATACTTTCATAGTTGATCAATCACTTCATAGTCTGCCATCTTCATTTTCTAGAAGAAAGCTTCTGACTCTTTAGGACTTACAGGTTTCTTAGACGGGAAATGCTTTCTAGTGGGCATTGTTTACTTCTTCCACGTTGGAGTACTTCTCAACGTGATGCTTTACTTGAAGCTCCCCTTATATCTCTTTGCCTTTGTACGTAACCATTGTTTTATGATAATTCTACGGTATTGCAGTGGGATTTGTCATAGGCTGTTGTAGCGCGCGTCCAATAACCATGGGCTCGTTCGGCCTCGATGGCTTAATTGTCCCCCGTACCACATAAGCGCCCTTGGGTCTGTACATTAGGTTGCCTTCTTCAATTCAAGCCTCTTTGGAGGGCTCAGAGTCTGCTTCTTCTCTTTTCGGTCTCGTGGGACATAAAGAATCCCATATTTGGGAGGCATCACCTTTGTGCCTGTTTTAAATTTCTTTTTTGGTTCTGTCTTGGTGACTTTGTACTTCTTTTCCTCTTTATCTTGCTTTGGGGCCCTTTTTGGCTTTTTCTCTGCATCTGCGATGGCAATTATGGCTTTTAGCACCGGATCAAATTCTTTATCTTCACAAATCATCCCAATCACTGGCCCGTTGTTGTGGGCTGGTGATGGATTATTAGTCACTATGGGGACATCCTCATCCCTTAGCACTATTTTGCCTTGCTCTATAAAGTTTTCCACTGCTCTTTTCAGGGTCCAACTATCATTTGTATTGTGCCCTTCTGCCCCTGAATGATAGGCACATCTGACACCGGCTCTATAAGCGGGCGATGTTGGGTTTTGCCTCGTTCGAGAAACTGGTTGTGAACGGCCTATTTGTACAAGTTTTAGAAATAGATTGGAGTAAGACTCACCAATTGGAGTAAACGTTTTCCTCCTGGGTGGCTCACGAGGAGGAAAATTATTCTGTGGAGGAAGGGGATTGTAGAGATTTTGTGGAGGGGGATGATTTATTGGATATGGGGCTTGGTTTCTGTTGGCATGTTGCTGCAGTTGTACAAAAGGTTGAGAATTCATGACCGCATACGGTTAATGAGCATATTCCATGTTTTAATGAGGGTAATAATGTCGGGGGATCTGTCTGAGAACATGGGTCTAGGAGCGCGTTGTCTCCTTGTACCTGAGGCCGCCATGGCTGTTTCTTCTTTATTCTTACTTTTGGCCACTCCTCCAGACCCGCCTTGGATGGCCTGTTTTCATTCCATTCTCTACCATATCACCAATTTTGATGGCCTCCGTGAATGGTTTGCCCATGACTGACATTATATTCTGGAAATAATCAGCCTCCTGAGCCTGAAGAAATATAGTGACCATTTCCACTTCATCCATTGGAGGTTTTACCCTTGACGCTTGTTCACGCCATTTGATCGCATACACATAAAAACTTTCTGAGGGCTTCTACTTTAGATTTTCCAGCGAGTTTCGGTCTGGGGAAATATTGATATTGTATTGGAACTATCGCACGAAGTCTCTTGCAAGATCATCCCAGATGTGCCATCGAGAAATATCCTGATCCATATACCATTCGGAGGCGATACCTACCAAGCTTTCCCCAAAGTAAGCCATGAACAATTTTTCTTTTCCTCCAGCTCTACACAATTGATTATAGTATTTCATAAAATGGGCAATAGGGTCACCATGACAATCGTACTTTTCAAACTTTGGAGTTTTGAATCCTACAGGCAAATGCACGTGAGGGAACAACCATGCCCATGCCCATCGTACATTTAGGCTATGATATTTCTGATAATTAGTTTAGGTAGTTTGGTGTTGAACCGTTAGTTTAATTTTAATATCAATCTAGCAGGTTAATTTGATATGTGTTTTGGAATTACTCAATTGTTTCAATTTTTGCTTATTATTAATTGGCTTTTTTTGCAATTCCTGCTGGTTTAAATTTTGGATCGGGAATTACAGCATTGTTTTGGGTTTCTGACCATTTTAAAAGCCCAAAAGAAAGGAAATTCAGTCTGGTTTGGGGTTGGGCTTTAGGTCAATCCTAACCCATGTAGTTTGACCAATGTAGATTTCAGGGGTGTGAGGGGTAATTTGGGTAGTCTAGATTAGGGAATCTTTGATAACAGAAATAGGAAGCTTCTAGTAGGGGTCTTTTGTTGAATTTCATACTTTAGCTTGGGTAACAAGTCAGTAAACGAGAGATCAAGTAGCAAAAATAGGAATTAGAAAGGGACTAGGATTGAAACAAAAAATCTGATAGTTGCCCTAGTCCTTTGCCTATAAAGGCACTATTGACTTGTTTTGCAAGGGAGAAAAAATAGACCTAAGAGACCTATGAGAGAAATTTCTGCAAGTAACAATAATAGCTGAAAATCATTGAAAACTATTGTTTCATTGGTTCTTTCTTCTAATTTCCAGATTTTGAGTTCCTTTGATTCAATGAGTTGAGATGATTTAAGTTTTTTATTTTTAGATAAAGTTGGTTGGAAATTCTGGTTTTGGATTTATGACTGCTGGGTATCAGTTTTTTTTGTTCAAAGTTGTTTCATGGTTTATTTTGGTGTTGGGATCCTGTTATTACTACTATTGAACCTTACCTCTTTACCCTCATTTCTAGTTACACAACTCTGTAACTCTTGGTTGTGAAGTGAAGAAACAAAATAAAAATTAGAGTTTGAAGCATTGTATCTGATTATGTTGTTTATTTACTGTTTTCTTCATGATGTCTATATGTTTGATCATCTGATTCAACGTGGTGTGGTTACCTTCAATTGGATTAGCAAGATTACTATATTATAATTGAATTATGAACAGTTGAGGCAAAGACTTGACCAAGCATGGATTAATAGCTAAATTTGTGTTTGAGGTATGTAGCTAAATGTATGATAATTTGGGACTGTTAGGAACTTCAGCAGTTATTTCTTCAATATGCGACTTTAGCTTTAAGATTGGTTAAAATAGGTACTTCGTTTGTATGGTATTTTGTGCTAGAACAATAACCGATAATGATGGCCTATCATGTTTTAGAAGTGTTATGGTATATTGTTAAATACAAGTTGGCCATTAGGAAGGGTTCATTCTTGTACTCATGGTAGCCACAAGCTGATTTGTTTGTCAGGTGTTTAGCTTCTATACAGAATAGTTTCCTTGTTTTATTCTTTATTCAAGTAAACAAATTCAGGGATAAAATTTGTTGGTATTGATTAAGGAATCTCATATTAGCATAACAATGTTTGGCTTTCAATTGCTATAGTCACATTAAGCTAAATTAGCACAGGATCGATTATGGTCAACATGCTAACACTTCCCCTCCCTTGTTATATCTAGGCTTTATTTGAGCCAAAACTTTGAAATTGTCTCTTTGGGGTTCCAGGCGAACATGCTAGTGAACATGATGCTTTGTTTGATTGATCTAGAGTTATAAGAACATATTAGCTTATCAAACAATCAAAAATTGAAGTAAATAATCTCAAAGCCATAGGGAAAATTTATGCTTAAACAGACATATTCTCCATGAACATTATAATTCAAATTCAAGCGTCATATTTTTGGGAAAAAGGATTTAATTTCATAGACTTACTTTTAGTTCATATTGGCAATGGTTGTTTCGTTAGATTTTCAGAACTTTAATAGCTATTGTGATGGTTTGAGAACTCTTTTAGTCTTTGCATTCTTACTTGTAGGTTTTTTATATTGACTTCCTAGTTTAGCATTTTAACATCTTGAAATAGAAAAATGAAATGTTAGGTGCTGATTTTTACTTGAGACAAATAAAGTTTACATGTTTAATATTTTCCAGTGAAACTTGGCCCTCAAATATTTAATAATAACTCTTTTAAAATTGAGGTGTGCCATAGTGTAAAATAGATAACCCGTGTCCCTCGGATGATTAATTTTTGAATCCTTTAGAAATCAAGGTGCGCCATTAGTGAATTTTCCATGACCCTCGCAAACTTAAAAATGCGTAGTTGCTTTAGGCACGCTATTTTAATAATTTACTGTCCTAAACTCTGGTGCCCATTTATGTGACCCAAATCTAAATCTCAACAACATTAAATGTGTTGTGGACTGCGGGTGCATTTATGTGATGTGGTTCAAGACGTGCTTTAAATAACGTTGAAGTCTTCCTAAAAAATAATTCAATAAAGCGGTTAAAGCTAAAATTGAATCATAGGCTAAAACATGTTTAAAATCAGATAATAAGCCAATAATAACAGTTGAGCGACCGTGCTAGAACCACGAAACTTGAAAATACCTAACACCTTCTCCCGGGTTAATAGAATTCCTTACCTGAATTTCTAGTTCGCAGACTGTAATACAGAGTCAACTTATTCCTCGATTCAGAATTTAAACAGGTGACTTGGGACACTAAAAAATTATTCCAAGTGGCAACCCTTAATTTTTGATAAATAAATAATCCCGTTTCGATTGTCCTTTAATTGAAAAAACTCCCTTATCTATGCCCTTCGCGAGGTGTAGTGTAAAAAAGGAGGTGTGACAACAGGTATTATTTCAGTCTGCCACAGAGATGCCTCTATACTATTTGATCCCGATTTCACCTTTTCTTATGTGTCTCATATTTTTCTCACCATTTGGGTACGTCTCGAGAGTTTCTTGCTTCGCCTGTTCATATATCTACTCCGGTGGGTGATACTATTGTTGTAGACCGTGTGTACCGGTCATGTGTGGTGATTATTAGGGGTCTGGGTCTGTGTATCTATTGATAAGCATGGTGGATTTTGATGTCATTTTGGGCATGGATTGGTTATCTCCGAGTCGTGCAATTCTAGATTGTCATGCCAAGACATTCACTTTGGCTATGACGGGTGTACCGTGGATCAAGTGGCGTGGTGTGAATGATGTTGGAAATCGTTGATATCATTGATATGTGTTCTTTGGTTGTATTAGCATGATTTCCAAGTGCAGTTTTTGATGAATGACAAACAACGAAGTCAACTGTCAAACAACTATATTAGTGTATGACATATGAAACAATGAAGATGCATTAGCAAACGATCAAGATGGTTGACGAATCAATGATGATGAATCAAACAATCAAGACTGAATGCCAAGAAGCATATTGATGAAGGGATTGCATAGACAAGCCAAGACGAGCTCAAGAGTTCTAGCTTTTGAAGACCCCATACGTAGGTCGTTAGGTAGAACCAATGTAAGAGCAACGTTTAAGTTATCTCGTCTTTTGGCTCAACATAGGTCATCATAAATATGCATAAAATCATTTTATTAAATCATATATATCATAAATATTTTTAATATACTTCAAACAAAATGATTTTAACGTTTTCATTTTAAACAAAAAGGTTTTTGAAGTAAGTTTTTACTTCTGGACAGAATGGACAGATAATCGATTATCCAAACTGATAATCGGTTATCCTGAAATTTCCAGCAAAGCTGGAAATTCCAGAGAGCCTCAATAATCGATTATGCAATAGGCAATAATCGATTATTCTCCAAATAATCGATTATGCTCATTGCAATAATCGATTATCTTGGGAAAATTCCAGCTTTGCTGGAAATTCCAGAGAAGTAAGATAATCGATTATCATATTTGAATAATCGATTATCATATTTGAATAATCGATTATCTCATATCTGTTGCCTTCCAACAACTAGTTTTTTGAACGTTAAAGTCACATAATCGATTATGTAAATACAATAATCGATTATTCTGTTGGAAAATCAGATTTATTGTTTAAACGTTGTGCAACGGCTATATCACCTCCACACCCTATAAATAGAGGTCTTTGGAGCTGATTTTATATGAACAACATATCTCATTATTCTTGAACATATTGATAACATTTATGCATCATATTTAGAGCTTTTATTGAGCCATTTGAGAGACAACTTTGGGTTGTTCATAGAGCTTATATTGTATCTCTTTGTCTACTCTTCTTAGAGAGTTCTTGTTGTAAAAGAGAAAGGTTCTTGAGAAGACCATACCTTCTCATTGAGCGTTGGGTTTGCTAAGTACCTTCAATCTTAGTGTGTGAAGTCTTGTGGTGCGGTATCCACGAGCAAGGTGAAGTCTTGAGGTGAGGTATCCTCGAGCAAGTTGAAGTCTTGTAGAGCGTACATCTACGAGCAAGTGTAACGGTTTGTTAGGCACCCGTAAGCTTAACGGAGTTAGTGTAAACTCGAGAGAGTCTCTCGGGAGACTGGACTAACCACACGTTGTGGTGAACCTGTATAAATTCGGTGTGTCCTCTCCTTACTCTTTTAATTACGGCACTTACTTTACTCCTGCAATTTTAATTCCGCAAAATTTACCGACATTCTCGTGCCTCACTATTCACCCCCCCTCTAGTGACGGGCATAAATCCTAACAGTTGGTATCAGAACCTAACTCTCTGAAAGCCTTAACCAGTTGAGAGAACGATATATTTTTTTTTGAGAATGTTGAACGCAGGTATGATGAGCGAAGGACACTCTACCATTAGGCCTCCACTATTTGATGGAAGTAATTATACATATTGGAAAGAGAGGATGAGAATATTCATCCAATCAAATAACTTTCGATGATAGCACATCATCAAAAACGGTGAAAAATGCCGACAAAGAAAGTTGGGAAAATCATGGTTCTAAAGGAGGAAGATGAATATAATGCCGAAGATATCAAGAAGGTTGAAAATAACGCAAAGGCCATCAATATGTTATATTGTGCCGTGAATCCGGATGACTATCGGAAGATCTGTTGCTGCACAACCGCCAAATAGATGTGGGATAAGCTTGAAATCACTTATGAAGGTACGCCTCAAGTCCGAGAAGCTAGAGTTGATTTTCTAACACATGAATATGAACTCTTTAGAATGAAGGAGCCTGAAAGCATCGATGATATGTTTGATCGATTCTCAATGATCATCAATGATCTCCATGCTCTTGGGAAAGTATATTCGAACAAAGATCTTGTTCGAAAAATCCTGCGGAGTCTCACTCCCGAATGGCGTTCCAAAGCCAATGCCATCCAAGAGTCGATAGGAATCACGGACGTCACAATTGATGGACTAAGAGGTAACCTCAAAACTTATGAAAGCGCAATTCTTGAACCTTCATTTGGAGATGAGAAAAGTCCAGGTATTGCCTTCAAAGCCTCATTTTCTAAAAGAGTAGAAGTAAGTGATTCGGAAAGCGATGATGATACTATTTCCAACGATTTAATTGAAAAGTTTTATAAGTTTATGAAGAAGGAAATGAAGAAGGAAGAACCAAGTCCTTCATGCCATAATTGTGGAAAACTTGGCCACACCAAGTCACATTGTCCAAAACCCAAGGACAAGAAGAAGAAGAAGAAACACCAAAGGCGCGTGACATGGGATTCGGACAGCTCGGGTGATGAAACTGCCGCCCTATGCCTCATGGCCAACGAGGAAGAAGAGGTAAGTACTTCTAACTCTTACTCTTTTGAAGAATTACAAGAAGCTTTTCAAGAATTATATGATGAATTGAAAAAGTCGTCAAAAATCTCCAAAGAGGCCAAGGCTAAAATTAAAGTTTTAGAAGAGACAAATAAATTTTTGGAAAATGACAATATTGATGTTAGAAATAAAATTAAGGAGATGAATGAAACTTCTTCAATTGATCAAAATTCTAATTGTTCATCTTGTGATTCTTTGAAATTAGAGAACATAGAACTTAGGAACACACTAGAAAAACAAAGTGTAGAAGATCCTGAAACTGTTGAAGAAATTAAGAAGAGAAAGCCCAGGAAGAATAAAAGGCCTAAAAAGAATAAGAATCATGATAGAAATGGTGTTGGACAACCTAGAAATAATTCTAGGAATTTTGTGATAAGTCTAGAATGAATCATTTTAGACCACCTAGAAATGACTCTAGGAATTTCAACTCTTCTAGGAATAATGACTTTAGATCACCTAGAACTTTATTGGCTCAACCGAGACATATGCACAACCCGAACGTTATATGTCATTATTGCAACCGGGTAGGACACATAGCACCTGTATGTTTTGCTAAACATAGGGACTCGTCTTTTGGCTATGATGATTATTTGCCTAACCCCCAAGGACCATTGATTTGCCATCAGCTTCAGGTTCATATACCGTATATTGTGATGCTTCGAGAGTTGGGATTGGTTGTGTATTGATGCAAGAGGGTAGAGTTATTGCTTATGTTTACCGTCAGTTGAAGCCCCATAAGAAGAACTACCCCGTTCATGATTTGGAGTTGGCTGCCATAGTTCATGCATTAAAGATTTGGAGGCACTATTTTTGTGGCGTATCCTGAGAGGTATTCACCGATCATCGCAGTCTTAAACATTTGTTCAAATAAAAGGATCTTAATTTGAGGCATCGGAGATGGTTAGAGTTGCTTAAGGATTATGATATCACCATATTGTACCCTACGGGAAAGGCCAATGTGGTGGCCGATGCTTTAAGCTGAAAGGCAGTGAGTATGAGGAATTTGGCATACACTCTAGTTGGGGAGAGACCCCTTGCAACTGATATACAGGCCTTGGCCAATCGGTTCATGAGATTGGATATTTCGGAGCCCAGTCAGGTGTTGGCATGTGTCGTTTCTCGGTCTTCCTTGTATGATAGCATCAAAGAGCGCCAGTATGATGATCAACATTTGCTTGTCCTTAGGGATAGAGCTCAGCATGATGACACCAGAGATGTGACCATCGGTGATAATGGGGTGTTGATGATGCAGGGCCGGATTTATGTGCCAATTTCGATGGGCTTAGAGAGTTAGTTCTGGAGGAGGAGCATAGCTCGCAGTATTCTATTCATCCGAGTGCCGCGAAGATGTATCAGGATTTGAGGCAGCACTATTGGTAGAGGAGAATGAAGAAAGATATTATGGGATTCGTAGCTCGGTGTCTCAACTGTCAGCAAGTAAAATGTGAGCATCAGAGACCAGGTGGCTTGCTTCAGTAGATGGTTATTCCTGAGTGAAAGCGGGAGCTGATCACTATGGACTTTGTCGATGGACTCCTACGGACCTTGAAGAAATTCGATGCTATTTGGGTGATTGTGGATTGGCTGACCAAGTTCGTGCCCTTCATCCTATGTGTACTACTTATTTTTCAGAGTGGTTAACAGATATATATATATTCGGGAGATTGTTCGGTTGCATGGTGTTCCAATTTTTATCATTTCAGATTGGGTTACTCAGTTTACTTCCCAATTTTGGAAGTATGTTCAGCGAGAGTTGGGTACTCAGGAGGAGTTGAGCACAACTTTTCATCCCCAAATGGATAGGCAGTCTGAGCGTACCATTCAGATATTGGAGGACATGTTGCGTGCTTGTGTTATTGATTTTGAAGGTTCATGGGATAAGTTTCTACCGCTTGCATAGTTTTCTTGCAGCAACAGCTACCAGTCGAGTATTTAGATGGCTCCATATGAGGCTTTACATGGGAGGCGGTATAGATCTCAAGTTGGTTGGTTCGAGCCCGGCGAGGCCAGGCTACTGGGGACAGATTTGGTTCAGGATGCCTTAGAAAGGGTGAAGGTTATTCGGGAAAGGCTTCGTATAACGCAGTCGCGATAGAAGAGTTATGCGGACCGAAAGGTTCGATATGTGTCCTACATGGTTGGTGAGAAGGTCTTGTTGAAGGTTTCGCCCATGAAGGGTGCTATGAGATTTGGAAAGAGAGAAAAGTTGAGTCCGCGGTTCATTGGGCCTTTTGAGGTGCTTCAGAGGATTGGGGAGTTGCTTATGAGCCTGCCTTGCCACCTAGCTTGTCGAGTGTGCATCATGAATTTTTTTTCTACGCTCCGGAAGTATATTGGGGATCCGTCTCGTGTCTTGGAATTCAGCATGGTTCAGTTGGATGATGATTTGACCTGTGATGTGGAGCTAGTGGCTATTTTGGGTCGTCAGGTTCAGAAGTTGTGGTCAAAGGATATAGCTTCAGCGAAAGTGCAGTGGAGGGGTCAGCGCGTAGAGGAGGCTACTTGGGAGACCAAGCGGGAGATGCAGAGCAGATATCCTCACCTATTTGAGGCTTTAGGTATGTTTCTTGACTCATTCGAGGATGAACGTTTTTTTAAGTTGGGGAAGATATGATGACCCAGACGGCTGTCTTAGGATTTACGGCTCCATTTTCCCTAATTTATACTTCTTTATTCTTCGTTATCCATATTTTATGTGATCAAGTTGATTAGTTTGCATTCAGAGTGGTTTTGATAAGAAATGAGACACTTAGTCTCTTTTAAGAAGGTTTAAGTTGAAAAAGTCAACCAGTTGTTGACATATGTGTTAGAGACCTCGGATGTGAGTTTCGATGGTTCGATTAGCTTCGGGAGGTGATTTATGACTTAGGATTATGATCGAAATTTGTTTTGGATGTTCGGTGTAGAATTAGTCTTGAATTAGCGAAGTTAGTGTTTTGGCGATTTCCGATTGTTAGGTGAGATTTTGATCCGAGGGTCGGAATGGAATTCCTAGAGTTTTTGTAGCTTTTTTATGTAGTTTGTGATATGTGTGCAAAATTCAAGTCATTCCAACGTGGTTTGGTTGGGCTTTTGATCGAAAGCGTAATTCGGAAGTTTTAGAAAACTTAGGCTTGAATTCGATGTGAATTAGTGGATTTGGTGTTGTGTGAGGTGTTTTGATGATTGGAGCAAGTTTGAGTGAGGTTTTAGGATGTGAAGTTGCTTTTGGTTGAGGTCCCTGGGGCCTCGGGTGAGTTTCAGGTGGTCAATCGGACCATTTTGAAGTTTAAAAGTTGCAGATTTTGGGAGTTCAGGGTAAATTAGATCTTCGCATTCGCATAGGTTGTCTTGCGTTCGTGAAAGGCTGAGAATTTTTGCTTCCCATTTGCATGGGGTTGTTCGCGTTCACGTATAAGGATTGGGAGTCCAGTGGAATTTACTCTTCGCATTCGCATCAGGTATCTCGTATTCACGTAGATCTGGGAATGAGGCATCGCGTTCGCGTCCAGTGTAGCGCATTCGCATAGAGTAGTTTTGAGGCCTTGGAAATTTGCTCTTCGCCATCGCAAGGCTTGGGCCGCGATTGCGATGAAGAGAGGTCAGAACTGGGCAGAAAGTTTATAAGTTATTTCATCTGCGAGTTTGTGTCATTCCCCCCCCCCCCCCCCCCATAGCTGAGCATTTTGAGAGCTTTTAGAAGGTGATTAAAGAGGGATTCAAGGAGAATTGATTGGAGGTAAGATTTTTGAACCTCAAACGTGATTCTATTGTGAAATTAACCTAGATATCAATGGAACTTAAGCTAAAAATCGAAGAACTAGGGCTTGGGATTTTGAACTTTTGAAGTAGGATTTGAAGGACCATTTGAGGTGGGATTGGGAACTTTTGGTATGTATGAACTCGTGGGAGGATAAGAAACCCATTGATGTAATAATATTTGAGTTTCGAGAAGTGGCCCCAGTGTCATGACCCAAATTGAAGGGCCGCGACGGGCACCCGGTGCCTTACTCGACCGATTACCAACGTAACATATCTTTCTTATCATACTATAATGGGTAAGTGAGCCAGAAAACCCATCATGAGATAATAAGAATAAAACATAAGGGAATGCTTAACATGTGATAATCTAAAATGATTTGCAAACTTATACATGTGATACGAGCCTACAAGGTCGACATGACCATTTGTAAACTCAAAATGTAGGCCAACAAGGCCATAAGTGTATCCATACACCTGACATCTTTCTACAAGCCTCTAAGAGTACATAACATCATAAAGATCGCGACAGGGACCCGCCATACCAATCAATACATATCCAGAGCATACTGATCAAATAGGAAACACCGGAGCAAGTGGAGTGCACCAACACCTTTTGCTGAACAGATAGCCTACTTGGAGAAATGCCAACCTGACTATTGGGACCTGCGGGCATGAAACGCAGCATCGCCAAGCAAAAGGGATGTCAGTAGGAATAAAGTACTGAGTATGTAAGGCAGGAAAGAATAAACAAGAGTAGTAATGTAAAGAGAGATAGATGAGAAAAACCTGTAACATCTGAGTGCCTCTGAGGGCTACTGATATGAAATGCACAATACATATATATGCATAAACTTTTAAAACATTTACCTCTGTGGGCATCATCATCATCATATCGTACCTGGCCTCATAGAGGACTCGGTAAAAACATACCCGGCCATCATAAGGCTCGGTAGAATTGTACGTGGCCATGTGGAGCTCGATAAAACCCAATTGATCAATGGTTTCACAGTAGGTGCCGTACCCGGCGATTATAGCGCGGCTCGGTAGAGTAAAATAGATACATATATATAATCCATGCTCGACTCATGAAATCACCTTCTAAACCTTTTGGAGTGTCTTAAGAACCTTATGGACATCTATACCCTCAATATGAACCTTAGTAAGATTCAAGGATCATACACATTTGCTTAGAATAATTTATAAGGAAAGAACAACATGGACAACCTTATTTGCTAGGAGTAGATCCGTTATGAAGTAGCGTATTCATTTCTCTTTATATCATGACAAAAGAAACAAGGAAATTTCTTGACCTACCTTTTATATTCTTCCCAACCTTAGGCTATACAATTTCACGGCTCCTTAGTCTACAATAAGAGAAATGACTATCTTGTTATCCTTTAAGCGTCGTAACTATTACGTATCGACCATAACCTATTTTACAATAAAACGGACAGCACCTCCCCTATATATATGACTTCACACTAGTCAAAACCATTACAAACAGCCCAACATACCCCTATCACTTCATACGCAATACGACAACCATAATAGTGTCAAACAATCCGAAAATGTTATGACGAACGACCAACAAAGAACCTTGCCATTATGTGGTGTTTCTCCACACTCTTCCTCCTCTCAACTCCATAAAATCAGTAGCAAAAGATACAACCCAATACCATCACAAAACAGCCTACAAAACAGTCCCACAAGTTCATCAACTCAAAATAATTTTTCGGTTTACCTAAACATGTTTCGACTTGTATTTTCTTTCAAATTGAGAAACACGATAAAAAACACATAATTATACCTATTATCCGATACCATCAATGAATTCAACCTAGAATTAAGTTCACAACCATCCAACCAATACACAAGAACAAACAACATACCATTCTTTCGAAACTAGCTAGGTCTATTCTTTACAATCGAGTTACAACTCGCAAACGCATAGATAACGGAAGGAGAAGAATAAAATTACCTTGTACTGAGTACAACCCATGAAACCTAGTCTATTTTCATCAAATAAGTTCCTCAACATGGCTACAAGAAGTACAAAGAGAAACTAGCAAGTTGTCCGGACTTTCCAGCACTAGAATCGCGTCATAGCATCTGAAATAACCTAGGGTTTGTGTGGGACTTTTGGGGTGGAGTTGCAGGGATTCAGCTAGGTTTCTTGGCCTGAAATATACTGAAATAAATGAGTTAATCAGCCCTTAAAAGTACCCTCTTGGCCTACTTACGGCTTTTAATTGAGACCTTTCCTATTGGCAAGTAGGTGATGCACCTACTTGCCATTTACTAGCTGCGCAGTCTCGCGAAAATATGAATATCTCTCTACTCTGATGTTGTACGAATGATTTAATGAGTTGGAAACTAGAGTTGCATATCTTCAATTTGGTATATAGATCATTCCTTGATTCCAGATATATTGGGAGAAAAGTGCATCTACATTTAACATAAATTTCAGCAAATTTATGAATGTAACTTGTGATGACCTTTGTCAACTCTTGTTCCACAGCTTGCTTGCCTTCAAAATGTAGAAAGCGAATATCATACGACTAAAATAACTCATATAATAACCTACTTATCATTCTAAGAACCCTAGTCTCACCCTAAAGTACATGTTATAACATTCCAAATTTGTCGACTTTCAATGAAACTTATCTTCTTCTGTTCGTTTAGCATCTAAGCTTTCCAACCCTTTTGGTACTTGTTATTCATGATCTTAAAGACTTGTAACCTCCAAGATATAAAGATGAAACTTACATTATGTACTTTCAAAAATGATCTCATTTCTAAGCTTATATTAGTTGGCTTACGACGTACTCTCACGTACGAAAACATGGAATGTAACACCCAGGGCTCGGGTTTTACTAATTTTGGGATTTTTGATATTTTTTTATTGTCTTCGCTTAGTATTTGTTCCCTTAGCATATTGTGATGTATTTATTCTAATTTTGGATAGATTCGACGGGTGAGGAGGCTGATTTGAGGGGAAAAGGCGCCGCGAGCTAAAGATTTTGCCGGTTCGAGGTGAGTAGTGATTGTAAATAATGTCTTGAGGGTTTAAGACCCCTAATTTCACCTCGTAGTGCTATATTGAGGTGAGAAACGCACTTGATGATGAGTGTGGGATCATTTACTACTGGGATTGTGACTTGGTTCGTCCCGGTTAATGATTTTACTGTGTATTTGATTGAAACTTATTTGTTATCATCATGTTTTGGGCTGATTTCCATATTTGAGCTTCGTGCCAATTATCTGAAACCTTCGGGGATTTTTATCAGTATTTCCTCTATGTTTTGACTTATTACTTGAACTCAGTCCTTTTGATATCTACTATTTACAAACTCATCCATTTTTACTCATATCTGAAACCTAAATGATATTTCTAAATGATGTTTTAGGCTGAGGACGACTGTTTTTACTAATGCCCAAGGGGCTTGTGATGATTTTTCTAACTGAGTGAGGCCTAGGGCCAGATGTGAGGATACACTTAGTGATATAAGGCCGAGGGCCTGAGATACATTTATGTGCCACGAGGTGGCTTGAGTGATGTGAGGCCGAGAGTCGAGAGATGATGCCACGAGGTAGTTTGATATATCGCTTGTGCCGTAAGGGGCCCCTTCGGAGTCTGCACATCCACAATGAGCGCGAGTACCCATTGTGATCTGAGAGTGAGCCCGAGGTGCTGATATTGTTCTGAGAGTGAGCTTCAGGGGTTGATGTTGTTCTGAGAGTGAGCTCGAGGGGCTGATACTGTTCTGAGTGACTGATATTGTGCCCTAGGGGAGGATTTCTACTTGTTATCTACCTGCCAAATTACCTATTTTACTTGTTTTAAATGGAGTTTACTTGATTTCTTCATCGATTTACTGCTTTAAGTGATTTTACTGCTTGGGTATAGAATTGCCTTGTGCTTTTACATGTTTTTTGTATTCCAACCATTATTTATAATTACTACTCACTAGGTCGGAGTACTCACATTACTCCCTACACCATGTGTGCCGATTCAGGCATGGAAGATTGTGCTCCTGAGTGTTGATCCTCCCAGTCCAGATGGTGTTTTGCAGACTACGAGGTAGTTTTTGGCATCTGCATCCCTCATGCCTCCTTTATCTTATTATATTTATGTTCTTCAGACTATTGTATCGGATTTCGTATTTAGTAGACTTGTATCAGAATTCATTAGTTGCTCATGACTCGTGACACCCCGGTTAGGGCTGTGTCAGGATGGTTTCGTCTATTATTATCTATGTTTTCGTGTACTTACTGCTATTGAATTATGCTTAAACTGTTCTATGATAATTAATTGCTTAAAGGGGGTTGTACTGTATTGTTCTGGCTGGCCTTGTCTTCACAAGAGGTGCCATCATGACCGATTTCGGGGTTAGAGTCGTGACAAGGAATTTTAATTAAAGGTCTTGTTATCAATGAAGCATTCCAAGTAGCAGCGATGATTGAGAAGTTGCCTCCTTTGTGGAAGGACTTCAAAAACTACTTGAAACACAACGCAAAGGGATGTCCCTTGAAGATATCATTGTTCGGTTGAGAATCGAAGAGGTCAACTAAGATGCCGAAAAAAGAGAGGCCGTAGAAACTCAACAATAATAGGAGCAAACATTGTTGAGGATTCTTCTCAAAATAAGAGAAAGAGGAAGCAGACTTCTAGACCGAAAATCAACCCAAGCAAGAAGCGGTTTAATGAAAATTGCTACAATTGTAGGAAAGATGGGCACATATCTACGGAGTGTCATGCTCCGAAGAAAGACAAGAACAAGGGTCAAGCAAACATGGTTGAAAAGCATGAAAATGGTGATGACTTGTGTGCTTTGCTTTCTAAATGCAACCTGGTGGGAAATCCTAAGGAGTGGTGGATTAATTTTGGAGCCACTCGCCATATTTGTGTTGTTGGGGAAGCCTTTGCAATGTGTGCTCCTATTGGACCCAAAGAGACTCTTTCTATGGGAAATGTTGCAACCGCCAAGATTGAAGGATGTGCAAAAATCTTTCTCAAGATGACTTCTGGCAAGGGGGTGACTTTGAACAACGTCCTTCATATTCCCGAGATTTGGAAGAATTTAGTCTCTGCTGGATTTCTCATTAAAAATGGTTTTATGTGTATTTTTGTTTCTGATAAGGTTGTAATAAGTAAGAACGAAATGTTTGTAGGAAAAAGTTATATCACTGAGAGCCTTTTCAAGCTGAATGTAATGGTTGTTCAGAATAATAATAAAATTTTAGCTTCATCTTACTTAGTTGAGTCAAATGAATTATGGCATATACGTTTGGGTCATGTCAATTATAAAACCTTGCAAAAAATAATTAACTTAGAAGTATTGCCTAAATTTGAATGCGACAGATCAAAATGTCACGTATGTGTGAAATCTAAGTATGTTAAACATCCTTATAAGTCAGCTGAAAGGAATTCAAATCCTTTAGACTTAATTCATACAGATATTTGTGACATGAAGTCAATACCATCTCGCGGTGGAAAGAAGTATTTCATAACTTTTATTGACGATAGTACTCAATATTGCTGTGTTTACTTAATAGTAAAGACGAAGCAATAGATTCATTAAAGCTATATAAAAATGAAGTTGAAATGGAACTTAACAAGAAAATCAAAATGATAAGAAGTGATAGGGATGGTGAATATGAATCTCCTTTTGAACAAATATGTTTAGAATATGGAATTATTCATCAAACAACGGCCCCTTACACGCCCCAATCCAATGGGATTTCAGAAAAAAAAAAAAGAATCGTTCATAAAGGAGATGATGAATGCATTATTGACAAATTCTGGTTTGCCATAGAACTTGTTGGGGGTGAAGCTGTGCTTACGGCTGACCGAATACTAAATCGAGTGCCCACATAGCAAAAACCAATTCATTCAATATGAAAAATGAAAAGGAATGAAGCTCAACTTGAATTATTTTAAAGTGTGGAGGTATTTGGAAAAAGTTCAATTTCCTAAACCCAAAAGGGTAAAAAAAAAGGACCGAAAACTATTGATTGTATTTTCATAGGATATGCGATCAATAGTAAAGCATATTGATTTATAGTTCATAAAATGGAAATTCTGACATTCATAATAATACAGTTATAAAATCAAAAGTTCTTTGAAAATATATATCCATATAAGAAGGAATGCGAGTCAATTTATGAAGGATCAAATCGACCTCGAAAAGAAACAAAAGAAAGTACATTTAATCAGGAGGATCCAAGACGTAATAAACGTCAAAGAACGTATACTTCATTTGGATCAGATTTTGTGACTTTCTTATTGGAAAATGAGCCTGAAACATTTAAAGAAGTGATGTCTTCATTGAATAATTGTTTTGAAAAAAGACAATCAATAGTGAATAGAATTCATATTGAACAAACATATATAGAAATTGGTTGATCTTCCTCCTAGAAAAACCATTGGATTCGAGAAAAATGAAAGATGATGGTACTATTGACAATGATAAGGTAAAACTTGTGGTCGAGGGGTACAGACAACGAGAAGGTCTTGACTACTTTGATACATACTCTCGAGTTATAAGAATTACATCCATACGGATGTTAGTAGCAATATGAACTTGAAATTTATCAAATGGACGTTAAGACAGCCTTCTTGAATGGATATTTGGAGGAACAAATCTACATGGAACAACCTGAAGGGTTTGTGGTTTCATATAAAGAAAAGAAGGTCTGTAGACTTAGTAAGTCCCTTTATGGACTAAAACAAGCACCCAAACAATGGGATGCGAAACTTGACCAAACAATGTTGTCAAATGATTTTAATATAAATGAATGTGATAAATGTGCGTACATTAAAAAATGTTTCAAATCACATAGTCATTATTTGCCCCAAATCGCATAGTCATTGTTTGTCGATATGTAGATGATATATTGATAATGAGTACTAACATTACCAACATAAATGCTACTAAGCATATGCTAACTAGCAAATTTGATATGAAGGACTTGGGAGTTGTTGATTTAGTTCTGGGGATTAAGATCCATAAGACTCCTCAAGGTCTGGAATTGTTACAATCTCATTATATTAAGACAATACTTAAAAAATTCAAGCACTTAGGGTTTAAAGTTGCAAAGACTCCAATTGACGTGAATCTTGCATTAGCGAAGAACAAAGGCCAAAGTATATCACAATTGGATTATGCTCGTGTGCTAGGATGCTTAATGTACATCATTAATTGTACACGACCAGATATAGCTTGTGCTATAAGCAAATTGAGTCGATATACGAGCAATCCAGGTCAATCTCATTGGATGACAATGAGACGAGTTTGGGATATTAAGAACATACCCAGGGCTTTGCTTTGCACTATAGTAAATATCCTGCCATGATTGAGGGATATTGTGATGCAAATTAGATCACCGGGGCCACCCCCACCCTCTCTAGAATAACTTCATTCTTAATCTTATCTAGCCTGGTGTGACCGCACATCCACCTAAGCATCCTCATCTCCGCAACCTTCATTCTCTGAACATGAGAGTTCTTTACGGGCCAGCACTCCGCCCCATACAACATCGCAGGTCTAACCACGGCGCTATAGAATTTCCCCTTGAGTTTGTGTGGAACTTTCTTGTCACACAGGACTCCTGATGCAAGCCTCCACTTTGACCACCCCGCTCCTATACGATGAGTGACGTCCCCGTCAATCTCTCCGTCCCCCTGAATCACAGATCCAAGATATCGGACACTGTCTCTCTTGGCGATGGCCTGAGAACCAATCATCACGTCCCTGCCTACTTCGCTCGGCTCGGCGCTAAACTTGCACTCCAGGTACTATGTCTTAGATCTGCTTATTTTGAAACCTTTAGACTCGAGAGTCTGTCTCCATACCTCTAACCTCTCAATAACACCGACCCTCGTCTCATCTATCAATACTACGTCATCAGCAAATAGCATGCACCAAGGCACATCCCCTTGAATATGTCGGGTTAGAGCATCTGTAGAGAAAATGAAAATAAGGAGCAAGTCTATTTAAAGAAATGCAGGATTACTTTGATGCCTACTCTAATCTAACAGAATATATAATCGCTGAGAAGATAGTGAAGGACAGAAATGCAAGTAACCTGAAGCTCTTCACATGCATTAGTGTGTTCCACAACACAATTTATCTTTTTAATGAACGACTACGTTAAAAGCGGCCAGCACTGACTAGAGTTAGGATACTACACGTTCACATTCATTTTTAAGTTGCTTCTTATTAGCAAAAAGGGTATCTTAGAATAGAACACCAGTCTTTGATGCAACAACTAGGAACCATCAGAAATTCAAAATTAGTAGCTTTACTTGCATGTGTATTTTGTACATATATGTATCATCAACCTATTTCGGTCTCATCCAGAAATGATCAAAATCAAGTAAAATTTTATGGTTATGGCCTCTACGTGCTAAAATAAAGATAAGACTCCCACTCACTTCAGTTTGCAACTAATGTTTATGTTGGAGTTAAAATAAATAACCATGATCCATGCACCAGCTATGGGAAACTTCTAAACTAGTGCTGGGTTTCAAGAGCCGGTTTTTGCAAAATTAATCTTAAATTCAGTTCTACTACCACACAAAAATTGTTAGATGAAATGACATGCTCGTGATATCAACATATGTTAGACTCAAGATCAGCTTCAAGAATATGTGTTCATCTAGTCAAGTTTGCTATTAGTAGGGATAAAAGAAGAGGAATGGAAACTTATTGAGGTACATGTTAATCTGCTATAAAGTTAAGCAGCAAGCTAATGCTAGTTATGCTGATTGCTAATGTATGTGACGATGTAAGTTTGATGCTTGAGAATAGAAATACAAGCACTAGCGTGAAAGGGGTGATCTCTATCACTCACTAACACACAACCTAGGTATATACAACTCAAACAATGCTGACTAGAAATAAGAAATGATGAAAAGGCTACTTACACAGAATCCTCTATCACTAGGCAGTGAGCTGCATCGGCACCCATTTGCTTTGCAGCTTCCAGAAATCTAAAATAAATTCAAGAATTCATAGGAAATCAAACGACAAAAATATTATCGCCTGTGACATCAATTATCAGCCAATGGAAAAGAAACTCAGGTCTGTCACTGATTTTTGCAAATTTTGCACGAATCCATATTTACTTAACATGCAAATTGTTATTGGATCTACAAGACTTATTTTAAAACGGAATGCAGAATGTAAGTCCTGTTACAAAAGTACACCAAACAGAATTTCTTTTTGAATAAATATATTATTTTAATGCGAAAAATCATCCACGGGATGCAAGCCGTATCTTAGAATGTGCATTAGCCCAATGTAACATATCCTCTTCCCAGTGTTGGAAAGAACTAATGAAATAGCTATAGGGTTCATCAACTGAATAGTTTTGCTTACATATTTTATCTTTTTGGTCAAAACATGAATATCTTAATGGCAGAGACCAAACAATAAATCTCCTTAACTTTATGAACTGCTGAAAGAATAGTACGATAAGCAGTTTTTCATGCTTCTGTTATCAAACACCTTCTTGGTGCTGTAGTTATCAATCAAATATCCTTATCAAACTTCAAGAAAAATGCGATAACACAAACTTCAAGAGGAAAGAGGATATAGAAGATATGCCATATCTTATGCAGAGCAGTAATACAACAGTTCAAAGAATCACACACAGTAGAAAGCCTAACTTACATGTCTGGAGAAGGCTTCCCTGATTTAACCTGGTCACTTCCAAGAATTACAGAAAAGCACTCTTTCCAACCTAGGGAAATGAGAAGGTATTATGGTAGATTTATGTACACACCTTCACAAAGAAATAACTGAAAGAGATTTGATGTGATGACCACAATTGGAAGGTCAGAAAGGGTGACGTCATTTTGGAAGAGAAGGAAATAATAATAATAAGATGATTCAATAAAAAATACTTTACCGGTCTTCCAGTCCTTTAAAGGGATTCCATATTCTTTTACAACAAAACTTGATTTCAGGCAGATCATTGAGAAATTGACACGATAAAAGGGCATGATTGCTTCGATATACTGATCAGTTGAGTTATCAGTGCATACAAGCAACTTGGGCAAAGATGATAGCAGTAAGCATTCCGTTATGTACACCAATAATCCAACTTACAATATTAAATATTCTTTGTATGCTTCCTCAGGGTTGAAAAGAGTTAGAAAGAAGCCACATGCGTGACAACAAAGAGCAACATCTGATTAAGTGCCAAACAATCTAACAGCTCACAGCTGGCAGAACGAAGTTTCTCAGTCCTAAGGAACTGTCTTAAGGACTATTTACTTCAAAATAACAACATTCATTGATGAAACGAGAAAATGAAAATAATGTGCGAAGGAGCATAATGAAGATAAAGTATGTTTTACATTAATTCTTGATGAGCTATAGCACACCCTTCTTGGAGAGAGACTTTCCTATCTATGTTTTTCCTTTTGGAATTGGAAGCAAGGGCAAAGGAAACTCCGTGCTTATGGAGATGTCTTATAAGGCGATTAGCACCAGGAAGTGCTTTGGCTTGCAACAACCTACAGCAAAACAGGAAATAAAATTATACGTGAATACTCTATTGCAGATTTGTGCAATCATTGAAAATCTTAAACTTGTCAGTGCAGGGAAACTGGTACAAGTTAATTTGTCACACCCTTGACACTATGTTAAGATGATGTGCATAATTATTGACAAATGGATGGTGATTAGTGCATAGTATTTTACTAGATTCTGTCAGTTATACAGAAGAGAGCACTAATACTGTGAGACAAGTAAAAATACTAAGTATGCCAGGTCAACTAGTATTCCAATTTCATCATATCATCAACTAGAATAGGAGACTTTATCACAGAACATCTCTGCTTGAAGACATTAAGAATACAACTTTTTAACACATCGTTAGAAAAAGGGAAAATGCATATGGCTCTGGAAGCAACAGGAGATGACGTGTATCCAACGCAACAACAACAACAACCCAGTGAGATCCCACATGTGGGGTTTGGGGAGGGTAATGTGTACGAAGACCTTACCCCTACTACGGAGGAGTAGAGAGGATGTTTCCGGTAGACCCTCGGCACAAGAAGGAAGAGACAGTGTACTAGTAATACCAAATGAATTCAGAAAGATAACACCTACAACGCAATAACCAAAAAATAGAGAGCAAAGTACTAACCAGTAACAAAGGCACAGTACTACAGACGCAAGGGAATAATATGGACACAAAGGGCCACTAAACATTTTACAGCCTAACCTACGACCCTAATGAAGTATTAAGAACACAACTGGGCCACTAGCATAAAAGCAAAATGTAAAGACCAACAATCCCATTATTTATCCAATATGAAGTACAATGAAACCAAAAACATGAACTTTATGGGTTCGAGTTTGGAATTCTACCACAACCTATTTGATTTACTAGATTCATAATCAATTTTATATTTTTTAACACATTAACAGGGTTTGAACCAAAGTTATAGGGTTTGTACGAACCAATAACTAATGCATTAGGTCCACCCCTAGCAACCAACTATGCTTTACAGTTTACTAGTGAATATCCATATAAAATTAAATGCAAAATAAAAAGAATCAGCTAATACAGTGAAAAAAGGAACGAACTTGTCACGATAAAAGGGCATGATTGCTTCGATAACTGATCGGGCGTGAGCGGGAGGTCATAATCCTTGACAATTCCAGTAGCACACTCTTTCTGGGTCATGCCCAATCTTTTCTTTTCCTTCTCCTTATCTGGCACTTTCCCATATCCAGCCAGAAATTCCTTCAAAATTTCCTTTGTCAAGTGCTCTAAAACATACACATACACATCCAAGATTTAGTATCACTGGGCTCGGAGTAATGCAGTCTATTATATATACACACATTCATATTACTCCCTCCATCCCAATATACATGTTAGTTTTCGCTTTGCGAGATTCAAACTATGAGAAGAATTGCAAATTAAAGTATTTTCATATATCATTCGAATATCCAAATTTTAATTCTCAAATATTAAATTAATCTAATCTATTTTGACTTCAAAGGTTAGTCAAATTGACTCTTGAGAAGCAAAAAAGTGACAAGTACTTGGGATGGAGTATTATTTTTCTTTTTTATTCTTGTATGTGTATACATAGTTGGAGTCAAAAGCATGATTCAGGTGTAAAGAACTAGATCCAAACAAACAACAAATACTAATGCTGCAAACGCAGAAAATTAAAATTTAAAAAAAAACGTAAAAATAGATGGAAAAAGAGGGACCTGTGCTTATAAGGGTGCCGTCCAGATCAAAAATGACGGCTGAAATATGGGCCTCCACATTGTTGTTTGCAGAATGAAGATCGCCCATGGTTGTATTAGAAAAATGTTAGGCTTCTTGTGTGTGGGGGGAATTAATGAGCTGAGAAAGATGAGGAAATGAAGGGTTTAAAGAAACATTTAACGAAAGGATCTATTCCAATTTGCGTTTGGGCAAGGTGCTACTTAGCGTAAAGAAATGTGTGTTAGTAAAAATAGTGTGAGTGGAGAGCCTTCCCGCCTTCCACTCGAGGGAGAAAATATTCGGTATTCCACTATTGGAATGTCTAGTAAACCACCAATTAGTATTACTATCTACTATTATGCCCCTAGGTATATGCTAAACCCCCAAGTCCTTTATTCCTATATACTCCCTCCACTCACCTTAACACTTTTTAACTTTTCACATTTCTTAATAAATAATAAATAAAATATATAATTTACCATATTATTAATATTAATTTATGTATATTTTATTGAATTTGACAAAATAATTTAAAATGATAATAAATATTATGGGTAAAACAGAAAAGAAATTTGTTGTCTTCTCTTGATATATAAAGTGCCAAATAAAATGAACATCTATTTTTAATATACATATTAAGTAAAAATGTATACTACTCTTTTTCTTCTCCAACTAATTTAAGTTGTGCTGTGCACGGACAGAACCATAAAAATTCTACTCCCTAACATTAGATAGATTTAAAAAAGGTTTATTTAGTGTCACGTCTAATTAATTTAGCACAGAGTTTTTCAAGGTTCACTCCATCTCTTAAGTCGTTACGCATACCCTAGGAACTCTACTACACAACCTTCGTGCTTTTTTAAGTTAATACTCCCTCCAGTCGATAATAAATAATTTTTTAGCGGTTTTCAAATTAGAAATTTATCTTTTAATATTAATTAGTAATGAAATTCATCATATTAACTTTTACCATATCTTCATATAAACACTCCTAATACATACTTTAACACTATTTACTTCAAGCACAATGTAGAAAAAATAATTAATTCATTTTTAAAATCTAAAAAATCTAATATTTTGAACCACAAAAAAGGGCCAAAAAAAATCACTTACTATGGACCGAAGAAATTACTCACTCCCTATCTCAAATTTTATATGATATTATTGATTCGACATGTCATGGTGTTAGAGATATTCTTTGGACTTTACATATTATATTATTGATGGCGGAGGAAAATACCAAGCATAGTTTAAAAGGTTTATTTGACTAGGACACTTTTGATTAAGATTCCAATATTTATATGAAGTTGAACCTTTTCAAGTTATGAAAGATATATCAACATATTAGTAATAGAAATGCGCCAGATAAAAATGTTTCGAACTGAAGAGAGACATCATGTTTAGGGTGAAATTTCTCTAAGAAAATAGGAGAACAGAAATTTTCTGCTTATCATATACGAAAGGGACAGTTTTGAGTTGGAGCCACTTTATCTATCAGCCATTAGACACGTTGCCCGTGTAAAGTGGCGCGCCCCGGATGCAAATTGTATGGGTATGCATATTATCACGTTATAGTATGTCGAAAGGTAACTTTTTGAGGCTTCCTTCATGAAAATATTCATACCTAGGTAGACAAGTTACCTCCCATGTGCATGGCTTTTGAACGGATAATTTTTAGTTGGTTATTCCAAGTATACGTTGCTTAAACCACAAAGAGGATTATATTTAAAGATAACCATAGAAGCGAGAGAAGTAAGAGTTATATTAACTAGAAAGTAGAGGAACAAAGGATAACGTACAGATTCGGATACTTCACTGTTGTAACTACAAAATATAGGCAACAAAAGTATCCAACATAAACTTGGCAGACGGACTAAAAGTCATGTCCAGAGAACACAGAAGTATCCAACTTTCTACGAAATTGCAATGCTATATACTGGTGAGCTAGAACAAGATTGCAGGTTTTCATAAAGAAGTTTGGCCAGTTGTGCTTGATTTGAAAAGAGTCGCAATAACACATTAATATCGTTTTTCCTGGTCTTAAAAGATCAGCAACTTGCTAAGACAAGTAATATGTTTAACGTCACACGCAAAAGTTCTTGTTTTCAAGAAGCGTCAATTGTACCTCGATCCTTGGTCAAATAAAAACAACTCCCAGAGACAAACCACAGAGGAGATACTCAACATAACCCACTCTTTCAAAACAAGCAGAGCTCAGACAAAAATAGTACTTCCTCGAACACTTAACCATCAAGAATCAATTACTTTTGGCCATACATATGAGGGGGTTATAAAGTCAACGTAACCAATCAACCTAGGGGGTTATAAAGTCGGTGTAACCAATCAATCTCCATAAAGATGCAGAGCAAAGGGAAAGGTGCAACGAGCTTTCCAGGAAAGAACGTAACAGCACAACGCCTTAGAAAAATTATTAGTTATCAGGAGCGACTTAGAAAAGTCAATTCATTATGAATCGATATAACCAACCAATTTTATCTAAGCATTTTCGCCAATGCTCCGTAAGCAAGAATACTGAGCAAGCTTTTTGAGGCAACTAGTTCTAGATATTCTAATTCTTCCAATCCCTTATCTTGGATTTGAAATGCATAAGATCTATCTAAAGATAATACTCATGCTCCCAGAGAATAAATTCTGCAACAGTCAAAGATGCCAATAATTTATGCACCACTATACTAAAAAAGAAAAATATGCTTAGATTCAAACTAAATGATAAAAAAGGTGAGAACTATATAAAATTGGTGATTAAGATAATAAGTTTGAGAGGTCAAACAAAGAGCTGATGTCCTCCCATTTGGCTGCGGCAGTCATCTGAAAAATAAAACCACCTATGGACCAAACCAATCATCTAAAGACTGAAACAACTCAATATACGGATAGGAAATAGCACAGGGATACAAATCACACACATGCTGAATTGCAGCCACCCAATTAACATGTAAACAAACTGACACAACATGCCCATAAGACAAGTATCTCTACCAGGACTTAACAAACACATATTTCCTTGGTGTATCCTCATCCTCACACCTCCAAATACACAAGGTAGTTCTAACCATTAGGCCCATTCACTGCAAGAAAACAAGATATTATGGTTTTGAATGACTAGGTAATTGAATTACTACCAATCTACAAAAATCTAAAATTAACTCAACGAAGGACCAGATTTAAAGAACCTACCTCTGCATCTTCACCTCCACCTGCTTTGTTTGTGGAATCTCCCTTTTGGGCATCTTCTTCAAAAGAAAAAGAAAATTTTAACAAGATAATACACTAGATCAGAAAGTTAATTTTCCCCTCCGATTCAGTAAATTAGGCAATCTGTTCATCTAGCCCAACTACCAATAACGTCATTAATATCACATCTTTTAGCCTTGTCATACAATCCCTTGCACAAATTATCATATATTTCTAAAGGAGACAATTACTCACTAGGGAAAAGCATTTTGGTTGAAGCGCACATGTAAACTAACTGACAAAATTAACCAAGTAAACTGTCAAAATTTCTGATCTCAGCGCCTTAAATACAAGCAGATATCAAGATTTAAACTGAAGGCTAGAAACAAAAAATGAACAAAAGAAAAAGCTCTAGGTTATTCCTTTCATCCTATGTCAGGAAAAGCTCTCATGAAATAAGAACACCCTTCTTTGTCTGACTTTTTCCCCTTCAAGAAAGAAGCAATGTCACCTTCAACTACGACTTTTTTCCCCTTCAACTACGATTTTTGCTAAAAATAGTGAGTTAAGAATACAATGCACTCCAAAGCTCTCTTTTTTGAGAAAAAAAGCACTCCAAAGCTCTCTTAATGCCACCTCTTTTTTTTTTTTTTGATAAACCAAGAAATCCCACTGTGGCATACGGTTCGAAATCCCACTGTGGCACACGGTAAGAAGAAGAAAAACAACCCTAGTTGATGCTTTGAGATTATTTCAAAAATCAGAAGTTGATGAAGAAGAGAAGAAGAAATCGCTGTTGTTGTTGTTGAAAATCCTAGTCTTGTTGCTATTGAAGAAATCCACACAGTGTTTACGGCCTAGAAACCTCGTTTTTTATTAAAATAGGGCTTGGGATAATTTAAACATAGAAGCGGACGCTTCTTCTCACTTCACTGCTTCTCGCTTTTTACATAGAAGCGATCACTTTTTTGTACCGGAGTCACTTCTATAACCTGAAGCGCTGCCCTTCATGCCTCGCTTCGCTTCTCGCTTAAAGCGACGAAGCGAGCACTTTTTTAATCATTGGGCTCGCTTCTCTACCTTCTCCACTTACATACCAGGCTTTTGTCTGTGGCAGTGTTCGAACCATGATGTGTTTAACCTACATATCACACGCTGCGCTGTGCTCTTACCATTAATCTAATAGCCGCGAGGGCAGTTCTCTTAGTGCCATCTAAAAGGTTGCAGAACCAAATTAGTTTTTTCTGTAGACATCTCACACGTGATTGAGCTATCCAAAAACAGTGAAGAAGCTATAGCAACTACTAACAGAAATGACAGGCAAAAAGTTTTGACTAAGTCTCATAATAGTATATTCAAGCTCTTTATAAAAAAAAAATTATATTCAAGCTATACAGGGTTAGTACCAAGGAATAAACA
Organism: Nicotiana benthamiana; assembly: GCA_034376525.1. Classification (NCBI taxonomy): domain Eukaryota; kingdom Viridiplantae; phylum Streptophyta; class Magnoliopsida; order Solanales; family Solanaceae; genus Nicotiana; species Nicotiana benthamiana. Next base: position 5,974,900 of record CM067326.1, read on the forward strand.
AATAAATAAATAAAGTGCCGTCTGCCAGGTAAAATTTATGAACAACAAAATTCTAGATTATAAAAACACCAAGGCGACCTATAGGATATTAGATTATGAGTCAAAATGTACCTGCATCCTCTGGAAGATCAGAAGTCCACAAGGTGAGATTGTCCCTTAGAAGCTGCATAATCAAGGTGCTGTCTTTGTAGGAATCCTCATTCAGGCTATCCAACTCAGATATTGCTTCATCAAAGGCCTGCTTTGCCAGATGGCATGCCCTGGAGAAAACAGATTATAATCAACTGAGCCTAAGAACATGTATGGACGCACCAATTTAAAAAAAGGGATGGATAACTTCAAGAAGATGAAAATCCAAAAGACAAACCTTTCAGGCGAATTCATGATCTCGTAGTAGAACACAGAGAAATTCAAAGCCAATCCCAACCTAATAGGATGAGTGGGTGGTAATTCCGCCTCTGCAGCAGTTGTAGCTGACTGCACAAGGTTTTGCAAAAACAAGTAAGTGGAAGCATATAGATATAGATACACGTGGCGTCATGGCCAAATTAATAGGAGTTCAACATATAAATGAGGTAAGTAGAATCAGAGAAAAGACATGAGGAAAGAAGCTCTAAATGTAAATGCATGTAAATAAAATATAAAATACGCTCCTCTAAGGTCAACATATTTGATATACAAAGGGTCTTCACTTCCACCCCACGTAACCCAAGTTGTGGCACATTTTTCACTGTTCTGCAATGGTCTTCGCTAATACCAAATACACCAAATCGTATGAAGTGTAAAGCTAAAAGCAATCAAAGAAGCACTATTCCCAAATATAGCATATATTCTTTATAACATTGGAATAGAGGCAAGGACTCAGATTAAATGAAAATACCCCAAAAAACAGATTCTAACAAAAAAGATTCAAGGGATTAACACTCTCATCTATGACATTTTCCACCTCATAACATCAACCAATTCAAAATCCCGACACTTCTTTTGTGTCTAAGAACTCAAATCTTTTGGAGGATAAATGCGTCAAAGAACTCAATCTTCAATGAGAGTGTTATCTTTAAACAGTTCTAGAAATAATAGATGATTGGCTACAAAATCAAAAGCTAAAATCAAGAATATGGGGAAAACACAAGAATTGACATATGTGCCACTCTATTTTTAAGATGCCAGGTCGCAAGCAAACCATATACCTGATATGCTTTCAGTGAAAGCTCTGCAACCTCTTTCTTGTCATTGCCAGATTTAAATTCTGCAAGATAACGATAATAGTCTCCCTTCCTACAGGCATAGACAATTCAAGCTGCCAAATTAAACAACTCTGACATTCTACATTTCCCAAAACAACATAAATTATGAACTCAAACTGACAACTCCCAGAAGTCAGAACACTCACATCTTGTGGTAAAACACAGTTGATTCGCCTGCAGTGCATGAAGGAATTAGATGCTGATCAATGACCACCATAATATCGTTGCAAATGCTGGTGAGCTCAGTCTCCACCCTTTGTCGGTACTCCTTAATTCGCTTGACATTTTGCTCATTTCCTCTAGATTCTTCCTTCTGCTCAATAGAGGATAAGATCCTCCAAGATGCTCTCCTAGAACCTACCACATTTTTATAACCAACAGAAAGCAGATTCCTTTCCTCAACAGTCAATTCAACATCCATATTTGCTACACTCTTCATTGCATCAACCATTTCTGTAACATAATTCAAAATTCATTAAAAAAAATTTAACCAATTACATCGAAAATGAAGCCTACTAACATTTTCAGGAAGTCAGTAGTGTAGCGGAGCTATTTCAGGGAGAAATATATCACGGAAACAGTATTCATTCGCACCCTTGCATTTAACCAAAGCGGATCAACAAAAAAGTAAATCCGCTTAGAACTTCCAAGCCAGTAAAGAATAACACATTTGCTAATATAGGACTTCTTAATACATCAAAAGCACCAACTGTACAACACCTCAATGAACAAAATTCTTTTTTTAATGGGAATGGATTTTTGAAGGTTTTCCGAGCAATTCAGCATTCTTCAAGTGCATCAACCATCTCTGTACTAACCTTTTAAGGTACTAAAGTCCTACAATCTACATAAACGATTGGAGCCTAATTACATTATTATTGCATTTAACCAAAGTGGATCAACAAAAGTTAATCTGTGCTAAATTGCTGACCTAAGTCCTTTGCTAATATATGAAATGTTAATACATCGAAAAGCAACAAGTATAACATCTCAGCGAGTTTAATATTTAATATTCCGAGTAACAAAAACATCATTATCAGTTTTCATTTTTTGAAGGTTCTCTGAGTAATCAGTAATCCAATCACTCAAACTTAAGCCTTTAATAAAAGGGAACAGAAACATTAATAGATCTATACACAAACACACACAGAGAGAGGAGAAACCCTAACCATTGTAGCGTTCGGCCTGCTCAGCAAGCTTAGCGACGTAGACGAAGTTCTCGCGTTCTTTGGAGGAAGCCATGTCCGATCTCTCAAATCAGAGGTTTCGTACTGACAGACGAAGGGAGATTTTGCCCTTCTCCTCTCCCTTTTTGCTTCACTTGGCTCTGTGTGAATGTGCTAAGTCGACCACGATTTTACAGCAGGCGGACACTGAGTGAGAAATTGCATACAAGGGCTTCTTTGAAAAGGAAATAGCACTGGTTCTCCTTTAACTTTTGCTTTCTACTAAAATAGCCCCAGAATCAATTTTTTCCCTGCCAAAAATATAATGCTTTACCTGATTGTCCTGCTAATTCGCGACAAAGAAAAATTATTGTTGGATCAATGTGTAACCTAAAAACTGATTATTAAATTAAATTGTTAAATTTATGGGCTACAAACAATTGAATTCATCCAATTTAGTTCAATTTAATTCTTCGATGATTCAAAATAAAGTAGAAACCACAACAACATAAGTAATAATGCTGGAACAAAACAGAAAAAAAAAAGAATAAAAAAAATTCTTATTAAGAAATTTTCTATAACTGATGAACAAAACTGAGAGTTGAAAGTAAATAACTTTTGTATAATATCGAATGAAATTAAATGGTATTTATTGAATTACATAGTTATAAATTTGTAACTGTCTCATGATATCTCGCTCACATATTGCACATATTATTTGTAGTAAATTTAAATCTCATATGTTAGCTTATTAGAAGCAAAAGCATTGTGTGTGATTAATGGAGAATCTCGAATATCATAAAATTTGTTAATCATGAGAATATATCTACTCGAACGCTCATGAACCTTCGGATTTGTTGGCTCAACGGACATATTTACCTGAACGCCTAATGATCATCCAGGTTCCAAATAACTTTGAGTGGTGGACGATCCGAAGAATGACTTTCGGATATTCAATCTACATCCAAATAACCATAGATGACTCAGAGCTTATTAGGAGATGCATTGTCCCATGTTGGCTCTTATCCTGACTACGTTTTACGTACATATTCTACCAATACTATCAATCCATTAAGTATATAGTATACAATTTAACTAATATGAGGGTTTCTGTTTATTTTATGACTTAATCATATTAAACTAACATTAGACCTATATATTGATTAAAAAGAAGTGATGATGGCTATAATATACAAGGTTATTTTTGGAAAATCACTAATATTTTCTGTCAGCACATAATAAAATAACATTTATGGTAAAGTACATGTTTTTATTTCGTTTCTTCACAAATTTCCTTTTTCATACTTCAAGAATAATCTTTTCATTTTATGCAATATCTTTCTTGGTGTATTTTAGATTCAGAATATTTCTAGTTTTAAACACCAGATTACTTCTTCTATTACAGCTTTCGTCCTTCTAGTTGGTCTAGATCGGAAGGCCTAGCAGCAACACTAATTTAACGGCCCAACTTATACTGCGCATTTAAGGATGGACAAAACACTATCGATTTTACCGAAAAGGTACATGCTATTATGTAAGCAACCCCATTTCCAACCGAGAGGTTGTGAGTTCGAGTTTCTCCAAGAGTAAGGTGGAAAGTCCTTGGAGGAAAGGATGTCGGGCGTCTATTTGGAAACGGACTCTCTATCCCAGGATAGAGGTAAGGTTTACGTACGCACTACCCTCCCCAAACCCTACTATATAGGATTATATTGAGTTGTTGTTATTGTACATGCAATCAGGTAGTGCGGATTGATGAAAAGATTGTTCCTTCGTCAAAGAATCTTCAGTCAAAAATTGAGAAGCTACTAAGATTTTAAACCTACTTATTATATAGAGAAAACGAGGAGACCAGAAGCCAAAGGGTTGAGTTCAAGATAAAACTGTCTATCTATTGTGTTAAAAATAGACAAAATTACAGAATAATAATACACTTCTGACAGTGTATTATTTTAGCCTAGTTATAAGTTTGCATAGCTAAATATCAATAAGATATTTTCTTTTCTCATTCTCTCTAATATAACAACATCATTTAGTTCTACCTATCCATATTAGCTCTTTCCTCATTTTTCACCCATAAATATTTAATTTAATTAATAAAAAAGAATCATATGCAAATACAAGTGAAAAGAAAAATTAGTTCCATACGCAGTCAATTCATGTCTTCTTCCATAATCAATACTTCTCTGTTTTTAAAGAAAAAATTATATATCTTCAGGTTTATATATACGTATCACAACTGCAAAACGCAAAAACAGACGCGAGAAATCTAAAATCTCATCTCCTTTAATGCTAATTTTGTTAAATTTTGATTACGATTTTGTGATAAATTTGGAGTGGGTATTATTTGAACTTATTAGAAATAGTCTAAGTAGGTTGCATACAATGTTTGAAGTTATTTGTTGGAGATTTGGACTAGTTTTATACAAGAATTGCAAGTGAAAATCGTACAAAAATTTCGATGCTTATACATTTTTATACAATGTTATACACTTGTATACAAAGAGGTATAATATGTATATAGTTGTATAAAAGAAAGATGTATAATCACATAGTGAAAATTGTTAGATACTTTGAATTTATAAGTGACTAAAACTGAAAAATAAATGAATAGAAATTGGCAATATTATGTCCCTAGTCCACAAATTCCTTGTGTGTCTTTAAAGAATCTTATCCCCTCACCATTGCCCAAGGTTCACGAATAAATTCTTCCCAGGATAGAACGGATCTTCCAACTTAGCGGTAGCGGCACTTTAAACCACTAAGTTATCAGCGAACTCAAAATATGATGTAAATATTACTTTGTTTTGAAAGTAATGATGCAGAAAGAAGAAGGAGATGAAGCAGCAGATTTCAGGATGAAAAATTCTGAAGGAATTCCTGCTTATTTATAGCCAACGAATTTCTGTATTGAAAGAGTGTAAAAGTGATTGTTCATACTCTATGTGGCTATTCGTGAAATGCAGCCTCTCTGGTGGTTGTTTAACTCGGAAATATTTAAATAAAATTAAAGACGGAAATTAATTAATTATCGTTACAAATAAAGGTCACTCAAAATATTAATATAAAACTTAATATTTAATTAATTAATTTCATTTTATTGGTCCAAAAAATTAAGTCAATCAATCATATCAATTGACCGAATCCGGGTCCGAAGCTGAAGCCAAGCGAGCGATCGATGACAGTGCGAGGCTCCTTTCGCTTAGCTCCTTTTAAGAGCTTAAAGAAGTGCTTATATATTTAAACCCAATAAAATACTTATCTTTAACCAATGAGGGACAAAGTGCAAAAGACAAAATTGCATTTTCACCTTCTTCCCTAATTTTTCATTCACACATGCAAAAATTTTTGTGATTCGCAACTAAGGACTAATTGCATCGGGATAAGTAGGTTTCCGTTTGAAATTTTCGTAGTGAACATATATCAGATATACTCGGTCAACCGGTAAATTTGATATCTTTGAAACCGTCGAGCTTTAGTGTATACCTAGACAATATTTTTCACACAATTAATCCTTATACATCTTTTGGTTCTCATTGTTATGTTTGTTTTAGTCATGAACACTGTTTGGTTTCATAAATGCATAGAGAACTGGCCTTACAACATTCTCTTTGAAGAGACTTACACTTCACACTTATATAGGTGATTCCTAAACATGTTATCCCGTAGATACACTATTTGATATACCCCATATCAAACTTAAAAATCATTAAAATGTCCTAACACTTTATTCTTGGTACTGAACATTGTCTGCATCATGAGAATGGACCAAAATTTTATTTGACAATGTTGTACCGTTACGGATGACTTTGTTTGATCTCCTTGAACCTAGATCTTGGGATCTCCATTCTTCTAGGTAGAGTTACTGCCATAGTGACTAGTCCTCGGCTATAGTCTCATTCCCTTCGGTGACTTCTCAACCGCCTCTCTAGGTAGGCCTTTTGTAAGAGGATCCGATACATTATCTTTTGACTTTACATAGTTAATTGTGATAATTCTACTAGCGAGTATTTGTCTAACGGTATTATGCCTTCGTTGAATGTGACGAGATTTTCCGTTATACATAACGCTCTCAGCCCTTCCTATTGTTGCTTGACTGTCACAATATATGTATACAGGTGCCAAAGGTTTGGGCCAAAAAGGAATGTCTTCTAAGAAATTCTGAAGCCATTCAGCTTCTTCACCGGCCTTGTCTAAAGCTATAAACTCAGACTCCATTATAGAGCGAGCGATGCATGTCAATTTGGACGACTTCTAAGACACTGCTCCTCCACCAATGGTAAAAAAGTATCCACTTGTGGATTTTGTTTTCGTTGATCCGATGATCCAATTTGCATCGTTATATCCCTCAATAACTGCGGGATAATTATTGTAATGCAGCGCATAGTCTTGAGTATATTTCAAATATCCTAATACTCGTTTCATTACTATCCAATAAGCATGGTTGCGATTACTTGTGTATCGAGTAAGCTTGCTTATTGCACAAGCTATATCAGGTCGTATATAATTCATAATATACATCGGACTTCCCAACACTCTAGCATATTCCAATTGAGATTTGCTTTCACCTTTATTCTTTACAAGAATATGGTTTAAATCAATTGGCGTTTTTTCTTCTTTAAAGTCCAAATATTTGAACTATTCAAAAACCATTTTAATATGATGAGATTGAGACAAAGCTAGACCTTGAGGAGTCTGTAGGATCTTAATTCCCAATATTAAATTGGCAATATCGTTAATTCCCAATATTAAATTGGCAACTCCTACGTCTTTCATATCAAACTTACTAGTAAGCATGCACTTAGTAGCATTTATATTAGCAATATCGTTACTCATTATCAACATATCATCCATATATAAATAAACAATTACTATTTGATTTGGAGTATTCTTAATGTAAACACATTTGTCACACTCATTAATCTTGAAACCATTTGACAATATTGTTTTGTTAAATTTCGCATGCCATTATTTTGGTGCTTGTTTTAATCCGTAAAGTGACTTAACAAGTCGACAAATTTTTTTTTCTTTTCCATGAACTACAAACCCTTCAGGTTGTTCCATATAGATTTCTTCCTCTAAATCCCCATTTAAGAAGGTCGTCTTTACATCCATCTGATGAATTTGAAGGCCATACACGGCGGCTAACGTTATTAACACCCGGATAGATGTAATCCTTGTTACCGGCGAGTATGTGTCAAAGTAATCAAGACGTTCTCATTGTCTAAACCTTTTATCAACTAATCTTTCCTTATATTTGTCAAATACCATCAGCTTTCATTTTCCTTTTGAAAATCCATTTAGAACCAAAAGATTTATTTCCCGGAGGAAGATCAACCAATTCCCAAGTATGATTATTTAATATGGATTCTATCTCACTATTGACTACCTCTTTCCAATATTGTGCTTCCGAGGAAGACATTGCTTCTTTGAACGTTTGAGGCTCATTTTCCAATAAGAATGCCTGAAAATCTGGTCCAAAGGAAGTAGATGTCCTTTGACGTTTACTACATCTTGGATTTTCCTCATCAAACATACTTTCTTTTGCTTCTTCCCGAGATCACTTAGATTTTTCATTAGAGGACTAACATTCCATTTTATACGGATATATATTCTCAAAAAGTTTAGCATTATCCGATTCAATTACCATATTAATATGAATGTCGGGATTTTCTGATTTATGAACCAGAAACCGATATGCCTAACTATTTGTTGCATATCCTACAAAAATACAATCAATGGTTTTTGGTCTAATTTTGACCCTTTTGAGTTTAGGAACTTGCACTTTATCCAAACGCCCCCACACTTTAAAATATTTTAAGTTGGGTTTACTTCCTTTCCATTTTTCATATGGAATGGATTATGTTTTGCTATGGGAAAATTGATTCAGTATTCGATTAGCTGTAAGAATAGAATCCTCCCACAAGTTCTGAGGTAAACCAGAACTTAGTAATAGGGCATTCATCATCTCCTTTAATGTTCTATTATTTATTTCTGCAATTCCATTATATTGCAAAGAGTAAGGGGCAGTTATTTGGTGAATAATGTCGTTTTTCAAACATATTTCTTCGAAAGGAGATTCATATTCGCCGCCTCTATCACTTTTTATCATTTTGATCTTGTCACGCCCCGAATCTTGGCCTGGACGTAATACGATACTCGGCGCTGACTACATGTAGCCGAGCGAACCAACTGGTTGGCTGAATCAACATGTGGTATCATAACATACTAAATGCGGAAGATAAACTAACACATGCTGATATTTTGAAAGCCTGGATGATATAAATCAAAGTGCGGAAATACAAATACATTCTAAAACATATTTGTAGCCAACATAGCTTGAAAAGCCTGTGACTCTATCTAACTGTTACTCTAGTCTATGAAGCCTCTAATGAAGTACTGAAAATATTGACTGCCTAAAAACACTGAAGGATTGTAAAGTAATGATAATGCCTCGAAAGAACTGTAGATCACCAAACAGCTGATGTGAGAGTCCTAGCGCTCTGAATCGCCAACCTGTAAATCATTACCTGCATTGTGAGATGCAGGCCTCGGCCAAAAGGGATGTCAGTACATTTGAATTATACTGGTATGTAAAGCAACTGAAAGAAAGAACCATTAATGCTGAATCTAATACTGAGCTGATAACTAAGAGTTGATAATTGATAACTAAAATGATAACCATTGAAACTGAAACTGAAATGATAACTGATAGCTGAGCCGAACAAAGGAAGTATGGATATGAATACTCCCTCTTCTAAATGATGAACATCCTGTTTATCTCAATAAATTATGGCCTCGGAGCCAATATATATGTGCACAAGGTACGGCCTCAGTCCCAAGTATACGTATACATACTACGGCCTCAGGCCCAAAAGTGCATAAAGCATAAACTACGGCCTCAGGCCAAAGTATGTATAAAGTATATAGACTATGGCTTCAGGCCCAAATACAGGTGTTCAACATTCAGGAACTGAGAATCAAACTGCAATACATGATAGTGAAATACTAAATCACACTGAGTTACATAATAATGGAATATTTGATCACATTGAGTTACATAATACTGGAATACTGATTAGGACTAGATTGAGACATTTATTCTTGAACTGATTATGAACACTGAAACTTCAACTGTTTATGTCATACTGAGTAATCTATGCTAAGACTCGGGGGCATCAAATACAAGTCTATATGGAATACGAACTGAGCTCACAACGTTCAGAATGAAAGTGGTGAACGAGTTATGAAGCTAGAGAATAGAAATTCTACAACTATTCAAGGAACTAGGCTTAACTATATTTCTGAGGTAATTATTGACGTCGTAAAAAAATGTAGTGTAGGGAGAATCATTAAATTTCCTAAACATAAAGAGTTCGCCTCACATACCTTAACTTCCTGATCTTGAGTATAATACTACATTCACCAATCCTTTTAACTTAATCTATATCAATACACATCAAAGGGATTCCAAATTAGCAACAATAGTCATGTTTTGGTCACATAAGCATTTTATCAAACACTTGGTGGCATAAATCTTCATAGCCCTTATTAATGGTGTCTCTATACCAAAAAAAACTCATTCTCTTGCTCCTAGATAAATTCTAAAGTCTCAAATGGTTATAATCAATATTATTCTTTCTTACTCATAAGGTAATCAACACCCATAGCCAATAATAACCAATCAACAACCCAAACCTATCACCCTTCATGTTTTTCTATCAAACCCATCAACTCATATCTCATGAAATAAAGTATATAATCATTAATTCAATAATATAATCAATTATAGGGTGAAGATATTACCTTTTTGATATTCAATCTTCTTGAATTCGAGTTCTAGGGTTTCTCCTCTCAACAATGGTGTCCATGATATGAAGGGTTTACCCATGTTAATAAGATGTTGGAAAACTGAAATTAACTTAGAATCGCCATTAGAACTTACCTTGGATGGTGGAGGGACCCTTAAGAAGTTAGATTTTTGAGAGTTTTCCTTTCTAGAGCAAGTTTTTATGTTTTGGGGCTGTGGGGGACGAAATATGGCTAAAAAATGACTTTCCAAGTTGGCCACGATCACACCTCATTTTTACCACTACACCCTTCGAAGGACACAGTTAAGTGAGTTTTTCCAATTAAAGGACAATCGAAATGGGATTTAGTTATTTAGAGATTTCAGAGTCGCCACTTGGGATAATTAATGGTGTCCCAAGTCATCGATTTAAAATCCCGGATCGAGGAAGGTTTTACTCTGTAATAGAGTCCACGAGCCAGAAATCCGGGTAAGAAATTTTGTTAACTTGGGAGAAGGTATTAGGCATTCCCGAGTTCCGTGGTTCTAGCACGACTACTCAACTATTATATTCAGCTTAATTATCTGATTTTATTACATTTTGAACCTATGTGCGGTTTTAATCTTTTAACCGCTTTTCTTTAATTTTAAGAAGATTGCAACGTTATTAATACGCGTTTCAACCACGTCACATAAATGCACCCATAGCTCGCAACACATTTTAGCTAACGTTGAGATTTGGATTAGGTCGCATAAATGCGCACCCGTATTTAGGAAGGTAAATTATTTAACTAGCCTGCCTAAGGAAATTGCACATTTTTTTATTTGCGAGGGCCATGAAAATTTGCTATATGGCGCGCCTCTATTCTAAAGTTGAGTTATTAATGACAACGAAGGTTACACTAGTGTTATTATTTTCCTATGGCGCGACACACCTCGATTATAATTATAAAAAGGAATTAAAATATATTTCGAAAGGCCATAGGTAATGTCACTGATATTGCTCTCGTTAATTCTAACATGACTTTCTTTGATTAATTAAAGGGCTTAGCTTTTCTAAAAGTTAATGGGTAAGGTCCTTGTTACAATTCAAATTAGCGAAAGGAAGCTGATACTTCAAAATCGCTGCTTAGGCCTACCAGGAGGCACAAATGCCTGCTAAAACAAAGCTGTCGCATGTGACATTTAGCACCAAACCTCGCTGGGCCCAAAGGAGGGCCCATAATGGGATGGACCTAGCCCAGCGATTAACAACCATTCATGCCCAAACGGAATACTACCAGCTAATATTATAATAGAAATTTAATGAACTAACAGGCATGGTAATTTAAGTGTGCAATGCATTGCCAGTACATAATTTCATAAAATATCCAACATTGATCCCAAGTTCAACACCCCATTAAATTATCAACATGCTACTGTTTGTAGGCTTGGAACTTATCGAATCGCAAATTCATGGCTTGAATCACGACTCCTCAAGGACACAAATGCCCCGCCTTTCTTGGATTCAAAGTTCGTACTAGATAAATGTGATATACAATTCAGATTGCAAAAGCATATGTGAGTCAAACATGAAACCAACCTCGATCAAATCTATATAAAATAATAGAAAAATAGGAATCACATCTCAATTCCCCTATGAACAAGTGGATATTGACCTTACAATGGCTTGAGAAACCTCCTCAAATCCATATTTAACAGTCTAAAGGCAAACTCACACCAACTGCACTTAAACCAGTCCAATTACCGACCTCACAACAAACAAATAGTAAAACTGGATACAAGTTAAGAACTATATTGAAAGGGACCTCAAACTAAGCTATCACAACACATGCTACTCATGGGCTAATTCTGTGATTACATTGCTCAAGGTTTGGGAGACAGTACATGTACCTTTTAAAATAAACGAAGCAAGCAAGTAAACTAATATTATCAATCCAAATGAAAGTGAACATAGCTCAAAACTTCAGATTCCATTTCCATTCCCAAATCAAGCTTTACATTCAAAGGAGGCCCGAAATGTATACTTAGGAAAGAAAAGTAAAAGAAAAGGGAAAGGATCAGCAGAGGTGAGAAATATCAGCAGATTCAAGCAGTAGAAACCAAAAATAACAACCAGAGATCAGATAAAAAACCCTATAGGATGGATAACAGTTCAGTATTTCAGGTTCAGAACAAACCAGCAAACCAACAAACTTCCAAACCAAACTTTGATAGCCAAATTTAAGCCATTTCTTACTTCAGGTGAATCAAAATAGTTCCAGAAGTTAACATAGAATCATATTCTTGAAAATGTAATGAAACAATAGTTTTTTTATTAATTCTCAGCCGTTCTATTTTTCTGAGTTTTTTAGCTCTCTTCCAGTCTTGCCTTGAAAGGAAAGAATAAATTCCTTTATAAACAAGGCAAGTAGGGCAACCATTACAATTCAGTTTTGCATTGTAGTCCTTAATTTTATAACTTGTTAACCAAGATATAGCCTAAAAGTTACAGGAATTCCTACTAGAAGCTTCCTATTCTCGTTACTATAAGATTCTATAAGTGATCTACCCATTTTACCCCATTATATCCATGAGATTTACTTCAGAATAAACAACACTAAAATGGGATATGGGTCATGAATCCAATGGACTCAATGGATCAAACTAACGTGGGCTTTAAATTAGACCAGGAAAAACCTTTTGGGAGTAGGGTCTATAATAACCTCATAACACAAATTAGGAGTTCTAATCAGCTAAACATGTACACTAATTGACCGATTAATTACGACAAACAGGAAATAATTAAGCTTTTAAAACAAACCTAAATATATTAAACTAGGTGACCATAACAAGAGATGAAATCAAAGACTAAACATGAAATTAACTAAATAAAAAGAAAATCAGTGAAAATGCATCAAGAAGAAAGGTTCTGGGTTCAAAAGTTTTTGGCCTTGTCTCAATTTGACATTGACCTTTGATCAAAAGGAGAAGAACTAAAGCAAAACAAAATGAAAGGGACTCACCGTATCAAAGCCTGAAGCCTATGGTAATCCAAACCTCTAACTTTGTCCTTCAGTAGCATCAGTCGTTCGTTCTTGATACAACGAACAAGTAGCATTATCAGAGGACAGAACCAAACTGAAAAAGCTTTCATGCACATGTTTAGAGGTTTAGGTCAGATCTTCAAACTAAGATTCAAGTCGTTGCAATGTGATTCGAGAGAAACTGAGTTCAGAGTGAGGAAGAGGGAACCATGGGGATTCCAGGGTGTTAGTTTGGGGTGATTTGGAGGCGGTCGCCGGACATGGCAGAGGAACCAATGGCGGTTCCCAAGGGTTTTGGATATTGGACTACTTCGGTGATGTTTGGAAGGAATAAATGACAGCATGGGTTGGGTCCAAGGCGGAGCTTTGGTGCAAAAATGGTGGTCATTAGAGACCTAACACCGCCGTGGGGTGATTTCCAGCAGGCGGCAGGCGGTGGTCTCATAGTGGCGTTACATCTGGTCTCTGAGAGATACAAGTGGGGGTGGTTTGGTCAAAGTATAGGGTACGAGGTTATTTGGACACTGATATGTGAGATGTGTTAAGGCTTTGTGACCGTTGGATGAGCCAAGATTAAGGGCTCAGATCAATTCAACCAAATCGACGTCGCTTGGCATTGAGCGGGATTGGACCTGGGTAATGGGGTTGGTTTTGGACCGGGTCAAGGCATTTGGGCGGGAATTGGGGCATTTTTGGGCTAGGAATTTAAACAAAAATTGGCTCAATTTGGGTCTCTTTTTTAAGAAGACCAATCCTTTTATGTTCTTTTTCTTTTCTTTTCAAATTAAAAATCCCTTTTCTTTTCCAATTTATAAAATCTAATTTATTATAAAACCAAATTAACCTGCCAAAAATGCTAATTAATCCTAAATAATCATTATCACAGATAATTAAAACAAATTAAAAAAAAATCACCTAAAATCAAAGTTAAACTTAAAGGTGCAAAACTATTTTTTTACTTTCCTTTTTATAAAATAAATTTTTGCTAATTAATTCTTGAAAAATATAAAATTCAAATGTAATACATTTTTTTGTATTTTTCACTAATTAAAATGCACAAACAAAATACAAACAATTAACAGAAAACGCCACGAAAATTCACAAGATTGAAAGGAAACTTATTTGTTTTGAAACTATGGGAGTAATTCATATAGGGTAAAAATCACATGGCGCGACCGCAGTCTCGACCACAGTAAATCTCTGGGACACTGCTTCACCACTACGTTGGGACTTACAGTCGCGATGAAAACACGGCAAGACCGTGGTGGTTACAGACTATTCCATAAAATGTGCATAACGTTTTGTAGAGAGCCCCGTTTGGATTCCACTATATAGTTGGAAAGCTATATCAAAGGCCTACAACTTTCATTCTTTGTGTTTTCCGAAATGCCTTACACATGTTCACTAAACTCTGATGGAAGACGGACCTTCTGCAAATTTAGTTGATTTTGTCAAATCTTATGCGCTTCACTCTGTCTTAATTCTAAAACAACTATTTTCACCCATAATCACCCCGATGGGAATTCACATGTATAAAATACCAAATTAATACCCATTTAGTATGTCCACACCTAGTCCGAATGTATGGGATGTTGCATTATCTCCCCTTTGGGATCATTCGTCCTGGAATGATTGTCCTGACTGTAACCTCCGGCAACTTCGAACCTTAAACGGGTCTGGTGGAAACATGGACTTTCATTAACACTTGCATACTAAATTGAATATATATATGATTACTTAATTGTTGATATGCTGAACTTAATTACTACTTTATTGACTGAATATTGGTCTGCCATAGATATGTGAATACTGAACTAACATGGATATCTGAATATTGAACTGGCACGAATAATTGAGTATTGAACTAACATCAATATCTGAGTACTAAGTTGGCATGCATATCTAATTATTGGACTGACATGAGTAGCTGAGTATTGAACTGACTTGAATATCTGAGTATTGAACGGACATGAGTATCTAAGTACTGAACGAACATGAGTATCTGAATACTGAACTGACATGAGTATCGAAGTACCGACTGACATGAGTATTTGAGTATTGAACTGGCATGAGTATCTAAGAACTGAACTGACATGAGTATTTGAGTGCTGGAAACTTGAATGTTATAACTTGACACGTGAAATACTGGTTGTACCACCACTAATTCTGGTGGCAACTCCAGCTCATAAGCTAATTGACCGATCCTTCACAAGATTCTATATGGCCCAATTAGTAGGGACTATGCTTTCCCTTCTTCCCAAATCTCATAATGCCTAATCTTTTATAAACACCCAATTACCAACTTGAACCAACCAATTGAGGATCTATACCTTCTCCCGTACAGAGTTTCGCATGGTTCCATCTTGGTACTGAAATGGTAGCTGTTATTATTAGCAAGGTCAATGAGAGGTATGTTATCATCATAATTACTTTTAACATCAAGTACATATCCTCAACTGTTTAAATAAAATGCTCAACCTGGCCATAAAGTCTACGACATTCTTTTTCATGTCGTTTAACCAATAAATCTCCTTATTCATGATGCATATTTTGGAACCTGGATGGAAAGAATACCTAAAATTATGGGCTTATAACATGATCTTCCTTCTTTAAGTCCATCTATATCTAGGACACACAATTTCTCCTAGTACCTCAATGTACCATCACCTCCCCCTTATTCCAAAGTCATCGTCTTATACTTGTGAATCTCCTCTTTCAATTGCAACACATAGGGATCATCAAATTGTTTCTCTTCTCAACGGCTACTAAGGGGGGACAAGTCTTGTTCTAGACAATAATTTCGTCATCTTTAGAGTCCGAAGTTGAACTCCGATCTTGGCTGGTGAACTTCTTTTACCAGAGTTCTCTTATCTACCCAATCATGAGTTATATTTCCCATGTTTTATCTTCTTAAGAACTTCCTGAAAACACTTTTAGAATTGTTGTGAGCTAAGTCTTTAACCAATACTCCGAAGACTAGAATCTCATGCAATGGCATTACTTTCGTGATACATAATTGGGCATGATTTTATAGATTTCTATGATCACTTTATCATCAATAACTAAACTCGGTGATCATTCTACTCACTTTGTTTTCCTTACACATGCTAGACATATTCCGTGTGGTAATTATAAAATTTTCCCTTATTACCGAACTGATTTTCCTTTTCATATCCCATGCTAATATTCGAGTTTCATATCTCCAATTGGACTTACTGAGAATTTTCACATCACCTCTTAGACTAAAGGTCTGATACTTGTCGATCCTTCTCTTTTTACAGTGATCCAAATAACTTTCATTATTCTCTGCAATTCTTTGCACTCTATTTCAATGACGACTCATCTTCCAACTTACTTCTGAGAAATCTTTCTTACTTGGAAAAACTAAATTATTCACTTAACGGAAATCTAATGTATTCATAACTATCATACACAATCTTAATAATTTAACTCTACTCACACTGTCAATCTTGGAGAACCATGTTTCAGTACTTTTTAAGGCTATTCTTCTATAGTTTGCTCTTTTATTGCTAGCTGATTATCTTTCCACTATCGATGTACTTCGGATTTAACATAAAATCTTTATGTTGTAACACACATTCAGTATTTCAAATTTTTTTCGCTCACTAGAGTTAACGTGGCTATATGAATCAAATTGTACCTCTACTAGCTCTACTGAAAGTGCTAATTCACTGTATCCTCAAAACTTACTTACTATTCTTTTACTAGCCACCTGCTACCATTATGTTTTCTTGCTCTATTTTAAATAAATAAAGTGAAGCATAAGATTATTCTAACTTCCCTCACCGTCCAGCCATGTTCTACGGTCGCATACTATCCTTTTGTTTCTTCTAAACTATGTCATGGATCACACTTAGGGAAAATATCTGCCTTAAACGAAATTGGAATATCTAACCCCAAATTTTATATACAATACTAAATAATATCATATTATAAACATCTCAGGTAATCATTTAGTCACATAATCTATGGGGGACTACCATATCTTTTATCTTACATCAATCACTGCTTCTTATAATAACTTACTAACGTGGTACTTCTAGTTCTTATTTAAATAAATATGAACAACGTAAAATCGTTCCCTTAAATTCACTATTGGTTTCTCTTGGTTTTCATTTCATACATCATGTCTTCTTAGTCATACACATGAGTAGTATGAAATCAAATTTGTGGTAATAACAAATATTTAAGACTCCTAGGTATTTTACCCTTAGGCTCTTTTCTGTCCAAAACTATAGTGACCTATCTTAGGGTCTGACATCTGAACTATCATCATCCCACATGTGGCTCCATTTGCAGGAATTGAAAGAAATTGTTCTCTGAGGTAAAACACATATGATTAGCATATACAAACTTATCCTTCGAAGTATACCATCATTTGATAAATCACTTACTGCACCATTAGGATTTTTTTTGGGTTTAAATCTGGACCTAAAATATGTGAAGATTTCGCTATAACCACTGTTATATACATTTTCTTTTAGCACCCATAGGTATCACTATACATTCGCCAGTCACCAGAATTTTGATACACTGAAAATTGGAGATCTGGTAACTAAATAACTTATAACTGGCGTACTGAATAACCATAAACTTACTAACTGAAAGATTGGATAACTGGTATCTGAGGTAAAATGATAACCATAAGACATGGTAACTGCTTTTGTACTTTCTGATAAGGTTATGATCTAATCTGTACTACTATCCTTTGCATCCAACTTTTAACATCCTTTTAAGTCTCATATTTACCAACTTGTACTCCATAATTATACCCCCAATAGGCAATTATTCTCTCCAAGACCTTAGGTTTCTCTTGCGCATCACTTGGGCATCCAATACATTTAGAATTCGATAGGAAGAGAAGATTACCTATTGCTCTAAGTTTCATGGCACGATCTAGAGTAGAAAGAAATGAGCAATCCTAGATGTCTTGGTAGTTAACCGTTTATGTGAGTGGCCGGCACACATATATAAAGGAAACTCCACCAGACACGACTTCACAGACTCCCTAGGACACTTGAACCTAAGGCTCTGATACCAAGCATTGTCATGCACCGGACCTGGGCCTAGACATAACATGGCACTCGGTGCCTGACTACATGTGACCGAGCAAACCAACTTGCTGGCTGAATCAATATGTGGTGTCATAACATACTGAATGAGGAAGAAAACTAACACATGCACATACTGAAAGTCTGGATGATTTAAATCAAAGTGCGGAAATACTAATACAATTCAGAAAAATATTTATAGCCAACATAGCTTAATATAAAAAGCCTGTGAATCTGTCGAACTGTTATTCTAGTCTATGAAGCCTCTAATGAAGCATTGAAAACATTGACTATCTGAAAATAATGAAGGACTGTAAAGTAAGGATAATGCCCCGAAAGAGCTGGGGATCACCAAACACCTGATACAAGAGTCCTAGCGCTCTGAATCGTCAACCTGTAAAGCATTACCTGCATTGTGAGATGCGAACCCCGGGCAAAAGGGACGTCAGTATATTTGAAATGCACTGGTATATAAAGCAACTAAAAGAAAGACCTATAAATGCTGAAATTAATACTTAGCTGATAAGTGAGAATTGACAATTGATAACTGAAATAATAACTACTGAAACTGAAATGATAACATATAGCTGAACTGAACAAAGGAAGTAAGGATATGAATACTCCCTCTTCTGAATGATGAACAACCTGTTTCTCTGAATAAGCTATGGCAGGGCCCAATATATATGTGCGCAAGCTACGACCTCAGGCCCAAGTATATGTATACATAACTACAACCTCAGTCCCAAAAATGTATAAAGCATAAACAACGTCCTCATGCCCAAGTATGCATAAAGCATATAAACTACGACCTTAGGCGCAAATATAGGTGTTCAACATTCTGGAACTAAGAATCAAAATCCAATACACGATCATGAAATACTGAATCACACTGAGTTACATGATAATGGAATACTGGATCACACTAAGTTACATACTACTGGAATTATGATTAGGACTAGATTGAGACATGTATTCTTGAGCTGATTATGAACAATGTAACTTCAACTGTTTATGGCATACTGAGTAATCTATATTAAGACTCGGGGGCATCAAACCCAAGTCTATATTGAATACGAAATGAGCTCACAACGTTCAGAATGAAAGTGGTGAATGAGTTATGAAGCTAGAGAATAGAAATTCTTCAACTATTTAAGGAACTAAGCTTAACTATATTTCTGAGGCAATTAGCTATGTCGTAAAAAAAGTAGTGTAGAGAGAATCATTAAAATTCTCAAACATAGAGAGTTAGCCTCACATACCTTAACTTCCTGCTCTTGAGCATAATACAACATTCACCAATCCTTTCTCTTGCTCCTAGATAAATTCTAAAGTCTCAAATGGTTATAATCAACATTATTCTTTCTCACCCATAGGGTAATCAACACTGATAACCAATAATAACCAATCAACAATCCAAACCTATCACCATTCATGCTTTCCTATCACACCCATCAACTCATATCTCATGAAATAGAGTCTATAATCATTAATTCAATGATAGAATCAATTAGAGAGAGAAGGCATTACCTTTTCGACGTTCAATCTTCTTGAATTCGAGTTCTAGGGTTTCTCCTCTCAACAATGGTGTCCCAATCGAATATTTAATGATATGGATGGTTTACCCATGTTATTAAGATGTTGGAAAATTGAATAACTTAGAATCAACATTAGAACTTACCTTGGATGATATAGGAACCCTTAAGGAGTTAGGTTTTTGAGATTTTTCCTTTCTAGAGTAAGTTTTTATGTTTTGGGATCGTGGGGCGACGAAATAGGGCTAAAAATATGACTTCCCCAGTTGGAAACCGCGTCCCAGTAGGAGCGACCGTGGTCCCAATTGTGGTAAATCGCGAGGACACTGCCTCACCACCACGGTAAATCACTGGGAGACTACCTTACCACCACGGTCAAGGTGAAAATGCGGCAGGACCGCAATGATTACACACCATTATGTAAAACGGGCATAACATGTTGTACAGAGCTCTGTTTGAGCTTCACAATATATTGTTGGAAAGCTATATCAAAGGCCTACAACTTTTATGCTTTGTTTTTCCCCAAGTTCCTTACACATTTTCACTAAACCTTGCTGGAAGATGGACCTTGTGGAAACGTTGTTGAGATTGTCAAATCTTATGCACCTCACTCTCCATCTTGATTCCAAAACAACTATTTTCACCCATAATAATCCCGATGGGACTTCATATGTATAAAATATCAAATTAATACCCATTTATTATGTCCACTCCTAGTCCGAATGTACGGGATGTTACAGATTTTCTTGTATAATTACATTTTAACTTTATTTTTGTATTGCTTGAATTTGTCTATTGCTTCATCTTTACTATTAAGTAAGTAAACATAGCAGTATGTGTCACACCCCCTTTTTTACATGGATACCCTGAAGGATGACACATATAATGAAGTTTTTCCAATTAAAGTAACATTATTCGAAATGAGATTATTTATTTATTTTTAGAGTCTCCACTTGGGATAGGTTTAGTTTTTTGGTTTCCCTAGTCACCGGTTTATTTAGAATCCTTATTGAGGAAAATTTTCAACTACCCAAATTGAGTCCGCGAACCAGAAATTCTAAGTAATGAATTCTGTTGACCCGAGGGAAGGGGTTAGGCACCCTCGGATTCCGTGGTTCTAGCATGGTCTCTAAACTACTATAATTGGCTAAAATTCTAATTTTACACATGTTCATTCAATTGTGTAGTTTTAAGTCATTTTTACCGCTTTTAACATTTTTAAGAATATTGCAACGCTATTAAAATACATCTCGAACCACGTCACATAATGCACCTGCTGTTTTTACATATTTTAACATCGTTGATATTTTGGATTTGGGTCAGATAAATGAGCACCCGAATTTAGGAAGATGAATTATTAAAATAACGCGCCTAAAACAACTACGGGTTTTTAACTTCGTGGGAAAACTGTGAAATTCCCTAAACGGCGTCTCCTGGATTCTAAGCATTTTACTATAATTAGAGGGCCACATAGCATATGATTTTGTTTAGCGTGGCACACTCGTTTTATTTTTTAGAAAGGCAACCTAAGGAAACTATGATTTTCTATTATACATGTCTCTTAAATAAAAGAGAAGTCCTAATTAATTCATATGTTAATGATCTATCAAAAGGAAATGTTCAACATGCATATCTTCAGCATTTTTATGGCTGATTTCTACAATTGGTCTTTGTTACTAGAAGTGGCAAGCCCAGAGAGTATATTTTCCTGTGTCTCAAAACTACAACGGTTTGGGCCTTCAGTTTGAGCCCAGAAACTGAAACTACAATTTAATCACAAGGCAAGGGTAGCACTCCACAAATCTCTATGTCACAGCTGTTTAAAATCACTTATATTTTGATCATTTTAACGTTCCAAAGTCGTTTGACAGAGTAAAATTCATATAGTGACCCTTTTCTTGCTTGTGAATAATATACTAAAACTCAAGTTCAAATTCGATATACATAAATTGATAGACCTGGCAATGCGAATTAGAATAGTATACACATGATGACTCTCTATTATTGAACTATACATGAGGATCAAACAGATTATTGACTACCATATTTCATCCTACTTGAATTGTAAAATAATTCAAAATTGAACAGTTCAAATTACTTGCAACAGTCTAGCATAGTCCAAGTGTTTATATATTACATCACCAATCCATTGAGGTGAATGTTCTAAATATCACTAAACTAGTAGTGTTTATAGTTATAACATTAACATAAAAAATGAAAATGCCTTCATTATCAAGTGTTACCATGCATATATGTAGCCGTGCATTTTCAGATCTCCTGAGTGAGAATAAATACCTGGAATTACAGCAAAGAAGAAAGCACATATGAGTAATGTAAGCAAGAAGCAACAATCAGCAGTAGATCGACCAATTAAAACCCAGAAATAGTATCAGGAAGTCCAGGAAAGGTTTAAAAGACGAACAACCCCAATAAATTCCAATCCTATTATCTCGAACAAAATAATCCAGCCTGAGATCAATGCCCAAAATATGTTCTGAAGATTCCAACACCCTAAATACATATGCTTCAAGTTACCTTCATCTTATAATGGATAGAATTCTGATTATTAGGAAGTTTGTTTAGGAGATTTTTGCCAAAATAAGAGAGCTTGGAATTTTTACAAGGAATTTTCAGATGGTGTCTAAAACTCTTTTTTTCTCCTCTTTTTTCGTTGAAAGCAATAAGATGCCTTTTTATAGACATAGCCTTAGGGAAACTCTCTCTTTTTGTGTTTTCTCATTAGTCTCTTCCCTATTTCTTAGAGTTGCTTGATTAGTCCCTTATTTTCTGACTTGTTCCTCAAGTTTATTAGAAAAATTACCAGAAATTATATTTTGAACCTCCAACTAGAAGGTTCCAGGGATCTGTTGGAAGATTCCCATACCCTAATACCCCTATTACCCCTGTCTTTTCTTTTCAATTACTTAGCCTAGATATTTCTACCCTAGTTCCTATCAATTTGGTCAGAAGTTGACCATAGTTAACTACTCAGGGCCATAAACCATAAACAAAACATAGTCTCATTATCAACTGGGGTTAAATTGTTAAATAATCTGAATTGACTAACTATTCAATTTAACCAAGTCTAAACTACACCAAGCAAAATTATCAAAGTTGATCAGCAACCACGAGGACTCATTAACAAGTCAATGGAACACCTATATACATGCAGATTTAAACTAGTACCAAAACGTGAGACTGAATTAATTAGAGGCAAAACAAAGCTAACCAACACAAAATTCAAAAGCGACCACATGATTTATCATAAACAAATATTGATCACCTGAAACGAGGAGAAAAGGTAAAACCAGGGAAAGGATGAACAATTTGAACTATCCTAAAATACAGAATGACTTAATCTAAACAAGAAACATCTAGAAATCCAATTGATAAGGAATCATTCAAAGTGGATTATCAAAGACTTTAAACATAGGCACATAATTCTGAATGAAACAAAATTCCTAACAAAAGATAATTATAGATGAGCAAGTAGCCCAAACATACAATCACACAAAAAAATGAAAAGAAGACAAAAAGAAACGGGGAACTTAGCTGTAAAGAACAACACAAACCCAGAACCCATGACCTTTGCATCTTGAGATTTCCGGCCATCTTTGATTTCAAATTTGAGAGAGTCTTTTGACATTTGAGAAAGGCTGAACATATATTTGGGAGGGGGAGAGTGAAAACAAAACCGTGTGTAGGATTGGCTAGGTTTGGGATGGGTTTGGATTTCAGACCAGTTTTGATTTGATTTTTTGGTAAGGACCAGTTGTATTCGAGGGTTGCTGGTTATGGATTCGTGGAGAGGGAGGTGAGGAAGTTGCATGGTGTCAGTTTCAAAGGATTCCGGGGAAGTTTAGGATTTGGTTGGAGATTTGGATAAATATTCGAAGCGATTAACTAAGGTTTGAAAGAAATTGGGACTGGATCCGTTATGGGGATGGGGTGAGGGACCTAAGGTGTTATTTTTGGAGGGTTCCGGCAGTGGCACCGCCATAGGCAGCGGAGACGGTGTCCAAAGAATTCTATATTCGAGGAGTTTGGCTTATAGTTGGAAGCTATTTTTTATGGCATTGGAAATAGGAGGGAATGGTGGTTCAGGGGTGCATTTTTGGGAGGCATTGGAGCTTTGCCGCTGGCAGAGATGATTTCCAGCCAGCGGTTGTGAGGCGGCGTATCAGTGGAGACAAAGGTATGAGGAAGAGGCACTTGGTCTCTAGGGTTCGATACAATTCGGACACTTTTATGTAACATTCTCATCGAATCCAATCCATTGGACATGGCTAATGAACGATTGAGATTGCTGCCCCCAAAACGACGTCGTTTTGGGGCGTCTATAATGGCAGATCGGGTCAGGGATGAGTTGGGCCGGTTTTTGGTGATTTGGAAGGGTAGCGGTGTTTGGGCCATCCAGATTTGGCCCAATTGTGGCCAGCCTAATCTCATATTTTTTTAATAATTTTTATCTATTATTCAATTATCACATTAATTAATCTTCAAAAGTCAACTATAATTAAACCTGAAAAGCTATTCAAAACTAATAAGTCACAATTAACTCCTATTATTTAAATGAAAAATTAACAAAAATCAAAGTCTTCTTTGTAATTTTTATTTTTTGCAAAACAAAAACCTAATTACTAATTAATTCTAACAAAAATTATGTAACTATCAAATCCTAAATGCTTATGCAATTTTTTTTTGCATTTTTATGACTTATCATGCATGCACCTCTGGGAATTCTGTAGGAGTAATTTTAATGAGGCAAAAATCACGTGCTCATAGCTGCCCCTCTCTGCCCGGAAACACCAAAGGGTTTTCGATCAAAGATAAATGAGCTCCATCAGGGATTTTTGCCTGCTCAAAACTCCAGGAGAAGTATTTTGAAAAATGTCTGACCGACCCTTGCTTCAATGGTGGCCTACATATCCTTGGCTATAAAGGAATCAGGTCAATGTAATTCTGGAGTGTTTGGTAGCTGGGACTACAATGAGCGGTGATTTCACTGCTGATGCTGCCGCTACTGCTTACTGACCCCTTATTACATAAAAAAAAAGTCAAAAAGCTAAGCTAGCTAGTCCTATCAACTACGGGTTACAAGATTCCTATATATAGATCTCTTGACGCTTGATCTTGAGTCTTAGTTGATTTCGCTATAGACCTCAATTTGAATCTTGAAGCTCGCATGTTATAGGTGCTGGTTTTTGCTTCATCATTGGACTGGAGCAGGACAATACGAGACTTGTGATTTCAATCAAACTTTTGGGTTGTCTGCATCCTTCCCTCGTTTAAACCTTCTGAGTTTTCATCTTTTCTCTTTTTTTCTTTTCTTTGATTGTGACTTTACGCTCTTGGTCACCTTGAATCGTTTGTCTTGAGGTAAAACCTGCTTGGACACCAAAAACAAACAAAAGAATGAAATTTCTTCCCCAGTTTTTACTGGGAAAATTTCGTGAGTTATCTACAACAAAAATATGTGCTGTTTTTTTATTGAAAAACAATCATAGTCGGGAGTGTGTATCCTTTGGAAAGATTGCCAGGTTATGCTGGGAAGGAGAAAGGGTCCCTACTGGGGATAAGAGGATGATCCACGGGTTATGCCGGGATGGGAATGAAGGGTCCCTGCTTGGGATAAAAAGGAGAATCCACGGGTTATGCCGGGGTTTAAAAAAGGAGAAGGCTTCTGGGTTATACCAGGGGATCCGCGGGTTATGCCGGCATTTGAAAGAGAAATTTTAGGTTATGCCAGGGGAATCAGCGGGTTATGTCAGGATATGAAAGAGAAATTCTTGGGTTATGCTAGGGGAACCCGTGGGTTATGCCGAACTTCAAAGAAAAACTCCTAGGTTATGCTAGGGATATTCGCGGGTTATTCTGGGATTGAATGGAAAATTCCTGGGTTATGCTAGGGGAATCCGCGGGTTATGTCGGGACTGAAAGAAGAACTCCTAGGTTATGCTAGGGAGATCTTCGGGTTATGCCAGGATTGCAGTAAAACTCCTAGGTTATGCTAGGGAGATCCGCGGGTTATGCCTGGATTGAATGGAAAATCCTAAGTTATGTCAGGGCGATCCGCGAGTTATGCCGGGATTTGAAGAAAAGTTCCTAGGTTATGATTGGGAGATCCGCGGGTTATGCCGGGATTGAAATAAAAACTGCTAGGTTATGCTTGGGAGATCCACGGGTTATGCCGAGATTGAATGGAAAATTCCCGTTGAAGAGGGAAAGAGAAGGTCCATAAGTAGGGTAAAGTGGAGTACGATCCTTGGGCTGTGCCGAGGAGGTCCACAAGTTGTTCCGGGAAAGACTAGGGACGTGGCCCTAAATCTTGGGGAAGGAGTCACGGATCGGAGTCCCATGCAATTATGAAACTGCAGAAAAAGATGTAAAGAGAGCTTCCCTTTTTTACTGATCATTGGTGCAACACCATCTACAACCTTTGCGCCGTTCCTCTGATTGCATTTGCCATTTGTCCCCTATTGTTTTTGGGTTACACCTATTCTAAATTTTAATCAAAACAAAATTTGTTAGTTCGAACAGTGATTGGTTTGTGGCCTCATTTTGCTTGATCCCGGCCTCATTACTGTTGGAAGAAACCCTTGACTTTCAGACTTCGCCTCGTTGGTTGGTCGGGGGTCCTAGTCTTCCAGATTGGTTTCTTTTACAGGTCCTTAGTTATGATTTTTTTTTGCTCGATTTCCTCTTCGAGGCTTGCCTTTTGGGAAATTTGTTTGAACAATTAGCCCGCTCGGGCTTAACCTTTCCAATCTTCATTTGCCTTTGTGGGCTCTCGACTTTGAATTTCTTTTCTTTCTACTTTTTTGCTTTTGAAGCATCAGCCGTCATGGTCAGCCGGGATTGGCTAAATGCGCTCACTGATACCGGATATTCCTTTTGGTTCTTGCCAGGAGAAAACCCGTGAGATCGGTCTTGTCACCTTCTCTTGCAGAATAGTCAGCAAATCAAAGTTAAACCGAAGGGAGTGGGAGAACAACAAGAGCAAACATATGAATTTAGAGAGGAATATCCCTTTTGGAGAAAAAGGGAGGACTTATCTGGGGGTGTACCGACTTTAAATGGAAACGACATGCTTCCTGGCTAGATGCACGGCCCAGATCCATTTCTGCTTTTTGTGATTTCAATATTTCAAAACCATGGAAACTTGTTCAGGCTTGGATGGTAATATTTCCTTTTTCGGCCGACGACGCCCTTTGCGGGTTTTCGCCAATCGGCCTCTCTCATTTCTCTTCTCCCGTCGCCCAATAGTGCTCTTTGCGAGTTTTCACTAAACAGACTCTCATTTTTATTTTCTCTACTCACCGTCGCTTTATGGTGCCCAAAGATATTCACCGATAAGACTCTCTCATTCTATTTCTCTCAAATTGAATTGTGTCGAATCCCACCGATGGTGTTTTTCTAGGGTCGGGGGTCCTTGTCTTCCAAATTGGTTTCTTTTACAGGTCCTTAGTTATGATTTTGTTTGCTCGATTTTCTCTTCGGGGCCTGCCTTTTGGGAACTTTGTGGGAACAATTAGCCCGCTCGGGCTTAACCTTTCCAATCTTCATTTGCCTTTGTGGGCTCTCGACTTTGAATTTCTTTTCTTTCTACTTTCTTTCTTTTGAAGCGTCAGCCGTCATGGTCAGCCAAGATTGGCTAAATGCGCTCGCTAATACCGGATATTCCTTTTGGTTCTTGCCAGGAGAAAACCCGTGAGACCGGTCTTGTCACCTTCTCTTGCGGAATAGTCAGGAAATCAAAGTTAAATCGGAAGGGAGCGAGAGAACAACAAGAGCAAACATATGGATTTAGAGAAGCATGTCCCTTTTGGAGAAAAGGGGTGGACTTATCTGGGGGTACGTGCCGACTTTAAATGGAAACGACATACTTCTTGGACTAGATGCCCAGCCCTGATCCATTTCTGCTTTTTGTGATTTTAATCTTTCAAAACCATGGAAACTTGTTTAGGCTTGGATGGTAATATTACCTCTTTTCGGCCGACGACTCCCTTTGCAGGTTTTCGCTAATCGGCCTCTATCATTTCTCTTCTCCCGTCGCCCGATAGTGCTCTTTGCGAGTTTTCACTAAACGGACTCTCATTTTTATTTTCTCTACTCACCGTCGCCTTATGGTGCCCAAAGGTTTTCACCGATAAGACTCTCTTATTTTATTTCTCTCAAATTGAATTGTGACGAATCCCACCAATTGTGTTTGTCATGTCCCTGTTTTGGCCAATTGATTGGAAGGACTTGGACCAGGCTCTTAAGCAAAGGAAATTGGATGGAAATTTACAACTTTGGAACAATTCTGGAGGGTTTATGGACGAATTATTACATTTCTGCCCCAGTTTTATTTCTTGGGGAACTGGGGTTTTATTTTGATATGAGTGAACCTCAGGATAGGCTGCCTACGTATCCTTTCAGAATCAAGTCAGACGTAGTTCAGGAAGTGCTTCCTAAACTAAATTGTTTGTTGTCTCTTTTGTTTTCATTTTTTGTTTGTTGATTTTTTTTTTGTTTTTTTATAGTTTCTTCTTCTTCTTCTTCTTCTTCTTTATTTTTCCTTTTCTTTTTTTATATTTTGAATAGCAATTCTAGGTTCCAAAGAGGGTAAACAAAGAAATGCAATCGGCTTGAGGGATTTGCGAAGAAGTGGTAGTGTTTAGGGTAGCGGGAAAGAAAGCCTTCGTCATTTCAACTGGCAGGAATCATTGCAGCAGAGAGTTCAAACGTAATACCTTTTTACTGCATCTACGTTCACTGCTGTCTCGAGCTCGTCTCCTCCAACGTCTCCCAGGTACAATGCTACTTTGGGTAGTATTTTCTGATAATATACCGAACCTTCTAGTTCAGAGCAAACTTTCCTTTAGCTTCCTGATGGTGAGGGAGGATACGCCTCAATACCAGGTGTCCGACTTCGAAATTTCTGGCGCACACTTTCTTGTTATAAGCACGGGTCATTCTTTGTTGGTATAACTGCCCGTGACAAAATGCAGCCATTCATTTTTCATCAATTAATGACAGCTGCTCCAACCGAGTCTTATCCCACTCGCTATCCTCAATTTCTGCTTCAACAATTACCCAGAGTGAAGGAATTTCTACCTCTACGGGTATGACGGCTTCAGTCCCACAGACCAGTAAATACGGAGTTGCCCCTACCGATGTGCGCACTGTGGTGCAATATCCCAACAATGCAAAAGCAAAGGGGTGGAGTTTCTATGTGTTATATTCAATTGCTCAGATTTTTCTCCCATAAGACGACTATTAAATTGGCCGCATTGTCTGTAATGATGGTTGTGGGAATTCCAAAATGATAAATGATGTTGGAATGCACAAAATCTACCACAACTTTCTTTGTGACGGACTTATGTGTGATGGCTTCAACCCATTTTGTGAAGTAGTCAATAGCAACCAATATGAATCTATGTCCATTTGAGGCTTTTCGCTCAATCGGCCCAATGACATCCATGCCCCAGGCACCGAATGGCCAGGGTGCTGGCATAGGATGCATTTTGGTTGGCGGTGCATGAATCAAACCATTGTGCACCTAACATTGATGACATTTCCGAACAAAGCTGAAGTAATCTTTCTCCATGGTCATCCAATAATACCCTGCCCGAAGTGTTTTCTTACCAGTACATATCCGTTCATATGAGGTCCACATACTCATGCGTGTACTTTATGCATTATTCTCCCGGCTTCCTCGGCGTCAACACATCTCAGCAAGTTGAGATCTGGGGTCCTCTTGTATAAGGTATCACCACTCAAGAAGAAACTACTTGCGTGCCGTCAGATGGTTTTCTTTTGCTCCCGGGTAGCCTGCACGGGATACTCTTGTGTCTTCAGAAACTTCTTGATGGCATAATACCAGGGCTGGGTGATGGATTTCCAAAGGATCGACGTAGGTGTTTCCAGGGGAAGGCAACATGGAGGCTAGAGTTGCGAGTGCGTCTGCTAACTCATTGTGACAACTAGGAATGTACCTGAATTGTACCGACTTGAACCGTTTGCTGAGATCCTACACATGCTGTCGATAGGGGATGAGTTTAACGTCTCATGTCTCCCACTATCCTTGGGCTTGCCGGATGATCAAATCTGAATCCCTCATGATTAATAAATCCCCAACGTCTTGGTCGATGGCCATATTTATGCCCATGATGCAAGCCTCGTATTCAGCTGTATTGTTGGTGCAGAAAAACCATAGCCTTACTGTAGCCGGGTAAAGTTGACCAGTGGGTGAGATTAATATTGCCCCGATTCCTACGCCTTTCGCATTTACTGTTCCATCGAAATAAATTTTCCAAGAAGAAATTTCTTCAGGTATTACTTCCACCTAATTCACTTCTTCATCAGGGAAATAGGTATTCAAAGGATGATATTCATTGTCAACTGGATTCTCAGCTAGATGATCTGCTAATGCTTGAGCCCTCATTGCGGTACGAGTGACATAAACTATGTCAAACTCGGTGAGCAAGATTTGCCATTTTGCCAATCGTCCTTTGGGCATCGATTTTTGGAATATATACCTCAAGGGATCCAGCCTGGTTATGAGGTAGGTGGTGTGGGCTTGCAAGTAATGCCTCAGCTTCTGGGCCACCCATGTCAAGGTACAACAAGTTCTTTCTTGCAGCGTGTATTTGGCCTCGTAACTAGTAAACTTTTTGCTCAAGTAATAGATGGCTTGATCCTTCTTTCCCGTGGAGTCATGCTACCCTAGAATACAACCAAAAGAGTTCTCTAGGACTGTTAAATAAAGAAACAATGGCCTTCCCGGTTCTAGCGGGACCAAGACTAGTGGGTTGGACAGCTAATGTGCGATTCTGTCGAAAGCCTCTTGACACTCACCGGCCCATTTAATTGCTGCATCCTTTTTCAATAGCTTGAATATGGGCTCGCATGTAGAAGTCAACTGGGTAATGAATCGGCTGATGTAATTTAGTCTTCCCAGCATGCTCATTACATCCTTCTTGGTTTTTAGAGGATATAGCTCTCAAATGGTTGTTGGTCGGATCCAACTCGATACCTCTTCGGCTGACAATGAATCCTAGAAGTTTGCCTGACGGGACCCTAAATGCACACTTGGCTGGATTCAATTTCAAATCATACTTGCGAAGCCTTTCAAAAAACTTTCTTAAGTCCCGTACATGATCACCCTAAGTCTTGGAATTGATAATCACATCGTCTACATGTACTTCTATCTCCTGATGCATCATGTCATGGAAAATGGTGGTCATAGCCCTTATATATGTTGCCCCGGCGACATTTGAACCAAAAGGCATAACCCTGTAACACTAAGTCCCCCAAGGTATGGTAAAGGCTGTTTTCTCAGCGTCTTCCTCATCCATCAATACTTGGTGGTATCCTGCGTAGCAATCTACAAAGGTCTGTATCTCGTGTTTGGCACAATTGTCAACGAGAATGTGGATGTTAGGCAACGGGAAGTTGTCTTTGGGACTCGCCTTGTTTAAATCTATATAGTCTACACACACTCGGGTTTTCCCATCTTTCTTCGGTACCGGGAACACATTGGCCAACCATATGGTGTATCAAACCACTCGGATTACTCCCGCCTCTAACTGTTTTGTGATCTCCTCTTTGATCTTATCGCTGATATCATGTTTGAACTTTCTTTGTTTTTGTTGGACTGGAGGGCAGTCGGGGTACGTGGGCAACTTATGAACACCCAAATCAACGCTCAGCCCAGGCATATAATCGTAAGACCAAGAAAACATGTCTTTGAATTCAAAAAGAAGTTGGACCAGTGAGTCCTAGATTTATTTGTTCACATGGATGCTTATTTTAGTTTCCTTGATTTTGCCGCGGCTACCCAAGTTAACTGGCTCGATATCATTTAAGTTCGACTTAGGTTTATTTTCAAAATGTTCCAACTCTCGGTTGATTTCCCTAAAAGCCTCTTATTCATCATACTCTGGTTCTTGGTTCATTATTTCACAAATGGGCAGCATGTTTGGGTCACGACATGAAGTCCGTGAGCATGTCATATTATTTAAAGCCGCATTATTGGAATTGAAAGAAAAATGAAATAGAAGAAAAACATAATCAGAAAAAATAGAGGAGTGGAGACGATGAAATATTTATTTCATTTCTTTTAAATTGTAAGATAACAAGGTTTACATTAGGAATTTAAAGGACAGAATACTAAAGGAAAAACATCCGAGCTACACCCTGAATTAACTCGTGATGCAAGAAAAGGTGGCAAGGCAGGACTACCGGGCCTCCCGCCTGACTGGGAAAGGCGTAGCCTTCCAGTTTTGCAACTTGGCATCCAGTCCCATGTAGAGCACCTCAACAGTGCTTGAGCCTTCTCCCAACTGGACCATGTTAGCTTCATAGAATTTCCCTCATGGCCCCACATATCTCTTCGATTTCCTCCGCTGTGAAGGTCTCGTATTCTTCTTCCTCACTGTACTTTGGATTCACAAATGTTTCGTACAAGTGGGGTAGGAGTTGTGGTAAATCCCATCTATGACGTTTCCTACGGTTGGCCCAAGTAATATACCCTGGGGTTGGGTGGAAACCATCCCAAAAAACTTCTCTATGGTAGGCAAAGCGATTGGCTTAGTTATGCCTTGTGGAGAACTTCCAAGTCCCTTGCCTAGTTTAAACCCTTGACGTATCATCTCTCTTGCCACCATAATTGAGGCATTGGAGAGGAAAGGCTGGGGAAATGGTTTGCCTTCTTTGTGTTGATCAGCTACCACAATTTCAAAAGCCTGGTAAACTATATGCTCATTTCCCTCTTAAGCTTCGAGGCAAGGGACGGACGGATCGCGGTAAATTGACTGTTCACCTTTACCATGGACCACAATTTCCTGGTTCTCATGTTCAAACTTCAACATTTGGTGCAGAGTAGAAGGCACATCTCCTGCTGCGTGAATCCATGGTCTTAAAATGAAATAGTTGTAGGATGTGTCCATATCTAATACTTGAAATGTAACTTCAAAATCGACCGGACCAATGGTCAATACCAAGTCAATTTCTTATACGGTATCTCTTTTAATTTCGTTAAAAGCTCGAACATACACATTGTTGGGACGGATCCTCTTTATTCTGATTTCCATTCTTTACAATGTTGATAGTGGGCATATGTCCATCCCGGAACCTCCATCTATCATTACTCTTTTGACGTTAATAGCCTTCGCATTTGACGGTGAGATGCAAGGATTTGTTGTGGGCAGCTCCCTCTGGAGGAAAATCATTCTTGCTGAATGTAACCTAATTAACAGCGAAGAATCTTTTCGCCATTTTCTCCCGTTGTTCTACGGAGGTTTGAACCGGCACATAAGCTTCATTCAAAGTTTTGGCCAACACTTTCTGGTGCTCTGGAGAATTCATCAGCAATGATAACAAAGAGACTTGCTTGGGAGACTTCCGGAGCTGGTCCACTATCTCATAATCCGACATTTTTAACTTTAGAAAGAAGGACTCTGCCTCTTCAACATTTACAGGCTTTTTGAGTGGGAATCGCCTTTTGGTGGCATTGTTCAATTCTTCCAGGTCCGAATATTTCTTTGCAGGGTGGCCCTGTTGAGTTTCCCAAATGATCTCTTTGCCCTTGTGTGTTACTATTGTTTCTTGGTAGTTCCACCGGACTGCAGAAGGATTTATCATTGGCTTTTGAGGCGCGCGACCGATCACCACAAGCTCATTCAGCCTAGGCGGTGTAATCGGTCCCCGCACCATATAAGCTCTCTTGGGTACGTATATCATCATGTTTAACTCAAATCTTCTTGAGGGACTCAGAGTTGAATGTTTTTCTTGACGACCCCGTGGAATGTAAAGGATAGTTTCCTTGGCGGGTGCCATCTCAGTATTAATTTCAACCTTCTTCTCTGCTTCAGGGTGCTTGGCTTCACTCATTTACTTTTCTTCAACCTTCTTGGAGGTTAACCTTTGGTTTTTTGTCTACATCAGCAATGGCTATTATGGCTTTCAAAGCAGGGTCAAATTCTTTATCCTAACAAATCATCCCCGATGACTGGCCTATTGTTGTGAGCCGATAACGGGTTATTTGTTATGTTCAGGACATCTTCATCTCTAAACACTATTTTCTTTGTTCTATTAGATCCTCCACATCTCGCTTTAGAGTCCAATAGTTTTCGGTGTCGTGTTCTTCGGCTCCTGAATGATAAGCACAACGTACACCCCGTTGATAAGAAGGTGACTCAGGGTTCTACCTGTTCGGGGGCACGGGCTGCAAGAGACCCATCTGGACCAGTTTTGGGAATAATCTGGAATAAGACTCCCATATCGGCGTAAACTTTTGTCTTTTGGGCGGCTCCCTGGGACGGGAATTTTTTTTTTGGGGGGGGGGGGGAGGCGAGGATTATTGTAGTATTGGGGAGGTTGATTTATGGGGGCCTGGTTTCTGTTGACCTGTGGTTGTGGTCAAGCGAATGGGTGGGAATTCATAACCGCATACGGGTGGGGATCATAATGCATGTCTTGATGGGGATAACAGTATTGAGAGGTCCTTTATGAGAATACGGGTCTGTGAGGATGATGTCTTCTCATAACGGAGGCTGTGATTGAAACTTCTTCTTTCTTTTTATTTCTTGCGACTCCTCCTGCCCCGCCTTGGATGGCCTGGGAGGTTGCTCTTATGGCTGACTAACTCAGAATTCTTCATGTTTTCAAACCATTTTCTACCATCTCGTTGATCTTGATTGCTTCCGCGAAAGGTTTGCCCATTGCTGACATCATATTTTGAAAATAATCTGCTTCCTATGCCTGGAGGAAGATGGTGACCATCTCTATGTCATCCATGGGCGACTTTGCTCTTGAAGCTTGTTCGCGCCACTTGACAACATATTCTCTAAAACTTTCTGAAGGTTTTTTTTTCAAGTTGGCCAACGAATTCCTGTCCGGGGCAATATCAATGTTATACTGGAACTGCCTTATGAAAACCCGGGTGATATCATCCCAAATATGCCATCGAGTGATATCTTGGTCCATGTACCATTCAGAAGCGATGCCAACCAAACTCTCCTAAAGTATGCCATCAATAGTTCTTCTTTTCCACCTGCCCCACATAATTGGTTGCAGTATTTTTTCAAATGAGCAATGGGGTCACCATGACCGTCATACATTTCAAGCTTCGGCGTTTTAAATCCTAGGGGGAGATGTACATGCGGGAACATGCACAGATCTGTGTAGGAAACACTCTTTTGCCCATTCAAGCCCTGCATGTTCTTCAAGCTCTGCTCAAGGCTTTTCATCCTTCTTGTTATCTCATCTCGTTCAGGCGTCTTAGGAATTTTATCCTGGGCTGGTGTGAGCTCATACGCTGGTGGCGGATAAGTGTATGTTGGGTATGGGGAGGCTCAGTTTGGTAATTGGGAGTTTGAAATGTGAAAGCCGTGGGATCGAACATGGGTCTCGACACTGTGGTCTGTGTAGTGGCTACACATGGGGGAGCCATAAAGATATTAGGAACTGTGCTAGAGATGAACACCTGAGGGCGGGCTTCAGAAGATGTTCCAAAAAAGTTGGCTGGTATGGTGGGCTATCCCAAGAGGATGTTTGGGTATCTAATGGGGACATTGGAGGTACCCCCTACCTTTGGAAGAGCTCAAGAAATCCAGAGATGGCACTTGGAGGCTCTCTTACGTTTGTCCAAGCGTCCCACATCTCTATGACTCTGAGTCATAGGATCATATTTTCTTCAGCTGCCGCAGATTTTGAGGCCGGGATCCCTACAATTGGGCTATCCTCTAAGATGGGAACTGCTGGAAACGTTATTTCGGATGACATTTCTACGCTTCCTTTTGATCTAGTGAAATATTGATGCGGTGCCAGTTTACCACAAATCAAACACTGTTCTAAGAGCCTGTGACTGGAAATTGGAATTACACAAACGTTTAGGTCGGGATAGATAACAAATAGGAAATCGCATATTGGCTGTGATGCACCTATATAGTTAATGGGTGTCTATATATTTGCAATGGTCGCCTGTGTCATCTCGGCATGTATTCCAAACTTCCTTTTGGTTTCTACTCCTTACTTCCTTGCTTTGGTTTTCCTCTTTTAAGAATGCGGTCGAATCTTACGAAGGTTGCCTACGTATCATGCCCTGCATGAATCAAACCGAGCGTAGTTCATGAAAAGGGCGACGAAAATAATAGGATATTTTGGAATTTTTAATTCTAATAAAGACAAAACTTTGGTTACAAAACTGGCAAAGTTAAAGGCAACTAACCGACTTGGACATAATAAAACTTACATACTCGAATAATGCGTAAAACGAAATCCAGATCGACCGAATCTTTTAAGAAAAATACAATTTTTCAAAAATCATGAATACATTAAGACTTCAACCGCTTTTGGAGCTTGCGGGGCATCATTCAGCCTTGTCGCTATCTTGCGTGCTAAACTCCCTTGGAGATGGTGAAGGTCTTCCATCACTTGTCGAACAAAAGTCATAGCAGTGGCAAAGAACATGGATTTCGTCATATCCTCGCAATGGTTTCAATTCGTGGTGATGTAATCTGCAATCGCCCGTATCCTTTCCCTAATAACACCCTTTTCTTGCAACAAACGCCCAATTTGCTCGGCCATGACATCTGGAGTTTGCTCTGCTACCTGATCCAACTCCTGGAATTGTCACAAATCCATCTCCAACCTATCTATCATTGCATAACAATGTTCTCTTTCGTCTTTGAAGTCCCCGTCATGCTTGGCCATTCTGTCCTCAGCCATGATGACCCTCCGCTTTAACCCAGCGATCTCATTGTTATGCCCTTCTTTTAATTACTCAAGGATGCAGGCTCGTTCCTTTGCACATTTAGCCAATTGCTTCTGAACCCTGGATAGCACATCTTCCACCTTATTCGAGTCAAACCCGTACTAGGTTACTTTCCACCGCAAATTTTCTATGAGTTTTTCATCTTTTGTGTTTCTGGGGGGATTCTCTATGGCTGCTTTCATTTTCTGGATTTGGGCTCGTAATGCTTCGTTTTCTTTAGTTAATATCTTCTTTTCTCCCTCGTTGGCTGCGGCTTGCAAACCATTTACAAATTGCAATTCTTTGATTTGCGTTTCCAATCTTCCTATAGTGGCCCTGTATTCATTCTCCTTGGCTAGCCAATCCCATTGCTCTTGTGATGTTTCAACAAATTCTTGGAGATACGCTCTTTTAGCCGTCCTTCTAGGCTCTATATCTTTTCTATACCAAGAAATGTATCCCGGTGCAACCTCGCTTTTAGATATGTTGCGTACTCGGGTACCCGCTGTCAAGTATTGGCATTCACTCCAAATCTAACGTACGATGGCTTCAGGGAATTGACCATTGGGGCTTATCTCAACCGCATGGCGACTAATATCCTCGTCTCTGGGAATCATTTGGCATCTATCTAATAGTCTTAGCACTCTTTATGGCGCATAGGGTCGGATGCTTCGGAGACCCATCAGAAGAAAATGAGGCCCGGTATGGCATATACACTACTTCATCCACAGGGAGCCACCCGAATGTCCATTCTATCTGATTTGCAATGACGACCCGGAGATGCGACACCCATTCTGCAACACCCTCAGGTACTATAAACCCATCAACCATGTTGCAAAATTCTTCTATGCAGCTCTTTGTTGGTGACCCATAATTCATGAACCAAGGCCGGTGGCATATATGCTCGATCATCCATATTTGCAACAACATGTTACATCCTTCGAAGAAGTCTCCTCTCGCTTTACAGATGGTGAGAGCACGGAAGATTTCAGATAAAATCATCGGAGCGAGGGTGCTTTTGGCCTGAGTCAATAAAGAGCTGACGACCCTTGATATCCGTATGCTATTATTCCCGTCCTTTCGCAGAAACACTAGAAGACCCAAGAAAAATACCATGAACACAAAACATCGATGCTCCTCCCACTTGAGCTGATTTCCTTTGCTGCAAATATGGTTTTCGGGGTTATTGAATCCCCCTATATGTCTGTACCTCTGATATATAAGCTGCAGGGTGCAGAAGCCAGCAGATAGGTCCGAA
The DNA here is from genome assembly GCA_034376525.1 of Nicotiana benthamiana. Taxonomy (NCBI): domain Eukaryota; kingdom Viridiplantae; phylum Streptophyta; class Magnoliopsida; order Solanales; family Solanaceae; genus Nicotiana; species Nicotiana benthamiana. The sequence goes on from CM067326.1 coordinate 6,012,731, forward strand.
TTGTGAACCTTTCTACTGATTTCTAAGGAGTCCAGGAACTTGGGCACGGCAAGGGCTCTTGGCGCAATCAGGTATTGGTGTCTCAACGGAATCGTAGGGGTGCCAATATATCCAGTTATTTCCTCCAATGTCGGAATGAGTTCTAAATCCGAGAAATGGAATACATTATAAGCTGGTTCCCAAAATATGATCAATGCTTTTATGATATCTCTCCTTGGGTTAATTTTCAGCAGCCCAGTAAGTCCTCCCAGATGCATGTTGACACTGCTTTTCCCTGCTTCCCCCAGGTCATTCCACCAAAAATGCATCTCCAAGGGAATTTTGTTCATGAACATTTTCGTGCTCATTCTGCACATTTATTAAGGTGAGTTAGTATCTTAATTGACTATTTGGTTCCACAAAATATTAAAGCCAGTATTTATGAAATTTGTTTCTTCAAAATCAGGGCCCAGCTTTGCGCATACGGTCTTGCAGCATTTCCAAAGGAAGGTTTTAACGCTGATCTTGCTTGCCGGTCAAAAATAAAACTCGGAGGTAGCCATTTGTGCAAAATCAGCCTTCCGACATCCCTTGCGGTAACATTCGGCTGTTTTTGGCAGTAACAACATCACCTAGTTTATTTAAGAAAATAATTAAAACTGGCCAATTGTTTTCCTTGTTTTGGTTATTTCTGAAAAATGGAGGTCGGACCCAATGGGGGTTGCCTACAAATCTTGCTCCTGACGAGAATCAGACCGGCGTAGTTCGATCAAAACAAATTATCAGAACCCAAATATAGTTGAAAAACATCCCATTTTCCCTTTTTCTCTTTTTTTTGTTTTTTTGTTTTTGAAAAATATGGCGGCATTTCGGTGCTATTTGAGAATTGGTTTTACAAATGATTAATATCAGTAACTCTCAAATTTCCTCTCTATTCACAAGCCGGTCAACATGCAAATCCAAAGCAAATAAATGCGCAAGTAGCACGTAACATGCATCAGGATGGTCTTTTATTTCGGGTCACCTGTCCTAGACGGACCCAACCCCTGTGTTGAGTCCCCTAAGTCAAATGCATGATGCAAATAAGCGTTCCTACTAGGGATCCGGCATGAAGTCAAGTTATTCTAAGCTAACAACCTTGGTATAGGGTCTAGATTGTGCACCCGAGCGGACAACTCGAGTCGAGGATGGGGCTACATACCGGGAAGCAAAAGGCCATCCGACTTAGTAACTTGTCCGACCTCTTTCTTATTTTTAGGTATGAAACTAACAGAATAGGGAGTCTCAACCAGTAAGCACATCCCCCGGGGTGAGAAGTGAAGGGTATTGTAGCAGTTTATATGTACAGTTAATATAATATCAAAGCGGTAAGGCATTTAGCACCTATAGCATGGAACATGTAATGAAATCAGATAAAGCCTAATATAACAGTTATACTAAGCTCGAATTCTTAAACCCTGAATTAGAGATTCTGGGCTCTTTATCCCCAGCAGAGTCGCCAGAGCTGTCACACCTCCTTATTACACGGATAGCCCGAAGGATGACACATATAATGGAGTTTTTCCAATTAAAGTGACATTATTCGAAATGAGATTATTTATTTATGTTTAGAGTCTCCACTTGGGATATGTTTGGTTTTTTGATGTCCCAAGTCACCGGTTTATTTAGAATCTCAATCGAGGAAATTTTTCGACTACCCAAATGGAGTCCGCGAACCAGAAATTCTAAGTAAGAAATTCTGTTGACCCGAGGGAAGGTGTTAGGCACCCCGGATCCTGTGGTTCTAGCACGGTCGCTAAAACTAATATAATTGGCTAAAATTCTGATTATACACATGTTCATCCTATAGTGTAGTTTTAAGTCATTTTTACTGCTTTTAACATTTTTAAGAATATTGTAACGCTATTAAAATACATCTCGAACCACGTCACATAAATGCACCCGCGATTTTTGACATATTTTAACATCGTTGAGATTTTGGATTTGGGTCACATAAATGCGCACCCAAATTTAGGAAGATGAATTATTAAAATAACGCGCCTAAAGCAACTACGCGTTCTTAACTTCGTGGGAAAACTCTGAGATTCGCTAAACGGCGTCTCCCGAATTTCTAAGCATTTTACTATAATAAGAGGACACACAACATATGATTTTGTTTAGCGTGGCCCACTCGTTTTATTTTTTAGAAAGACAACCTAATGAAACTATGATTTTCTATTATACCTGTCTCTAAAATAAAAGAGAAATCCTAATTAATTCATATATTAATGATCTATCAAAAGGAAACGTTCAGCATGCATATCTTCAGCATTTTTATGGCTGATTTCTGTAATTGGGCTTTGTTATTAGAAGTGGTAGGCCCAGAGAGTATATTTTCATGTGTCTCACAATGACAAATTTTTGGGCCTTCAGTTTGAGCCCTGAAACCAAAACTACAAATTTTTTTTATTTTAACTGTTAATTTCATTGATCAAAGAATATGTACATCATAGGGCTCTATAGTAGTAGTTTGGACTGGCTACTAAACTTTTACAAGTATTCTCTATACTATCTTAGCTATCTATACACAAGTATCATTACAGTAAGTGTCTAATTGCTATAGCTAAGGAAAGCAATTAAGCTGTCTCAGACCAGTCTGCCAATATTTGCAGTTCCTGCCTCGAAGGTATATAAGTAAGGCAACCTCTCTGCATATCATCTCCTCCACAAAATCAGCCCCTTCAAATCAAATGATATTCCTTACTCTCCAGATGAGGGCAACAATAGTGACAAATGCAGAAGCTATGATAGCATTTTGCCACAGTCTGCTTTTTGCTTTGCTGCATATCCAATGATGTTCTGTTTCCCAGCAACCAACTGTTCTGGTATGCCCCAGCCAACAGCATATTCTGGACCCCAATCTGTTAGTAATAGGACACTCAAAGAATAGGTGATTGAAGTCTTCAACGTTTTGTTTGCAAAACACACAAGTTGCTGGAAGATGTATGCCCATGTTCTGCAGTCTGTCAACTGTAGGAATTCTATGTTGAGCAGCTAACCAAACAGTGAACTTATGCCGAGGTAGGACATTAGTGATCAGCATCAAGTTCTTCCATTCAACCTTATTGAAACCGGGGAGCATAGTGAGGTATAGTTTCTGAATGTGAAATTTGTTCAGCCTACATATACTTTGCAAACTTCCAATTAGATCTCCCTGAAGCTTATGGCTCTCCAGTAACATAGTTCTGCTTTCCAGTATCTTTCTGACAACTCAAGAGGCTGATTTTGGAATGTTAATTGTGGAAATGTCACCCTGCTTGATGTAATAAGAATGTACCCATCTAACCCAAAGGCAATATTTCTTCCTAGACAAGTCCCATAGCAACTTAGTAATAGCTGCTTTGTTCCACACAGTCAAGTCTAGAATGTTAAGACCTCCAACTGATATTGGTCTGCACACTTTGTCCCAAGACACCAGTGCCCTTTTGGATAGATTTGCAGTGCCAGTCCAAAGGAAAGTTCTGCATATTGCTTCAATAGCTTTCAGTACTTTCTTAGGCATAATGAATACTTGTGCCCAATAAGTCTGAATGTCAAACACCACAACTTTAATCAATTGGCTTCTACCTGCATATGATAGAAACTTAGCCGACCAACAAGTAACTTTATCAATTATCTTTTCAATTAGGGGCATACAATTTAATCATAAGGAAAGGGTGAACTCCACAAATCTCTATGTCACAGCTGTTTAAAATCACTTATATTTTGATCATTTTAACGTTTCAAAGTCGTTTGACAGAGTAACTTCATATAAAGGATTTGAGGAAATTCTTCGAAAGGCTCTGCAAATATAATTTGAAATTGAATCCAGCAAAATGCGCATTTGGAGTTCAGCCGGGCAAAATTTTGGGGTTCATCGTCAGTCGAAGAGGCATTGAATTAGATCCCACCAAGATCAAATCCATTCGGGGGATGCCCCCGCCAAGGACCAAAAAGGATGTGATGAGTCTATTAGGGAGATTAAATTACATCAGTCGGTTCATCGCCCAATTGACTTCAACATGTGAGACTATATTCAAACTGCTGAAGAAAGATGCATCAGTTAAGTTGACGGTCGAATGTCAGGAAGCTTTTGACAAAATCAAACAATACTTGTCCAATCCACCGGTTTTAGTTCCGCCAGAACTAGAAAGGCCATTGTTTCTCTACCTGACGGTCTTGGAAAGCTCTTTTGGTTGTAGGTCTCGGGCAGCATGATGCCACGGGAAAGAAAGAGCAGGCCATTTATTATCTGAGCAAAACTTTCACCGGCTACGAGGCCAAGTAGACATTGTTAGAGATAACATGTTGCGCCTTGACATGGGTAGCTAAAAAGCTAAGGCACTATCTACAACCCCATACCACGTACCTCATAACCAGGCTGGATCCATTAAGATACATATTTCAAAAACCAATGCCCACAGGGCGACTGGCTAAATGGCAGATCCTGCTTACCGAGTTCGACATCATCTATGTCACCAATATGGCAATGAAAGCTCAGGCACTAGCAGATCACTTAGCAGAAAACCCTGTTGATGACGAGCATCAGCCTTTAAACACTTATTTCCCTGACGAAGATGTGAAATCATTGGAAATAACAGTTGAGGACGCTCCCGTCTGGAAAATGTTCTTCGACGGACCAGCAAACTCAAAGGGCGTAGGGATCGGGGCAATCTTAATCTTACCCGCAGGCCAGCATTATCCAGCTACAGCCAGACTGCGATTCTTTTGCACTAACAATACAGCTGAATATGAGGCTTGCATTGGGTATGAACATGGCTATTAACCAAGATGTTGAAGAGTTGCTAATTATGGGGGATTCCGATCTAATCATCCGACAAGTTCAAAGAGAATGGGAGACAACGGACATTAAGCTTCTCTCGTACAGACAGCATGTCGAAGACCTCAGCAAATGGTTCAAGTCGGTGCAGTTCAGGTACATTCCTCGTTGTCACAATGAGTTAGTGGATGCGCTTGCAACCTTAGACTCAATGCTGCCATACCCTGTGAATGCCTATGTTGATCCTTTACAGATCCAAATCAAAGAAATACATGGGTATTGTAACGCACCTGAAGCAGATCCTAGCCTACGACCTTGGTATTACGACATCTTGAGATTTCTAAAGACACAAGAGTACCCTGAGCAAGCCACCGGAGAACAACAGAAGATCATCTGTCAGCATGCAAGAAATTTCTTCATAAGTGGTGACACTTTGTATAAAAGGACTCCAGATCTTAATTTGTTGAGATGTGCGGATGCCGACGAATCTGGGAGAATTATGCACGAAGTACATACGGGTGTATATGGGTCCCATATGAATGGCGTATTGGCAAAGAAGATACTCCGAGATGGGTATTATTGGATGACCATGGAGAAAGACTGCTTCAGCTTTGTGCGGAAATGTCATCAATGCCAGGTGAACGGTGACCTGATTCATGTACCCCCAAATGAACTGAATCCTATGTCGGCACCCTGGCCATTTGCCGCCTGGGAAATGGACGTCATTGGGCCAATCGAGCCAAAGGCCTCAAATGGGCACAGGTTTATATTGGTCGCCATTGATTATTTCACAAAATGGGTTGAGGCCGTCACCCTCAAGTCTGTTACCAATAAAGCGGTAGTGGACTTCGTACATTCCAACATCATTTGCCGCTTTGGGATTCCCGCTATCATCATTAATGACAATGCAGCTAATCTAAACAGTCGGCTGATGGGAGAGAAAAGTGAACAATTCAAGATAATGCATAGAAACTCCACTCCCTACTGACCTAAAGCTAATGGTGCGGTCAAAGAAGCCAACAAGAACATCAAGAAATCTTGTAGGGAAATGATTCAAAGCTCGAGGCAATGGCATGAAAGGCTGCCTTTCGCATTGATGGGATATCATATCACAGTACGTACATCTGTAGGAGCCACTCCCTATTTGCCGGTCTATGGAACTGAGGATGTTATACCTGCCGAGGTGGAAATCCCTTCACTGCGAGAGGTTGTCGAAGCAGAAATCAAAGATATTGAATGGGTCAAAACCCGTTTGGAGCAACTGACATTAATTGATGAGAAACGAATGGTCACCGTGTGCCAAGGCAATTGTACCAACAAAGAATGGCCCGTGCCTACAACAATAAAGTGCGCCCTAGGAATTTCGAAGTTGCACCTGGTGTTGAGACGGATACTTCCACACCATCAAGAGGCTAAAGGAAAATTCGCTCCAAACTAGAAAGGCCCATATGCAATCAGGAAGATATTGCCTAGAGGAGCATTGTACTTGGGCGACATTGAAGGAGATGAGCTCGAGGCAGCGGTAAACACAGACGCAGTAAAAAGGTATTATGTTTAAATCCCCTACAGCAATTACCCCATTGGATCGAAAGGACGAAGGCTTTATTCTCCCGCTATCCCTACCCACTTTGTAACCCAGAAGGAAAAGAAAAGAAAATTCAAAAAAAACACAAAAAAAAAGAAAGAGAAAAAAAGAGAGAAAAGAAAATTCAAAAAAAAAAAAGAAGAAAGAAAAAAGAAGAGAAGAAAAATAAAAAAAAATACAAAACAAAATTAGTTTAAGAAACACTCCCTGAACTACATTTGACTTGTTTCTAAAAGGATACGTAGGCAGCCTCTCCCTAAGGTCCAATCACATCAAAATAAAATCCCATTTACCCAAGAAAATAAAACCGGGGCAGAAATGTATCAGTTCGGTTACAAATCCGTCCAAATGGTTACATAGTCATAGATCCCCGGGAAAGAAAATACCATTTGTTGGGTTTCGGCGTCAATCAAATTTGAGAGAAAAATAAATGAGAGAGCCATATCGGTGAAAACCTCTGGGCACCATAAGGCGACGGTGAGCAGAGAAACACAAAATGAGAGAGTTTGTCTAACGAAAACTCGCAAAGAGCACTATCGGGCGACAGGAGAAGAGAAATGAGAGAGGACGATTGGCGAATACCTCTAAAGGGCGCCATCCGCCGAAAATAGGAAATAGTGCTGCTCGGATCTGAGCAAGTTTCTTCGGTTTTCGAAAGTTGAAGTCAGAAAGCGAAAATGGAATTGGGCCGGGTATCCAGTCCAAGAAGCATGTCGTCGCCATTTAAAGTCGGATCATATTTTTAGATAATTTCTCTCTTTTCCTTCAAGTTGCATACCTCTCTAAATTCATACTTCACTCATTCCCACTTTAAATTCCTCACCATTCCTTAAAGAAAGGTAGCAGGGCCGGTTTTGCGGTTTTCCTTCGGGCAAAAATTAGGGGAATGGCCGACATCGTCAAGTACGCTTGGCCAATCCTGGTTTATCATGACAGTTAATGCCCCAAATTAAGGAAATAAGAGATAGGAAATTCAAAGTCAAAAAGCATGGAGCTGAAGCAAAATCGGGGTTTTAAGCCGAACAGGTTGTCGATTCTTATCAAAAGTCCCAAAAGCAAAAATCAAAATCGGGACAAAACTCATAACCCAAGGCCGAGAAGCAAAATCCAATCTGAAATGAAGACCCACTGGCCAACTAAGCAAGGACGGGAAACCGAGGGTTCATTTCTGAATACAAAGGAAGTCAGAATCAAGCATCACAAGACCACAAAACCAATCACTGTTCAAACTAACAGTTTGTTTTGTTTCTGAACTAAAAAATATGCAGGTGCAACTTAGAAAAGCAAAAGGAATATGAAGCAGAAAACAACGAAAGGATAGGCACAATGGCCAAAGGAGGTGATGCGTCAATGACCAAAGGGAAGTTTTCTTTTAATTTTTCTACAAACTCGTAAATGAGCATGGTAGCAAGAGATCTCAATCCACAGTTTGTGGATTTCCTAGGCATTACCTAAGGATTGCATTCCACCCCCTCCAGCATAACCTGAGGACTCTTTCCCTATACTCTCTACTCCCCAGCATAGTCTAGAAGTCAATACTCCCCTACCCTTAGCATAACCTAAGAGTTATTCCTTTCCTCCTCTACCCCTAACACAGTCAAAAAGATCTCAGAGTTCCTCCAATGCCCTGCATATTTTCCTGGCATAACCTAGGAACCTTCTTCATTCATCCCGACATTAACCCACGGATCTCCCTGGCATAACCCAGGAATCATTTTCATTCATCCCTGCATAACCCGTGGATGTTTCCTTTCATCCCCAGCAGCGACCTTTATTTTAATCCCGGCATAACCCATGGATTTCCCTAGCATAACCTAGGACTTTTTCATTCATCCCGACATAACCCGTGGAACCCCCTAGCATAACCTAGGATTTTTCACTCATCCCGGCATAACTCGTGGATTCCCCTGACATAACTCAGGATCTCTTTTCATCCCGACATAACCCGTGGATTCCCCTAGCATAAACTAGGACTTTTTCATTCATCCCAGTATAACCCGAGGATCCCCCTAGCATAACCTAGGATGTTTCACTCATCCCGGCATAACCTGCAGATTCCCCTGACATAACTCAAGATCTCTTTTCATCCCGGCATAACCCGTGGATTCCCCTGACATAACTCATGATCTCTTTTCATCCCGGCATAACCCGTGGATTCCCCTGACATAACTCAGGATCTCCTTTCATCCTGGCATAACCCGTGGATTCCCCTAGCATAACCTAGGATTTTTCATTCATCCCGGCATAACCCGTGGATCCCCCTAGCATAACCTAGGATTTTTCACTCATCCCGGCATAACCCGTGAATTCCCCTGACATAACTTAGGATCTCTTTTCATCCCGGCATAACCCGTGGATCCCCCTAGCATAACCTAGGATATTTCACTCATCCCGGCATAACTCGTAGATTCCCCTGACATAACTCAGGATCTCTTTTCATCCCGGCATAACCCGTAGATTCCCTGACATAGCTCAGGATCCCTTTTGATCCCGGCATAACCCGCGGATCTCCCTAGAATAACCTAGGACTTTTCAATCATCCCGGCATAACCCGCGGATTCCCCTGGCATAACCCATCAGTTTCTTCATAACCCATCCTCAGCAGGAACTTTCCTATCCCGGCATAACCCGCAGATCTCTTCTTTCTATCCCCACAGAGACCTTTTCATTCTCATCTCGGCATAACCCGAGGGTTCTCACCTTATCCCCCAGTAGGAACCATTTCTCCTCTCTAGCATAACATGGCGATCTTTCCGAGGGATACACAATTCCGATCCTTATTGTCTTAATAAAGAGTAGCGTAGATGTGTGTTACAAATTACTCACGAAATTTTCTAGTGAAAACTAGGGCAAAAAATTTTCTTCATTTTGCTGTCTATGCAGGTATCTCCTTAAGGAACGAGATTCGGCATAATTGAAAGCATGAGTGTCAATTCAGAACAGAAGAAAAGAAAGAGACAATAGGTGAACTCAAAGTGATAAGGCGGACAAAGATGTGGACTGCTCAAAATATAATTGAAGTCATATGCTCAGCATATCCGGTTTTGTTTTAAGATTGAAGATTGAGCTAGCAACTACAATTAGCGATCATCAAGATTCAGATCGGAGTCTGCCACGAAAGATAGCCGCGACTCAAGATGAAGCTTCAAGAGAGTCATAGATAGGAATCTTGTAACTTGTAATTGATAGGTTTAGCAAGCTTAGTTTTTGATTTTCCTTGGTGTAATAAGGAGCCTAGTGAGCAGAAACAGCAGAAACCGCAGCCAATCACAGTCTCTCGGAAGTCCCAACTACCAAAACTTCCAAAACTACACTAACCTAATTCCTTTATTGCAAGGATATGTAGGCAACCTTTGAAGCTAGGTTCGGTCAGAAATTTTTCAAAATGCTTCACATAGAGTATTCAATCGGACAGAAATCACTCATATTTGCTCACTTATCTTTGCACGAAAACCCTTCGTGTTCCCGCGTAAAGAGGGGCAGTTGTAAGCATATGATTTTTGACCGGTCGAAACAAGCTCTTACAGGACTCTTAAAGTTTAGGATTTTTCTTTTAAATGTTAGGATTTTAATTTTTAGGATTAAATTGCATGTGCATGTTCATTACTGCATGTTTAAAATGGTTTAAGATTTAATTGTTAAATAAATTGGTCATATATATATATATATATATATATATATATATATATATATATATATATATATATATATATATATATATATATATGGATATGTCCGGCAATTGAAATTATTTGTGTTAATATTGACATAGTTTAGTTTATTTGAGATAATTAGGCATTTGTAGGTTTTTCTTTTTAAGACAGTCAGTAATTATATTAAATTAAAAGAAAAAGGCAAAAATACGAGCATATATATATATATATATATATATATATATATATATATATATATATATATATATATATATATATATATATATATATATATACAACCACTCAGGCTGGCCACAATTGGGCCAGACCTGAGTGGCCCAAACCCGCCTTCTCCCTTTCAAACAACAGCCCAAACAACCATTGCCCCAGTCTAGACCCAACAAACAAAGCGACACCGTTTAATAGGCATCATCACGATCTTTGATCCCCATCTCATCGAACGGCCACGGAAGCCTCCCCCATTTTGTATACATATGTCCAAACACCTTTAATACACATACACGACCAAACATCACCCTCCTAGTACCTCCTTCTACTGCTGTAACGCCTCACGTTGACCACCTCATTACCACTCCTTGACCACCGGCTTACCACCCTACTTCTGCCGCCGTAAATTGCCTCACGGCGGTGGCCGGCAACCAAACCTTCCCAAATTAACACCACTTAACCGTCATGACCTCTCCTACCCCATCACATGGCCAGTTTCTCTCTAATATGACTCCTCCATCTCGAATCTTTAAAAACAGGGCCATCGAAACCACCGTCTCTAGCGACCCTGTTCCAAACCCTTCCACCTTAACACCATAGGACCACTAGGACACCCTCTTCCCCGTCCTGTAATCCACTCCCCTCAAATCCCCCTCCATCACCTCGAATAGTCTCTGAAAGGTTGTCGGAAACCCTATCTCCGACGACCCGTTCCAAAGCAGTCCAATATTACACCACTAAGGCACCTCAACCCCCTCTTTCTAACCATGCATGTCACCCCTCTCAAATCATCCTGAAACTAATCGAAGTTCAATCCAAAGTTTAACCCTAAATCCCAAAACCTGCCAGAAATACCTCAAACTTCTCCTAGTCAGCCCTTGGTCCCTTTTGACACTAATCACACCACCCTTGACTCCCAAACACCCTCAACCACCAAACAAACCCAAATCTGAGACCACAATGAGGTCTCCGAAACTTGAAAACCCTCCCCTTGAGCTCTTAAATGGAAATTCACTGTCCTGAGTTGTTCAAAACCCTGTGGTAAGGGTCTATAGCCAGCTTGAAATGGCCTAAACGGAAAAGAAAAAAAAAGCTAAGTTTTCCTGTATATTTTCATTTTTAGCTGATTAAATGTTTGATTTCTTTTAATGACTGATTATTAGTTACATGTTTAATAGTTTGAATTTCTTTTATGTGATTTTTTCTTTTGGTTGTTTGTCTTGTTTATCCACAAGTTCTTCTGAAAAAGGGTTTCAATGTTCATATGCTTTGTTTGACACTAGTCTGGAAGTCTTTTGTCTCTTGAATAATTTCCTGCTAATATCAGCTCCTTGATCTTGAAATCTAGTTAATTCTGCTGTAATGTGAATTTTAGGGCTTAATTGACATCTATCTTCTGATTCTAGGATTTCTGGTTTGCCCCTAAGTATTTGATTGCCATAATGACTTTGGTTTTTCAGAATTGATGTTGGTTTAAGTTGATTTGGGGGGTTGGGACCTTTAGTTGTTCATTAGTAGCCTTTACCTGTTTCCTAAAGGTGATTCCTGAACTAAATTGATGTGTGTTTCTCAAGCATTTTGATTTAGGCATCTCTGAAAACTAAGTGTTGATATATGCTTTCTTTTGGATATTTTGTTCTTTTGTTTGTGTGCTGAAAGTCTACATTAAGGAATTAGTTTTAATACTTGTTCGTCTTGGTTGATTTTAAAACCTGCTAAGTCTTTTATTACAAGATTAAAATATGACCTGAATTCGATTGACCAAGGTCAATTGTAAATGAACTAGGGTCAAAGAATTGACCAAGGTCAAATTTCGGGGGTGGGTAATTTAGTAAAGAAAGTGAGGGTATAAGAGGGATTTGAACGTGTAAAAATCTGATACGAATCTCTTTTGAACTTTCTAGCAAGGACTAAAGCACAATTCCTGCCTCAAACTTGAGGCACAAGTTAGGAATTGAAGGACTACTTAGGCAAATTGCAATTTGAGTTAAGGACTAAAAAAGAAACAAGGTAAAATCCGATGCCCTAACAGCTTTACTGTAAAATGAACCATTTGGGGGCATTGGAAGGGATCTGAAAACCTTCTCTTTGAATACTGGAGCTGAAATACTGACTTCTATATATGCAAAATACCATCAGTACTGTTTGGATGATTTTTCTGAAGATTTAACTCTCTAAAACTTTGCTGAAATCTGGATACACTGTTTGATTGATTGTTGATTGCTTAGCTGGTCTCCTATATTTACTCATAGGCTCCTTTTTTACTTGAATTATAGGTACATTTCCTTGTTCATCTGATACATTGAAGTTCAAGTATAAAATATTCATGAATGTGCAGATTTGAGCTCTTTATGGCATTCTAAACCCTTTCCCTGTTTTCCCCTGTCCAGTTTTTGTTGGTTATAGCTGTATTGATAAGATAGTCCTTATGTTGTAGTTAAATGGAACTATTTCATTTTGTAAAAAGTGGACTCTAGAGACTGATCTATTTGTAACAATTGGACATTTGATTTATTTTTAAGATTGAATCATCAGTAGTGCTGGTAGTTAGTATATGACTCTTCTAGTTCATCATTTCTTGTTGTTTAGAAATTACTAAAATCTTGTCATTATGTATGGTGAGGTGCTCTAAAATTTCAAAGTGTTAGTAGTGTGGTGTTTTAGATCTATAAGCTGTAAATCAAAATCATAATTGAATTTTGAACAAACTAGATTCATATACTCTGACTGACGAGTATATGAATCATTGAGTTTAGATCCAATATTAAAACTTGATATAAAAAAATGATTGTTAGTACTTTCTTTGAGAATATGCATATGTTCAACTTTGTATACGGTTTTGGTCACTGAGGGCTGAACCCTTTTGTCCAAACCAATACTGGGCTCATACGCTAGGCCCAGTAAGTGCCCAAACATTGTAATCCAACACGTTTTTCTGGGCTGAGTGATTAACAACCCAAAACAGTCATAACAGTTATCAGTACAGCCTGAGCAATATGCGCTCCTGGGCTGGCCCAAAATCGATTTATCATGTGTTAATTGGCCATGAACGAGGCTAAGACCATGTGGTGTTTCCCGAGTACATAGTTTATACATAAAACAATTAAGGCATTTAAGCATCGGCAAGAGTAGAAAATCTAGCATGTGTTAGAATATCCTATAAGTGAAGTGAGCCATTGTTAATTCAAGCAAATACTATACTATGGATCCTTAATTCATTAAAACACGTAGAAAAAAAGGAAGTGCAGCTTAGAAAAATTTCATGGCCTTCCCATAAATGCCAATGACGTAGTTGCTATAGGCACGTGTTTAATAAAAAAACCTTCTTAAAATTAGGGTGCGCATTTATGTGACCCAAATCCTATTCTCAGTGGAATTAAAATATGTCTGAAGTTGCGGGTGCATTTATGTGACACGATTTGTGACGTGTTTTAATAACATTGCAAATTTTCCTAAAAATATGTTAAAAGTAGTTATAATTTGGAATTACGAGTTAACAGGTATCGCAAATAATATTTTATCCACTTATAATGAGATTAAGCGACCGTGCTAGAACCACGGGATCCGAGGGTGCCTAACACCTTCCCTCGGGTCAACAGAATTCCTTACTCATGAATTTCTTATTCGCAGACTCCAATTGGGTAGTCGAAATTTCCTCGATTTTGGATTTTAAATAAATCGGTGACTTGGGACACCAAAATCCAAGCCTATCCCAAGTGGCGACTCTTGAAATAAAAAATTAATCAAATCTCGAATAATGTCACTTTAATTGGAGAAGTCCTATACACGTGTTGCCTTTCGGGGTAACCACGTGTAAGCGGTAAAAAGGAGTATGACAAGTGGCAAGACGGCTTCGACTCCATAAACAAGTGAATAAGGAGTTGCTTGTGTTGGTGTGCGGTGAGTCATCCTATATGCCCATAGAGCTTCTTCCATATAGTCATTCCAATCTCGTTTGGATTTGGAGACAACTTTCTTTAGCAAGTTACATAGAGTTTTGTTGAATGCCTCATCTAGACCATTGACTGCAACATTGTACATCGAAGAGTTACGTTGCTTGAAGCAAAAGAGATCACAAACCTTATTCATCAACCTATTATCGAATGGCTTTCCATTATCCGTTATTATGTAACGAGGAATGCCATAAATAGTGAACATTTCCCTTCTTTACTTCCTTAAGAGCAACAACTTCAGCCTATTTTGAAAAGTGGACAGTTGCTGCTAGGATGTATAGGTACCTACCAGTGGACTTTGGCAGCGGTCCAACAACATCCAATCCCCAAGCGTCGAACGGCCAGAATGCCACGGTCGGGTGCAACACTTTAGGAGGTTGATGAATAAAATTTTCTTGGAATTGGCAAGCCTTGCATCTTCGAGCTTAGTCCAAGCAGTCATTTACCATTGTTAGCCAATAATATCCCATTCTTTTTATATGGAAGTGGAGATTTGGTCTAGATTGGTGTGACCCACATACCAGAGAATGTGCTTCTTGCAAAGCTTGGAGTGCTTCATCTTCCCTAAGAATCTCAACAGTACTCCCCCAAATGATATTCTATATAGGGTATCTTTGTAGTAAAGGAAGCGAGGTGTACGATGACGGATTTAGTTGTTCTTCGTGGATTTCTGGAAGTATACCATAGCACAAATAATTGATAATGGGTTGTCGCCATTCCCCTTTCTCGACTTTAGAAACAATGATAAGATGCTTGAGTTCATTTTCTTCACCTTCAGCCTCATTTGGCGGCGGTACTACACATTTTTGGCAGACAGTAACTTGTCCTTGATCAGGAAAGGTTGACGATAAAGCTAGGGCAGCTAAAGCATCTGCCTTCTTGTTTTCTTTCCTTGGCACATGCTGAATAGTCACATCACCAACTCTGCTAATGCTTGTCCTTTAATAGCCTTTTGAGGGATGTAAAAAATCTTGAACTTTTGAAATTAGAGGTACAATCTCGCTAGTCGATCATTAAGAACAGGTTTTGACATCACGAACTTAATGGCATTTGCCTTAGAAACAAGACGAAAAACATGACCTTGGATGTAGTGCTTCAACTTTTGAATTGAGAAGACTAGCGCCAAAACACAACTTTTCAATTGGAGAATAATTCTCCTCGTTTGATGTCATCATCCTACTCACGTAGTAAAGAGATTTTTCTTTTCCCTCACTATTTTCTTGGGCAAATAGTGCTCCAACAGACCTTTCTTGAGCCGCAATGTATAGTATTAACTGTTTTCTAGGTATAAGAGTTGCTAAAACTGGAGGCTTCATCAAGTAGGTTTTGATACTTTCGAAGGCATTGCTACAAGCTTGGTCGTACTGGAAAGGAATGCCTTTCTTCATGAGACGACTAAATGGTTTGCATCTCCCAGCTAGATTTGATATGAATCTTCTAAGGCATGCTAGCTTTCCTTGCTGAATTTTCAATTCATGGATATTCCGAGGCTAAAGCATTTTCAAAATGGATCCATTTTGGCTTGATCAATTGCGATCCCTCGATGTCGGACGATGAAACCAGGG
Organism: Nicotiana benthamiana; assembly: GCA_034376525.1. Taxonomy (NCBI): domain Eukaryota; kingdom Viridiplantae; phylum Streptophyta; class Magnoliopsida; order Solanales; family Solanaceae; genus Nicotiana; species Nicotiana benthamiana. The sequence continues at coordinate 6,028,492 of CM067326.1, forward strand.
AACTTTACAGAAGTAACTCCAAAGGCATATTTCGATGGATTCATCCTAAGTTGGTACCTTCAGAGCCATTCAAATACCATTCTCAAGTCCTTCAAGTGGTCGCCCTTTCTCTTGATTTTACCACCAAGTCGTCAACAGAGCATTCGACATTCTTGTGGAAAAGATCGTTGAAAATATTTTGTATATCCCTTGGAAAGTAGCACCATTAATTTTCAAGCCAAAAGGCATTACCTTGTAGCAATAAATACCCTTGGGGATACGGAACGGAGTAAGCTTTTCATCTTTTGGCGCCATGCAATTTGGTTATAGCCTGATGAACGGTCCATAAATAACATTTCCTCGTACCCAGTAGTAGCATCGATCATCAGTTATGGAATGGGAAGCGGGAACTCAACTTTCAGACACACATTGTTAAGATCCATAAAGTCAACGCTCACTCAAATCTGGCCATTTTTCTTCCTTACAAGGAAAATACTTGAAACACATGTTAGATATTTAACTTCACGAATAAAGCTAGCTTCGATGAGTTTGTTAACTTCTGTTTCAATCAAGGGAACCAAGTCTGACCTAAAATGCCTTTAAGATGTTTAACAAGGCGAGCACCATTTTTTACTACAAGGTGATGGACTGCTACTTTCGGGTCCAAGCCATACATCTCTTTGCAACTCCAAGCAAAGACGTCCCTAAACTCCTTGAGTAGCTCAATATAAGTGCTCTCTTCATCAGCTTCTAGTAAAACTTAGGTAGGTGGGTCTTGGCTCTTCATTGGTGCCAAGGTTAACTTCTTTTAAGGAATCAATTATCATCTTTACTCCTTCTTCAAGTTCAGTTGGAACATCTTTTGCATCTTCATCTTCTTGAGGTTCCCACTCGCTGAAGGATATGCGATAACACATTGAAACGTCCTTTAATTCTGTATTATCCTCCATTGAAGATGGAACACCATTCTTGCCTTGTACAGTACCATGATACGAAGAACCTACACTTTCTTCATCTTCGTCACGTTCCTTAGTGTAGACCACATTATATCGCTTTTGCTTCAGTACTTCTTTACATGGAACCACAAGTTTTGTTTGTCGCTTCATTCTAGAAGGAACCAAACTTTGGAAATACTTAGAGATCTTCTGGATCTTGGAGGAAGCGGGTGTTCTTATGCTTTGAAAATTTCTCTGGAACTTGTTCCCCTCTTTAATGAATCCAATCTTTCAAACACGGAGGTCCTCACACGTGATTTTCCAAGTCGATCAAAGATAGAAGGCTTGTTAGAAGTGGCAGATTCGTCTTCTACAGTGATATAATTGCTACTCACGCTTCTTATGGATATGCACACCGGTGACGGTTTCTTGTATCCCAAACCTTCACGTGGTTGTCTCGTTGTAGCTTCTGATGGGAGCTTCCCTAACTTTGACGGCTCATTGGGATTGTATCCATCTTTTACAAATAGCTTGGAAGTGTTAGGATCAAAGCCTTCATCTGTTCGCTTTGTAGGAGTGCCACATTTTGCCAATGATTTTGGGCTACAAACCCTCGAAACAGTTTCGAGGACAACTTTACTGTCTTAATACATTTTATCGGAAGAGTTAAGTCCTTTAGCGTCTTGATTTGGAGATTAGATGATCGCCCTTGTCTTTCTTCCTTTTAGGGACATATTGGAGCACATGACTTACTTTATTGCCATAAGATGTAATTCATCCTTTATGAGATTTATTCACATTGGCGTGTACCTCCTTAGTAACAGCTTTGGCTTTACCAACAGTCACCTCTGTCTTTTAGTTATGGGCTCGTCATTCTTTCTTTCATGCCACCATAGATTTTATCTCCTTCACAATGCGGTTCTTCAAGTAGAACTTTGCATCGGTGAAGTGTGACTCAGTCTCGGTGAATGAATCATTATCAACAACTATCTTCTTCTCGACTTCACCCTCATAGTATTTTGAACATTGATGGTAGGTAGATGGAACCACTTTGTTCTCATGTATCTAAGGCTTTCCAAGCAAGACGTTGTATGAAGTCTTTGCATCAATTACATGTAGCCATGCACTTGATTGCATATCTTCAATGGTGATTTCCAACCCAACTGCGCTTATGGCTTTTTTCCACTTGGTTGAATCCTTGGATCATCACATGACTTTCTGAGAGTTCGTTCATGGGAATACCAAGTTCTTTCATAGTGTGGATTGGAAAAATGTTCAATGAGGATCCTCCATCAACCAAAATTTGATTTACCCTTTCATCGTGCATATGGGTGTGCATTCGAATTGGTTTATCGATAAATCGAATCGATTATTTGTTATCAGTTTATCGCTTTCGATTTCGAATTTGAAATTTTCCTTATCGAGTTATCGATTTTGATTTCGATTTTGACCTTTTCGGTTATCGGTTTATCGATAAACTGATAAGATATACTTTAAAAAAATTTAACCTATTTTTTTTACTTTTATTCTATAATACCCTTTCCTTTACCTAAAGTCCCTATCCCTATTATTTCATCTAACGGAAGGAATGATCATATTTAAAGCTCAAGTGAATGAATTCAAATAAATGAAAAATAGAATTACCCGTGATGATGTATTTTTTATACCATTGGAGTGTTGGTGGCATACATTTGATCCCTTACTTTAGTTTCATTGCATGTTCTTGTTGACATAATTTTAATGTTATAAACGGTGTTCGTCTTATTTTAGTTTCTTTTTGTCCATATTAGTTAGGCGTGTTTATAGCGATATACTTTTGGTAGAATCCCGCAAATTTTCTTATTGGTGTAATCTATAACCGAATCGATAAGCCCCAAAAATCGATAAATCAAAATCGAAAAAATCAAAACCTTATTGAAATGATAACGATAAGCATATGTACAAATCGATAATCGATAAGGGTCAGAATCAAATTGATAAATCGAATGCACACCCATAATCGCGCATATAGCCAACCAGGTACAATGGGCAGTTATGAGGAGTGTCACCCGGCAAAAGATCATTATTTTTGAACATGACCTTTTCCTCACAAGCATTAACTTCTTGAGGAGTGGACTCGATAGGCTTTTCCGAAGATGGTGCGAACAGTAGGTCATAGTGCTTTTCTTCCCCTTTGTCAGCATGGCAACAAGAGGTCTCAATACCCTCATGGGAAATCTTCGTACGGAACCAACTTGGTAAGAATTCCTCCAAGGTTACTAGATGTCATGGATTTTGAGGGTGGTGCACCTCCACTTTTGCTTTCTTCCTTATTGATTGTTCAACTGATTCTTTTTGTGGACTCCTTTGTGGCGCCTACGACGAGTCACCAACGTCAAACCTTCATTATCATCAAGTTGAGCATCTTCAACTTTGTTGTTCACTAGTAATTCTTCAGTTTTGATTCCTTTTAAACTGCATAACTCATCTAGACTGAATGAGCCAAAGGTGATAGAGACTTGGTTCACGCTCGCTTTCTCATCTTTAAGCACAATCTTCTTTTAATGGGCCAAGTTCATAACTTTGTCCTTGAAGGCAAATGACTTCTCCGAAGAGTGGATTACAAGTCGATGATATTTGCAGTAATTTGGGTTATTCATTTTCCCAGCTTCATTTAGTCGTTTCGTCTCCGGAAGTTCAATAATATTTAACTCGAAGAGTTCTTCGAAAATGGCTGGCATATCAGAATCCATGAATGGGTACTCTTCTCCTGCATTTCTTTTAGAGTCAACTTCACTTGGCTTATCTTGAAAAGAAGTGGATTTCATACTATGCTTCTTGCTCACCTTCACCGTGAACCTCACAGGTGACGTGTTGACATTCATAGCTTCTTTGCTTTTAGACTTGGGTACGAACTTACCCCACTTCCTGACTTCTTACTTGTCGTTCCTTTTGCGAGTTTCATAGATGGGCTACCTTTCACTTCCTGCAGAGGGCATTCTCAGTTCCATGTCATGGGCACGAGTTGCAAGTTCTTTAAATGTGCCAGGCTTGATACTTTGTAAGATGTAACACAATCCCCAATACATGCCTTGGATGCACATCTCTATGCCTGAAGCTTCACTAAGCCTGTCTTCGCAGTTGAGGCTTACATTCTTCCAACGATTGATAAAGTCGATAACTGGTTCCCCCTTTCGTGGACGAGTATTTGTAAGTTCTTTCATACTCACAGTACGTCTCGTACTACAAAAGTTATTGAGGAACTCTTGCTCTAGTTGATCCCAACTATCAATAGATCCAGCCACGAGGTTTGTGTACCGGTCAAAAGCATTTCCTTTTAGCGAGCGGACAAACTGCCTGATGAGGTAATCTCCATAAGTCCCAGCATTGTTGCATGTCTCCAGGAAGTGTGCCATATGTTGCTTTGGGTTACCTTTACTATCAAACTGTTGAAACTTTGGGGTTGATAGCCAGCAGACATCTTCAACGTATCAACCCTTGAAGTGTACAACTTTGCATACGTAAAGGAGGATGTGGTAGCAACCTCATATTTGTTCTTAATTGTTCCTTCAATGAACTCCTTCAGTTGACCTATTAGAATCATCCCTTCATATGAGACATGGATAGCTTTAGTGGATGTTGCTTGTGTTGGGGGAAAGTTACTCTTTAGAACTTCTGGGAGCTTGCCGGGTGCATGGGTGGATTCTTCTTCCATCAAGATTCCCACCCTGTCTGTTAGCTTATCAATTATAGCCTCTTGATTTTGCATGAATTTGGTCAAGCTAGTGATTACTTCTGCCAAGTTTGCCAACTGCTCCTCCACGGATGAAGTATTTGTCACCATGGCTCGCATGATTGTCGTGGACTACGGAGAGTAACATGGATTTTCATACAGATTGATCCTTGATATGCTCATGCTATGTGGTGTAAGTGGGGAGGATCCATCACTTGAAGCATCATCTTCCTTCACAGCAGAGTGCTTGGATCCATAGAGGTCAAGCAGAGCAAGGGTTTTCTTGATCTTTTCAGCAGCATCGCTTCGTCCTTCAGATGCGTTTGTGGAAGATCTTGCTCCTTTTGAGGATGAAGATCCGAAAATAGTGGTTGACGCAGACGACACTTAGGGTGCTTGTTGTCGTAAAGAGCTTGTTTTGCTCCTCGTAACTGGTCCAAAGCTTCCAAAGGTAACATCGAGGATGCTTTCCACGTCAACATAGAACCTGGAGTTAGCATCCTTGGTGGAAGTTGAACCGGAGTTGATTTTCTTTGCAACCATTTCAATATTCTTGAACTTTGGTGATTGAAAAGTTGAGATGAGAGGTAGAGATTGTCCCACCGGGAGTGCCAGAATTTGTAGATAATAAATTGCTTTGAGAAAATAAAATCAAAACCGAAAAAATATAGCAATAATCATAGCATTTTATTTCGAATATTCGAGTGTTATAATCTCAATGGATCCTCTGATTCTATTTTCCACAGTAAATAAAAGATATTTTAAGCTTGTTCTTGAATTTTATTTTATTTTAATGCAAGTGCTTGAGGCCTGATCTTGATCGTGACGTATTTTTAGTCCAAGGGCTTGCAGCTTGTTCTTGGATCTTTGTGTTGATTTTTTTTATCCTTAGAACACTCAAATGCTTGTAGCTTTTAGAGAAATCTGAAGCATTTGATCCACAAGCTCTCTCTTGCTTCTTGTTATAACTTCTAGTGTGTTTTCTGAGTTATGAAGATCCCTATTTATAATTGTGGAAGGGAAGAGTTATGATAAGAACAAACTCTTTCTGAACAATCAAATTAAAGTGTGACATGGCCGCATTTGATTGGCCAGAATATACCACTTGCACACGTGACGCAATTTCATTGGTCTTTCTGTGTGACTGGGCATGCCTTGTCATTTTGACGCGTGACATGATCATATTAGCTCTTCCGTTTGACTTGGCGCGCCACGTGGTTAGTCGTTTGACACATAGCACCAAACTGGGCCTCTAGGAAGATGACATATTGAGCTTAATGAAGTGGGCTCATCACTTTAGCCAATTAAATGGACTAACCCAACGTATTTATATTTATTTATTTAATCCATATATATTGAGCTTATAATTAATCCAATTATATTAGTTCAACAAATTTATTTGAACTGATATATCTTGAATTTTAAAATATTGTCCCAACTATTTTACGAATTTAATTCTAATAAAATATATATGTCTAAAGTTGCTTCAAAGAGTTTATAATTCCACATTTATTCCAGCAATTTAAATTAATTAAGCCTTATGATTGAATGGATTTGATAATGGCCAAAATAACGCAGGAAATTGATAGGTTGAAAGTCAAAACTTTGATCTCATTACCAAATGGGGCATGATTTGTCTGGTAAGTTGCAAGTAATCTTAGGTAAATTTGCAACGAGAAAAGAACGATTTCACTGGACTTAGTTTGATTTTGAATCTTCATCCATTAGAAAACAATACTACTATAAAGTACTTACTATTTAGTTTCTTGCTAATTGTACACCGGCGTGAAAAAACTTGTCAAAATGATAACAGTATGCCTATCATCACTTCTGATGAGTGAATGTCCAATTTTTATGAGTATTACATTTAAAATTGTGGAAATTGGAGAGAGTTGCAATTTGTGGGAATAATTTGGTATTTCTATTAACAACAAAGAAAATTAGGTAAATGGACTAAAAAATTTAATGAATGAATCGGTCTAAATATTGAACAGTTGCAATCAAATTTGTCCGCAAATAATCTCGAATCAAAGTCAAGATAATTAACTTTAAACAAAGATTATAAGTTCTCTACACTTACTTGTTGAAAGTGTTAGTCGTAACAATTTTGTGTAAGAGAAGCTGGAGTTGAAATTTTGATGATATAATCGATTGAGTTTAAGGGGTTATCAATTCTTAGCGGAGATTCCATGATGAAGCTCAAGTTGTACCCAAAGTTTAGTCAATAGTACTGTCCCAGTGCACCCCATAACCAAATAAAGTGGGAAGAAAATATCCAATCAAACTTTTGTATGGCCAAACAATGTTATCATTTAAGATATTTTTCCTCGAAACACAAGCACATCACTCATTCCCCCCAAAAAAAAATTTGAAGGAATTAAAATGGGAGTCCTAAACTACTGCTATCTCTCAGCCACACCCATATCTCAAGATTCTGCAAATAGTTCTACCCCATCTTCAATTCCAACACAGAACAAGGTTATTTTCCCCCAGCAGAAACCTGTGTAACTGTCCACTGAAGTGGTTCCTGGGGACAATGCTGCCCCACCCACTACAACTAAGCTCAGTAAGTATTGGGGTGAGGATGTGGATCCTCTCACCTCTGATGATTATATCTGGAACAAAGAATTTATGGGTCGTATGAAGAAGTATATTCAGGACCCTCAACAAAATTCCCCTTCTTCTCCCTCTGCTCCTGTGAAGGTATAATCTTTGACTAATTAGCTACTCCCGTGTCCCATTTTATGTGGATAGTTTGTCTGAACGACAAGTTTAATAAATAAAGAAAATTTTGAAATTTGTGGTCTAAAAGTAATTGACAGATATTTGTTTAAGGGTAGAATGACAAGTTTAAAGTTAAATTGTTTCTAAATATAGAAAGGGGTCATTGTTAAATGAAAGTATGCTTATATCTTTGTCATTAGAATTTGAACTGTTGTGGCAAATTGTCTTGCAAATTGTTCTTAAAGCAACAAGGCTTTCATGCATCTACTTGTAATTGTTGGCTATTGAACCTCCTTAGTCTCTGTTGTGTTTCAGTTAATATGTTTTGTGATGGAATCTTCTCTTAATTGGTAGGCTTCTCTTTATTGGTGTATATCCTGGTTTTTCTGCGTGATGGGCAGTTAACCATCTTGTTCATTCAATGGCTTCCTCCTCTATTTTATAGTAATTAATAGGAATCTCAATTGCACGAATGTGTTTTATATGTATGTATAGTACTCTATACTGAAGAAGTTGGAGGGAATCTCTTCAGTCCAGCTTGTTGGCTACTTAAACTCTCACCTTGTTGGCATAGCGGAGCTAGGATCTTCACTAAAGGCTGTCAAATTTTAAAAAGGAAATACATGTAGAAGTCAAGGGGATCCAACACGTCGTATTTATACGTTAAAACAAAATTACCTATTGAGACAATGTAATTTTCCAGCGAACAGCTATCTGGCTCTATTGCGGGAGTTCGATTTCCCACCTTGTAATCCCTTCCGCTGTTTCCGTTTCTCCCTCCCTCTATAAACAACAACAACAACAACAACTACCCAGTATATTCCCACCAGGTGGGGTCTGGGGAGGGTAATATGTAGACGAGCCTTGCCCCTACCCGAAAGGGTAGAGAGGCTGTTTCCAATCGACCCTCGGTCTCCCTCCCTCTATGTGTGATAAAATTTTATAAGAAAGATGCTGAAGAAGTTTCTGTTGCTTTATATGGTAGTAAAGACAAATGCATACCAGTTTTGTTAGAATGGTCGCCAAATTTGCTTGTGATTTGACATCTTTACAGGAAGAGACATCGGGATTTCTTAGCTTAAACAGAGTCATGAGTCTTGACAGGTGTGATCTTTTTCTTCTTTTTGTTATGATGTTTGGAATTCTGTTTTCTTCTTAAATTTGATCTCATATGGAGAATGTAGTTTGGAAATTGACTTGACCAAGGAGCTAACATCCCCTTCAGAACCTGTTCAAGAACCAGAAGTTGAAAATACTCAAGTATGTAGTAACTTTAAAACATCTTTGCAACTTTAAGCATTAAACTTCTCCACTTGCATTGCTGAAACCTAAACTGATTTTCAGTCACGTTTAAGTGCATCTCAAAGATGGCGGCCAGCACCAACACGACGCGAGCAGGAGCAGTGGGACAAAGCTGCCAAGGCTGCAACTGGGGGCAGTGTACGTCATTGGAACTTGCAATTAGTTCATTTCTTGAAACTTAGTTCATAATACATATTGTGCAATATGCTTCTCTAACTTATAATTCTGAAATTTCGATCACCCAGGAAGTGATGTTCACGGAATTAAGAAAGCCAAAAGGGGATCCAAAGGTTTTGGCTGCTCAGTCAAGGGAACAGTATCTTAAGGTTCTTGTTAGCAAATATTCCACATAAATCATTCTTGGATGAGTTCTGTGAGTTTCCAGTTCACCGTTTGATTGTTTCACTTTTTTCTTCTTTGCAGTTAAAGAATAAATTGCAACTCCTCACACTTGGGATTGGTGGTGTTGGAGTGATTTCAGCTTATATCTCTTATTCTCCTGAAATAGCAGCAAGGTAACCCTACGACATGCTTCAATTCCTTGAAGTGTCTACCTTTGTAGAGGGACGTGGCCCCTATTTATTGCAAATCGTTCCACCAATTAGTTTATTGGTCCCTTAAGGTTGCCACTTCGGTAGAATTTCTGGGTGAAGGGACTTTTAATATGCTTATTTCTTCTGAAAATAAATGTTTGTGATATCTGGTGAAATGTATCGCAGCTTCTTTGAATGAAATAACTTAATCTGTTAGTATTCTTTCAATTTCCTCCATCGGAACTGGATTTTTCATAGCTTCTCTTTACTTAAACCTTAAATATACTTCTGCTTCTTCAATTAATGTAAGCAATCTTTATCTTGTTCTGTTATTTTGGCGCGATGTTGCACTAATGCACACAAGCTTGAAAGGCGGTGCTAATAAACTGTGGTATATACCATTGTTGCAGTTACGGTGCAGGGTTTATTGGTTCATTGATGTACATGCGTATGCTTGGGAACAGTGTGGATTCTATGCAGTCAGATGGACCCAGAGCACTTATCAAGTACACTTTTCATATTTTTTTTACCATAGCCAAAATGAACATATATCAGTAGTTTTGCTTAAGAAACTGAAATATTCCAGTTTCTATGTCACAATTTATTTGTTTTAGTGTCCTGCTTGATCAGCATGTTAAGAGTACCTAAGTAATAAAGGACATCATAACAGTCCTGAGTCCAGGGTAAAAAGCAAAGTATGTCTGTTTGTCTTGTGCGCATTCTGATTCCTGTTCCCTTGCTTGCAACATTCTCTCCGTTGTCTGTCCTTTGGGCAAGAAAATTAATAAAATACTCCATAAGAAGATGATTAAGAATTAAAAGACAAATATAAATATGAAGAAGAGGAGAAATACTGAGGTCAAACTATTTTCACACCAGGTGTGTTTTATCCATTGATCGGTCAGGGAACCACCAGAAAAAATAGGATCCTAACTGGAATTGTATAATTTTTGTATAGTTTCTCCAGAGTGTTCAAAATAAGCTGCCATTTTACAATACAAACTTATCTGGAAGAGCTGAAGAAACAAATCTTGATCAGCAGGTTGTAAATGAATAAGAAAACATTCAATGAAGTAAAACACTTGGTCAAATTTTAATAGGTAAGTGTACTGTTTTGGTAATTCTACTTACAAAGTAACATTACGAAGATGTGTGCAAAGGAACCTGTACTCCTTTTACTAACACAAGGATTCCGTGAAGTCCAAAAGTCCGTACCATTTACATTGTTCATCCTACACTGAACAACCAAAAGATATAAAGTTCTATACTGCATGTTGTGTATACAAAGAAGAAAAACTTAGTCAATTGAAAATAAAGAAGAGAATTTACATCGGATAACCTCATTGTGCGTTCTGTCTTCATTGTTTCTTGTATTAGCTCATAACATAGCAATACTTGTTTCTTTGTATAGATGAGTCTGTTGTTTGGGACTAAGACGAGTAGCTGTATCCTAGAAAAAGACTACTTTGTGCTTTTATTGATGATCTTACCAGAAGCTTTTACTCGCAGGGGAGCTGTTGGGCAGCCAAGGCTATTGGTTCCTGTTGCTTTGGTCATGATTTTTAACCGGTGGAATGGGTAAGATCTACCACTATTACCATCTTGAATAAAAAATATATATGGTTTGAGATCTAATGTTAGTAATTTCCCTTTTTGGATTTGTTCGAGGGCAATAAAAACAATTAAATTCCTTGTGGATGTCAAGTAAGTTGTTAGAAAATGTATTTCTTCAGAAAATTACAGTTAAAGAGAGTAATTCTTTTTTTCTTTTTCTGCACTTATTTCTGTCAGAGAAGCTTAAACAAGAAAAACCAGTTTCTTTTAAAGCTCCTGATTTGCAGGACTCAAGCTGGAAAAGTCATTCCCGTTGAATCTTTTAAACCTGTTTTCCCAAAAAATTTCTGCTCATTCAACGCACAAAAATGTAGGAGAGTTAACTTTTTCCGCGCTTCCCTTTTCCTACTACCCTTGCAAACTAAAGGATGCCTTAATGACTTTTCTTTCATTGTTGTAGAGCAAGTATTAATGCTTATACCTTGTCGAGAGTTGCTTAAGCATCTGGTCTTTCAAATTGCTATATTGGTTTTCATTGCAGGATCCTAGTCCCCGAGTATGGATTCATGCACCTCGAGCTGATACCCATGCTAGTGGGATTCTTCACTTACAAGATTGCAACTTTTGTCCAAGCAATCGAGGAAGGTGTAACAATTGTTCGAAATAAAACACAAGCTTAGCTCTAGTTGCTATGATTTACATCCACTTCTGATGAAAATAGTAGGTATGCTTTGATTCGACTGTTCCATCAAAGATTACAACAACAACAACAACTACCCAGTATAGTCCCACAAAGTAGGGTCTGGGGAGGGTAATATATAGACGAGCCTTACCCCTACCCGAAAGGGGAGAGAGGCTGTTTCCAATCGACCCTCGGCTCAGTGAAAGAAAGGAAAAACAAAAACAAAAACAAAAATAAAAGAGCATTAGTAAGTCCAGCAGAAATAGCATAAATAATTATCTTAACATAAGAACCATAAATAAAATAGCATGCAATAATATCATACAGTAACTACCATAAATAACTACCCTAAGGGAGTCACAATCCAAAACACAAATCATCTATGGATAGCCCTACCAAGCCTCACCCAACCCCCGGAGAGTAGTATGAAAACTATAGGGATCCCTATCCTACAACCCTGATACTAGACCTCCAGACTTTCCTATCAAGGGTCATGTCCTCGGAAACCCGCATTCTAGCCATGTCATGCCTAATCACCTCTCCCCAATACCTCTTAGGCCTCCCTCTGCTTTGCCGAACGCCGACCGTCGCCAGCCGTTCACAACTCCTCACCGGGGCATCAGGACTTCTCCTCTGCACATGCCCGAACCACCTCAGCCTCGCTTCTCGCATCTTCTCATCCACCGGGGCCACCCCCACCTTCTCTCGAATAACTTCATTCTTAATCTTATCTAACCTGGTGAGCCTGCACCTCCACCCGAGCATCCTCATCTCCGCAACCTTCATTCTCTGAACATGAAAGTTCTTCACTGTCCAGCACTGCGCCCCATACAACTGTTCCATCAAAGATTCTTTATAATTACTAGGAATCTAGATTGAACACATTGTCTTTAAGTTTTCTCATGTTCTATATTTCTTGTTGCAGAGGCAAACTTCAGGAAGATCTTTACACATGGATTCAAAAGATCAGCTAGAACGTCTATACTGGTTTATTTCTCCATACCACGATTGAACAGTAAACAATTGAAATTGTGGGGGAAATCGAATGGTTCTGAATTTGTCAGAGAATAGATAGAATAATGGGAAATTCGTGATTTTCCTCGTGTAAATTCTTTCGGTTATATATTCGGAGTGTCAAATGAAACATCTGAAGAAAAGAAACTTTAAGGTGATAATGGCAAATTCATATTCACAAGATTATGTCCAAATTTGTCTTTGAAAAATTATTTATCCATATCCTTTATCAAACGTTTGCTTAAAGAATGGCCTTTTCATTATCAAAACATATTTTGTATACCCTTCATTTCTAATGAAACTCCAATTGGCATATTAAACAACAAATATTCAAATATCGGGGAATTGCCCAATGTTATAATGTGTTCTCGATTTATCACATAATGGGTACTAATGTTTTAAAAGGTGAGGGCGTGAGGCGAGGCGTTTTACCTCTGACGAGGCGAGGCGTAAGCCCTGAGACATGGGGCGTAAGTCCCACGGATCTTTAAATTTTATTAATTTTAAGATAGTATAAAATAAAAAATTAATTATAAAAATTACATTAAAATCATAAAATTATAACAAATAAAATATTTATAAATTATAATTCAACTATGAATAATACGAAAAGTATGAAATATTGCATAATACGTAAATTAGTTGCAACGTCATTACATTCAAATATCAAAAGTGATGTATTCAATATGAAATCTTATATGTATCTCTTAAAGAATAATATGTCTTGACAGAATTTCTATATTATAATTTGATATTTTTCTTAAAATACTCTTTTTATTTGAAAGTGAATTTATATAAAAATTATAATTCACAATCTAAATATGATTCTCTAGCATAATTTATTTTAAAATTTCAACAAATTAATAAAGTGACACATAATTCACCATACAATACCATGATAACTAATTATTAATTTATAAATAGTTACTAGCTAATAATGAGCTATTAAATTAATAAGTCTCTTATCTCGAAAATGTGAAAAAAAATATTTAAAAAAATAATTATAAAAAGGTTATGGACTATTATATAGTAAAGACAAACAAAAATTAATAAATAAATACTTTTTAAATGAAAAATTTATTTAAAATTAACTATCGTAGTAGTCTTAGTGGATAACGTGCACTAATTTTTATTTTAATTATGACATAAAATGCTCTCAACTTAATGATTTATGCTTAAGAAAAACTAATTTTGAATAGTCAATAATTTATTGAGAAAATTTGAGAATTTACAATGTTAGTTACACACAATTGCATAAAGTTCAATCAGGCGAGCCCATGACGCTTGGCGTTGGGCGTGTCTGGGGAGTAAGCCCTGATGACCGAGGCGTAAATCTCATGGAACTAAGTCTCACACATAAATTCAATGGCATTTTATGAGTTCTCCGCCTCGAGGCGAGCCCCGAGGCGAGTCCCAATTTTACCTATTAAAACAGAGATGGGTACAATACAAGATTGAGAATATCGTGATTTCTCCGTGTAGATTCTTTCAACTATATTTTCTGACTCAGTTGATGTGATAATGGCTAATTAGTGAACAATTATCAAGAGTATTATGGATATTTCCGAAAATAGTAAAATTCTGGAGCTTCATAATTCTGTTTAGGGGTGTTCATAAAAAAACCCGAAAACTCGAATCAAAAAGACCAAAAAAATGGTTTGTGTTGGTTTTGAATTTAAAATTCCAATCAAATTTAGTTTGGTTTTGGTTTTGGTTTTAACCAGAAAACAACCGAACCAAACCGGCCATAAAAGTTGCTATTTTACATTTATTACACACACACATACACACACACACAGATATATATATATATATTTCCGAAAATAGTAAAATTCTGGAGCTTCATAATTCTGTTTAGGGGTGTTCATAAAAAAACCCGAAAACTCGAATCAAAAAGACCAAAAAAATGGTTTGTGTTGGTTTTGAATTTAAAATTCCAATCAAATTTAGTTTGGTTTTGGTTTTGGTTTTAACCAGAAAACAACCGAACCAAACCGGCCATAAAAGTTGCTATTTTACATTTATTACACACACACATACACACACACACAGATATATATATATATATATATATATATATATATATATATATATATATATATATATATATATATATATATATACATATATATATATATACATATATACATACATACATATGCGAAGTTTCAAAAAATTAAATGGTAAATGTTAATTGTTTGCACTTTTAGTATAGTTATTTACCTTTACATTCTAGTTTGATTGGTAGTTTTCTTTTGCTAAGTGTAAGAATCTCTTTCATGTTAAAAATAATATATTTTTAATTCAGTCCTTAAATTATTCATCACTATTTGATTCAATTGTCATCAATGTATCTTGATAAATAATAGATTTCTCAACGGGCAATTGATTTGATAGTGTTGCATTGAAAATGTAGTCTTCGAAATATGTGATTGGTAGTGTATGTCTTATATTTATGAAAAAATTGACAAATGACCGAAAAAATCGACAGAAACCGAATGAGAAAAAATCGACTTAGTTGGTTTGGTTTGGTTCTAATATTTGAAAAACCGACTTACTTGATTTGGTTTCTTTTAGGAAAAAATCGATCCAAACCGAACTATGAACACCCCTAATTATGTTTCATTTGTTAGATATATGGACTTATATCTACATACATATGAACAATATATGGATTAATTATATGTTATGTGCTATCTTTTGGGTTGGCCTAAATTGGTGGTCTTATGGACATTGTTAAGGGGGCCAATATATTGTCATATAAAGTGTAGGACTAATGTGTAGATACCCAAAAGGGTAACCTTAGTTAATGATGGGCTAACTAAGGTTATATACATGTAACTATGGTTACATGCTTATGACTTTTGAGTTTCATAACTCATATGTTATAAGAGGGGAATTATGGTTTCCATAAGAATGCAAGACATTCTCTTCTTCTTCCACCCATTGAGAGAGAGAGCCATTGTTGTCTTGCATATCAAGTGGAAAACCATTCCTCATATTTGTCTTGGATATTCTTGTGAAAGCCATACCTCTTGGGAAAACTTCAAGATATTCTTCAAGAAGGATTAAGGAGCTTTCAAAGCCAAACATTTGGACAATCTTCAAAAGGACTAAGGATTTCCACTTATGGATTCAGATACGCTTCCGCTTATGTTGTTATTCTAAGTAATTCGATATGAAGGCTAAAGTTTTTTATTTGGATTCATTCCAACAATTGGTATCAGAGCCTACTTCATATTTGGATTATTTGGAAGTTCATGAAATTCGTGTTATATAAAGTTTATGATTAAGTTAAGATAGAATTTTGATTATGAAATTCTAGTACCATGATATAGCATGATTTCATGAATGATGTGTTGTTGATGAACTTTGGTGTTTCAATATCTTGTTAACTCTATATGAAATGAAACATTGAAATTTGCATGATTTTGGTTGATGAACAACATGATTTCTTGTCTAAGTTTCTTGTTGAAAACCATATTAAGTCGTTGGACAGAATGGTAAGATAATCGATTATCTTCTCCAGATAATCGACTATCTCGTAAAGTTCACCAAAAATTTGCAAAACAGAAGCAGCAAATAATCGACTATGCATTTTGAATAATCGATTATTGAAATTTTTTTGAAATAACACTGCAGGATATTCGATTATTCAGCCAGAATAATCGATTATCTGGAGTTTTTCAGCAAAAATTGGAAATTCCAGAGAGCCAAGATAATCGATTATCCTAAAAATATAATCGATTATCCTAGTTTTTCAGCAAAATTTGAGATTCCAGAAGGCCCAGATAATCGATTATCAGGCTCAGATAATCGATTATCTGGCCATAAATTGCAGAAACGTTTTGTTTTCTGGCTGTTTAATGAGGACATAATGTAAGAAACGTTTTTCATAATTAATGAAACGTTTTAAGTATTAAGTTTTCAAGTTTTTTTTTAATTGTACATTAATAATATGTCAATTAATATTCAGTTTTTTAAATTATTAATGTTTTATACATTAATATTCAGTTTTTAATATTAATTGTTTTTTAGTCCATCATGCTTCAGATTTTGGTATTATCCAATTAAGACTAAAACAATTAATATTCAGATGTTACATGTCAAAACATGTAAATTTTCAGTTAAGATTCAATATATGGCTTAAGGAACTATATGATTTAGCATCTAATATTTTAAATTAGTCAATTGAAGAATTATGTTGCCAAAGTAACCTCTTTTGTGTAGATTGATTAATCTTGAAATATAAGATGACTGTGGATGTTAGTCTTCCATGCGTTTAACACCGGCCCGAAGGAAGGTCGTTATTTGGCAGGAATTCGAACATGCTTGTGGTGATAAATATGTGACAATTATTCGGTTTTCCATGTGAATATTAAGTTGGCCCAAAGGAAGGCTTGATATTTGACAGGAGTTTATTGTCAATATTTGATCACTACACCAAGAGTACCACTTACAAGTTGATTTTCTGTCCAAAGACTAAAATCAATGTTGTGCTAGGTATCTTGTAATGGGATTTGCCTATTTTGAATCTGTAAACTAAAGTTAAAGTTCAAGTAATTGTAAGCATGTATTAAGTTATCCTTGTTCTATTTTCAGTGAATTCTTCAGCTGCTTCGATATCTGCTAATATAAACAGCATCCCTGTGCTTAACGGCACAAACTTTAAGGAATGGAAAGAGAACATTGTGACCGTTCTCGGTTGCATGGATCTAGACCTTGCACTTCGGATTGAGCAACCTGCTTCTCTTGAGGATACATCTTCTTCTGATGAAAAGAAGGAGATGGAGAAGTGGGAACGCTCAAATTGCATGAGTCTAATGATCATGAAACGTGCAATTCCAGAATCATTCAGGGGCACTATGAATGATGAAAGTAATGCCAAAGTTTTCCTTGAAAACCTTGAAAAGCGTTTTTCACAAAACGAAAAGGCGGAAACAAGTACTCTTTTGAGTAAACTTGTTTCCATGAGGTATAAAGGCAAGGGAAACATAAGGGAGTACATTTTGGAAATGTCTCATCTTGCTTCGAAACTTAAGTCACTCAAGCTGGAATTACCTGAGGAACTGCTTGTGTACTTAGTTTTGATATCTCTTCCTGCACACTTTAATCAGTTTAAGGTCAGTTACAACTGCCTGAAGGAGAAATGGACTCTTAATGAGCTCATTTCACATTGTGTGCAAGAGGAGGAAAGGATAAAGCAAGATAAGACAGAAAGTGCTCATTTGGCATCCTCTTCTAAGGATACTAAGAAGAGGAAAGGTAAGGAAGTTGCGGTTGCAAGGCCCCAGAAAAAGCAAAATAAGGAACCTAAGGTTGAAACTTCAGAATTAGGTTGCTTTTTCTGTAAGGGGACTAATCATGTGAAGAAAGATTGTACCAAGTACCACGCTTGGCGTGCGAAAAAAAAGTACATCTCTTTCTCTTGTTTGTTCTGAAGTTAATTTAATTTTGGTACCTAAGGATACTTGGTGGATAGATTCGGCTGCTACTACTCACATAAGTATATCTATGCAGGGTTGCCTGAACTGCCGAAAACCAAATGATGGTGAAAGATACATCTATGTGGGTGACGGCAAGAAGGTGCAAGTTGAGGCTATTGGCAAATTTAGGCTGTTGTTTAAGACTGGTTTTTATTTAGATTTGAATGAGACATTTGTTGTACCGTCTTTTAGACGGAATTTAATTTCTGTTCCCAAATTGGACATATCCGGTTATACATGTTCATTTGGTGACAATAAAGTTACTCTCTTTCAAAATTCAAATCTTATCGGTACTGGTCTTTTATCAACATATGATAGCCTATATTTGGTTGATATAATAACCTCACATAATGAAACTTTGCATACAAGTTCTAGTAGTACCAAAAGAAAATTAACTAATGAGAATTCTATATCACTCTGGCACAAACGTTTGGGTCACATATCCATTCAAAGAATTCAGAAACTCGTGTCAGATGGAATTCTTGATTCTCTTGATTCCTCAAATTCGGATATTTGTGTTGAGTGTATCAAGGGTAAACAAACAAACAAGACGAGATTAGGTGCTAAGAGAGCTTCGGACGTCTTAGAATTGATACATATGGATATTTGTGGGTCATTCCCTACTCCTTGTAGGAATGGTCAACAATACTTTGTCACATTCATAGACGATTACTCTCGTTATGGGTACCTATATCTTATTCATGAAAAGTCCCAATCCATAGACGTGTTCAAATCATATAAGGCTGAAGTTGAAAATCAACTAAGCAAAAGGATTAAATCCGTTAGATCTGACCATGGTGGTGAATACTATGGCAGATATGATGGTTCAGGTGAACAACGTCCAGGGCCATTTGCTAAATTCCTAGATGAGTGTGGGATCGTCCCTCAGTATACTATGCCAGGCAGTCCTACTATGAATGGTGTAGCTGAGAGACGAAATCGAACCCTTAAGGACATGGTAAGAAGTATGATTTGTCGTACTACTTTACCAGACTCACTATGAGGAGAAGCATTGAAAACCGCAGCTTATATTCTTAATAGAGTTCCAACTAAAGCTACAATCAAAACCCCATATGAACTTTGGACTGGCATAAACCCATTATTAAGCACTTACACATTTGGGGTTGTCCAGCTGAGGCAAGGCCTTATAGGCCGAATGAAAAGAAACTGGATGCTAAAACGGCTAGTAGCTATTTTGTTGGATACTCTGAAAGATCCAGGGGGTTTAAGTTTTATGATCCCACTTCTAGAACTATTTTTGAGACGGGTAATGCTAGGTTTTTTGAGGATATTGAGTTTTGGGGGGTGGGGAGATAAAGTTGTTATAGATTTTGTCTTTGAGGAAGAACATGTGTCTTTCCCTCAAGTTGTTGATCTTGGTCAGGGTGTTCTCATTCCTGACACGGATCACACAACTCCAGTTCAAGACAATCTCGAAAATCTCCCCAATCAAGTTCCTGATATTACTAATGAAAATCAAACTCAACAACCTCAAGAAACTGAAGTGCCATTAAGGAGATCCACTAGAGAGAGGAGAAATGCAATTCCGGATGATTATGTTGTATTTCTCCAAGAACAAGAAAGTGATATTGGACTTGAGGAAGATGATCCAATCAACTTCCGTCAAGTCATTAAGGGTTCTAAATCTCAAAAGTGGATTGATGCCATGAACGATGAGATGAAGTCTATGAGCGATAACGGCGTTTGGGAGCTTGTTACATTGCCCGAAGGTATTAAACCGATTGGTTGTAAATGGATATTTAAAACCAAGAGGGATTCAGGGGGCAATGTCATTAAGTATAAAGCTCATCTTGTCGCAAAAGGCTACACTCAAAAGGAAGGCATTGATTATAAAGAGACTTTCTCTCCAGTTTCATCGAAAGACTCTTTCAGGACTATAATGGCACTAGTAGCACATTTTGATCTTGAACTTCATCAGATGGATGTTAAGACAGTGTTTCTCAATGGTGACATTGAGGAAACAATTTATATGGTGCAACCTGAAAACTTTATTTCGGAAGAATCAAAGAAAAGGGTTTGCAAATGAAATCCATCTATGGGCTCAAGCAAGCTTCCCGTCAATAGTATTATAAGTTTCATGCAGTCATTACATCTTTTGGTTTTGAACCGAATATTGCTGATGACTGTATATACCATAAGTTCAGTGGGAGTAAGTATATTTTTCTGGTTTTATATGTCGATGACATACTGCTTGCCTGTAATGATATAGCATTATTGGATGAAACTAAGAAATTTCTTTCAAAGAAATTTGAAATGAAAGATCTTGGTGATGCCTTTTTTGTATTAGGAATTCAGATACAACGAGATCGCTCCAAAGGTGTTCTCGGTCTGTCACAAAAAGGGCTATATCGATAAGGTTCTTAAAAGATTTGGCATGCAGGATTGTAAACCAGGCAACACCCCCGTTGCTAAGCGAGACAAGTTTATCTCAAACAGTGCCCAAATAATAATTTTGAAACTACAGAAATGGAAAAGACACCTTATGCTTCGGCTGTAGGTAGTCTAATGTATGCTCAGGTATGTACACGACCTGATACCGCATACATTGTTGGGATGCTAGGCAGATATCTAAGCAATCCGGGAATGGACCATTGGAAGGCAGCCAAAAGGGTCATGAGGTACTTACAGAGAACAAAGGATTACATGCTTACATATCGGAGATCGGACCAGCTTGAGATCATCGGGTATACTGACTCCGATTTTGCTGGATGTCAGGATAGTCTAAAGTCTACATCAGGCTATATTTACATGCTTGCTGGCGGTGCTATCTCTTGGAGAAGCATCAAGCAAACTCTTACGGCCACTTCCACTATGGAAGCGGAATTCATGGCATGTTATGAAGCATCCAATGAGGCATTATGGCTGCGGAATTTTGTGAGTGGATTGCGCATAGTTGACAGCATAAAGCCACTTAGGCTATTATGCGACAACACATCAGCAGTCCTTTATGCTAACAACAACAGTAGTTTGACGAAAGCAAAACATATGGACGTCAAATTTCGGGTTGTTAAAGAAAGAGTACAGAATGGACAATTGTGCATAGAGCACATAAGTATAAACTCCATGATTGCGGATCCGCTCACTAAGGGATTGACACCAAAAGTATTTCATGAGCATATTTCTTGCATGGGTGTCAAATCAGTTAAGGATTATGAATTTTAGTGGGAGTTTGTATTATACAATTATGTATTGTCCATTACATTCAGTAATTCAGTTTTAAGGATATATCTGTAGATATTCAGTTTTAAAGTTTTATGTACTCTTAAGGTTTATGATTGATCTCAATAAAGAGAACCAGTTGGAAATAGACATTCTATTTCAGACCACACTTTATGTTATTTCCATGCTACACACCTATACTTGATCCATGTCGTTGGTTATATTGATATACGTGATCTATGATGGTTCTAGTTATGCAAGAGTAACTAAGAGCTCTTAGATCCTATGTTGGTATGATTGATGGACCGGATTATTCATGACAATTTTATTATGATAGCAATTCTGAGCTCATAAGGTTATAATGTAACATATAATGCTAAGGTTTGTACATATGTATGAGTATCTCGTCCAAGTGGGAGATTGTTAGATATATGGACTTATATCTACATACTTATGAACAATATATGGATTAATTATATGTTATGTGCTATCTTTTGGTTTGGCCTAAATTGGTGGTCTTATGGACATTGTTAAGGGGGCCAATATATTGTCATATAAAATGTAGGACTAATGTGTAGATACCCAAAAGGGTAACCTTAGTTAATGATGGGCAACTAAGGTTACATACATGTAACCATGGTTATATGCTTATGACTTTTGAGTTTCATAACTCATATGTTATAAGAGGGGGGTTATGGTTCCCATAAGAATGCAAGACATTCTCTTCTTCTTCCACCCATTGAGAGAGAGAGCCATTGTTGTCTTGCATATCAAGTGGAAAACCATTCCTCATATTTGTCTTGGATATTCTTGTGAAAGCCATACCACTTGGAAAAACTTCAAGATATTCTTCAAGAAGGATTAAGGAGCTTTCAAAGCCAAACATTTGGACAATCTTCAAAAGAACTAAGGATTTCCAATTATGGATTCAGGTACGCTTCCGCTTATGTTGTTATTCCAAGTAATTCGATATGAAGGCTAAAGTGTTTTATTTGGATTCATTCCAACATCATTTTCTGCCACCTATTCAAAAATTCTAGTCAAACAATAGTCCAAGCACTCTTATCACAGAATACGATGTGTTATAGGATTTGGGGAAGGTAGAGTGTATGCAGACCTTATTCTTACCTCGAAAGGATAGAGAGACTGTTTTCGAGAGACTCTCGGCTCAACAGAAGAGACAATAATATCAGAAAAGAAGCGAAAGAAGAGATCCATAACAATAAAAGAAGCAAGAGAAGAAATAATATCATCTTAAGATACATCAAATAAGTGAGAGGGAGTGCAATAGCACAACCCAATGCAAAACAATAAAATAGTACAAACATAACATAGGCCGTTGACAGACATAGACAAAACTCTATCAGATTACCGGGTAAAAAGAGAAAAAAACTAGGAACTATTCCCTAGCCTACAACCCTAATGCTCGACTTCCATACGTTCCTATCAAGAGCCATGTCCTCGGAAATCTGAAGTCGTGCCATATCTTACCTGATCACCTCGCCCCAACTTTTCTTAGGCCACCCTCTACCTCTTCTCGTGCCTGCCAAAACCAATCGCTCGCACCTCCTAACAATTTTCCATTAATATGCTGATTTTAATTTGCACTACGAAAGCTAAGATACGAATTCTAAAAGAACCTGGTGGAAACAGTTGCTTTATGTTCCATTGTTAATAATACTTCATCTGTTCTATATGACACTTTTTCCACCATAGAATTTTCTAAAAAATGTGATAACATTCCATTAATAATATAAAAATTATCGTTCTTTCTTTATTTTTAGAGATTAGAATTCATTTAACTATTCAAACTTAAAGCTTTTTATGAAGTTACCAAATTAGAGGTTAATTAGTTATTAGGACTAATGTAAAAATAGTGAAACTTCGGGAGTGTTAGTTAGAGTAATAATCAACTTAGTCTATAAAATGACTAAGTCGGTTATTACTGTGCTTAACAAAAACCAAGAGCCTTGAGCTCATTCTTCTTCCTTCTCCATTCTTCTATGAAATTAAAAGTTTGAAAGCCGAATTGTTCTTGCATGTTATAGTTCAGTTGTAGTTCGATCAATTCAGTACAAAGTGATATGGTATCAAAGCGGTCATCGATCGATTAATGTTGTTATCTCACAAATTTGAAAACGGTTAATTTCAGAGCTTGAGAAGGTGCAATAATGGCGGACGATGAAATCGAGAAGCTTCCTCACAATCGTCCTCTATACCTAAAGGATTCAGATTCAACGGGAACAACTTTAATAGCTCTCAAACTCATAGGGCCAGAAAACTATGCCATGTGGAGTAGACCTATGATAGTAGCTCTCCTTGTGAAGAACAAATTAGGTTTTGTGGATGAGACTTGTCACAAAACTTCGTACAAAGGAGAATGGAAGCCCAATGGGAGAGATGCAACGTAGTGGTCGTCTCATGGCTCAGCAACACTGTAACGACAGAATAGGTGCCGAGCATCATGTATGCTTCAAGTGTGAGGAAGATCTAGAACAAGTTCAGGGAAATGTTTGAGAAAGATGATCTAACTAGAATTTATCAGATTTTCTGCTGACATTACGGCTCTCAAGCAAGGTACAGATTGACCTCTTATTTCTCAAAGCTGGAAGACTTATGGTATGAGTTAGATATCCTAGCACCTTTACCCTCATGTGATTGTGATGAATCACGTCCATATGTAGATCACCCAGTGAGACAAAGGCAGTTTTTAATGGGATTAAATAAGAGTTACAATCATGTGAGGAGTACAGTGTTACTAAAAAGGCTAGTTCTTACTGTGAATCAAGCCTATGATGTTGTAGTGCAAGAAGAAAGTCAGAGGGAATTAGGAATGGTTGAAACAAATAGGGAGCTAATGATTATGTGAGCAAGGAAAGGAAATCAATTCATGAAAAGGAAGAAAATAGGTATGATCTGTGAACACTGTGGATACAAAGGGTATTTAAAGGAGAATTGCTACAAAATAGTTGGATACCCTACAGATTTCAAAAGTAATAAAATCAATCAGTTTCCTACAAAAACATATGCTAACAATGTTAATGGAGAGAAAGAAGTAACAATGAATGAACAACCACAAGGAAACTACATGACTGAAGATCAGTACAAGCACCTGGTGAGCCTGTTGACAAAATCATCCATCGAAGGAAACTCCAACAATACATCAAGCTCAGCAAATATGACAGGTATAAAGTCACTACTATCTAATGCAAGATTATATGATTGGGTAGTAGATTAAGGAGTATCACACCATATCACCTTTCGTAAAAAAGTTTTAGAAGAATTAAGGAGAATCAACAAGGAAAATAATAGAGGAGTTCAAACACCCACATGAGGAAAATCAGAAATAGTACACACAGGTGATGCAACAATACTAGGAGGGCAGAAGATTAGAAATGTCCTACATGTACCTGACTTCAAATTCAATCGCATTTCAGTGTCTAAGGTGACTAGAGATTTGTGTTGTTCAGCCTGCTTCTACTCTCGTTTTTGTGTGCTTTAGGGGCTTTACAATGGCAGGGTATTGGGGATTGGTAGAGAAGATAAAGGCTTGTACATAATCAGGAATGAAGAAGATGACATAGTAGCTAGATCGTTCGAGAAGGAAGAAATAAGTGCAGAATTGGGGCATCAAAGGATGAAACATGCTTCTATAGGTTCATTACAATACTTGCCACATCTGAAGAATAAAGTGAATAAAGATGTGCAGATATTTTGTGAGATTTTCCAATTGGATAAGCAAAGTGTACTAAGTTTTCCTACTAATATCCACCAATCTGAACGTATTTTTCAACTTATACATGTAGATGTTTGGGGACCATATAAAACTGCAATATGACAAAAAATAATATTTTGTAACCATAGTAGATGACTATAGAAAATACACTTGGATTTGTTTTCAGCATTCTAAATGTGAAGTAATAGTGGTACTGAAGAATTTCGTTTCTCTTGTGAAGAATCAGTTTAATTCTTCAATAAAAGTGCCGAGGTCTGACAATGGTAGAGAGTTTTTTAATAAAAACTGCAATGAATTACTTGCGTCCTTGGGAATAGTACATCAGAGTAGTTGCCCCTACACTCCACAACAAAATAGAGTGGTAGAGAGGAAACATAGACACATATTAGAGGTGGCAAGATCATTGAAATTTCAAAGTAACATACCTGCTAGATTTTGAGGGAACTGGGTGAAGACTGCAGTCTGCTTAATCAATAAGCTACCCACAACAGTGTTGAGTGGAAAATCACTTTATGAAAGACTTTATAGGAAAACACTAAAGATAGATCACCTTAGAGTGTTTGGATGTTTGTATTATGCTAGCACACTGCCAAAAGGGGACAAATTTCTAGCAAGAGCTTTGAAATTAGTGTTCATTGGATACTCTGAAGTACAGAAAGGATATAAGCTATATGACCTGGAGTCCAATAAGTTCTTGGTGAGCACGGATGTAAGTTTCAGAGAAGACATATTTCCTTTTAAGACCTTATCTTGTTAGCCTGAGAACTTGTTCATTCCTGATACTGATGTACCAACAGCCACAAAAGATCAACCTACTTCAACACCTATAGTTGATAATGATCTGGGAATAGAACTGAAGTTGAGATAGACACTTCCACTCCTTATATGCCACTGAATGAGACAACTAATGATATGGAGATACTGAATTCAGATGATAGGGATGGACAAAGTACCTCACAACAATAAGAACATGAAGAAGTACAATAATAAGAACATGCAGAGGAGCTACTTGAGCAAGTGCTATCAATTGTGCAACAACCTACAGAGACCAGTAAGTCTATAAGAACACCAAGACCAGCAGTGTGGCTCAAGGATTATGTGACTACTTGCAAACCAATAGGAGACTGTCTCTATTCAGTTACAGACTATGTAAGCTATGATCACCTTTCAGAACACTATAAATGTTATCTCAGTTCATTCTCAGACCAAGTGGAACCAAGAAGTTTCTAGGAAGCAACACAAGATGATAGGTGGATAGAGGCAATGCAATAGAAAATTCAGGCACTAGAAGAAAACAAAACATGGGAGGCAGTAGATCTCCCTCCAGGAAAGCAGACTATTGGCTCAAAGTGGGTTTATAAAATCAAACACAAAGCTAATGGTATGGTGGAGAGGTTCAAAGCCAGGCTGGTGGCAAAAGGATATATGCACTAGGAAGGCTTGGACTATCATGAGACTTTTTTACCTGTTGCCAGGATGGTAACAATCAGAACTATGATCAATTTAGTAGTTCCTAAAGGCTGGACTTTGTCTCAAATGGATGTTAATAATGCCTTCTTACAAGGTGATTTATATGAGGAGGTGTACATGGCCTTGCCTCGGGGATTCCATAGGCAGGGGGAGTCCAAGGTTTGTAGGCTATTCAAGTCCCTTTATGGCCTCAAACAGGCATCAAGGCAGTGAAATATCAAGTTGACTGATGCATTGATAGGTGAAGGATACTTGCAAAGTACCTATGATCATTCCCTATTCACAAAGAAGACAGATGCAGACTTGCTAATCATCCTTGTGTATGTGGACGATCTGCTGATTACTGGCAGCAACACTACATTTGTGGAAGAGGCAACAACAACCCTACACAAGCATTTCAAGCTGAAAGATTTAGGTGCGCTAAAATGCTTCCTAGGAATTGAGCGCATGAGATCAGACAAGGGAATTGTGCTTAATCAAAGGAAGTATGCACTTCAACTAATCTCAGAAGTGAGGTTGAGTGGTGCAAAACCAACTAGTTCACCATTAGAACAAAATTTCAAGTTCACAACTGTTGAGTATGACAAGCATGCAGAAGTTAAAGGAGATGAAGAGCTGCAGGACATTGTAAGCTATCAGAAACTAATACGAAAACTGATCTACCTCGCCATTACAAGACCAGATATTTGTTTTGCTGTTCAAGTTTTGAGCCAGTTTATGCAGAATCCAAAATAATCACATTTGAGAGTAGTTAGATACATAAAGAGATCACCGGGAATGGGATTGATGTTAAAGAAAGGAGCAATAGAAGAAATCACAGCTTATTGTGATACAGATTGGGCAGCTTTCCCAAATACAAGAAGGTGAGTGACTGGTTATGTAATAAAATTAGGAGAATCACTGATCGCATAGAAGTCAAAAAAGCAGCCAACAGTAAGCGGGAGTTCTCTTAAAGCAAAGTATAGAAGTATGGCAGCAGTAACTTCGGAGTTGGTCTGGTTAGTGGGCTTAACTGAAGGAGCTGGGATTGACTATAAGGGAGCCAGTGATGCTGCACTGTGATAGCAAAAGCTGCTGTGCAAATTGCAGCTAATCCAGTCAACCATGAGAGAACAAAACATATAGAGATTGACTAGCACTTTGTGAGAGAAAAAATCAAAGAGGGATTGATTGAACCTCAATTTTTCAGAACCTCAATACTAGTGCAAAATTTCCACTTGTATTTCCACTAAGGAGCTTTTGATTAATTGAGGCTTAAATTGCAGTAAGCTAGCCAGAAAGAGAAGTTACAGAACATTCTAATTACTTCTCCATTCTTTTTTACACTCTGTGCATCACATTCAAAATAGTGAATCATAAAGAAGACGCTCAATTTTTCAGAAACATCACATCATTATTCTTCTTTAACAGAAATATTTACATAGTTAAACAGCATAACTTATTCTACATACATAATTCGATGAACCCTTAGCCTTAACCAGTGTTCTGCATTCCAGCAGCAATACCTTTCATTGTCAAAATAAGTGTGTCTTCCAATCCAGGAGCATACTCACTCATAGGATTAAGCTTCACTAACTCAGCAGCCGGTTTACTCGATTCCATTATCTCCTTATCTAGATGTGGCCGCACCTTCACATTGTAGCTGGGGTCGCGAATTCGCTTCAATGTGTAGACTTGACAAACATTGAGGGTCGTAATGTAAGAATCACGAAGTTTGAGTCTTTGCCTCAAGTATGGATCTCCTTCCAAAAGATCCTTATGCCCAGCAACCTAATAAAAGTATCAACATTAAAGTAAAATATCAAGCCTAGCTTTTCATGACATTTCAAGAATCCAAAAAAGTGAACTTTCTGCTGATAAGGTAAGAACATGATGGTAACAAAATAATATCAATTAAGAAAATTTTGCAGCACCTGAAGGAGAAAGCTCTTTGTTTCTTCATATTTGGACCTCAAGCGCTCTCCAAGCGGCCATAGATCTTCGGATACTAAAAGCTTATCATACAATGCAGCAATACCGGGGTCTCCCTTAGCAAAGACCATTTCGATCAAGTCAAGTGTCACTCTGAAGAAAGGCCATCCATTGTACATATCCTTGAGCATTTGCAGATTTCTTATATCCTTCTCAATAACATGCTTGAATGCGGCCCCAAAGCCAAGCCAGACTGGGAGATGAAACCTCGTCTGAGTCCATGCAAAGATCCATGGAATTGCTCGAAGAGATTCGATCCCACCACTTGGCTTCCTTTTTGCGGGGCGACTTCCAATATTCATGCGACCATATTCTAATTCTGGGGTTGCCTGCATTATTTGACAAACAGAAAATAGAAAGTTCAGTTTCATAGGCACATTACATGGGGCAAGTGCACAAATAGTTATTGTCAGAGATGCTATTTAGAGATTAGGCCGTACTTATTTTGTCATGAAAGTTTAAACTAAAAATTTTAACGTAAGGACAATTCAGAACATTTTTTGTCCTAAAAATTTTAACTGAAACACTAAAATTCAGGATGCACCGGCTAATTTCAAAACACAACCCTGTGAAGTGGCTACCTAGTGCCATTACTACACATTACGTATAGGGTTAAAGGCAAATAAGTCATGAGTGTCTGAAATGTAAATGCCATCCATGTCTCTTTTGACTAATTATTAGAAACTGACCGCTTTCACCTATTAACAACTATTGTTCATGTCTTTCAATTCTTTGTATTTTGGTTTCTGAATGTTCTCTTCTTTCACCTCTTTTTAAATGATCCATTAAGAGTCTTCTAAAAGCAGTTCAAATCAACTTATGAAGTATCTTGAATATACTTACAAGGCGGAAGTATTCAACAAATCGTGGATCCTGGAACACCAAAGACCTATACTCTTTCGTAGCAACAACAGACATCTCATCCAATAGGGCACGCCACTCTGGCTTTGGAGCCACGGGGGGGTTCATTCCATGCTCAAGTGTAGCTGCTGTGAAACGCTGAAGAGTTCTGAAGCACAAGTGTTCTTCCCCAAACGATTGTTCAATAACTTCACCTTGAACAGTTACACGAAGTGAACCATGGATTGTGTCAGGAGGTTGTGATAAAATCGCAAGGTGGGTGGGACCCCCTCCACGTCCAACAGTCCCTCCTCGGCCATGAAACATTGTTAGCTTTACTCCAAATTCTTTCGCCACGTTTACAAGTTCCTCTTGAGCCTTGTACAATTGCCAAGCTGCAGATAGTCGGCCAGCATCCTTACCCGAATCAGAATACCCAATCATAACTTCTTGTTTCCCATTGATACGGTTTCTGTACCAATCTATGGAGAACAACCGAGCAACGGAAGCAGGTGCAGACTCAAGATCAGCAAGCTTTTCGAACAACGGGACAACCCTCAATGGACTTTTTACATGGCATTCACGCTGCAAAAGCTCAACGGCAAGCACATCAGAGGGTGCCGTGGCCATTGAAATAATATAAGCACCAAAATTATCGGCAGGAAGTTCTGCAATGACATTAAAGGTATCCAAAACATCAGCGATTTCATCAGTTTTAGGGAGATCAGGTCCAAATAGTGGACGCTTTCCACTTAGTTCAGATAAGAGCCATTCCTGTCTCTGCTCTTCAGACCATTCTTTATAGGATCCAATACCCAGGTGCCTCGTTATAGCATCTAGAACGTCAGTGTGCCTATCTGACTCTTGCCGGATATCAAGTCTCACAAGGGAGAGACCAAAGGTGGAAACTTGCCTTAGAAAATCAAGAAGGCTACCATCTGCAATTGGTCTGTCACCGCAAGCGCACAGAGATCTATAGCACAGCTCCAGAGGTTCCAGGAACTGCAGGACAAGGACAACCATCGTTTTTACATATTCAAATGATAGAGAAATAGGAACGCATATTAGCAGATCTGAATACCAAGAATTATCTCTAAACATTTAAGAAATTAGAACCATGCTATTTTGGTTGATTATAAACAAAATCACAAAATAACCTGTAGGACTTGGCTCACAAATTCGGTGTTGTAGCATATGCTAGAACTTTGTCTTAAAAGCAAGATGAATATTGTCAAACAAGAATTTCAAAAGTTTGCTTGATTTCGTTTGCATATTATCTTACAGAAACTATTTTCTTCTCTCTTTCAACATTTAGCGCACTAACTGTCTCAGTTTGCTACTTAGACAGCCAAATCCACCTTCAACGAAAATTACTAAAAATCACACATAGAAAATATCATTGACACACATTGGAAATAGATAGGATATTTATTCAGCATTGGTAAGTTTGGAAGTTGAGCTAACATGTTCTACATTATTGCAGAAGAGGTGGTCAGAAATAAAAAGAGTTTCTGAAAAATACCTGTTCAACATTTGTGAATGTTGACTCCTCAGAAACATCAGAGTACCCACTGGCTAGTAACTGACGGGCGCGTTCCCGCGTATTATATAACTTATCTCTCACATCAGCAAGAAGAACACGGTAGGGCTCATTCGGTGGAATTTGCTTCCAAAACTCTGTTTTAGTAAATTAATCAAAAAGAACAATTAGTAATTGAAAGGGTAAGAGGGACAGAGACTATTGAATATTAGCAATGATAATCATGAAAGTAGAAAGGAAAGGTGGAAGAGAATAATATGTAAGATGCAATACGTTTCCAGAAAACAAGTCTGGTAGCAGACCGAAGAACAGAGGTGAATACCAATGTAGTGTTTCGTATCTCTTTTGGAAGTCCTATGAAGCTCATCTGCACGTGCACGTAGCTCATCATTGCATCGCCACATTGAAAGCTGTCATACCAAAATAAAAAGGGACATGACAGAAATTGTTAGTCAAGTCACTGCTACAAGATCAGGGGCAAAATGCAAGCAACGATATCCAGTGAACAAATTTGTCACCTCAAACATAAGATCCTCAATCTGAGAGAAATACAGTTTTGCAGCCATCATCCTAGCCAATAAGCACACATCTCTCGTCACTTCAGGGGTTACTCTAGGGTTGCCTGCATGCAAATCAAAAATCACG
Organism: Nicotiana benthamiana; assembly: GCA_034376525.1. NCBI lineage: Eukaryota > Viridiplantae > Streptophyta > Magnoliopsida > Solanales > Solanaceae > Nicotiana > Nicotiana benthamiana. Next base: position 6,059,795 of record CM067326.1, read on the forward strand.
GTGCCTTTACATAACTTCAAACTTTATTCAAACTTGGCATGCGATTATATTGAGCTTCAGGGAGAAGATTTTCTCATGTCACTCGAGAATCAAAAGCAATATGCTTCTACTGCTCTAAGCTAATGCGTACCGTAAAGCTTTAGAAGTACCATTTTACCATCTAGCTATGATTTTCAGATAATATGCGACCGTGAATGAGTTGAGAACACCTCACCTAAACAAACATCATTTTTTTGTCCCTCACAGGTTAGATTTGCAACATATGAGCCATGGATTTATACAAGGATACACCAAATTCATTGACCTTTGAGCATTTCTATAAACTGAACCATCTTAATCAACCATAAATTCTGCTTGTATCAGAATTAATTCCTATTAATATGTGCTTAATATGACTCAAACAGAGAACAAAAAAAGAAGACAATGCTACTTGTAAAGAAAGACCATACCATCTCGATCACCACCCATCCAAGAGGAAAACTGAATGAGAGGGGCATTGTAGGGAACACGCTCATTTATTCCAATATTCTTCAAAGCAGTGTCAACACGGCGTAGGAATTTCGGCACCCCTTTCCATATTGTCTCATGGAAGTAACTCATCCCTGCCCTCATCTCATCTTGTGGAGTTGGTGGAGTCCTCCTGATTTCATCTGTGCGAAAGGCTGCTTGAATCTGTACGCAGCGAAAGAGCAGAGTCACAGGAATATATAGTTATTAATATTCTATAGCAGAGGAGTGAGGGCTTATGGGTATTCCGGCAATGCTTAATACCTAAAATCATGTTAAAGGGGAAAAAAATAAGTTGCAACAATCTAGAAATCAAATAGGTCTGACACCTGGTTAGCGGGCTTTACTGTATTCTCCTTATTTGTTCATCTGTTTTAAACTAAATACCTGCCAGCTACACTTCTTACTACCGATGCAGGTACATTCGTTCTTCTTAGTTTTTTCTCCCTCTAAGGAACTTTGATTTTGTATGTGTCTAGCAGCTTACAACCTTTAAAACGCAAAAAAAAGGTGATTTGGCAGCTTAAAAACCTGTAAGAGATGAATCTGTTTCTTCTCATTTAAAAGCTAAGATATGGTCCCTGAAAGAACTAGCTTCCTTAACAATTCAACCTATATTTGTCGCTGAATAAAAATAATCTGTCTATCCGAGTTTTGTCATCAGATTTATATATCATCTTTGCCTTACATGAAGAAGGAAAACCGAAAAACTCCAATATCAATATTTATGCACCAGGGGAGTGAAAAAGCACTAAGAGAATACTCTACAACCAGTAGAAATTTCCTAAAGCACCATTCTTGAATGTGTATCTATACAAGCATTACTCACATCCATTTTAGCTTGGCACATGTTCACTAAACAACATTTCTGTACAATACTTCATATGCCAACTAAAATTTAAGCCTTTCTTGAAATTTAAAATTAAAGCACTGATGAAATGGAGGGGATCGACATAATAGAAAAGAGAGGAAGACTACAACAACGCCAAAATTTTGAACCTCATACCTCTCTTTGTAGAGCCTCGTCTAGCTCCTGCTTATCATCAGGAGTAATATCTTTTGCGTACAACTGCGTCAAACAATCACGAACCCTGGAGAGCAAGAGAGAAATGAGAATCTTACCTTGTCTAGTTAAGTACAAATAAATTGAAAAAAAGAGCTGCTCTCCAGACGAAGATATAGATGAACCGAACAGATACTTTCATCTTCTTTTTACATCTTAAGAAATAAACTTATAGTTAGGTGACCTTCAAAAAGTATGGTATGCGCCAGCAAAGCCCCATGAACAGATTGAGTAGGATATGCTGTTATTTCAGCACTCTTTAGTTAACTTCAGCAATTATAACAAACAAACCTTGCATGCTTCTGAAGCAAAGACCTACGAACAGACTGAGTAGGATGTGCTGTTAGCACCAAATCAACAGTCTGGTTCTTCAAAGCATCAAAAACTTCTTGGGGCGATTTGTTTAGCTGCCCGACAAGCTTCCTAAGGGTCTCTTCAATGTCTGATTCAGTTAGTGCAGAAGCCTCATCCGAAAAATCACGCTTTTTTAGCTTGCTTCTTCGTCTGTATGCTATCTGAACCTCTTCGGCAAGGTTTGCCAAGTTAAGCATGTTAGAGAAAGCTTTAGTAACTACAATGGAATCTCCAGCATCCAAACTGGTAAGCATTCTCCCAAGCTCTTCCAACTTCTGAGGGTCATGCTTCCCTTCGTATTCAGCAGAAAGTTCATAACATTCTTGAACCTAGCACAATGTAGCACAGAAGTAAGTTCCAACCACTTCTACCAGCAATTTCAAACACATTGTAACAATTAAGACAATAGAACCTTCAATATCATGTGCCCTTGAAAAGATAGAAACACCATTCGACACTCGAAAGTCAAACATGGACTAACATTTATCCCAGCTAAATATTATTTGATAGAATAAAATATTAAAGGAAACGTGAGCACTACCCAGGGCCCAAAACTAGTCCCTTAGGAACGGGTTAGTTTACAAAAGCTAAAACTAACTTAATAGAAGAACAGACAGTGCCAAATCAGATCATAATAGATAAGGAACAAGGTGGATAGAAGTAAATTTTTCCCTTCTTTTCACAAGGAAATATACTTTGTACATATTGAAAAAGAATGTAGTCCCTGATTCAAGGGCTAATAGAGGCTTATCCTTAATGAGTAAGGAGAATTTCACCATGACAGAACTAATTCAAAACAGCATAACTCTATGTCTTGGTCAAACTAAAAGAAGCTCCATCGCCCTCACAATCCATTCCATCCTTTTTATTGGTTGTATGCAGATTAAGGAGCAATTCGTAGGCTATGGGTGTTTTGCCCGGGGGTTCGCTCCCCCCCCCCCCCCCCCCCCCCCAAAAGAAGTAAACAAGAAAGATAAGTTTGGATTTGGAAAAACACTCAACTCAAAAACAAACACTCAACTCAAAACTTTGTGTATGCTCTATAAAACTAATGATTAACAAATTAACAAGGCACAAAAATTGGCCTAGCGAGGCATTACCAGTCTATCTGAATCAACCACCTCACCCCCCCCCCCCCCCCCCAAAAGAATAAAACAGTAAAAAATATAAGTTTGATTTTGAAAGAATACCCAGTTCAAAACTTTTTATATGCTGTAAACTAGTCTACGCACTAACAAAACAAAGCATAAAGGAAATTAGCCTAGTACGTGCATCCATACTACAATACAAGTACAGTACAAATCTTTTCCACACACACCACATTAACATCAAAAAGCACAAAATTAAAGCTTAATAGAAGTTTAACAGTAACTAATCAAAATATTATGACCAAAGTACCATTCTTTACTAATCACACCCACACAAACATCAGAAAAAATGCAGCAAAGGAGTTTAAGAGTTTGAAAACACCTAAAAAAACTATGGAATAACAAAACTATCGCATAATGTAAGATGTAAAAATTATCAATCTATCTGAAAAACACAAAATTAAACTAACAACCAGCAAAAACAAAAGCATCATGTGTAATCAGATAGTGCATTCAAACCACAAATTGTGAACAAAGTACCAGTCTTTTCCACTCAGACAAGTTAACCATCAAAACAAAGGGAAGTAAAAAAGTTTAACCGAAGTTCATTAAACACAAAATTAAATTACACTAAGCATAATGTATAATTGGCATTCTGGCATAGTGCATTGAAACCACAAATTATGAACAAATTACCTGTCTTTTACACTCACACCTCATAACCATCAGAAGAAATACAGTTAAGAAGTTTTAACTGAAGTTAATAAACACAAAATTAAACTAATCAAAAAGTTAAAAGAAATTACCGTTTCACGAATATCCTCGCCATGCAAATCCTGCAAAATATCAAGAAAACGGTCTAGCAATAAAGCATCATACTCCACAAGTTTATCATCCTCTGACACTTTTGCTGGTGCCAATAGCCTCAGTTGTGCATCTATTGATGCCATCTTCTCAATTTTCCTGCTCATCTTCTCCTCCTCAAAAAACACTCTTTATTAAAAGAAGAAGAAAAAAGTTACACGAGAATTCTACGGATTCTTTCAACCAAAATCACGGAGAAAACTAGGGGAGTTTGACAATTTTAACCATTAACTGAAAACATTCAACCAAATTATTGTAGTAATGAAAAGTAAAATTCAATTATTTATGATATCACGGGATGCCTGTAAAGGAAAAATCTGGAAGAAATAGGAGAGAGAGAAAAAGAAGAAGAGATTTTGAAGCAAAGTTGCAGAGTATTTGGGATTTGGTAGCTTTATAGAAGAAGGTTTGTGAAGAACAGAGTGGAAAGTTTAGTTCAACTAGAAACCAAAGTCTTACTACGTATTACTTGTGTCTTTTGTCTAATTAGAGTAAATTTTTGGGTTGAAAATTGAAATGAAAGAATATGTAGATTAGGGTGTTCATCGGGCGGATTGAGCGGCTTTTACTCTTAACGGTTTGGCTTAACGGTTATCGGCTTTTAAATATATTAATCCGTTAGCCACCCGATAAGATATCGGGCGGATTGGTATCGGGTTAGCTCTTATAGGGCGGTTAATGGGCGGTTTATCGGCCTAACATACATGTTCACTAAATATCTCTTATTCTCCTCGTCTTAGAAATAATGAATTGCCATAAAAATAATACTTTAGAGGCAATATGATGTAGCTAATGAAACAATCGCCATCAGCATGTAGATTATAAAATAGATAAATTCACTACTAGTTCAGTATCGAGAAAAATAAAACAGAACTTATCTTCTGTTAGAGGCCACACTACATGTGTACTCATAAGCTTCGGATATAACCACTGTCGCGCAAATTTCCATTCAGCTCCCACAATGAACTTTTAAAAACTGAAGTGCTCTGGTAAATTATACTCTCTACACTCCTTTTCTATAAATAACTATCGTTCTCCATTTTCCATAAGCAATCATCCAAAATGCACAAATTTATTTCATGGGGTGTCGTTCCTCTAGTCATAACCAACCTTTCAATTCTTCTTTTTCCATGACACACATAGAACCATATATGTATTAGACACCTCAATTCTATCACTAAATTATATATATATATATATATATATATATATATATATATATATATATATTTATATATATATATATATATATATATATACATATATATATATATACATATATATATATATATATATATATATATATATATATTCTTAACGGGTTAACGGATTAGCCGTTAAGAAAATTGAATAATCCATCCCCAAATCGATAAGCCGTTAATAAAAAAATTCAATTCGTTCCCCATCCATTAAGCCGTTAAACCGTTACCAATAAGCCGTTAAGCTTCGGTTTGGATCGGTTCGGATCGGTTTTGAACACCCCTAGATAAGCGGTGGAATATTCCATGGAAAAAAAAGAATCTCTTTATGCAATTTAATTCGCATTTATCTGGTTCTATCTTAATTAAAAGATTTTATTCCAAATTCTTTCTCTTTATATTTATTTAATTTATTATTTGTTTAGTTATATATATGCTTGTGAAGTGAAAGGATCACAGCAATTAGAAGGCCATAAAGCTTCTTATTCTTATTCTCTTAGGTAATAATTTTAAGATTTTATTTATGGAATAAATAATTTTTACAGGGTAAATCACTAATAGGGGTTGGTTGAGCTCTTACGCTTTTCGCATTACTCAACACCAAATACAAATCGAATTGTGCGAACGTTTGGAACAAGACGAGTTGTCGACAAACAGTCCAAGCAATCGGTTATTTATGACTGGTTTTGCTATGTTCGTTGATATTATTCAGACATTAATTGCTTGTGCTCAACCCTTCAATCAGAGTCTTAATTTTTGCCAATAGTCAGGTCTTATTCGTGTTTTAACAACCACATGTTTGGTCGGTGTTTTAGTTTCTAGTACTCATTTTTACAATTTTAATATATTTTATATAACTTGCGCCAACTATTCTGCCTTATTTTTAACTCATCAATAGTACGTATAACTTACAATAAACAGAAAAATCATGTGGTACAAGATTTGGGTACAACTTCCCTTAGGAACTTATTTTATTGTTATCAAATTAGTTTCTGTATTAAACATTCTAATATTACATCTTATTTTGATGAAAAGAAGCTTGATATTCTCTGAATCTTACTTCTAATTCATAAATCAAACCTTCATTCTAATTTGTAATATTATATAGAATCGTTGGTGTCACGATTCAGAATTCCAATCTTCAAAAGTCGTAATAACGTCTATTTGTGAAAGTTAGGCGCGTCATGAAATTCAGAAATCTTTAACTCCTTTGATTTAAGCATTTTTAGCAACTTACATTTAACATGTGATAAACAATTAAATAATAGCAGAATATAAAATTTAGTGGAAGTTTAGATAAATAGAAAACCCAAACGTATAAAAGCTCAAACATGTCTCTACCCAGCATCTGATGTCACAACGTACACGGACTATCTAAAAGTGCTAAATACAAGAGTCTGATCAATGAAATAAAACTCTGTCTCGGTACAAAAGGAAAAAGTGCATAAAACGGATCGAAGAGATGTCCGGTATGCGGACGTCTGCAGGATTACCTCGGATCCCGTGGACTAAAGGATGGCTCCCTGGCTACTGTTGCACACTGTAAGCTGCTCCGGCATATGCACATAAGTGCAGAGTGTAGTATCAGCACAACCAGCCCCATGTGCTGGTAAGTGTCTGACCTAACCCCGGCGAGGTGGTGACAAGGCTAGGACCAGACTCCAAATAAACCTACACAGTTATATAATATATGGTAAAAAGTAAACAAGTAATAAGCAGTTAAAAGGGAGGGGGTACATGCTCCAGGGAACAATTTAAGATGTGTGTGTGTGTGTGTGTATATATATATATATATATATATATAAAACTGTTGCAGCGTGTAACCGATCCAATAAATATAATATTTCTATTGCAGCGTGCAACCCAATTCAATATAATATCTATTGCAGCGTGCAACCTGATCTAATATAATACCTATTGCAGCGTGCAACCCAATCCAATATAATATCTGTTGCGGCATGCAACTCGATCCAATATAATATCTGTTGCAGCATGGAACGCGATCCTATATATATATATATATATATATATATATATATATATATATATATATATAATGGTGCAACCCGTTCCAATTGTACAACTTACAGTGATCACACCAACAGTCCCGACAAAGAATCAACTACAAATTATACTATTCCGGCAAGAATACTCAACAATACAAGTATATATGTCCCGGCAAGGGAGAATCAACTATTACCAAATCTCAATTCAACTTCTAGCATATCTATTGTCATCACTCATAACTCATAATTAACTTTCACGAAAATAAACTAAGTCGTTGCTCACTACCACAGATTTACTCATTATTTCAACCATAGCATTATTTAAGAATTCAACAAGTATCAATTTAAGACTCATGGTCATGCTCGACACCAACGTATAGATACTTGTCACCATGCCTATACGTTGTGCTCAACAAGAAACAAGTAGAAATTGTGACTTATCTCCTAATCCCTCAAGCTAAGGTTAGACCGAGCACTTACCTCAAACTTCCACGGCTAATTCAATCCTCAATTACAGTTTTTCCTCTCGAATTTGGCTCCAAATCGATTGTATTTATATACAAATCACTTCAATACATCAATAAATGCTAAACAATGCGAACTCAATGCCTAATTATAGCTTTCTAAACATTCTTCTCAAAAATTCAAAAATCGGCCCCGAGCCCGCTTTGTCAAAATATGAGGTTCAGACCAGAATCAAATTACCCATTCACCTACGAGCCAAATATATAATTTATTTTCAAATTCAATCCCAAAATGAGGTCTAAATAAGAAAAAATAAAAAGTCCTAACTCTACCCAAACCCCTAATTTTCTACCCTTAATCACATATTAGGCCTAGAAATTCATTAGATGTTGATGAAAATGAAAGAAAACGAGTTAAAGATTACTTACCCAAGAGATTATGGTGAAAGAAAGCTTCAAGAATCACCCTAGAGCTTTAGAGAAGAAGAAGTTTTGTAAAAATTTGAGAAATCCCATAATGGGTTCTGTTTTTAGAACTTAAAATAATTGGGCAGACTTGTTCTATGTGATCGCGGACAAGAGGTTGCAATTGAATAGGGTAAAGTTTGCTGCGAACTACGATCGCGGACAACAAGCTGCGATCGCATAGGGTATAACTGTTGAGCACTGCGATCGCGGACAATGACACGCGATCGCATAAAAGAAAAATGACAGCTGGGGCTTTACACAACACAATCGCGGAGGCAAGAATGCGATCACATAGAACAAATTTATGAACCCCTAAGTTGCTCTATGCGATCGTGACCTTTCTTATGCAATCGCATAGAAGAAATCACTGGGCTATAGAAGACAACTATTTCTGCAACTTTTTCTAAGTTCAAAACATTCCGAAATATAACTGAAACACACGCGGGCCCTCGGGGCTCCTAACCAAATATATGAACTAACTCAACAACATCATACGAATGTATCTGTGCGATCGAATATCCTAAATAACCTCAAAACAATGAACCAAACATCAAAATCATGAATTTTTCCTCAAACTTCATTAAGTTTCAAATTTAAATTTAAGTCTGAATCACGTCAAACGACGTCCGTTTTCAACCAATTTTACAGGAAGGACTTAAAATATATGTAAGACCTATACTAGGCACTGGAATAAAAATACGAGCCCGATACCTTCGCTTTCTAATCTGATTTTATTTCAATTTTCCTTAAATATTTTCAGAAAATAATTTTACAGAAAAAATTTATTTCTCGGGCTTGGGACCTCAGAATTCGATTCCGGACATACGCCCAAGTCCCATATTTTTCTAAGGATCCTCTAGGACCATCAAATCACGGGTCCGGGTACGTTTACCCAAAATGTTGATCGAAGTCAAATTTATTCATTTTTAAATCAAAACTTGGCAATTTTCACAGAATTTTGTATTTAAGCTTTTCGGCTATGCGGCGAACTGCACACGCCGAGAGACTCTAAATGAGGTTTTCAAGGCCCCGAAGACATAGAATTCAATTAAAAACATGCGATGACCCTTTGGGTCGTCATATTCTCCACCTCTAAAACAACCGTTCATCCTTGAACGGATAGAAGAAAGAAGTACCTGAGTTGGGGAAAAGATGAGGATAACGGCTCCGTATATCAAACTCAAACTCTCAGGTCGATGCCTTAGGAGGCTGACCACTCCACTGAACACGAACAGAAGGGAAACTTTTCGATCTCAACTGACGAACCTGCCGGTCTAGAATAGCCACCAACTCCTCCTCATAAGACATGTCCTTATCCAACTGGACGTTGCTAAAATCTAACACGTGGTCTGGATCGCCGTGATACCTCCGAAGCATGGATACATGAAAAGCTGGATGTACGACTGATAAGCTTGGCGGAAAAGCAAGTCTATAAGCCACTTCTCCCACTCGATCAAGAATCTCAAACGGGCTAATGAACCTAGGGCTAAGCTTTCTCTTCTTCCCAAATCTCATCATGCCCTTCATAGGCGATACCCGGAGCAAAACTCGCTCACCAACCATAAAAGCCACATCTCGAAACTTGCGGTATACATAACTCTTTTTCCTGGACTGAGCTGTACGAAGCCTATCCTGAATAATCCTGACCTTGTCCAAGGCCTCCTAAACTAGATCCGTACCCAACAGCCGAGCCTCTCTCGGCTCAAGCCGTTCGACTGGAGATCGACATCGCCTACCATATAGAGCCTCATAAGGAGCCATTTGGATACTCCACTAGTAGCTGTTGTGGTAGGAAAACTCTGCTAAAAGAAAAAATTGATCCCACGAACCTCCAAAGTCAATAACAAAAGCTCGGACCATATCCTCCAACATCTTAATAGTCCGCTCAGAGCGACCGTCTATTTGGGGATGAAATGTTATGCTCAACTCAACCCATGTGCTCAACTCTCGCTGAACTGCTCTCCAGAAGCACAAGGTAAACTACTTACCTCGGTCCGAAATGATAGATACCGGCACACCGTGTCACGCTCCCTTTTTCTATCGCAAAATTGAGTTTTTGACATTTGGGAAGATAACTCGTTCCCTTTTGGAAATTGTGTTTAAGAGAATTGAAGAGTCGCCACCTAATGATTATAGTGCATTAGGACACTAAGAAGGGTTCAATTTAGATAATCAGAGATTGGGTAAGGGCTTGAAATTATCCCGATGGGAAGGCGTTAAGCACCCCTCAGAATCCATTAGTGTGGTTCCCAGCCAAGCTATTATTGTGACTTAAATAAAATTAGCACATAAGCAAGTAAGAGTATCACATAAGAGGGGATTTTCATGTAAAGGTTAGAAATAAACAAAGTCGGGAAGCATAAGAGAGAGTTGATTCGGAAGAAACATTTTTTAAAGATTTAAAGAAACAAAGAGCAAGGGGGGGGGGGGTTCTAGGTTTATTAATAATATGGATCACGTCAATGCAAATACCTGGTAATCACTCCTCATAGAGGGACTACACATGGTATTAACGCATCGGTCATCATATCAATATCTACCCTTTCCCACCCTATTAAGGTATTAAAACGAGGAATAGTTTCGCTTACTTATTTTATACTATTACCCGCCCCAAATATATCATTTCCAAAGGTATTTGGTATTACTAATCCTAAAGGGAGGAGACATTAGATTATTTGTTATTTCGAAAGGTTTAAAATACTAAGGGACAAACAAAACATATATAGCAAGTTTGGGGACTTTTCTTGAATTCAAAAATTCTCCGCCTTTTCTCAGCTTGACACCTACTTTAGAACCATCCTTTTCTAAGTACGACAAAGTAGCATAAAAACATATAACAAGGCTCAGACAAACCTCCTTTAAAATGCACATAGTTTAGCATGTATTACACGTACTGTTTAAGGTCTAATGAAAATTTAAAGATGTTAGAAAATACGCTTAACGCTAGAGGGGGGGTGAATAGCGTTATAATAAAAATTAGCGTAAACTTGCGGAATTTAAAAATTGCAGGAAAGAAATAAGTGCGATAAGTAAATAAATAAGAACGAACGCACCGATGTATCCTGGTTCACCACAACCCGTGGCTAGTCCAGTCCCCGAGAGACTCTCTCGAGATTTTCACTATCTTCGTCAAGCTTACGGGTGCTTAACAAACCGTTACAGTTGCTCAAGGATACCACACCTTAAGACTTTACTTTCTTGAGGATACCTCACCCCAAGACTTCAACCACTAAGACTTTGGGTACTTAGCAAACCCGACAAATGAGAAGATATGTTCTTCTCAAACAACTCTCTTTTACAACAAATACTCTCTCAATAGAGTGGATAAAGAGAAACAAAATAAGCTCTATGAACAACACAAAGTTGTCTATCAAATGGCTCAACAAAAGCTCTAAAATGATGCTTGAAAATGATCAATATGTATATCAATATATGCAGGAGTTGTGTGTTTAAAAACAGCTCAAAAGACCTCTTTTTATTGGTGAAAAAGTGGTGCTGACCGTTGCTTAATTGACAAATAAAATCCCTGATTATGTGCTCAGAAAATCGATTGTTTGGAGTAGACAATCGATTGTTTGACCAACGTTCAAAAACAGATTCTATTTTAGGCTAAACAATCGATTATTAACCCTGAATAATCGATTGTTCTTCAACGTTCAAAAATCAATTTAGGATTCTGTGGGAACGGTCAAAATATAATCGATTGTATGAAGAGACAATCGATTGTTTTGATATTAAAAACTTCGGTTGCACACTGTCTCAAAATAATCGATTGTTAAAAGTAGACAATCGATTGTTTGCTATTTTGAAAAACTTCAGATCACGCTGTCTTAATACAATCGATTGTTAAAACTGTATAATTGATTGTTAGCTATTTTGAAAAACACAAAATCGATTGTAAGGAGCATATAATCGATTGTTTGGGTCCAGATTTAAAAGACATGTTTAAAAACCATTTTGACTAAAATACAAATCATTTTGGTTTAACACAAAGATGCATGTTTATGATAAATATAATTTAATAAAATATTTTATGCATGTTTATGATGACCTAATATTGAGCCAAAGGATAAGCTAACTTAAACGTTGTCCTTACATTAGTTCTACCAAATGACCTACGTCTTGGGTCTTCGGTCTTGAACTCTTTGGCTCGTTCATACAATTCCGTCATCAGTGTGCTTCTCGCCATTTGATTGATTGTCATATTATATCGTTGTTTGACACTTGACTTCATTGTTTGTCATTCATCAAAACCTATACCTGAAAATCATGCTCATACAACCAAAGCGCACATATCATAGATATACATAATTTCCAACAATTTCCCCCTTTTTGATAATGACAAACAACGGAAGATATGCATATTGAATTCCCCCTAAATTCATGCTATATCTCAACATACAATTTATGCAAACAATTCATAGAAATCAATATAATTTCCCCTCAATTAAGGCATGCATATCGCCCATATTCTTCCCCCTTTTGGCATTAGCAAAAAGACTATACCAAGAAAAAATTTAAACCATTGACGATACCAAACGTTATAAACAAGATCATATCAAATGTTAGTAAATGGCATACTAATGATAACGGTCATTTTTCTCAACAATGCCAATTGTTATTTTAAACAAAGAATGTTCATCAAAACATGAATCAATCATTTATATACCCAAATTGATACTAATTGTTATTTAAAAAGAACTTATTAAGGCATGCATCGATAAAAAATATTGATTATTAGCACATATCAACTATTTGCATTTTTATTCAAAATATGATAACTAACCGATGTTCCCCCTCAATGCATTAAGGTTTCGTGCTTGGTGCATCCACTACAATATTGTAGTCTTCAAGCACACCTGCAAAAAGAAACCTAAAAATAGGTTTTTGGTACCCAACTTCTTTTGGGTCCTTGGGGGTTAGAATAATAACAATTATAATCAACACATAAATCTCTATGTTTAGCAAAACAAACGGGTGCAATGTGTCCTACCCGATTACAATAGTGACATATAACATTAGGATTATGCATATGTCTAGGTTGAGCCAAATGCGTTCTAGGTGATCTAAAGTTGTTCCCCCTAGAAGCGTTGAATTTCCTAGAGTCATGTCTAGGTGGTCTAAAATTATTCATTCTAGACTCATTTATAAAAGTCCTAGAGTTGTTTCTAGGTTGTCTATAATAATTGATCTCAGACTCATTTGTGAGGTTCCTAGAATTCTTTCTAGATGGACCAACCTCATTACTTATATCCTTTTTATTCTCTTCAATTTTAGGACTATCAACACTACGTTTTTCTAGTGCGTTCCTAAGTTCTATGTTCTCTAATTTTAAAGAACTACAAGAGGGACAATTAGAACATTTATCAATAGAAGAGGCTTCATTCAATTCCTTGATTTTATTTTTGAAATCAACAATGTCATTTTCCAGAAAATTATTTTCTTTTTCTAAAACATCAATTTTATTTTTAAGAACACCATTTTCATTAGTCAATTTTTCAAAATCTATTTCTTTCAAAGAAGAGGATTTTTCAAAATCTTTTTCTTGTAAAGAAAGTGTTTTCTGAAAATCTGTTTCTTGCAAAGAAAGTGTTTTCTGCAAAGAAAGTGTTTTCTTCAAATCTTTTATCATTTTGGAAGCATTAACAAATTCACCATACAATTCATCATAGGCATTTTGTAATTCTTCAAACGAGTGAGAGTTAGATGTACTTACCTCTTCTTCATTTGCCACGAGACACAATGCGGCGGTTCCATCGCCTGAGCTGTCCGAATTCCGTGATACGTGCCTATGGTGTTTCTTCTTTTTCTTGTCCTTCTTCATAGACTTACAGGACTTTTCAATTATATCATTTGAAATATTATCATCATCCCTTTCCGAATCACTTACCTCTTCTCGTTTAGAGGATGAGGCTTTGAAGGCAAAATTTGAATTGCTTCTAAGATAAGGATTAAGTATTGTGTTATCATAAGTTTCGAGGTTACCTCTTAGTCCATCAATTGTGATATCCTTGAATTCCATCGACTCTTGGATGGCATTAGCTTTGGAGCGCCATTCGGGAGTGAGACTCCGTAGGACTTTTCGAACAAGATCTTTGTTCGTGTAAACTTTCCCGAGAGCATGGAGATCGTTGACGATTCTTAAAAATCGTTCAAACATGACACCAATAGGTTCCTTCTCCATTTAAAGATTTCATATTTATGTGTTACAAAATCAATTTTGGCTTCTCGGACTTGAGGCGTACCTTCATAAATGATCTCGAGCATATCCCACATCTCCTTGGCGGTTGTACAGCAAGAGATTTTTCGATAATCATCTGGATTCACCACACAATATAATACATGGATGGCCCTTGCATTATTTTCAACTTTCTTGATGTCCTCGGCATCATATTCATCTTCCTTCTTTGGAACTGGGGTCTCTCCAACTTTCTTTGTTGGCATTGGTTCACCATTTTTGATGATTTGCCACAAATGAAAACTGTTTGCTTTGAGGAAGATGCTCATCCGCTCTTTCCAATATGTATAGTTTGTTCCGTCAAATAGTGGAGGGCAAGTGGTGGACTGTCCTTCATCCATCGTTCCTGCGTTCAATATTCTCAACTGAAAAATATATATTCCTCTCAACCGGTTAAGGCTTTCAGAGAGTTAGGCTCTGATACCAATTGTTAGAAAATACGCTTAACGCTAGAGGGGGGGTGAATAGCGTTATAATAAAAATTAGCGTAAACTTGCGGAATTTAAAAATTGCAGGAAAGAAATAAGTGCGATAAGTAAATAAATAAGAACGAACGCACCGATGTATCCTGGTTCACCAAAACCCGTGGCTAGTCCAGTCCCCGAGAGACTCTCTCGAGATTTCCACTATCTTCGTCAAGCTTACGGGTGCTTAACAAACCGTTACAGTTGCTGAAGGATACCACACCTTAAGACTTTACTTGCTTGAGGATACCTCACCCCAAGACTTCAACCACTAAGACTTTGGGTACTTAGCAAACCCGACAAATGAGAAGATATGTTCTTCTCAAACAACTCTCTTTTACAACAAATACTCTCTCAATAGAGTAGATAAAGAGAAATAAAATAAGCTCTATGAACAACACAAAGTTGTCTATCAAATGGCTCAACAAAAGCTCTAAAATGATGCTTGAAAATGATCAATATGTATATCAATATATGCAGGAGTTGTGTGTTTAAAAACAGCTCAAAAGACCTTTTTTTATAGGTGAAAAAATGGTGCTGACCGTTGCTTAATTCACAAATAAAATCCCTCATTCCATGCTCAGACAATCGATTGTTTGGAGTAGACAATCGATTATTTGACCAACGTTCAAAAACAGATTCCTGATTTTAGGCTAATCAATCGATTGTTAACCCTGAATAATCGATTGTTCTTCAACATTCAAAAATCAATTTAGGATTCTCTGGGAACGGTCAAAATATAATCGATTGTATGAAGAGACAATCGATTTTGTATAATCGATTGTGGGACAAAGACAATCGATTGTTTTGATATTAAAAACTTCGGTTGCACACTGTCTCAAAATAATCGATTGTTAAAAGTAGACAATCGATTGTTTGCTATTTTGAAAAACTTCAGATCACACTGTCTTAATACAATCGATTGTTAAAACTGTATAATCGATTGTTAGCTATTTTGAAAAACACAAAATCGATTGTAAGGAGCATATAGTCGATTGTTTGGGTCCAGATTTAAAAGACATGTTTAAAAACCATTTTGACTAAAATATAAATCATTTTGGTTTAACACAAAGATGCATGTTTATGATAAATATAATTTAATAAAATATTTTATGCATGTTTATGATGACCTAATGTTGAGCCAAATGATAAGATAACTTAAACGTTGTCCTTACATTAGTTCTACCAAACGACCTACGTCTTGGGTCTTCGGTCTGAACTCTTTGGCTCGTTCATGAAATTCCGTCATCAGTGTGCTTCTCGCCATTTGATTGATTGTCATATTATATCATTGTTTGACACTTGACTTCATTGTTTGTCATTCATCAAAACCTATACATGAAAATCATGCTCATACAACCCATGCGCACATATCATAGATATACATGATTTCCAATAAAAGATTGGTGGCAGATTGATCCATTACATAATTAAGATAGGAATCTTGACTCAGGCCTACCTACTGGTTGTAGTTAAAAAAATCTGATTCAGTTTATAAGTTTGTCCTAAGGCTTGCCTAAGTGATAGACGAAAACCTATAGGCATGATATCTACAGATTTCATAAATAAGAGTATGAACTGATTACATGTTGATTTAAGGAATGGTTGCTTATTTAAATAGAAGGAGTACAAGTTTTGCTATTTATAATGCATTACTACTTACAGTTCAAACTTATAAACGAGCGAGACTATTCAGATTTGAATTAGAACCCCTATAGGCATGCTATCTATGTGTTTTCCAACTTATAAAATTGTTATAGACATAGAAGAGTGCAAAGATTTTGTAACCTGATTATCCAAATGTTGCGTGCTATCTGATTACATTTTTGTTATTAGGACCTATAGACATGTTTGCCAAGTGAAAAGCGGGTGTGCAAGAATCAGAAAAGACCTATATGCATATTCTTTACGTGTGTGTGCAGGAGCTATAGACATAGTATCGACATGAAAGTGCAGGATATCTATAGACATGGTAGCTAAATAAGATGCAGAAGTTCTTATAGACATGGTAGCTATATAAAAATTCATAAGTCTTATCGGTATGGTAACTACATGAAAAGTGCAGGAGTCTTATAGGCATGATAACTACATGAAAAGTTCAGGAGTCTTATAGGTATGGTAACAATATGAAAATATTGAAGTCTTATATGCATGGTAACTATATGAAAAATGTAAAAATTAGAGATTCATATAGGCAAGTTATCTGTCCATATACATGCATAGTCATCCCTCCCTTTTCGCTAACCATCCCCAAAGGTTTTATTACAAATTATTACAGTACAAAGAAAAAAATACATTACACATTGAAAATTACAACCAAGGAGGTCCTAATTCAGAATTCCGGTCTTACTGATGTAGTAAACCAACTCCAAAGATCATGTTTCAGAGCCTTTCTCTCATTTGGATGTGTCAAAGTTTCCTAAGAGCCTCATATGGACTCCGGGCAGTGCTCACACCCAAATGCATTATAGGGTTAAGACATAATGGAGTGTGAAAGTGCCAGCCCTCAAGTGTCCAAGTTCATAGGGAACTCAAGGTCCCAAGGCAAGGCTCACATGATGGGGGAGGGGGGGGGGGGGGCAGAACTTAGGAACTAAGAGGGAGAGTGCAAGTGAATTCCAAGAGGAAAGAGGGAATGGGAAACATTACATATAGGGACATAAGGGATGGAGAATTGCAAGAGATAAATGCAGGCTAATGGCCATAACCTAACAATGAGAGATGTTGGCACACCTATAAGCCTACTAGAACATATTCTTTTAGAGGTTAGGATCCCCTAAGGATCAAGTTTAATACATAGACAATAACTTGCATATTTCCATATTTTAAACTGTAACTCAAAACACATAAAGCTAATAGAGAAGAGGAGTTCATAACAGAAACAAAAAAAAAAAGAAATCAATATGATAGTTTAAGTGTTTCAATCTGCAGAAGTAGTAAAGAGACACGAATACAGAAAGCTATAAGTAAACATATTGTGGAGATGCTGAAGCTTGAATTAGGACATACCAGTTTCAAGGAAATAAATAGGAAAAGCATTAGTCTTGTGAAAGTCAGAATGTAGATAACAAGAGAAAGTTCTCTTATGTAAAAGTAAGAGTTCGGAAGAATTGTGAATTATAGTAGTGGATGATTATTAAAATCGTGTGTTGTGTGAAAGAAAAGAATCATGTATTTATAGTATGAAAGTAAGAAAATAATTGAGTACTAATTGTAAATCAATTACATAGAACTCCCTTTAATTAGGGGATTCAAATTCAAATGGGTAAAACCATTTAAGGAAATGATTTAAATAAACACTTTTTGCAAAGTAGTAAATTAGGGAAAAATACATAAAGGCTATTTAAGGACACTGTCTTTGAAATACACAGTTGTACAATTTAAGAAAGAAAATAAATTAACAACCAAGAAATCTGAGGCTAGAGATTTCATATGAATTAACCAAGTCCGAAAGGTAGGAAAGATATTTAACTTAAGAAAAATTAGCAAACAAATCAATTAGACCTATTTAAAAAGAATTCTAAATCAATCACAAGTTCGAAAACCTTTTCTGAAGAAAGATTCATCACATATAAAAGCATACAGACACGTTTAACATGAAGGAGCCTTGCCATGCCATTGTAAAATCAGTAGAAAGAATTCAGTGTAGAAGAGTTTAGCAAAAGGTTTGACATTGTATTAAAACAAAGGTGTAAACTCAGTTCAGAGACTCAAAGTTAGTCTGACAGAGCTAGGGGTTTCGAAATGAAACCCTAGTTCAAGAAAACCATAAAATAAGGATGATAGGACAGGCAGTTGAATCAAATTCATTATTCAAAAGTTTCAGAAAAAGGACAGGCTTTTTAAACAACAGAACTTATGAAGGATATGATAGAAAAGTAACATACAATCACAGTAGAAGGATTCAAAGAACATACTGAAAAATACTGATACAAATAGTAGAAAAACATGCTTAGAAGAAACTTAAACATGGCTCAGTAGAAGGCAAACAAAGAAGCTTAATAACTTAGCAGTAAAATACAGTAGAGGAACACAAGAATACCGAAAAAGTACAGCAGAAAAGCATACAGGAAAATACAGTAAGATAAACTTATAAGAACATGGTAAAAAATACAGTAGAGAAGTCTACAAGACCATAGCATAGGAAAACATGGTGAGACAAACATAAAAAGCTTATACAAGAACACAATGGATGCAAACACATGAATAACAAAGACAAAAACATAAAACACTTAAACATTTCATAAACCCTAGATCGAAAAGAAGCGATTTTGAAAGTAATTTTTGAAAGAAAAGCTAGGGAAATTGTTTGAAAACCCAAGTAGAGCACAGATACACAACAAATCTAGAAAAATCAGAGAAAACCTCAAAGGGCTTCAGAAGAACCCAAAATAAGAAAGTCTTTGAAAAGGTCATCGATCGAAGTCGGAGAAGCCAGAACAGGCTCAAACAACCTTGATACGCCGGAGCGAGGCTGGCGATGACCTTGAGACCTCGAGTCGGCAAGGGTCTGAATGAAGACCTTCAAGGTCTGTCCTCGAGTCTTCGAGTATCAAGCACATAGGAGTAATAGGAGGTTAGTATAGGACTCCCATGGCCGGAGATATGACTTTCCGGTGGGAGATAGTAGGAGACGATTAGGGTTCCAGGAATGTTCGAGGGGGTTTTAAAAAAAGGGGGTGTTTAGAGGCGGCTGATTTAGTGAAATGAATTTAGGATTGGGGGGTTTAAAAAATTAAAAAGAAATGGAGAGATCGTGGTCATTGATCAAAGTGATCAATGACCTGGAATAAAAGGGGAGCCGGGCAGTTGGATAAATGGGTCCGGGTTTGTTTAAATTGAAATTGGGCTGGGTAATTTAGGATTTGAAATTGTGATACCTGGGGTGGTCCAATTTGGCTACAATTGAAATGAATTAGGTCTAGTATTTAAATAGCCACTTTTTCTTTTTATTTTATAAAAATAGTAAAATAATTTCTGAAAATACATTAAAGATGCTAAACTAATTAATAGTATATGAATATTAGATTAAAAATACTGGAATCAAATTTGTAATTATAAACGCTATTAATTCTTAAAATAGGTTAAAATTGTAATTTAGTGCAATTTAGCTTTAAATCAATTTATAAAAATGTGCAAAAATAATATATATATATATATATATATATATATATATATATATATATATATATATATATATATATATATATATATATATATACATACATATACATATATTGGCATAAATATGAGAATAAAATAAATTAGTCACAAAAATTATAATTTGAGGAATAATTATTGATTTTTGTACTGCTAAAATCGGGCAATAAATTAGTTTAAAAAAACTTTTATAAATTGCAATAGAATGATAAAACACTTGGACATATGTATATATATATATACACGCACGTATATATATGTGTGTGTGTGTATATATATATGTGTGTGTGTATATATATGTGTATGTGTGTGTGTGTGTGTGTGTATATATATATATATATATATATATATATATATATATATATACATACATATGTCCAAGTGTTTTATCGTTCTATTCCAATTTTTAAAAGATTTTTTAAACTAATTTATTGCCCTATTTTAGCAGTACAAAAATCAATAACTATTACTCAAATTATAATTTATGTATCACGCACTATTTTGGAAGTGTGTTGCATATAAAAATATATAGGAAAAATTAGGTATCAAGAGTTATCCCTCTTTACCCGGGAATGATGAAAGGTTGTCGGGTAAAGATATGATGGCTAATTTTTTATCAGGCGAAATGGTTTGAAGAATTTGACCATGCCCTAGTTCTTTAGCTGCCTACATATCCCTAGTTTTAGAGGAATCATGCCATATGTATTTCAGGATCCGTCAGCGGAGTATGCTGATGGAGGTTTTCCAAGAACGGACGCAACATTTAGGTCTGGATGGATGGTTAAGGCCTAATAGGGCTGCGGGAACTGGAACGGGATCCTACTAATACGACCGTTGCTTGCTGGTTTACCTGCAAATAAGCAATACAAGCATATATTGTGCATAAATTTAAATGTGATGCAAGTTTCTGTTTGACCATGAATATTGTCCTTAGACGGTTAGGATGACGTCCTTAGACCATGATGTCCTGAGCCATAAAGCTTATAATAAAGGATTCGCAAGCCATGAAATGATGCTCTCGGGTTATGGGGATGATGCCTCCGAGCTATAATGGCTTTGAATAATGATATGCAAGAGATAAAAGGGGTCCTCAGGCCATGGCATGGCATTCTGGGGCTATGAAGATAGTGCTCCGAACAATGACGCCTTTGGACAGTTTGGCGATCTTTCAGCCCATGAGATGCATAAGGTGATGATCTTTTTGCCAATGCAAAATATAAATGAGGCGATGATCTTTCAGCCAATGCAAAATGCAATAAATAACGATATTTCATCCGATGCAATATGTAAATGAGGTCGCAATCTTTCAGCCGATGCAAGTGAAAAATAAAGCGGCAATATTTCAGCTATGCAAGATGTAAATGAAAGTGGCGGTATTTCACGTGAAAGGAGTAAAATAAATTGGCGATATTTCAGCCATGCAAGATGTAAATGAAAGTGGCGGTATTTCGACCGTGCAAGGAGTAAAATAAAGTGGCAATCTTTCAACCGTGCAAGGAGTAAAATAAAGTGGAGATATTTCAACCATGCAAGTTCAAAATAAAGTGGCGATATATTAGCCATGAAGATGAAAAATAAAGCGGCGATATTTCAGCCATTCAGATGGAGGTCGAGCTTAACCTCGGAAGGCAGAATGGTAACCATATGCAATACAGGAAATGCAGATGGAAGTAGAGCTTAACCTCGAAAGGCAGAAATAGTAGCCTTGTGCAACGCAAGAAATGCAGATAGAGACAGAGCTTAGTCACGGAAGGCAAAATAAAAGCCTAAAGGAACTCCCTAGCAAGTCACCATGACGTTGCACCCCCTTTTTCTATCGCGAAATCGGGTTTTTGACATTTGGAAAGGCAACTCGTTCCCTTTTGGGAATTGGGTTTAAGAGAATTGAAGAGTTACCACCTAATGATTATAGTGCATTAGGACACTAAGAAGGGTTCAATTTAGATAACAGATATTGGGTAAGGGCTTGAAATTATCCCGAGGAGAAGGTGTTAGGCATCCCTCAGGATCCACTAGTAAAGTTCTCGGCCAAGCTATTTTTGTGATATACAAATAGCACATATGCAAGTAAGAGTATCATATAATAGGGGATTTTCATGTAAAGGTTAGAAATAAAAAAAGTTGGAAAGCATAGGAGAGAGTTGATTTAGAAGAAATATTTTTTTAAAGATTTCAAGAAACAAAGAGCAAAGGGAGGAGGCTCCTAGGTTTATTAATAATATGGATCACGTCAATGCAATACCTGTTAATCACTCCTCAGAGAGGGGCTACACGTGGTATTGACGCACCGGTGATCATATCCATACCTACACTTTCCCACCCCATTAAGGTATTAAAGCGCGAAATAGTCTCATTTACTAATTGTATGTTATTACCCGCCCCAAATCTATCAATGTCGGAGGTATTTTGGGATTATTAATCCAAAAGGGAGGAGACATTGCTTATTTGTGGTTTCAAAAGGTTGAAAATACTAAGGCGTCAAACAGAACACATATAACAAGTTTGGGCGAGAGCACATAAATAAATAGCAAGGCTCAAACAAACCTCCTTTAAAACAAGAGAAAACACATAGTTTAGCATGTCTTACATGTACTGTTTAAGGTCTAATTACAACAAAAAGATTTGAGGCAAACTGATCTATTACATAATTCAGATAGGAAGTTTGACTCAGGCTTGCCTGCTTGTTGTAGTTAAACAAAATTTGATTCAGCTTATAAGTTTACCCTAAGGCTTGCCTAAGTGATAGACGAAAACCTATAGGCATGCCTAAGTTGATTTAAGGAAAGGTTGCTGATTTAAATAGAAGGAGTACACGTTCTGCTATTGATAATGCATTACTATTGACGGTTTAAACTTACAAACGAGCGAGGCTATTCATATTTGAATTAGAACCCTTATAAGCATGCTTTCTGTGTGTTTGCCAACTTAAAAAAATTGTAATAGACATAAAAGAGTGCAGAGATTCTGTAACTTGATTATCCAAAGAGTTGCGTGCTTTCTGATTACATTTTTGTTATTAGGATCTATAAACAAGTTTGCGTAGTGAAAAGCAGGTGTGCAAGAATAAGAAAGGATCTATCGTCATATTCTCTACGTGCGTGTGCAGGAGCTATATACATAGCACCTATATGAAAGTGTAGGATCCCTATAGACATGGTAGCTAAATGAGATGCAGAAGTTCTTATAGACATGGTAGCAATATAAAAATGCATAAGTCTTATAGGCATGGTAATTACATGAAAAGTGCAGGAGTTTTATAGACATGGCAACAACATGAAATTGCAGGAGTCCTATATGCATGGTAACTATATAAAAATGCAGAAGTCGTATATGCATGGTAACTATATGAAAAATGTAAAAATTAGAGATTCTTGTAGGCAAGTTATCTACCCATATACATGCATAGTTATCCCTCCCTTTTCACTAATCATCCCCAAAGGTTTTATTGCAAATTATTACAGTCCAAAGAAAAAAATACATTAGACATTGAAAATTATAACCAAGGAGGTCCTGATTCAGAATTCTTGTCTGATTTACGAAATAAACCAATTCCAAAGATCATGTTTCAGGGCCTTTCTCTCGTTTGGATGTGCCAGAGTTCCCAAAGAGCCTCATATGGACTCCAGGAAGTGCTCACTCCCAAATTCATTACAGGGTTAAGATAAAGAGCAGTGTGGAAAGGTCAGCCCTCAAGTGTCCAAGTTCAGAGTGAACTCAATGTCCCAAGGCAAGGCTCATATGAGGGGAAGAACTTAGGAACTAAGAGGGATAATGCAAGTGCAGAATTCTAAAAGGGAAAAGGGAAACCGTACGCATAGGTATATAAGGGACGGGGAATTGCAAGAGCCTAATGGGTATAACTCAATAATGAGAGATGCTTGCACACCCATAAGCCTACTAGAACATATTATTTTAGAGGTTAAGATCCCCTAAGGGATCAAGTTTAATTCATAGACAATAACTTTCATATTGCCATGTTTTAAACTGTTACTCAAAATACATAAAGGGAATAGGGAAGAGGAGTTAAAAACAGAAACAAACAAAAGATGTCAACATGATAGGTTAAGTATTTAAATCTACAGAAGTTGTAAAGAGACATGGATACAGAAAACTATAAGTAAACACATTGTGGAGATGCTGAAGCTTGAATTAGGACATACCAGTTTCAAGGAAACAAATGGGAAAAGCAGTAGTCTTGTGAAAGCCAGAACGCAGACAAGAAGAGAAAGTTCTCTTATGTGAAATTAAGAATCATAAGAATTGTGAATCGTAGTAGTTGATGATTATTAAAATCGTGTGTTGTGTGAAATAAAAGAGTCATGTGTTTATAGTATGAAAGTCATGAGAAAAATAAGGTAGGAAAATAATTGAAGACTAATTGTAAATCAATTACATAAGACTCCCTTTAATTAAGGAATTCAGATTCAAAAGGATAAATCCATTTAAGGAAATGATTTAAATAAACACTTTGTGCAAAGTAATAAATTAGGGGAAAATACATAAAGGCTATTTAAGGACAAGATCTTTGAAATACACGGTTGTACAATTTAAGAAAAGAAAATCAATTAACAGCCAAGAAATCTAAGGCCACAGATTTCGTATGAACTAACCAAGTCAGAAAGGTGGGAATGGTTTTTAACTTAAGGAAAATTAGCAAACAAATCAATTAGACCTATTTGAAAGGAATTCCGAATCAATCACTAGTTCGAATACCTTTTTTGAAGAAAGATTCATCACATATAAAAGCATACAGACACGTTAAACATGAAGGAGCCTTGCCGTGCCCTTGTAAAATCAGTAAAAAGAATTCAATGTAGAAGAGTTTAGCAAAAGGTTCAAAATTGTATGAAAACAAAGGTTTAAACTCAGTTCAGAGACTTAAAGTTAGTCTGACAGAGCTAGGGGTTTCTAAGGATAAGAGGGCAGGCAATTGAATCAAAATCATATTCAGAAGTTTCAGAAAAAGGACATGCTTTATAAACAACAGAACTTATGAAGAATATGATAGCAAAGTAACATGCAATCATAGTAGAAGGATCCAAAGAACATAATGGCAAATACTGATACGAACAGTAGAAAAAGCATGCTTAGAAGAAACTTAAACAAGGCTTAGTAGAAGGCAAACAAAGAAGCTTAAAAACTTAGCAGGAAAATACAGTAGAGGAACACAAGAAAACCAGAAAAGTATAGCAGAAAAGCATATAGGAAAACACAATAAGATAAATGTATAAGAACATGGTAAAAAATATAGTAAAGACGTCTACAAGACCATAGTATAGGAAAACACGATGAGACAAACACAAAAGAATGATACAAGAACATAGTGGAGGCAAACAAACGAATAACAAAGAAAAAATCATAAAAACACTTAAATATTTCTGAAACCCTAGATCGAAAAGAAGCGGTTTTGAAAGTAATTTTTTCAAGCAAAGCTAGGGAAATCATTTGAAAACTCAAGTAGAGCATAGATACACAACAAAACTCGAAAAATCAGAGAAAACCTCGAATGGTTTTAGAAGAAATCTAAAATGAGAAAGGCTTTGAAAAGATCAGCGATCGGAGTAGGTAAAGCTAGAACCAGGTTCAAACAACCTTGATACGCCGGAGCGAGGTCGACGATGACCATGAGACCTTAAATCGGCAAGGGTCTGACTGAAGGCCTTCGAGGTCTGGCCTCAAGTCTTCGATTATCAAGCATATAGGAGAAATAAGAGGTGAGGATAGGACTCCCATGGCCGAAGAAGCCATGGTTTCCGGCTGGAGATGGTAGGAGATTATTATGGTTATAGGAATGTTCGAGAGAGTTTGAGAGAAATGGGTGGTTAGAGGTGGCTGATTTAGTGAAATGATTTTAGGGCTGGGGAGGGGGAGTTGAAAAATTAAAAAGGAATGGAAGGATCGTGGCCGTTCATCAAAATGATCAACGGCCTGGTTTAAAAAGGGAGTTGTGCAGGTTGGATAAATGGGTCCAGGGTCGGGTTAAATTGAAATTGGGTTGGGTAATTTTAGATTTGAAATTAGGTTACTTGGGGTGGTCAAATTGGGCTACAATTGAAATGAATTAGGGCTAGTATTTAAATATCCGCTTTTCCCTTTTTATTTTATAAAAAATAGTAAAATAATTTCTGAAAATAAATTAGAGGTGATAAAATAATTAATAGTATATAAGTATTAGATTAAAAATATCATAATCAAATTTGTAATTATAAACGCCATTAATTCTTAAAATAAGCTAAAATTGTAATTTAGTGCAATTAGCTTTAAAAATACCAAATCAATTTATAAAAATGTGCAAAAAATACTCTAGATATATATTGGCATCAATATGAGAATAAAATAAATTAGTCACAAAAATGATAATTTGAGGAATACTTATTGATTTTTGTACTGCTAAAATAGAGCAATAAATTAGTTTAAAAAATCTTTTGAAAATTGGAAAAACGATAAAACACTTGGACATGCTCGTATATATATATATATACACACACACACACACACTATTTTGGAGGTACTTTGCATATAAAACTATACAGGAAAAAATTGGGTATCAACAAACCGTGAAGGCGAACAATCTCCCAGATAAAGATCTCAGCTAATCTCTCAGAAGAGTAGGAGACTGCCACAGGAATGAAATGCACTAACTTGGTCAGCCTATCAACAATGACACATACTGTGCCGAACTTCTTCCGAGTCTCTGGAAGCCTAGTAACAAATTTCATTGTTATTAGCTCCCACTTCCACTCGGGAAGCTCAATCCTCTGAAACAAACCACCAGGCCTCTAATGCTCATACTTAACCTGCTGACAATTCAAAAACTGAGCCACATATGCAACAATATCTTTCTTCTTTCTACGCCAGCAATAATGCTGCCGCAAGTCCTGATACATCTTTGCGGCGCCCAGATGAGTAGAGTACTTGGAGCTATGGGCCTCCTCTAAAATCAACTCTCGAAGCCCATCCACATTAGGCACACAAAATCGTAGCTGCAATCTTAAAACTCCATCATCATCTTAGGTAACCTGATTGGCATCTCCATGCTGCACTGAGTCTCTAAGGACACACAAATGTGGAAACTGCCGATCACGGATATGCTCCAATAATGAATAACGAGCAACTGTCCAAGCTAATACTCGACTAGGCTCAGAAATATCCAACATCACAAATTGATTGGCCAAATCCTGAATATCCAAAGCAAGGGGCCTCTCATTGACCAGAAAATAAGCAAGACTACACATACTGACTGACTTTCTACTCAAAGCATTGACTACCACATTGGCCTTCCCTGGGTGATATAAGATAGTAATATCATAATCCTTCAACAACTCCAACCACCTCCTCTTCCTCAAATTCAACTCCTTTTGCTTGAACAAGTACTGAAGGCTCCTATGATCCGTGAGCACCTCACATGCCACACCATATAGATAATGCATCCAAATCTTTAATGCGTGAACAATGGATGCTAACTCTAAATCATGCATCGGATAGTTCTTCTCATGAATCTTCAATTGCCTCGAAGCATAGGCAATGACTTTGCCATCCTGCATCAACATTGCACCAAGCCCAGTACGGGAAGCATCACAATAAATTATATAAGGTCCTAAACCTGTAGGAAAAACCAACACCGATGCAGTAGTCAGAGCTGTCTTGAGCTTTGTAAAGCTCGCCTCATACTCATCTGACCACCTGAACTGGGCACCCTTCTGGGTCAATCTATTCATCGGGGCTACAATAGATGAAAACCCCTCCACAAACCGTTGATAGTAGCCTTCCAACCCCAAGAAACTCTGAATCTCTATAGCTGATGCTGGTTTAGGCCAGTTCTTGACTGCCTTAATCTTCTTTAGGTCTACCTGAATACCCTCTGCTGATACAACATGACCCAGAAATGCAACTGAACCCAACCAGAATTCACACTTCGAGAACTTAGCATATAATCGGCTATCCCTCAGAGTCTGAAGAACCACTCTGAGGTGCTGCTCGTGCTCCTCTTAGCTGCGGGAATATATCAAAATATCATCAATGAAGACTATCATGAACGAGTCCAAATAAGGCTTGAACACTCGGTTCATCTAGTCCTTGAAAGTTGCTGGGGCATTTGTCAACTCGAATGACATAACCAAGAACTCATAATGCCCGTACCGAGTGCGGAAAGCTATCTTAGGAATATCGGATGCCCTAATCTTCAACTGATGGTAGTCAGATCTCAAGTCTATCTTGGAAAATACATTGGCACTCTGAAGGTGATCGAACAAATCATCAATCCTTGGTACCGGATATTTATTCTTGATCGTTACCATGTTCAACTACCGGTAATCAATTCCACATTCTCATCGAACCATCCCTTTTCTTAACGAACAACACCAGCGTACCTCAAGGTGATACACTCGGTCTAAGGAAACCCTTCTCAAGCAAGTCCTGTAACTGTTCCTTTAACTCTTTCAACTCAGGCGGGGCTACGCGGTGTGGCGGAACAGAAAAGGGTGCTGGGTGCCCGGAGGCACATCAATGCAAAAGTCAATATCCTTGTCGGGCGGCATAACTGGTAGGTCTGAAGGAAAAACATCAGGGAAGTCACGAACAACAACCACATAATCAATAGAGGGGACCTCAACACTAGAATCACTAACATATGCCAAATAGGCCAAACACCCCTTCTCGACCATACGCCGAGCCTTCACATACAAGATAACACAGGGGGTAGAATAACCAGGAGTCCCTCTCCACTATAAACGCGGCATATCCGGTAAACCTAAGGTCACAGTCTTGGCATGAGAATCCTAGATAGCGTGGTAAGGTGATAACCAGGCCATCCCCAATGTAATATCGAAGTTAACCATGTCTAAAAGCAACAAATATACATGAGTCTCAAGACTCCCAATCACCACAATACAAAAACGATGGACTTAATCGACCACAATAGAATCATCCACCAGTGTACACACATAAAGTGAACGCCCAATACACCACTAGGCAAGACCAAGTATAAGGAAAAATAAGATGACACATACAAATATGTAGACCCCAGATCAAACAACACCGAAGCACATCTATCACAAACCAGAACCGTACCTATAATAATTGCATCTGAAGCCTCAGCCTCGGGCCTGGCCTGAAGAGCATAACATTGGGGCTGATCCCCACCACTCTGATCTACCTCTCTAGGATGGCCAATAGCCGGCTGGCCTCCACCTCTAGTAGTGTGAGCTCCACCTCTAAATCCTCTACCTCTTTCTCTAGCACCTATACCCCCGCCTCTAGCTGGCTGGGCGTCCTGTGGGACATCTTGTGCCTGAATCATAGCTCGAAAACCCTACTGCTGCGACTGAGTATCCACCAACCTCGGACAATCCTTCGGATATGACCATGCTTACAACACTCGTAACATCCACCTGAATGTTGCGGCTGAGGAAACTAAGACTGACCCTGGCAGCCTGAATGACCACCTCGAAAGCTCTAGAGTGGTGGTGCACTGTAGGACTGTTGATCAGAATACTCCCCGCGAGAACCACGACCACTTGAAGCACTATGAGGAACCTGGAGTGCTGACTGGAAGGGCCTAGGAGGATGACCCCTATCATACGAATCTCTGCCTCCAGATGAGGCACCACTGAATCTTCCTGACTGACGGGGTCTCTTGTCTGCCCTATGACCACCCCCTATGATAATACTATCTCAACTCTCTGGGCCATATTGGGTGCCTCCTGGAAGGATATCTCACTCCCAACCTCTCTAGCTATTTGAAGACAAATCGGATGAATGAGCCCATCAATAAACCGTCTCACTCTCTCCCTCTCAGTGGGAAATATAATAAGAGCATGGCGAGCTAAGTCAATGAACCTAGTCTCATACTAGGTGACCGTTGTGGATCCTTGCTGGAAACACTTGAACTGCCTCCAATAGGCCTCTAACTATGTAATAGGGAGAAACTTCTCCAGAAATAGCTGCGTAAACTGCTGCCAGGTCAAGGCTGGCAACCCTGCTGGTCTAGCTAAGCAATAATCCCTTTACCAAGTCTTGGCGGATCCAAACAAACGAAATATAGCGAAATCAATCTCATTGGTCTCAACAATAACCATGTTCCGAAGAATCGCATGACAACTATCCAGATAATGCTGGGGATCCTCAGTAGATACACCGCTGAATGTAGAATTGAAGAGCTTGGAGAACCTATCCAACCTCCACAAAGCATCGGTAGACATGGCTATCCCATCGTCGGTCTGAGCTACTGTGCCCGGCTAAACTACTCCAACAGGCTGAATCTCTGGAGTCTGAACCTAGAGAGCTACCTCCTCCGGAGTACGAGTAGCAGGAGTCTGGGCTCCTCCTCCAGCCTGAGAAGTGGCTGGTGCTGCGGGAAGCAAACCTGCTCGGGTGACACTCTCCATGAGACCCACCAATTGGACTAGAGTGTCCTGAAGAATTGGGGTAGCAATAAAAACCACTGGGACCTGGGCTGGGCCCACTGGAATTGCTGGGGCCGGAACCTCATCCTCAAAATTAACTTGAGGCCCCGCTTCTGGTGCTGCTACTTGGGGCTGAGCTTTGCCCCTACCCAGACCTCTGGCATGGCCTCGACCTCGCCCTCTGCCCCTAGTGGAAGATGTTACTAGGGGCTCGGGCTGCTGAGAGGTAGATGAGGAAGCATGTGTTCTTGCCATCTGCGAAAGAACATAGTATAAATCCAATTAACATCGAGAAACAAATCCGCTCGACAAGAAAG
Organism: Nicotiana benthamiana; assembly: GCA_034376525.1. Lineage (NCBI taxonomy): Eukaryota > Viridiplantae > Streptophyta > Magnoliopsida > Solanales > Solanaceae > Nicotiana > Nicotiana benthamiana. The sequence goes on from CM067326.1 coordinate 6,090,390, forward strand.
AACAAATGTAAATTTTTCCGAAACTTGTAGCCTTTAGGGGATAAATACAGTCGTTTCCGTATCGATCCCTCAAACTCAACTGAGCTTGTTCGTGAGTTGTGACACCTGTGGAACCTAGAGCTCTGATATCAACTTGTCACGACCTGGAGTTCCCACCTTCATGAGTCGTGATGGTGCCTACCCGTGAAAGCTAGGGAAGCCATGAAATTCAGAAATCTTTAACTCCTTTGTTTTAAGCCTTTTTAACAACTTGCATTTAACATGTGATAAACAATTAAATAATACCGGAATATAAAATTTAGTAGAAGTTTAGATAAATAGAAAACCCGAACGTACAAAAGCTCAAACATGTCTCTACCCAACACCTAATGTCACAACGTACACAGACTATCTAAGAGTGCTAGATACAAGAGTCTGATCAATGAAATAACACTCTCTCTTGATACAAAAGGAAATAGTGCATAAAATAAATAGAAGACATGCCGGGCCTGCGGACGCCTACAGGACTACCTCGGGATCCTGTAGGCTGAAGGATGGCTCCCTGGCTACTAGTGTGTACCATAAACGGCTTCGGTATCTTCCCATAAGCGCAAAGTGTAGCATCAGCACAACCGACCTCATGTGCTGGTAAGTGTCTGGCCTAACCCCAACGAAGTAGTGATGAGGCTAGGACCAGACTCCAGATAAAGCTGTGCAGTTATATAATGTATGACGAAAAGTAAACAAGTAATAAGCAGTTAAAAGGGATAGGGATACATGCTTTGGGGAACAATTTAACCTAGCAGAAAGAAATAAATATGAAGGGTCAATACAATATCTAAACAACATCATCATACTAATGTTTCGGCACACAACTCAATCCATATGAGTATATATATATATATATATATATATATATATATATATATATATATATATATATGTATATATATATATATAACTGTTGCGGCGTGCTACCCGATCCAATAAATATAATATATATGTTGCGGCGTGCAACCCGATCCAATAATATAATATATATGTTGCGGCGTGCAACCCGATCTAATATAATATCTATTGCGGCATGCAACCTGATCCAATATGATACTTGTTGCGGCGTGCAACCCGATCCAATATAATACCTATTGTGGTGTACAACCCGATCCAATATAATATCTGTTGCGGCATGCAACCCGATCTAATATAATATCTTTAGCAGCGTGCAACTCCATCCAATATATATTCATGAATAAAAATGTCACGGCGTGCAAACCATTCCAATTGTACAACTTACAGTGATCACAACAACAGTCCTAGCAAGGGTTTAACTACAAATTACACTATCTCGGCAATGGAACTGAATAGCACAAGTATATATGTCCCGGCAAGGGAAAATCAGCTATAACCAGTCTCAATTCAACTTCTAACATCTCTATTATCATTACTTCTAACTCATGATTAATGGTCACAAAATAAACTAAGCCTTTGCTCAATACCACAGATTTACTCATTGTTTCAACCATAACATTATTCAAGAATTCAACAAGTATCAATATAAGACTCACGGTCATGCTCGACACCAACATATAGATACTCGTCACCATGCCTATACGTCATACTCAACAAGAAACAAGTAGCAATTATGACTCAACTCCTAATCCCTCAGGCTAAGGTTAAACAGAACACTTACCTCAAACTTCCACAGCCAAATCAATCCTCAATTATCATTTTCCTCTCGAATTTGGCTCCAAATTGATTGTATCTATACATAAATGACTTCAATACATCAATAAATGCTAAACAATGCGAACTCAATGCCTAGTTATAACTTTCCAAACATTCTTCCCAAAAATTCAAAAATCTATCACGAGTCTGCTTGGTCAAAATAAGAGGTTCGGACCAAAATTAAATCACCCATTTACCCACGAGCCCAAATATATAATTTATTTTCAAATTTGACCCCAAAACGAGGTCTAAATCAAGAAAAATTAAAAGGCCCTAACTCTACCTAAATTCCTAATTTTCTATCCTTAATGACATGTTTTAGGCCTAGAGCTTTGGAGAAGAAGAAGTTTTGTAAAAATTTAGAAATCCTGTAATGGGTTCTATTTTTGGAACTTAAAATAACTAGACATATTTATTCTACGTGATCGCGGACAAGAGGTTGCGATCGCATAGGGTAAAGTTTGCTGGGCAGTGCGATCCCGAACAACAGGCTGCGATTGCATAAGCTAGAACTGCTGAGCATTGCAATGCGAACAACTACACGCGATCGCATAAAAGAAAAATTACAGCTGGGTCTTTACACTATGCAATCGCGGAGGCAAGAATATGATCGCATAGACCTATTTTATGAACCCCTAAGTTGCTCTATACGATCGCGACCTTTCTTATGCGATCACATAAAAGGATTCACTGGGCAACAAAAGACAGCTATTTCTGCAACTTTTTCTAAGTTCAAAACTTCCCAAAACACACTCGAGCCCTCGCAGCTCCTAACCAAACATATGCACTAACTCAACAACATCATACGAACTTATCCGTGCGATGAAATCGCCTAAATAACCTCAAAACTAAGAATCAAACCTCAAACTCATAAATTTTTCCTCAAACTTCATCAAGTTTCAAATTTAAAAATTCAATTCCAAATCATGTCAAACAACGTATGTTTTCAACCAAATTTTACAAGAAGGACTTAAAATATCTATAAGAGGTATCGGACATCGAAACCAAAATACGGGCCTGATACCTTGGCTTTCTAATCAGATTTCATTTCCATTTTCCTTAAATTTTTTCAGAAAATAATTTTACAGAAAAATTTATTTCTCGGGCTTGGGACCTCGGAGTTCGATTTCGGGCATACACCCAAGTCCTATATTTTTCTACGGAACCTCAGGACCGTCAAATCATGGGTTCGGATCCGTTTATCCAAAATGTTGATCGAAGTCAAATTTATTTATTTTAAAATCAAAACTTGGCATTTTTCACAGAATTTCATACTTAAGCTTTTCGGCTATGCGTACGAACTACACACGTAAATCAAGGTAACTGTAAATAAGATTTTCAAGGCTTCGAAGACACATAATTCAATTAAAAATAGGTGATGACCCTTTGGATTGTCACAGTTTGGACGGCAAACAAATTATTTTAAGATTAATTATTTCGGGATTTGACGAACGCAAAACACAACACAAAATTGATGCTCGTAACCTAAGATAATATTGTTTAATTATATAGGGTTTTATTTAAATAAAGCTCTAGTAATTTCGAGTTTAACGATATTCAGGACGATCAAAACTTACTTTGAAATGAGTACGAACTATGTTCAACAACTAAAGTAAAGCAATCGACAACTGACTATAAAGAATTAGAGATTAGTAGAGTTGGGTCCTTATCAATGTGAGAAATAAGGGTTCTGACATGATAGATGCACGATTGTTATTCTGGATATGAGACTATTATATTTCACTCTTGAAGTTCTATCGATTATCGGGAAATAGGTGATTAGCTTATTCTTCCGATTCAGACTCTGCTCTCAATTAAATCTAAATCATTCAAATAAACTAATGTGAAGTGCGGTGAAATTTGCAAGAATCTATTTGTAAGAATGCTCTAAGTCAAACTTCTCTTGAAAAATTCTCAATCTTAATTTAAGAGGTAGATCACAAAGCTCTTTCGATTACTTTAAAGAAGTATCAAAATAAATTAAGACATGCATTATAACAATATTCAATTTTGTGCTTCTCTTCCGATTAAACAAGATAATAAATAAATCATAACTAGAGTTAAAGTTCTTCCAATAAATTCAAGCAATTAAGCAGTAATCAAATCTATAAATAACAACTAAGTCACTAATTCACGTCAAACCCTAAGGTAAACTACTACATAATCGTGGAGGAAGCCATCACAAAAAGAGTCTAGCATTACAATCCAATCTCCCATATTAATAGAAAGATGATGAAATCATGTATTTTGTAGCCTCCGATGCTCTCCTAGGACTTTTCAAGTCAAAAGTCCTCTAAAAGATCGTCTTTTTGGTATTTATACCATGTAGCAATAGTTTGGGACGAAACTATCCTTTCCAAGCTGAAGTACGAGAAATACTCTATAAAATTTTCATAGGCGTGGCGCATGGTGTGCAGCCCCATGCAGTGCGCCTATGGAGAAGTTCAGAGAGTTAATTTTTATGCTCTACAGGAACTTTGCACTAGTGCCCCGCACCCCGTAGTAATTTTTGTTTTCTCATTTTTTGACATCCAAACTTGGTTCTCGACCCCCCGAACATGATCCCAGCTTAATTTTTTGTGCTTTTACTCAGACTTCAAAGCTTCAACTTGTTCAAATTAGCTCCAAATTATCTTAATAGCTTGGAATCATTTCCTGTAAGGCATAAAACACGTAATAAGCGCAAATCACCATTACTTAAGCTCAACTACACGTAAAATGATGCGATTAAAGTGCAAATTATGACTAAAATAGGAGTTTCTAGCCTACCATCATAATTGTTATCTCACTCTTCCATAGATATAAAAATAACACTACAATTTCGGAATTGGTTATACAATAGTTTTATCTTAACTAAATATGGGATATATTTCATTTCAAAATTAATCCCAAAATTAATTATGCCTTACCCTACGTACTAAACGGCCGTATGTGTCCAGTTATTAAGCAGACCAAATTAATTGGTTGGACCAGTCCACCCTACAAATGTTCTCTACTTTGGAAGTTTTGTTCAAAGTCCAGACAATCCAATAAAGAAAAGAACAATTCTCATTCTTCTCCCCCAACCCCACCCCCTCCCAGCAAAGGAAAATATGGCCATAAATAGCTGAGTGACAGAGAAGCTAAGATCACAAATATGAAGCAAAGAAAGGAAGCTGAAAAAGTACCTGTCTTTACTGACCATGCAAGTAGTAGTATGATTTGTCCTTACAAATTCATGAAAAGTCAATTTCTCCACTTTTTTCAGGGGCTATGGCAACTTCTACTTACATGAAGGGGCAAATGGCACTACTTTTGGCAACATACTATGCAAACAAAATGCTAGATATGATTTTATTCAGAGAAGAAATTGGTTTCGAATTTCACCACCAATTTAGCATGTCCAATATTTTCAACGAAGTTTGGGAAATAAAAAATTGAATTTGTCACCAATACATTTGCCATTTGAATGAACGAAAACAACCTTTCCTTTCATCTTGATTCTTGACGAGAGCTCAGTCAAGAAAAAGGCAAAATATAAAACTTAATAGAAGTGTATTACTCATGATAAAAGAAGTTGACCGTTCAAAAATAAAATCCCATAATGTTTTCGTGTGATGAAGTAACATCCACATTTTACATGCCATGCAATGGAATGTAAAAGTGGTGAAAAAGTTTTATACAAGATATGAGATCACCCAAAAAAAAAGTGAACTCATCACTATTACTCTATTCATTGTATGATATGGAGTTAAAAAAATGATAACTTTAAAAACTTGGTATAATCATAACATTTATGTCGTAACATCTTTGTGGCTTTAAAAGTATGTCACTAAATATACTTTTTTTCAACGCTTTAATAAAGAAATAGTCTTATTTATTTGTAACAGAGAGAGCATTATGTATGATGGACAATTTTCTATCCCAAAAAATAAGAAGACAAGAAATAAAGAAATTGTTTTTTGAGTGTAAAATATGGTTATGCTTTTAGTGTATTTTTCATATTAGCTAAAACTAAGAAAAAAGATGTTAGAAGAGGCTTCCGGTTCACAAGCATTCTAGCTTGGATACTTATTACATTACATCTTATTTTGCATTTAGAATGCTAAAGTAACTGATGTCATCCTCACACAAATAATCATTCAGATTCGTTCTTTATTATTCTTAGTGATATTCATGTATTATACATTGATTATATACGGTTATATATATATATACAGACACACATTCACCGTCTATTTTTAACTTATTAGGCGGGCGACTCTTTAGAATAATTCTTCTTAATTTATTTAATTTGATTAAGCAAGTACGATTAACATTTTATTAGTGGTTTCTCCCTATTTTATGATTCTTCCTTCACCTGCTAAAGTGGTTGCTGTACTTATTAAGTACGATCTTCCTTAATCCTATGGGATCAAAACTCTTAATTTTTGACATTTGGAAATGACAGAAAGAATCTCCATTTCATTAGCAATGTTTATGAAAGTTCTTCAGCTGATCCACATTTCTTATCCTAAAATTTTATACTATGCTTTTATATTCTCTTTTCCATTAAAGCGTAGCATCTCGGAAACAAAGTCAAAGAATAATTTATTCCTTTAGCATCTAGTTGTTATTCAAAAAATTTAAAGCAATTTTACGTTCATGTATTAACAACATATAGATGTTATCCTTTAAGCATCCTTTTAGTAGTATAAAAAAAAAGATTATTAGCAGGTCATGATTTGGCTGTGAACAGCATGATAATAGGATTAAAAAAGGTGCAAAGTTTATCAGTGATAATAATCCGATAGCATATAGCATAAGTTTATTCTTCAAAAAGGAATCCAGAAAGGAACCTCATGATTCCAAATATATTCTTTAAGTCCTATTGCTCGTGTATCTATCCAGTTTAAATAAATAAGATCGAAAATTTCCAAATATAGGTATAAATTGGTCAGGAGGTTTTTGAATTTAAGTAAACATAATTAATGTACACAGCTGATATTTATTGATTTATATCCAATGGATACATGAAGTAAATAATTATTAAAAAAATTCAACTCCTACAAAATACGACCATTACTACATAATTTTTGCTCCCACTCTCCAATTAGAAGCTTGTTAGCTGCTATTTGGGTTATCACTTTGGATTGCCAAATTGGGCTATAACCTGAAATTAACCACCTACCTAGTATATGTTGTAGAACAATAAATAATGGGGCGAGTACAAAGATAGTGATTCTCAGGGATACTATTTAGATAATGATTCTCAGGGATGCTATTTATATGCTATTAATTTCGTCCTGCAATTTCAAATAACTTTTTTAACTTAGGATAATTCAAGGTAACGTCTGCGTACACACTACTCTTCCCAGACCTCACAATGTATGATAATACCGGATATGTTATTGTTGTTATTACTGTATGACAATTCAAGATACGTTTGACATAAAAACTGAAATTCAGAATTTAATGGCTAATTCTTAAATAACAGTCCTTTAAAGTGGCTACATGAGTCATTTCTACACAAATACTTGTTCCATGAACTCTGTGGGCATCACTCAGACTATTAGCTAACCATATTGGGCCAAACAGAAGCTCAGCCCATTCCTAGCCCATGAGGTGAGAGCATGGGCCTATAGCACCAGAGCTTGAGCTATTTTCCAGCGAAGAATCAAGAAATCTACGGTACAAATTGTTCTTTTAATGAAAATGAGACCATAACTCAGGCCGTAGTGTCACGAGTTATTTGACCACTGTAATTCAGTTAAATTTTCTCAGTTTTTTTAACTATACGAATGTGATGACTCGAAAAGTTATCTCTTGTTTTAGAAGTTAAATATATATTTCGATACCTTAAAAATATTTTTTTGTTTCACTTTGATTTGCGTGCGCTAGGAAGGTGTCAATGAATATTTGAAAATCGAGTAAACTGACTGAATCGAACCAATTTAGGTTTCTTCTAAAAAAACTATAGGTTTTTATATAAATCTATAACCGTACCGATAATTAGGGTAGTTTTTATATTTTATAAAAAATAGACTGAAAAATACCGAACCGTACCGAATAAATTTTATATGTGAAAAAAATATTTATATAGTAAGTTTAAAACTAATAAAGCATTAAATTTTTCATTGGGTCTTTAAATTATGAAATTTTTTACAAACCAATAAGTAATTAAACTCAAAGTAGTAATTCCTAAAATCTATTATGCTACTTATACTTAAACTAAGTCATTTCAAGTATCTATATTAGCAAGACACAAAGTGTTCTAGTGATTATGAATAGCAAACTAAAATGTATTGAATATGTTTCCTTTCATTCAGTTTAGATTTATCTTTTTGAATATTTAATATAAACTTTATTTTGAGTCCCGGTTTGGTTATATCTTTTCGCTAGTATTATTTATATTTTTTTGCTTTTACTTGGTTTCTTTTACATTGTTGTCCAATAGTTGATGGATCTATACTCTAGCCATCTTTTATATTTTTTTTAATTCATCACCTTTAAACAGTAAAAATGTCTAGAGAGTTTTTCTAAGTTCTATAAAATAACATATATTTTACATGATATTTAAAAAATATCAAAAATTAACCGAACCGTACCTATGCACAAAGTGAAACCGACATGATTAGGACGGTTTCGAAAAGTCTAATTTTTGTTATGCATAATAGAATAACCGAAAAATTAATATGGTAAAATTTGTATAAAATAACCGTTCGAACCGAACCATTGATACCCCTAGTATGCGTAGTCGAGGCGTATATCCAAAAAAGCCTTTATGTGAGAATTTGAGAAAAATACTAAACTGTGCCTTAAAAATTGAATTAAATTGACTTTGGTCAATATTTTGGATAAAGGACCCACCTGGACACATGATTTGACGATCTCGGAGGGTCCGTAAGAAAATATGGGACTCGAGTGTATGCTCGGAGTTGAATCCCGAGGTCCCTAGCCCGAGAAAATAATTTTTTAAAAAAATTATATGCTGGAAAATGTAAAGACTTTTGGAAATGAAATGGTGTGTGTTTTTGATGGTATCGGGCCCATATTTTGGTTATAAAAGCCCAGTATATATTTAAAATTGATATTTAAGTCGAATATGTGAAATTCGGTAAGAATCCGTAATGATTTGACATAAATCAGACACTCGATTGTGAAAATAGTAACTGTAGGTGTTCTTGAGAATTTCATTAATTTTGATGCTAAATTCGTTGATTAAGACGTTATTTTGGTGATTTCATTGCACGAGCAAGTCCATATGATATTTTTTGACGTGTCTGCATGTTTGGTTTGGAGCCCCAAGGGCTCGGGTGAGTCTTAGATAGGCCACACAGTGTTTTGAGACTTAAGGAAATTGTTGGTGTGATTGTAGGTATGCAGACTTCCCATTTGTGAAGTCTGACTCGCAACTGCGAGCACCTGCTATCGCAAAGGTTTATCGCAATTGCGAAGACTGGGCTGGGTAGGGGACCTTCACAAATGCGAAGTTCTGCGTCGCAAATGCGACATGCATAGTAGCCGCAAATGCAAACAATGCTCGCATTTGTGAAGGCAACAAACCAGACCAACCTTCGCATTTGCGAAGCATTGGCCATATTTTGGAGTTCACATTTGTGAACTTCTCATCACAAAATGGGATACCTGCGACTATGTAAATTATAACTTAGACGAGATTCTCATTATTTTTCAAACTCTCTCAAACCCTAAGCTCTCATAGGCGACTTTTCAAAGAAAAGTTCTTCGCCAAATCCTAGGTAAACACCTTCTAACTCATTTCTCTCAATCTAATTCATCTTTTTACAAGATTTCATCACAAAATCTATGGAGTTTCATAGGAAATTGAGTGTTTTTAGGTGAAAATTGGGATTTTCTGAATTTGGGAAATTGGACCTCAGATTGAGGTTGTATTCCAAAACTAATTACATAACCCGGGGGGGGGGGGGTGAATGTGTTATAAGGTTTTGGGCCGAATATCGAGTTTTGACCAAGCGGACTCGGAGTTAATTTTTTACTTTTTAAGAAAAATGCTAGAAAACCAATAATTAAGCATGGGAGTTGAACTCTTTAGCATTTATTGATGTTGTAAGTTAATTATGGCTAGATACAAGTGAACTGGAAGCATAATCTAAGGGGAAAGGCGGTATTTGAGGCTTGAGTTTGGCGCGGGAATTCGAGGTAAGTGTTCGCCTAACATTAGCTTGAGGAACATGTGTTGTGTCTTATTTGATGCGTGTTAGTGTTGTGTACTACATATAGGTGTGATGACATGTATTTATATGTTGGTGTCAAACATGCTTGTGAATATTATATTATGACTGCGGTGATTTTGATTATGTATTCACCATGCTCAAATTGAAGAATATCCCTGTTGAATAAGATTATGATATTTTCTTGGTATTTGACCATTGTTGAGTATTGGTTCAAGTTTAGATTCACTTTGTGAAGATCACTATTGGAATGAGATTGTTTATAGCTGATTTTCTTGTCGGGATTTGTATTTATTTTCATTGTTGATTCCCTTGCCGGATGTTATTGTTTCTACTATTTAGGTGAGGAAATAGTGATAAAGCACGAAGGTTGATACCGTGTACATTTACATTTATATTGATTTATATGGTGAGGAAGAGAGATAAAGCACGAAGGGTGATGTCGCGCACATTCATACTTATGCATATGGTGATGAAAGAGTGATAAAGCACGAAGGGTGATGATGTGCGCATTTACATTTATGTTGATGCACATGGTGAGAAAGAGTGATAAAGCACGAAGGATAATGCTGTGCACATTTCCATTATTGATTGCATGGTGAGGTTGAGAGTAAAATCACGAATGGTGATGCCGTGCATTTATTTTCCGTTGTTGTGATTATTTGTTGTAATCGGTACAAGTGCCTTGATTGTTTCATTTCCGTTATTTCTGTGTTTCCTTATTTTGGTGTCTCCCATAGCATGTTGCACCTTCCCATAGACTTTTGATAACTTCTATTATTGTTATCCTGTTAGATATTATTAACTGCACAGGTTTATGATATTTGTCATGTCCTAGCCTTGTCACTACTTCGCCTAGGTTAGGCTCGGCAGTTACCACTACATGGGATCGTTGTACTGATGCTACACTATGTATTTTTGTACAGATCCTGATATCGGACTCTATTGACTGTAGATCGAGGTTGCTGCCTTCAGTGTAGTGGAGACTCGAGGTAGTCCTGCAGGCGTCCAAAGACCCTGGCGTCCCCTTCTATCTTGCTTCTATTCTATTTTATCTATTTCTGAGACAAATTTGTATTTTATTGTTTAGACCACTATTTGTGGTATTCGTAGACCGTCCGTGAAATTGTGACACCAGTTTTGGGTGAAGTTTATTTTGGATTTCATATTAGTATTAAGTTAAACTGTCAAATTCTATTCTTCCGCATTTTGATTTTCGTTGATTCTCTTATATCATCTGGTAAATTGTAATACATAAAGGAAAAAGGTAAAATAACCAGTAACGTCGGCTTCCTAGCGGGTTCAGTATTAGGCGCCATCACGATCCCAGCAGTAGAAAGTTTGAATCGTGACAATGAAACATAAAAGTTTGTACTAAATAATTTAGAAAATTCTATCGTAAGTGATTGAAGGGCTCTTCTAGGGCAACACAAAGCAAGTGCAAAGTTGTCTCATCCTCCAAATGTCTCGTAAAACTCTTAAAAGGAAAGACCCCTTGCTTACTTCTTACCTCATGAGTTAGTTTTGTGCCTTTACTTCCTTTGAAAGAGATCACGTTGGTGAAGTGCCTATGTACTTTAAATTTGGCACTTTGGGACACTGAAGTATGACAACCATCAAACTTTCCACTTACATTTGAAAGAGTAATGGTGAACCAGCAAAATTTCCTCTTGTACAACATGTTTTATATCAAAAATCAAAGTGGGGGAAATGTAATCCCACACAAAAGTACGGATCACCCTTTCAACTAAAAGGCTAAAGCTCCAGAACGGTAAAGAGAAAAAGAACGAAAGTAAAAAGAAAAGCCCTTCAAGAGAAAAAATGAAAAGAATCGGGAAGTTTAATTTGTTATCATCACCTATAATGTTGAAATTTGAACACAAAAACATAGCCTACGCAATGCAAATTAATCAAGAAGCGTAGCTTAAACCATACTTGTTCAAATAATGAGGGGAATTACCTTGGAAGAACCTTGACAAAAAAGCCTACGAGCCTTCTAGCGTGTGCCTATCATAGGATGCAAGATTGATTGAGTCACATGTGTATTTATGGGTAGGCTAGGGATTTAAGCAAATATTTTAGTCCTAGGGACTTCTCCATAAATTATAATTGTCATAGGGACTCATAATATATGATAATTTCTGTCCATAAAAAAACTATAATATCTGCATAACTACAAAATATTAACTAATATATTATTTCCTTTGGGAGATAAGGTAAATAATTTATTACCTTCTATGTGGGCCATACTAGAAGTCTTTGGAAGGGACGGTAAATTTCTAACATTTTTCACTTAGCCCACATATTAAAACCAGATAATCCTTATAAGAGATACACATATAATATGGCTGTAGACTTTATCATTCAACTAAAAGTTATGTAATAATCACTTTAGTAAGACCCTATCATCACACAAATCATGGCGGTCATGCTCTTAGACAAACAATTCCTTCCATGTATTACAATGTATAATATGTTCCAACAAATTGTCAAACAACTTTATGAATGAACTTAATATAATTCATTCACAGTCCAATTTTATTGATCCAGTGATCACAAAATAATACATAAAAAACAAAGTGTGCACTATCATGTATATCAAAATGAACATAATGTCTAGATAAACGGTTATAGAACAAAGCAAGGGTAAATTGAGCTACCCGGCAGACCTTTAGTCATAGGATCAACAATCATCAAAGTAGTACTAAAATGCTCAAACTCACATCTTGCTTCTTCACTTAGTCTTTAACCATCAAGTACTTTATTTCTATGTTCTTTCTTCGGCTACCACCTTTATTATTCTTAGAAAAGAACACTGCAGCTGAATTGTCATAGAAGATTCTTAATGGCCTTGAAATGGAATCAACAATCCTAAGGCCATTAATTTAGTTTTTTCAACCATAACACATGCGATGTAGCTTCATAGCATGCTATAAATTCATCTTTCATAGTGGATGTTGCAAAAATAGTCTGCTTGACACTTCTCCAAGATACACCACCTCCAGCAAGAAGGAAAATGTATCCTGAAGTGAATTTATCACTATCTTTGCATCCATCCAAATCAGAGTCTGAATATCCAATCACCTCCAATGAGTCAGAGTATTTGTATGTGAGCTTAAAATCCGTGGTTCCTTACAAATATCTCAATTCCCTTTTACAAACTTTCCAATGGTCAAGACCCGGGTTACTTTGATATCTGCCACGCACTCCTACTGCAAAAGCAATATTAGGTCTAGTACATACCTACACATACATAAGGCTCCCAACAAGCGAAGCATAGGGAATATTTTACATTTTATCCTTTTCCAATGTATTTTGTGGACATTGATTCAATGAAAATTTGTCACCTTTAATTATGGGTGCTGCTCTAGGTGAACAGTTCTTCATCCCAAATCGTTTCAGAATTCTTTCAATGGAGGCCTTTTGAGACAGTCCAATTAATATTTAGGATCTTTTTGTGTGAATCTCTATCCCAATAACATAAGAGCCTTCACCCATATCCTTCATCTCGAGATTCTGGATAAGGAAGTTTTTAGTCTCATGCAACAATCCCAAATTACTATTTGCAAGAAAAATATCATCCACATATAAGACTAGAAAAATATATTTGCTTCGACGTATCTTAAGGTACATACGCTGATTACTAATGTTCTCGAAAAATTCAAATAAAGACATAACATTATGGAATTTAATATACCGTTGGCGGTAAGCATGTGTTAGCCCATAAATGGATTTATTCAACTTGCAAACAAGGTGACTTTTGTCCTAATCATAAAATTATTCAGGCTGTCGCATGTATACCTCCTCTTTAAGATCTCCATTCAGGAAAGTTGTTTTCATATCCATTTGATGTAACTCTAAATCAAAATGAGCTGCTAATGCCATGATTATTCTCAATGAATCATTCTTTGATACTGAAGAGAAGGTTTCATGTTAATCAATTCCTTCCCTTTAAGTAAAACCCTTGGCTACAAGTCTGCATTATATTATCCGATACTACGAGATAAGTCTCTTTTTAAAGACCCACTTGGAACCTATGGTAGAGGATCCCTTTGGTAATTTGACAATATCCCAGACTTTGTTTTTAGCCATACATTCTAACTCTTCTTTCATGGCATCACATCAAAGTGTGAAGTTTTCTCCACTCATTGCTTGTGAAGCGAGCATGGATCATCTTTTAATCAAATATCATAATCAGACTCTTGGAGATACATAACTTAGCCACTAGAAATTGTTGGTTTTTGAACTCTTGAGGAATTTCTCACTCCCACTGGATCAAGCACTTCTTTAGTGGGTTCAGGTAAAGCGAGTTGATTGTAACGACCCGATCGATCATTTTATGAATTTTAGCCCTGTTTCCCCCGTTTCTACTTCTTTATGTCTTGTTCAACTGTATTATATGGTATCGGGTTGGTTGATTCGAGTTCGGAGTTGTTTTTGTGGAGGAATGTGACACTTAGTCTGTTAAATTGGCTATTAAGTTAGAAAAATCAATTGGAAGTTGACTTTTGAATAAACAATCTCAGAATTTGGTGTTTATGATTTGAATAGCTTTGTGAGATTATTTGGGACTTAGGAGCATATTTGAAATGTAATTTGGAGGTCTGTGGTATATTTAGGCTTGAATTGGCAAAATTGGAATTTTGGCGCTTTCCGGATGGTAGTCAAAATTTTGATATCAGGCTCGGAATGGAATTCCAAAAGTTGGAGTAGGTCCATGGTGTCATTGGGGATGAGTGTACAAAATTTCAGGTCATTCGGACGAGGTTTGATAGACTTTTTGATCGAATTCAGAAGTTTTTATAATACTTAGGCTTGAATCTGAGGGTGATTTGATATTTTGACGTTGTTTTAAGAGTTCCGAAGATTGGAACAAGTTTGAATGATGCTATGTGGCTTGTCAGTATGTTTTGCTGAGGTACCGAGGGTCTCGGGGTGATTTCGGATGGTTGATGAGAGGTTTGGCGTTAAAATTTGCAACTGAAGTTGCTGAAGATCTTGTCATAACCGCACCTGTGACTTGGGGATCGCAGGTGCGGGCCTTCAAAAGTGTAAGGAGAACCGCAGATGTAGATATGGGTGAGAGGAGCTGGAACCACAAATGCAAATGATTGAGGGTACCTACGATAGCGCAGGTGCAGTCCTCGGGCGGTTTAGTTAATTCTGTAGATGCGCATCTGGGATTTGAGGTGTGGGTCCATAGGTGTGAGATTTCAACTACAGAAGCGGTTTAGCTGGGGCAGAACATATAAGTTTATCCCTTCGAGATTTTTAGTGGGTTTTCACCATTTTCATGCGGGTTTGAGTTTGGGAGAGCAATTTGAAGAGAGAAATCAAGAGGATTCCGTGGAGGTAAGATTTTTGCACCCTAAACTTGTTTCTATGATGGTTTTTGACTGATTAAGCAAGAACCATCGTAGAAACCTATGGAAATTAGCAGCAAAAATTGGGGGTTCAGGGTTTGAAAATTGGAGACATTAACCTAGGGATTTAAGGGGTCATTTGTGGTTGGAGTTTGGTATTCCTTGTATGTATTAACTCGTGAGAGTGTAAAGAATCTAGGTTGGTGAATATTACCGGAATCTGAGATGTGGGCCCAAGGGTCGGGTTTGACCAATTTCGGGATTTGTGATGTAATTTGATTTATTTCGTGTGGGCTTTGTTCCCTTAGCATATATTGATGTTATGATTCTGGTTATTGTTAGATTCGGGGCATTTGGAGGCTGAGTCGAGAAGAAAAGGCATCACAGGATAGAGTTTGGCTTGGTTTGAGATGAGTAATGCTTACAATTTTGGTTTTGAGGGTTCGAAACCCTGAACTATGTGTTCTATGATTACTATTGAGGTGACACAAATGCCAAGTGACGGGTGTGTGGGTGTACACCGTGAGGAAAGTGGCTTGGATCATTTTAGGTAACCTCTTAGTGACTCTTTCTTGCTGATATATGTGTTGTATCTATGTGATTAAGTTAATGAAATATAAATCATGCTAATTACCATATTAAGGATGCACACAATATTGTTGAAACCCGAGAGGTTTTTTCTTGTTGTCATCTCATTAGCTTCATTTGTATATATACTCAATCATGTTCATGAATATTATATCATGCCTCAGTCTCGATTATTGCTATTTGACCTATCATATCATTGTTCGGGCTAGTATCATAACATTTTTGAGAACGTGTGTAAGATTGGAGAGTATTTACCTAGTGAGGCCGAGAGCCGGATATTGATTGATAGTATGGGATCGGGCTACACGCCATAGAAAAATATTGATCATACCTTCAATGGCATTGATATAGCGTTTTGGCTAAGAGAAGCCCCTCCAGAGTCTTTACACCTCCAGTGAGCGCAGTTGATGATATTGAGGGATGAATCTTCCTTGGATATGGATCTTGTCCAAAGTATTTATATTTGGAAATAGATCGTGTCCGAAGTATTTATATTTGGAGATGGATCTTCTCCATAGGCTGGAGTGGCCTTTCTCGGTACTAGATACCTGTTGTCAGTGATGTGTATATATTCGGGATGGATCTTTCCAGGACCTTGTGAGCCATATACAATACCGAGTGGTTGTGAGTTTGTTATTGATATTATCTGGAGATGGTTCTTCTCTGTAGGCTGGAATGGCCTTTCTCCATATTAAATGATTGCTGTCAGAGATGTATATATTCCAGGATGGATCTTCCCTTGGTCGTATGAGCCATATACAGTACTGAGTAACATTTGAGGTTGTGGGCACATGAGGCACTTAGCATGGTGCATTTAATATAGCATGTGCATTGACATGTACATGTACCAGAGTTACACTCTTTTACCTTGTTCATACTTGTTCTGTTTTACTATTCGAGCTGTTTATATAATTGAAATCATGCCTACGTTTCTGTAGATTATTCCTAATATCCTTGAGGAGGTTGAGTTCGTCACTACCTATCAGTCTAAATGCTGGACATGTTACTTACTGAGTTGGTGTACTCACGTTACCCCATGCACCTCATGTACATATTCAGGCACTTTGGATCTAGTGGTGGATATTTGATCGTGACTTCTGACTTATAAGATTATGGAGGTATCTGCACGGCGTTCGCAGGCCTTGACTCTCCACTTTACTTTCTGTCACACCTCATTTTTACACGACTACCCCGAAGGATAACACGTATAAGTGAGTTTTTCCAATTAAAGTGACATTATTCGAAATGAGATTATTTATTTAATTAAAAGTCGCCACTTGGAATAGGTTGGGCTTTTGGTGTCCCAAGTCACCGGTTTGTTTCGAATCCCAAATCGAGGAAAATTTTGACTTCCCAAATGGAGTCTGCGAACCAGAAATTCTAAGTAAGGAATTCTGTTGACCCGAGGGAAGGTGTTAGGCACCCTCAGATCCCGTGGTTCTAGCACGGTCGCTTAAACTATTATAAATGGCTAAAACTCTGGTTTTTACACATGTTTATCCTGAAATGCAATTTTTATTATTTATACCGTTTTTAATATTTTTAAGAATAATTTGCAATGTTGTTAAAACATGTCGCGAACCACCTCACATAAATGGGCACGCAGTTTTTTGGCATATTTTAACTCCATTGAGATTTGGATTTGAGTCATGCACCTGAATTTAGGAAGATAAATTATTAAAATAACGCCCCTAAAGCAACTACGAATTTTCAGATTTGCGAGGGCCATGAAAAATTCAACTAAGTGGCACACCATAATTTTTAAATGATTAAAATTAATTAAAAGAGGGCCATGAGTTATGGGTAGGAAATTATAGTAAAAAACATGATCTTGTTCCTAGGCTAATGGGCTAATAAATATTTAAAAGAAACTAGAACTCAAAAGCACTTTCTTTGCATCCGATTAATTCCAACCACTACACATCCCACAAGTTAACAAACATCAATTTAACTCATGAATTAATCACACAAAATGAGTAAACGGGATAACCAATGATTAAAATAGCAACTCCAAAGAATATGCCAAGAATAGGTAGAAACAAAATAAACTTTATACAAAGCTAAATTGCTATGCGTCTGGTTCAACAAAGAAGTCAAATATTTTGTGCAAACGGGAGGAATTAACACTATCAAATTGTTTCCCCAAGTGCAGTGCACCCACTCCTCATTAGCTCAAACCATTTTACTTGTAATCCCAATAGTTATTCCTCTAAGATATATGGATTTAATCTATATACATATGAACAATATATGGATTAATTATATGTTATGTGCTATCTTTTGGTTTGGCCTAATTTAGTGGTCTTATGGACATTATTAAGGGGGCCAATATATTGTCATATAGAGTGTAAGACTAATTTATGTGTAGATACCCATAAAAGTAACCATAGTTACTTAAAGAGTAACCATAGTTAATGATGGGCTAACTATGGTTACATGCTTATAAAAGAAGGGTTATGGTTCCCATTTGAAGCATCCAATTCTCTTCTTCCTCCCATTAAAACTAGAGAGTAATTTTGGTTTGCTATCAAGTGGAAAACCATTTCCATTTTTGGTCTTGGAGATATTCTTGTGAAACTCTTGGGAAAACTTCAAGACAATCTTGAAGGAAGGATTAAGGAGCTTTCAAACAATCTTCCTAGGAGGACTACGGATTTCCACATATGGATTCAGGTACGCTTCCGCTCATATAGTAATTCCAAATAATTTCGATATTAAGGCTATTGTATTTTAGTCGGAATCATAATTCTAACAATTCCATCCTATTCAATTAATGGGATTCAACAGTAAGAATCATAATACTTCACAAATTTGTACAATATCAAATAATCAAGCCAGTGAACACATAGCTAAAAATTGCACAAAGCACCAATATTGCACAGGATCACTAATAATGAACTCATAATTATTTTAAACCAAGCAAAGGCATTCGCATTTAAGAATAAAGAACAAACACCAAGCCTCATAGATATTACAATCAAATGAAACCAAAATAAAATCCAAAGATTGAACGATGAACAAGGAGTTTAGTATCTAACCTTTTCAGAAGACAAACTTCTCCAAGCAAATTTTATTAGCAAGCATTTCAGTGAAATTACAACAGCTAAGATCAAAGACGAATAGACTCCAAAGAAGAAAATCCCACCAGAAATCGCAACGGCGCCGGAACCTCGACGTGTGAGCTGGTGCTTTTTACAGCAGGTTTTATCGATGTATTTCGCTAAGTTTTGATTGCTTCGTTGTCCAGATTTTAGACTAGTATTCAGCTGAAGTTTATGTGGGTTGAAAAAAATTAGTTTTTGGGGTGAAGAAACAGTGTATTTTAGCTATATTTTTCCAGTGATTATGGATCTATTTTTGACTGATTTCAAGGCATTTTTTTGATGGTTTTTGGAGCATTATTGGGTGTGTTTAATAGGAATTTGGAGGGGATTTCATGGCTATTTGCTGCTGGTTTTAAGGCTGTTGCATGGTTGATTTACATGGTGTTTATCAGCTGTGTTTATGGAGGTGTAAAAGCTGATTTCGGTTGTTGAAGAAGAAGATGGAGGCTGATGGTTCCAGATTGGAAAATCAGAGAGAAGGAGGGGTCGTTTTTCCTCAGCCCGGAGAGAGGGAGGGTGTGTTCATTGCTGCGCAGCTTTTTGTCCTCTCCCTTTTTTTGTATTGGAGTCTAGCCTTTATATTTTAGGTGTAGATAGTATTATATATGGTATTGAGTAGGTTAGGGGTATGAGGCTACAGATTATGGGCTAGAGAATAAGTTTGGGTTATGTAGATTTGGATAGGAAAATAATGGTTTGAGCTAGTTTGGTTTTAAAAATGGGCCAATTGCTTAAATTAAAAGGATTTTTACATATACATCCCATATAACAAACCTTATAACCACTCATGTTTAAGGTTAGTGCTTATTACATTTAAGTATACCATGTTTCAATTTATGTACCAAAATTTACTTTTAAGGTTTAATGATCAATTATTTATTAGAGGCTTGATTTTGTGGAACAAAATCTTTTCATATTTTTTTCCCACTTTTTTCTCTTTCTTCCAACCGCATTTTACCCTTTTTAATTACCCCCCCCCCCCCCCCTTTATTTTACCAAATATTTTTCTCTTTTTTCCAAAACAGATCAGTTTTTTCTCTGGTTCAACTTCTTCTCTCCATTGTCATCCTCCATTGTTATCCTCCATTGGCTTCAATTTCATCCGTCAATCTCCAAACCCTCTTCAGTTTTTTCAATTATGATTCTTAATTAAGAATAATATATATAGGTGTTCTAATATTTTAATCACAAATTATTTTGCAGGATTACAAAGGCGTGGTAAATTTTCGAAGAGGAACTTGAGACATGATTTCGAAGATGTTCTAATATCAGGATTATTTGAGACCTGATATTAGAAGAGTAAGATTTTCATTTGAAGAAGAAGAAACTATTATCCAACTTCACTGTGTTCTTGGCAACAAGTAGGATTTTGTGGACGATTCACCCAAAGTTCAAAAAACAAAAATACAGAAGGTGTCTCATTCCCCCTCAAAACAAAAAAGATGAAACACTCTAAAAAAAACTACAAAATTGGTTCCACAACAAATTTCATTGAAGGTAAACAAATTTTTTTTTCTCCTCAATGTTTTGTAGATTAATATTTTTTTGCCAAAAAATTAGAATTCAATTGTTTTTTCGGCGTGTAAGTGTTTTTGTAAAATATTCTGTATTATTGCATATTAGGGTTGCTTATACAAATCGTAGTTAATTGTTGTTATTCGGAGTTAATGTGTAATTGATTGGCAAAATATACTGTTGAATTAAATTTGTAGTTAATTGTAGTTTTTTGTAGTTTAATGTAGTGTAATGTAATGTTTATTTGGAACTGTAACTGTTGACTCAAATTTGATTGGCAAATTTTACTGTCTAATCAAATTTTACGTAATTGTAGTTTTTTGTAGTTTAATGTAATGTTTATTTGGAACTGTCACAGTTGACTCAAATTTGATTGGCAAATTATAATGTTGAATTAAATTTGTAGTTAATTGTAGTTTTTTGTAGTTTAATATAGTTTAATGTAATGTTTATTTGGAACTGTCACTGTTGACTCAAATTTGATTGGCAAATTATACTATTGAATCAAATTTGTAGTTAATTGTAGTTTTTTATAGTTTAATGTAGTTTCAAGTAATTTTTATTCGAAACTGTCACTGTTGACTCAAATTTGTGTATTTGTCTATATCAAAGGAAGATCTTACTGATATTGACAAACACCGTAGACGCTATGGAGTTCTGTTGTGGGACTACGTCAGAAAGAAGCTAAATGATGGTTCAACCAGTGAGACTGAGGTTACCGGCAGGCTTGCAAGGAGGAAGGGTCCACCGCCAAAGAATGAGAGAAATAAAGTTGAACGAAAGAAGAAGTAGAGTGTACTGTTGTAATGAACTTTGGTTGTACTGAACAATTTTTCATGAATACTGAACAATTTTTCATAACTACAATTGCATAACTATAAATTTTTGGAAGTCAAATGCTACATGTACTGTTGCAGTACATTTGCGCGGTTATGTTTTCGGATAAAACTTCTTGTCTTGAACAATGAAGAATAATGAATTGACGTTGAATAGAAATGCCATTTGTAGTTTTCAGCAACTCATACCATCCAGTAGATACAAAAAAATACGTTATTCAGACATATTTTTCAACTGACTACAATTAACTACAAGTAACTACAATTAACTATAAAGTTCATATAACCACAAAAATTTGACTACATTTAAAAACACACTGGAAACACTGCATATAACCTTAACAACATTTACCTACATTTGACTACATTTTAAAAACTCACTGGAAACACTTAATATAACCTTAACTACATTTACCTACATTTGACTACATTTCAAAAACACACTGGAAACAATGCATATAACCTTAACTACATTTACCTACATTTGACTACATTTTAAAAACTCACTGGAAACACTTCATATAACCTTAACTACATTTACCTACATTTGACTACATTTTAAAAACACACTGGAAACGCTGCATATAACCTTAACTACATTTACCCACATTTGACTACATTTTAAAAACACACTGGAAACACTGCATATAACCTTAGCTTGCATTTACATCTACAATTTTATCAGATGTATCAATCGATAATTGTTCTGCAATTGTAGACTGGAGAATTCCGTAGCTTGCATTATCATCAACCAAAAATGGCATCAACTTCAAAATCTCGGAAACTGCCATAGTTATCCCAATAACCATTACATTTAAGCATTATCGGAATTTTTGACATTGTAGAATCTCCGTACTGATTGACTATCACGGTGTCAATTATGATTTTCAGTATTTGATGTACAAAAATGAAAGTTTTTCGAAACTGGCAATCACGGAAGAACTACAATATATGAGATTTTCGAAATAACTACAAAATCTGATTTTCAATGGCGGAATGAGAGTATGATTTCAGTTCATCTTAGAGGAGAGATTCGATTAGGAGCATTTAAGATTTTACCTTAACTGAATTAGCATTTATTTGGTACAAAATCAAAGATTAATTAGGAGCCATAAATACATGCGTTATTTTAGGCTACAAATTATTTAACATAGATTTGAGCCTTAATAAATAGTAATAAGGTTTGCTAAATGTGATGTATAGGTAAAAATAAATTACAATCTTAACAGTTAATCGCAACAACAATAAGCAAATAAACAAAAAAGAAAGAGTCGTGTTCAGCTCCAAGAAGATTTTTTTTTCTATATTTATGGGCATATGATGTAAGAACTGGAAAAGATGAGGATGTGCAATCTCTATGAAATGGTAGCATCATTGAATTTCGGCATGAAACTCTTCGGCTCCAGTGTTCATGCAAAACAGAGAAAGTAAATAAATTAAAGAGAAGCATTTAATCTCTAGGAGCATTTAAGATTTTACCTTAACTGAATTAGTATTTATTTGGTACAAAATCAAAGATTAATTAGGAGTCATAAATACAGGCCTTACTTTAGGCTACAAATTATTTAACATAGATTTGAGCCTTAATAAATGGCGTTATTTTAGGGTGCAACATCAGCAAAGATTTCGTTTGGTACATATTTTGTAACAAAAACATGGGATATGAGGGTAATAACCAAACAAGGCACACTAATGGTAATAAAATTTGCTATATGTGATGTATAGGTAAAAATCCCTAAATTAAAATCCCATTGTAATTAAATCCTTATTCTCTTTTCTTATCTTTTATTATTGTTTTTTTTTAACAATCATAGAAATTAAAAATTCTAAATTAATCAATTTTTTTTTTTGTAGAAACTAAAACTCTTTATTTATTTTTGTAACATTAAAACAACTACTTAACTTAAAACTAAAGAAAAATGCTAATTTTAAAGACTAAAAGATAAATATGTAAAAGTGACCATTTTTTAAGATTTTTCTATGATTTAAAAATGTTAAAAACGCATGTAATGCAAATAAACAAAGAAAAATTCCTAAAATTAATAAAAAATTATTTTTGGTCTATTTGTTTAGGAATTATTCTCGTGTAGGGCAAAAATCACATGCTAACACTTTCCACTTACATTTTAGTTGTTCCCTTAGACATTATATGAGACTTTGTATTCTTCCTTAGACGCTCATGCACTTAGTGACACATCGCTTTTGGGCTGGATTGTATTTATTCTTGGAACTTCTTATGTTTCAGTTAGCTCTTTAACTGTTAAAATCTTCCGCAAATGTTTCCAAACTTATTATTATTGGGTTGATAGTTGAGTTGAGGCTGGCCTAGCTTCACGATAGGCGCCATCATGGCAGGTCAGGTTTTGAGTCGTGACAAGTTGGTATCAGAGACTAGTTTTCATAGGTCTCACGAGTCATGAGCGGGTTTAGTAGAGTCTTGCGGATCGATACTGATTGGTCTGTACTTATCTTCGAGAGGCTGCAGAACCTTTAGGAAATAAACTTCAGATTTTTGAATTCCTATCGTGCGATATTGATTCAGCTTGAAGCTTAACAACTTGAATTCCTTCCACACATTCGTGTTAGAGCATGAGTACTCGATATCAATTGTGCATCGACGGCTTTTGATTCCATGACCGAAGGGCGAGATGTGATTTCTGTGTGTTGATGTTGGGCCAGTCTGGAGAAGTTGAGGTCGAATTTGCCTATAGCATTTGATGCATTGATTGTGTGGGCACGGGCTTCTGGATTTGTATGTTTGGTAGTGTCCCTATTAATGGAAGTGATGACGGGATGGATATGTAGTGAGTATGACGTGACTGCGATATGTGTTAATATGAATTAAATGTGACGATACGGTTCTTTTTGAGGATAGAAGGAACTATTAGGTGCTTGGTTTCAATCTTGATTTGATGTATAGCCCTGAGTTATTTATGTAGTGAGTATGATGTGACTACGATATGTGTTAATATGAATTAAATGTGACGAGAAGGGTATTTTTGAGGATAGAAGAAACTATTAGGTGCTTGGTTTCCATCTTGATTTGATGTATAGCCCTGAGTTATGGGTGTGTGAAGGATCTTTTCATGTGTTCTAGTTAGAGAATGTAGTAGATTTCATGTAATAATATGAGTTCAGACTCAGGAAGATTTGGTTATTGCATGATTTTTAGTGCAGTGGAAGGATATAAAGAGAAGTTAGTTTGGGGTGGAGCAGGTGGGTTACCTCCTGCGGGGTGTTTTGAAGTGGTGTGAACCCTATGTTGTTTGTTGAAAGTCCTCTTTTACCAGTGAAATATATGTGTTGCAGTTTGTGTGTGGATCGCGTATGGGAGTTGTCTTGACTGTTATGAGGGTGAATGCGAGAATTGCAGATGATTTGAGACACTAGACGGCTTATGTTGCTTGAACTTATGAAGGAATTTGTTAAATCTCACTATGATATTATGGTAGTAATAGAGTATGAGCATTGTGAGTTTTGTGTTTTTGACCTATGACTTTGAGCGAAGTGGGGGAGTCTACTATTGATTAGTTGATTGAACGGTCATGTGTTGTATTGGTTAGTGAATCAGTTGTAGCTTGCAAGGGTTGACATCAAGGATGGATCGAGTAAAGAAAAATTTGGATAAGGGTTGTGATATGCTTTGTGGTCGTATGAGAAATGTTGGATGAATTAGTTATTATTGTAATGGGTGTAATGGGTATGGAGAAGGATATCACTCAGTTTCTTAGAAGGATGGGTTACTTCTTTAGGTGTTGCTCATGGTGCATATGTCGTTCGGTTCGTTTAATAAGTGTAGTTAAAACCTGAGTAGAGTGGATGACTCCGAAGAATGGTTTTAATAGACTGGAGACTTATATGTAATAATTGGAGATCTTCAAGGGCTGCATTTGACCAGAAACTGAGGTTTGCATTGGAGAGTGTTAAGACTTGTGGCATTTCTATATCATTATGGATTCTACAAACCAGTATTAGGAAAGGTGAAGGTAATGGCTTTAGATTCGCAGGAAGTCTCTTCAAGGTAGGTATTTTGAATATGGTACTTTTGGAAATATTTAAGAGAGTATTCAGCAGCGATAGGAGCTTTAAATGTTGTAGTTTCATGCTTAAGTTTCGTGTGGTGAGTCTGAGTTAAGGATTGCGGTATGATGGAAAGGGAAAATATCAATTTGAAAGAAATTTAGGAGTAACTTGGATAAATAGGATAACTTGGTAGTGGGCCATATCGGTATGGTAAAGGATATGATTAGATCTTTGGATACTTATGAGTGATCGAGGCCAACCTTGTACTAATATGAAGTAGCAAGAGAGGTCAAAACAACTTTTAGTCGAGAAGGTCGGGATCGATTTCCACAGGGAGCTAGAAATTGGAGTTGAGTTTCTATCTAAAGTGGACTTGTGTATTTGTTCCTAATTGCACTGCTAAACATTTTTGGTTTTGACATTAACTCTAATTTTATAATACTACACTGCTAAATTAGGCTAAGTAAAACTTAGATTTAAACTATTGAGAGTGGTTCAAATAGATAAAAGGCACTTAGGTAGTGAGTTTTTACTAGGTGGCTAATTGACGGATTCTCGAGTCTAAGGCTAGATTGTCATATTTGGGGAGTATGATATAACCATTGCACGATTCTACTCACTCTATACCTCTCGGTAGTTTGAGTGACTTTGCCCGTATTGACTTTCTCAAGACCAATTAGGTATGAAAATTGGTGCAAGCAATTGAGGTTCAAGTCGACTATTACTATCTCTAGGTTTAAACATTTAATGGGGCCATCAATCTGTTGAATAAGCCCCAATTCCTTGTTGGACCAATTTTATGGACTTAGACTCTCTTTCTCAAGAAGAGCCAAAGTTTACTAGGCATAAACCAGTGTTTGCAACCACTAATTCACTATTAAAATCCTAAATTATCCCAAATACCAAATACCCATAGAAAATCAAGCATAAAAAACAATATCCATCAATTACCCACACTAGGGTTGAGCCACAACCCTAGCTAATTGGTCTATCTACTCATAATTGTAGAAGAAAACAAAGAAATAGATGAAGAAAACCCATAATAATTAATTACTAGAAAAACATTGATGATTCAATGGTGAAATTAAGATAAAATTACTCAAAATGGTAAAAGAGAAGTAGTCACGAGCGCAGCTCTGTCCCAAAATCTATTTATGGCCCAAAAATGAAAAAAGAAACTATTTATACTAGGTTGAAAATTCTAGACAAAAATACCCCTACTAGGCTAGTGCGGACCGCACAAAATCGAGTGTGGCCGCACTAAGGCTCTTGGCATGAATTTTCTTCTCTCTGAAGTTGGCCACCCTGGACCGCATTGGCCAATTCCTCTAAAACGTCACCTCTGTAAACTTCAGCTCTGTGGATCGAAACGAAATCGAGTGCGGCCACAGTGGAATCAAAGCGGACCGCACAAAGTCCTTTGTGGCTGCATTGCCTGACTGACTGAGAAGCATACTCTCTAATCTTCATCTTTGTGAACCGCACAAAATTGTGTGCGGCCGCACTGGCCCTGTTTGACTGAGCTTGGTCTTGTCTTGGTACTTGTGCAAGTTTCACCCCTTTTTGAGCTAGTTTTTGACACCTTGTCAACTTGTTGATCAAACCTGCAATCAAGAAACACTTGTGAGCCTTTGGGACTATTTTGTACGCATTTTAACCAAAACTTACGCAAAAAGAAGTGTAAAATATATCATAATCCCTTGTTTTCGACTTCCCCAAACTTAAGCTTTCTCTTGTCCTCAAGTAAACAAAATATGACCCACCCTTTAAGAGTCAATCCATGAAAATTCAGCCGATCTAAAGTGACCTCATCTAGCATCAATTGGGACTAACAATTACCCTCAATTCAAATGAATCATTAACAATATTCACTCTTTTAAACACCATGGATTTAGTGCGACATGAGAGCATCAATAGTTGACTGATTTCAAGGCATTTTGTTGATGGTTTTTGGAGCATTATTGGGTGTGTTTAATAGGAATTTGGAGGGGATTTCATGGCTATTTGCTGCTGGTTTTAAGGCTGTTGCATGGTTGATTTACATGGTGTTTATCAGCTGTGTTTATGGAGGTATAAAAGCTGGTTTCGGTTGTTGAAGAAGAAGACGGAGGCTGATGGTTGCAGATTGGAAAATCAGAGAGAAGGAGGGGTCGTTTTTCCTCAGTCCGGAGAGAGGGAGGGTCTGTTCATTGCTGCCCAGCTTTTTGTCCTCTCCCTTTTTTTTTATTAGAGTCTAGTGTCACGGGCTGAGAGTCCGGCGCAGCACACAGCGTCCGTGCGGCGTCCCGAGGCCGCCCACTACCTCGAGACAAGCCTTACCACATGCGGAAGCCAACCGGTTTTGCCCTGCCTTGGGCTCATCAGGGGAGCGGCACTAGCCCCCGACCAGTTGATCCCTGTCGGCCTGCCTGACTCGGCCAGATCGAAGCATCTAAGGGAGAACAACGCCTTATCGCTAATGCCGTTCCCGTATCCCAACAACGAAGTTCCAGATGGCCCGCTCTTTCCTTTGGACTACACGGTCACGACAAACGGGTCGTGACACTAGCCTTTATATTTTAGGTGTAGATAGTATTATATAGGGTATTGGCTAGGTTAGGGGTATAAGCCTACGGATTATGGGCTAGGGAATGGGCTTGGGTTATGTGAGTTTGGATAGGAAAATTATGGTTTGGGCTAGTTTAGTTTTAAAAATGGGCCAATTGCTTAAATTAAAATCCCATTATAATTAAATCCTTATTCTCTTTTCTTATCTTTTATTATTATTTTTTTAACAATCATAGAAATTAAATATTCTAAATTAATCAATCTTTTTGTAGAAACTAAAACTCTTTATTTATTTTTTAAACATTAAAACAACTACTTAAGTTAAAACTAAAGAAAACTGCTAATTTTAAAGACTAAAAGATAAATATGTAAAAATGACCATTTTTTATGATTTTTCTATGATTTAAAAATGTTAAAAACGCATGAAATGCAAATAAACAAAGAAAAATTCCTAAAATTAATAAAAAATTATTTTTGGTCTATTTATTTTAGGAATTATTCTCGTGTAGGGCCAAAATCACATGCTCACACTTTTCACTTACATTTTAGTTGTTCCCTTAGACATTATATGAGACTATGTATTCTTCCTTAGACGCTCATGCACTTAGTCACACCGATTTTGGGCTGAATATTATTTATTCTTGGAAGTTCTTATGTTTCAATTAGCTCTTTAACTGTTAAAATCTTCCGCAAATTTTTCCAAATTTATTATTATTGGGTTGATAGTTGAGTTGAGGCTGGCCTAGCTTCACGATAGGCGCCATCATGATATGTCAGGTTTTGGGTCGTGACAAGTTGGTATCAGAGCCTAGTTTTCATAGGTCTCACGAGTCATGAGCGGGTTTAATTGAGTCTTGCGGATCGATACTGAGGGGTCTGTACTTGTCTTCGAGAGGCTGCAGAACCTTTAGGAAATAAACTTCACATTTTTGAATTCCTATCATGCGATATTGATTCAGCTTGAAGCTTAACTCCTTGAATTCCTTCCACACATTCGTGTTAGAGCACGAGTGCTCGATATCAGTTGTGCATCGACGACTTTTGATTCCATGACCGAAGGGCGAGATGTGATTTCTGTGTGTTGATATTGGGCCAGTCTGGAGAACTTGAGGTCGAATTTGCCTATAGCATTTGAGGCATTGATTGTGTGGGCACGTGCTTCTGGATTTGTATGTTTGGTAGTGTCCATATTAATGGAAGTGATGACGGGATGGATACGCAGTAAGTATGATGTGATTGCGAGATGTGTTCATGTGAATTAAATGTGACGAGAAGGGTCTGTTTGAGGATTGAAGGAACTATTAGGTGCTTGGTTTCCATCTTGATTTGATGTATAGCCCTGAGTTATAGGTGTGTGAAGGATCTTTTCATGTGTTCTAGTTAGAGAATGTAGTAGATTTCATGTTGTAATATGAGTTCAGACTCAGGAAGATTTGGTTATTGCAAGATTTTTAGGGCAGTGGAAGGGTATAAAGAGAAGTTAGTTTGGGGTGGAGCAGGTGGGTTACCTCCTGCGGGGTGTTTTGAAGTGGTGTGAACCCTATGCTGTTTGTTGAAAGTCCTCTTTTACCAGTGAAATATATGTGTTGCAGTTTGTGTTTGGATCGCGTGTGGGAGTTGTCTTGACTGTTACGAGGGTGAATGCGAGAATTGCAGATGATTTGAGACACTAGACGGCTTATGTTGCTTGAACATATGAAGGATTTTGTTAAATCTCACTATGATATTATGGTAGTAATAGAGTATGCACATTGTGAGTTTTGTGTTTTTTGACCTATGGCTTTAAGAGAAGTGGGGGAGTCTGCTATTGATTAGTTGATTGAACGATTATATGTTGTATTGGTTAGTGAATCAGTTGTGGCCTGCAAGGGTTGACATCGAGGATGATCGAGTAAAGAAAAATTTGGATAAGCGTTGTGATATGCTTTGTGGTCGTATTAGAAATGTTGGATGAATTAGTTATTATTGTAGAGGGTGTAACGGGTATGGAGAAGGATGTCATTCAGTTTCTTAGAAGGATGGGCTACTTCTTTAGGTGTTGCTCATGGTGCGTAGGTCGTTCGGTTCGTTTAATCAATATAGTTAAAACCTGAGTAGAGTGGATGACTCTGAAGAATGGTTTTAATAGACTGGAGACTTATATGTAATAATTTGAGATCTTTAAGGGCTGCATTTGACAAGAAACTGAGGTTTACATTGGAGAGTGTTAAGACTTGTGGCATTTCTATATCATTATGGATTCTACACACCAGTATTAGGAAAGGTGAAGGTAATGGCTTTAGATTCGCAGGAAGTCTCTTCAAGGTAGGTATTTTGAATATGGTGCTTTCAGGAATATTTAAGAGAGTATTCAACAGCTATAGGAGCTTTAGATGTTGTAGTTTCATGCTTAAGTTTCGTGTGGTGGGTCTGAGTTAAGGATTGTGGTATGATGGTAAGGGAAAATATCAATTTGAAAGAAATTTAGGAGTAACTTGGATAAATAGGATAACTTTGTATTAGGCCAAATCGGTATGGTAAAGGATATGATTAGATCTTTGGGTACTTATGAGTGATCGAGCCCAACCCTGTACTACTATGAAGTAGCAAGAGAGGTCGAAACAACGTTTACTCGAGAAGGTCGGGATCGATTTCCACAGGGAGCTAGAAATTGGAGTTGAGTTTCTATCTAAAGTGGACTGGTGTATTTGTTCCTAATTCCACTTCTAATCATTTTTGGTTTTGACATTAACTCTAATTTTATAATACTACACTGCTAAATTAGGCTATGTAAAACTTAGATTAAACTATTGAGAGTGGTTCAAATAGATAAAAGGCACTTAGGTAGTGAGTTTTTCCTAGGTGGCTAATTGACGGATTCTCGAGTCTAAGGCTAGATTGTCATATTTGGGGAGTATGATATAACCATTGCACGATTCTACTGACTCTATACCTCTCGGTAGTTTGAGTGACTTTGCCCTAATTGACCAAGACCAATTAGGTATGAAAATTGGTGCAAGCAATTGAGGTTCAAGTCAGGTATTACTATCTCTAGGTTTAAACATTTAATCGGGCTATCAATCTCTTGAATAAGTCCCAATTCCTTGTTGGACCAATTTCATGGACTTAGACTCTCTTTCTCAAGAAGAGCCAAAGTCTACTAGGCATAAACTAGTGTTTGCAACCACTAATTCAATATTAAAATCCTAAATTATCCCAACTACCAAACACCCATAGACAATCAAGCATCAAAACACAAGATCCATCAATTACCCACACTAGGGTAGAGCCACAACCCTAGCTAATGGGTCTATCTACTCATAATTGTAGAAGAAAACAAAGAAATAGATGAAGAAAACCCATAATAATTAATTACTAGATAAAAATTGAAGATTTAATGGTGAAATTAAGATAAAATTACTCAAAATGGTAAAAGAGAAGTAGTCACGAGCGCAACTCTGTCCCAAAATCTATCTGATGACCTAATAATGAAAAAAGAAACTATTTATACTAGGTTGAAAATTTTAGACAAAAATACCCCTGCTAGGCTAGTGCGGACCGCACAAAATCGAGTGTGGCCGCACTAAGGCTCTTGGCTTGAATTTTCTGCTCTCTCAAGTTGGCCACCCTGGACCGCATTGGCGAGTTCCTCTAAAACGTCACCTGTCTAAACTTCAGCTCTGTGGATCGCACGAAATCGAGTGCGGCCACAGTGGAATCAAAGTGGACTGCACAAAGTCCTTTGTGGCCGCATTACCTGACTGACTGAGAAGCATACTCTGATCTTCATCTTTGTGAACCGCACGAAATGGTGTGCGGCCGCATTGGACCTGTTTGACTGAGCTTGGTCTTGTCTTGGTACTTGTGCAAGTTTCACCCCTTTTGAGCTAGTTTTTGACACCTTGTCAACTTGTTGATCAAACCTGCAATCAAGAAACACTTGTGAGCTTTTAGGACTATTTTGTACACATTTTAAACCAAAATACGCAAGAAGGAGTGTTAAATACATCATAATCCCTAGCTTTTGACTTCCCCAAACTTTAGCTTTCGTTTGTCCACAAGTAAACAAAATAAGACCCACCCTTAAGAGTCAATCCAAGAAAAATCAACCGATCTAAAGTGACCTCATCTAGCATCAATTGGGACTAACAATTACCCTCAATTCAAATGAATCATTAACAATATTCACTCTTTTAAACACCATGGATTTAGTGCGACATGAGAGCATCAATAGTTGACGCAACACACCAAAGAAACTCTTTCTATTACTTTGGTCATTGTGGAACCCAAACTCACACATCCTTGACTCTTCCTACGCAAACCTCACCTTTAATAATGTAGCACTCAAAACGAGGTTAATGCAAATACACTCATCTCTCACAAAGAAAAGTCACAAGTCCGGCTCTAAGTACCATATGCTTGCCCCTTATGTCAATCACCACTAATGTAAGCTTCATTCAACTCAAGATCATATAGGGCTTTTGTGGATACATAGTGAAGGCTTTTGGTTCAGGGTAGGAAATGTTTGGTCTAAGTAGGTTCCATTTTCCCTGTAGCACTTCTTTTTGCTTCATCTTGGCATGCATTCACTTGACCTTTTAAGTCATTCCACTTCTTTATAAGGGGCTAGAGAGATACACCGTCACTCTTTCTTATTTATTTCAAGTCTTTTCTCCTTTCTCAACTTTCCACACCTTTCATTCTTTGTTTTTATTGAATCCCTTTATTCATTCCTATATTGAGCATTCTTTTTGTCTTCTTTGTTTTTTTTTCATTGCCTTTCCTTTTCCTCATTTTGTACTTTTTACCACTTTGTTTCAATACTCGCCTCTCCCCCCCAAACTTATACTTTTTCCATGTGC
The DNA here is from genome assembly GCA_034376525.1 of Nicotiana benthamiana. Lineage (NCBI taxonomy): Eukaryota > Viridiplantae > Streptophyta > Magnoliopsida > Solanales > Solanaceae > Nicotiana > Nicotiana benthamiana. The sequence goes on from CM067326.1 coordinate 6,123,082, forward strand.
TAAGGAAATATCGGGTGCCAAGAGTATCTTTTAGAACGAGCAAAGGATTGTATTGTGGTTCTTGAAGGAAACAGGTCAAAGGCTCAAAAGGGACTAGGTATTTTTTCATTGGTAGGCTGTGGAAGTGTTCACGATATCGTTTGGATTAAGGAGAGACTATAATCATTTATCATGTCAAATTCCACTTAGGATTTTTCCTAGACAAAATATTCAGGGCAAGTTCTAGACGAATGGCTCGGGACGTGGACTTAAAATATAATTTCTCACACACAAGCTATACGATCGCTAAGACACAGAGTCGGGGCCCCACAACAATCTTAGATAAGATTTGAGCACACAATGGTCAGAAAAACCACTTGATGTTTATTGGTCAACACAAGAGTCTCAAGGTCACAACTTTTAACATCCATTACACAATGATTTGTTTTTGACCATATGATTAAATGCAACTGTGATAGGCCCAAGTGAAGCTTTTCTCGAGGAATCCATACCACTAACTACTAAAAAGCAAAAAAGAAAAGAAAAATAGACTCAAACCCAAAAGAAGGTTTTCATGCCATCCATCATCGGGAAGAGACACCCGGTTCACACAAATTCCACAGTTGGAAAGAACTTTGGTATTAAGAAAACTAAAGGTTTATTGCAAAAATTCAAAACAAGAAGCTACGAATATCAATAAGAAGCTAGAAAAGAAAAACTACGGAAAGTAAAATGAATATATACAAGAGGGGGTTTAATAGAATATACAATAAGGGAGATGCATATATACAATACAACATAACTTTTATATATAGACCCAAGGTAAAAAGTACGAAAAATGTAATAAAATGCTGAAAGTTTATACATACCAAAGATAAAAAAGAATGAAATCATAAAATCTTTTATATATATATACGGCCATTCAAATCAAAGTAGGCCTACCCCCTCAAATGAAAGTTGGAATTGTCATCAATGCCAACTAAGCAAAATAAGCACCAGAAATAGAGGAGAGAGGAAAAAGAAACACCCTATGTGCCGTCCTTCTACAAGAGGTCCTCTGTCTTGGTCCCTAAGTCCCCTCTATGCTCAGGAATCTAAGACTGGCTCCCTGTGACCTGTCGCTCTACTGTTGGGACCAAGGTCTGGACCTGGACCTGGATAGGCTCTTGGGCTGCATCCTGTGGTCGACTGGAGGAAGTGTTCGGTAGGTCCGCCAACTGGATAACTACATCATCGAACTGAGGGATAACTCTTTTCCTCTTGGGAGACGTCTCAAACTACTCTGGCTGGCATGGGCTGCTGGCACAGGGTCATGTAGTAGCAAATCCAAAGCTAGGTGATTCATCTTCAATATCTCCACCTCGACCCGGAATTCCTTCACAGACTCTTTGGAAGCCCGAGTCTTCCTCATCTTCTTTGACTCCTTTGCAAGTTCCTTTGGTGCCCTCCCACATGAAGCAACATCATTCGTAAGCACTTTCTGGTTCTCTAGGATCTTTTTTTGGTTGTCCAAAAGATCTTCGAGAGAGAGTCCTCAATAGACTGTGGGACCTATAGAGGCGGAGGTGCTGACTGAGCTGCCATGGTAGTAGATAATACAGATAACTCAGAAGTAGCTGTCTGCATCCAGTTGTTGATGCTGGTGAGGGCCTGGATCAGATGGTGGGTAGTCAATGGATAGGCCGTGGTGGAGGGTATGCCTAGAGCTGAGGAAGTGGATGGATCTAGGGCCATATATGCTAAAATGGAAGGAGGGTGTGGAGTAGTCACTACCACTACTGGCTCTTAAGATTGGCCAGTTGAAGTAGTGAATTTCCCCTTGAAGTGCTTGCCCTTAGGGTTGTCATTACCATGTAGGCTATACCTTGAGAAGGGTGCCTTTGCCTTCACCTTCACATCAAATATGTGCTTTTCCACATTGAGGTCCTCCAAATACATCATCAGGAAGTTAGGGAATGACCTAGGACATCACATTTCTAACATTGATCGGGTACCCTGCCATGATAGATGATACTAAGAACGCCTTGTGAAGTGGGAGTGAGTTGTCATGGGTGGTAGGATCTAGTCTGCTGCAATGAATGTCTCCCAACCCTTCGCCTCAAAGTTCAATGTCCTCCTCAATATCCTCATCCCCAGTCAAACCACTCGGGGGTGGTACCTGGGATGCCAAGTACTCTGCATACCATGGACGGGCTTTTTCATCCAGCTGCATCTTCTCCAAGTATAGGGACTCATCTTCCTCCGTGAAGCCTAAATAGTCATTGATGGTCTTTCCATCAAACTTCACTTTCAAGTTTCGCACTTTGGTGACCGTGGTACCCTTTTTGATGTGGGTCACGTTGGTGTAGAATATTTTACCAAGTGCTCATTGGCGTCATCCACATGCCCTACAAAGTAGTCCCATCCAGCTCTATCTCTGAATTGCCTCAACATATTCAGGTTGTGAGGTAAAAGATCCGGGGGTAATATTTCTCTCCCAGGTATCAACTTCTTTTTTGGCCACCACTCTCTAAATTTTTTGTAGGCAATCTTGCTATTGAACCAGTCCTCCCATGCCTCTGGGTTCCTAGTTCTATCTACCCCACCTACTTGGGGATCACCACCTTCTACTTCTTCCCCTTCTTCTACTGCACCCTCTCCGGATAATGAAGCGTGGGAAAGGTGGAGGATGCATCCCCACTGCCTTCAGCTGAGCCCTTAGACAACTCAGAAGATACATGAATTGAGGCTTGGTGAGTGGGGGATGCTGTAGGTGTATCTCTCAAACGGTTCCTCTCCGGCCAATCAGGATATTATTCTAGTACTAAATTTGAAGATGCCTCTCGAGGGGGGGGGGGGGGGATCATACTCACTCCTGACTGATCAATTGCTCTGTGTGCAGCTTTAATGAGTTTCCTTTTGTTCTTTATGTTTTTTCGGGCTTGTGGTGTTAATTTATCATTCCTTGCTTCCCACCCGGGGATGACTCTCCTCTTCCTGGTTGTTTAGCATCTTTGCCTTTTGATTTTACCATTTTTTGCAAACAACATTCATTCAGACTTTATAGTATCCAGGAAAACAATAAAGTTCAAAGTTGCAGAAAAAATGTTGCAGAATGTATGAAAATTGAAGAGTGCAGACCGTACAAAATGTAGTGCGGATGCAAAGAGGCCATTGCAGACTACACCAAATCCATTATGGTCCGCACAGAGGTGGGTTTCAGACTACCCACTCTTCGAATTTATGCACCGTGGACTGCACAAAATGGCAATGCAGTCTATATTGAGGCACCGCGTACCGTACAAAATGCAACATGGTCGCAGTCCTCCAATGTAAAACTTTCATAAATTTGTTATTGCGGTTCGCACAAAATACCATTGCGGACCGCAGAGGGGCACCGCAGACCGCAAGGAATGCCTAATAGTAACACCAACCTAGGGTTCATGATTTGTTCAATTTTAGTCCAATTTTACACCTATTGATGGGTCCCTAAGTGTTGGTTCAATGTTTTAACTACCTAGTCCTAATTAAAAAAACATTAACTTGCCTAAGCTACAAACTTGAAAGAAAAACGGGTAGGGAAAGAAGAAGAAACAAGGGAAACAAAAATTTAATGAAAATAATAAAATTAAACAACTGAAAGGAGATTAAAGTACCAGAAACAGGATACTGAGATGATGAATGAGCCTTACTAGTTAATTACCTGCAATAGAAAGAGATGAACAATGATTTTTTAAGCTTTGAGAGTAAAGGGATCGAAAAGTTCAAAAGGAGGGCCTTATGTCCTATTTATAGAAAAGGGTCCTAGGCCTTAGATTACCTACCCACCACGGACCGCACAAAATGGCACCGCAGTTTGTGGTGTTCGAAACCAAAGGGCACTGACAAATAGACTACTGCGGACTGCACAAAATGCAATGCGACCGCAGCGGACCACCATGGACCGCACAAAATGAAATACGGCTGCAGTGGTAAACGTTAGAGAACCCCAACTTTGTCAATTCTCTAGTGCGTTCCGCATTGATTTCTTGCCCCTGCACAAAGTTCTTTACAGCGACACAAAATGAGTGCGGTCTACATTGACAACTTCATAGAGTGGTTATTTTCCAACCCTTTTCTATCACTGCATCAACACAATCCTACAACATCTTACAACCAGTTAGTCCAAAAATATATCCTACACTACAATGGAAATCAGAGAAAAACAAGGAGAAAATCACATGGGTTGTCTCCCAAGAAGCGCCTGATTTGATGTCGCGGCACGATGCAGATTACCATCAAATCATTTGAGATGAAAAAGTTCCACCATGTGGTTGTCATCAATCTTGCCCAAGTAGTGCTTGACCCTGTGCCCATATACTCTGAAAAGCTCACCATTTTTGTTCTTCAGGTCAAGTGCACCAAACATAGTCATAAACACTACTCTGTTTTGACTTAAGCTTTGCCAGAAATAGACGTAACAGAGAGTTAAACAAGAGAACCAAATCACCCACGTTGAACTCCTTGCCATGAGCATATTTATCATAGAGGTACTTCATCTTGTCCTTGTACAAGGACGAACAGGAATATGCATGTAATGGAAATTCATCAAGTTCATTAAGCTGCTCCATACGAAGATTGGCTGCCATATCCCATTGAAGAATTAGCTTACTCAAAGCCACATGACCTTGTGTTCTAACTCAACTGGTAGATGGAAAGCTTTCCCAAACACCAACTGATACGGAGACATACAAATCTGAGTCTTGTAAGTAGTCCTGTACACCCATAGAGCATCATCCAACTTCTTTTACCAATCATTCCTATTTTCATTGACCGTCTTTGACAGTATACTTCTGATTTCCCTATTTGAGACTCCAACTTGGTCAATCGCTTGGGGGTGATAACGAGTAGAAACTTTGTAGTTGACACCATACTTTGTAAGCAAAGTGTCAAAAGCGTTATTACAAAAATGAGACCTCCAATCACTTATGATTGCACGAGAAGTGCCAAACCTTGTAGAAATGCTCTTTTTGAGAAACGCAACTACACACTGAGCCTCAGTATTGGGTAAAGTCACAGTTTGAACCCACTTTGAAACATAGTCAATCACCATAAGAATGTATGTGTTCTCATACGAGCTAACAAATGGGCCCATAAAATCAATGCCCCATACATAAAATTATCGATTTCAAGGATGGTATTGAGCGACATCTCATCTTATTTCAAAATTCCTCTTGCTCTTTGACATTCGTCACACCTTTTCACAAGTTCACTTGCATCTTTGTGCAAAGTTGGCCAATAAAAAACCACAACTAAGAACTTTGGAAGCCCTCATCGCCCCACCATGATGGCCACCATAGGGAGAGGAATCGCAAGCCTCTAAGATACTCAATGGGATTATACCAATCACAAGGAAATTAGAAACATCCACAAGACATGTCATACCATTCACCGACACCTAAAGGAGTTGTTCGTGGAGAAATGAATCACTGATCTCTAGGCCATCTCGAAGCCTCCCCTACTCCTCCAAGCGGGACAAGTGGTACACCAATTAGTTTTCATTACCCTTTCGGTCCACAATCTCCAAATCCAACTCTTGAAGTAACAAGACCCACCGCATCAGTCAAGCATTGGAATCCTTCTTCGTCATCAAGTAATGGAGTGCGGCATGATCGGTATGGACTATGACCTTGGCACCAATAAGATATGACGAAAATTTTCCATTGTAAACACTATAGCCAAATGTTCTTTCTCAATTATCGTGTAGTTCACTTGAGCATCATTCATCGTCTTGCTCGCATAGTACACCAGATGAAACATTTTATTCACTCTCTGACCCAAAACCGCTCCAACCACAACAACGCCCGCATCACACATGAGCTCAAAGGCAAGCTCCAATTAAGTGCGATAATGATAGGAGTGGTGGTAAACTTATGTTTGAGAAGTTCAAAGGATTGCATACATCTCTCATCAAACGCAAACTTGGCATCTTTTTCCAATAACTTGCATAAGGGGTTCACTACCTTCGAAAAATCTCTAATAAATTGCCGGTAGAACCCCGCATACCCAAGAAAACTTCTAATTCCCTTGACAGAGGTAGGGGTATGGAGCCTTGAAATCACATAAATGTTTTCTTTGTCAACCTCAATACCATGCTTTGAAGTTTTATGCCTAAGAACTATGCTCTCTTCCACCATGAAGTGGCATTTCTCCTTATTAAGAACAAGATTGGTTTCTTCGCAACGGGCCAACACTCTATTAGAATCACCCACAATACTAAAGTCGTCCATGAACACCTCTAAAATATCTTCAACCATATTGGTGAAAAGCCATCATACACAGCCGAAATGTAGCTGGTGCATTATGCAATTCAAAAGGCATTCTAGAAAAAGCAAAGATGTTATACGGACAAGGGAATATGGTCTTCTCATGATCTTCCAGAGCAATCAAGATTTGGTTGTATCCAGAATAACCATTCAAGAAATAGTAGAAGGCACGCCCAGCAAGGCGGTCTAAGATTTATTAAGAAAAGGTAATGAAAGTGATCCTTGCGGGTCACTTTGTTCAACTTGGGATAGTCCATGCATACCCTCCAACTGCTGGTTGTTCTGGTAGGAATAACTCTTTTTTGGAATTTGAAACCAAGGTCAAGCCACATTATTCGGTACACATTGAACCGGCAAAGTCCAAGAACTACCAGAAATAGGGTACACAACCTCGGCATCCAACCAACCCCGGCATCTAACCACTTGATTACCTCTTTTTTCACAACTTCTTGTATTGCTTCATTCAACCTCCTTTGATTTTCTAAGGAGGACTTTGCATCATCTTCCAAAATAATCTTGTGAATACAGAAGACGGGGCTTATTCCCCGAATATCAGCTAAGGTCCATCCAATTTCCTTTTTTCGTTTTTGAAGCATCGCCAATGTGGCATCAACCTGTACGTTGGTAAGACTAGAGGAAAGACTAACTAGCAAAGTAGAACTAGGGCTTAAGAACTCATACCTAAGGTGTTGAGGCAATGACTTCAACTAATACCGGAGGCTCCTCTATTGAAGGCTTTGTTGGAGGAGTCTTTCTATTTTCAAGATCCAAATAGAGTTTCTTAGGCTCATAAGAATAAGAGCCTATTCCATGTAAAGCATTCACACACTCCACTTGGCCCTCATCATCGTTGTCATCAAGATTCAACAATATAGCCTCTAAAGGGTCTTCCGCATTGATCACTGCACTAGTCTCATCAACTATCACTGTTGTGACAAGATCCAAAAAAGAGCACACTTTAGAATGTTGGGCTGCTTCATTGACTTGCACACATGAAACCACTCTTGTATCACCCACTTGGAAGGTAAGTTCCCCTGCTTCCACATCAACTAAAGCCTTCCCCGTAGCAAGGAAAGGTCTCCCCAATATGATCGAAACTTCATAATCTACCTCATAATCCAAGATCACAAAAATAAGCTGGCAAGATGAAATTGTCCACCCTGACAAGGACATCATCAATAATACCTAATGGCCTCTTCATAGTTCTATCCGCCATTTGCAATCTCATGGAAGTCGGTCTCGGTTGCCTAATACCCGAAGTCTTAAAACTTAGTAGGGCATCAAGTTAATATTTGCCCCCAAATCACATAGAGGCTTATCAAAGTCTGCACTCCCAATAGTGCAAGGAACGGTGAAAACACTGGGATCTTTTAGCTTTGGGGCCATTGCATGTAGAATTACACTAACTTGGTGGGTCATCTTTATAGTTTCACAATTCATGGACCATTTCTTTGTTACTAAGTCCTTCATGAATTTATCATAGCCTGGCATTTGTTCAAGAGCCTCCACCAAAGGCACATTAATAGATAAGCTCTTCATCATTTCAATGAACTTTTTAAACCGATTCTCATTTTTCTGCTTCACGAGCCTTTGAGGATAAGGTGGAGGTGGCCTTGGCAAAGAAGACTTGGGTTTAGGAACAACTGGCTCCGACATGTCTATTATGTGTTCCATAGACGGGTTCATGTCATCGTGAGTTTCCACCTTTGCATCTTGAATATCAATCCTCACTTCTCTATTCATATTCTCATCAATCACATTTTCAACCACCAAAGGAACTTCATTTTCTTGAAACTCAACTTCATCACCCAAAATTTGCTTTTGTTTGGGGGCATTCACATCACTGCCTTATCCACTCCTTGCAGTTATCACCGTCACATGATTGTTCCAACCCTTCAGGTTGACTACCGTATCACTTGGTACAGCCCCCTTAGGGCGAGTATTCATGGATTGGGAGATTTGGCCTAATTGAACCTCCAAATTTCTAATTGAAGTATTGTGGGAATACACCTGAGCATTGGAATCCGTAGTCTTTTTCATCATCTGTTCGAAGATCATTTCAATTCTCCCCATGTCATTGTTGGAAGAACACGACCCTTGTAATGGAAATGAGAGTGGATTGTTTGGTTGTTGGTACATTGGGGCCTTTGAAAGCCTTGCCATCGGTTTCCTAGATTTCCATTGTTCCAACCTCCTTGATTACTTTTACCACCCCAGTTGCTGTTGTTATTCCAATTACCTTGATTGTTTTGATTGCCCCAATTGGAATTTTGGTTGTTGTTTCCCCAAGTACCATTTCCTTGAGTTGTTTATTGCCCCAATTGCCTTGGGGTCTCCATTGTTGTTGGTTGGAAGAATTGCCCCTTTGGCCTTGATAATTATTCACGTATTGCACCTCTTCATTCTGCTCATCACAACCATCATCTTGGAATCCACCATAATCATTGTCAAATTGATCCGAACTCCCTTGCTTCTATTTACCTCTTTGTATCTTTTGTTTACTAGCATGTTGACACCCTCCATAGCATTCACTTAGCGAGGATTTTGACTTGTCGCAACTGTGCCTTTGATAGTTGGTTCATTGTAGTTGTCAGCTCAGCTATAGCCTGCCCATGATCATGTAAATCTTTGTGTATATTAGTGACCGTGGGTTCACCCTGGGGCGCATTGGCTCTACTTTGCCAAGCGAAGTAAGTGTCAGCCATCTCGTCAACAATGTCACAAGCCTCATCACTGGTCAGTTTCATATAATTTCCCCGTGCAAGTTAATTCACTATGCATTGGTATATTGTATTAATGCCCCGGTAGAAAGTCTATTGGATCATTGACTCTGTTATATCATTGTTGGGGCATTCTTTCAGCATTGTTTTATATTAATCCCAAATCTCTTGTAATGGCTCGGTGGGCTCCTGTTTGAAGGCAAAGATGTCATCCCTCAATGCTTCCATTTGCACCGTTGAGAAAAATTTGCTATGAACTTATCCTCCAACTGATCCTAGTAGTGATGGAATGGCTGGAAAGTCGCTCAAGCCAATCCAATGCCTTCCCTCTAAGTGAGAATGGGACGAGTCTCAACCGAAGTGCATCCTCGGACATATTAGATTGCTTTCTCCCCCAACAGGTGTCCAGGAAACCCTTGAGATGTTTGTAAGCATTTTGATTGGCAGCGCCCGTGAAATACCCACGTTGCTCCAGCAACGTCAATATAACATTTTTGATTTGACAATTTCCCACTCGGATCCGATGTGGGACAATTGTACTTACATAAACTTGGTTTGGAGGCACTCATTGAGCCACTCTCGGAGGTGGCGGATGAGGGTTTGGAATATTTTCTTTGGCATTAGCATTGGCCTAGCGGCCTCTATGTTGTCCTTGAGGTACAAGAGGCACCTCATCATCTACCTCTTCCCCTGCAATCACATTTCCAAGAGGGTCATTAGCATTTGCTACCATTTTGCACCTGAAGTTGTAACTGATACAAATTAGTAACAAAGAAGGAAAGAAGAACGATAAACAAAACTATTTAGATAGATATCCAAAACCATTAGCTCCCCGACAACGACACCAAAAATTGATCGAGGCCAATCTTGTACTACTATGAAGTAGCAAGAGAGCTCGAAGCAACTTTTACCCAAGAAGGTCGGGATCGATTTTCACAAGGAGCTAGATATTGTAGTTGAGTTTCTATCTGAAGTAGAGTTATGTATTGGTTCCTAATTTTACTTCTAAACATTTTTGGTTTTGATATTAATTCTGATTTTATAATACTACACTGCTAAATTAGGCTAAGTAAAGCTATGATTAAACTATTGAGAGTTGTTCAAATCGATAATAAGCACTAGGGTAATGACTTTCTCCTAGGTGGCTAATTGACGGATTCTCGATTCTAAGGATAGACTGTCATATTTGGGGAGTATGATTTAAACATTTATTCGGGCTATCAATCTCTTGAATAAGCCCCAATTCCTTGTTGGACCAATTTCATGGACTTAGACTCTCTTTCTCAAGAAGAGCCAAAGTCTACTAGGCATAAACTAGTGTTTGCAACCACTAATTCAATATTAAAATCCTAAATTAGCCAAAATACCAAACACCCACAGACAATCAAGCATCAAAACACAAGACCCATCAATTACCTACACTAGGGTTGAGCCACAACCCTAGATAATGGTCTAGCTACTCATAATTATAGAAGAAAACAAAGAAATAGATGAAGAAAAACCCATAATAATTAATTAATAGATAAAACTTGAACATTCAATGGTGAAATTAGGCTAAAATTACTCAAAATGGTAAAAGAGAAGTAGTCACGAGCGTAGCTCTGTCCCAAAATCTATCTAATGACCTAAAAATAGAAAAAAAACTATTTATGTTGAACTTAAGATTCTAGAAAAAATACCCCTGCGGGGCTAGTGCAGACCGTGCAAAAAATCAAGTGTGGCCGCACTAAGGCTCTTGGATTGATTTTCTGCTCTCTGAAGTTGGCCACCATGGACCGCACAAAATGCAATGCGACAGCGGTAACTTCTACTTCAGTCCGCACAAAATGGACCACGAATCGCATTGGTCAGTTCCTCCAAAATGTCACCTCTGTGAACTTGAGCTCTGCGACCGCACGAAATCGAGTGTGGCCGCAGTGGAATCAATGCGGACTGCACAAGTCTTTTGCGGCCACATTGTCTGGCTAACTGAGAAGCATACTCTCTGATCTTCATGTTTGCGGACTGCACAAAATGGTGCATAGCTGCAGTAGCCCTGTTTGACTGAGCTTGGTCTTGTCTTGGTACTTGTGCAAGGTTCACTCTTTTTTGAGCTGGTTTTGTTACCCGGTGACCTTGTTGATCAAACCTGTAATCAAGCACCAACTTGTGAGCATTTGGGAACTATTTTGTACACATTTTAAACCAAAACTTAAGCAAGAAATAGTGTAAAATACATCATAAGCCCTAGTTATCAATGAGGTAATGAGTTTCTACAGGTGTATCGTGGCAATGCTCTTGGGTTTTCGGTGGCTTGCATGGCTTGGTTGAGTTAGGAGGATTCAATTTTGACGGTTTAGTTTTGTGTAAATGGGATTTTGAGAATTCTTGATGGCTTCCACATCGGTTAGAGATGTATAATTTCTTCTGGATTGAGGAGCATGTGATCTATAGAAATTTTCTTTTGGATTGGATCAAATGGAAAGTTTTTGGCTAGTGGAGTACGTAGTTGCTTGTGATTCGGAATGGATTATGAAGTTCTCATAATTTTCATAGGATGGCATGGTATATGAGGCGTGTTGTTTAGGGTTGAGATAGGCATATGAAAGGTCATGGTTCAGTTCTAAAATGAAGGTCATTAATTCTTAGGTAGCACGAGTAGTTTCAGATGATTAGGCAAATAATATTACTAATTGTGCTACTTGATAAGGGTAAACATTTCAAAAGGGCAATGTGTTTGAGTTAAGGGTACTTCATTGGTATTGTGACGCACTCTTGTTGGATAGACTACTGATATTCAAGTTTCTTAGTGGCATAGAAAAGTAATAGGAGTATCCCTAGCTGAATGATCGAGTATTAGAGGTGTGTTATATATTCGAGCGATGAAGTTTGGATCAGATATAGTGATTCATACTCTTTATGCATTTAGGGACTAAGAGTTCTCATAAACAAGTTATGCTATGGTTGTGGACCGCGTATAACGGTATTGTGTGGTGACTATCAAGGGTTTGAGACCCCGATGGATACTTTGTTGCTTAGTGTGTTCGATTTTGATGTGATATTGGGTATGGACTTGTTGTCTCCATGTTGTGTTATTCTGGATTGTTGCATTATGTTGGCGATGCTAGCTATGTCAGGGATGCCACTGATTGAGTGGCAAGATTCGACGAATTATGTTCCAGTAGGATGATTTTTATTTTGAAGACCCACCAGATAGTGGGAAGAGTTCCTTATTTGGTCTTCGTGAGAGATATCAGTGTAGAGACTCCTACCATTGATTCAGTTCTGACGGTGAGGGATATTTTTTTCCGGATGTGTTTCTTGTTGCTTGGCATGTCGTCTGATAGAATTATTTATTTTGATATTGATTTGGTGGTCGGGCTGTATCGTATGGCACCGATGAGTTTAAAGAAGTTGAAGGAGCAGTTTTAGGAACTCTTGATAAGGGATTCATTGGTTGTTCAATGTGGATGTGCGTTTTGCATCGAGTCGGGCTTATTTGCTCCGAGTTGCTATTGTTAAGGGATGTGTTGATTTCGATTGATATTACGATTATTAGTGTTATGGGGAGATCTATGAGTTACCTTTTCCGTGTTGCAGGGCATTATGATTTGTTGGTTATAGGCACATATGGTTAAGAGTGTACTGTGGCCCGGGCCTGAACGGGACCGGACCGGGCCTGCGGTCTTGGCGAGCCTCACGGGCCTGGTGAGCTGGTCCTGGAGGTCCCGGGCCTGCCAGTCCTATAGGCCCGCGATGAGCCGGTCCAAAACATAAACCGTGAGCACGGGATTGCCAGGCCCGGGACCGCCAGACGGGCCTGGGCCGGTCCTGGCTGGCCCAACAGATTTTTTAAAATTTTTTTTAAGAAACAAAAAAAAGTCAATAACGAATCTTATGTAAAAATAGCCGTTGGAACTTTGTAAAATAGCCATTTGGCCCCCAAACTTTAATTTAACCCCAAACTTTATATAATTATAATTTTTCCCATATCTCAACTATAAATACCCCCCATTCTTTCATTTTTATTCACCAATTCATCAATATCTCTCAACCTCTCTTTCAATCTTTCTACTACAATTGCTTAATTTATTGTTAAAAATTCGTGAAAAATTGTGAAGTTGTTGAATTGAAGTTTTCAAGTGTTCAACGATTTTCAATTTTCAAGAAGTTGTTCGGCAATCCGATAAACTTGTTTCAACTCTTACGTTTTATTAATATATTTTTGTGTGGTTTAGTTTGCATAATTATAATTAGTATGGCATTTTCGTTGAAAAAAATGTTCGGTAAAGGAAAAGGTAAAACCGGTGAAAGTAGTGGCCTACCCTTCCCCCGGCTCCCTGACCTACAAAAGATAAGCAAGTTGAAAGTAGTCGCCAACCTAGACGTCCTACTCCGCCTCCCATAATGCTTGATAGTGATCACCCTTGTTTTCAATTATGAATGAAATTATGAATGCTCTTTATCCTAATGAGCCTATCTTAGAGGAAAATGAGGATGATGATGATAATGATGAAACCCAAACACCAGATTTAGATGATACACCTACTAGTCCTGTTCATAACTCAAGTAATGCATCGACCCACCCACCTGTAGAAACTCTAACTTTTAGTAGACAACCTGCTAAACGTCCAGAAACATCATTAGTTTGGAGTTGTTTTACTCCAGTAAGAGAACTAAATAAGTTTAAGTGTAAAACTTGTGGGAAATTACTGGTTCATTAATTTACTGGATACCGTAGTGGCACGGGTAGTTTGACTAGGCACATAAAAACACACCCTACAGATAGGGCTAGAGTTTTTCAAATGCAAACATAGCAAGAGGGGACAAGTGTAGATTCTGCGGTTTACCCTAGTACAGGTTCAAATCTAGTTCAACCAGGAATTAACACTGTCACCGGAGGTATTTTATATTATGGTCAAAATAGAGATCGTGAAGAATTAGCAAAGATGATTACTGTTATGTTCTTACCTTATACTTTTGCTTCTAATCCTAATTGGGTTCATTATATTAGAAGAGTTTTTAATCCTACTTATAAAGGTTGGCCTCGCGCAATAGTTAATGCCGATATTTATAAATTCAAACATGAATATGAACAATATTTGCGCTATTTATTTACTCATATACCTAATCGGATTTCTATTTCTACTGATATTGGTAGAAGTAATAATGAGTGTGATTATCTAACTGTTACAAATCATTGCATAAATGAGGACTTGACAATGCAAAAACGTATAATTGCATAAAGAATAATTAATTCACATCACAGATGTAAGTTTAAGCTATTTCGGATATTTGTAGATATTTTTGCTTTAGCGATAAAATAATGGAAATTTCTATTGATAATGCTTCTAGTAACACTAGTGCTATAGGCATGCTTACAAAAACACTAAATCCTACATTTAGTAATATTTTCCATGTTAGATGTATTTGTCTGCATTTAGTAATATTTTCCATGTTAGATGTATTTGTCCTATTTATCATTTAATTGTAGGTGATGGTATGCAAATTTTAAATATAGAAATTGAAAAGGTTCGAATGGCTCTTAATTGGATTTCTATTCAAACTGTAGAACTAGACTTAGAGAGTATTTTAAAAAATGTGATGAATATGGCCTTAGAGAAAGAAAGGTTCCAAACCTTGCTCGACTAGATAGAATTGTATGTACGAAAGTTTAGTTGTTGCATATGAATATAGAAACCCAATTAATGCAACGTTTAATTCTCGGGTAGGTGGTGAGGATGATGATGAAATGCTTACTACCCAAGATTGGACGAATGTTAAAATTCATTTAGATTTTTTACAACATTTTCAAGTTGCTACAAATGCATTTTATGGGCAATATTATCCTACTATTTCAAAGTGTTTAGTTTATATTGACGCACTAGCTGATTTGTTTGTTAAATTTGGCGAGGGTGAAGATATTTATGAACTTGATATAAATGAAATGAAACAAAAATTTTAAAAATATTTTTTTCCCTATGCCTCCTATTTTTGGTGTTGCTGCAATGTTAAATCCTACAATGAAATTGGGAGGTCCTCATTTTTGGCATTCAAATATTTATAAGGCTTTAGATCTTTCAAACGAGGAAGTTGCTACACTTGCAGATGCAAAAGCATCAATTAAAATTAATTCTCAAACAGTTTATAATGCTTATTAAGTTGCCTTAGAGCATGCTAGGCCAAATATTCAAACCCCTACTTCGTCTAGCTCACAGTCGTCTAAAATAGCTGCACGCTTAACATCTCTTAAATCTTGGACGGAGTTCCGGGGTTATCAAGGTGATAATTATTATGAAACTTCACATCTAAATGAGCTTCCAGTTTACTTGTCTATGGGACTTGAAAAGGAGAATCCAGACGACTCTTTCGATCTTTTGGAATGGTGAAAGTCAAGGGAAAAACATTTTCCAGTTCTTGCAAGGATGGATCGGGATGTTCTATCAATTCAAGCTTCAACTGTTGCATCAGAGAGCGCTTTCAGTCAAGCAAGACTACAAATAGGTGATCATAGAGCGGCGATGAGGGATAGCTTGGAAAAATCGGTACTTTTTAGAGATTGGATCCGCGCGGAAAGAATAAACTTTGGAATTGCAGAATCACAACCGGCGATAGAAGAAGCTTATGAAGAAATGATAGCGGAACTTTCGGAGGATTCGGCTTCGCCCGAAAGTTGTGATGAATAACCTTCATTTCCACCACCACCAACAAAACTTCTTCCCAACCTTGATGGATTTATGTGATTTGTTAGAGATACAATGTAGATTATGATGTAAATTGTACATTGGCTAATATTCTTTTAGTTTTTTTTTTATTTTAATGCTGGTATTACTACCTTGTTGTGCTCATTCCATTGGGGGAAGGAAAACTAAGAAAGATATGCCATTTTGGGTAATAAAAATTATAAGACATATCCTTGAATATCTTTTTTCTCAATATTTCTGTCTTTACTTCGAATTATTTATAAGCTATAATATATATATATATATATATATATATATATATATATATATATATATATATATATATATATATATATATATATATATATATATATATATATATATATATATATATATAATATACACTATATAACATACAATACATACTACAAGAAAATATATACGAGAATATATATACATAACATACAAACCTAAACTACAAGAAAATATATAAGTAATAACATATATACATAAGATACAATATATATAAGAGAATATATAGACATTATGCATAAGAGATACAATATATATACTACAACAAAATATGTAGCTATATATGTTATATAATATATATATATATATATATATATATATATATATATATATATATATATATATATATATATATATATATATATATATATATATATATATATATATATATATATATATACATAATATACAGTATATAGACTACATGAATTTATATAAGAGAATATATATATATATATATATATATATATATATATATATATATATATATACACACACAAAAAATACAATATATAATAATTAGTACAACACAATATACTAAATACTATTACCACCATTGGCACATCTTCTTTTAGTTTTTTTTTCATTTTAATGATGGTATTAGTACCTTGTTGTGCTCATTCCATTGGGAGAAGTAAGACTAAGAAAGATATGCCATTTTGGGTAATAATATATACATAATATACAATATATACTAATTACTACAACACAATATATACATAATATAATATATACTAATTACAACAACACAATATACAATGAAATATATTATATATATATATATATATATATATATATATATATATATATATATATATATATATATATATATATATATATAGATATATATATATATATATATATATATATATTATACTAATACCTTAGTATACTATTATAAAATATATTTTATGCTATACTAATAACTACTATACAAGATATTGCTTTAAAAAAAACCCGCCAGGCCCGGACCGCTAAGCCCAGGACCACTGTGGGCTTAGGCCCGTCACGGGCTGGTCTCACCCGCCAGGACCGCTAGGTCCGGGACCGCCAGGCCCGGCACACGAAGCCCGGGACCGCGAAGCCTGGCCTGTGAGGCCCGTTTAGGCCCGGGCCCGGATAAAATACACCCTTACATATGGTGCGGTTCTATTGGGATCTCAAGTGGAATTCAAGCGAAAAGTGTATTGAGTATTGCTCGATGAATGACGTATCAGTTGTGTCCTTTCAGGTTTGTGTTGTGTTATGTCATTTGCTTTGCTGTGGTTGTGATGATTTTCTTTTGGTTCTAGACATCAAATTGCACGTGGTTGTTGATTTTGAGCATAGTGACTTGAGGTGTTTCATGTGGACTTGTATTCAGATAAAGCCGCACATTGCAGTGAGGTTATGTGGAAGTATGATACTTCGGGTTAGGTTCGTGTGTTCTGGTTCTACGATGTGTGATGGGTTCTTAGCATTTTGTTGTGGTGGTACTGGTGAGCTTGTGGTACAGCTTTATCATTTGAGCCATCTTTCCATGATTTGAGCACATTCAGAATGTTGCTTATTGGTGCGCGGGTTGCACGTGTTGTGGATTTAGATTGTATCGATGTGTCATGTTACTAAAGAGGTCGTGTTAGATGAGATGAGGTCATTAGGATCTAGAATGAATACTATCAGATTCAATTTCAGCATATTGGAAGGATAATATCGGGATTCAGCTTAGAGATTTACGATGGTCCTTACCGAAGGAGAGGGAGCTCCACGACTAGTTGATCTGAGGAATGGTTATGATTTTTTGCGTATTTAATTCATCGTTGGTAGTACGAAAGTGTTAGAATGAGTCCTTATTTGACAAGAGGTTTATTATCGATATACGGGTTTTTTGCGCAGTTGTTGTGATTTGGAGTCTTCGCCATGAGAGTTTGAGTTATATGGTATATCCAGTGGTTTCTGTGGAGTTGTGGTAAAGGCTTGCTACAACATATTCAGATTTACTCGATGTGCATATATGAGATTCTGATCTTATAGATAAATTTTGAAAGTGCAAATTTGGTTCTAAGGTTTATGGGCTAGGTTTGATTGTGAAATTTCAGTTAAGTTGTGCTATAGGACCTATATGAGATAGGTTGACGTGGGATCACCCCTGGGTATGTATATGGTTAAGTTATACATCGATTTTATGATTTTCGGAACAACTCTAGGCACGTTCAAGGACGAACGTATGTTTAAGTAGGGGAGGATGAAACAATCAGGCCAGTCGTTTAATGAATTTTAGCCCCGTTTCCTCTATTTCTGCTTCTTTATGTCTTGTTCGGCTGTATTATGTGGTATCGGGTTGGTTGGTTCGAGTTCTGAGTGGTTTTTGTGGAGGAATGAGACACTTAGTGTCTTAAGTTGGCCACTTAGTTGGAAAAGTCTATAGGAAGTTAACTTGTATGGAAACGATCTTGGAATTTGATTTTTATGATTCAGATAGCTTCATGAGGTGATTTGGGCTTAGAAGCATGGTCAGAATGTAATTTGGAGGTCCATGGTAGATTTAGCCTTGAATTGGCAAAATTTGAATTATTGTGCTTTTAGGTTGATAGTGGAAATTTTGATATCGGGGTTGGAATGGAATTATGAAAGTTAGAGTAGGTTTGTGGTATCATTTGGGACGTGTGTGCAAAATTTGAGGTTATTCGGATGATGTTTGATAGACTTTTTGATCAAAATTCGAAATTCACAAGTTTTTGTAACACATAGGCTTGAATCTGAGGGAAATTTGATATTTTGACGTTGTTTTGAGCGTTCTGATTGTTGGAGAAAGTTTGAATGATGTTTTCTGACTTGTCAGTATGTTTGATTAAGGTCCCGAGGGCCTCGGGGTGGTTTCATATGGTTCACGGAAGGTTTGGAGTTGGAAACTTGCAGCTGAAGTTGCTGAAGCTCATATCATTACTGCACCTGCAGCTTCAGGACCGTAGGTGCAGGCCAACAGAATTGCAAAAGGGTCTTATATACGGAAATGGGCGAGAGGAGCTGCAAATGCGGATGATTGAGCACACATGCGCTATGATTTTATCGCATATACGGTCCTTGGGCGGTTGAGTGAATTTAGTAGATGTGCACCTGGGACCGGAGGTGCGGGTCCACAGGTGTGAGATTTCAAATGCAGAAGCGGTTTTGCTAGGGCAGAACATATAAATTTATCCCTTCGCAATGTTCATGCGGGTTTGAGCTTGGGAGAACAATTTTAAGAGAGAATTCAAGAGGGTTTTGTGGAGGTAAGATTTTTGGACCCTAAACTTGTTTCTATGATGGTTTTTGACTGATTAAGCTTGAAATATATGGAAATTACTGGAAAACATTGGGGGATTAGGGCTTTGAAATTAGATACCTTAATCTAAGGATTTGAGGGGTCATTTGTGGTCGTACTTTGGTATTCTTGGTATGTATGAACTCGTGAGATTGTAAGGATTCTAGTTTGATGAATTTTAACGGAACCCGAGATGTGGGCCTGGGGGTCGGGTTTGACCAATTTCCGGATTTGTGATGTAATTTGATTATTTTCGTGTGGGATTTGTTCTCTTAGCATATATTAATGTTATGGTTCTGATTTCGGTTAGATTTGGGGCATTTGGAGGCCGAGTCAAGAGGAAAAGGAATCGCAGGCTAAAGTTTGTCTTGGCTTTAGGTAAGTAATGCTTCCAAACATCCTTCTGAGGGTTTGAAACACAGAATTACATGTTCTATGATTATATTGAGGTGACACAAATGCCAAGCGACGGGCGTGTGGGTGTGCCCCGTGAGAAACACGGCCTAGATCATTTTAAGGCACCACTTAGTAAATCTTTCTCAAAGATATATGTGTTGTATCTATGCGATTAAGTTAATGAGCTACAAACCAAGCTAATTACCATGTTAAGGTTGTACGCCAATACTGTTGAGATCCGAGAGGTCGTTTCTTGATGTCATGTCATTAGCTTCATTTATATTCTATAATGATTCATGTTCATGAATATTATATTGTGCCTCATTCTCGATTGTTGCTGTTTGAACTAGCATATCATTGTTCGGGCTAGTATCATGTCAATTGTTGAACCCGTGTGTGTGAGACTGGAGAGTATTGACTGAGTGAGACCGAGAGCCGGGCATTGATTGACAGTATGGGATTGGGCTGCACGTCGCAGCAAGATATTGATCATGCTTTTGCTGGCCTTGATATAGCGCTTGGGCTAAGAGAAGCCCCTCCAGAGTCTTTACACCCCCAATGAGCGCAATTGATGATATTGAGGGATGGATCTTCCTTGGACATGGATCTTGTTTGAAGTATTTATATTTGGAGATGGATCTTCTCCATAGACTAAAATGGACTTCCTCGGTACTGGATGAGTGTTGTCACTGATGTGTATATATTCCGGGATGGATCTTCCCTGGGCCTTGGTAGCCATATATAGTACCGAGTGGTTATGAGTTTGTTATTGATATTACCTGGAGATGTATCTTCTCCATAGGCTGGAATGGCATTCCTGAGTACTG
The DNA here is from genome assembly GCA_034376525.1 of Nicotiana benthamiana. Lineage (NCBI taxonomy): Eukaryota > Viridiplantae > Streptophyta > Magnoliopsida > Solanales > Solanaceae > Nicotiana > Nicotiana benthamiana. The sequence continues at coordinate 6,143,545 of CM067326.1, forward strand.
AGTGGTTGCTGTCAGAGATGTATATATTCCGGGATGGATCTTCCCTGGACCATATAACCCATATACAGTACTGGTAGACGAGTATTAGAGGTTGTGGGCACATGAGGCACTCAGCATGGTGTATTTCATCCAGCATGTTCATTGACATGTAAATGTAGTGGAGTTACACTCCTTTACCTTGTTCATACATGATCTATTTTATTATTCGAGCTTTTATTTTAATTGAAAGAATCCCTACATTTCTGTAAATTATTCCTATTATCCTTGAGGAGGTTAGGTTCGTCACTACCTATCAGTCCAAAGGTCTGACTTGTTACTTACTGAGTTGGTGTACTCACGTTACCCCCTGCACCTTGTGTGCAGATTCATGCACTTTGGATCCAGTGGTGAATGTTTGATGAAGGCTTCTGACTTAAAAGATTAAGGAGGTACATGTACGATGTTCGCAGGCCCTAGCTCTCCACCTTACTTTCTAGTTGTATTTCAGTTGTTCCCTTAGATATTATATGAGACTATGTATTCTTCCTTAAACGCTCATACACTCAGTGATACCCCGATTTTGGGTTGGATTGTTTTTATTCTTGGAATTTCTTATGTTCGAATTAGTTCTTTAATTGTTAAAAGCTTCCATAAACATTTTCAAACTTATTACAGTTATATTCATTATTGAGTTGAGGCTAGCCTAGTTTCATGATAGGCGACATCACGACGGGTCGGATTTTGGGTCGTGATATTGGTCTTCATGTGGCTCCTCAAGTGGTGGTGGATCTTGAACTTGTTGTTGTTCAGATTATTCATGAATTTTTCTGAGCAACATTCAAGTTCCAAATAAATAAAGGCATGAACACCTAATTTTTTTACCACACTTGTTATGAAATATCCTATTTAAGGTGAATGTCTATAATTAGAGAGATTCTAGAGTTCTATTCTTGGTAGATAAATCATCCCCCTCCCTATAAATAAAGGGGTCTTCTACCATTGTAAACCACTCCTAACATTCTCTAAGTATCAATAAGAAGAACTCTCTCTACTCTTCTCTCTATTTGCTCTTGTTCTTGAGTTATTGTTCTTGTCTTTTATATTATTTCATAACACGTTATCAGCACGAGTCTCTAACCAATTGAAATTTTCGATTATCTTAGCTTTTGTTTATGTAGGGTTTTGCTTCAAAGAAAGCAAAAGAAGGAAAGAAAAAGAGAAAAGAAACGAAAAACAAAGAAAAGAAAAAAAAGGGAGGAACGAAAAGAAAAACAGAAAGCAAACGCTGAAAAGAAAAGAGAAACAGTAGAATAGTTTGCTAAATCATTATTTGCTTCATTAGACACAAAGCAGACGAAACTCGGCAGATTTTCTATATGAAAATAGACAACTCTTAAAGGTAAGTAATTTACTTTTCCCTTTCAAATTCTTGGAATTCTATAATTTGATTTTATATACAAACATAGACAACAAAGTTTGATTGTAACTCTAATAGAGTTCGTAAGAAATTATAACCACATGAAGTGGTTAAATCTCTATGTCCTGCCATGATTAAATTCATGTATGATTGTGGGCAAAGAATTAAAAATCCGTCCCATTGAATTTGCTCCATTCCCTTTAGAGAATGTGGAAGCAGTATATGATAAGTCTGAAAGAAGACAAAATTATTACCATGAAGGTATCAATGAATGTGGACGTGGCAAAGAATTTCGTCCAATTGAATTTGCTCCATTCCCTTTAGAGAATGTGGTAGCAGTATGTGATAAGTCTGAAAGAAGACAAAATTATTACCGTAAAGGTATCAATGGATGTGGACGTGGCAATAGACGAAATTATAATCGTCATTATTGCGATAATGAGAATAATAAAGATTCTCAAAATAATCTTTCACTTTATGAAAGTAATATTTGACATGAGATTGTGTAGAGCATATGATTATGATCCATTCCCTGAAGTGAATGTGATAATTGTAATAGAGCCCGCAAGTATGAACACGCTCTTGATGTAATTTTGTTACATGTCTGACATTATGAAAAGAAAGTTCGTTGCCCTTGAAATTTCGGGCAAGAACTATATGACATGGGTGTTGGATGATGAAATCCACTTAGATACTATGGGTCTTGGAGACGCCATTAAAGACAGAAATAATGCATCCACCCAAAACTATGCGAAGGCCTTGATTTTCTTGCGCCATCACCTTGATGAAGGTTTGAAGATTGAATATCTCACCGTCAAGGATCCACTCATCTTGTGGAATGGCTTAAAGAAGAGATATGACAACCTGAAGTTGGTAACTCTGCCACAAGCACGATACGATAAGAATCCAAAAGCAAATAGTTTATAAACTATATATTATCGTTGCGGTGGAAACGGGCACTGGTCAAAGGCTTGTCGTATACCATGACATTTGGTTGACCTTTATCAAGCATCTCGAAAGAGTAAACGCCCTGAAACGAATTTTGTCTCTGACGACAACTTTGACATCACCCACTTGGATGTGGCAGACTTCTTTGAGCAACCCGAGGGGAAGATAGACCACCTAATCGGTGATGGATCCGTGATGAAAGAAGATGGAGCTATTTGATTTTATTTTACTTGTTTGTATTAGTGAATGAATAAACTAATAGCCATTAGTATTAGCTCGTATTAGTTAGTTCATGATATAATGTTAGTATTAGTTCTTTAGAATGTATCAATATGCTCAAATATCAATAATATTTTTACTTTCCAGTAGAGGTAATCGACTAACCTGAAAAACTAGTCGGTTATCTCATATTTCGCATAAAAACTGCAAAACAATCGATTGTCAATGATCAACAATCGATTGTCTTTAAAACAGTGTGATCTGGAATTTTACAAAACAGCCAACAATCGATTGTCTATACTTAACAATCGATTGTCTTAAAATAGTGTGTTCTGGAATTTTTCAAAATAGCCAACAATCGATTGTCTATACTTAACAATCGATTGTCTTAAAACAGTGTGTTCTGGAATTTTTCAAAATAGCCAACAATCGATTGTCTATACTTAACAATCGATTGTCTTAAAACAGTGCTGGAATTTTTCAAAATAGCCAACAATCGATTGTCTATACTTAACAATCGATTGTCTTAAGACTGCTCTGGAATTTTTCAAAATAGCCAACAATCGATTGTCTATATTTAACAATCGATTGTCTTAAGACTGATCTGAAGTTTTTCAAAATAGCAAATAATCGATTGTGTGTGTTTAACAATCGATTGTCAATGTTTAACAATCGATTGTTTGTGTTTAACAATCGATTGTTTGAAGAAAATGTTTAAACTGAAATTTTCAAACTGCAAAGTAATCAATTATGGATAACATATCTGATTTCGTTAGTCAACTGTTAGCTGCAGATTTTGAAAATATTATGTGACACAAATGAATTGAACTTATTTATTCATATGTTCGTGTATTTCTTTTATATGTCAAACCATGGGAAGTAAATTGATTGAAGGCTCCGGAAGAGCAACTGTAACTCTGCCCAAAGGCATGACGTTTATCTTAGAGAATGCAATATTCTCCTCCAAGTCTAAGAAGAACTTGTTGAGTTTTAATGATATCAATCGCAATGTTCTCCTCCAAGTCTAAAAGGAACTTGTTGAGTTTTAAAGATATCATTCAAAATGGATATCATATTGAGACAATAGATGAGAATAATCTTGAATTCTTCATGAAAACGAGGCTGCCCATTTCGGTTTGGGTTCACGCCATTTTGCATGCAGCAATGCTAGTTCGTCGGCTGCCCACTTTGGTTTGGGTTCACGCCATTTTGCATGCAGCAATACTAGTTCGTCGGCTGCCCACTTCGGTTTGGGGTCACGCCATTTTGCATACAGCAATGCTAGTTCGTCTCTGACTGACGAATTGACACAAATATTCCCCGTTGCAATTGGTTTTGGGTCATGGACCCAATATATCCCATTTAAGAATCTTTGGATGCGCAGTATATGTGCCTGTAGCACCGCCATCCCGCAACAAAATGGGTCTGCAAAGAATGTTAGGAATATATGTTGAGGTTGAATCGCCCTCCATTATTCGCTACCTCAAAACATTGACAGGAGATTTGTTCACTACACGATTTGCAGACTGTCAATTTGATGAGACACTTTTCCCAAAATTAGGGGGAGAAGTTGGTGAAACTAAATGGGAAATTTTGTGGAAAAATGCATCATTATCTCATCTTGATCCACATACCTCTATTTGTGAAAGAGGCACAAAAGATTATCCATTTGCAAAGAATAGCAAATCAAATGCCTGACGCATTTATAGATTTGAAAAGGATAACAAAATCACATATCCTCGAAGTGAATGTGACAACATTTGATTCACGAATACATATTCATTATTGGAAGAATATGAACATGAAATTGGTATTAAATATACCACACTCACCCCTAGAAGGAGGTTTGAGATGATATATGGCATGAATGATCGTTGGTCACGTACCTATTGTACGCCAAAGTATTTTGGAAATATGACTATTAAAGGACAACGATAATGCAAGAAACATATCTTGCATATAAGTTTGACATGACCATAATGGTATAACTTTCTCTTTAAGAAAGATATTCACCACATGGATGTTGATGAATCTGTGGTAGTACAAAATTAATTGAGAGGTCTAGAAGAGCCAATTATTACTATGTTGGAGAAACACAATTGAGTATTGTGCTGTAGTAAGTCTCAAAGAAACTTATTCAGTTTCCAAAGTACACGCGAAAGTGATTGATTATATTGAGACTATAAATAAAGGAAGGATTTGATATCTCCTATTACTACAACTTGTAGCGGGGTAATTTGTATATGAAAAGCTACCCGCTTTGTTCTCCAGTTTGTACTACACAAACGAAATAATGCCACAATAAAGTGGATATCTATTGGTATAAAACCCATGTCATAATAAACCTGAAGTTTATTGATAAGTGCACATGTCATGGTGTAAATTTGAAGTTTACCAATATTGATAATTTATTCAGTTGACATTCGTGTTAGCCATCTCATTTTATGTATGATGTGCAAATTCACATAGGTGAATATCAAAGAACTAGAAAGTTCTTTACGAATTCTCTAGTATCACTTGTTCTCATTAATGAACTGACCAACTAAAGAGTTCGGGTTGAAGCCCATAAATTCTGGAAATATCAAAGGTGAATATGGGCCCATTCACCTGCCATGTATACCACATATGATGCATCTATGATATGGTTACATGCGCAATTGTTATTAACCCGCAGCCTGGCCGGTGCTTGCGAGGTAAATTGCTCAGTAATCTAACTTCGAGCATAATTTCCAGATTTTCTACTCAAGATAGTTCATCTTGATAAGTTGGTTTATATCAGAGTTGGTTTAGCAAGATAATTATTGAGTGCTTCCACTTAATAGCTAAACTGTTTCTTATGAGAACAAAGTTATATATATCAGTTTGATATACGTTGTATACGAGAGTATATTATATTCTCCCCTCACAAGTGGTTCAGGGTCAGGAACCAAATAATTTCATCTTATTATTAATGTGCTGTGTATATTGACATGATAATGCATAAAGATGATTTCCCAAAATTGAGGAAACAAGTTAGCTTTTCTAACATGAGGGGGAGACATGATAAACACTTGAGAAAAGGTTACATGGGATGAATTATCATTTGTATATGTATATCCCCGAATATCATGATATGAACCTGAAGTTCATAAAAGGGATAATTCAATTGCAACACATTGCAAAGCATGCTATACGCATTTGCTGACCCAAAGAAAGTAACTAAATGGAAGAGATACAATTCAAGAAGAATTGATTCCATATGAAATACATGTAGTTTTGAACCTATAGTTCAAATGCTTGAAAGTATAAAGTCAAAGGTATGTATAGTCAGTTTTCGATATCTTATTTGTCTAGCATGACATGGAAAACTTGATATGCATCTAAAGTCTATTATATGGCTTATATGACTTAACTTGAAAGATTTAAGTTGCTTGAAGCATATGCAATTCTTGGTCCCGAAGTACCACGTCCTTAGTACAATTTGTGTACATATGTATGTTGCTATAACTATAAGCATGATGGAATTGAGAATGCATCTATGGAGATATTGAAGAGTCATTCCACTACATTATATGAAGATGTTCATATCTATCAAGAATGATGATTTCAAGGTGCGGAATACTTATTCAAGTCAACATGGTTGATTTGTCAAACGTCTACCAAAGATCGTTTTGAAGATGATGCACAAGATTGGAATGCAAATGCTCAAGGATATAAATTGATGTACTCATTAGGGGGAGTTAATGCGCGTTGCACTCTTTTTCCCTTACAAGGTTTTGTCCCACTGGGTTTTCCTTGCAAGGTTTTTAACGAGGCAACCAATAGGCGCATATTCAAACGTGTGTACTCTTTTTCCTTTCTTTAATTTTTCCCATTGGGTTTTGGTTTTAAGGTTTTAACGAGGCACATTGTTGAATAGATATTCAAGGGGGAGTGTTATGAAATCTCCTATTTAAGGTGAATGTCTATAATTAGAGAGATTCTAGAGTTCTATTCTTGGTAGATAAATCATCCCCCTCCCTATAAATAAAGGGGTCTTCTACCATTGTAAACCACTCCTAACATTCTCTAAGTATCAATAAGAAGAACACTCTCTACTCTTCTCTCTATTTGCTCTTGTTCTTGAGTTATTGTTCTTGTCTTTTATATTATTTCATAACAACACTCAAATTTTATATTATTTTAGTGTAAATATTTCTTTTTAGGTCTAGTGTTGATATTTTAAACTTTTTCATTCTCTTAATAGGTTTATTACAAGAAAAAACTACAAAAAATATTCACATACTTATAGTACAAATTTTATTTCTATTAGTAAAGAGAAGAAGAAAATTGTGTGTGTGTGTGTATATATATATATATATATATATTTGGTTTCATTTAATTAGAATTTTAATAAGTAATTTATGCTTTTCTTTTTAGTATTATTTAAAGTACATGTAAATATGTAAGTTTTTTATATTGTGAGAAATGTTGGTTAATCTTCTTGTATTTATAAGTTTAATTTATCTTTTAAAATATAAAAGAAATAAAAAATAAATAAATAATAAAAAAAAGATAAATTTTGAAAGATTCAAAATTTTCTTTTATCCTAACTACTCACCATGATCTTCTCAACCTCATTCTCCCACTCCAACTCTAATTCTAACTCCTTTTCATACCATCTATTTTTCCTTTATAAAAGGGATGTATATCACAACTAAAAAAAATAGAGAGAGAAAGAGGGAGAGGAAAACGAAAAAAAAAGAAGCAAAAAAGAAAGAAACTAAACAAAAAAACGACAAAGAAAGAAGAGATTGAGACAAAGAGAAAAAAGAACGTAAGAAAAAGAAAGGAGAAAAAGCAAACTGAAAAAAAAACGAGAAAGAAAGAAAGAGAGTTTGGAGCTAGAGTTCTAGATTTCGTTTGCAGTTTCGAGTTCGAGGTTATACAAAAATTAATATTGCTAGCTTTGGAAATCAGTAGATTGTAGCTGTAATTTTATTGTAAAGAAAGCTTTCTAAAACGGTAATATTCGAATTTTTATCATCAACACGATGAATAATTTTGTTGGTTCTAATTAATTTTGGCTTCATCTTTTTTTTTCATTTCTATATCTTTGAGTTGTTTTTCAGTATTTTTTTTCTTTCTCGAACTATAGTAAACTAAATATTTGTTTAGATGTCTCATGGCCTAAAATAATATTTCCATTGATAGTTAAGTTTAAATCTTTCAGGAATCATTTTATTATATGTAAGTTAGTTAACTTATTTTACATAGTTTTTTTTTTAAAGTTTATTCATATAATATTAGTGTAGTGTAGATTACATGGATTTGGTTAGGATACCATTAGTTAAAAAAATAAAGTTAGTTTAAAGTTAGATTTCTTATTGTTTTCAACGTAAATTATTTTCAACGTAAACGTCATTCCAATTCATCATTTAGTGGGTCTGTGTCAATCAATGGCGGATCCAGGATTTTGAGTTCCTAGGTGCTTAACTTTTTTTATTGGAGCAAAAGAAAGTTAGTGCTTGATAAATGGAGGAAAAAGTCTATATAGGGGCGTGAGTGAGATTCGATCTCCGACCATATACTCATTTAGGGCTCTTCAACATCCATCATAACAAAAGCACCCACCAAGTCTTTTGTTATCTGGGTGCTTGCTATTTTGTTATATACGTTTTCTTAAGTTTTTTATATAATCATACGTGTTCGGGGTCGAGATTAATGGGTGCTCGAACACCCAATTTTTATATGTAGATCCGCCCCTGGTGTCAATGGATATATGATGATTCATATTTTTACGTGTTCATGTTTGATTATTTTATGATTGTTTACCATATCTCTTGATTTTAAGTATTGTCCATGTTTTAATATTCATATCATTCTGTTTTTGTGCTCAAATAAATTTAAGATCATTAAGTTTTATTTTTGTTAAATAAGCATGTGTGTGATGATTAAAAGTCAGTTGAATATTATGTTTTTAATTTTTACTTTATTTTTATTTTTAGGTTCCATGTGCATACTTACTAATTTGAGTGTTATACAAGAATGAATATTTTTCATTGTTACTGTTTGTGCAAGAATTTTTTTAAAATATTTTTATTAAAGCTTCTTTTGTTTTAGTCATAATTGTTGTTAAATAATTTATTTTTAATCAGTTCATTAATTTGATAACGATAACTACCCGCTTTATTCTCCAGTTTGTACTACACAAGAATACCACAATAAAGTGGACGTTTATTGATATAAAAACTCATATTATAATAAACTTAAAGTTTATTGATAATTGCACATGTCATGGTGTAAATTTGAAGTTTATCAATATTGATAATTTATTCAGTTGGCATTCGGGTTAGCCGTATCATTTTAAGTATGATGTGCAGTAATAGAGAATTCACATGGGCAAATATTAAAGAACTAGAAAGTTCTTTACGAATTCTCTTGTATTACTTGTTCTCATTAATTAATTGACCAACTAAAGAGTTCGGGTTGAATCCCATAAATTCTGAAAATATCAAAGGTGAATATGGGCCCATTCACCTGCCATGTATACCACATATGATGCATCTATGATATGGTTACATGTGCGATTGTTATTAACCCGCAGCCTGGCCGGTGCTTGCGAGGTAAATTGCTCAGTAATATAACTTCGAGCATAATTTCCAGATTTTCTATTCAAGATAGTTCATCTTGATAAGTTGGTTTATATCATAGTTGGTTTAGTAAGATAATTATTGAGTGCCTCCACTTAATAGCTAAACTGTTTCTTATAAGAACAAAGTTATATATATTAGTTTGATATACGTTGTATACGAGAGTATATTATATTCTCCCCTCACAAGTGGTTCAGGGTCGGGAACCAAATAATTTCATCTTATTATTAATGTGCTGTGTATATTGACATGATAATGCACAAAGATGATTTCCCAAAATTGAGGAAACAAGTTAGCTTTTCTAACATGAGGGGGAGACATGATAAACACTTGAGAAAATGTTACATGGGATGAATTATCATTTGTATATATAGATCCTCGAATATCATAATATGAACCTGAAGTTCATAAAAGGATAATTCAATTGCAACATATTGCAAAGCATGCTATACGCATTTGCTGACCCAAAGAAAGTAACTATATTCTCACTGCAAATGCTCATATTAAGTCCCAGAAGGACAAAGTCTTTGATACGCTTAAAGCGTATAGACAAATCGGTTTCAAAATAACTCCTTAATAAAGAAGATGAGCAAATGATCAAAGTGATCATAATGGGGAGGCAAGTGATCTAGAAGATCACATGACATAACACTTCATAAAATATCATGAGAGATTCAGGTGCCTGAATATATGAATAAAGAGATCTCCATGTTATGTCTTTATGAAAATTTACTGGAACCGATATAAAATGTTCGTCGACGACATCTATAATAGCGCTAAGTATCGTTGAGGATCTTATGTTTGTCGAATACAAACAAAGATATTGGCTAAATGGAAGAGATACAATTCAAGCAGAATTGATTCCATATGAAAGACATGTAGTTTTGGACATGTAGTTCAAATACTTGAAAGTATAAAGTCAATGGTATGTGTAATCAGTTTTCGATATCTTATTTGTTTAGCATGACATGAAAACTTGATATGCATCTAAAGTCTATTATATGGCTTATATGACTTAACTTATATGTCAATCCATGAAAGATTGAAGTTTCTTGAAGCATATACAATTCTTGGTCCTGAAGTACCACATCCTAAGTGCAACTTGTGTACATATGTATCTTGCTATAACTATAAGCATGATGGCATCGAGAATACTTCTATGGAGATATTGAAGAGTCATTCCACGACATTATATGAAGATGTTCATATCTATCAAGAATGATATCAAGGTGCGGAATATTCATTCAAATCAATATGGCTGATTTATTTATCAAATCTCTACAAAAGATCGTTTTGAAGATGGTGCACAAGATTGGAATGCAAATGCTCAAGGATGTGAATTGATGCTCTTTTCAGGGGGAGTTAATGCGTGTTGCACTCTTTTTCCCTTACAAGGTTTTGTCCCAATGGGTTTTCCTTGCAAGGTTTTTAACGAGGCAACCAATAGGCGCATATTCAAACATGTGTACTCTTTTTTCTTTTCTTTAATTTTTTCCCATTGGGTTTTGTTTTAGTTAAGGTTTTAACGAGGCACATTATTGAATAGACATTCAAGGGGGAGTGTTATAAATAGAACTCTAATTAGAGTGAATGTCTATCTTATAGAAGAGTTCTACTTTGAGGCTAAGTCTTTTCTCTCCCTATAAATAAAGGGGTTCTCTCCCATTGTAAATCATCCCAAAGTATCAATAAGAATACTCCTCTCTCTACTTTTCTCTATATTGTTCTTGTTCTTGTATTATTGTTCTTATTCTTATATTATTTCATAACAAATGATTATTTTTCATTGTTACTGTTTGTGCAAGAATTTTTTTAAAATAGTTTTATTAAAGCTTCTTTTGTTTTAGTCATAAGTGTTGTTAAATAATTTATTTTTAATCAGTTCATTAATTTGATAACGATAAAACAAAAAGAGTAATAATCTATTTAGGTAGGAATATGAATCACAAACTAATCGAGGACTTGTTGCAATAAATAAAATAATAATAAAAATATACAAATATATATATATATATATATATATATATATATATATATATATATATATATCCAAAAAAGACAAAAATAATTAAATATTTTAAATACACTATTAGCCCATGTGTTCATACCCGAACCTTGGATTGATACGGTTAAACAATAAAAGGGTCATGTGCGCATTCTGCGTCTTGATACCTTTTTAATTTAAAATAATTATGTTATAATCATGTGTACATTCCGTACCTTAGTTTAATATTTAATTTCAAGGAAGTACCTTGTGTGCGTATCGCATCTTGATCAAAATAAGTAATAAAAATATAATAAATTAAGTGAAGCGGTAATAAATAAGCCATAACCAATGAAATACAAGAATAGCTAAAAATTGATTTAAGCCTTACATTAATTAATAGAAGTGACCGTGCTAGAACCATGAGACTCGAGGCATGCCTTACACATTCCCCTCGGTCAACAGAATTTCTTACTCAATCTTCTATTTTTTATACCATAAATTAAGAGTCAAACATTGCTTTTGAAAACGGATTCAAATAAAAGATGACTTGGAATACCAAAACTCAATTCCAAGTGGCGACTCTAATAATAAATAATCCCTTTTCAAAACGTCACTTTAATTGGAAAAACTCTTCTAACTCAACCTCATAATAGGTTTGAGTGAATAAAAGAGGTGTGACATACGTGGCGACTCCGCTGGGGACCAATTAATAAGAATTATAGCTTTAAATATTGATTATTGTTTGGATTTATCATGTATTGGATATTATTGTGTTTGGAAGCCTAATGTGCTATTTGTCACTTGTTTACCTCTTTAATATTTATTTGAACTGTGATATAAATTGTATCCTCTCTCGCAATTTATTGAGTCTTCTGATAGGTAATTATGTTGTGTTTTCCTACCAGCATAAAAAAAACTTCTGTCTTAAGATAAAACAGTTAGCCTACCAGCTTCTGGTGAAGGATTTAGTCACACATGTTTAGGCGGAGGAGCCGTTAGCTAGCCAGTGCTACTCTACTATTGTGATGCTTGACGCTCCTCGACTCAGGTTGTCCACCCAGGTAAGCCAGGTCTAGATACCATCTCCTTTAGGATTTGAAAACTTAGAAGAACAAGCCACAAGCAATGAATATCTCTAGTAGGTTACACTTTATTTGCATCATGTGCATTGAACTTAGAGGGGCTCGACACAGGGGCCGGGCCCGTCTAGGACATGTACCAATTTTTTGGACTAACATGTTCATATTTATGTGCTATATGTGACGTTATTTGGTAGGCTTCCCTCAATTGTTGACTGGATTTAGGATAAAATTAAACAAGGATAAAGAAAGAGAAATTCCAAGTTTTCATAAAATACCATTTTTTAAAATAAATTTTGAAAGGTTTTGGTATATAAACTAACAATTTTCAAAATAGTTTTCTTTTTTAGTTATTTTAACCGAACTACGTGGGTTTGATTCTTACCGGATGTGAGATACATAGACAACCTTCATCAGTTTCAACCCCATTTTAAATAAACATCTGAAAAAAGCGAGTAAAAAAAGGGTTCCTATGGACTATTAGTTATTATTTTTTATTTTTTCAAATAATGAAAATATGGTCACTTTGTCAAGTTTTAACCAGTTTTGCCCTTGCATCCAGTCTTTTTGTCGAAATAGCCTTGAAACCTGCATCGAAAATGTGAAATGGGAGGCTAATTTTATTTTTTATTAGTTTTTCTTACAAAACAAAGAAAAGTTATTTGGGCCTTTTATTTTTTTGACTATTACTAATTTAATTTTTTTTAGTCCCACAGCTTGGTTTTTATCTTTTTTAGAGTCAAGCCCGAGAAATCGGAGTTTTTGTGTCAATAATATATTTAACTAAAACCTAACCCCGTTTTTGGATAAACGGGTGCACCATGAGTGGGGAAAGAGGTAAGCCTGAAAAGAAGCCTAGGTCATAAGGGATTCCAGAATTTCTTATTGTTGATCAGATACCACAATTATTGTGGGATTGGTGGAGAGATTTTAAGGAATATGAGCGAAATCAGATAAAGAAGTACTTGGGACATTTGGTTCACATGATGACAATCAAGCCTAGAAGGGATGTGATCGAAGCTTTGATTCCGCATTGGGACACAGAAAATAATGTGTTCCATTTTACTAACTGTGAGATGACTCCGACCTTTGAGGAAATCGCCCATTTCCAGGGGTGGGACCGTAATCTTCACCGCAAGAGACCCATAGTGCCAAAAAATGTGAATGAGGGTAAGTTTCTGAAGCTCTTGAACATAAACTATGAACATTATGAAGGTTTAGGAGGCAATTAGGTTAAGTTGGGATTTCTATTTCATTTGTACAACCTCGAATGCAATTTCGAAAGGAATGTGGGAAAACTGAATCAAAGGAAGACAAGTAAACATGGAAGATACACAAAAGGTTTGCATTTATGGTTGCTTTTTTGGGGCGTGTAGTTTTTCTGGAAAGGGAAGGACGCATTGGCATCTAGTTGGCAGGTGTAGTTAAGGCACTGACCTCAAAAGGGGATGATTATACTTTGGTCCCTATGATTCTTTCTTCCATTTTTCGTGCTTTAACTGGATGTAAATTGGGCGCACGAAACTTTTATGGCTGCAACATTTTGCTACAAATATGGTTTTTGGAGCATTTTATCGTCATCCTACGAGCTATAATATTAGTGAGCTTTGGACCAATACACTTTTGATCATCAAAAAGAATTGACAAATGTGACTTACCTGAAGGGATTAACGCCTGGAGAGAACTACATCTTACTTTGTCTGCCAAACAAATCACATGGAATTACAATTAGTTTTCCTCGAAAGAGGTCATTTGTGAATCTGCATACCATTCTTATTTGGTACTTATAGGATCAGATGGTGTTCAGACTTATGCTCAACTTCGGGTAATGTGCCAGCTTGCACGACGACAGGAGGTGCCACAAACATGAGTTATGAGCAAGTTCTATTATGATTTTGGTAAAGATCAACCTCATGACAAAGGGAAATTATGAAAATTTGGTATGAAAGTAAAGTTTCGGAGTTCAATGAGATGGTAGAGGACCGAGATCATGGAGACGTGATCCCGGAATATATTACTTGCTTTCATTATCCTTCGTCTTTTAGAGAATGCTCAGATGATTATAGCCAAACAACAAGCCCGACATCAAGCCGGAGTCACTCATATTCGTTTAAACATTGAGAAAGATTATCAATCTACTTTGCAGGTCATGGATAAAGATCTATAGCATGCTAAAAATGAGGCATCCCGCTTAGAAGAAGAACCGGCAAACACGATTGGCTTAGTCAGAAGAGTTGAGGTGAACAAAAATGCTGAAATACATAAGTTGCAAGAAGAGTTGAGTATCATTGAAGAGGATGTGCACCAGCAACAACTAGAGTTTGATCAGCAGAAAGAGCAATTTGAAACAGAAAGGGCCCACTGGATATGCTCAAAGAGTCAGCTTTATGCACAATTAGAGGAAATAAAAAGGCATAAGAAGGGTCATTAGCACATAGATTTTGAGGAGGAGCAGCGTTAGTGGATGATTGAGAGAGGTGTGTTAAACCGCCGCATTGAAGAATATGAGAGACGTGAGGCTCAGATGGGGCACACCCTCAATACTACCCAGATGTGGTTGAAGAATTGTCAAATGAGTATGGGGCAAGCAATAGAGTAGGTAATTCGATTGGCAGAAAAAGTAACATATGTTTATGATGATCATCGTCGTCTAAACAATGAGGAAGTTGGTCAACAAGCACGTGTCGTCGTTCCACAGTTACCGACGGTATTTTAGAATTTATACGAGACTTTAGAGGGACAGTTTTGAGCACGTGGTTTTTTCCTCGTTAAAATTACTCCTACAGAATTCTCAAACTTAGGATTTTTCCTTTTATTATTTATTTTTTAGGATTAAATTGCGCGTATTAGTGTGTGTTTTTATTGATACGTGCATGGTGAGTCATAAAAATACAAAAAAATATGTGCCTTTTCAATTAGAATTTAATTTGACATCTTTGCATTAATTAAGAAAATTAGTCATTTTATAAAATACCAAAAAATCATCACAAAAGTAGTTTACTTTGTTTAAAGTTTAAAATTTGTGAATATTTGGTAGTTTTCTTAGTGATTTGGTATTTAATTAAGTTTGTAATAATTGTTAGTCTTAATTAATTTTACTTGGTAGTTTAAGTCAGTTTTTAAATTTAATTTAGGGCTTAGTTTAAATTTTTTGGAATAAAGGAATTAAGAAAAGAAAAAGAATGAAAAAAACAAAAACAAAAGGAATTTTGGCCAACCAGCCCAAAATAAAACCTCTGAATTAATCCGGTTCCCAGCCTATAACCCGCGTAATTACCCGGTCCAGCTCCCCCCCTCCGAAACGATGAGGTTTAGCCTCGTTAATTCCAGGCCGTCGAGGTTTGTCAGATCAACGGTCGAGAACTAATGAGATTTTAATACAAGAATGTCCGAACGCCTCCTTACTTTCGTCTCCCATACTTCCCTAATACGATAACCCTAACGCCACCATCTTCTGCCGGCGGCGATCCTCCAATTCCTTCCAAAAATACACCCCCAAACCGCCTTCCTCTCCTCTCTTCAAATCTACAACCCCCATATCCAAAAGCCTCACCCATCTCCTCAAATCTTTGAATCAGTGGCCGCCACCGCCACCGCCTACAGCGGCGCCGTCTCCAAACCCTTCCAAATCAACACCCCTAACTCCCCACATCCTCCTCTTCCCTATGCCCTAAGAGCAACTATGAGTCCAACCTTTCGAATAAGAGATTTTGTGGACGCCGTCTCCTCCGTCTCCGCCGTGTCCGGCGGCGGCTACTCATACCATTCCCAATTTTGTACCCCATAACCCTGTCAACCTTCTCTTCCAAAATACCGAGTTAAAAATCTTCAAATCTAAATAAAACTCCCCAAATAATAGATCTAGGCTCAACCTGTGTTGAAAGCTTCAAGTGTGCGATTGATTTAAAATAATGTTATATGTTTATTTCGGACAAAATAAACATATAACATCGATTGAAATCAATTTCAAGGTCACTGGGAGGATGGGATTAGTTAGTGTTACTAATTGACCTTCTCATTTTTAATTAATCTGCTTGATGTCGATTCATTCTTCTGCTTGCATGAATTAAATGAGTCATAGCAATTCACTAATTACTATGTTCAGAATTGTCCTTTTTTGCTTGTTTTTGTTGATTGCTTAAGTTGACTATGAATTCCATAAGTAGAAATTAAACCGTTTAATTCTTGATTCTGGGTTATGAGACTTCTTTGTCCTAAATCAGTCAGACTTATCTTGTTTTCCTGTACTGTATTAAGTTCTTCTTCACAGTAGTTAATTTAGAAGTTTAGGACTCTAATTGGTTTCCTTTTACGAATAGCTCTGTTTTGTTTAACTTGCGTACCGAGGATTTCATGCTTTCATTGATTCAACCTGTGTTAATCTTCAATCATTACTTGTTGATTCTATTTATTCATTAGTTTCAGATTTGTTTGTGTAGCTATAGGACCTCGATACAATGTAGTATAGCCCTAGGATGACAGTGAAAGTCTATTTCAGCTTTGGGAAATTGGTTCAAGGTTTGGGTTCTCCAGTTCAATAACCATGGCCATCTTCTGACCAAAGGGCAAGGTTGGTCTATTGGTTTTGTCATTTAGGATAAGTGAATGGGTAGTATAGATATTTAGGCAATGAGAATCTTGCAAGAAACTCCTGGAACCTTCTAGTAAGAGGCCTGAAATAAGAATTTCTGGTAATTCTCTAGTAAACTTGAGGCACAAGCCAAAGAATAAGGGACTAAGTAGACAATTCTGAGAAATTGGAAAAGGACTAGGGAATAAAACACAAAGAAAAGGGTTGTCCTAAGGTTGGGTTATAAATAGGCAAGTATTTGCCTTCATTAACAAGTTTTTGAGTCCGTGAAAGTTTGGAAGTCCCTTAAAATTTTCATTTGTCTCAGATCTTGAAAAAATTCAAAAAAAAAAAAAGAACTCCCATAAAATCTGAACTTCTAAATATTGAAATCTCGAACATCATAAAGTAGTTCTACCCTACTGCTCTTTCTAATGCCTCAATTATTTTTCAGTCACCAATTAGAACCATTAAGGAAAATGGTATGAAACATTTTGAAATTAGGATGTTGGAGTCTGGACAAGCTCAAATTTGTTCATTTTTGGGTGTCAATTATTGAAAGTTCCTCTCCTAATTAATTGATAGTTGTTCTTGGGTGTTGTCGAGTTGCTACTGTTGATGAGTGTGTGATTGCTGAAGTTCTGAGCTGCTGCAGAACTTCTCTTTGCTTTATTGCCAATTTCCAGGTATTGCTCTCACATAGGATACCAGGAATGCACAGCTACAAACGATCACATTTTGATATCAAAGATATATTCCCGTTGTGTTAATCTTGTAATTATGAACATAGTTAGCTTAAATACTTAAATAGTCTTTCAATAGTTTTGTGTTGTAATAAATAAACATCTGGACTATGATGGATTATTTCAAATCATTTGGACAGTTTAATTTCAAATTATTGTAAATTTTAATAGGGTGCAATATGTTAATCACTAATATGTTCGATCCTCGTATCTTATTCAATAGTAGAAAGTCACATGTGTATAGTATATTGGTTCATAAGTAGGAAAATATACTCCCTGGGCTTTAGTGTTCTTTCGAACTTATGGGTTCAAATTGAAGGCCCAAACTGTTGCAGTTGTGAGGAATCAGAAAAGTACACTCCCTGGGCATACCAATTTTTACCAAAATTGCAAAAATCATCCCTAAATAATGCTGAAGAAATACATGCTGGACATTTCTTTGAATATATCGTTCACATATGAATTAATTAGGACCTATCTTTTATTTTTGAGATGCGTGTAGTAGAAAATTATAGTCTCTTTAGGTTGTATTTTTTTTAAAAATAAATCAGGTGAGCCACGCTGACATCATGCACTATGTTGGTTCCTTAACTGTAATAAAATGCCTATAAATTTTGGATATACCGTTTAGTGAATTTCACGGTTTTCTACGAAGTTAAAAATGCGTAATTTCTATAGGCACGTTATTTTAATAATGTATCTTCCTAAATTTAGGTGCGCATTTATATGACCCAAATCCAAGTCTCAACAATGTTAAAAATGTGTCGAGAACCCGACTGCATTTATGTGATGTGGTTTGAAAAGTGTGTTAATAACGTTGTAAATATTCCTAAAAAATGACATAAAGCGGTTAATAATTTTAAAATTGCACTGTAAGATGAACATGTATAAAAATTAGGAATTTAGCCATCTATGATAGTTTAAACGACCGTGCTAGAACCATGGAATCCCATGGGGCCTAACCCTTTCCCTCGGGTTAATATAATTACTTACTCAAGAATTTCTGGTTCGCAGACTCCAATTGGGCAGTCGAAAAATCTCCTCGATTTGGGATCTTATGTAAATCGGTGACTTGGAACACTAAAATCCAATCCTATTCTAAGTGGCGACTCATAAAATTAATAATAATCCCATTTCGAATAATGTCACTTTAATTGAAAAACTCCATTATACGTGTCATCCTTCGGGGTAGCCGTGTAAAAAAGAAGGTGTGACAACTCTGGAGACTCTGCTGGGGAATTAAACCCAAAATATCTGGTTCAGGGTTCAAGTATTCGAGCTTAGAATAAGTGTACATTTGGCTTCTTCTGATTTGCTTACATGTTCTGTGCTAAGTGCTAAATGCTTTACCGCCTTGATATTATCTGAACTGTACATATAAGCTGCTACGAAACCCTTCACCTCACACCTACAGGGATGTGCTTACTGGTTGAGACTCCACATTCTGTTAGTGTCATACCTGAAACTAAGAAAGAGGCCGGACAAGTTACTAAGCCAGATGGCCTTTTGGTTCCTGGTAAGTAGCCCCCTCCTCGACTCGAGTTGTCCGCTCGGGTGCACAGTCTAGACATTGTGCCAAGGTTTTTAACCTAGAATAAGTTGACCTCATACCGGATCCTTAGTAGGAACACTTATTTGCATCATCCATTTGACTTGGGGGACTCAACACAGGGGTGGGGTCCGTCTAGGACAGGTGACCCGAAATGAAAAGACCATCATGATGCATATTATGTACTACTTGTGTATTTATTTGCCTTGGATTCACATGTTGACCGGCTTGTGAATAAAAAGGAAATTTGAGAGTTGCTGAGATAAATCATTTGAAAAAACAAACCAACGCTCAAATAGCGCCGAAATATTGCATGATTTTTCAAAAAAAAAACATAATACAAAACAAAGGAAAAGAAATTGGGAAAGTTTTCAACAATATTTTTGGGTTTTTGGTAAATTGTTTTGCTGGGTCCAACCCTTATTTTGCAAAAATACCAAAACAAGAATAAAAAAAATGTCCGATTTTATTCACTTGTTTCGGAATATATCAGATAATGCCATTACTACCAAAAATAGCCGAATGTTACCGCAAGGGATGCTGGAAGGCTGATCTTGCACAAATGGCCACCTCTGAGTCTTATTTTGACCGGCAAGCAAGCATAACCTGAAAAATCTTCTCTCGAAGGTGTTGCAAGGCCGTATTGGCAAAGCCGGGCCTTGATTTTCAGAAATGAGTTTCATAAAATACTGGTTGCAACATTTTTTGGATACTAATTCACCTTAATAAATATGCAGAATGAGCAAAATAATGTTCATGAACAAAATTCCCTTAGATTTGCGACTGTGGTGGAATGATCTGGGGGAAGCAGGGCAGAAAAGGGTCAATACACATCAGGGAATCCTCACTGGTTTGTTGAAAATTAACCTAAGGGGAGACATCATAAAAGCATTAAGCACATTTTGGGACCCGGCTAACAGTGTCTTCCATTTCTCAAACTTTGATCTCACCCCCACATTGGAGGAAATAACTGGATATATGGCGATCCCTACAATTCCTCTAAGACACCAGTACCTGATTGCCCAAAGAGCCCTTGCCGTTCACAAATTCCTGGACTCCTTAAAAATTAGTAGGAAGGTTCACAATCCGGACTTATCAGCTGGCTTTTGCACCCCGCAATTTATAAATCAGAGGTATGGACATATCGGGGGATTCATTAATCCTGATAATATATATTTGTAGCAAAGGAAATCAGCTCAAATGGGAGGAGCATCGATGTTTTGCGTTCATGGTATTTTTCTTGGGTCTTCTGTTATTCCCTCAAAAGGATGAGAATACTAACATACGGATAGCAGGGGTCGTTAGCACTTTAATGACCCAGGCTAAAAGTAATCTCGCTCGAATGATCTTATCCGAAATCTTTCGTGGTCTCACCACCTCTAAAGCAGGAGGAGACTTCTTCGAGGGATGTAACTTGCTGCTGAAAATATGGATGATCGAGCATATATTCCACCAGCCTCGGTTCATGTATTATGGGTCACCAACAAAGAGCTGCATAGAAGAATTCTGCAACAGGGTTAATGGGTTTATAGTACCTAAGGGTGTCACAGAATGGGTGTCGCATCTCCGGGTCATCATTGCAAATCAGATAGACTGTACATTCGAGTGGCTCCCTGTGGATAAGTTATGTATATGCCGGCCACCAGACCTCATTTCCTTTTGATGGATCTCCGAGGTATCCAGCCCTATCTGCCATATAAAGTACTAAGACAATTGGGTAGATGCCAAATGATCCACATGGACGATGATATTAGTCGTCATGCGGTTGAAATAAGCCCAAATGGTCAATTCTCAGAAGCCATCGTACGTCAAATCTGGAGTGAATGTAAATACTTGACAGCAGATACTCGAGTGCATGACATATCTAACGGTGAGGTTGCACCGGGGTATATTTTTTGGTAAAAAGAGAAATAGAGGCTGGAAGGCTGGCTAAGAGACAACATCTCCAAGAATTTGCTGAGACGTCACAAGAGCAGTGGGATTGTTTAGCCAAGGAAAATGAATATAGGGCCACCATAGGAAGGTTGGAAAAGCAAATCTAAGAGCTATAATTTGAAAATAGTTTGCAAGCCGCAGCCAGTGAGGGAGAAAAGAAGATATTAACCAAAGAAAATGAAGCCTTACGAGCCCAAATCCAGAAAATTAAGGCAGCCACAAAATATCCCCCCCCAGAAGCACAAAAGATGAAAAACTCAGAAAATTTGCGGCAGAAGGTAACCAAGTATGGTTTCGACCTGAATAGGGTGGAAGGTGAGCTATCTAGGTTTCAGAAACAATTGATTAAAAGTGCAGAGGAACGAACCTGCATCCTTAAGTAATTAAAGGAAGGGAATAACGATGAGATTGCTGATTTAAAGCGGAGTGTCGTCATGAATGAAAATAGAATGACCAACAAAGCTAGGGACTTTAAAGTCGAAAGAGAGCATTGTTATGCAATAATAGCAGGATTAGAAAGGGATTTGCAGCAATTCCAGAAGTTGAATCAGGTAGAAAAACAAACTCTAGAGGCAAGGGCCGAGCAAATTGGGCGTTTGCTGCAAGAAAAAAGGTGTTATCAGGGAAGGCATACGGGCAATCATAGATTATATAACCACAAAGTGCAACCATTGTGAGGATATGAAGAAATCCATGTTTTTTGCTACCGCCATGACATTTGTTCGTCAAGTGATGGAAGACCTCCACCACATCCAAGGAAGTTTAGCACACAAGCCTGTGGCAAGGCCGAATGATTCCTCGCAAGTTCCAAAAGCAGTTGAAGACTTAATGTATTCATAATTTCTGAAAAATTGCGTTTTTTTAAAAGATTCTGTCCACCTGTATGTTTTTTTACGAACCATTCGAGTCTGTAAGTTTATTGTGTCCAAGTTTGGTAGTTGCCTTTAATTTTGTTAGCTTTTGTAACCAACGTTTTTTGTCTTTATAAAAATTTAAAATCCCAAAATATCCTATTATTTCCATCATATTTTTCTATGTACTACATTCGGTCTGATTCATGCGGCGTCATGATACGTAGGAAATCTTCATAGGATTCGACCGTATTGTTTAAAAGGGGAAAAGTAATAGGAAATAAGATATAGAAACCAAAAGGAAGTTTGGAATAAATGCCGGGATGATGCATGCAACCATTGCAAACATATAGAAACCTGTTAACTGTGTAGCTGCGTCATACCCAACATGCGATTTCCCGTTTGTTATCCATCCCAACCTAACCATTTGTGATTCCGGTTTCTAGTTCAAGTTTTTAGAGAATAGTGATTGATTTATAGAAAGGTGGCATCGCACAAATACTTTAATTGATCAAAAGGAAGTGGAGAAATGTCATTCGAAATGACTCTACCAGCAGTTCCTCTTGGAGCAGCCTACCATATCAACCAACGTTGTCGGAGCACCTTCTGAAGCCCGTCCTCTAATGTTCACATCTGGCCCAGTTCCTAATATTTTTATGGCTCCTCCATGTTCAGCCATCACACAGCTTGCAGTGCCGAGGCCCATGTTGATCCTACAACTTTCACATTTCAAACTCCCAACTACCAAACTGAGCCTCCCTCATACCCCACATACACTTATCCTCAACCAGCACACGAACTCACACCGGTGCAGGATAAAACTCCTAAGATAACTGAACAAGATGAAATAACAAGAAGGATTAAAAGCCTTGAGCAGAGTTTGAAAAACATGCAAGGCTTGAGTGGACAAAAGACCGTGTCTTACTCGGACTTGTGCATGCTCCCGCACGTACATCTTCCCCTGGGATTCAAAACGTCGAAGTTTGAAAAGTATGATGGTCACGGCAATCCCATTGTTCATTTGAAAAAATATTGCAACCAACTGCGTGGGGCAGGTGGAAAAGAAGAACTACTGATGGCATATTTCAGGGAGAGTTTAGTGGTCATCGCTTCTGAATGGTACATGGATCAGCATATCACTCGATGGCATATTTGGGATGATCTCGCCCAGGATTTCGTAAGGCAGTTCCAGTATAACATTGACATTGCCCCGGATAGGAATTCTCAGACAAACTTAAAAAGGAAACCTTCATAAAGTTATAGAGAATATACTGTCAAGTGGTGCGAACAAGCGTCAAGAGTAAAACAACCGATGGATGAGACAGAGATGGTCACTTTTTTCCTACAGGCGCAAGAGGCAGATTATTTTCAAAATATGATGTCAGCAATGGGCAAACCTTTTGTGGAAGCAATTAAGATTGGTAAGATGGTCAAAATGTCATGAAAAGAGGAAGAATTCTGAGCCAGGCCGCCATAAGGGCAACCTCCCTGTCCATCCAAGGCGGGGCAGGAGGGGTCGCAAGAAACAAAAAGAAAGAGGAAGTGTCAATGGCAGCCTCCGGAATGCGAAGACATCATGCTCACAGACCTGTGCTCTCAGAAAAGGCATCTCAACACTACTATCCCCATCAAGACATGCATTATGTTCCCCAACCTTATGCAGTCATGAATGCCCAGCCATTTTCTCGACCACAACAACAGGGCAATAGAAACCGGCCCCGAGATATTAGCCTCCCTAAAATCACTACAATCCCTGCCCTCCACAAAATAATTACCGTCCTAGGGACCACCCAGGAGACAAAACGTTACTCCAATAGGGGAATCTTATACCATTTTATTCCCAAAACTGGTCCAGATGGGTCTCCTACAGCCCGTGCCCCCGAACAGGTAGAACCCCGAGTCACCTTCCTATCAACACAGTGTACGCTGTGCTTATCATTCCGGGATCGAAGGACATGACACCAAAAACTGATGGACTCTAAAACGAGCGGTGGAAGATTTAATAAAACAAAAGAAACCAGTGCTGAGAGATGAAGAGGTCCCAAACGTAACCAACAACCCGTTGCTAGCCCACAACAATGGGCCAGTCATCGGGATGATTTGTGAGGACAAAGAATTTGACCCTGCCCTAATAGCCATAATATCCATTGCTGATACAGACAAAAAACTGAAGGTTACCCCCAAAAATGTTGAAGAAAAGGAAATGAGTGCAGCCAAGCACCCAGAAGCAGAGAAGAAGTCTGAAATTAAAACTGAGACAACACCCACCAAGAAAACCATACTTTACATCCCACGGGGGAATCAAGAAAAACAACCCACTTTGAGTCCCCCAAGAATGTTTGAGTGGAACAAAATGATGTATGTACCCAAGGGAGCTTATGTGGTACGTGGACCTATTAAACCACCAAGGCTGAATGAGTCTGTGGTAATCGGTCGCGCGCATCAGAAGCCAATGGCAAACCCTTCTGCAGTACCATGGAATTACCAAGAAACCATTGTCACATACAAGGGCAACGAGACTACTGGGGAAACTCAAAAGGGCCATCCCACAAAGAAATATTCGGACATGGAAGAAGTGAACACCGCTACCAAAAGGCGATTTCCACCGAAAAAGCCCATAAATGCTGTAGAGGCAGATGCCTTCTTTTAAAAAATGAAAATGCCAGAATATGAGGTGGTGAACCAGCTCTGGAAGTCTCCCGAGCAAGTCTCATTATTATCATTGCTTATGAACTCTCCATAGCATCAGAAAGTGTTAGACAAAACCTTGAATGAAGCATATGTACCGATTGGAACCTCCGTGGAACAATTGGAGAAAATGGCTAAAAGATCCTTTGCTATTAATCAAGTTACATTCAGCAAGAATGATTTACCTCTAGAAGGAGCTGCCGACAACAAAGCCTTGAACCTCACCGTCAAATGCGAAGGTTTTTATGTCAAAAGAGTAATGATAGACAGAGGTTCAGGGGTAGATATATATCCAGTATCAACATTGCAAAGAATGGAGATTGGAACAGAGAGGATCTGTCCCAACATTGTGTGTGTTCGAGCCTTTGATGGAATCAAGAGAGACACCATTGGGGATATTCACTTAGTATTGACCATCGGTCCGGTTGATTTTGAAGTGACATTTCAAGTATTGGACATGGACACATCCTATAACTATCTGTTAGGAAGACCGTGGATTCACGCGACAGGAGCAGTGCCTCTACTCTGCACCAAATGTTGAAATTCTAACATGAGAATCAGGAGATTGTGGTCCACGGAGAAGATAAATTTGAGGAATTAAAATTGCAGGAATAAAGTAAGTGCAGTAATTAAAGTAGTAAGGAGAGAACACACTGAATTTATACTGGTTCACCACAACGTGTGGTTAGTCCAGTCCCCGAGAGACTCTCTCGAGTTTTACACTAATTTCATTAAGCTTACGGGTGCCTAACAAACCGTTACACTTGCTCGTAAATATACACTCTACAAGACTTCAACTTGCTCGATGATACCTCACCTCAATTCAAGTCAAGGAACTAAACTTTCCTTCTTACAACAAGGGATTAGAACTTCCCTTCAAGTGTATGCAAACACTTAGCACTCAAAACAGGACTCTCTTATAGAGTAGATGTGAGTAAAATTAATACGCTCAAGAACACAACAACTTCGTCAAGAATTTGGCTCTCAAAAACTATGAAATGAATATGAAATGATTGATATGAAAGTATGTAAGCTTAAGCAAGAATTGTAATCAATTGTTGTGCTTAAAAGAGTGGTTTTGAGGTGTATTTATAGTCCTCAAAGACCCAAAGACCGTTGCTTAATTGCCAATCACTAATTGCTGATTTTGTGCTAGAATAATCGATTATCTGATTTGCGTAATCGATTATCTGCAAATCGTTCAAAAATCATATGCAGATTTTAAGCTAGCATAATCGATTATTGCCTTGTGCATAATTGATTATCTTTCAGCGTTTAAAAATACTTTGGCAACGGTCAGTGAATAATCGATTATGCTACATAACATAATCGATTATTGACCTCTACGGAATTTTTAATATATTTCGAATAAAGAGGATAATCGATTATCATATTACATAATCGATTATTTTGCTGTTTTGTAAATTCCGGTTTACACTGTCTTAACATAATCGATTATCAAAAAAGACATAATCGATTATTTTGCCGTTTTGTAAATTTCGGTTTACACTGTCTTAACATAATCAATTATCAAAAAATATAATCGATTATTTCTGTCCATATTTGAAAGACATGTTTAAAAATCATTTTGGCTAAAATGAAAATGTTTGAAAATCATTTTGTTTTAAAGCAAAGATGCATGGTTTGATGAAAATGATTTTACGAGAGAAGCCAAGACTTGAATCTATTGTTGGATCAAGATCACAATATAAAACGACTCATGTATATCTTCGTTGCTTTACTTGATCTTGTTCTTTGTTTCTCTTGTGCTTGGACTTCGGCATATGTCAATGTTCCATGCGCGTCGGTTTGTCATTTATCAAAACCTACAAAGATGAACACACTTTTAGTTTTAGCGACTTGAGAACGTGTTTCAACAATTTCCCCCTTTTCGATAATGGCAAACCGATATGGGGATATGCATATTAAATAATTGATAATGACAATCCAAGACACTTATATAAATATGTGAATGAGTTCCCCCTCAATTTATGCCAATATGTATTAATGTGCATAGCCCTTATTCTTCCCCCTTTTGACATTAGCAAAAACTAATAAACTTTTATTGAGGAAACAATATTGAAAATACATAATAAAGCAAGAAAAATAGACAGAATATTATTCAAATGATACATAATGGAAGCAAGAAAAAAATAGACAAGACATTATTCATTGTCAACATTAACATCCGCCTCGGCATCCGGCACTTCTTCCGGTAAGGCAACATGGGCATTGGGATAGTGGATGTGGTCAAAATATCCATGAAGCTCGTGGAATAATCGAGTGACATTCCTATCAATACGAGTTATGGACGTGGATAATGAGGCAAGTTGCTCCGAAATGGTTTGGAGGGAAGCAACGGACGGGGACTGAGGACGACGTCTTTGAGTCGGTGGAGGAGCCGGATGTTCACCGATATTGGGAAACAAAGATTCTTGAATTTCCCAATGTTTTGTTGCCTTTTTGGGAGGACCGACAGAGGTGTCTATACCGGAGGCTTGAAAAAGAGCCATTATGACAAAAGCATAGGGGAGTGGCTTATCGTCCCCAATTGCATCATACATGTGAATCATGACGAACTGGCACCAATTGATGCGAGCCCCGGCGATAATTGCGTGCATGAGTTTTGAATCCTCATGAGAGAGAGTCGTATGATTGAATTTGCGCGGTTTTAGAACGCGGGTTATGAAATAAAAGATTAGACGATATTCCGGGAGCATGTGCGTAATGGTTGGGCGACGATGCTCCGGACTTGCAATAAATTCGCCAATGCCAATTTGGTTGAAAAGGAGTTGTTCATCAAATAAAGCACCTTCTTCCCTAGTGTAGAGTGGAATGTCTTCCCCATTTCATGGAAGTTTAGTGAGGACTTGCATGTTTTCCTCATTTAAAAGAATTGAAACTCCATTGATGCTCGAGACAAGTTCACCATCTTCGTCCTTCCCGAGATTGGAATAGAAGGCACGAATTAGAGAAGGGTGAATGTAAGGGGATTGAAGATATATGAATTCAAGAAGTTGACTTTGCATGAGGATATTTGCTGTGGATGGAGGGGCGATGTGGCTAAGGAATTGATCAGTGGAGAATCGAGGAGGAAGGATTTCTCGATTTTCAAATTTTTCGACGAAACGAATAAGTTCGGCTTCACTGTCGAACCGTAAATAAGATCCGTCTTTATAGCAGTGAACGGGTGGAGGAGCAATGAAAGAGGAGGCAATGTGTTTGCCGGAGCGAGCTCGTTTAGAATTCTTGCCCGTCATTTAAAAAATAAAGAATTGAACCTTTGTAAGGATTTTTGGAGAGTTATGAAGAGTATTTGGAGCTAAGAGTGATGTTGAAGTGAAGAGTTTGAAGGGTGGAAGCACCTATTTATAGGGTGAAGAAGATGAAGGCATTTAATTGTACAGTAACTTCAGATTTTAAGTGCCAAACGGTCAAAAAACGGTAAGAAGTTTGAAAAAGTGAACGTTGATAATCGATTTTGTTGGTCAGATAATCGATTTTGGTGACCCAGTCTAGAAAACAGATTCAGATAATAATCGATTATTATTTTGAGATAATCGATTATGTCCGGAAATGAACTAACTGACGGAAAGTCGAAGCAGTAATGGAAAATCGATTACGAGGTTGCCGATAATCGATTATTTTAATCTTTGGCTTAGACCTGCAAAACAGAATTAGTTAATAATCGATTGCGATAAATAGATAATCGATTATTCCATATGTTCACTAATCATTTGACAAACACAATGTTAAGATAATCGATTATGGCTATTGGGATAATCGATTATGTTATAAGTTTGCCCAAAAATCTGCAACAGAACACAAATATAATCGATTATGAAATATTGATAATCGATTATTGCATATGGTCGCCAAAATCCTGCAAAATCGAGATTGTTAGATAATCGATTGTAGTATTTGTATAATCGATTATTTTATTTTTCCAGCAGAATAATCGGAAAACATAAAGAAGTAATAATCGATTATTGACTAAGAAAAATCGATTATTTATCACCAGTGCCCGAGATTTCCCCCTGTCTTTAGGGCGATACCTGCAAAAAAGAGTTAGGCGCCTCCGACGCTCAAGTTAGTAATCGTTAAAATAAAAAATGCAATGCATGTATTAGATCAACGTGGAGTCAAGTATTCTGAGTTCACTACGAATTCGGAAAAAGGACTCTTTCTCTAAAGGCTTTGTAAAGATGTCGGCCAATTGATATTTGGTTTCAACAAACTCAATTTCGACATCACCTTTGAGAACGTGATCTCTTATGAAGTGGTGCCTAATTACTATGTGTTTCGTTCTTGAGTGAAGAACATGGTTCTTCGTCAAGCTTATGGCGCTAGTATTATCACATCGAAGAGGGATATGATTGATACTAAGACCATAATCCGAGAGTTGTTTCATCCAAAGGATTTGAGCACAACAACTCCCCGCGGCTACATATTCAGCCTCGGTTGTGGATAACGCAACATTTACTTGTTTCTTGCTAAACCAAGAAACTAGAGAGCTACCGAGCAAATGGCAAGTGCCACTAGTGCTCTTGCGGTCCAATTTGCAACCCGCAAAATCGGAATCGGAATAGCCAACAAGTTTGCATGAAGAACCTTTGGGATACCATAGTCCCACATTTATAGTTCCAACAAGATACTTCATTATCTGTTTTACCGCAGCTAGGTGCGACTCCTTCGGACATGATTGATATCGAGCGCATAAACACACGCTAAACATGATGTCCGGTCTACTTGCAGTAAGATAAACAAGGGATCCGATCATACCTCGATACTTCTTTGTGTCTACTTCCTTACCTTTCTCATCTTTGTCAAGATGGTCGATGTACTCATTAGAGTGGCCATTGCTTTGGCGTTGCTCATTTCAAAACGATTTAGAAACTCCTTGCAATATTTAGATTGGCAAATGAAAGTTCCCTCTTTCATTTGTTTCACTTGCAACCCCAAGAAGAAGTTTAGCTCACCCATCATTGACATTTCAAATTCACTTGTCATTAATTCAGAGAATTCCTTGCACAAAGAGTTGTTAGTAGCACCAAAAATAATATCATCTACATATATTTGAACTAATAGGATGTCATTGTTTTTGTTCTTAATAAAGAGTGTAGTGTCAACTTTCCCCCTAATGAACTCATTGTCCAAAAGAAATTTGCTTAAGCGTTCATACCAAGCTCGGGGAGCTTGTTTAAAACCATAGAAGGCTTTCTTAAGTTTGAAGACATGATCGGGAGTTTTAAGTCTTCAAAACCCAGGGGTTGTTCAACATATACTTCCTCTTGAATAAACCCATTTAGGAAGGCACTCTTTACATCCATTTGATATAAATTAAAATTCATAGAAGAGGCAAAAGCAAGTAATAGACGAATAGCTTCTAGCCGTGCTACGGGTGCATAAGTTTCTTCATAATCAATTCCTTCTTCTTGATTATATCCTTTAGCTACAAGCCTAGCTTTGTTTCTAGTGATTATACCAGTTTCATCTAATTTATTTCGAAAAACCCATTTCGTACCAATTATGGTGTGATTATCGGGTCTTGGCACCAATTCCCAAACATCATTACGTTTGAATTGGTTAAGCTCCTCTTCCATTGCCAAGGTCCAACGCTCATCCCCAATTGCTTTGGAAATGGTTGTAGGTTCTATTTGTGAAACAAAAGCCATATGTCCTACAGTGTCTTTAAGAAGGTTTCGAGTACTTACCCCTTTCTCGATGTTGCCAATTACCTTGTCGAGAGGATGATCTTTAGACGTCCTCCAAGCCTTAGGCATCATCGATTCTTCCTCTTGTGGTGGTTCTTCTTCCGATGATTGTTCCACAGCTTCATCTTGAACTTCCTTTGGATTCTCCTTTTGCACCTTGTCTTGAAGACTTATCTTGTTTAGAGAATCTGCAAGATGATCACAAAAATCCTTTCCCGCCAAGCGAGCATCATTTTCACAAAAAACTAATGAGGAGATTCCTCAACAGTTTTGGTTCGATTATTGAAAACTCTATATGCTTTGCTACGCGATGAGTAACCAAGAAAAATTCCTTCATCAGATTTTGCGTCAAATTTTCCCAATTATCTTTTCCGTTATTGTGAATGAAACATTTACAATCGAAGACTCTAAGATGGGAAAGATTTGGTTTCCTTCCCTTATAGAGTTCATAGGGAGTTTTCATGAGTATCGGTCTTATGACAGCTCTCTTTAAAACATAGCTTGCGGTACTCACGGCATCCGCCCAAAACTTTTTGGAAATCTTATCCTCATCGAGCATGGTTGTAGCCATCTCTTCGAGACACCGATTTTTACGTTCCACCACTCCATTTTGTTGTGGTGTACGTGGAGCCGAAAAGGTATGTTCAATACCGAGTTCGTCACAAAAATCCGTGAAGAGATTATGATCGAACTCTCCCCCATGATCACTTCTTATGGAAGTGACGGTTGTGTTCTTTTCATTTTGAACACGTTTAAGAAAACTTTTAAAAGCTTGAAAGGCATCACTTTTATGAGCAATAAATAACGTCCATGTGAATCTAGAGTAGTCATCAACAATTACAAAAGCATAAATATTTCCACCAAGACTTTCAACACGAGATGGTCCAAAAAGATCCATGTGAAGAAGTTGTAAAGGTCTAGTGGTTGAAACAACATTTTTAGATTTAAAAGAGGCTTTCATTTTTTTCCCTTTTTGGCATGAATCACAAATATAATCTTTTTCAAATTTTAGTTTTGGAAGACCGATTACTAAATCTTGAGAAACTAATTTGTTTAAAAGATTCATGTTGACATGAGCTACTCTACGATGCCATAACCATATGTCGTCTTCTTTACTCAAAAGGCAATTCACAAAACTTGATGAAGAATTTTCAAAATCAACCATATAGATATTATCAATTCTAATACCACGAAGAATAACTTTAAAATCACTACGACGGATAACTAAGCATTCTTCGGAGTCAAACAATACAAGATTTCCCTTGTCACATAATTGACTTATGCTCAAGAGATTATGTTTAGGACCTTTAACTAGCAAAATATGCTTAATGGAGGAGGATTCGTCCTTACCGACCGAGCCAATGCTGATAATTTTTCCTTTGTTGTTATCTCCAAAGACTACGCTTCCTCCTTTGGTTGGTTTTAGTTGTACGAATTTTGATTCATCTCCGGTCATGTGCTTGGAGCATCCGCTATCAAGGTACCAAAGTTCACTTGATGCCCTCAAGCATACCTACAAGACAAATTAATGAGTTTTTGGTACCCAAGCTGTTTTGGGTCCTTGTGTGTTAGGTGCAAAATAGTGGTGTGATTGACCTACAGTGAAATGTCTATGTCTAGTGAAGCATGCGGGAGCATATGTCCAATTTTGTTGCAATAATGACAAATGACATTCGGATTGTGCATTCTTCTAGGATGATAATAATTTGGGGATCTAAATTCATTCACCCTATTTTTTGGAATATAGTTTTGATGTAATTTTCTAAAATATTTTCTAGGTGTTCTAAATTGCTCAACACTTCTCCTAGTGTTTATTCTAGGATGCATAACGATTCTAGGATTATTATTTCTAGGTTGAATATTTCTAGGTTGCAATTCTTGAAAATCTTTTCTAGGTGTTCTAAATTGTTCTACATTTCTTCTAGTGCTCGTTCTAGGATGTATAGTGGTCCTAGGATTGTTATTTCTAGGTTGTTTAGGAATGGTCTCATCTTTTTCATTAGACACATTTTTGAAACCTATTCCATGTTTAGTAGATTTCAAGTTTATAAGAACCTCATTGAGATTTTTGTGAGAGGAGTTGAATTTATTCAAGGTGCCTGAAGTTTTTCTACTTCATCTTTTAGAGATTTGCAAGAAGTACAACCATT
Source organism: Nicotiana benthamiana (assembly GCA_034376525.1). Classification (NCBI taxonomy): domain Eukaryota; kingdom Viridiplantae; phylum Streptophyta; class Magnoliopsida; order Solanales; family Solanaceae; genus Nicotiana; species Nicotiana benthamiana. The sequence continues at coordinate 6,175,985 of CM067326.1, forward strand.
GTTTGAGCTTTCGGGTTTATCGGCGCTTCTTTTGCCGTAAAACTTATTTTCCTCTTTTAATTTCTCATTTTCAAGAGTTAGTTTTTCAAAATCCTTTTCTTTTGAAGAAATTTGTTTTCTTAAATCTTTTATAGATTTAGAACCGCTAATAAACTCTTTATACAATTCATCAGATGCATCTTGCATTTCTTCTAAAGTGAAATAGTTCTTAGAAGTAGTACATACCTCATTTTGAGTTTCTTCGTGTGCCATAAGACACAAGTTTGCGGTCTTGTTTCCTTCTCCATCACTTGATTCGTCTCCGGAGTCGCCTCCCCAAGAGATGTATGCTCTTTGTTTCTTGATGGGTTTCTTCTCCTTTTTGGTATTTGGACAATTTGGTTTGATATGCCCGATTTCTCCGCACCATAGCACTTTAATTGGCTCCTTGTCGCTTACCTTTTCGTTCATACTCCTTTCGCATGAACTTGTGAAATTTCTTAATAACGAGTCCGAACTCGTTATCTTCGTCGCTTGAATCCTCATCATTTTGAGGTTGAGCCGTGCTTGCTTTAAGGGCGATTCTTCGTTTCCTTTGATCATCCAAAGGAGGGTTAAGAATAGTAGATTCATAGGTTTTGAGATTACCTCTAAGCCCGTCGATTGTGACATTTGTAATGCCGATTGATTCTTGAATAGCGTCGGCTTTGGAGCGCCATTCCGGAGTGAGACTTCGAAGAATTTTACGGACAAGTTCCCTATCTGTGAAAGTCTTCTTAAGAGCATGAAGATCATTAACGATTTTTGAAAATCGTTCGAACATATCATCTATCTTCTCCTTTTCCTTCATATGAAAAAGTTCATATTCATGGGTTAGAAAATCTATTTTAGCTTCTCTTACCTGGTCCATACCTTCGTAGGTGATTTCCAATTTATCCCACATTTGCTTGGCCGTTGTGCAACATGATATTTTCCTATAATCATCGAGGTTTACAGCACAGTACATCATGTTGATGGCTTTAGCGTTGTTCTCCACTTTTCTGATATCGTCCGCATCGTATTCATCTTCGGATTTAGGAACCATTTCATTTCCAACCTTTTTGGTTGGTATTTGCTCTCCATTCTTTATAATTTTCCACAGTATAAAATTATTTGATTGGATGAATATTCTCATCCTCTCCTTCCAATAAGTGTAATTGGTGCCATCGAAGAGTGGTGGCCTTGTGAAGCATTGTCCTTCACCTAGTCCTGCATAAATGTTATGAGTAGAAGCCATGGATTGTTTCTCTCAAACTGTTAAGTCTTTCAGAGAGTTAGGCTCTGATACTAATTGTTAGAATATACGCTTAACGCTAGAGGGGGGGGGGGGTGAATAGCGTTTTAATAAAAATCAAGATAAATTCGCGGAATTAAAATTGCAGGAATAAAGTAAGTGCAGTAATTAAAGTAGTAAGGAGAGAACACACCGAATTTATACTTGTTCACCACAACGTGTGGTTAGTCCAGTCCCCGAGAAACTCTCTCGAGTTTTACACTAACTCCGTTAAGCTTACGGGTGCCTAACAAACCGTTACACTTGCTCGTAGATATACACTCTACAAGACTTCAACTTGCTCGAGGATACCTCACCTCAAGACTTCAAGTCAAGGAACTAAACTTTCCTTCTTACAACAAGGGATTAGAACTTCCCTTCAAGTGTATGCAAACACTTAGCACTCAAAACAGGACTCTCTTATAGAGTAGATGTGAGTAAAATTAATACGCTCAAGAACACAACAACTTCATCAAGAATTTGGCTCTCAAAAACTATGAAATGAATATGAAATGATTGATATGAAAGTATGTAAGCTTAAGCAAGAATTGTAATAAGTTGTTGTGCTTAAAAGAGTGTTTTTGAGGTGTATTTATAGTCCTCAAAGACCCAAAGACCGTTGCTTAATTGCCAATCACTAATTGCTGATTTTGTGCTAGAATAATCGATTATCTGATTTGCATAATCGATTATCTGCAAATCGTTCAAAAATCATATGCAGATTTTAAGCTAGAATAATCGATTATTGCCTTGTGCATAATCGATTATCTTTCAGCGTTTAAAAATACTTTGGCAACGGTCAGTGAATAATCGATTATGCTACATAACATAATCGATTATTGACCTCTGCGGAATTTTTAATATAATTCGAATAAAGAGGATAATCGATTATCATATTACATAATCGATTATTTTGCTGCTTTGTAAATTCCGGTTTAAACTGTCTTAACATAATCGATTATCAAAAAAGACATAATCGATTATTTTGCTGTTTTGTAAATTCCGGTTTACACTCTCTTAACATAATCGATTATCAAAAAAACATAATCGATTATTTCTGTCCAGATTTGAAAGACATGTTTAAAAATCATTTTGGCTAAAATGAAAATGTTTGAAAATCATTTTGTTTTAAAACAAAGATGCATGGTTTGATGAAAATGATTTTACGAGAGAAGCCAAGACTTGAATCTATTGTTGGATCAAGATCACAATATAAAACGACTCATGTATATCTTCGTTGCTTTACTTGATCTTGTTCTTTGTTTCTCTTGTGCTTGGACTTCGGCATATGTCAATGTTCCATGCGCGTCAGTTTGTCATTTATCAACACCTACAAAGATGAACACACTTTTAGTTTTAGCGACTTGAGAACGTGTTTCAACACCAGTTAACTTGGGCGATCCCGGCGAAATCACGGAAACCAAAATAAGCATCCATGTGAATAAAGAAATCTGGGATTCACTGGTTTAAATTCTTTTGGAATTCAAAGATGTATTAGCTTGGTCTTACGATGATATGCCTGGGCTGAGTGTTGATCTGGTGGTTCATAAGTTGCCCACCTACCCCGAATTCCCCCAGTCCAACAAAAACAAAGAATGTTCAAACCTGATGTTAGCGATAAGATCAAAGAAGAGATTACAAAACAATTAGAGGCAGGGTTAATCCGAGGGGTTCAATATACCACATGGTTGGCCAATGTGGTTCCGGTACCGAAGAAAATGGAAAAACCCGGGTATTCTTAGACTATGGAGATTTAAACAAGGCGAGTCCCAAAGACAACTTCCATTTACCTAACATCTACATTCTTGTTGATAGCTGTGCCAAGCGCAAGATACAGTCCTTTGTAGATTGCTACGCAGGATACCACCAAGTGTTGATGGACGAGGAAGATACTGAGAAAATTGCCTTTACCACACCTTGGGGAACTTACTGTTACAGAGTTATGTCTTTCGATCTAAAGAACGGCGGGGTAACATACATGAGGGCCATGACCACCATTTTCCATGACATGATGCATCAGAAAATAGAAGTGTATGTGCACGATGTGATCATCAAGTCCAAGACTCAGGGTAATCATGTAAGAGATTTAAGAAAGTTCTTTGAAAGGCTTCATAGTATGATTTGAAATTGAATCCAACCAAGTGTGCATTCAGGGTCCGTCAGGAAAACTTTTGGGATAATTGTCAGCCGAAAAGGCATCGAGTTGGATCCGACCAAGTTAAAATCCATTCGAGAGCTACCTCCTCCAAAGACCAAGAAGGAGATAATGAGCTTACTGGGAAGATTGAATTATATCAGTCGATTCATCACCTAGTTGACTTCACATGCGAGCCCATATTAAAGCTATTGAAAAAGGATGCGGCAGTTAAATGAACTAGTGAGTGTCAAGAGGCTTTTGACAGAATCAAACATTACCTGTCCAACCCACCAGTTTTGGTCCCATCGGAACTGGGAAGGCCACTATTTCTCTATCCAACAGTCCTGGAAAGCTCTTTTGGTTGTCTTCTCGGGCAGCATGACGCCACGGGAAAGAAAGAGCAAGCCATCTATTATTTGAGCAAAATGTTTACCAGTTACGAGGCCAAGTACATGCTGCTAGAAAGAACCTGTTGCACCTTGACATGGGTGGCTCAAAAGTTGAGGCATTACCTGTAAGCTCATACCACCTACCTCATAACCAGGCTAGATCCATTGAGGTATATATTCCAAAAACCTATGCCCACAGGGCGATTGGCAAAATGGCAAATCTTGCTCACCGAGTTTGACATAGTTTATGTCACTCGTACCGCAATGAAGGCTCAACCATTAGTAGATCATCTGGCCAAAAATCCAGTTGACGATGAATATCAGCCCTTGAATACCTATTTCCCTGATGAAAAAGTGAATTCGGTGGAAGTAACATCTGAAGACATTCCCTCTTGTAAAATGTTCTTCGACGGAGTACTAAACGCAAAGGGTGTAGGGATTGGGGCAATTTTAATCTCACCCACGTGTCAGCATTACCCGGCTACAGCAAGGCTCCATTTTTTCTGCACCGATAATACAGCTGAATACGAGGCTTGCATCATGGGCATCAACATGGCCATTAACCAAGATGTTGAGGAATTGTTAATCATGGGGGATTCAGATTTGATCATCCAACAGGCTCAAGGAGAGTGGGAAACAAGAGACGTTAAACTCATCCCATATAGACAGCATGTGGAGGACCTGAGCAAACGGTTCAAGTCGGTACAATTCAGGTACATTCCTCGTTGTCACAATGAGTTAGAAGACGCACTAGCAACCTTGGCTTCCATGTTGCCTTATCCCGGAAATGCCTACATTGATCCGTTGGAAATACAAATCAAAGAAAGGCATGGGTATTGTAACGTGACCGAAGCAGAGTCCAGCAAACAGCCCTGGTATTATGACATTAAAAGATTCCTGAAAACACAAGAGTATCCCGAGTAAGCCACCGGAGAGCAAAAGAAAACCATCTGACGGCACGCAAGTAGCTTCTTATTGAGTGGTGATACCTTGTACAAAAAGACTCCAGACCTCAATTTGCTGAGATGTGTTTACACCGAGGAAGTCGGAATAATTATGCATGAAGTGCACTCAGGAGTGTGTGGACCTCATATGAACGGGTACGTACTAGCAAAGAAAATACTCCGATCGGAGTATTATTGGATGACCATGGAGAAAGATTGTATCAGCTTCGTTCGGAAATGTCATCAATGTTAGATTCACAATGATTTGATTCATGCACCGCCAACCGAATTGCATCCAATGTCTGCACCCTTGCCATTCGCTGCCTGGGGAATGGATGTCATTGGGCAGATTGAGTCAAAAGTCTCAGATGGACATAGATTCATATTGGTTGCTATTGATTACTTCACAAAATGGGTTGAAGCCATCACTCTTTAGTTCGTTACCAAGAAAGCTGTGGTAGATTTTGTGCATTCCAATATCATTTGTCGTATTGGGATTCCTGCAGCCATCATTACAGACAATGCAACCAATCTGAATAGTCGTATGATGGGAGAAATATGTGAACTGTTTAAGATAACACATAGAAACTCCACCCCTTACTGGCCCAAAGCTAATGATGCCGTTGAAGCGGCTAACAAAAACATCAAGAAGATTTTGAGAAAAACGATTCAAAGCTCAAGACAATGGCAATAAAAGGCTGCCTTTTGCATTGTTGGGATAAAGCACCACAGTGCACACATCGGTAGGAGCAACTCCATATTTACTGGTGTATGGGACTGAAGCTGTCATACCCGAAGAGGTAGAAATCCCTCAGAGTAATTGTTGAAGCAGAAATCGAGGATAGTGAGTGGGTTAAAACTTGTTTGGAGCAGCTGTCATTAATTAATGAAAATCGAATGGATGCAGTTTCTCACGAGCAATTGTACCAACAAAGAATGGCTCGCGCATATAACAAGAAAGTGCGCCCCAAGAATTTCGAAGTCGGACAACTGGTATTGGGGCGTATTCTCCCTCACCATCAGGAAGCTAAAGTAAAGTTTGCTCCAAATTAGAAAGTTTCATACATTGTCAGAAAGATACTGCCCAAATGAGCATTATACCTGGGTGACATTGAAGGAGACAAGCCCGAGACAGCAGTAAATGCGGATGTAGTAAAAAGGTATTACGTTAGAACTCGCTGCAGCAATGATTCTGGCTGGTGGAAATGATGAAGGCTTTCTTTCCTGCTACCCTAATCACTACCAATCCTTTGCAAGACCTTTAAGCCGATCGTGTTCTTTGTTCACCCTCTTTCGAACCTCAAAGTGCTATTTAAAAAAAAGAGAAAAAAAGAAGAAGAAAACAAAAAAAAAAAGAAACAAAAATGAAAAAAAAAAGAAAGAAAAGAAAAAGAAGAAGAAAAATGAATCAACAAAAAAATTAGTTTAGGAAACATTTCCTGAACTACGTCTAACTTGATTTTGAAAGGATACGTAGGCAGCCAAGGTTCAATAATACCAAAATAAAACCCCAATTCCCCAAGAAGTAACACTGGGGCAGAAATGTATTGGTTCGGTTACAAACCTGACCGAATGTTTCAAAGTTGTCACTCAAGCCTGAATAAATTTCCATGGTCTCGGAAAAATTGAAATCAAAAGCAAAAATGGATCTGGGCCGGGTATTTTGTCCAATAAGCATGTCATTTCCACTTAAAGTCGGCACTCTCTCCCAAATGAGTCCTCCCTTTTTCTCCAAGAAGAGACATGCCTCCCTAAATCCATGTATTTGTTTTGTTGTTTTTCCCGCTTCTTTTTCCTTTAACTTTGATGTCCTAACCATTCCGCAAGAGAAGGAAGCAGGACCGGTCTCACAGGATTTCTCCTGGCAAGAACAAAAAGGATTATCCGGTATCAGCGAGCGCATTTAGCCGACCCCGACTGATCATGATAGCTAACACTTCAAAAGCAGGAAAATAGAAAGAAAAGAAATTCAAAGTTAAGAGCCCACGAAAGCAAATCAAGATCAGAAAAGTTAAGCCCAAGCGGGATAATGGTTCCTATCAAAGATCCCAAAGGCAAGCCCTGAAGTGGAAATCGGGATAGAAATCATAACCAAGTGCCTGGAAAACAAAAACTAACCCGAAAGATGAGGACCCCCTTTTCCACCTTTATTCCCAGCATAGTCTGAGAGTTAAAGCTCTTCTGTCCATAGCATAACCTAAGGGTTTTTCCTTCCCTTCGTTATCCCCAGCATAGTTAAAAGGCTCTTTGTGGCCCTCCACTTCCTTGAATTTCCCAAGCATAACCTAGGAGTTTTTCTTTAAATCCTGGCATAACCCGCAGATTCCCCTAGCATAACCTAGTAGATTTTCTTTCAATCCCGGGATAACCCGCGGATTCCCCTAGCATAACCTAGGAGTTTTTCCATTAATCCTCGCATAACCCGCGGATCCACCTAGCATAACCCAGGAACTTTTCATTTAACCCGGTATAACCCGCGGATCTCCCTGGCATAACCCAGGAAGTTTTCTTTCAATCCTAGCATAACCCACGGATCTACCTGGCATAACCCAGTAAGTTTTTCCAGTTCATCTCGGCATAACCCCTGGCTTCTCCTTTCATCCCCAGCAGGGACCTTTTCTCCTCCCCAGCATAACCTGGCAATCAGTCCAAAGGATACTCAATACTGATTTTTGTTGTTCTCAATAAAGAAGTAGCTTTGATTTGTGTTGCATATAACTCACGAAATTTTCCGGTGAAAACTGGGGCAGAGCATTTCGTTCGTTTGTTTGTTTTGGTGTCCGAGCAGGTTGTACTCCAAGGCACAAGATTCGAAATGACCAAAAATTGGAGTCTCAAACCAGAATAAGAAAAAAGAAGAACAAAAAGAAGTGAATTCAAAATGATGAAGCGGATAGAGATACAAACTGCTCAAAATTTGATTGAAATCACAAGACCCGCTTGTCCCGCTTTATTTCAAAATTGAAGAATAAACCAGCGGCTGCAGCTAACGAGGATCAGGATTCAGATCGAAGTCTGCTAAAAGAGTTAGCCAGACTCAAGATCAAGTTTCAAGAGACTCGTGAATAGGAATTTTTTAACTCACAATTAATAGGCCTAGCTAGCTTACTTGTTGATTTTCTTTTTATGTAATAAAGAGTCGGTAGGCAGTAGCAACAACAACAACGATAAAATCACAGCTCATGGTAGTCCCAGCTGCCAAACACTCTAGAACTACACTGACCTGGTTCCTTTATCACCAAGGATATGTAGGCAACCTTTGAAGCAAGGTTCGGTCAGACGTCTTTTCAAAATGCCTCTCATGGAGTTTTTGAGTAGGCAATAATCCCGCGTAGCGCTCATTTATCTTTGACCGAAAACCCTTCGTAATTCCGGGCAAAGAGGGGCAGCTCTGACTACGTGATTTTTGCCTCGTTAAAATTACTCCTACAGAATTGTCAAACATAGGATTTTTCATTTTATTATTCATTTTTTAGGATTTAATTGCGCATATTAGTGTGTGTTTTCAGTGATGCATGCATGGTGAGTCATTAAAAATACAAAAAAATATGTTCCTTTTCATTTAGAATTTAATTTGACATCTTTGCATTAATTAAGAAAATTAGTCATTTTATAAAATACCAAAAAACCTTATCACAAAAGTAGTTTACTTTGTTTAAAGTTTTAAATTTGTGAATATTTGGTAGTTTTTCTTAGTGATTTGATATTATATTAAGTTTGTAGTAATTGTTAGTCTTAATTAATTTTACTTGGTAGTTTAAGTCAGTTTTTAAATTTAATTTAAGGCTTAGTTTAATTTTTTTTGGAATAAAGGAATTAAGAAAAAAAAGAATGAAAAAAAAAACAAAAAACAAAAGGAATTTGGGCCAACCAGCCTAAAAGAAAACATCTCAATTAATCTGGTTCCCAGCCCAAACCCGCGTAATTACCCGGTCCAGCTCTCCCCCTCTCCAAAACGACGACGTTTAGTCTCGTTAAATCCATGACATCGAGGTTTGCTAGATCATTGGTCGAGAACTAATGAGATTTAAATACAAGAATGTATGAACGCTACCCCCTTTCTTTCGTCTCCCACACTTCGCTAATACGATAACCGTAACGCCACCGTCTTCCGCTAGTGGCGATCCTCTAATGCCTTCCGATAATACACCCCCAAACCGACTTCCTCTCCTCTCTTTAAATCTACAACCCCCATCTCCAAAAGTCTCACCCATCTCCTCAAACCTTTGAATCAGTGGCCACCACCGCCACCGCCTACGACGGTGCCTCCCCCAAACCCTTCCAAATCAACACCCGTGACTCCCCACATCCTCCTCTTCCCCAAGCCCTAAGATCCAGTCTTCAACTATGAGTCCAACCTTTCGAATAAGAGATTTTCTGGATGCCATCTCCGCTGTGTCCGGCGGCGGCTACTCAATCTGTTCCCAATTTTGTACCCCATAACCCCCTTAACCTTCTCTTCCCAAATCCCGAGTCAAAAATCTTTAAATCTAAACAAGACTCCCCAAATAACGGATCTAGGCTCAACCTGTGTTGAAAGCTTCAAGTGTGCGATTAATTTAAATTAATGTTATATGTTTATTTCGGACAAAATAAACATATTGCATCGATTGAAATCAATTTCAAGGTCAGTCGGAGGCTAAGATCAGTATGTATTACTAATTGACCTTCTCATTTTGAATTAATCTGCTTGATGTCGATTCTCTCTTCTGCTTGCATGAATTAAATGAGTCATAGCAATTCACTAATTACTATGTTCAGAATTGTCCTTCTTTGCTTGTTTTTATTGATTCTTTAAGTTGATTATGAATTTCATAAATAGAAATTAAACCGTTTAATTCTTGATTCCGAGTTATGAGACTTCTTTGTCCTAAATCAGTCAGATTTCTCTTATTTTCCTGAACTGCATTAAGTTCTTCTTCACATTAGTTAATTTAGAAGTTTAGGACTCTAATTGGTTTCCTTTTACGAATAGCTCTGTTTTGTTTAACTTGCACAAGGATTTCATGCTTTCATTGATTCAACCTCTGTTAATCTTTAATCATTACTTGTTGATTCTGTTTATTCATTAGTTTCAGATTTGTTTGTGTAGCTATAGGACCTCGATACAATATAGTTTAGCCTTAGGATGACAGTGAAAGTCTATTTCAGCTTTGGGAAATTGGTTTAAGGGTTGGGTTCTCCAGTTCAATAACCATGGTCATCTTATGACCAAGGGGGGGTTTGGTCTATTGGTTTGGTCATTTAGGATAAGTGAAGGGGTAATATAGATATTTAGTCAATGAGAATCATGCAAGAAACTCCTGGAACCTTCTAGTTAGATGTTTAAAATAAGAATTTATAGTAATTCTCCAGTGAACTTGAGGCACAAGCCAAAGAATGAGGGACTAATTAGACAATTCTGAGCAATAGGAATAGGACTGGGGAATAAAACACAAAGAAAAGGGTTGCCCTAAGGTTGGGTTATAAATAGGCAAGTTTTTGCCCTCATTAACAAGTTTTTGTGTCCCTGAAAGTTTGGAAGTCCTTGAAAATTTTCATTAGTCTTAGATCTGGAAAAAATTAAAAAAAAAGAAGCTCCCATAAAATCTGAACTTCTAAATGTCGAAATCTCGAACATCATAAAGTTTTTCTACCCTACCGCTCTTTCTAATGCCTCAATTATTTTTCAGTCACCAACTAGAATCATTAAGGAAAATGGTATGAAATATTTTGAAATTAGGATGTTGGAGTCTGGACAAGCTTGAATTAGTTGATTTTTGGGTGTCAATTATTGAAAGTCTATCCTAATTAGTTGATAGTTGTTCCTGGGTGTCGTCGAGTTGCTACTGTTGATGAGTGTGTGATTGCTGAAGTTCTGAGCTACTGCTGACCCTCTCTTTGCTTTATTGCCAATTTATAGGTATTACTCTCACTCAGGAGACCGGGAATGCACGGCTACAAATGATCACATTTTGATATCAAAGATATATGCCCGTTGTATTAATCTCATAATTATGAACAGTGTTAGCTTAAATACTTAAATAGTATTTCAATTGTTTTGTGTTGTAATAAATAAACATTTGGACTGTGATGGATTATTTCAAATTATTTGGACTGTTTAATTTCAAATTACTGTAACTTTTAATAGGGTGAAATATGTTAATCACTAATATGTTCGATCCTCATATCCAATTCAATAGTAGAAAGTCACCATGTGTGTAGTATATTGGTTCATAAGTAGAAAAATACACTCCCTGGGCTTTAGTGTTCTTTTGAATTTCTGGGTTCAAGTTGAAGGCCCAAACTGTTGCAGTTGTGAGGCATCAGAAATGTACACTCCCTATGCTTACCATTTCCGACAATGAAGCCCAAAATTGTAAAATTCATCCCTAAATAATGCTGAAGAAATACATGCTGGACATTTCTTTGAATATATCGTTACAAATGAATTAATTAGGACCTATCTTTTATTTTTGAGATGCGTGTAGTAGAAAATTATAGTCTCTTTAGGTTGTCTTTTCTTTTAAAATAAATTAGGTGAGCTGTGCTAACAAAATCATGCACTATATTGGTTCCTTAATTGTAATAAAATGCTTAGAAATTTTGGATATATCGTTTAGTGAATATCACGGTCTTCCACGAAGCTAAAAACGCGTAATTGCTAAAGGCATGTTATTTTAATAATGTATCTTCCTAAATTCAGGTGCGCACTTATGTGACCCAAATCCAAGTCACAACAATGTTAAAATGTGTCGAGAACCTGGGTGCATTTATGTGACGTGGTTTGAAACGTGTTTATTAACGTAGTAAATATTACTAAAAAATGACATAAAGAGAATAATAATTTAAAATTGCACTGCAAGATGAACATGTATAAAATCAGGAATTTAGCCATCTATGATTATTTAAGAGACCGTGGTATGACCATGGAATCCCAGGATGCATTACACCTTCCCTCGGGTTAACATAATTCCTTACTCAAGAATTTTTAGTTCGCAGACTCCAATTGGGCAGTCGAAAAATCTCCTCGATTTGGGATCTTAAAAAAATCGGTGACTTGGGACACCAAAATCCAAGCCTATCCCAAGTGGCAACTCTAATAATTAATAACTAATCCCATTTTGAATAATGTCACTTTAATTGGAAAAACTCAATTATACATGTCATCCTTTGGGGTAGCCATGTAAAAAAGGAGGCGTGACAACAGTGGAGGCCAAGAGATGCAGACAATTGATGATATAAGTTTAAGCAAAAAGACTATTGAAGATTAAATTTTTAGTGCAGTCCATTAATTCTTAGTTTCATCTATTTGTAGCATTTTTAATTTTGGAGACTTTTTTTATTATTATTAGCAAAGTTTGTTTTATTCCAGTCACGTTTATGTCTTTAGAGTCAGTAAAGTCAGTTTGTATATATTTCCTTTTCTCTCATTCTATATAAAAAAGTACAATTGAAAAATATTTAGTTTGTTTTATTTATTTAAAAAAAAGAATAAATCATTAGAAGTGTTATTATTTCTCCTTAACTACGTGATTGTCTGATTCATGTGGTGTCATGATACGTAGGCAATCCCCATCGGATGCGATCATAGCCGTAATTAATCTGAAAAAAATGAAAAAATAAAATAAAATAAAAGAGCAGTAAGTTAAAAAAAAATAAATCAACAAGCCGGGATAAAGCCTTAAACCTTCCAAAATCATTTTAGAAATGAAAATGGTATTAGGTGCATGGCACAGAATGTGTGATCAATATCTGAAAAATGCCTAACTCTAACACGTTTGTTGTTTGTAATTTCTAAAAAGAAAAGGTTAAATAGAGGTGGTTGGTTTGTGGTTTAAACTGGCGACTCACCCTTACAACACGAGGTCAAAAGGAAAAAGTAGAATGGGAAACAACAGTGAGAATGAGTCAGATAATGATGATGTCCATGGACAATTGGTCGAACAAGGTTCGGGACTGGTTGAAGAAGTAAGAGTGTTGAAACAACAATTGGCAGATATGTACCAAGCCTGGGTGAATGGACAGGCACCGACCTCACTACCCTTGGGGCCTTCGGATAATCTTCATAATATGTCAGTTGCAAACCAAGTGCCTATCTCAATAATAAGTAACCCATTGTACCAACCTGAATTCAGTCCGAGCATTAACCTCCCCACTATCCCCAGTACCTCTATTCCACGTCCTCCAGCCGCACCCTTCAGAAATGACCCACATACTGCACCCATTCCTCAGCCGGCTCTCACTCAAAATCTCAACAATGATCCACAATTGAATGCTCATGATACCCAACGTTACTCTCCAGAACTGATTTTTAAGGTTCCAGTTTCATACAAGCATACTCCTCAGAACATGTTCCTAGTCGAGGTCGAAAAGCCCAACAAGAATATGGAACAAGAGGAAATGACCATGGAAGTGAAGAGTTTGGAACAAACCATTAGAAACATATAGGGTTTGGGAGGCCACAAGAGTGTTTCATTCAATGATTTATGCATGTTTCCCCATGTTCATTTGCCACATGGATTCAAGACCCCTAAGTTTGACAAGTATGATGGTCACGGTGATCCTGTGGCCCACTTGAAGAGATATTGTAACCAATTGAAGGGAGCAGGGGGCAAAGAAAAATTACTCATGGCTTATTTCGGGGAAAGTTTGACAGGAATTGCTTCATAGATCAAGACATATCTCACTGGCACGTTTGGAACGACATGGCTCAAGATTTTGTCCAACAATTTCAGTACAATATTGATATAGTGCCAGACCGCTCCTCTCTTGTCAACATAAAGAAAAAATCAGCAGAAAGCTTCAGAGAATATGTAATCAAGTGGAGAGAGCAGGCTGCTAGGGTCAAACCACCATTGAAAGAGGCAGAAATGATTGACTACTTTCTCCAAGCCCAGGATCCTGATTACCTCCATTATATGTTTGGCCGCCATTGGTAAGCCTTTTTCCGAGGCGATTAAGATTAGGGAAATAGTTTAGAATGGCATGAAGTCGGGCAAAGTGGTGAGTCAGGTAGCCCTTAAGGCGATCACACAAGCAATTCAAACTGGGTCAGGCAGTTTCGAAAATCGAAAAAAGAAGGAGGAAGGATCCATGATGGCGTCTGGATTGGGGGGAGTTCAAAGAGGAATAGTTCCTTCATACGTGCAATTCCAACAAGGACAATCTAAGTCTCCTCAACATTATTATTCGCCTTAGGGTCCCCGATACTCATTTCCCTAATGCTCAGGCTTATGCTAGGTCTCCCAATCACCAACAATGGCGAGCATCGATTCCATATTGCTTTCGTCAACTCCGAAAAATTTTTTAGGCACCATACAGTCCTCGTCCCAGACAGGAATATGTGAGAGAATAGGAGCCAAAGAAAGATTTCACCCTAATTGGAGAATCGCATACAAGCCTATTTCAAAAGTTGATGCAGCTGAAATGGATTGAACCTAGCATGCCACGTTATGCGAATCCAAATTCAAAAGGTTTTGACTCCAATGCAAGATGTGAGTATCATTCTAACATCCAAGGTCATAGTACCGAAAGTTGTTGGACATTAAAGAAAGCCATTGAAAATTTGATTGAAGAAAAGGCAAATTGTGGTGTCAAACAATGAAGATACTCCTAATATCGCAAATAATACGCTCACAGCTCATGATAATACACATTTTATTAGGATGATTTATGATGATCATGATATAAGCAATCTAGCAAGACAGATATGATTGTTAGAACCATAGGGCCGGAGGAAAAAGTGATAGTAATCCTGTCGCAATTGGCATCGCTAATTATGAAAGGTGCAAGTTCTAGTTCAAACTTGGCAGGTTATGAAAAAATGGTTCTCTATGTCTCTGGAAGCACAAAAAGAATTGAGGTTCAATTGGGTGGGCCAAAACTTTATATCCCTGGGGGCATTCAAAAGATTGTTCCGAATAATGCTTTGAGAAATATAACAGAGCCAGTTGTGATCCGACCTGTTGCATAACTTCCAGTGTCAAACCTAAAAGCTATTCCCTGGAACTATAACAAGACTGTCATGACATACAAAGAAAAAGAGATAGTGGAAGAAACAGATGAAATTGGAGGCTTGACCCGCACTTGAAGGTGCTACTCGCCAGAGGAGTTGAGAAAAGCTAAGCAAGCCAAGGAAAATCACTTTCCAGTGAAAGAAACCCTTTAAAAAAAAGAAGCGGAGGAATTCATTAAGAAGATGAAAATGCAAGACTACTCAATCATTGATCAACTAAGGAAAACCCCTGTTCAGATATCTTTGTTAACTCTGTTTTTGCACTAGAAAGGACATCACCGTGTACTGATCAAAACTTTGAACAAGGCATATATCTCAAAAAAGACAACGGTGAATCTGCTAGAAAAAATGGTTGAAAGATTCTTTGAGGTGAACAAAATTTCTTTCAACGATGATGATTTGCCTAAGGAAGGGGCTAGGCACAATAAAGCTTTCAATCTAATGGTCAAATATAAAGGGCATTAGGTAAAAGGGGTCATGATTGACAGAGGCTCAAGTGTAGATGTATGCCCTCTTTCTATTCTACAACAACTCAACATTGGCATTGACAGAATTCGAACTAGTAGTGTCAACATCACGGCTTTTAATTATTCAAAAGGAGACACTATTGGGGAAATTGAACTCACCATGACAATTGGCCAATTTGATTTTAACATTGTCTTTCAGGTGTTGGATATGAAAACCTCCTATAATTTTCTTCTAGGAAGGCCGTGGATCCATATGACTAGAGCTATACCATCCACCCTACATCAGATGGTCAAATTCAAGTATGATAGGCAAAAAATTATTGTTCATAGGGAGTACGAACCGTCCGTCTATAACCCGTCCATTCTATGTATCGAGGCCAAGGAAGGATGTGAATCCCTCATATATCAAAAATTTGAGGTGAATGGGGTAGAACAAGTGGAACAAGGAAAACCAATTCTGCATCCCCATCTTTTAGCCACATCTATGATGTAGCTTCACTGATGGGGAGGAACGGCTATGAACTAGTAAAAGGATTAGGATCATTTCTGCAAGGAATTGTGAACCCCATTGCTCCCTTTTCGAAGAGAGATACCTTTTTCTTGGGTTTTAAAACAACATCAGCTGACATAAAATAAGCCAAAGCCCACAAAAATAAAGGTTGGAAGTTGTCAAAACCAATCCCTCACATTTCCTACTCTTTTGTCAAGCTACAATTTGAAGAAGTCAAAAATCTTTCTACTCAAGATGACATTGATGAAGTTTTCCAAGGTCTCAAGGAGATGTTCTATGGAATCAATATGGTTCAAGTTAGTGAGGGCCCTAGCCGTGCAAGTTTTCAGCTGATTGGCCCAGATACCTCGCTCAACAACAGGGAAGCAACTCCTCTTCCCATCGGGAAGGAGTCTTGGTAGTCTGTCTTGTTGCTTTTTCTCTATTTGGATTTTTTCAGGGTTGTAATCCATATTCTTTAGTTTAATTGCTTTGCATTAATGTTAACCCTTCTATCCTTTCAAATTCAATGAAATGAAGTTCCAGTTTAATAGTAGAATTTTGTCTTCTCCTTTCCCTAATTTTGTTAATTTCTCATCATTTTCAGTTTCGTTAATGTTGGCTTTAATAACATGACATGCACGTGGAATTCATGCCCAGATCTTAATAAGTTGTCTAATCTCGAAATAATGAATCAAGAAGTTGAGTATGATGAAGATGAGGCCTTTAAGGAAATAAAAAGAGAATTGGACCAATTTGAGAATAAGCCTAAGCCTAACTTAAATGAAACTGAGGCAATTAACCTGGGAAGTCTTGAAGAAATCTGAGAAACAAAAATAAGCATTCATACTGAAACAAAGGACGAGAGATGCCATAATTGAAGTTTTGTTCGAGTATAGATATGTATTTACTTGGTCGTATGATGACATGCCGGGTTTGAGTGCTGATTTAGTAGTCCATAAGCTTCCCACATATCCTAATTTTCCACCAATCCAACAAAATCAAAGGAAGTTTAAGATAGATATGAGTGATAAGATTAAGGAAGAAGTCACGAAGCAACTAAGTGCAAATGTGATCAGGGTCGTCCGATATACTACATGGTTAGCAAATGTTGTGCCGGTGCAAAAGAAGGATGCGAAAATAAGAGTTTGTGTTGACTATAGGGATTTAAGAAAAGCAAGTCCAAAAGAAAACATTCCCTTACCCAACATTCAAATCCTTGTTGACAATTGTGCTAAACATGAGATCCAATCTTTTTTGGATTGTTATGCCGGGTATCACCAAATTCTGATGGATGAAGAAGATGCAAAAAAGACCGCCATCACCACTCCATGGGGAACCTATTGTTATAGGATCATGCCATATGGTTTGAAGAATGCAGGAGCAACTTACATAAGGTCCATGACTACCATATTTCATGACATGATGCAAAAAGAGATTGATGTGTATGTTGATGATGTGATCATCAAGTCTAGAACATGAGATGATCATGTGCAAGACTTGAAAATGTTCTTTGAAAGGCTACGAAGGTACAATCTCAAACTCAATCCAGCCAAATGTGCATTTGGAGTTCCTTCTGGGAAGCTTTTGGGTTTTATAGTTAGTCGAAGAGGCATTGAGTTAGATCCCTCCAAGATAAAGACCATTCGAGAGCTACCTCCCCCGAAGAATTAAAAAGAAGTCATGAGTTTTTTTGGAAGGTTGAACTAAATCAGCAGTTCATTGCAAAGCTTACAACCACATGCTAGCCTATTTTCAAGTTGTTGAAAAAGAACGCCGCTATCAAGTGGACAGATGATTGCCAAGAAGCTTTTGATAAGATCAAGGAATATTTTTCAAATCCTCCTGTTTTAGTCTCGCCAGAACCTGGTAGGCCTCTGTTTTTATATCTGTCAGTAACAGATAGTTCTTTTGGTTATGTTTTAGGTCAACATGATGCCAAAAGAAAAAAGAACAAGCAATATATTATTTGAGCAAAAAGTTTACCACTTTTGAGGTCAAATACACTCTTTTAGAAAGGACATGTGGTGCCTTAACCTGGGTCGCTCAGAAGCTTAGGCATTATATTTTGGCCTATACAACTTATCTCATATCCCGAATGGATCCCCTGAAGTACATTTTTCAAAAGCCGATGCTAATAGGCAGATTGGCAAAGTGGAAAATCTTGCTCACAGAGTTTGATATTGTCTTTGTCACTCGCACTGCCATGAAGGCACAAGCTTTGGCTGATCATCTGGCAGAAAAACCAGTGGATGATGAGTATGAATCTTTGAACGCAAACTTCCCTGTTAAAGAGTTTAATGTAATTGAAGAAGAAGTCCAAGATGACAGTCAAGTTTGGAAACTATACTTTGATGGGGCTATCAACATTAAAGGGATAGGGATTGGGGAAATTCTTGTATCACCAACTAGGCAACATTACCCTGCCATAGCACGACTTCGCTTCTTCTATACGAACAACATGACAGAATATGAAGCATACATAATGGGTTTGAACATGGCAGTAAACCTAAATGTGCATGAACTGTTGGTAATGGAAGATTCAGATTTGCTTAATCGACATGCTCAAGGTGATTGGGAGACTCGATAAATCAAGCTAATTCCATATAAAAAATGTGTGGAAGATCTTAGCAAGAGATTCAAGTTCATCGAGTTTAGATACATTCCCAGGTTTTACAATCAATTAGCTGATGCCTTGGCCACTCTTGACTCACTGCTTCTATATCCGGGTAATACTTAAATTAACCCCTTGGAAATTCAAATTCGGGATCAACATGGTTATTTCAATACTATTGAAGCGGAACTAGATGGTGAACCATGGTTCCATGATATTAAAAAGTTTTTGAAAACAAGAGAATATCCGGAACATTCTAATAGGGACCAAATGAGAACAATTAGGCGACTCTCTAATAGTTTCTTTTTGAGTGGGGAAATCCTATACAAAAGAACCCCAGATTTAAATTTATTGAGATGTAGATGCCAAAAAAGCTGAAATGATTATGAACGAGGTGCATTCGGGAGTTTGTGGTCCGTACATGAATGGATATGTTCTAGCAAAGAAGATCCTTCGAGTAGGATATTATTGGCTTACCATGGAGCGAGATTGCTTTCGTTTTGTTCGCAAGTGCCACTAGTGTCAGATTCACAGTGATTTGATTCACTCGACTCCTTCAGAGCTGTATCCTACGTCAGCTCCTTGGCCTTTTGTTTCTTGGGGAATGGACGTCATTGGACCAATCGAGCCAAAAGCTTCAAATGGGCACAAATTCATCTTGGTTGTAATTGATTACTTCACCAAATGGGTGGAGGCTATTACATTGAAAGCACTTACCAAGAGAGCAGTAGTAGACTTTGTTCACTCCATCATCATTTGTCGTTTCGGTATTCCAAAACCCATTATTACAGATAATGCTGCTAATTTGAATAGTCATCTGATGAAAGAGGTATGTGAATAATTTAAAATTGAGCATTGTCACTATACTCCTTACTGACCCAAAGCTAATGGAGCTGTTGAAGCTGCAAATAATAACATCAAGAAGATTGTCCAAGGGTCTAGACAATGGCACGAGTAATTGCCTTTTGCTCTTTTGGGATACCAGAAAACTGTCCGTACATCAGTCGGTGCAATTCCCTACTTGTTAGTTTATGGAAATTAGCGGTCATACCTGCTGAAGTTGAGATTCCCCCTCTCCGAGTAATTGTTGAAGCTGGGATTGTAGTCACTGAATGGGTGAAGTCAGGATTGGAACAGTTGAGTTTGATTGATGAAAACGTTTGGCGGCAGTTTGTTTTGGTCAGTTATACCAACAAATAATGGCACGCGCTTACAATAAGAAAGTGCGCCCAAGAAAATTTAAGGTAGAACAGCTTGTTTTGAAACGCATCTTTCCACACTAGGAAGAACCAAAAGGAAAGTTAGCCTCGAATTGGAAAGGTCCTTACCTCATCAAGAAAGTATTGTCGAAAGGAGCTTTACACTTGGCAGATATAGAAGGAAAGGTGAAAGACATATCCATCAATGCAGATGCGGTCAAGAGATACTATGTCTGACATGATTCTATTGGGGCATTTGGTTTATACTTAGTATTCTCATGTTGGGATGACGAAAGGCTATCTTTCTCGCTACCTAAACACTGGTCAACCCTAGTTAGCCCTTTGAAGACTTGTTTATATTTCTTTGTGTTTACCCTTTTTTGTAACTAATGTACTTTAAAAAAATCATCAAAACAAGTTCATATTTTCCTGAACTACGTTCGACTTGATTCTGAAAGGATACGTAGGCATTCTCTCTCTGAGGTTCAGTCACACCAAACAAAAATCCACATTTCCCCAATATTCGAAGACACTGAGGCATGTTTTTATTTTATTCTCGATGGTTGTTCCATCAAATGGTTCCAAAAGTTGTAATTCAGTTGAGTAGTTATTTTTACCTTTCCCTTTTAAGATCTTCTAATTAGCATTGAGAATGCTAAGTCAGTACATTGCGGGTGGCGCTTCAACAATTGCATGATAAAAAACAAATGAGAGAGTCTTATCGGTGAAAACCCTCAAGGGCACTATAACGCGATGGCAAGTTGAGAAAAACAAATGAGGGAGTCTTATTGGTAAAAATTCTCACGGGCACTATAAGGTGATGATGAGTTGAGAAAAAGGCAAATGAGAGAGGTCAATTGGTGAAAACCCACAAAAGGCATCGCTGATCGATTTTAGGTCTTCTTATATCCCGGCACAAGCAAGGTTAAAGAACTCAGTTTCAAAGACAAGTTTACAACATATTTTGAGAATTAGACGATTTATACGAATCGGGAATCCAGTCCAAATTGCATGTCATGTTCATTGAAATCAGCATATTCCTCCAGATAAGTCCTTTCGTATTCTTCCCCTGAAAGGGACGCTTCTCGATTAAGTTGTAATGATTATTAGTTCACCTACTTTTTTTCTTTTTCTTTTCTTCTTTCGTACTATTATTTTTTGAGTCCCTTTCATTTTAATTTTTTCAAAGAAAAGCAAATAAAAAGGCCACAAAATTAGTAAAAGTTTCCCCTTTATATAAAACAAAAGTTTCTGGGCATAAACAGTATGGGCAAAGGCATAAAGCCGACTTTGATATTCTTTGTCAAGCAGAAGTCTTGAAGGACTTATCAATGTTTCAAGGGAAACAAAGTTGCTCATCAAAAGTTGTTTTGGGAAACAAAGTTGTTTACACCATAGACACGAATGGTGATAGGCGCAAAATATTCAGGTGTTGATGTTGAAAAAAAAAATCTTCAGAAAAAAAAGTCAGAATCTCCCGCCAATCTTTTTCAGTTCTTTATTCTGCAATAGAAATAATAGTTTAATGTGTTTTCAATAACTCCCAAAAATTTCCTAGTGCACACTAGGGCACAAAATTTTTTTTCGTTTTGTTTATTTCTGTTAGCTTGTAGGTTTTTCTGAAAAGCACGGATTTGATGTGCAAAAAATAAGATTTCAGTTATTTCTAGATAAAGTGGAACGTTTGATCTCAAATCCAGCCGCAACCAGCTTTGCGGTAATGTATGTGGAGACATATGGTCAAGATCTTTCTTCCCATCATCGGATCAAGAAACAAGCATGAAAGAATATTTCATAGTCTGTTGCATCGAGAGCATAAAGTTTTAATCCAAAGTCACTGGGAGAAGCAAATAAAGAATCAAGACAAGACTCCAGATGGCATTTAGATAGGAATTTTGTAACTCTTAGATTTCAAGAGTATGCAATTTACTTTTCATTTTGATGTAATAATAGGAACCGCTGATCCGAACCTCGACGGAACCTCAGTGGACTCTCCATCTAAGTATACTCCATCACTCTTCTTTCTACTTGAACTACACGTGACCTGATTCCCTTATAACCTGGGATATATAGGCTGCTTATAACCAAGGCTCGATCGCACCTTTTTCTTTTATCTTGTTTTCCTTTTCAAATGATGGTGAGGTAAAAAATCAGTCACCTTGTTCATGTTTCTTTGCCTGAAAGCTCTTCATGTTTCCTAGCAAAGAGGGGCATGTTTTGAACACCTAATTTTTGACCACACCCAAATTTTATATTATTTTAGTGTAAATATTTCTTTTTAGGTCTAATTTTGATATTTTAAACTTTTTCATTCTCTTAATAGGTTTATTATAGAAAAAACTATAAAAACTATTCATATACTTATAGTAAAAATTTTATTTCTATTTGTAAAGAGAAGAAAAAAAATTAAAATATATATTTATATTTGGTTTCATTAAATTAGAATTTTAATAAGTAATTCATGTTTTTCTTTTTAGTATTATTTAAAGTACATGTAAATATGTAATTTTTTTATATTGTAAGAAATGTTGATTGATATCCTTATATTCATATGTTTAATTTATCTTTTAAAATATAAAAGAAATAAAAAATAAATAATATAACAAAAAAGGGATAAATTTTGAAAGATTCAAAAAAGAATTGTCTAACTACTCACCATAATCTTCTCAATCTCATTCTCCCACTACAACTCGAACTCTAACTTCTTTACATACCACTCATATTTTCTTTATAAAAGGGATGTATATCACAACTAAAAAAAATAGAGAGAAAAAGAGGGAAAGGAAAACGTAAAAAAAAGAAGCAAAAAAGAAAAAAACTAAAGAAAAAAACGAGAAAGAAAGAAGAGAGGGAGAAAAAGAGAAAAAAGAAAGGAGAAAAAACAAACTTAAAAAGAAATGAGGAAGAAAGAAAGAGAGTTTGGAGCTAGAGCTAGACTTCATTTGCGGTTTCGAGTTTAAGGTTATAGAAAAGTTGGCATTGCTAGCTTTGAAAATCAGTAGATTGTGACTGTGATTTTATTAAAAAAAAAGCTTCCCAAAAAGGTAATATTCAAATTTTTATCATCAACAGGAACGGTAGTTTTGTTGGTTATGATTAATTTTGACTTCATCTTTTATTTCCATTTCTATATCTATGAGTTGTTTTTCAGTATTTATTTCTCTCGAACTAGAGTAAATTGAATATTTGTTTGGGTGTCTCCTGGCCTAAAATAATATTTTCATTGATAGTTAAGTTTAAATCTTTAAGGAATCATGTTATTACATGTAAGTTAGTTACTTAGTTTACATAGTTTTTTTTTTAAAGTTTGTTCATATAATATTAGTGTAGTGCAAATTATTTGGTTAGTATCCCATTAGTTAAAAAAAAAGTTAGTTTAAAGTTAAATTTTCTTATTGTTCTCAATGTAAACATCATTCCAATTCATCATTTAGTGGGTCTGTGCCAATGGATACATGATGATTCATATTTTTACGTGTTCTTGTTTGATTATTTTGTGATTGTTTGCCATATCTCTCGATTTTAAATATTTTCCATGCTTGAGTATTCATATCATTCTGTTTTTGTGCTCAAATATATGTAAAATTATTAATTTTTATTTTTGTTAAATAAGCATGTGTGTGATGATTAAAAAGTCAGTTGAATATTATGTTTAATTTTTGCTTTATTTTTTATTTTAGGTTTCATGTGCATACTTACTAATTTGAGTGTCATACAAGAATGATTATTTTTCATTGTTACTGTTTGTGCAAGAGTTTTATTTAAATAGTTTTATTAAAGATTCTTTTGTTTTAGTCATAATTTTTGTTAAATAATTTTCTTTTAATCAGTTCATTTATTTGATAACAATAAAACAAAAAGAGTCATAATGTTTTTAGGTAGCAAGATGAATCACAAACTAATTTGATAACAATTAATTATTTTAAATACGCTATTAGCCCATGTGTTCATACCCGAAACTTGAATTGATACACTTAAATAATAAAAGGATCATGTGTATATTTCGGGTCTTAGTACATTTTTAATTTAAAATAATTATGTTATAACCATGTGTACATTCCGTACCTTGGTTTAATATTTAATTTCAAGGAAGTACCTTGTGTGCGTATCGCATCTTGGTCAAAATAACTAATACAAATAAAATAAATTAAGTGAAGCCGTAATAAAATAGCCATTATACAAGAAAATCTAAAAATTGATTTAAGCCTTAGATTAATCAATAGAAGCGACCTTGCTAGAACCACGGGACTCGAGGAGTGCCTTACACCTTCCCATGGGTCAATAGAATTCCTTACCCCGTTTTCTATTTTTGTAGACCATAAATTAAGAGTCAAACCTTCCTTTTGTAAAGAAATTCAAATAAAAGGTGACTTGGAACAACAAAACTCAATTCCAAGTGGCGACTCTAAATAATAAATAATCTTTTTTTAAACATCACTTAAATTGAAATAAACTCTTATAACTCAACCTCATAATAGGGTTGTGTGACAAAAAAGAGGTGTGACAGCCGGTACGACATGTGGTTCCCTTATTTCTTCTATTTCTATCCTTTGACTCAAACAACTCCCACTTTCTTCATGTTCCTCAAGAAATTTAGTATTTTTAGCCTCAATACTTTCAGGAGAATGAGGAGGACAATATAACCTAAATCCTTTAGAGTTAACTGCATAGCCAATAAAATAACTGTTTATTGTTCTTTCATCCAACTTTTTCAGTTGTGGGTTATAAACCCTCACTTCAGTTGGACATCCCCAAATGTGTAAATGATCTAAACTAGGTTTTCATCCTTTCCATATCTCAAAAGGTGTTTTGAAGACTACCTAGGATGGAACCCTATTTTAATATCATAGCGATTTTTAAGGCTTCACTTCATAAGGATAAATGTAAACTTGATCTGCTAATCATGTTTCTTATCATGTCTATTAATGTTCGGTCCCTTTCTTCTGTCAGAACAAAAACCATTTTGTTCTGGTGTTCCTGATATGGTATATTGGGCAATTATACCTTCACTTTCAAGTAACTTACAAAATGAACCCTTTACTTGTCCTTTATCTGTGTACCTACCATAATATTTCCCACCCAACCAAGTCTTACAATTTTGATTTTGAGCGCCAATTTGTTTCTTTACCTCTATTTTGTAAATTTTAAAAGCATCAAGTGCTTCTTATTTATTAAACATAAAATAGAGATACATATATCTTAAATAGTCATCAACAAAGAAGATAAAATATCTCTAACCATTGTAGCAAGGGGTAGGAAAAGATTCACAAATGTCTATATGTATGATCTCAAGCAATTGAGAACTCCTTGTGGCACTTTTAGTTGATTTGTTGGTCTGCTTTCATTTTATGCAGTCCACACAAGTCGCAAAATCAGAAAACTCAAGAGCTTTTAGAACTCCAATTTTTCGAATCTTTCAAAAGAGATGTGTCCCAATCTCTTTTGCCAAAGAGTTGATGAGTTCTTATTGATAATATATCGCTTAGTGCCAGTTTCTTTGTCATGCAAGGTTAAAACATTGATTTCAAATGTGATATTTAACTCAAGTTTATATAAATTTTAACAAAACCAATAACTTTATTATCTTTCAGAATTTTCACAGAAGGATAATAAAAATTCAAATCATATCCACCAATAGATAGTCTTGAAAGAGAAATTAATTTTCTAGAATAGTTTTGAGCATAAACTATATTTTCTAAATCTAAGTGAAAATCATCCTTCAAAATGAGCCTATAAGTCCCCACGCCTTCCACACATGAATGCGGCCTATTGCCAGAGTAGACATATTGTTCATTTCCAATCGGCTTCCTCTAGGTTAGAAAGTCTTACATTATTTTTGCAATATGAATTGTAGCACCAGAGTGTATCCGCCATGTATTATCTAAAACATTAGTAAAATTAGATCCATAACATACAAAGGTAAATTTACCTTTCTTCTCAAGCCATTTCTGGCATCCAAGGCAATCCTTCTTCCAGTATCCTTTCCTCTTACAGAAACGACAAACAACTTTGTCAAATGTGCTTTTCTTCTTCATGGGAGAACTTTTCCCCTTCTTCGCATTTCTCTTACCATGAGTCACCATATTAACACTTTCAGGTGTCTTGTACTTCAACCTCTCTTCTTCATGAACAAACACGGTCAAAACTTCATTGATTGATCATTTATCCTTATACGTGTTGTAAAAAATCTTGAACGGACCATATTCCGTAGCAAGTGAGTTGAAAATAAAGTGTAAAAGAAATAATTCAGACGTATCAATCTCGAGGGACTTTAGTTTAGCAGCAACGTCTCTCATCTCCATAATGTGCTCACGTGCTGTACGACTTCTATCGAATGTCTTGTCAGAGCTTAAAAATTATTGAGAAGTTGCCTTCATATAAGCTTTGACCTTATCGTTATTAGGGATAGAACCCTTAATGCTTTGGCTTATGTGGGATTTTATGAGTATGGAACTTAAACGATTGGATCGCTTCTACCGCTCATAATCAGCCTTAGCCACTTGCGCACTTGATTCCATGGGAATAGGTGATTCATCCACACAGAGTTCCATGCCCAGATCAGATCACCCTAAAGTGAGAAGAAATTTCTCCTTACATTCAGTATAATTGTCACAAGAAAGTATTGTAGTTCGAGCATTCTTATTAAAACTAGCGGTAGGTAGCGCTGTAAAGACTGCAAAAGAAGGATACACATACATATGCTATGAAGTACAATCCATCAAAGCTGAATCACGTAAAATACCAATTTGAAGTAAATTCTAGACCTTCTTGTAAATAGAGGTTGCAACCCATGCATATAATTTACTTTGCTTTATTAGACTAGTGAACCAAGATCTACAAAAATTAATCCGTACATGTGAGTATGCGATTATTTTCAGCTTAAAGATTTACTATCTCATTCCAATTAATTCCAACAATATGGTTACCTTCCTGTAGGTTCGGGTTACCATTTTAAAAAATAGGCGGACTAAATAGATATCACTATAATTTTAATTTTAATCACAAAACTTTATGTGATTAAATAAGTTAATTTCTTTTATGTCAAGTATTTAAGATGCCGTGACTACTCTTACGTATATCACATACCGGAAACTCAAAAATAAAATCTCTAAATAATTAACCTTAATTATCATTTTAAGCAAAAAGTTGATTGACTTTGAACATAAGCAGGATGTTATATTACCCCAAAGGTTAATACTTATTGTTAATCCAAACATCATGACTCAAATAACTGTTGAAGGGAGAATTCAGAACTGAAATAAATATAACTCCGAACATAATGGAGTAGTACATTGATTTTTAGTCAAATTGTATTTGGATGAAAGGTACACAGACACATCTAACAAAATTCAATTTCAATTCAAATAAAGTTGAGTTAGAGGCTTGTAAACTAGGACGAATTATTTATCAATTCACGTGACTTCAACAAATCCAATCGATCAACCATATTCAGTGAAAGCAACCAACAAAATTCATTGTTGATTTTAATTTAAGGTAATAAAACGAAGACAACTTCTAAGTGTGTAAAGTACCGTACGCATACCAAAACTTTTCACATTAGTCCAGAATTATATAGATTAATGCAGAATTAAAGAGAGAACAACTTTAAACCACAGTACAGATATGACAAAAGGATCCACCCAATAAATGCTCTTGCCCAACATCATAAAATGAGGACATATTTTATGATCACGCATTCAATTTTGTCTTTCTTTTCTTTCAATTAATTTCTTAAATTTCTAAATTATTGTTACATAAAATGTTTTACTTTTTGAGATTTATCATCATCATCATCATCATCACACTTACTATTACTACTATTATTAGCATCATTATTATAACTATTATCTACTAATATTATTATTATTATTATTATCATTATTATTATTATTATTATCATTATTATTATTATTATTATTATTATTATTATTATCATCGTCGGCGTCATTATTAGTATAACTTTTATTATCATTTTTGCGAAAGTATAACTTTTCTTTATTAAGAAGAGATAAAAATATTTCTTTCATCTCACACTTTATAAAAAGATTACTGTAATAATGGCATTTCATGAAATAGCTATTTATGGTATTTCATAACTATTTTATTAAGTTTTTATAAATTATAGTTATATTAAGGCTATTAAATACTTTTATTAACTTATAACAATGTTATTTCATTTAGAAGCCCAAGAAAATAGGAAGAGGGAGATTGTCAATAGCCTAATATGTAATGGCAGCTTGTAGCCCAAAACATGCTGATCAAAACCTTGGCCCAAACGCCACAAGACCAAAGAACCCAAATAAAATAAAGGATTTTTTCCTAATTATACCATATATAAATTCTTATTATTAAAAATATGTATAGTTTGTATATTACTCGTCCAGTCCTTACTTTAACTAAAATTTATTTACCTATTGTTAATTAAGCAGAATCGCAAAGGAGATCTAGAAGCTGCATAATATTGGAACGGAAAGGAGATTTATTTTCTTCATCTTCATCTGTTCTTCAATATATTTTCCACCATTAATAGCCATTAAAAAGCTTGAAAGCTTTGAATTCAAATTTAGGTATTCAAAAATCATTATTTGTTTGGATTGGGTGTTGTTGCAAAATAATCGAGAATATGGTTTGGAGTTTATATCTCAATTTTGAGGGGTTTTGGTGAAGATTAGACTTGGTTTTGACTGAATTTCAGATTGAAACTCGAAGAAGAAGAAGAAGAAGAAGACATATTTCCAGAAATTGTAGATAAATTGTAGATTGGGAAGACTAAACCTCCTACAATTATGTCGAAAATTGCTATTATGATACAATTGAAATGTGAGTTGGGATACTAAAATTTAGTGTATCCCGTTTGTAGATATCATGTAGATAAATTGTAGATTATTTGTATTCTGATTGTAGATGCATTGTTTTCTGTTTTCACAAATCCAAAATGACTAAAGCTTCTACAAAATCTTTTGCAAAAAAACACTCTACATTTTGTCTATAATTTTTCTAATTTGACTATAATTTACATACATTTATCGACAAATTCTGAAAATATGTCTTCTTCTTTTTCTTCTTCGAGTTTCAATATGAAATTCAGCTAAAACCAAGTCTAAATCTTCACCAAAACCCCTCAAAATTGAGATACAAACTCCTAAACATATTCCAAATTATTTACAACAACACCCAATCAAAACAAATAATAATTTTTTAAAATACCAATTTGAATTCAAAGCTTCAAAGCTTTTTAATTGGGGTCAATGGTGGAATTCAAAATAGAAACGTGGTGGGGGTGGGGGGGTGGGGAGGGAGTTACGGGTAAAGGTAAAAGGGGGGAGGGGGTGAGAGAAGTGAGAAGCTATGGTCCTATAATTATGTCTAATATAAATGCACCCTTAATTATTTCCCTAATTTGTATTAAGGTATATAAATGATAATTTGATATATTGAAATGTAATTAACACAAATCATAAATATTGAGGGTAATAAAATTTCATATATTGTTTAGGAAGGCAAAAATCCCATAAAACAATTAAATTTTCTCTCATCTCACCTAATCATTATTATACACCTTTCTCCTTGCCTCCTCTATTTATATGCCAAAATCAACTTTTCTTCACCATGGTCAGAAGGTGTATGCCTATTTTGAGCTAAGATCGACCTTCCTTTTGGGTTGCCTTGGTATTCTCGTATCGTTTTTTGTTTTCTAAATCTAAAAGGGTGTGGAATCCCTTTTTTCAGATCAAATCACCCTACGTCAAGAAAAAAATCTGAAGCAAATAACTTGTGAAGGGTCATCACTTGTCTTGTAAGTAAATTCTATGTTCTAAGGTTTTAGAAATATTCTTTTTCTTCACTTCGATTTGTGTGTAGTTTCGGTATATATCCGAAATGTTTTTATGTGAAAATTTGATGAAAATGCTAAATTGGCTTTTAAAATTGAATAAAGTTGACTTTGGTCCTCATTCTTAATAAACGGATCCGGACCCGTGATTCGACAATCTCGTATGATTCATAATAAAATTTAGAAATTGGACGTATGCCCAGAATCGCATTTCGATAAATGAATTTTTAACGAAAACTATATTTTGGAAAATATTAAGGTTTTTAGATGTGAATTGATGTAATTCTTGATGTTATCGGGCCTTTATCTTGATTTGGGAGTCAGGAACATGTTTTAAATTATAATTAAGATGAATCTATAAAATTTGGTAAAGATCGGAGTTGGTTTGGTATAAAGCGGACCTATAGTTGAGAAAATAATAGTTTAGATGTTCTTGAGTGATTTCATGAATTTGAGGTTTAATTCATAGTTGTTGATGTTATTTCGATAATTTGATCGCACGAGCAAGTCCGTATAATTTTCTTGGACTTGCGTGTCCCGAAAGCTCGGGTGAGTTTTGGATAGACCACGGAGTGAAATTGGACTTAGGAGCAAGTGATGGTATTGATCTCACAATTACGAGATCAGACTTCACAATTGCGAAGAAGACATGTTTGGTAATTACGATCCCAGTGACGCAAATGCGATCCAAACTTGGACAGGGCTTGGTCGTAAATTGGACTATTTCTCGCAGTCGCGATGTCATAAATGAGACAGGTCCCTCGTAAATGCGAAGGTGACCGTATTTTCCTTGGACACAAATTTGACATATTCTTCGCATTTGTGAAGACAGTAGGTCCTGAAGGGGTTGGCAATTGTGAACCCTGGTCGCAATGGCAATATCTGCGACTAGTTAATTTAGACTTGACGTATTTTTCTTTATTTTTCAAACTCTCTCAAACCCTATGCTCGCTTGAGCGATATTTGTCACATCTCATTTTTTCCCATACCCGGAGGGAGTGGTATATAAGGGTGTTTTTCCAATTAAAGTAACACTAATCGAGATGGGATTATTAAGTTTATCAGAGTCACCACTTGGAATAAATTATAGTGTCCCAAGTCACCGGTTTATTTTAAATCCCAAATCGAGAAAGTTTTATTATTAAAGAGTCTGCGAACAAGAAATTCTACATAAGGAATTTTGTTAACCCGGGAGAAGGTGTTAGGCTTTCCCGGTTCCGTGGTTCTAGCATGTCGCCTAGCAATTTATGCTTAGCTTAATTGTTCAACTTCTCATTTTTAGGACCTACGTGCATTTATCTTTTTAACCGCTTTTAATCATTTGATTTGTTCGTAATTAAAGAATTGAGTTATGCATACGTATACTCTTTTCTTTTGGCGTGTCAAAAATTATGTCACGCGAACATATCCACAATTAATGACGCTTTGGTTATTTTATTAAGAAAAGTTTATTTGAAGTTGCGCGAACGCATCCATTAAATCATTTTTAAATTAAATTTACAATTATATTATGATAACGTATATATAATGACAATGGTAAATTAAGTCGCACATAAAGCAACTAGCACAGTTGCATTATTTTCTTAATCAGTAAGATTATTGTAACGGTCCGAGAGTTATGAAAATTATTAGAGCTATCTAAGCAATTATCTATTATGTAAAATAGGCCAATATACCTACTTCAAAGCAAAAGTTGATAACCCAAATAAATATTAAAGGATAAGAATAAACTAAGACAATTCCCATAAACCCAAAAATTTACAAAAATCCAGCACGATCTATAGTCCTAGGCTTCCAATAATTCAAGTAACAACTTCTTTAATTCGAACATTATCTAATGTATGAACGCTAACTAAGGGAGATGGCAAATCAACATAGGATAAATATTAAATTGTAAATAATGAACTAGAGCATAAATGTGCAAAACAAATCATGTCATGGCATGAAATAAAAGACTATTATTAGTGAGATTATAAACTAGCACAAAAGAGCAACAACTGATCAAACCATTTGCAAAACTACCAAGATGAGGCAAATAAATGACCTTTATTTGAGCTTATCCGCTTTCAAGTTTTACAGCAAAGTTGTTTACAGCAAGATGGAACTCGATGACCATGGACGGGACCCTACCAAGCAGTTATTTTTCAGCTAGAACAAGACTTTTTGTGAGCTTATTTTTGTTGCATGTTTTGCTGCATTTTTGGACAGCCTTTGACGAATAGTTACAGAGGAAGAAGAGCTGGTTTCGTTCAAGTTCACATGGCAGCGTTTTAACGGCGTTTGGAGAATTTATGCTTGCGTTTTTTTCAGGTAATCGGAAGTTGCTTTGGCTGCTGTATTCCAGCTACGACACAACTATTTTTAAGCTGATTTTAGTAGCAATTTATGGGAGAGCTTCATGGCTGTTTTAGGATTGTTTTTATAGGGGTGCTGGGTGACCTTTTGCTGAAGTCTATCTATTATTTCAGCAGTGTATCGGTATCACGAGTACAGTTTGCCCTCCGTAAACATGTCATGACGGTAGCTAATTCCTACGATTAGGTAAGCCTAAAAATATGGAAAAACAAATATTTGCGGAAATTATTTCTCAAAATCAAGATTTAACAAAATGAAAAGCGGAATGTAGAACACCACTCGGCACATACAACACAATAGCTCAACTACTATAATACTATCCTAAAACTCGAAAACTCACGAGAACACAAGCTAATAGAATGTAATACACTGCTCTAACTCCAGAATGTCTAAAACAACAGTACGAAAGGAAAGATGACTGCTAAAGCTAGAATGAGATAGAGACTCCCGGTCTGCGGACGTGGCAGATGTACCTCGAAGTCTCTGCTAGATCTCTCCGCTTTGAGGATAATACACCTGGGTGGAGGTACCTGGATTTGCATACAGAAAACATACACAGAAGGGCATGAGTCCACCACAGCGGTACTCAGTAAGTACCAAGTCTAACCTCGGTGGGGTAGTGACGAGGAATTTCGAGGCCCTATTGAGAAATAAATATAATAATATGTCTTGCAACAGTATAAAATAAATAAAAATAAGGAGTACAACTATGAGTAAGACATGTTATACAAGGCAACAAATAACACACAAAGAATAAGATAACACAGATTAAACAACTTAATATCTGTACCAACAACGAGGATCTCCCAAGATACCATCTTGTAGTCCATTTCATCAACTGTCCAAGGATCTCCCGGGATACCATCTCGTAGTCCATCATATGTGTATATCTGAAGGATCTCCCGGGATACCGTCCCATAGTCCAACTATCAATGCGTGGGGATCTACCAGAATCCGATCCGTAGTCCCAAAGTAGATGTGCAGGAGGATCTACTGGGAATCTAACCCGTAGTACCAAAGTAAATATGCAGGGGGATCTACCGAGAATCTACCCATAGTCCCAAAGTAAACAAACAAGGGAAGGGAGATGGGGGAGGGAGCTACCGGAATCCCACATCCGTAGTCCCAGTGTAAATACGCAGTCACAACAAGAAGATATTCAGGAATAGAGTGCAAAAAATACCAGGCAACAAGTAATTTTTTCCTAACATGCCTCACGTAGTACAATCAAAGCAACTCAAGCAAATAGGCAATTTAGGTCAACTAAGCATGCTTTTCTAAACTAACAGATGCTATAATTGCAAGTAGAATAAGGTAGGTAAGAAAGAAACTCGGGCTAAACATTTGAAGCAAAACCGGATTTTCAACAATTTTTTCTAGTACGTGCTCGTCACCTCACGTACAAGGCATTCAATTACCGAATATCATATTCTACGGGGAAGGTCCCCCACACAAGGTTAGACAAGTCACTTATCTCAAATGGCTCAAAGTCAACAAGAAATCACGCCTTTGCCAGGGTTATTCGACTCCAAATGGCCAAAATCTATTCAATTCAATTACATCTTGTAAATAACATCTCAAATAACTGATTCAACAATAAAATTCAAAGCTAAGACGCGAAAAAGTAAAATAACCAAAATGTCCCTCAAGCCAGCATCTCAGAATTGGATGGAATTTATATTTTCGTAAACCTCACGCCCTCACGAGTCTATACATAACATGAACACAAAAATCAGAGTTCAAATAACCCCTCAAATCCCAGATTAAAAATTCAAAATTCCAAGCCCTAGTTCTTCCATTGTTGCCCAAGTTTCCATGAATTTCTAGGTTAATTTCACAATAGAATCACATTTTTGGTTCATAAAACTTACCTCCAATAAATTGTCCTTGAATCCCTCTTCATTTCCCTTCAAAGAGCTCTCAAAATACTCAACTATGGTGGAAAAATGGCTAATACTCGCGGATGAAATGTTTAAAAACTTTATGCCTAGCTCCTGTAATTCCTTCATCACGATCGTGACCAAGGTCACCCGATCGCGAAGCACAAAATACAAGGCTTCAAAAATGAGCTATGCGAACGCGACCAGACAATCGCGAAAGCGATGATTCAACTTTACCTCTTACGCGAATGCGTCCTCTCTCATGCGAACGCGTAAAACACTGTAAATGGACCCCTCACACACCAAATATCTCTATGCGATCGAAACAGACATCATGCGAATGCGAAACACAAACTTCCTGCCTTATGCGAGCACGATGACTCAATGGCGAACGCGAAGGCCGATTTCAAACCACCCCCAATATCCTTCTACGTGATCGCAGCCGGACCCATGCAATCATGAAGGCTTAAAACCTGCAACACCTGAGATGAAAATCTGCAGCTTTCCAACACCAAAACTAGCCCGATAGACCATCCGAAACTCACCCGAGGCCCTCGGGACCTCAACCAAAAGCACCAACACATCCTAAAACTTCATTCAAACTTGTTCCAATCATCAAAATACCTCTAACAACATCAAAACCTTCAATTCACATCGAATTCAAGCCTAGATTTCGTATAAACTTTCAAACAACATTTTTGATCAAAACCCAACCAAACCACCTTAGAATGACCTAAACTTTTTCACACACATCCCAAATCACATAAATAAGCAACAACAACTCTCGGAATTCCATTTCGACCATCGGATCAAAATCTAACAATCAAACTGGAAACTTCCAAAATTCTGACTTCATTATTTCAAGCCTAAATTAGCTATGAACCTCCAAAACACATTCTAAACACGCTCCTATCCCTGAAATCACCTAACGAAGCTAACGAAACTATCGAGTTTTCATTCCGAGGACGTCTTCATACTTTTTCGACTATGGACAACTTTCCAAATTTAAACTCTCATTTAGGGACTAAGTGCCCCAGAACTCTTCGAAACTCAAAACTGAACGTCCTGGAAAATCAAATTAGCAGAAATAAACTTGGGAAAAGCAGTTAAAAGGGGGCTGGGCATAAATTCTTAAGATGATTGGCCGGGTCGTCACATCCTCCTACATTTAAACATTAGTTCATCCTCGAACGAGCATAGAGACATACCTGAATCAGTGAAAAGGCGAGGGTAATGGCTGCACATATCCTGCTTGGTCTCCCAGGTCACCTACTCGATCAGCTGACCCCGCCACTAAACCTTTACTGAAGCAATATTCATTGACCTCAACTTTCGGATCTGCCTGTCCAATATAGCAACCGGCTCCTCAACATAATAGATCCTTGTCCAGCTAGACTAAATTGAAATCCAACACATGCAACAGATCATCGTGATATCTCCGGAGCATCGAAACATGAATACCGGATGAACACTTACCAGGCTGGGAGGTAAGGCAAGCTCTTAAGGAACCACCCCAACACGCCTCAATATCTCAAAAGAGCTAATAAATCTCAGACTCAACTTCCCTTTCTTCCCAAATCTCATGACGCCCTTCATAGGCAAAACTCGAAGTAGAACCCGCTCTCCAACCATAAAGGAAACATCATTAACCTTCCGGTCTATGTAGCTCTTCTAGATGGACTGGGATATACGGAGTCTATCCTGAATTACCTTAACCTTCTCTAAAGCATCCTGAACTAAATATGTGCCCAATAGTCTGGCCTAACCCGGGTCAAACCAACCCACCAGAGATCTAGACCGCCTACCATACAAGGCCTCATACGGTACCAGCTGAATGCTAGACCGATAGCTGTTGTTGCAAGAAAACTCCGCCAATGGCAAGGACTGATCCCAAGACCCTCCAAACTCAATCATGCAC
Organism: Nicotiana benthamiana; assembly: GCA_034376525.1. NCBI lineage: Eukaryota > Viridiplantae > Streptophyta > Magnoliopsida > Solanales > Solanaceae > Nicotiana > Nicotiana benthamiana. Next base: position 6,211,498 of record CM067326.1, read on the forward strand.
ATGCACAACATATCCTCAAGAATCTGAATAATGGGCTTGGACTGTTCGTTCGTTTAGGGTGGAATGCTATGTTCAACTCCACTCGAGTACCCAACTCCTGCTGAACGGCCCTTCAGAACCGTAAAGTGAACTGAGTACCCCTATCTGAAATAATAGAAATTGGAATAGCATGCAGACGGACAATCTCCCAGATATAAATCCCCGCAAACTGCTTCGAAGAATAACTGGTACACACCAGAATGATATGAGCGGACTTGGTCAACTGATCCACAATAACCCAAATAGCATTTACTTCTTCAAGGTCCGTGGGAGTCCAGATACAAAGTCCATGGTGATACCCTCCCACTTCCACTCTAGAATCTCTGTCTACTGAAGCAACACACCTAGTCTCTAGTGCTCGTACTTCACCTGCTGACAGTTGAGGCATCTAGCTACATATTTAACTATATCCCTCTTTATCCACCTCTACCAATAGTGTTGCCTCAAGATTTGATACATCTTTGCGGCACTCGGATGGATGGAATACCACAAACTGTGGGCCTCCCCTAGAATCAGCTCCCGTAGCCCATCGACATTGGGTACACAAACCCGACCCTTCATCCTCAATACTTCGTCCTTGCCAATGGTCACATCTTTGGCATGACAACGCTGAACCCCGTCCTTCAGGACAAGCAAATGAGGGTCATCATACTAGCATTCCCTGATACGATCAAATAATGAAGACAGAGAAACCACGCAAGCTAGAACCCGACTGGGCTCCGAAAGATCTAATCTCACAAACTGGATGGCCAAGGCCTGAACATCCATCGCCATAGGCCTCTCCGATACTGGTAAATATGCTAAACTCCCAAACTCTCTCCCTGGCGACTCTAAGGCATCAGCCACTACATTGGCCTTAGCCACGAGATACAAAATAGTTATGTCATAATCCTTCAGCAACTCTAACAACCACATCTGACGCAAATTTAGATCCTTCTGCTTCAACAAATGCTGCAAACTCTTATGATAAGTATATATCTATCAAGGCACATCGTATAGATAATGACGCCAAATCTTTAGGGCGTGAATAATGGCAGCTAACTCAAGATCATGGACAAGATAATTCTTCTTGTGTATCTTTAACTGTCTGGACGCGTAGGCAATCACCCTATCATCCTGCATCAATACTGATCCAAGGTAAACTCTCGAGGCATCACAATAGACGGTATAAGACCCTGAACCTGTAGGCAATACAAAAATTAGGGCTATAGTCAAAGCTGTCTTGAGCTTTTGAAAGCTCACTTCACACTCATCCGTCCACTAAAATATAGAACCCTTCTAGGTCAATCTAGTCATAGGGGCTGGATTCGATGAAAACCCCTCCACAAAACGATGGTAGTAGCTCACCAAGCCAAGGAAACTACGAAACTTTGTAGCTGAGGACGGTCGGGGCCAACTTTTCACAACCTCTACCTTTTTCGGATCCGCCCAAATGCCCTCACTCGATACTATGTGGCGTAAGAACGCCACTAATCCAACCAAAACTCATATTTTGAGAACTTTGCATATAACTTCTTCCCTCGTAGAGTCTGGAGCATTGTCTTCAGATGTTGCTCATGATCTTCCAGGCTCCGGGAATACACTAGAATCTCATCAATAAGGATAATGACAAAAGAATAGATATATGGCTGAAATACACCATGCATCAAATGCATGAAGGTTGCTGGGGTATTGGTCATCCCAAATGTCATAACAAAAAACTCGTAATGACCATAACGAGTCGTGAAAGTAGTCTTCACGATATCTGGCTCCTGAATCTTCAATGGATGGTAACCTGAGTGCATATCAATCTTAGAAAACACTCATGCGCCCTGAAGTTGGTCGAGCATATCATCAATATGAGACAAAGGATAACAGTTCTTCACTGTGACCTTGTTCAGCTGGCGATATTCAATACACATACACATAGAACCCTCCTTTTTCTTCACAAACACCCCAAGGTGATACTGGGCCAGATAAAGCTCTTATCAAGCAATTCCTGTAACTTGTCCTTCAACTCAGGAGGAGCCATATGGTATGGAGGAATAGAAATGGGCTGAGTTCCCGGCAACAAATCAATGCCAAAATCAATGTCTCTATTAGGTGGCATGCCCCGAATATTAGCTATAAATACATCGTGATAATCCCGCACCACCAGGACTAAATCAACGGAAGGGCAATCAACACTGACATCTCTCACATAAGATAAATATGTGGCACACCCCTTCTCAACCATACGCTGAGATTTAAGAAAAGAGATAACTCTACTGGGAGTGTGATTGAAAGTGCCACTCCACTCGACACGTGGTACACCCGGCATTACCAGCGTCACAATTTTGGTGTGATAATCAAGAATAACATAATTGAGCGACAACCAGTCCACTCCCAAAAGAATATCAAAATTAACCATGCTGAGTAGCAATAAGTCTACTCTGGTCTCAAAATCATGAATAGTAACCAAACATGATCGATAAACGCGGTCCACAACAAGTGAATCCCCTACATGGGTAGAAACATAAATAATGAAACTTAAAGAATCTCGAGATACACCCAAATGTGGAGCAAAATATGAGGACACATAAGAGTAAGTAGAGCCTGGATCAAATTGAATCGATGCATCTCTGTGGCAAATCAATATAATACTTGTGCTGAAAGAATGAGAGGCACCAGCCTCGGCACAAGCGGGAAGGGCATAGTATATGGCCTAGCCTCCCTCTCGAGGGCGACCTATGCCTCCCAGCCTCCAACTCTAGCTGGCTGAGCGGGTGGGGCGACGGTTGGAGCTGTACCCATAGCATGGGAACTCTGCGGGGCACACTGTGGCTGAGAAGTCTGTGAAGATGCACCCCTCCTAAGTCTGGGTCAACTAACCATGTGGCGTGTGTCACCACACTTAAAACAAGGTCTGGGAGGACATGGTGGTTGCGACTGGCTAGGGCCAGGTCTTCTGGACTGATCTCTAGAAGCACCCCGCGCAAGAGGCGCGCTAGAAACTGGAGGTGCATAGTTCCTGAGGCATATGAGGAGCAGGAGCTGGAGTGTTGCTAGCTGCTGGAAGAGCTGAATGAACAGGGTGACCCATATAGCCCCTACCATGATGACATGTACGGGCACCAGAATAGTGGCCCTACTCTCGAGACCTCTTGGCCTCTTTCTCCTTTCTCTCCCTAGAATGCATACTCTCAATCCTCCTAGAAATGCTCACTACCTGCTGATAAGAAACATTTGTATCTAGCTCAGAGCCATGCCAGATCTGATGCTAGGAATAAGACCCAAATAAACCGGCGAACTCTCTCTCAAACAGTAGCAACCTAGGCTGGTGCATGCCTAGCCAAACTGGTGTAACATACAACATACTTTGAAATAATCATAGTACCCTGGCGTAAATTCTCAAGCTCTGCATGCCATGTGCCCTAAGGCTCTGAGTAACATATTATCGCAAAAACAGATCTGAAAACTCATTCCAAGTATGTGAAGCAGCCTCATCTAGACTATCTAACTCATAGGTACGCCATCACTCATAGGCAGCCCCTCAAAGCTGGAAGGTGGTGAAAGAAACCCCGCTGGATCGTAAAATACCCATGGTACGGAGAATGCGGTAAAACTCATCAAGAAAAACCAAAGCATCCTCCGATACTAGACCAGTGAATACATGAGTCTTGTACTTTTTGAACCTCTCAAGCCTCAGCTGCTCATCCTCCAAAGTCGCTGCCCTCTCCCGGGGCTGATCTATTACTGCAAGCAACGCAGGTATAACCTCTGGGACCTACTCAACATGCACTCACTGCTCAGGAGTACTGGCGGCGGGAGTCTGTGCTCCTCTCCCGGCCTGAGATATGGCATCAGCAAGGGGAAGCAACCTTGGCTAAGCCAAGGTGGTGTACATGCTCTTGAACTGTGCCAGAGTCTCTTGGAGAGCTAGAGTAGTGGTAGCAGTAGTAGTAGTAGGCGTTTCAGGTGCCTGGACTCCGGCTGGACCTGCTGGTGGTACCTCTGCGGTAGATCGCGCAGGTGTTCTTGCTGCACCATATGCGCGTCCTCGACCTCTACCCAGGCCCCAGCCTCTGATGGCTGCAGTAGGGGGCACGTGTACCTGATCATCTCGAGTAGCACGTTTCTTCACCATATGTGAGAGAATAGAAAGGCAGAATTTAGTTGTGATATCGAAAATCTCACACAACAAGAAAATTAAATGAAGTGGAATTTTCCTAAAAGTTACATAGCCTCTCTTAGATAAGTACAAACGTCTCCGCACTGATCAACGAGACTCTAATAAACCGACATGTGTTCCGTGACTCCTATGAACCTAAATCTCTGATACAACTTGTAACGGCCCCATTTCTCCCTCCATGAACATATCATGACGGCACCTAGTCCCTACAACTAGGTAAGCCTAACAATGCGGAAAAACAAATAATATGCGAAAATTATTACTCAAAATCAAGATTTAAAAAATCGGAAAGTGGAATGTAGAATGCCACTCGGCACATACAGTACAATAGTTCAACTACTACAATACTATCCCAAAACCTAGAAACTCATGGGAACATAAGATAACAGAATGTAATACACTGCTCTAACTCCAGAATGTCTAAAACAACAGTACGAAAGGAAAGTTGACCACTAAAGCTAGAATAAGATAGAGACTCCTGGTCTGCGGATGCGGCAGATGTACCTCGAAGTCTCTGCAAGATCTCTCCTCCCTGAGGATAACACGTCTGGGTGGAGGTACCTGGATCTACACATGGGAAACATGCGCAAATGGGGCATGAGTTTACCACAATGGTACTCAGTAAGTGCCAAGCCTAACCTCGGTCAGGCAGTGGCGAGAAAGGTCAGGGCCTTACTAAGAATAAACATAATAATTAGTTTGCAACAATATGAAATAAACAGACATAAGGAGTAAAACTATGAAGTAAGACAGGTTATACAAGGCAACAAATAGCACACAAAGAATAAGGTAACATGGAGTAAACAACTTAATATCAGTACCAATAACGAGGATCTCCCAGGACACCAACCTATAGTCTATTTCATCAATGTCCAAGGATCTCCGGGGATACCGTCCCGTAGTCCATCATATATTTATATTGGAAGGATCTCTCGAGATATTGTCTTGTAGTCCAACAATCAATGCGTGCAGATATACTAGAATCCGATCCATAGTCCTAATGTAAATGTGCAGGGGGATCTACTGGGAATCTAACCCGTAGTCCCAATCTAAATATGTAGGGGGATCTACCGAGAATCTAACTCGTAGTCCCAAAGTTAACAAACAAATGGGAGGGGGGGGGGGGGAGCTACAGGAATCCCACATCCGTAGTCCCAATGTAAATACACAGTCACAACAAGAAGATATTTAGGAATAGAGTGCAAAAAATACCAAGCAACAAGTAGTTCTAGCCTAACATGCCTCACGTAGTACATCAAAGAAACTTAAGCAAATATGCAATTTATGGCAACTAAGCATGCTTTCCTAAACTAACATAGGCTGCAATTGCAAGTAGAATGAGGCAGGTAAGAAAGAAACTCGGGCTAAATAGTTGGTAAAATTGGATTTTAAACAATTTTCTCAAGTACGCGCTCGTCACCTCATGTACAAGACATTCAATTACCAAATATCATATCCTAAGGGAGAGGTCTCCCACATAAGGTTAGATAGGCCACTTAGCTCGAATCAAGTCAAAGTCAACTAGAAATCATGCCTTTGCCACAAGTATCCAACTCCAAATGGACAAATCTATTCAATTCAATTACATATCGTAAATAACATCTCAAACAAGTGTTAAATTCTAAGCTAAGGCACGAAGTTAGGTAAAATGACCAATATGCCCCTCAGGCCAATGTCTCGAAATCAGATGAAACTTATATTTTCAGAAATATCATACACTCAGGAGTCTATATATAACAAGAACAAAAACATCGGAGTTCAAATTACCCCTGAAATCCTAGATTAAAAATTCAAAATCCCAAGCCCTAGTTCTTCCATTTTTGCCCAAGTTTCCATGAATTTCTAGGTTAATTTCATAATAGAATCACGTTTTCGGTTCGTAAAACTTACCTCCAATCAATTCCCATTGAATCCCTTTTTAATTCCCTTCAAAGAGCACTCAATATACTCAACTATAGTGGAAAATGGCTAAAACTCGCGGATGAAATGTTTATAAAGAGAGGTGTCCTTGTATAAAACAACAGATATAATATTTTTTAGGTGTAGGGGTGTTTAGGGATTGGATACATATAGAGGTAGGGATTATGTTAGGGGTATGGACTTAGGAATTATGGGCTTGGGAATTATGGGTTAGGTCAAAAATTAGGCCTAAAAATAGGTTGCTCGAGCCCAAATTTTATTCTTTGCTCGTGAACGAGATTAAAATATGATGGAATTTATTAATTAGTCCTACTTAAGCAAAATAGTTGTAAAAATAAGACTTACTATTAAAATAAACTATTTTTTTGGTATTTTTCAAGGATAGAAATGACTAACAAAACGTTAATGGAATAATTTTTGTAATTTTTATTTTTCTTATAACAAAATAAAGTAAAAGCGTAAAAATTAGATGAAATGGCTATATTAGGTCTTGATTAAATACTTACGTTCTAAAACATATGAAATCTTGGGGAGGGTCAAAAATCACATGTCTACAGCTGCCCCTCTTTGACTGGAACCACAAAAAGTTTTCACACAAAGAACGTCTAGACATGTTTTTTGACCCGACCTTTATTTAGGGAGACTAAAACTAAAAGAAAGGAGAATTTGACCGAGCCCTGGTATCTGCGTTGCCTACATATCCTTACTATTAAGGAATCAGGCCACGTGTAGTTTATAAGTGAATGAGGTGATGAAGTACCGAGGTTGAGAGTCGAGTGAGGTGTCATCAAGGTTCCAGTCTGCTGTCCCATTATTACATCAAAATCAAAATTAAAAATGACTAACTAAGCCTATTAACTATGAGTTACAAGATATCTATCTATGAGTCTTTTGAAACTTCATCTTTAGTCTTGGTCGGTTCTTCATGCAGACTTTGATCTGAATCTTGATGCTTATTAGTTGCATGTGCTGGTTTATTCTTCTTTGGATCAAGAGTGAACATGGAATGGTTGTGATTTCAACCATGTCTTTGAGCAATTCACATCTTTCTCTACTTTTGCATTTGGATTCACTTCCCCTTTTTTTTCTTTTCTTTGTTGTTTCTTGGATTGAAACTTCTCCTTTGGTCATCTCAAACTGTTGACTCGCATTCTTGCTGCGAGCTTCTACTACTTCTAACTTTGATTGATCTTCAATGCTTTCCCTTATTGTCTAGGTAGGCGAATGATTGGTAAAACTTGAACTTACTTCCTTTGGAACTTGAACTATTTTCCCTTGAAACTCGAACTATCTTTTTTTGTTATCCAAGTGGGTGCCTGATTGCTTAACTTGCCTGTCTTCCTTTGAAACTTAAATCGTTTATCCTTAAAACTTGAACATTTCTTCCCTTGTTCTCTAATTGGGTGCCTGCAATCAAAACAAACAAAACAAACAAAATTTTCTACCCTAGTTTGCACTAGGAAGATTTGTGAGTTGTTAGCAGAACTATAAATCACCTACGTTAGTGAAAAAGGATGCAATGATGAGAGTAAAATTAATGATTCGACTAGGATATGTGTCTCCTAGACGTGATTGAACTTGTGGAAAACAATAAGCTAAGCTTGACTAAAGTAAAGACTGACCCTATTCTCCAGGCGGACCCCCTAATTTCAAGAAAACTAAACATTGATAACTTAAGAAAACTAAACATTGACCCCTCTTTTTTTTCAAATTCAGACTTTCCTTCATTCTCTTTTTTTTAAAATTATTATCCTGGGAAAAATTCATTGGACTAGGTTTTCTATCTGAGGAGAAAGATTCATCAGATTAATATTTCTATCCTAGGAGAAAGTTCATCAGACTAGGTCTTCTATCTTAGGAGAAAAATTCATTAGACTAAGATTTTGATCCTAGGAGAAAATTCATCAGATTAAGTCTCTTTTTTTCTTTGGTTCTCTTAGGAAAAGATTCATTAGACTAAGATGTCTATCCTAGGAGAAATTTCATCAGACTAGGTCTTCTATCTTAGGAGGAAAATTCATCAGACTAAGATTTTGATCCTAGAAGAAAATTCATCAGACTAGGTCTCTTTTTTTTCTTTAGTTATCTTAGGAGAAAGATTCATTAGACTAAGATTTCTATCATAGGATAAAGTTCATTAGACTGGTTTTCTATCATAGGATAAAGTTCATTAGACTAGGTCTTCTATCTTAGGAGAAAAACTCATCAAACTAAGATTTCGATCCTAGGATAAAATTCATCAGACTAGGTCCCTTTTTTTTCTTTGGTTATCGTAGGAGAAAGATTGATCAGACTAAGATTTTAATGCCAGAAGAAAGTTCATCAGACTAGGTCTTCTATCTTATGAGAAAAATTCATCAGAATAAGACATCTATCCTAAGAGAATGTTCATCAAGCTAGGTTTCTTTTTTTGTTATCTTAGGAGAAAGATTCATTAGACTAAGATTTCTATTGGGAGGAAAGTCCGTCAAACTAGGAATTTTTATCCTAGGAGGAAAATAAATGCGAAGATCAATGGCAAGATTTTATGCACAATAGCAAGATAAATAAAGGCAAAGATTTGAGAAACATCCCTTTGTCGGCTCTTCTCTTCTTTTCTTTTTCTTCTCGTTTTTTCTTTTTTTCTTCTTCTTTTTTTTCTCTTTTTTTAGAACCACTTTCCTTACACTGCTTTATACCTGTTTCACACAAAGAAAAATTTGTCAATTTTGAAAACAGTGGTCGGTTTGTAGCCTTGAGCCTTGGATAGCTTGGCTTTTGCTCAATCAGCTTGAGTCGATCTCAAGAAAATTTTGCTCTGCCTTAACCCTGATTATTTCACACCCAGTACCATTTGTATTTGTGGCTCAATCAGTCTTGTCCTAACTGGAGATCTTTGCTTAGGTGAAAGTTTTTGATATCTTGAATGACTATTGTTTTTTGAGCAACTTGTCTGTTAAAGAGAATTATCGGTTAACTTCGTTTGCACCAAGCAGGCTGACAAGAGCCTTTTGGGAGAAGCATTTGCATGAATCCTCAAGGAATGTTGACAGTACCAACTGAGTATGCTTGCCAAATTTACTTTGTCCAACTGAAAAGCCGGTAGAAAATTTTGAAATCTTTTCTTGTTTTAAGAAGGATTTACTCAAAGTGAAGGACACACAATGATAAAAAGAAACAAGCATCAACAAGAAACGCCCCTGTCGGAAGGTCAGAAGGAAGTGTTTTTTTTCCTTTTTATCATCATTTTTTTATAACTAGCCTTTGTCACACCTCCTTTTTACCTAAATCCGGTGAGATTGTAATGGAGTTTTTCCAATTTAGGTGAAAAACGAGACATGATTTATTTTTTTAAAGATTTAGATTCGCCACTTGGGATAATTAATGGTGTCCCAAGTGACCATTTTGAATCCTAAATCGATGAAAAGATTGACTCTGTATTGCAGTCCACGAATAAGAAGTCCGGCTAAGGAATCCTGTTAACCCAGGAGAAGGTGTATGGCATTCCCGAGTTCATAGCACGGTTGCTCAACTGTCATAATTGGCCTATTATCTGATTTTAATACATTTAAACCTATGGTTTAATTTCAACTTTAGCCGCTATATTTAATTAATTTTAAAGGAAAATTACAACGTCACTTAAAATACATTTTGGACCATGTTACAAAATGCACCCGCAATCCGTAACACATTTTATATAATATTGTTGAGATTTGGATTTGGGTCACATAAATGTGCACCCGAGTTTAGGGAAGTTAATTATTAAAATAACACATCTAAAGCAACTACGCATTTTTAACTTTGCGAGGGCTATAAGAGATTCGCTAAATGGCACCCCTCAATTTCTGAAAACAAACACATTAACTTTATGAGGGCCGTGCATTTAAAATTTTTTTGGACGCGGCATACCCCAATTTATTTGTAAAAGAGAATTTAAACTAAGGTTCGAAGGGCCGCAAACTATTTATATTATTAAAATGGTTCATCTCTATTAATCAACATGCTTAATTAAATACAATTAAATGTTTATCTCAACTAACTGAAGGCATACGTGAAAAGAAAATTAATTGGGCAAGGGATTGATCCGGCACAATCAGACGAATGGCTTAATGGACAATAAGTGATCCAAATCCCATTTCGAAGGGACTGTCCAGTTTGGACCCAAACATGAGCCCAAATTCCAACAGCTTTGCGACCACCCAATGTAAAACCCAATATCGGGTCCTCATAATGTCTGAAGCTGCCAAGAGACCACGTAAATATAGAAGGAAACAAAGGAATCTATACTCATGCAAACAACCTTCAGAATCACCCTGTAATTCAACAACGAACAATAATATGTCATTCAAACAATGACTTGACCTTGAAAAACAATTGAAAGTCCAATCTAATACCTAGCAGTAGACAAACTTTAAATTTCAAATCTCTAAACTAATTTGAGATATAAATTTGAAGCTTTAAATTTCAACCATATTTCATACGAATAGAACCCATGTACAACCTAACAACTTATCACTTTTCAACAATCCTAAACACGAATCTACATTAAAGAACCCCAGCTAATCTCAGCCAAAACCAAGTAAAACACAGGACATGCCACAAACCAAATGAAACAAACAACTATAACCTTAAAAAGCTTCTTAATACAAATTCAAACTTATTTAGTGGGTAAAGTCCATAGTTTAACTAATATTACAAAGTAAACTTACAAACAAAAAAGAGTAGGTGTGCTGAATGAGAAATCAAATCATTCAACAGAAATCTAACAATCTCCACGAAAATAGTAATAAAATATATAAGAGGAGTGAAGAAAAGAAAAAGAATAAAACTGAGTTTTGAAAAAGAAAACTAATTCCATGCTTTAAAAGATTTCCATTTCCATTTTTCACTTTAGCTTAAAAATCCCAAACCTAATTGTCAGATGTTCAGATTAGTCCCCTAATCCAGCTTCCTATTTAGTTGTAAGAGATTGCCCCCATCTACACATCCTAAAGTACCCCTTTGGACCGTTGTTTTTACCCTGAAACCTATGGGTCAAGTTGACCAAATGGCTCAATTTGGTATGGGTATACAACCCCAACCGAATTCCCTCTTAGGATCTTGCCAATTTCTTTGAAAAGTCCAATTCAAGCCAAAGAAAAATCCATAACATTGACTGACCGAGTTTGTGAATTCAGAAGAAGAAGAAAAAAACAAAAAAACAAACAAAAAAGAGCTTTTAAAAAATAAATAAATCAAGGATAGGAGATAAGATGGTGATGAACTAAATAAACAAACCAATGAATTAACATGTGCCATTAAGCTTAATATGAGACAATTGGACCAATGATAAAAAATGGATGCAGCAAAGAATAATGAAATCAAAATGAAGAAAAAGAAAGCATGCAAGACAAGAAGAGTGAACAAATATACTTAACCATGATGGCCAAAAATTGAAATCAACCCCAAGCCTCTAATTGTGGTCAAAATGGGCCTTAATCGTGTGTTTCAAACGAAACACATGAATAAGGATCACTTCGCTCCAAATCTTCGTTCAAATCCACGAATCCAAGTGTTGGAACTTTAGGGTTCATGCTTGAAATTAAAATCCGAGGAGCTCAAGGAAAATTTGAGGGAAAAGAGTTAGAGGTTTGGGATGGGGAGACGGAGGGGGTTCTACGGTGTGAGTTTGGTGAGGTTTGGGTTAGCACCACCGACAGAGGTGGATGGAGTATTAGGGATGCGGCTAGGGTTTTGTGGAATTCTCTGAGGGTGAATAATTGAGAGAGACGAGATAGGGGGAAGGGGGGGGGAGTTCTTATTTCGGACAGTTATATACTTAGCAATCCCCACTTCTGGACCGTTCAATCAAAGAAGATCGACGGTCTGGATCTCCCACTTATTGAATCGGGGTCGTTTTGTTTAGTGTGGGGGATGTACCGGGTAGGGACGAGTTTCGGGCCATGTTTGGTCGGGTACCGGGGGGGGGGGGGGAGTTTTGGCCTGGTAGAAAAATTGAAGATTGGCCCAACTAATTTGCTCTTCTCTCTTTTCTCTTTTCCTTTCTTTCATTTTTCATTTCATTTTTTTCAAAATTAAATTAAAATCTAACTTATTCCTAGAACCTAATTAACTTAGAAAAAACTAATTAAAACTAGATGATAATTATCACAATTGATTAAGAAACAAATAAAAACTACCCGAAATCAAAGTTAAAATTAAAAGTGCAAATTGAACTATAGTTTTTGTGATTTGTCCCTATTTTATAAAATCACTAATTTTCTAAGTAATCCAAATATGTAGAATTAAATCCTAAATGCAAATGCCATGTATTTTTGTATTTTTAATTAAATAAAATAATATGCACAGACGAATGTAAATAATTAACGAAAAATGCCACAAAATTGCAAACAATAAAAAATAAATATTTTATTTTGAATTTATGGGAGTAATTCATACAGGGAAAAATCACATGCTCACAGCTGCCCCTCTTTGCTCGGAAACATGAACTGTTTTCGGGCAAAGATAAAGTGAGCGGATACGCGCGATTTTTTTCCTTTTGAATACTCCATGGGAAGCATTTTTGAAAATTAGACCGCACATTGGTTCTAAGTTGCCTACATATCCTTGGCTATAAAGAAATCAAGTCAGCTTAGTTCAAGAAGTCTTGGTACCCGGGACTACTTTGAAGGTGTGATTTCACTATTGTTGTTGCTGCTGCTACTGCTTGCTGAATCCCTTATTACACCATGACAAAACAAAAATAAACTAGACTAAATTAAGACCTATGAATTACAAAATCCCTATCTATATCTTCAAACTTGATCTTGTGGTTCTTGTTGCCTTGTTGGCTTGTGTTATCCTAGTGAAGTCCCTTTGTTGCCGATTTGAATTGTAATCTGAGATCATTTCCCTTTTCTCCAGGTGGACGCCTGATTGCTGAACTTTGAACTGTACTCCCGTGCTCTCTGGGTGGGCACCTAACTGCTGAACTTGAATTGTATTCCCGTGCTCTCCAGGTGGGTGCATGTCTACTGAGCTTGAACTATATTCATGTTCTCTCTAGGTGGGCGCCTGGCTGCTGAACTTGAATTGTATTCCCGTACTCTCCAGGTGGGCGCCTGCTTGCTGAACTTGAACTATATTCATGTGCTCTCCAGATGGGTGTCTGACTGCTGAACTTGAATTGTATTCTCGTGCTCTCCAGGTGGGCGCCTGATTGCTGAACTTGAAATATATTCTCGTACTCTCCAAGTGGGTGCCTAATTGCTTATCTTGAACTATATTCCTATGCTCTTCAGGTGGGCGTCTGATTGCTGAACTTGAAATGTATTCATGTACTCTCAAGGTGGGCGCCTGATTGCTGAACTTGAACTATATTCCTGTGCTCTCCAGATGGACGCCTGATTGCTGAACTTGAAATGTAATCCCGTACTTTTCAGGTGGGCGCCTGACTACTGAAATTGTATCACATGCGGTGATTTGAATTAAAATCCAATAGTTGCCATTCAACTTGGTAACTTAAGCGACAAAAAGGGCCGGTAAATATTTTTCTTTTTTTAGAAAATATCAAAAAACTGAAAGTGGATATTTTAGATTTTACGAATCTAAAATTTTCATTTTAAATTTGACGTTCTTCATCTTTTGGTATCTTGATTTTCTAATAATTGGGAAAATGATTTATGATTGTGATTTCAGTATATGTTAGTCACAAATAAATCAAGCTTTCGTCCCTTGCCTTCACTTTGTTGGTGCTGCAATCACAAAAGAGAAAACAAACTTTTTTTTTTCAAAGTAACTGATCAACCACTATTATCATTACTTGGTAATGTGTTCCTTCTCCTCTTTTCCTTATAAGTTAATTTTGTTATCAACATCTACTTTTATTTAATTATTGTGTACTGACCGAATTGTATCGCTTACACACTAATGACTAATAGTAGCTATCGTAATGACACATATTTTATGGTTCACACCCGGTGTTTATATCAACTTAGGGAATATCTAATATGTTTCTTTACGTAATCTGTTAGCGCTTAATTATATTGGATCAATATGAATTTTTAGATTGAAAGTAGAAAAACACATTAATTTTGGTGATATTCTTTTGTCGATCTCATTTTATTTGATTTTATTATAAATGACCAATCATGTTGGTTTTCGCCAAAGTTTACTATCGGAAGCAACAAGGTAGACTGGTGGTACTGATGGTGGCTCTACCCCTACGTCTTCCATTGAGGTTTATCCTTTGGCTAATTTCATAAAAGTTGATGTTTCTATATTTTTCTTTTTCTTTAATTTTTTGGTTGACACTTTTTGGTTGCATTGTATAAGGGTTATGTTTTATATAGGATACCAATAAGAAATAAGCCTTTTGGGGTATTTTACCTTTTTCGCGCAGCCTAATTTTCATAATGATGATTGAGAAGCTTGAACTTTACTGTAAGTGTAGTAAATTTGGTAAATTTTGATATTTTGTAACATAAAGCATTGTTATATCAATATTACTGCAGCTTAGTAACGAAAATAGTATTATTTTTATGCAGGGCTACAAGTGAACAATCAAATAATTCCCCTCCAAAGCAATAAACTGTGAGACACTGGGGAATGAAGAAACAATCATGCAATAACAATTACGAAAACCATAAATAGTTTACAAAATGTCTGATAAGAAATGGTGGAGTCTTTTAACTTTTGGTGAAAGAAAATGCATATATTACCATTGAAACAAACTCTAAGTTTTCAAGTTAGTACTAAAGTGAGGAAGGTGTTGCGAGAAAAGTTATAACCATTTCATAACCCAAGCAAATATGTATCATTCTTTTTTTATCACTGACGGTAAATTATTCTTCAGTTAACATTCCCAGAAAGAATATATAATTTTCATGATATCCATTTACTCTAAACATTGTACTCATATGGCAAAAGGTGAATTTTGCTGCTCTTATATTCATTTTAGGTGCATTACCCCTCCAATTGTCACTTTTATTATAAAGATATTGAAAGATCAAACCATTTAGCAGACCGTCTAAAGCACTAAATTATCATTTATGTTACCCCTCGATTCTTCATTGTGTACTTCTAATATGATATAATAGTAACTTAGTTAATTCTTAATGTCAAAATATTAGTTGCCGTTTCAAATGGATGTTCAATTGGTTCAACGAAGATGCCTTTATTATTTTGCTAAGGACTTTATGTCTTTCGTCTCCACTGTTAAAACTAAATGATATATTTTGTTAATTTAAAAAGGCTTATTAAGATTGCGTGAAGCGCGGGCAAATTATATAGTTACTAATAATTTGAAAGCTAGATCCCGTTATTCAGAAAGGTCCCAACAACTCTTAATTAATTGACAATTTTAAAATCTGAATTATGTTTTTTAAAGGTATGACTTCCCCTAAATCTGATTATCTAAGAAGGTCTTAAAAATACATCCCATTATCTAGGAGGGTGATGAAGATAAAAAATCAAGTGTTATCTTGAAAGTGACAATCTTGTTATCTAATGGCAATCTTAAGGCTAGGTCCCGTTATTCAGGATGATCCTAAAAACTCATAATTGAATCCTATCTTAAACATGCAAGCTTTGAAGTCAACTTATATTCCTTCTAGGTACATTTATGTTAGATTATGCTACTCATGATTGTTTTGAATTTTAAACTAGGTCCCATTTTCACGGAGGATCCTGAAATTTTACGGTCATACCTGTCTGGTGCTTACTTTTCCCCTACGGAGGGTTTCTCCGAAACAAACAAAATTTTTTGCCCCTGTTTCAATAAAAAAATCTTGTCAGTTTTAAAAATGTGGTGGTTAGTTTTTGGCATTCTTGCTGAAAGTGACATCCCTGCTATCGTGCTTTGTTTTGATTGACTTTCTCAAACTGGAAAAGAACTCCTTTGATTTTCTGACAATCTTTCGACCCCCATGACCTTGGATGACCCGATATCTCTATACCCAAACCTGTGTTACATCTTTCACCCATCTGTTTGAACCTCTGCATTTCCCACGAAATTACTAAACCATTTCATTGATGGATCTCCCGTGATCTTTTATATTCCATTTCACATCATACTATCTCTAGCAATGATTTTGCTGCCATGTGCCATGTGCAACTTTGGAAGTTGTTAGTAAACTTTGAAATCCCTTCTTATTTGCTTAAACAAAATCGACACCGGAAACATTTTAGAGAAATAAACCCAAAAGAAATTAAATGCAATGACTTTGAGAGTAAAGGATAAGAAAAATCCACAACTGGAAGACTGTTTGAAAGGGAAAAAAAAAATTATCTAAGTGGAGCAGCTGGCGCCAATGATCATGACATGCATTTCGGATTAATCGGCCCAATCTGACCAAACAGTTAACTTTCAGCCGTCGTGCTTTGTGCCCCGAGATCTTCAAAACTCAATTTCTTTACCAAATCCATGACCTTGTTCGGCCTGTGGTGCCCCGAAGGATTTTCACCAACAAACCTATCTTATCTCTCAAGTTACTGTCGCCTTAAGGTACTAGTAAAGATTTTCATCAATAACACTCTCTCATTTTAATATCCCTCAACTTTCAATCGCCTTGCGGTGCCTGTTAGGGTTTTCACCAATAAGACTCTCTCATTTTTTATTTTTCTTGTTGAGACCGGAGTATTGCCCCTAACATGAATCACCTTTACTTTCTTGACCTAACATCTCTCGAAGACTGATCGAAAGGTCTTTCTTTGGACCGTAATATGGGCTTTTGGATAGGGTTAGAAACAAAGGGTATCAAAGGCTCCAAAATAATTCATAGCTTCAAAATTATAACTTTCAAAATCAGATTTCTTACAACAACCACAACTTCTGCCCCAGTTTCTTTGCTTTGGGACTTTGGATTTTTACTTTGACGGGACCAAACCGTGAGGGTGCATACGTATCCTTAAAGGGAATCAGGTCGAACGTAGTTCATGTTATAGAAAATGCTTCGTTGTTGTGATTTTTCTTTTCTTTTCTTCTTCTTTCTCTTCTTTTCTTTTATTTCTTCTTTCTTTTCTTTCTATTGTTTTTGTTGTTGTTGTTGTTTTTTTTTCTTTTGTTTGTCTTTTTCTTCTCTTTTCTTTTTCTCTTTTTCTTTTCTTTTTTATCCTCTCTTTTCATTCTCTTTCCCTTTACTTATCTTTCACGCTTGTGTTTCTAATCTTTGCTACGGATTCCGAAAGAGGCGTATGAAAGGAAATAAATAAGGCTCAAAGAGGGTAACAAAGGATAAAGTGTTTAGATAGAAGAAAAATGCCTTTGTCATTCCAATCTTCAAAACATGTCAAGTACAAACAAATACAATTTAATCAAAGAAAATCATACATAATATCTCTTGACCACATCAGATTTAATGGCCATTTCTACACACTTGCCCTATATATCTATTAAATACAAAGCACCTTTTGAAAACACTCTAGTTACGATGAATGACCCTTGCTAATTTGGGGCAAACTTGCCTTTGGACTCAGCCTGATGTGGAAGGATATGTCTCAACACTTGCTGACCACTTCAAACTTCCGCGGAAGTACCTTCTTATTATATTCTCTTGTCGTTCTCTATTGATACAACTAGCCATGACAAGAACTGCTAATATTTTCTCATCAATCAAACTCAATTGCTCTAGGCGGGCTTTGGCCCACTCATCGTCATAAATTTCAGCTTCTGCGACAATCCTATGGGATGGGATTTCGACCTCTGAGGGTGTTACTGCTTCTGTTCTATACACCAACAAATAAGTAGTTGCCCCTACTAAAGTACAAACAGTAGTGCGATAATCCAGCAATGTAAAAGGCAGCTTTTCATGCCACTGTCTGGAACCCTCTTCCATTTTTCGGAGTATCTTCTTTACGTTCTTGTTGTCTGTCTCGACTGCTCCATTCACCTTGGGACGGTACAGGGTGGAATTGCAATGCGTAATCTTAAACTGCTGACATACCTCTTTCATCAAATGACTATTGAGATTAGCCCCATTATCTGTAGTGATTACCTTTGGTATCCCAAATCGACAAAAGATATTTGAGTACACAAAATCGATCACCGCTTTCTTTGTTACAGACTTGAACATTTTAGCCTCAACCCACTTGGTGAAATAATCGATGGCCATCAAAATGAACCTGTACCCATTTGACGCCACTGGCTCAGTTGGCTCGATAACATCCATGCCCCATGCAATAAAATTCCATGGTGCGGACATTGTGTCTAATATAGATGGTGGAGAATGAATCAATTTTCCATGCACTTGGCACTGATGACACTTGTGTACAAAACTGATACAATCTCACTCTATAGTGAGCTAATAATAACCTGCTTGGAGAATCTTCTTTGCCAGTACATACCCACTCATATGCAGTCCACAGTCTCCAGAATGTACTTTGGTCATGGTAGCTGTGGCCTATCTAGCATCTATACATCTCAACAATCCAATATCTAGAGTTCTTTTGTACAAAAGCCCTTCGCTGAAGAAAAATCTGCTTCTCTACTGCCGAATTGTTCTCTTTTGATCACCTGTGGCTTGTATTGGATACACCCCATTCTAATATATTCCATGATATCATGAAATCAAGGCTTACCATCAAGTTCTTTTTCAACCACATTATAATGAGCATGTTGATCTTGGAGTTGAATAGGCAACGTGTCAACATAAGACTTATCCGGATGATGTAACATTGACGCCAAGGTAGCCAAAGCATCAACAACCTCATTATGGATCCTTGAAATATGCCTGAACTCTACTGATCGAAATCGTTGACAAAGATCATGCAAACATTACCGGTATGGTATGAGCTTCAAATACCGTGTTTCCTATTCCCCTTGAATCTGGTGCATCAGAAGGTCTGGGTCCCCCAAGAACAAGACTTCCTGGACAACCATGTTTGCAGATAACCTCAAACCCAAAATGTATGCCTCGTACTCAACCATGTTGTTAGCATAGTAGAAATGAAGCTGAGCCGTAACAGAGTGGTAATGTCCTGTCTTGGAAATCAGTACAGCTACTATCCTAACACCTTTCATGTTAGCAGCTCCATCAAAGAAAACTTTCCAACTTGTTCCAACTCATCAACGTGCACTACCTCTTCATGAGCGAAGTAAGTCTTCAAAGGTTCATATTCTTCACCCACTGGGTTCTCAGCCAAATGGTCGGCCAATGCCTGGGCTTTCATCACATTCTGGGTCACATAGACGATGTCAAATTCTGTGATCAATATCTGCCACTTTGCGAGCCTCTCTGTGGGCATATGTTTCTGAAAGATATACTTTAATGGATCCAAATGAGAGATTAGGTAGGTAGTGTAAGATGACAAATAATGCTTCAGCTTCTGTGCCACCCAAGTTAGGGTGCAACATGTCCTTTCTAGATGAGTGTACTTAACCTTGTAAGATGCAAACTTCTTGCTGAGATGATATATGGCCTGCTCCTTCTTGCCGGAGATGTCAGCTGATGCAACACACAACCAAACAAATTGTGCAAAACCGCCAAGTACGAAATCAAAGGTCTCCTTGGTTCTGGTGGCACCAACCCAGGCGGGTTTGACAAGTACCCTTTTATCTTATCAAATGCTTCATGACAGTCCTCTGTCCACTGGACCGCAACATCCTTCATTAACAGTTTGAAGATATGCTCACAAGTTGTCGTAAGCCGAGCAATAAACCTGCTTATGTAATTCAACCTCCCTAATATACTCATTTCCTCAGTCTTGTTCCTCGGAGGTGGCAATTTTTGGATATCTTTAATCTTTGACAGGTCCAGTTCAATTCCTCGACAGCTGACTATGAATCCCAATAATTTTCCAGATGGTACACTGGATGAGCATTTTGCATGATTAAGCTTAAGATTGTACCTGCGAAACCTTTGGAAGGGTTTTCTCAAATCTTTGACATGGTCAAGCTGCTTTCTAGACATTAGGATCACATCATCCACATAAACCTCGATCTCCTTGTGCATTATCTCATGGAATATGGTCGTCAACGCCCTCATGTATATTTCCCCAACATTATTCAACCCAAAAGGCATGACCCGTAGCATTATGTTCCCCATATCGTGATGAATGTTGTCTTTTATCCATCCTCCTGAACTTGAGCGATACAGAGCCAGTCAATTTAGGGAGCCCGGATAATGTTAGAGAAACCAAATTAAGTGTCCATCTGGAGTCATAACTTAGGGAAGAGATAATTGAAGTGCTGCTTGAATACAAAGATGTCTTTGCATGGTCTAATGATAACATGCTCGGACTAAGCACTGACCTGGTAGTTCACAAATTGCCCACCGACCCAGCATGTCCTCCCGTCAAACAAAATTTGAGAATGTTTAAAACCGATGTGACCGTGAAAATCAAAGAGGAAGTGATCAAGCAGTTTGAGGAAAATGTTATCTGAGTCACGCGATATCCCACCTAGTTAGCTAATGTTGTGCCCTTGCCGAAGAAGGATGGTAAAACTAGAGTGTATGTCTATTATCGTGACCGTAACAAAGAAAGTCCAAAGGACAATTTCCCATTGCCGAACATTCACATATTGATTTGCAATTGTGTGAAGCACGAGGTTGGGTGATTCGTGGATTGTTACGCAGGTTACTACCAAATCTTAATGGATGAAGAAGATGCTGAGAAAACAACATTCATCACGCCATGGGGGACATATTGCTATAGGGTCATGCCTTTTGGTTTGAAAAACATCGGGGCAACATATATGAGGGCAATGACAACCAATTTTCATGATATGATACATAAGGAAATTGAGTTCTATGTGGATGATCTGATTGTGAAGTATAGAAAGTAATCTAATCATGTCAAAGACTTGAAGAAATTCTTCCAAAGGCTCCATAGGTATGATCACAAACTCAACCCAGCAAAATACGCATTTTGGGTCTCCTCAGGGAAGTTGCTAGGGTTCATAGTTAGCCGACGAAGCATTGAACTAGATCCATTGACGATCAAAGCTATACAGGAACTACCGCCATTGAGGAACAAAACAGAGGTGATGAGTCCATTGGAATGATTGAACTACATCAGTCGGTTCATTGCTCAACTCACAACCATCTGCGAGCCTATCATTAAGCTATTGAAAAAGGATACTACAGTGAAATGGACGGAAGAGTGCTAAGAGACTTTTGATAAGATAAAGGAATATTTGTCGAACACAAAGGTGTTGGTCCCGCCAGAACCAGTGAGTCCTTGATCTTATATTTTACAGCCTTGGACAACTCACTAGGATGCGTGTTGGGTCAGCACGATGTCACCGGTAGGAAAGAGCATGCCATATACTACCTTAAGAAGAAATTTACGGCCTACGAGGTAAAGTATACTCATCTTTAAAGGACATGGTGTGACTTGACGTGGGTAGCCAAGAAGTTAAAACATTATTTGTCATCATATACCACTTATCTCATCTCACGTCTGGGCCCATTAAAGTACATTTTCCAAAAGCCAATGAGCACAGGGAGGCTCGTGAAATGGCAAATCTTGCTCTCTGAGTTTGACATTGTCTACGTGACTAGGACTGCCATGAAATCCCAGGCATTGGCTGATCACTTAGCTAAGAATTCGATAGACAAAAAATATAAGCCCTTAAACACATACTTCCCGTAGGAGGAAGTAATGCATGTTGATGAAATGGAACGGGGCAAGGAATCGGGATCGAAATTGTTTTTCGATGCGGTAGCCAACATGAAAGGCATAGGGATAAGAGCAGTGCTCATTTCTGAAGAAGGGCATCATTAACCAGTCACAGCTCAATTCTGCTTCTATTGCACCAACAACATGGCAGAATATGAGGCATGTATTTTAGGTTTGAGATTAGCAGCAGACATGAGTGTCTAGGAAGCCTTGGTCTTGGGAGACTCGGACCTTCTAGTACACCAAATTCAAGGGGAGTAGGAGACAAGATATTTAAAGCTAATACCATACCAGGAAATGCTTGCATGATCTTTGTCAACGATTCTGGTCAATAGAGTTCAGGCACATCCCTAGAATTCACAATGAGGTTGATGATGCCTTGGCTTCTTTGGTGTCAATGTTACATCATCTGGTTAAGGCTTATGTTGACCCGATACATATCCAGGTCTATGATCAACATGTTTATTGCAACATGGTGGAAGAAGAGCTTGACGGTGAGCCTTGGTTCCACGACATCAAAGAATATATCAAGATGGGTGTGTACCCGGTACAAGCCACGAGTGACCATTAGTGAACAATCTGTCGCTTGTCAAGTGGTTTTTTCTTCAGCATAAGAATATTATACAAAAGAAAGATAAATCTTGGTTTGTCAAGATGCGTAGATGCTAAGCAGGCTACAACCATCATGAATGAGGTGCATGTTGGCATCTGCGGGTCGCACATGAGCAAATATGTTTTGGCAAAGAAGATTCTCAGGGTAGTATACTATTGGCTCACCATGGAGAGGTACTGTATTAATTTCATGCACAAATGCCATCAATGTCAGGGGCATGAAGACTTGATTAAATCTCCACCGTCTGAGTTGCATATGACGTTTGCACCATAGCCTTTCATCGCTTAGGGAATGGACGTCATCGGGCCCATCGAGCCGGCAGCTTTTAACGGACACATGTTCATCCTAGTTGCTATTGACTATTTCACTAAGTGGGTTGAAGCCAAGACCTTCAAAGCAGTCACCAAGAAAGCAGTAGTCAACTTTGTACATGCAAATATTATTTGTCGATTTGGAATCCCCAAGATTCTTGTCACTGACAATGGGGAAAATCTCAATACTCACTTGATGAAAGAGGTATTTCAGCAGTTCAAGATTACACATTGAACTCCACCCCGTATCGCCCCAAGGCAAACAGAGCGGTTGAGGCACCTAATAAGAACATAAAGAAGATACTTTGTAAAATGGTGGAAGGGTCCAGGTAGTGGCATGAGAAGTTACCCTTTGCATTGTTAGGCTATCGCACTAGTGTCCGAAATTCGGTAGGGGCAACCCCATATTTGTTGGTATATAGCACAGAAGCAATAATCCCGGCCGAAGTTGAAATCCCATCCCTTTGGATCGTGGCTGAAGCAGGAATTGATGATGAAAAATGGGTTAGAACTCGTTTTGAGCAATTGAGTTTGATTGATGAGAAAATATTGGAAGCAGTGTGTCACGATCAGTTGTATAAATAGAGGATGGATAGAGCATATAACAAGAAAGTGCGTCCAAGAAAGTTTAAAGTGGTTCAATTGCTGTTCAACCGAATCCACTCTCACCAGGTCGAGGTAAAGGGTAAGTTCGCTCCAAACTGGTAAGGACCGTTTGTCGTGTCAAGAGTGTTGTCCAATGAGGCATTGTATCTAAGAAATGTGGAAGGAAAAATGTGTCTAAATGGCTATCAATTCAGATGCATTCAAAAGATATTATGTATGACGTTATCTTGTTTGAATCATTGTCTATACATAGCGTTGTTTGTACTTGGTATGTTTTAGAGATTGAAATGACGAACGCATTTTATTCGACTATCTAAACACATTACCCTTTGTTAACCCTTTTGAGCTTCAATTATTTTCTTTTCATATCCCTCTTTCGGAATCAGTAACAAAAATCAGAAATGCAATTACAAAAAGGCGGTGAAAAGACAAGAACAAAAAGAGAAATGAAAGCAAAACAAAGAAAGAAAAGAAAGAAAAGAAAAGAAAAAAAGAAGAAGAAAAGAAAAAAAGGAAAAAAAGGAAGAAAAGAACAACAGAAAGAGAGAAAGAAAAGGAAAAATAGACAAACAATAGTGAAAGTAAGGAATCGGCAGGGACTACGTTTGACCTGATTCTTTTTAAGGATACGTAGGCAGACTCACAGCTCGGTCATATTCAAATAAAATCCAAAGGACCCAAGCAAAAAACTGGGGTAGAAATAACGTTGATTGGGATTCCGAAAGTTGTGAAGTTTGAACCCATAAAAGCGATTTTTGCGCCTTTCACACTCTTTCTTTCTAACCCTATCCAAAAGCCTACATTACCGTCCAAAAAAAGACCTTCTGATCAATCTGTAGAAATGCCGGGGCAAGCAAGGAGAGGTGAACCATACCTCGGGACGGAACTCTAGTTCCTGCAGAAAATAATAAAAATGAGAGTCTAATTGGTGAAAACCCTCACAGGCACCACAAGGAGACGAGAGTTTGACAGTTGTAAAGTTTGAACCCATAAAAGCGATTTTTGAGACTTTCACACTCTTTCTTTCTAACCCTATCCAAAAGCCTACATTACCGTCCAAAAAAAGACCTTCTGATCAGTCTGTAGAAATGCCGGGGCAAACAAGGAGAAGTGGACCATACCTCGGGACGGAACTCTAGTTCCTGCAGAAAATAATAAAAATGAGAGTCTTATTGGTGAAAACCCTCACAGGCACCACAAGGAGACGAGAGTTTGACAGAAATACAAATGAGAGAGTCTTATTGGTGAAAACCCTTATGGGCATAAGGCGACGAGAGTTGAGAGAAATAAAAATGAGAGAGTCTTGTTGATGAAAACACCCACAAGAACTATAAGACAAAGGCAAGGGAAGGAATGAACAGTGGAAAAAGGGTCGTGCGTCAAAATCTGTTCAAAAAACCGTCAGTCAAGCAAAGTTGGGGTTTAGCCAGAGGAATCGGGTTAAAATAGTTGCAACAACAAAAGCATGGCAACCAAAGGCCAGTCATCAGGACAGACTGGGTCGATTAGGCCGAAGTGCATGCCATGATCATGAAAAACCATTTGCTTTTCTTCGAGATAAGTTTCTTTTCTTTTCCCCTCAACAGTCATTAAATATGAAATTCTTTACCCTAAAGATAGTTTTGAGTCATTGCATTTCATTTTAATTTCGAGTCTCTAAAGACTTTTTGCTTAAGCAAACGGGAGAAATTTCAAAGCCTACTATCAGCTCCCAAAGGGATGAACCGCATGACACCCAAAAATGTAACAGAGGCAGTAAACTTTGAGACAACAAGGGGAGTGATTTACAAGAGCTTCAATAATAAAGTTTAATAAAGAGAAAAGAGTTTGGCAAAGTGAAGGAGCACAGCACAAAGATGTGGAAGCAAAGTAAAACCATGAGGCTCGGAGGTCAGCCAAACATAATACATTGACATGGTAATCTCGGGAAAGGTGCAAGAATTCTAGCAAAAGGGCTAGGAATGTAACATAGTAATGGGCAAGGAAAGTAAAGCCATAAAGGTTCAGGTGTCAACCAACCAATGAAGGCCTCGCACTATCAACATGGAGACTTGAACACAACGAAATATTACAACGGGGAGGCCGCTCCCAACAAGAATTTCACAAGCTAACCACCGTTGTTAAAAAAGAAAAGTTTTCTTTGATTGACACTGTAGCAAAAAAATTCCAGAAACGCCTTAGGAGGGCCATCCATGAAGGAAGGCAGGCACATGGCAGGTATGATCAAAATCTCAGGACCCATATGGAAATGGGACCTAGTTAAAACTCAAAGGGAACATAGTCCATCATAAATGTTCTCCCGAACAAGAGTATATTGTGACGATCTTTAATTAGCAACCCCCAGCAGAAAATACTGAAAATTAAAAGGGGTACAAAAGGTTAAATGGGGTGTAGTTAAAACTCAAACAAGCACGGGTAACATGGGCATGAGCAAACACCTTCCCTGGTAAGATTCGTCGAAACCTTCCTGAACAATGATCACAAGTAGAAACAACCAAAAGTTAGAATTGGAATTTAATTCGGAACCCCCAGAACCCTCCCAGAAAGGGGTACGTGTTTAAATGTTAGAGACAATCATGGATAGCAAAGAGCATAAAATGACTTGCATGTTGAAGTAGGATTTAGTTAAGAGTTGTCAGGACCTTCCTAAAAATAGGACTTAGCCTACAACACAAACAGTCAAGTAGCATGGTCAACCCCAAATACTTCCCCAACAAGAGTCTTCATGATCCACATGGATAATGGGATTTAATCATAGGAGTTGTCACGACCTCCTTGGTTAATGGGACGTAGCTCTAAATACTAACCCCATCAGATACATTCTTTCATCCAATTAAGAGTTGTCAGGACCTGCCTGCATAATGGGAAATAGTTATAATCCCCAGTCACTAGATGATCCCCACCAGATATAACTCATAACAAGACAGTGGAAAATAATTCCTTTTGAGAAACTTAACATAGTCTTAAAGTTGTCATCAGTTAAGAATTGTCAGGACCCTCTTGGATAATGGGACTTAGCTTAGATTCAAATAAATTTGGTAAGGGGATATGATTAACACTAACAGATCCGCCTAGCACCAAACTGGGGCAAGAAGAATTTCATGTGTTTTGTTCGGTTTGTAGAGATCAGGTACACAAGCAGTAGTCTCAAGGAACACTTTTCAAATTTCAAGTATTGGTAATCAGGCGCCCACCTATTAGAATAAGGGATTTTTCAAGATTCAAGTTGGTAATCAGGCGTCCACCTGTCAGAACAAGGAAATATTTTTGGAGATTGAAGTTTGGTGATAAGGCGCCGACCTATTAGAACAAGGGAATATTTTTCAAGATTTAAGTTGGTAATCAGGCGCCCACCTGTTGAATAAGGGAATATTTTTCAAGCTTCAAGTTGTCAATCAGGTGGCCACTTGTATGAACAAGGGAATATTTTTCTATTTTCAAGTTTTGGTAATCAGACGCCTACCTGTTAGAATAAGGGAATGTTTTTCAAGATTCAAGTTAGTAATCAGGCGCCCACCTGTAGAACAAGGGAATATTTTTTGAGATTCAAGTTTTGGTAATCAGGCACCCACCTGTCAGAACAAGGGAATATTTTTTGAGATTCAAGTTTTGGTAATCAAGTGCCCACCTGTTAGGAGGGAATATTTTTCAAGAGTCAAGTTGGTAATAAGGCGCCCACGTGTTAGAACAAAGGAATATTTTTAAAGATTCAAGTTGGTAATCAGGCGCCCACAAAAGAACAAGGGATTATTTTTCAAGATTCAAGTTGGTAATCAGGCGCCCACCTGTCAGAACAAGGGAATATTTTTCAAGATTCAAGTTGGTAATCAGACGCCCACCTGTCAGAACAATGGAATATTTTTCAAGATTCAAGTTGGTAGTCCGGCGCCCACTTATAGAACAAGGGAATATTTTTCGAGATTCACGTTATCGTAATCAGTTGCCCACCTGTCAGAACAAGGGAATATTTTTCAAAATCAAGTTTTGGTAA
Source organism: Nicotiana benthamiana (assembly GCA_034376525.1). Lineage (NCBI taxonomy): Eukaryota > Viridiplantae > Streptophyta > Magnoliopsida > Solanales > Solanaceae > Nicotiana > Nicotiana benthamiana. Next base: position 6,238,704 of record CM067326.1, read on the forward strand.
TCAAGTACCGACCTGTTAGAACAAGGGAATATTTTTCAAGATTTAAGTTGGTAATCAAGCGCCCAACTGTAGAACAAGGGATGTTTTTTCAAGATTCAAGTTGGTAATCAGGCACCCACCTGTAGAACTAGGGGATATTTTCAAAGATTCAAGTTTTTGTAATCAGGCGCCCACCTGTTACAATAAGGGAATATTTTTCAAGATTCAAATTGGTAATTAGGCACTCACCGATAGAAAAAAGGAATATTTTTCAAGATTCAAGATTGTAATCAAGCGTTTACCTGTTTGGACAAGGGAAAATCTTTCGAGATTCAAGTTTTTGTAATCATGTGTCCACCTGTTAGAACAAGGGAATATTTTTCGAGATTCACGTTTGGATAATCAGGCACCCACCTGAAGAACAGGGGAATATTTTTCAAGATTCAAGTTAGTGATCAGGCACCCTCCTGTACGAACAAGGGAATATTTTTCAAGATTCAAGTTTTTAATAAGGTGCTCACCTGTAGAACAAGGGACTATTTTTCTAGATTCATGTTTTGGTAATCAGGCGCTCACCGGTTAGAACAAGGGAATATTTTTCGAGATTCAAGTTTTGGTAATCAAGCGTCCACTTGTTAGAAAAAGGGAATATTTTTCAAGATTCAAGTTGGTAATCAGGCGCCCACTTGTAGAACAAGGGAATATATTTCGAGATTCATGTTTTGGTAATCAGGCGCCCACCTGTCAGAACAAGGGAATATTTTTCGAGATTCAAGTTTTGGTAATCAGGCGCCCACTTGATAGAACAAGGGAATATTTTTTAAGATTCAAGTTGGTAATCATGCGCCCACCTGTAAAAAAAGGGAATATTTTTCGCGATTGAAGTTTTGGTAATTAGGCACCCACCTGTTAGAATAAGGGAATATTTTTCAAGTTTCAAGTTGGTAATCAGGTGTCCACCTGTAGAACAAGGGAATATTTTTCAAGATTCATGTTGGTAATCAGGCGCCCACCTATCAGAACAAGAGAATATTTTTCAAGATTCAAGTTGGTAATCAGGTGCCCACCTATCAGAGCAGTGGAATATTTTTCAAGATTCACGTTGGTAATCAGGCGCCCACCTATAGAACAAGGGAATATTTTTCTAGATTCAAGTTTTGGTAATCAGGCGCCTACCTGTTAGAACAAGGAAATATTTTTCAAGATTCAAGTTGGTAATCAGGCGCCCACCTGTCAAAACAAGGGAATATTTTTTGAGATTCAAGTTTTGGTAATCAGACGCCCACTTGTTAGAACAAGGGAATATTTTTCAAGATTCAAGTTGGTAACCGAGCGCCCACCTTTTAGAACAAGGGAATATTTTTCAAGATTCAAGTTGATAATCAGGTGCGAACATGTCTGAACAAGGGTATTTCTTTTGAGATTCAATTTTTGGTAATCATGCGCCCACTGTTAGAACAAGGGAATATTTTTCAAGATTCAAGTTGGTAATCAAGGGCACACCTGTAGAGCAAGAGAATATTTTTTGAGATTCAAGTTTTGGTAATCAGGCGCCCACCTATAGAACAAGGGAATATTTCTCAAGATTCAATTTTGTAATCAGGCGCCCACCTGCAAAACAAGGGAATACATGTCAAGTCCAAAAATTCGGCAACAATCATAGAAGAAGAGAAAACAAGAAGTCAACAAGGAAACAAGGAGTTCACAGGAAGAAATACAAGGCAACAAAGCAACAAGGATCAAGAGCAAGATTGAAGACATAGATAGATTATTTTGTAATCCGTAGTTCATAGATTACTCTAGCCTCTTTATTTTTCACAAGGTGTAATAAGGGGATGTAGCACCAGTAGTAGCAGCATTAGCAACAGTGAGATGACAGCTTCGGTAGTCCCAGCTACCTAACGCTCCTGAACTACACTAACCTGATTCCTCTTTAACCAAGGATTTGTAGGCAACCTCTGAAGCAGGGTGCGGTCAAGCTTTTCAAAATGCTTCTCACGGAGTATCCAAACGGGCAAAATCTCTCATGTCCGTTCACTTATCTTTGCATGAAAACTATCCGTGTTTTCGCGCAAAGAGGGGCTGCTATGAGCATGTAATTTTTTCCCTACATGAATCATTCCCATTAATTCAAAAGAAAATAACTTCCTTTGTTTGTTTGCAATTTGTGATGTCTCGTGGCATTGTCTAATAATGGTTTGCATTTGTTTGTGCATATTTATTTTATCTTCATTAAGGGAAAATACAAAATATGTGGCGCGTATATCTAGGACTTAACCTTGTATTTTAGAATTATTCATTAATTAATTTATTTCATATAAAAAATAGTTTTGTTTGCATTTTTTTTATTTTTAATTTTTTTATTTATTTTGAGTAATGTTTCTTTTAATTTTTTTAATGATAGTCATCATATGGGTCTAATTAGGTTTTATTAGGGGGGTAATTAAGTTAGGAATTAACATAGAATATTTTAGTTTTAAATTTAAAGAAATTAGGAAAAAGAATTGTAAGAAATAAATCTAGAAAATTGAGGCATAAATTGGACCCAAAATTCACCCAATCAGTCTAAAAAACTCACCCAGAGCCGGTCCATGACCGCCCCAACCCGATCCATGATCGCCCCAACCCGGTACATGCCCACCCCAACCCGGTCTAATACCCTTTATAGCCCTAAAACGTCGTCGTTTGGACTGAATAGATCTCAGCCATCCAAAACTATTGATCCAATGGACCAGAAGCTAGGGTCCTTTGATATATTATTGTCCGATATGCCCTACCCCCCCTAATCTCACCATCCCTCACCAGAAAATGCAACGCCTCCGTCTCGGCGCCGCTCGCCGCCGGCCGAAAATCGCCTCTACCGGCAGCGATTGTCCAATGGCACTAAGATTTACACCCCTACACATCCCCGGCCACCTCTTACCATTTGTGTGACTCCCATGGCTCGAATACCACCCAATCCTCTCGAATATTTGTCCAAAGCGGCCGCTGCTCCGCCGTCCACGGTGGTGCCGGTGCCAAACGATCTCAAATTAACACCTAACGACCCTTAGCTTTCCCTCGCCCCAAATCCGCGTCCTATTCCTTTCAAGCAGCCCTAGGATTGGTCAAACATCATGTCAAAGAGCTGACCTAGTCAATGCAGGGAGACGCCCCATATTCAATACATATTTTGTTAAAAGAAAAAGCTAAGTATTCCAATTCATGTACTCTTTATTGTTTCTTCATTTCTATTTGCTTCATCTTTTTTCAGTCGAATTGATTCCATATTAGTATAGGTATTTTCTCTCTTCTTGACATACTTATCCCCTCCTGTCCTCCTCCTTTGTTTTTTTTGTGTGAGTGGTTTCATTTCTGAATGCATTCAGACTGTGATAGCTAATACATGTTGCATGATTGGAATTCAATTCATATTAATAATCATTTGAATCTCAAATGTGTTTGATTCCATCCTTCTCTGGTTTTGATTTCATTTTTTGGCCCGCTTCTATGTGTTTTGGTCTGTCAATTCTGTTTTGATGATATACATAATTGAAAGGGGTTGGTTTCACATCTTTTTGGGTCTATGGTACTCATTATCATGTTTTTGGGCCTCGATGGTCCAGGCAGCCTTATGGCTATTGGAAGCATGCTAATGCAGTAGCTCATGGACCATAGGTTAATTCGAACTATTTAATGGTCTAAGGTAATAACAAGGGTCTTTAAGGGATAATTTGGGTAATTGATGGAGAGAATCTTTCAAATAACCAACTAGAAGCTTCCTAGAAGCTGAGTGGAGGGTTAAAGTAATATTCTAATTTATAATTAGGATCATTGAGGAAAAAATGAAATTGAGAAAAGGCAATAATGCAAAAACCAAAAACCTAAGGTTGCCCTACTTTCCTCGCCTGTAAAGGAATATTTTCTTTCTTTGAAAGGTAGATAAAAGGATATTCTGAAAATCAGATGGTTAGAGGCATTTTAGAGCCTAGAAAGTTTTTTTTGAGTGAATCTGAAGGCTAGGATGGCTAGACTATTTTTTTTACTATTCCATTGATCATTTTCTTGCATTTTTGGTTATTGTTTAATCTCTGAAAGATCATTTTATCATCTAGGTCAAAAAGCAAATGGACTGGGTATGATTTGTAGAAGGTTGGCTTGAGGTTCGAGTCATTATTTTCAATTGAAAGCTAATTCTAATTGTTGTATATCGTTTGCTGGGTTTGAAAATGGGTGTTAAGCATTGTTGGTGCTGTTGGTCATTGTTTCTGCTGCTGATCCTCCTTTTTTGTTTGCTATCAACTTCCAGGTACACACTTTGAATCACACAATGTGAAACCAAGATTGAAGATTGAATGAAGCAATTTCTTGTCTTAATATTCTTTTTTTCTATGTGTTAAGAGTGGTCTAATTCTCATGTTCGTTGGTGTAGGGATTTCTCCTTAGAATAGCTGAGAATCAGGATGTAGTTGATCATGGATTGTTGAGATTAGGATTTGTTCAGATTATGTGGTTTGGTTTCATGTTAGTAGTGCGGGTTTATTTTAAATGGTGGCCCAAATATTGATGTGGTGATTTCTCTGTACGTAAGAGGAATCATTATTATTATGGTTTAGATTCATTTAGAAATTATTGTTTCAGGTTACAGTTTACCATGTGTGTAGTACGCATTTTGGATGAATTAATTATTTGTAGCATACAGTTTGAACAAATTTAAATGTGTAACATCGTGAATGAATTAAATGATTTTGTCCTTTGGCTAAGTGACAATAGGCACTACTGTTAGTAGTTGAGGTCTTCTGTAGATTTCCTTTTTGTAAGTGACAATACTCAGTACTGTTAGTAATGGAGCTCTTCTGTAGATTTAATCTTTGTCCATTGTGGTAAACAAATCAGCTTTGAAGGAAGTGTACAACTTACTTCACAAGGGGTAAGTTCTAATGGGCTGTGGTACACAGTTGTTGGCTCGAGAACAATGAACATATTTTGCAGCCTGTTTGGTGGTTTAATCGTTCCTTAATTTATTGGTTCGTAGTATACTTTAGCCACATTTAGTACATGATTATGGTTGCGTATACATCCGCGTAACATGATCATAGTCTTAAACTAATTCAGAATATGCGTTCAAGCAACTCCGCTCAACCTTCTCTTGATAATAAAATGGGTTACCTTCCGTTATCAATTTATTTCGTAAGTTCCTTAAAATTACATATGGCCTTTTAGTAATTTTCTAGGTCAGGTAAAATATAATATTTCGTAGAATATCCTTTAGGGCCGTCTAAAATACTAGTGTGATTGCGTATACGTCCGCGTAACACAATTACACATATGAAAAAAACTAGAGTATGCGTTCGCGCAACTTCCGCCCAAACTTTTCTTAAAAATAACTAAGCATTATTAACTGTGGACACGTTTGCGTGACATGATTTTTGACGCGCCAAACAAGCGGGTAGATGTAGGCGTAACTCGTTTCAAGATAATTTTCTAAGTAAAAGCGGTGAAAGAAGCAAAAGCACATTGGTTCTACAATCAGTAACTAAATAATTTTATTAGCCTAGTATTATCAAAGTGACCGTGCTAGAACCACAGAACTCGGGAGTGCGTAGCACCTTCTCCCGGGTTAATAGAATTCCTTACCCGGATTTCTGATTCACAGAATATAATAATAGAGTTATTCTTTTCTCGATTCGGGATATTAAATTGGTGACTTGGGACACCAAAAATTTTCCCAAGTAGCGACTCTATTTTATAATAAATAATCTCATTTCAATTGTCACTTACATTGGAAAAAACTCCATTTATTATACCCTTTTTGGGGTGTGATAATGAAAAAAGAGGTGTGACAACAAGCCTCTAAGAGTACTTAATATCATAGAGGTCGGGATAGGGCCCCCATACCAATCAATACATATTCAAAGCATACTGATCAAATAGGCAAATCTGGAGCAAGTGGAGTGTACCAACACCTTGTGCTGAGCTGATAGCCTAGTTTGAGGAATGTTAACCTGTTTATCGAGACCTGCGGGCATGAAGCGCAACGTTCCCCAGTTAAAAGGGACGTCCGTACGAATAAAGTACCGAGTATGTAAGGCATGGAAGCCTAATCAATAATAGTAATGTAAAGAGAGACAGAGAAGATACAACTAGTAACATCTAAGTGACTTTGGGGACTACTGACATAAAATGCATAATAAATATATACACATAAACTTTTAAAAATATTTGCCTCTGTGGGCATCATCATCATCATATTGTACCCGGCCTCATAAAGGACTCAGTAAAAACGTACCCGGTCATCATAAGGCTCGGTAGAATCGTACCCGGCCACGTGGAGCTCGGTAAACTCAACTGATCAGTGGTTTCACAATTAGTGCCATACCAGGCTGACAATAGCGATGCTCACTAGAGTAAAACTAGATACATATATATAATGCATGATCAACTTGTGGAATCAAGTTCTAATCCTTTTGGTGTGACCTAAGAACATTATGGACATCCCTACCATCAATATGAACCTTAGTAGGATTTAAGGATCATATACACTTGTTTAGAATAACTTTCTAAGGAATGAACAATATGGACAACATTAGTTTCTAGGAGTAGATCCGTCAGGAATTAGCGTACCGTTTATGTTCATGTCACTTTAAATCATGCCAAAAGAAAGAAGTAAGTGCATTAACATATCTTAAACATGTTGAGTCCTTAATACCTTCCAAGAAACTCTTCAAACAAGTCAACTCGATCTATCATAGAATAAGGAGATTCAAAATCAGTGATGAGCAAAGTCTAAGTCTATTACTTATGCTAGTAGCTTGTTTACGTAAATTTGGACAGCATCTCCCTTTTAACAATGTCCTCAACCAATAAAATATACCAACAACAACAACCAGAGAAATTCATCAACATATAAATTTCAATAACAAGACACCATATAACAACAACAAGTCACAACTACTTCACGACGAGCGGCAAGCTCCAATTGGAATCCGTACAACCCATAAAACCCTTATAGACTTCATACATTAACTTACAAGAATCATTAGCATGAAAATGAAGACATTCATCAAAGATTCCATCCATATACCATTTATTTATAACAAAGGAAACAATCCACAACTCTAACTATCTTCAATTAGTAACTTTATTCACTTGTTCATGTCTAATCCATTCAGTTAACTTAATCACCATCAATATAATCTTAGGTACAAGCAAAAACACAATATACCTAGCTCCGAAAGTAACTTCAAGTCAAAATCCAAGCTATATTCAGCTTACAACAACCCACAATGGCAATACAATACCGTATAAGTGACTTAAGTTAATCCAAGTATTAGATTGTAGTTTATCATCCTAACCACTTAAAAAATATACAACCAAGCTTAAGCACAATTAGTATGCTGTTATTAGGTAGTAGAGACAACTTGGAATTTCATCCAAATACAGCCCCCAACATTCCTTAATGACAACACAATCAAAAAGAGGTGTTATTCTTCACTAGGACTTGGTTTTGATGTTGAAATATGGTGTAATCACTTTTGAATCACTTCAAATCCTTGTGGAATCTGTTTTGAAGGGTTAGGAGAAGTTCGAAGACGAAATTGAGTTGAAAATAATAGAAAAATAGGCATCCAAATCGTTTATAAGATGAAGTAGGTCGACCACGACCTAAGTGGTTCCCATTTGGAGCTGCTTGTGCGGTCTTGCAAACACGCGAATATCTTTGTACTCCAATGTCATATTGATAACAGTTTAATGAATTAGAAACTAGACTCATAGATCTACAATTTGGTAGGTAGAACACCACATGATTCCAAGTATATTTGGAGAAATAATTAGATATATTTTACCTAAATTTCAGCAAATTTAAGAATGTAACTTGTGATGACTTTTTCCAACTCTTGTTCCACAAATTGTTTGCCATAAAAATGTATAAAATGATATCATACGACTAAAATACCTCATATAATAACCTCTTTATCATGTTAAGAACCCTAGTCTCACCCCAAAGTACATTTTATAGCACTCCAAACTTTTCGACTTTCGACGAAACTTATTTTTTTCAATTTGTTTAGCTTCTAAGCCTCTTGGTACTTGTTATTCATGATATTAAAGATTTGTAACCTCCAATATAACAAGATGAAACTTACATCATGTACTTTAAAAAATGATCTCATTTTTGAGCTTACATTAATTGGCTTACGACGTACTCTCACGTACGAAAATATGGGATATAGCAATCAATACACGAGGGGTGATGTCGTGCAAATATTGTGAGCTAAAAGCATGAAGGGTGATGTTGTGCCGCACGATGTACGATGTCATGCCATGATAGATTGATAATTCAGGAAGGATCATTTCGCGCCATGATTATATAAGGTAAAAGCACGAAGGCTGATGTCGTGACGATTATATTGATTCTTATGGTGAGGATAAGAATAAAAGCACGAAGGTGATGTCGTGCACTTGTCTTTGATTTCTTGATTCTTGTTGACAATTGATTTATGGTTCTCTTTATATTCTTCTATTGGTTTTCTGTTGTTGCCAGATACTCCCCGTAGCACGTTTACCCCTCCTACCTTTAACTGTCAATGCCTTCCTTTATTTTCCGTTGTATATGATTTAACTATACAGGTTTATTTTGTAGTCTGGTCCTAGTCTCGTCACTACTTTTCGAGGTTTAGGCTAGGTACTTACCAGCACATGGGGTTGGTGGTGCAAATACTACACTATGCACTATGTGCAGATCCCGATGCTACAACTTTTAGACCATTGTATGGTTGTTGCTTCTTTCCATCAGGCGAACCGAGGTAGTCCTGCAGGCATCCGTAGGACTTGACATCTCCTTCTATCTTTCCATATTTTTCTTTTATATATTCCAATAACAATTTTGTGTTTTTCTTTTGGACCTGTATTTGTATTAATCCTAGATCGTATGTGAGATTGTTACAGTAACTGTAGGTAGCTTTTGTTATGGATTTGTATTGGTATTTATTAAATTGTTACATTTCCGTCTTCCACTTTATTATTTTGCTTTTTGTATAATGTTAATTCACAATTATTAATGAATTAAAATTGAAAAGGGTTAAATAGTTAGAATAATTGGCTTGCCTAACTTTCACTAGCAGGCACCATCATGACTCCTAAAGATAGAAAATGGGGTCATGACATCACCAAGATAGATATTCAATTTCAATCGGCTAAATTTTTAGAAGTCAAAGCCACGGCCGTGACTTCGTAACTCTTGAAATTTGAAAAATCCTAACTCTAAATTTTCCACCTATAAATACCATTTTAAATCTCAACCAAAAAAGGTCAGGGGGAACCCCTCAAAAAATCAGTTTATACCGCACTATATTTTTGATATTATCAAGCTTTTCATTTTGTAGAAAATCTTTCAATTTTAGCTTCCATTTTTATACTTTCAATAACTAAGGAGTAGTAGATCTGAAACAACCTCGCAAGCCTCGTTCACTGTCCCACAAAAGGTAAATTTAACTCCTGCCTCTTTATTTTCTTGTTTATTCATGTGCTTTAGAAATCATGATTTAGAATCTTTTATTGTAGAATGTGGTTTATATTTGTTGCTTTGTTTATGTTGTGAATGGCATACCATCTATAAAATATGCTCTAGTCCCTCTGCTATGTTGAAGTATGACTGTGGAATCGACTTTTAGAAATGATGTCTTTTAGGATTTTATTTTTTAATGTTAACATGCTGTAGTAAAATATAGACATAAGCCTATTCTAGCTCCTCTTTAATGACGTGATTGAATCTATTAGTAGTAGTTTTCAGGTCCTGTTCTTTCTCTTCGAGTATAACCATAGAATATTTTGTTAGATTTATGTAGGTATCCTCAAATTTATATATAATATCATGTTTGAAGTTATTTTCTTAACTTTGACGCTTAGATCTAGCCGAGAAATTACTAGTATAGGTTTGTTGTAGTGCTGTTAGCTTATGCCTTTTCCTTTCCCTGAGTGTTGAGTTAAAAATATGCTAGATACTATATTTTGGCTTCAAGATAGTGTAGTTATGTGAACATGACTGTGGCTTTCCCTGTCATATTTGAAACTGTGCTTCAACGGCTTCATTCCTTTTGCATCATAAAGATATAGTTATGAACGTATAATCCCTTATAATTTCTGTTAATGTGTAGTCATTTCAAAGGTTTAATTTGAGACCAATGTCGCCCTATTGTGGAAAGCATGTTGATAGTATACTCTTGCCAACCTCTGTCATCTGGTTATAAATTTTTAAGTTAGAAATGAACATGTATCTATCTTCGAAGTATAACATTGATAAAATTTAGGTTCTCATTACCTGAAAGTTGATATAAATTTCACTAGCATTTTATTGATCATTTATACTACTAAGCAACATCCCGATCCATATATATATATATATATATATATATATATATATATATATATATATATATATATATATATATATATATATTTAATCCCTACTATTAGGTCCTCAACATATCCATATTATTAACCTCATGGCCACTCGAGCATATCAGTGAAAATCAGGAAAGCTCAGCCCAAACCGTTATCACATATTAAGAAGTAGAGTGATAAAACCATATTAAACAGTAAAAAGGTAAAACATGGCTAAGGTTAGGCTTTCAAATCAAAATAGTGCGAGGAAAGTACTAAAATATCCCTAAGGATCTAAGCAGTTTGGCACAGGGCCTCAAACATGGCATTCAGCCCAAGTTAACAAATTCATTTTTCAAACACATTAATATCCTATGTAGTATATCAAAATATAGAACTATACAGTCGCCACAGGACAGACCAAGTTATAATCTCTACGGGTGCTCGCCCACACGCCCGTCACCTAGCATGTGTGTCACCTCATTTATTAAAATAATATGAAATATCAGGGTTCCATACCCTCAGGTTTAGATTCACAATTGTTACTTAACTCAATGGAATGAAATATTACTCCACGACGCCCTTTCCTTAGACTCGGCCTAAACTCACATCGAATCTATCAAAAATCATTCCTCGTCATTAATATCTTTGCTCGCGGCAATTGTGACCTCTCGGGAGAATCGATGACTGCATCAAAGATGCAGTGCTAGTACATCTGAGACTTCTTAATTGGCTAGTTGTAAATAGCCCCAGGGCTATGGAACTCAGGATTATATCGGACCTAGATCGAGGTATTGATGGTGATTTTCTAATCTCGCAGAACAGAATGTGATACGATGAGATAGAATGCAATAAAAACAAAGACAGGGAACGGGTTACCTATCGGTGGAGTAACTGCGTACTTCTATAGAGCTTTCTAATGCGTTTTCTAGACATCATATGATCATTCTTTCTTAAACGTAGTTTTATCCGTAACAAGATGCCCATCAGAACATCAATATATACTGCGGGAATGAAGCTCATACTAAAATAATTAAATTACATCAAAAACTCCGAAATTGGTTCAACCCCACCTCCTAGTTCACGTCTCAAAATACGATAAAAATCATAGCAATAGAATCATTATCCTCCCACGAGTCTATACATACCAAGAACATGAAAATCAGACCTTAAATGGTCCCTCAAATCCCCAACTTTACATCTCCAATTTGAAGCCCTAACTTCCCCAATTCTTCACCCTTAACCTCATAAATTTCATGCTTAACCAACTGAAAATCAACATATCATCGAGTTTTGGCTTCAAGAAACTCACCCTAATAGAAGCCCCAATGATTCCCTCTTCAAAACCCTCCAAAACGCTTCAACTCAGGATAAAAAAAAGTAGAAAACAACCCAAATTCCGTGAAGGGGAACTTATATTCTTTCTAACCCGGGGATTCCGCACCTGCGGTCTTTTTCCCACTTATGTGGTATTGCTTCTGCGGTCTACCCAACCGCATCTGCGGTTTCTACTTTGTGATTACTTTAAAGGTCATTACTCATTTTAAAAGTCAATTCTGTTTCCGATGCCTTGAAAATCTCTTTTTATCTTACCTCAATTTGCGTCTACACTTCGAGCGCATTTACGAAAAACGTTTATGTGAAATATAAGTAAAATAATGAAATTGGTCTTTAAAATTTATTAAAGTCGACTTTGGTCAACATTCTTGGTAAACAGGCCCGAACCTATGATTCGATGGTCTTGTAGGGTCCATAGGGAAATATGGGACTTGAGCATATGCCCGAAATCAAAATCTGAGGTCCCAAGCCCGAGAAAAGAATTCTCAAAGAAAATTATTTGCTGGAAAATATGAAGGCCTTTCTAAATTAAATGACGCGTGTTCTTGATGGTTTCAGGCACATATTGTGGTTCTGGAGCCTGGTACATGTTTAAAATAACAATTCAGTTGAATTTATGGCATTTGGTAAGAATCTGAGTTTGTTTTGTATATATCGGGCCTTTAGTTGAAAAAGTGTAAATTTCAATGTTCTTGAGTAATTTCATGAATTTGATGTTGAAATAATAGTTGTTGATATTATTTTGATAATTTGATCACACGAGCAAGTCTTTCTGATGTTTTGGACTTGCGGGTATGTTTGGTTTGGAGCTCGAGGGCTCGGGATAATTTTGGATAGGCCGTAGATTTTGAACTTAGGAAAAACTGGTGGTTCGTTGTAGGTCCGCAGGCTAAAAAATGTGAGCTCACATTTGTGAACATCCATCGCATTTGCAAAGACTGGGCTAAATGGGGACCTTCGCATTTGCGAAGTTCTGAGTCGCACATGCGACAAGAGCACTAATCGCAATTGTGAACAAACATTCACATTCCCGAAGTAAATAGGGTAGGCCTACCTTTGCATTTGCGAAGCCTAGGCCGAATTTGCAAGTTCGCATTTGCAGACATGATATCGCAGATGTGATAGCTGCACCTATGTGAATTCTAACTCGGACAAAATTTTCTTTATTTTTCAAACCCTATGCTCTCTTTGGCGATTTTCTAAAGAAAGGTTCTTCTCCAAATCATTAGTAAATCATTTCTAACTCATTACTTCAATCTATAACATTTTTTTACATTATTTCATTTCAAAATCAAGGGTTTTTCATAGGAAATTGGGTTATTATGGGTATAACTTAGGATTTTTTTAAATTTTGATATTTGGACTTCAATTTGAGATCCGATTTCAAAAAAATTAAATATTTGAGTTTGTGGGTGAATGGGTGCTCGAGTTTTGGTTCAAAATTTCGAATTTGACCAAGTGGGCTCGGGTCAAGTTGTGACTTTTTTTGAAAATTCTTAAAAACCGATTTTCATGCATTAGAATCAATGTTTTTAGCATTTAATGATATCGTTAAGTATATTGTGACTAGATACAAGAAAATTGGAAGTAAAAATAAGAGGTAAAGCGGTAGTGGAGGCTTGATTATGTTCGTGGCATTGAGGTAAGTGTTTTGTCTAACCTTAGCTTGAGGGAATTGTAGTTGTCGTCTTATTTTCTATGTGTTTTAAGTGTTGATTATGGTGTATAGGTGTGGTGTTCTGCGAAGTCTATTTTAGTTGAGCGTATGATGTCGATGGCCCGAGGTAGAACACTCAATGGGCTAAGGTGGCCTCATTTCGACATACCAACCTCGGGAAAACTCAAAATACATGCCTAGATCGTTTGTACAGACAGAATTTTTGGATACTAAGATCCAACGAGCATCTATACGTTGGTGTCAAGCATGTCTGTGAGTATTATAAAATGATTTTTATGACTTCGTTTTGTATTGTCCATGCTTAATATGATGATTATCAGTTTTGAACAACGCTTATGAACGTATTCTTGGTAATTGACCATTGTTGAACATTGTCTCAAGTTGAGATGTATGTGGTGAAGTGATTGTGGAAATGGGATGAAATATATTGTTGATTCCCTTGACGGGCTTTATTGCTTATGATATTGTTTCCTTTGCCGGGATATTATAGTAAAACTATTGTTCCATTGTCAGAATTCTATTGTGATTTTATTGATTCCCTTGCCCGAATTGCTTTCTTGTTGTTGCTTGGGTAAGGAAGAGTGTAAAACACGAAAGGTGATGCCGTGATGATATTGTAAATGTAAAAGAACGAATGTTGATGTCGTGCCATGGTATTAGTGATAATGCATGAAGGATAATGATGTGCCATGATTATGTAAGGTAAAAGCACGAACGGTGATGTCATGCCAAATCTGTTGATTCTTATGGTGAGAACGAGAGCAAAAGCTAAAAGGGTGATGTCGTCCACTTGTTACTATTTTCGTTATTTTAGCTGATATGAAATTATGGTGTTGTTTATGCTTCTCTACTGAATTTTTGTTAGTACTTGATATTCCCCGCATCATGTTCCTCCTTCCCATCGTTAACTGTTAGTTTCTGTTATTATTATTTGTTGTATATGATTTAACTGCACAAGTTTATTTGGTGATTTTATCCTATCCTCGTCACTACTTCACCGAGGTTAGGCTAGACACATACCAACACATAGGGTTGGTTGTGGTTATACTACATTATGCACTATGTGCAGATCCCGATACTAGATCTTTTGGACCATAGTGAGGTTGCTGCCTTCAGTCCAGCGGAGACATGAGGTAGTTCTGCAGGCGTCTGCATGCCTCGGTGTCCCCATGCTATTTCCTTCTGTTCTTACTTATTTCAGAGACAGGCATGTCATTTCTTTGTTTACACCTTATTTGTAGTATTCATAAATGGTCCGTAAGATTGTGACACCAATTTTGGGTGGATTACTTTATCAAACCGTATTTGTATTAAGTTAAATTGTTGAATTTCGTCTTCCGAACTTTTTATTCTGTTGTTTATCATATGTTATCTTGTGATATTGTTAATATATAAGGAAAAGGGCTAATAAAATTTTTAATTTTCGGCTTGCCTAGCTTTCACTAGTACTCACCATCACGACTCTAGAGGGTGGAAAATCCGGATCATGACAAACTTAATGCCCTGGTACCGCACATTCGCCTATATACATGTACCTACAATCTCACAGGCGTGTTACACCTCCTGCACCTGCGACTTGTGGCTTTCATTCATATGGTCGCACCTACGGGTGATCTAACATATTTTGCAATCTCGCACCCCCGGTACCCAATGTGCATGTGCTGTTGTGATAGGAACTCAACAGCTTCAGTTGCAAACTCTAACTTTCAACTTCCCGATAACCATCTAAAATCATCTCGAAGCCCCAGGGGCCTCAGCTAAAAGTATGAACAAGTCATATACTACTATTAAATCTTACACCAATCTTCGAAACACTTAAAACAACATCAAATTATCAAAACACTCTCGGATTTAAGCCTACAGTTTCTAAAACATCCGAATCCCACAAATGATCAAAAAGTCTATCAAACCTCATTTTAATGACCTGAAATTTTACACACACATTACAAATGATACGACTGACCTACTCCAATTTCCAGAATTCCATTCCGACTCTAATATCGAAATTTCCACTACCAACTGGAAAAGGCCAAAATTCTAATTTTGTCAATTAATGCCTAAATCTACCACGGACCTCCAAATTACATTCCGAGCATGCCCTAAGTCCCAAATAACCTCACGAAGCTACCCGAACCGTAAAAACAATGATCTGAAATCATTTACGCACAAGTCAACTTCCGATAGATTTTTCCTACTAAAGCTTTCCAAAAGAGACTAAGTGTCTTATAGCACTATATCCACCAACACGATACAATGAAATGTAGTTGAACAACACATAAGGAAGCTGAAATAGGGGAAACGGAACGATAACTCATGAAACGACCATCCAGGTCGTTACATCCTCCCCCTCTCAAACAATCAATCATCTTTGAACTGGTCAAGAAGCATACCTGAAGCCTCAAATAGGTGAGGATATATGCCCTGCATCTCCCGCTCGGTCTTCCAGCTAGCCTCCTCTCACGGTCAACCTCTCCGCTATACTTTCACAAAAATTATATCTTTTTATCTCAACTTTCAAACCTGCCGCTCCAAAATAGCCACTAGCTCCACATCAGAGGTCAAATCACCATCTAACTGAACTGCGGTGAAATCCAAAACATGAGACGGATCTCCAATAAACATTCGAAGCATAGAAACATGAAATATCGGATGCACACTCGACAAGCTGGGTGGTAAAGCAAAATTATAAGCCATTTTACCCTTACTCCGAAGCACCTCAAAATGACCAATGAACCGAGGACTCAATTTACCATTCTTTCCAAATATTATAACACCCTTCATGGGTAAAATATTCAGTAGAACCTTCTCCCAAACCATGTAATACACATCACACACCTGCCTGTCAGTATAACATTTTTGTCTCAACTGTGTTGTACGAAAGCCACTCGTGAGTCACCTTTACTTTGTCTAAATCATCCCGCACCAAGTTTGTACACAAAAGCCTAGCCTCGTCGTGCTCAAACAAACTAACAAGAGATCAACACCAGCTCCCACAAAAAGTCTCATATGGAGCCATCTGAATGCTCGACAGACAACTATTGTTATATGCTAAATTTACGAGCGGTAGGAACTAATCTCATGACCCTCAAAAATCAATGACACAAGCGCGCAACATGTCCTCAAATATCTGAATAGTGCACCCGTACTGCCGTCCGTCTGAGGGTGAAAAGTTGTGCTCAACTAAACCTGAGTACCCAAATCTCACTCTACGGCCCTCCAAAATTGTGAAGTAAACTGAGTGCCTCTATCTGAAATGATGGAAACTGGAATCCCATTCGGGCGAACAACCTATTAGATATAAATCTATGCTAACCGCTATGAGGAATACGTAATACACAGGAATGAAGTGTGTATACTTTGTCAGCCAATCAACAATCACCCAAATAGCATCAAACTTCTTCAATGCCCATGGGAGGCCAACTACAAATTCTATTGTGATCCGCTCCCACTTCCAATCTAGAATATCTATTTGCTAAGGCAAGCCACTCTCTCTATGATACTCATATTTCACCTGATTGTAGTTGAGACATCGAGCTACAAATCCCACAATATCATTCTTCATTCTCCTTCACCAGTACTGTTGTCTCTAATCCTGATACATTTTTGCAGCACCTGGATGGATTGAATACCGTGAGCTATGGGCTTCCTCAAAGATCAACTCCCGAAGCTATATACATTGGGAATACATATCTAGCCTTGCATCCTCAATACACCATCCATTACAAATAGTTACATATTTGGCATCGTCCTGCTGAACTTTGTCTTTCAGGACAAGCAAATGAGGATCATCATATTGCGCTCTTTGATACAATCAAATAAGGAAGATTGAGAAGTCACACAAGCTAAAACTCAAATAGGCTCCAAAATATCAAACCTCGCAAAACGATTGGCCAAGGCCTTAGCATCAATTCCAAGAGGCCTCTCGCTAACATGAATAAATAACAAACTGCCCATATTCACCGCCTTCATACTCAAGGCATCGGGCCACTATATTGGCCTTTCTCAGATGGCACAAGATAGTGATTTCATACTCTTTTAGCAGCTCCAACCATCTGCGCTGCCTCAAATTGAGATCCTTATATTTGAACAAGTGTTTGAGGCTACGCTGATCAGTAAACACCTCACAAGAAACACCATATAGATAATTCCTCCAAATCTTCAATGCGTGAACAATGGCAGCCAACTCCAAATCATGAACATGGTAGTTCTTCTCATGGGGCTTGAACTGATGAGAAGCATAGGCAATCAATCTACCCTCCTAATTCAAAACACACCCAATACCAACTCTTGAAGCATTAGAATACACTGTATATGAACCTGAAGATGATAAAAAAACTAACACTGGAGTTGTGGTCAAAGCAGTCTTGAGCTTATGAAAGCTTGCCTTACACTCATCTGACCACATGAAAGGAGCACCCTTTTAAGTCAATTTGGTCAAGGTGAGGTGATAGATGAAAATCCCTGAACGAACCGATGATAATAGCCTGCCAAACCAAGAAGGTTGCGAATGTCGGTGGCTGAGGACGGTCTGGGCCAACTCTGAACCGCCTCTATCTTCTTCGGATCAACTTGAATATCCTCACTGAACATAACGTGCCCTAAGAAAGCCACTGAACGGAGATAGACCTCACATTTAGAGAACTTTGCATAAATCTTCTTCTCTCATCCCTATATCTCTACAACACAACTCTCAAATGCTCCATATGATTCTCCTAACTAGCGAGTACACAAAAATATCATCAATGAGTACAATTACGAACGAGTTGAGATAGGGCCAAAACACGTTGTTCATCAAATGCATGAACACTGCTGGGTATTGGTCAGCCCAAACGACATCGCAAGGAAATCATAATGACCATATCGTGTCCTGAAAGTTTTCTTATGAATATCAGAGTCCCTAATCTTCAACTGATGATACCCTGGATGGAGATCAATCTTGCAGAACACTCTCGCTCCTTGAAGCTGGTCAAATAAATCATCAATATGAGCCAAAGTATACTTGTTCTTGATTGTCACTTTATTCAACAACTTGTAATAAATACACATCATCATCGTGCCATCTTTGTTATTCACAAATAGAAAAAGCGCACCACAAGGCGACGCACTAGGCCGGATATACCCCTTATCAAGGAGTTCCTAAAGTTGTTCCTTTAACTTTTTCAACTCCGCTGGTGCCATACGATACAGTGAATAGAAATAGGCGGAGTGGCCGACACCAAATCAATAGCAAAGTCAATATCCCTGTTTGGTGGCATGCCTAGCAGATCTGCAAGAAACACATCTGGAAAATCCCTTACAACAATAACATAATCAATAGAAGGAGTCTTTACACTGACTTCCCTCACAAAGGCTAAGTATGAAAGACAACCCTTCCCAACCATATGATGGGCTATCAGAAATGAAATCACCCTACTAGGGACAAAATCAGGTGAACCTCGCCACACAATCCGTGGCACACCCGGCATAGACAACGTCACTGTCTTAGCATGACAGTCCAATATAGCACGACACGAAGATAGTCAATCCATGCCTAATACTATATAAAAGTCCACCATACAAAGCAGTAAAAGGTCCACTCAGGTCTCTAGACCCCAAATAGTCACCACACACAATCGATATACACGGTTTACAACTATCGTTTCACCTACCAAAGTACATACACGAACAATTGTAACAAGATACTCACGGATCATATCAAAATAAAAAGCAAGATATGATGACACATATGAAAAAATGGAACCAGGATCAAATAACGCAAAGGCATCATTCTGGCAGACTGAGGCAATACTTGTAATCACGGTATCTGAAGCAATAACATCTGGTATAGCTGGTAGTGGATAGAAATAGGCCTAGCCACCACCTGATCAACCTTCCTCTCTGGGGCGACCCCTAGGTGACTGACCCCTAGCCTTGGCTACCTGGGCAGGTGGTGAAGTAAGTGGAGCTGAAGTCGAGGGATGACTCCGCTACTGTGACAGACTCTCAAGAAGACAAGGACACTTCCTACTCATACGTCCAAACTCTCCACACGCATAATAACTCCCTAGTGCGGGAAATAGGGACTGAAGGGAACCCTTGCACCGGAATGACCAGTGGAAGGACCTAGCATAGTAAAACCTTAAACCGATGGAGCACATAACGAACTATTGGCCGTTAGGGAATTGATTGATGAATGACCCTGATGTGCGATGTGAGACTTACGACATGAAAATGCCACGTAATGAACTGGGCAAGATAACAAAGCATGCCTTAATAAGTGGCCTCTGCCATGCTGAAACTGACCTCTCGAAGGAGCTCTACCAAAACTACTAGATTCCCGAGGCCTCTTGGCCTCCCTTTCATCGTCCTAAAACAAACTCAATCGCCTAAGCGATATCAACAATATCCTCAAAATTATCACATGACACCCTCTCCCTTGTCTTGAGGATCCAATGGTTATATATGAGACCGCCAATGAACCTCATAATCCTCTCTCTATCCGTAAGAAACAACCAATTAGCATGATGGGCTAATTCTGAGAACCTCATCTCATACTGCATCACAGCCATATCATGCTGATGCAACTACTCGAACTGCCTGTACAGCTCTTCCCAATGGGACTGTGGCACATACTTCTTAAAAAAGAGAACTGAGAACTGATGCCAGGAAAGAGGCGCTGCACCAACAGGCCTACGCCTCTCATAAGCCTTCCACCAAGTAAAGGCAGCTCTATAAGGCTGAAAAGTAGTAAATGCAACCCCACTGGTCTCTATAATACCCGTTGTATGAAGAATTCTCTAACATTTGTCCAAGAAACCCTAGGCATCTTCGCCCTCTATACCCCTGAAAGTTGGAAGTTGAAGTCTGCCAAAGCTCTCCAATCAATGCTGATAGTCGTCAGGCATAACTAGTATCACATAATCTTAAGCTGGTGCAGCCGGCTAGGCTGGAGGTGTCACAGGCATTTGAAGTCCTTGCACAACCTGCTCAGGTGTGCGAGTAACGGGAGTTTGAGTTCCTCCCTCGGTCTGAGAAGTAGATGCGGTCGTAGTAACTGAGAACTCGTGAGCCAGGCCAGTGGATTTAGACAAAATCTGATCTAGGACCTTATAAAGTCCTAAAATAACAATCAGCAAAGCCGGTGCCTGAGCCGGTCTTGCTGGAGCGTCCACAACTAGGACCTGATTATGAACTGGGTCAACTGGTGGATCTGCAAGTGCTTCCCTAGCTGGTGTGTGGGCTACACCCCTACCCCTACCACGACCTTGGCCACTAGTGTCCCCAACTAGTGGTACTGGTGGTCGTCCATCCTGACTGGTAGCACGCATGCTCAACATCTGTGAGAGAATAGAATAATAAAAGTTTAGTACCAGAATGAACTGATCCGCACGACAGGAATTTCAAGAATGTGATGTTTTTCCTAACGGTTCTGTAGCCTCCCGAGGATACGTACAAACGTCTCTGTATCGATCTGTAAGACTCTACTAAACCGGCTCATGACTCGTGAGACTTATGTACCCTAGGCTTTGATACCAATTTGTAACGAACTCAATTACCCCGGTCGTGATGGAGCCTATCACATTACTAGGCCAACGATAAATGACACAAACAATACTGCGATCATTTACAAATTCACTTTTTTAAACAGATTAAGTCACAACGCTTTTATTTTTACAATATTAAAGAAATACGTTGAATAAGTTCAAAAATACATCAACACAACCTGAATCTGGTCACTATTCATGAGCCACTAACTACACTCAACACTATTTGCTCAATACAAAACAAATCTGAAATATAAAGAACTAGGGTAGGAAGGAGGAAGGCAGGGCTGCGAATGTCGTGCAACTACATTGTGATCGTCGGATAAGACTCTGAGGGTGCTGGAAGCTCTCACTTTGATTCATGGGCACTTGCTTCTACAATAAGGTGCAGGGAGTAACATGAGTATGCCAACTTAGTAAATAACTAAAGCAAATAAAGTCTGAGTGCACTGAAAAGCATTTAAAACATATGCTTATAAAGAAAATCTCAACAGAAATATCAAGTCAAAATTTGCACCTTAATAGCCAATTATCTCGCAAAACTCTAGTTTTGAATAAAAATCCTTTAAAAACATTTACTCAACATTTTTAGTAGAGGCTCAGCATAAAAGAAGATTGAAAGCAGACAAATGTCATAAACAAGCCCTTCAAGAAAGTTATCACTCATAAGTATAGCCTCTCAGGCAAGCCTCTCAATCACTCGTGACTCAGCTCTTGTCAATCAATACTCACATTCATCACTCTTGCTAAATAGAAATCACATCATAATAATAATAACTATTGTGGCATGCAGCCCGATACGTAATATATAGTCGATTATGCTCACTAGGCTGTACAGACTCTGGAGAGGCTCCTACAGCCCAAGAGTCATATCGTTGTGGCGTGCAGCCCGATCCAAATACATATCGTTGCGGCTTGCAGCCTAATTCATATAAATATCACTGCGGTATATAGCCCGATCCATAGTTTTTATATAGTATCGTTGCGGCAAACAACCCAATCCAATATATATAATCCTCACCATTAGGGCCTCAACCTCTCTCAGTCATTAACCTCACGGCCACTCGGGCATATCAGTGAAAATCCGGGAAACTCAGCCCAAAGAGTTTTCATATATTAAGAAGTAGAGTGATGAAACCGGATTAAAATAAACAGGTAAACTTGACTAAGGTTAGGCTTTTAAATCAAAAAAGTGTGATGAAAGTAGAAAAATACCCCGAAGTGTCTAAACAGTTCAGCACATGGCCCCAAACATGGCATTCAACCCAAGTTAACAAATTCATTTCTTAAAACATGGATATCTTATACAGTATATCTAAATATACAACTATACAGTTGCCATGAGATGGACCAAGTCACAATTCCTATGGGTGCGTGTCCACACGTACATCACCTAGCATGTGTGTCACCTCATTTATCAAAACAGTATGAAATTTCGGGGTGCCATACCTTTTGGTCTTGATTTACAATCATTACTTACCTTAACTAGATGAAATACTACTGCGCGACACCCTTTCCTCTTGACTTGACCTCAAATCGCTTAAATTTGTCCAAAATCAAAATTATAACATCAATATATGCTAAGGTAACGAAGCCTATGCGAAAATAATTAAATTACATCAAAAAATCCAAAATTGGTCCAACCCTACCCTCGGCCCATGTCTCAGAATCCGATAAAAGTCACATTAATAGAATTCTTATCCTCGCACGAGTCTATTCATACCAAGAACATTAAAATCGGACCTTAAATGGTCCCTCAAGTCCCAAATTTTACCTCTCCAATTTCAAGCCATTACTTCCCCAGTTCTTCACCCTTAATCTCTTAAATTTCATGCTTAAAAACCTGACAATCAACATAGACTCGAGTTTTAGGTTCATAGAACTCAACTCAGTGGAAACCCCCTAGATTCCCTCTTCAAAACCCTCCAAAATGCTTCAACTCCGGAGAAGAATGGTGGTAAACAACTCAAATTTTGCGAAGGGAAACTTATATACTTTCTGACCCAGGGATGCTGCAACTGCAACCCATTTCTCGCTTCTGCAGTACCACTTCTTCGGTCTAACCAGCTGCATCTTCGGTTTCCACTTATTTCCCTAGGACCGCACCTGCGCCCATATACCCGCGGCTGCGGTCTCGCTGTGCATTACACCTCCTGCACCTGTGACTTCTAGTCTTCTCTCATATGGCCGTATCTGTGGCTGATCTAACACTTTTGTGATCCCTCACCCGCAGCTTTAGCTGCAAGCTCTAACTTCCAACTTCCCGATAACCATCTGAAATCATCCCAAGATCCCCTGGACCTAAACCAAAAGTACGAACAAGTCATATACAACTATTCAAACGTATAAAAATCTTCGAAACACTTAAAACAACATCGAATCATCAAAACACCCTCAGATTCAAGCCTAAGGTTTCCAATACTTCGGAATCCTGCAAATGATCAAATATTCTATCAAACCTCATTTTAATGACCTGAAACACACATTCAACGGACATTCTTCAATAATCGGAATTTCATTCACCTTGATATAAAAATTTCCCCTACCAATCGGAAATTGTCAAAATTCGAATATCGCCAGTTCAAGCCTAAATCTACCACGCACCTCTGAATTACATTCTGAACAAGCTCCTAAGTCCCAAGTAACCTCACGAGCTATTCGAATAATGAAAAGCTTGATCAACCAACCCAATAATACTCCAATAGTACCCCAAGCCCGAATCAACCAACATGATAGAATGAAATATAGCTAATCAACACATAAGAGAGTAGAAATAAAAGAAACTAAGGGGCAACGCATGAAACAGACTAGCCGAGTCGTTACAAAATTATAAAATTATAGTTATGAACGTATAGTCCCTTCTAATATCTTTTAATGTGTGGTTATTCTAAAAACTGAGATTTAACTTGAGACCTATGTCAACCTATTGTTGAAAGCATGTTGATAGTCTACTCTTGCCAACCTTTGTCATCTGGTTATAAATTTTAAAATTAGAAGTGAACATATATCTATCTTGTAAGTATAACGCTGTTGACATGTTGGTTCTCACTACCTGATTGGTGATATAATGTGCTCTAGCATTTTATAGATCATTTTATACTACTAAGCAACAACGTGATATTCTTTTTGGTTATTTGATGCATTACTAAAGAAGCATATTCTTGCTCTAATTCCCTATTTTTATTTTCTTTTGTTTTGCATGATACACTTGAGTTGCAAGGAATTCCAATGTGGGGACTCGACGCCGCTGCGGGACATTAAGTACTCATACCCCTTCAATTTCTCGTCTACTCCTAAAATATATTTGGGCTCTCGAGAAAGGAGAGAAGAAGAAGAGAGGATCAAACATTGGCTATCTAATGTTACTTTCCTGTGTTTATTTGCTAACTGTTTTATGCAATTTATTTGCTTGCTTCACTACTTGAACTCGTTTGAATTAAATTAGTTTGTTTGATCACGTAGAATTTGGCATCTGGACGTGATAACTTTAACACCAGTGCTAGCTTTTCATTAAGTAGTCCAATCTAAGACTTGACTACTGATTTAAGAGCATTTTGTAAGGTGTTTCGAGCTTTAAATTGGGAAGGAACTTCGTTTTTGTTTATCGGGTGTTAAACAAGTTTAAGGAAATCAGCTAAACTTTTATTTACAATAATCTACAAATCCTTTTATATTCTTTTTTTACAATGATAAAAGAACAAGTTCAAATTTTGTTTTCCTTTAAACACATATTTCTTTCAAGTACTAAGCGAGTGGATAGCTCCATACACCTTCCTTGAATTTTATTTTCATTGGATTAAAGAACTTTTGGGCATTAATATAATTTTTTCTCTAAAAGTTGAAGTTATCTCTTGAATCTTTAACGAGAGGTCAGATTTTAATGTCAAATAATGCTTTCCATTTGTTAATTTGTGCTAAGATGGGAAAACTATCTATAACATACACTTATAGTGTTAACTTTCTTTTACTTATATGCTTGAAGAACTATTTGGCTAAAATTTGTGTCCTAATTCACCATACAAATAATTATGTGGCGACTCTATAACTTTAATCAAGTTTAGAGTTGCCTATATGTTGTACCTTAGTTTAACCGTGTTATAATGGGGTATAACAACATGGTGACTCTCTTATATTAATTAAACCTCAGATAAGTTAATAAGTTATGCTCTAATTTGACACGTGTAAAAATGGGGTATAACATATGTTGTTGTTCCTCTTTCTTAAATAAGATCACAAACGACATGCGAAACATTGTGAGTTTGCACAGATATATAAAGGTCGCAATGACGACTAGGAGTAGCAAACGGGTGGGTCAGGTCGGATATGGTTCTGGTAGAAAATGAGGAATGGAAAAATGGATCAATTATCCAACCCGGTCCATATTTAATACGGATAAATAGCGGGTTAAATGGTGGATAATATGGGTTACCCGTGTTATCCTTGACTTCTTGTATATGATCACTCTTGGGAGAATTTTTAGTCTCTCTGACTTGAAGAACCCTCAATTTGAGGCTTTACAAATGTAAAAGTTAGAACCATTGGTTATTCATTGGTTACTCATTGATTATCCATTTTCTAAATAGAAATTATAATTCTTATCCATATTTGACTTTTTTTTAAAAAGTTCATTTTCCAACCCATTTTTTAATGGATAATATGGGTGATTAACTGTTAACGAGAGTAAGAATTCTCCCAAAAGTGATTATAAACAAGAAGTCATGGATAATATGGGTAACCTATATTATCCGCCGATTAACCCATTTTTTATTCGTAATAAATATGGTTCGAGTCGGATAATTGATTCATTTTCATTACCCGTTTTGAACCCGAACCATATCCGACTCGACCCGCCCGTATGCTTCTCCTAGCTGAGTTGTTCCCCATATGAGAGATCTGAGATCGATTTCCTTCACTAGTAGTCTCGTCAGTTAGAGCTTCTTGTAACGGGCTTACCTAGTATAATTTAAAATTCCTGTTTTGGTTGCGAGCTATTACAGATAGATAAGGTTATCCATTGCATACCGAAAGATAGAGACTGTGGATTTCCCAGGAAAAATTTCCAAAAAAAAAAATGTTTCGAGCAGAGGCTAGTTATAGTAGCCTATATTATGCGATGTAGATGCTATTTATGCTTGAAGTTATCATATTTGGGGTCAAGTATGTAGATACAAGGTCAATCGAGAATATCTCGGATGAAAACGAGCAAGAAAAGGCGAGAAAAAACTGAGAAATAGTGCACCACAATAGCGGAGGATCGCGGCTAGAACGCAGTGAAAGAAAAGCGAAAAATAGAATGTTCAAAAGGATCGCGGTCGTGCCACGGTTCGCCTGCGACAGTGGTCGTGCCACGGTTCGCCTACGACTGCGGTCGATTTGGAGAAGCCCAAGAAAGTTTAAGCGCTAAAGTGTATAGCATGGATAACTTATCCTAACCTTATATAAACTCAGAAAACTTGGCCAAATGAAGGTTAAGCTTATTTTTAGACTCAATTAGAGGCAAGAACAAGTCCGAGAAGATCAAAAACCATTAGAGTTTTTCATTCCTTTTGTTGTTATCATTATTTTGTGAATTATGAATGATTGTATGGTTTTATCTTGTATTACTATGAGCACCTAAACATTTAATATAGCGTTGATGGAAACAATCGCTAGAAGTATTGACTTAGTTTTATTATAATCAAGCCAAATTTATAATATAATTGTTCAAGTATGTTTTGTATGGTGATTATTTGAATGGGCCATTGATTAATCGTGCCTAATTTCTTTATGTTGCTTGAGAAAGAATATTAGGTTAGATTGTGTTGAACAACGTCGAAAAGATTCATTACTTGAATTTAAAAGTGGGGTTAGAGATAACAAAACTTTGGTGGGATAATTCAGAGCTGCTCAAGTTATCTGCTAGAGTAGTTCGAGAGAGTGATCTAGTAAATTAACATAGTCTATCGAGAGATAATTCTGGTAACCTAGAACTCATAATCCTCATAGAGTATTACAGCGAGATTGTATTAAAAGAGTTAAGAATTAAACTAGCAATTGGGGAAATCAATACCCTAGATCTTTTTGCCATTGAATTATCTTTAATTTGGAATATCGTTAATTTTAGTATCATTTTACTTTAGTTAAACAAAACCCAATATTTATTGATAAAAATCTTACATTCGGGAATTAATTGAGCTTGTACTAGAATCACTAAGATTTGTAATAGATAAGTTAGTTCCGTGAGGATTCGACTCCGGACTTGTAAACCAGATTATATTTGCAATGACCGCTTTGTATTCTATAAGGCATAGTTGGGCGTGATCAAATTTTGGCGTCGTTGCCGAGGAACTAACAATGCTATCTATTACAAGTTAGAAGTAGTGCTAGAATTATTAGTTAGATCAACTTTTTACAATGTTAAATAAATTTTTATTGAAATTATCACGTTTGAACTCCTGTGAGTTTCAGGTGTATGCCTAGAGATTATTCGAGGGCTGGTCAACTTCTTGAAGGACTCTCAGATCCTGAGAAAACATTCAGGGAATTAAACTGTGCCAACAAAAATAACAAACAATCATAACAAACACACCAACTCGCAACTAAAATGGACAATAGGGAAAATACCAATGCAAATGAATGGGGAACCTCTTGTGCCGGATGAAGGAGTGCCAAACGCAGCAGCGGTGGCACCTATTATGCCAGAAGATGTATTTTATGATTAGGCACAACCAACAATTGCTAACCTTGCCACCGCCATTGATGTGCCCCAAATACAAGCGGAGACATTCCAAATCACCAATAACATGCTGCATCTTCTACAGAATAAGGGGTTGTTCTCCAGGTCACACATTGAAGACCCTCAACAACACCTGAAACTTTTTTTGTCAATTTGTGTGACCCAAAGTTAGCCAAATGTGACCCATAAGCCATCAAGTAGTTACTGTTCCCATTCTTTGTGACTGGGGAGGCTCAGACTTGGTTGAATGTGCTCCCAATAAATTCCATTGCCACTTGAGAATAATTAGTCAAGCAGTTCCTGAACAAGTTTTACCCGCCCAACAAGACTGCAAGATTGATTAAGAGATATTGCAGTACAAGCAGCTGCCCACTAAGACCCAGTAGGAAACATGGGAAAGATTCAAAGGGATGCTAGTTACGTGTTCCCACCATGGTATTCAAGGCCAGATGCTCGGCTAGAGATTCTGCATAGGGTTAGTAGATAATTTAAACGCCAATGTAGATACTTTAGCTTTGGATGCATGATCGTGGCCTACTCAACATTACTAATTAAGCAACAAGAGAGGGTCAGAGCATCTTTTACCCAATTTTGGGCCGGAATCGATTTCCACAAAGAGATAGAATTAGAATCGAGTATTTATCTAGTGTAGGATTACGTATGTGTTGCAAATTACACTTCTATTCATTTTTGGGGTTTTTGTTTACTTCTACTATTATCATACTAAAAATGGTAATTTGGAACTGCATTATGCCAAGAGTTATAATGCTACGAGTTGTTCAAATAAGTTTAAAAGTCACTAGGGTAGCGACTTTCGCCTAGGTAGTCAATTGAGGGTACTTGAGTCTAAGGCATGTTTGACATATTTGGGGAGTATGTAATAATTTCATGACTTTACCCACTATACACCTCTCGGTTGGTTCGAGTGATTTTGTCTGAATTGACTTTCTCAAGAACATTTGGGTATAAAAATTTGCACAAGCAACTTGAGTTCAAGTCATGTATTACTCTCTTGAGGTTTTACCCTTTAATTGGGACTATCAATCTCTTGAGTACGCCCCAATTCCTTGTTGGACCAATTTCGGAGACATATGCTCTCTTTCTCATGAAGTGCTTAAGTCAACTCAAACCCAAACTAGTGTTTGCAACCACTAATTCGGAAATTAACCATGAAATTAGCCCAAATAACAAACACCCATAGTAAATTTAGCACTACAAGAATTTGACCTATATATTCATGACCGAAAAGGAACAGACAACCAAGTAGTAGACCACCTCTTCTGGTTAGAAGGGGCAAAAAAGGAACGGAGGTAAAAGATATAATTGAAACATTCCAAGATGAGCAACTACTTGCTATGACAATGAAGGAGGCAGCATGGTATGCTAATATTACCAATTACATAGCATGTGGCATTGTACCTCATGATCTCTCCTCAATTAAAAAGAAAAAATATTAGTGATTGTCGGGCGTATTATTAGGATGAACCTCTATTGGTCAAAATATGTGTTGATAACATGATTCCGCAGTATATGCCTGAGCAAGATCAGCCCTCATTTTTGTAGGCTTTCCATGCTTCGCCATATGGTGGACACTTTGGAGGAATTAGGACAATTGCAAAGGTTCTGGAGTCATACCAGTATTAGCTTACATTGAGCAAGGATGCCCATGTTTAGGTCAAAGGTTGTGATGAATGTCAAAGGACGGGAAACATATCCCGTCATCATGAGATGCCAATGACCATAATCCAAGAGGTGTAAGCACTTGACATGTGGGGAATCGACTTCATGGGGCCTTTCGTAAGTTCATATGGTAACAAGTATATACTGGTTGCTATTGACTATGTCTCCAAGTGGGTCGAAGAAGTTTCTCTTCTAACCAATAATGCGAAAGGGGTGACTAGTTTCCTCAAGAAAAACATCTTCGCTTATTTTAGAACCCCTCCCCCCTCCCAAGCCATAATCAATTATGGTGGCTCTCATTTTTTCAATATAGCGTTTGCACGCCTGTTGGAGAAGTATGGAGTTCGCCACAAAGTAGCTTAACTATACTACCCACAAACAAGCGGGCAGGTGGAAGTGTCCAATGGGGGGAATCAAATGTGTCCTCTCTAAACTATGGGCATACCTTACAGCCTTCAAAACTCCAATTGGTATGTCACCATACAAGTTGGTATTTAGAAAGACATGCCACTTTCCGGTTGAGCTCGAACACAAAGCACTATGGGCATTGCGGCAGCTGAACTTGGACATGGAGACAGTGGGTACCAACAGAGTTAATGGGTTGCATGAGCTTGAGGAATTTTGATTCTAGGCCTTTCATAGTGCCAGACTAGATAAAGAAAGGATGAAACATATGCATGACAAGCACATATTGGATTAGAACTTCAAACCCCAGAGAATTAGTGTTGCTATATTACTCATGATTGAGGTTGTTCTCAAGTAAGTTGAAGTCCCGATGGTCAGGACCGTTCAGAGTGGTGCAAATGTTCCCAAGTGGAGCTGTGGAAATCGAATATGAAGATGGGATGAACAAATTCACAATGAAGGGGCAGAGGTTAAAACATTACCTTGGAATGACTGAAGAAAAAAGGGGACAGCATGGTGATAACGTTGGAGGATCCCTAATACACAAATAAGGAGTAATGATATGAGCATACGTCGTGTCGCGACTTTAAATGAGGTGTTGCTTGGGAGGCAACCCATGTGTTCTTTTGTTTTTTTTTGTTTTAAAGTTGTACTTGATGTGTATGAAACTAACCATTTTATTAGTGTACATAGAAACATTGATGCATATAGGGAGAAGTTGGGGTCAAGAACCAACCACGAAAAGGCAAAAAAAATGAGAAAAGAAATCTCGAAAGCACGTGACCACGATCTCAGTGGGACCGCAGCCCCCGCGCGGCAATTTAGACCTATTCTGTTTCTAGGTCATCGCGACCGTGGTGGGACCGCGACACGGGTGCAGTGATTTATGACTATTCTATTTGTTGATCTTTTCACTACAACCGCAGTGGGACCGTGGTGCAACCATTGTGGGACCGCGATGCAGTCGTGGTGGCATCGCGGCGCGACCGCCAAGAATTCGACAAGTTTTCCCGCTCAGGTAAGTCCAATTAACTTTGTATATTATTTTATTTTTTCTATTATTTTTCTCCTGCTTTTTTTTAATTCTAAATAACCCCCTCCCCCACTCCCCTTTCTCACTCTAAAACCCTAACACCACGTCCCTTCTTCTTCCTCTTCTTCCTATCTCTCACAAACCCATTTCTCTCCCACACACACATGCACACTTCCGCCTCTTTCCTCCCCAACTTCCATTACACTCCACTTCCACAAGAATTAGGTATTTCATACTTTCCATATCTTTTCTTATCCCCTTCTATTTTGAAATATTAATGCTCGAATTATTTTAGTAACTATAGGTAAATTTGTGGTTATCTTTTTTTTATTTTTAGTACGTAATGTGTAGAATATTTTAGAGAAGGACATGGTGTTTTTATGTGAAGTTAATTGTGGGTGGGATGGAGTTGTGAAGGGATAGTGGTTGATTTTGGGGTAGATTTCATGCTTCCATGGGATAGATGTGTTAAATAATAGTTCCATGCACACCAGGTTCTTGTGAAATCCCGAATGGCGCTGTAATGGCTAATGTGACCATAATGGTGGTGAAGTCTGAGTAACCACCCAGAGTTCACACAACTCAAACCCTCACTAATAGTACCCTTTGTATTGTCAGGTACAATGCATTAGTCAAGGAAAAGACTTGTCAGAGTTTCGAGCTCAGGCTAGTTCGGACCAGTTTGATCGCACTCGGTTTGCCTCGAAAGAGGCTCAAGATAGGTTTAATTCTGTTTCATCCAAGAAATTGTTGCTTGAAGTACATATTCACAGGCATGCCTTGCGAATTGAATGCCCAAGTATCTATGAAGAATTGAGGAGGCGTCAGCTGGACACCTCTTTAATGAACCGGGAGAGGGCAGTGTACTGTTGGTCCGGGAATTTTATGCGAATTTCTCATAACATATTGATAGTGTTGTCAAGGTACGAAATACCCTGGTGGATGCGTCTCTTGAGGCCATCCGTCGAGTGTACAGGTTGTAGGTATTCACTGGAGAGACGGATTATTACCACGATTATCAACGCCCACATATTTGGTGGCAACCAATTGTTTAAACAATCCGTCTAGCTGGTCGAGATCCAATATGGATAAAGTAGAGAACTATCCTGAACTCCCAATCTCTCACTTGGGAAGCTAAATGTTGGCTAACAATCATCAACAACCATTTGCTGTCATCCAGCAACACCACAGATGTTAATAGGCCAATAGAAGGAGCGACTTATTAATTTATGACCCAACAAAATTTTTATGTGGCCCGACTCATTCAAGATGAAATTTTCAATCGCTCCCAAAAATACTCAAAGGGTTCTACTTCCTTTCCCTGGTCACCAAGTTGTGTTGTGCTTCACGAGTTCCTCAAAAACCCATAGTAGATGGGAAAGTGCCATTTAAAGCCCCATTCAAGGCTAGCAAAATCACACTTGAAAAAGAGTAGGCTGTAGCGGATGATGATGATACTGATGATGATAATGAGGGAGCTATGCATGCTGCCATCCCACCTCGGCAGATTGCTGATGAGGTTGGGCTATCATAGGTCTACCGTAGTACCCGAATGACAACCTTGGAGCAGCATATGGCTCACCTACACACTTCAGTCACTTAACTAAGTGCTAGAGTTTACAATTTGGCTACTTAAAATTCTAGGTTAGAGAAAAAGATCACGGGCTGTCTTCGGGTGCTCTGACGAGCGTGTCACGTAGATCCTAGCACCGTCTCCGATCAGTACTGAACACCTATGAAATTCGCTTTCCTTACTCTGCTTTAATTTCTTTGAAGTGAAAACATGCCAAATCTTGTGTAGGGTGGGGGGTGATTATTGTTGTTGTACAATTGCATTGATTTGTTTGGTACTTTTAGTTGTTGCTAATTAATTTCAACTTGGCCGATGACGGACACCTCTCGACGGGTCTCTTGAGGTACTTAAGTTGAGCAAAACAAAAAGATTTTCTTCACTTAGTTAGTGTATTAACTCCCCCTTGATTTTTCTTTAAACCATGGTTTTTTCCAAGGGTTTCCATTTCAACCGGGTATAGTTAGTATTTTGTTTTTTGTTTAGGAATTTTAGGGAGAAGAAGAATAGAGATAGTTTTAATGTGACACTTAGGCTTATTAGTTGATTCTAGAAATAAAACCTTAAAGTGTGTGTTCTTGAGTTGGCTTAAGCAGCTTGAGCAGAGTGTCTGATGGTCCTAACTAAATTGAGTCATGTGCCATGTGTAAGTGGGGCTTTGTGTAATCTATGCTAACACTCGATGCATATAACTTGTCGTATGTGTGTACGAAGTGAAATGGGAGTCTTAATTTGTCCAGAAAGTGATATAGGTGTTTCCTCGTTGAACCTATCAATATATGTTTTCACCTACCTGATTATACATATCCTAGTTACCCCATTTGAGCCTGTAATCCTGTTTCTTTGGCAACCACCTTACAAGCCTTACCGAAGTTTTGAATTGTCTATATTTTTTAACCCTATCACCTCTTAGAAGCATTTGAATTGTAATAAATATGGAAAAGTTAAAGTGTGGGTAGTTGGTTGGGCTTTTGAGTGGAGCTAATCAAATAAGGAGAAAGGTGCATCGTGTCAAAAAAAAAAAAAGAGCCACTTGAATTAAAAAATAATAATTTTCTTTTGCTAAGTGGTGACTCTTGATGTTAATGTGCTTAAAGAAATAGGGATTTAACTCAATCATGTAAAGGTAGAACGAACGTATGACAAAGGTATGGTTTTAAAAATGAAAGATATATTGAAGTGCTTAGAGAGGTGTAGCCACTATACCCATATGTATCCAACCTTTCTCACAACCAATATTACAATCAAATAAAGACTTACTTGATTCTAGAGCAAATGAGCTCGATTAGTCGAGTATTATACTATGGGCAACCCTATTGTGCGTTGTTTGTGGCATAAGAATTTCTTTGTGAGAGTGGGTGGAATCTTATGTATTTTAATTCCTCAGTGTGTGAATTACAATGACCATGATGCAACTCTCTTTTGCGGTGAGTAGGCACGTGATTCATGAAGGGAAGGTAAGTCTAGACCTCTGACTTAGAAATGAAAGCTGGTTAGGGACATTACGTGGCTACAAAGAGAATTCACTCTTGAGGTTAGGATGTTATGCTATGGTAGTCTATCTGTGTGAATTATTCTTGGTATAATGAGTAGGGAAGTGAACCAATGATGATTAGGGCTATAAAGTGTGGTTTTGTTGCTAGATGACTAGCAACAAGTGTGCGGTGTTGAGTAGCCTATATTATGCGATGTACATGCTATTTATACTCGAAGTTAACCATATTTTATTGATATTTTAAATGCTAAATGATAACAAAATGCTTTAATTGAGGTTTATATGCTTTGCAAGAACTACTCTGAGTTAGGAGGAGGATATAGAGTACTTTGGGCTCAAGTATGTAGATACAAGGCCAATCGAGAAGAGCCCGGATGAAAATGAGCAAGAAAAGGCGAAGAAAAACCGGAACACCGCGAAAGAAAAGCGAAAAACAGAATGTTTAAAATGACCGCGGTCGTGTCGCGATTGGCCCGCGACCACGGTCGATCTGGAGAAGCCCAAGAAAGTTTAAGGGCTAAAGAATAAAGCTGGAAAACTTATCCTAACACTATATAAATTCAACAAACTCGTCTAAGCGAAGGTTAAGCTTGTTTTTACACTCAATTGGAGGCAAGAACAAGTGTGAGAAGATCAAGATACTATTAGAGTTTTTCATTCCTCTTCTTGTTATTATTATTTTGTGAAGTATGAATGATTTTATGATTTTATATTATTTTACTATGAGTAGCTAAACGTTTAATCTAGGGTTGATGGAACCAATTGTTAGATGAAGTTTTAACTCAGTTTTATTATAATCAAGCAGGGGTTATTATATGATTGTTCAACTATGTGTCGTATGGTGATTAATTGAATCAGCCCTTGATTAATCGTGTCTAATTTCTTTGTGTTGATTGAGAAAGAATACTAGGTTAGATTGTTATTGAACAACACTACTTTTGGGTAATTAAAAAGATTCATTACTTGAATTTAAAAGTGGAGTTAGAGATAACTAAACTTTGGTGGGATAACTCAGAGCTGCACAAATTATTGGGTAGAGTAGTTCGAGGGAATGCTCTAGAAAATTATCGTAGTTGATTGAGAGATAGTTGCGATAACCCATAGCTCATAATCCTCATACAGTATTACGGCATAGCAAAAGAGTAAACAATTAAACTAGTAATTGGGGAAATTATTAACCTTGATGTTTTTACCATTGAATTATCATTAATTTGAAATATCGTTAATTTTAATATCATTTTACTTTAGTTAAATAAAACCTAATATTTATTGATAAAAATCTTGCATCCGGGAATTGCTTGAGTTTGTGCTAGCATCACTAAGATTTGTAATAAATAGATTAGTTCCCTAAGGATTCGATTCTGAACTTATAAAACCGAATTATATTTGCACGACCGCTTTGTCTTTTATAAGACTTAGGTGGACGTGAACAGCTAGCAAGTTTGCAAGAAAATAGCAGACAATATACATTCCGTGTTCCAAAAAGTATAAATATATTTCTTTTTTAGTCCATTTAAAAAAATGACCTATTTCTATATTTTATAATGTAACTTTTAAATTTTATTTTTATCCTAAATAAATGATGTATAGTCATATAAATGTCTATATCATCTTAGACCACATGTTCTAAAAAATTTTAATTATTTTTTAAATTTTTATGCTCAGTCAAATGAGTTTATTTTTTCTGAAATGGAAAGAGTAAGATTTAAGTGGTTCGCAAATTTTATGTCTGAGTGTTCTAATATTTTTCACTAATTTGCGTGATCATCTATGAGTCATTCAAATTTATAACAGTCGCTCGTAAAAAAACTAACATACTCTACCAGTATAAAGTATGATTTATCCTAATCTTATGACTTTTCACCTAAACAAAACTTAATATCGTTGAATAATTATCAAAGTAATGCTTCCCTCGTTTCACTTTATATGATACTTTTTTTATTTTGTACGTTTCAAAGTATGTGGCATCATTATATTTATATAATTTCATAATTTTTAAAATTTATATATTTTTATTACTCGTATTATAACTTGTTTGCTTTTCTTTCAACAATTTTTTTTAGTTATTTTCATCATTACTTGTAATATATAATATAAGTGAAATTACTATACTAAACTCCTGTGTCAGACTGTCAAGCAAAATATTAAAGCTGAAGGAGTATTTCGTAAGCTAGTTCGACAAATATCTTTATTTGTGCATAAATATGGGCTTGAATTTTTACACAATTCTGATACCACGTAAAGACAGCCCTGTCTTTACCGGTAAAAATAGTACCGTATAGTTAATTTTTGGATTAATTATTTAAAAATAGTCAATATTTATTAAGTTAATTTTATGGCAATAGAGACCGGTCCAGCATAATATACTGGAGTTCAGTGCACCTGTGTATAAACTCTGGCATATTATGCTAGAAATCGTTATATTTTGTAGGCTCCAGTATAATATAATGGAGACTGGAGCACCTGTGTCCTAAACTCCAGTATATTATGATGGACCGGTATACTTGTTGAAACTCCAGTATATTATGCTGGAGTTATCGTATACTTATGCTAGAACACCATCATATTATGTTGGAATTCTAGCATACATATCATGAAACTCCAGTATAATATGCTAGAGTTCAAGTATGCTTATACTGGAATTCCAACATAATATATTGGAATATTTTGGGTTATAAACATTATTTTCGTCATATTTACTTTTATGTAAAAAATAGTTAAATCTTAATAATTTTTAAAATTAAACTATTTTTAAACGGATAATTATAAATCTCATTATTTTTGAATTTCACCTATCCTTTTGTTTCAAAAGTACTCCAGTAAATCTTTTGAAAAAAAAAAACCGCACTCAAAAATTAGGGAGAGTCCCTTTTAGGCTTTACGGATTTTGTTTGCCTTTAGTCGGCAATGAAGACGACAAAACGAGTAAACCAAAAACCATACTATTAGCGGCCATGTTGTGAAAATATTCTTTACTAAAGAATCTTTAGTACGCTTTTTGGGGGAGGGATCATTCAGTAACTATGGAAAAGTAGATATGCTAATCTTAGGTTAAAAACTGCTCTCGAGCATTACCGGTCCACTTATAGTGCTCCCAATATTTTTTAGTGTTTTAGTTAGTTTGACTCAATATAAAATTTAAGAAAAAGAAAATAAATTTTAAAATTTGTGGTCTTAAAAGATTAAGAGGTAAAAGGTTTGTGGTGCTATACCATTTGCGTGACTATAAAAGCTTCTCATTAAAGGCAAAAAGGGTAAAATGAATAGTTTAAAATTGAATTATTTTTAAATTTAAAAATGTGTCATTTATTATGGAACAGAGTAAAAATGGAAATGACTCATTCAATATGAAACGGATGGAGTATTTTTTATTCAAAACCGGTAAAAATCAGAAGACGTCAGTCATTTGAGAAAATAAAACAAAAAAGTACGAGCTCATAATTTTTTGTGTGTCCTTAAGGAATTTAATACCCTTATAGTTGTTCAAGGTTTTAGATTAATTTCTCCATGGATAAAACGGAATAACTATTCTAGGATCCTCCCTATTTATTGTTAGAACATGCACAGCGGAAGCAAGCATAAACACAGGTATCACAAACATGTAAACTAGACAATAATTTAATTACATATATTAGAAGCACTAACCTCCCGAAACTGTTGCACAAGTCCTTCACAGAGCAAGAATCTATGACTGCAACCTTCTGCTATGTACCTAGTAAAGCTTTTGGACAAAAATATTTGTGTCACGCACTAAAACCACGTGAGCGGTACCCGGTACTCTACCTAACCCGAATGAACCATCTTATAAATTACTACTCATCTATATGCCTAATAGGGGATATGAAAGCCTCTTCAAATACAATCATCTTAAGATGTAACCCAAATCATAAAAAAAATATCCTTATGCAACTATTTTACTTCGAAAGAAAACTTCAAAAAGGTAGGAGAAAGTTTCATTCATGCATGGCATATGAGTAATTATAGGATTACAACCCAAAATGAATACTACTATTGTCTATGAAATCTCTATGACACAGAATGACAAAGCCAACCAATGGATAACTGTATTGGGAGAATCTGAGTATACATATAAAGATGACGTATCAAGATACATAGAATAGTCAAAGAGTTATTACTGTCAAAGAGGCACGAATAGCAACAGACACGAGCAAGGGCAAAGGAAGAGGCACAGGTAGTTATTCAAATGACTCGTCACCCGTACCTATTCAAGTCATTTAGATCCGCGAACTAGGAGGAGTGAATATGATAATATATGGGAGTGCAGATATAATATTTAATGAGTGTTGAATACTCAATTCGTTAGAAAGTCTTTATTAAATATAATGATTGTATAACGTAGCATTTAATGTTCTGAATTACTCATAATAGTCTTATTATGTCAAAGTCAAAACGTATGTCTCTCAAGTAGCTATAAAAGGGAGAACACTATCTCAATATACCTTGGTTTACTTGTTTTTCTTTCGATTATGTTCTTGCTATTCAAATTACATCCTTATACATATTCTTTCGATTATCAGTAATCTTTTATTTTTTGGTTAAACAAATTTATTTCGTTACCGAAAATCTAATAGTCTATTTTATTTTAGCCTAAATTCTCTTGTTGCATTAACCATGTCGACCAACAATGACAATATTCAAGGAAACCAAGAGAACCAACATCATCGGGCAGATTAACACTTTGATCCCTTCACCGCGAGGCTCTCCACAGCGATCTCGTGAGGTTACTCCTGATGGATTCATACAAACGAGCATGCTCAATTTGAAAATGCTGACATTATCGATAAAGCATTCCAAAAATTCATTGTTACACAAGTCAATAAGGCTCTTGAAGCATTTGCTAATCGTTTACAAGTTGTGACACTCACACACACTCCAAATAATAACATTTTGGAGAACCCTCGCTCCGGACTTGTTAACTCAGGTAGCAGTGGAACTCCCAGTGAGTCACAGGAGGGAGAACAAGGTAATGTAATAAATTCTGTTTTACAAAATTTAGCACTAACATTGCAGAAATAGCTCAAAAAGCAAAGAATATGCATAGAATAAATATCTAGGGTGCCACCCATAATCAAAGGGATAGATATGGATGCATATTCACAATAACCCTAGAAGCTAAGTGTTGCTCCCCTGCCAATTCCGAAGAAATTCAAAGTTTTTGACATTCCAATATATGATGGAACAGCACACCCATGCGACCACGTGACTGTGAGCATATGATTTTTGCCTCGTTGAAATTACTCCTACAGAATGCTCAAGCTTAGGTTTTTGTTTATTATTATTTATTTTTAGGACTTAATTGCGCATATCAGTGTGTGTTCTTCATTGATGCATGCACGGAAATCATAAAAAATACAAAATTGGATAAGCATTTAGGATTTAATTTCACATGTTTTTTGTTAAATTAATTGGTAATTAAGGTTTATTTTGTGAAATATAAAATCACAAAAATCAAGTAGTTATTTGGGCATTTTATTGTTTAAGCATTTTATGGTTAATTTCCCTTTTTTGCATTTTTGATTAACTTTGCACATTAGGTAGTTATTAGTGTGATTTAGCCTAATTAGAAATTTAAAAAAAATAAATTTAGGAAATAAATAACAAATAAAAAAATAGGTTTTTAAATATTTAACCCAGGCTTGCCACAATTGGCCAAACCTGGGTGGCCCAAATATTGAACCCTTTTAATATACCCAAGACCCAGCCCAATAACCCGTCCATGATCCGGTTCGTGTAAGAGATGCCCCAAAACGACACCGTTTTGGGGCGATCAATCTCAGCTGTTTATCACAACCAATCCAACGGCCTTGAAACCCCTACCCCAATCCCATATATATGTCCAAGCGCTCGTGTATATTCAGAGACCAAAGCCTTCTTCCTCGTATCTAACCACGCCGTTGTAACGCCACCCCGCAGCCACCATATATCCGCCCAAAACAACCACAATGCCGCCGTGGGAAATTGCCTCACGGTGGCGGCCGACCACCAAGAAGCCCCAAATTACACCACCGGATCCTCTCAACCTCCACGTTCCCCTCCTTTCGTTAGCTCCCCTCAAACACCTCCCCAACTCGTCGAATATTCGACAGAAGAGTCGCCGGTTCCACCGTCTCTTGTGAGACTAACCCCAAATTGACCCAAAATAACACAATTGGACTGCCTCTTCTCCCTCTTCACAACCATCAAAGTCCCTTCCTTCGAATCCTCATGGACCGTTTTGAATATCAAATCAAAATTTAACCCAAACCCTAAACTCACCAGAATCACCTGAAATTGTCCCCTGGTGACCATCTCACATTCCCACCCACAACCCTGCAACCCACGACCCTTAGCCTGACACCCTCCTCATTTCCGACAATGAGACAAGGGTTTCAAAAGACCAAAGACCATCTCAGAAAAGGTCGAAGAACCTTGAGACTTGAAGGAGTTTGATTTTAGGGTAATAACACTTAAAAGAAAGATAAGTTTCCTTATTTCTCTTCTGAGTGTTTTAATTTTCCTTTGTCTATCTTTTGATTGCTTTAATTTCTTGGATTCTTCTTTAGTTCCCTTCTGAGTATTTCAATGTCCTTTGTTCTGTCTCTTAGTTGTTTTAATTTGTTTAGTCTTCCTTAGTCCTAATCTGAGTGTTTAATTTCCTTTGTTTGTCCTCTAGTTACTTTAGTTTCCTGTATTCCTCCTTATAATTGCTTTAGTTTTCTTCTGAGTTTTTCTTTTTAATTTGTTTCGACCTTGTAATTGTCTAATTGTTCTTCCTTAGTTCTTTTCTGAGTGTTCGTCTTTTTATTGTTTTCTTGTTCGTCTTCTAATAAATTTAAGTTCCTTTATTATTTCTTATAATTGCTTTAGTTCTCTTCTGAGTGTTTCATATGTCTGTCCTTATAATTGCTGTATAGTTTCTTTTGGTTCTCTTCTGATTGTTTTTGTTCTTCTTTTCGTTTGCTTCTAAGTTTCATCAATTTTGATATACAAAGGCATGCATTCTCATTTACTTGCCTGTTAGGTTTTTGTGGTTAGTGACTTCCTTCCTACTACATGTTTCGGTTTTAAGATTGGATGACTTGCTTTAAAAAAGTCTGCTTGATATTCAAATTCATGATGGTCCTTGAATAAGCATGCTCTGATTTTTCATTTCTTCTGGTCCCAAAATCGATTAGTATCCATGTGCTTCTGAAGGTTGTGATAATTGGTTTCATCTTTGTTTCTGAGTAATTAAAGTCCACATTGTAATATTTGCTTGAACATGTATGCTGCATTGATTAAATCCTGACCCTTGGTCATTTGTTTTGCATAATTTGGTATAAATCTGCAATTAAAAGCTGGCCATGAATAGCAATTTAGTATTGATCCTAATTGATAATAATAATCTTGGTTTATGAATTGAAGTAGTTAACTAGGGTTAGTTTCTAACAAAATAGATAAGTACAGGGGTTTGAAACACATAAGCCAGTAATTAAGAAAAGGGACAGGAGTATTAAGGGCATTTGAATAAAGGAAATCTTGTAACAAACTCCTGGAACATTCTAGTGAGGGATCCAAGTATAATTTCTGCCTCAAAACTTGAAACACAAGTTAAAAAATTAAGGATCATTTAGGCAAATCTGAAAATGGGTGAAGGACTAAAACGAAAACAAAAAGATTTTGTTGCCCTAATGGTTTTTGTTATAAAAGGAACATCTCATCATTTTCAGGGGGGATCTTCTGAAAGCAGTTTCGAGAGTTAAAATACAACTTTTTAGATATAGATACACATTACACTTTCGTACATTATTCAGCTGAAAAATCCTTTTCAAGCTGGTTCCTCCGATCAAGCCTTCTTTAATAATCGAAGTTTTAATCAATACAAGTTGAGGACGGATTGATTAAATGTGCATTTTGAGCTATTTTGGATATTTGTTTTCATCTCTTTCCTCTCAAAACTTCCTGAGCTCCTGGGTTTGCTGGTTATTTGACTGTTGTGCTTGCTTCTACTCGCTTAATTTGCTCATAGAATCTTCTTTTCTGCTGTAATTCCAGCTATCATGCTCACTAAAATCTGGAAAGCATAGCTGTACATTTTCGAGATCAACATTGATAATGAAGATGATCCCATTTTTGCGAAATTATAAATGTTATTTATTTCAGTAGTGTTTCTAGTGTTATAGTACGCATATGCTTGTAATAATGTTGGACTGTACTTGGATTATAACCTTAATTTGATTAGCTTTCAGTAAGTCTACAATAGTTTAGTCCTTGATTTACTTAATGTTCATGATTTATGTTGTAGTAGAGATTCGATAGTTGTATATATATACTCTGAACGATGAGTACTTCAACCTCTTTCATTAGACTCCAAAATAGAAATTTGAGTTATAGCTTATTAATTTGTCAGTATAAAATCATTATCAGTATGTTTTAAAAATGATTAGTTATACAATGTTAACAGTTGTAGTATAGCAAATAGAAATGTTGTTATCAGTATCTATGATGGACTTGTAGTCCAATGTTATTGGGCTTAAATGAAGGCCCAAACTGCTATTAGTTATGAAATATGAAGAAATGCATTCCCTGGGCTCAATGTCAAAGGAGGCCCAAATTGTAAAACCAGTCATGAATGAGGTTGAAAAGTATAGGTACTAAACCTCCTGTTGAATGTATCATTCACGTGAAATAGTTAGGATTTATTTTAGAGACACGAATAATAGAAAACAATACTCATTTTAGGTTGCCTTTTTAAAATTAAGTGAGTTGCGCTAACATAATCATGCACTACGTGGGTTCCTTAAATGTAATAAGAAATGCCTACAAATTTGGAGGTGTTGTTTAGTGAGTTTCACGGTCTTCCACTAATTTTCCAATGCGTAGTTGCTATAGGCGCGATATTTAATAAGATACAACAACAACAACTACCCAGTATACTCCCACCAGGTGGGGTCTGGGGAGGGTAATATGTAGACAAACCTTACCCCTACCCGAAAGGGCAGAGAGGTTGTTTCCAATCGACCTCCGGCTCATAGGATTAAAGGAAAGACAGCATTAAAACAAAAACCAAGACAAAGACAAAAACAATAAAGCATTAGTAACTCCAGCAGAAATAGCGTAAATAATTATCTAAACATAAGAAACATAAATACAATCGCATGCAATAATATCATACAGTAACTACCATAACTAACATCCATATGGGGGACATAAGCTAAAACACAAATCATCTATGGGTAACCCTACTGACCCACACCCAACCCCGGATGAGGCGTACGAAAAACTCTAGGAGCCCCTATCCTACAACCCTGATTCTAGACCTCCAGACTTTCCTATCAAGGGTCATGTCCTCGGAAACCTACATTCTAGTCATGTCCTGCCTAATCACCTCTCCCCAATTCTTCTTAGGCCTCCCTCTGCCTCGCCGACCGCCAACAATCTCCAGCCGCTCGCAGCTCCTCACCGGGGCATCGGGACTTCTTCTCCGCACATGCCCGAACCACCTCAGCCTCGCTTCTCGCATCTTCTCATCCACTGGGGCCACCCCCACCTTCTCTCGAATAACTTCATTCTTAATCTTATCTAGCCTGGTGTGTCTGCACATCCACCTAAGCATCCTCATCTCCGCAACCTTCATTCTCTGAACATGCGAGTTCAGCACTCCGCCCCATACATCATCGCATGTGTAACCACGGCTCTATAGAATTTCCCCTTGAGTTTGTGTGGAACTTTTTTGTCACACAGGACTCCTGATGCAAGCCTCCAATTTGACCACCCCGCTCCTATAC
The DNA here is from genome assembly GCA_034376525.1 of Nicotiana benthamiana. Lineage (NCBI taxonomy): Eukaryota > Viridiplantae > Streptophyta > Magnoliopsida > Solanales > Solanaceae > Nicotiana > Nicotiana benthamiana. The sequence goes on from CM067326.1 coordinate 6,282,249, forward strand.
GATGAGTGACGTCAACGTGAATCTCTCCGTCCCCCTGAATCACAGACCCAAGATATTGGACAATGTCCCTCTTGGCGATGGCCTGAGAACCAATCATCACGTCCCTTCCTACTTCGCTCGGCTCGGCGCTAAACTTGCACTCCAGGTAATCTGTCTTAGATCTGCTTATTTTGAAACCTTTAGACTCGAGAGTATGTCTCCATACCTCTAACCTTTCATTAACACCGACCCTCGTCTCATCTATCAATACTATGTCATCAGCAAAAAGCATATACCAAGGAACATCCCCTTGAGTGTATTAATGTGACCCAAATCCAAGTCTCAACGATATTAAAACGTGCCGAGAACCCGGGTGCATTTATGTGACGTGGTTTGAGACGTGTTTTAACAACGCTGCAAATACCCCTAAAATGAATAAAGTAGTAAATAATTTTAAAAGTTGCATTGTAGTATAAACATATATAAAATTAGTAAATAAGCCATTTATGATAGTTTAATCGAGCGTGCTAGAATCATGGTATCCGGGGGTGCCTAACACCTTCTCTCGGATCAACAAAATTCCTTAGAATTTCTGGTTCGCATACTCCAATTGGGAAGTCGAACAAATTTCCTCGATTTCGAATTCTAATATTAACCGGCGACTTAGGACACCAAAAACCAAGCCTATCCCAAGTGGTGACTCTTAAATAAATAAATAATCTCATTTCGAATAATGTCACTTTAATTGGAAAAACTCCCTTATACATTTTTACCCTTCAGGGTAAGTGTGTAGAAAAGGAGGTGTGACAGCTCTGGCCACTCTGCTGGGGATCGAACCCTGAATCTATGGTTCAGGGTTCAAGAATTCAAGCTTAGAATAACTGTTATATTTGGCTTTATTTGATATCATTACATGTTTTGTGCTAAGTGCTAACTGCTTTACCACTTTGATACTACCTGAATTGTACACATAAACTGGTACGAAACCCTTCACTTCTCATCTCCGGGGATGTGCTTACTGGTTGAGACTCCCTATTCTGTTAGTGTCATACCCATAATTACGAAAGAGGCTGGACAAGTTACTAAACCGGATGGCCTTTTTATTTCCGGTACGTAGCCCCCTCCTTGACTCGAGTTGTCCGCTCGGGTGCACAGTCTAGACCCTATACCTATGTTTTTCACTTAGAATGAAAAAACCTCATACCGGATCCCTAGTAGGAACGTTTGTTTGCATCACGTGCATTGGACTTAGGGGATTCAACATAGGGGTTGGGTTAGTCTAGGACAGGTGACCCGAAATGAAAAGACCATCCTGGCATATTACGTGCTACTTGTGCATTCACTTGCTTTGGATTCGCATGTTGACCAACATAAAATCTAAGAGTTATTGAGATCATTCATTTGCAAAAACAACCAATGCCTAAATAGTGCCGGAATGCTGTCGAATTTTTCAAAAAAAAAAAGAAAAAAGCAAATAAAAAACAATAGAAAAAGAAATTGCGAAAGCTTTTCAACTATATTTTTGGTTTTTGATAAATTGTTTCAACTGGGTCCAACCTTCAAAAATGCTAAAACAAGAAAAAAAATATGTTTTTATCCACATGTTTCGAAATAAATCGGGTGATGCCATTACTACCGGAAATAGACGAATATTACCGCAAGGGCGCCGGAAGGCTGATCTCGCACAAATGGCCATCTCCGAGTCTTATTTTTTACGGGAAAGCGAGCAAAGTCTAAAACCTTCCTTTGGAGGTGTTGCAAGGCCGTATTTGCAATGCCGGTCCTTAATTTTAAGAAATGAATTTTACAAAATGTCGGTTCTAATATTTTGAGAATACTAATTCGCCTTATTAAATGTGCAGAATGAGCACGATAATGAACCAATTTCCCTTGGAGTTGCGACAATGGTGGAATGATCTGAGGGAAGCAGGAGAGAAAAGGGTCAATGCACATCTGGTATGTTCAAAATTAGCTCAAGGGGAGACATGATAAAGGCCTTAATTACATTTTGGGACCCGACCCACAGTTTCTTCCACTTCTCGAACTTTGAACTCACCCCGACATTGGAGGAAATGACTGGATTTATCGGGATCCCTAAAATCCTTTTAAGACACTAATACATGATTGCACCAAGAGCCCTTGTCATGCACAAATTCCTGGATTCCTTGAAAATCAGCAGAAATTCACAACCCCGACTTATCAGCCGGCTTTTGCACTCCGCAATTTATATATCAGAGGAATGGCCACATCAGAGGATTCAATAACCCCGAAAATCTTGTTTGTAGCAAAGGAAACCAGCTCAAATGGGAGGAGTATCGATGTTTTGCGTTCATGGTGTTTTTTTGGGTCTTATGGTGTTCCCACGAAAGGATGAGAGGCACTTTAATGACCTAGGCTAAAAGTACCCTCGCTCCAATGATCTTGTCAAAAATCTTCCGTGCTCCCACCGCCTATAAAGCAGGAAGAGACTTCTTTGAGGGATGTAACTTGCTGCTACAAATATGGATGATCAAGCATATATGCCAATGACCTCGGTTCATAAATTACGGGTCGCCAACAAAGAGCTGCATAGAATAATTTGGCAACAGGGTTGATGGGTATAAAGTACCTGAGAGTGTCACAGAATGGGTGTCACATCTCCGGGTTACCTCTGCAAATCAGATAGAGTGGACATTCGTTTGGCTCCATGTGGACGAAGTTAGGTACCAGCCACCGGACCTCATTTCCTTCTGATGGACCTCCATAGCATCAAGCCCTTTGCGCCGTATAGAGTACTAAGAAAATCAGGTAGATGCCAAATGATCCCAGGGACGAGGATATTAGTCGTCATACGGTTGAGATAAGCCCAAATAGTCAATTCCCTAAAGCCGTAGTACGCCAAGTCTAGAGTGAATGTCAATACGTGACAGCCAATACACGAGTGTGTGACGTATCTAAAGGCGAGGTTGCACTGGGGTACGTTGCTTAGTATAAGAGAGACATAAAGCTTGGAAGGCCGGCTAAAAGACCGCATCTCAAAGATTTTGCTGAGAAATCGCAAAGATAGTGGGATTGGTTAGCCAAGGAAATTGAATATTGGGCTATTATAGGAAGGCTGGAAAAGCAAATCCAAGAGCTGCGATTTAAAAACAGTTTGCAAGTTGAAGCCAGCGAGGGAAAAAAAGAAGATATTGACTAAAGAAAATGAAGCCTTACAGCCCAAATCCAGAAAATGAAGGCAGCCATAGAAAATCCTCCAAGAAGTGCAAAAGATGAAAAACTCATAGAAAACTTGCGGCACAAAGTAACCGAATATGGGTTTGACCTGAATAAGGCGAAGAGGAGCTATCTAGGGTTTGGACGAAATTGATTAAAAGTGCAGAGGAACGAGTCTTTATACGGGAGTAATTAATATAAGGGAATCGCAATAAGATTGTTGGTATAAAGCAAAGGGTCATCATGACTGAAAAAATGGCCAAACAAGCCATAGAGTTCAAAGCCGAAAGAGATCATTGCTACGCAGTAATAGCAGGATTAGAAAGAGATTTGCGGCAATTCCAAAAGCTGAATCAAGTAGCAGAACGAACTCTAGAAGCAAGGGCCGAGCAAATTGGGCGTCTATTACAATTAAAATGTGTTATCAGAGGAAGAGTGCGGGCAATCGCAGAATATAATACCAGAAAATGCAACCACTGTGAGGACATGAAGAAATATATGTTCTTTGCTACCTCCATGACATTTGTTCATCAAGTGATTGAAGATTTCCACCATCTCCAAGGAAGTTTAGCACGCAAGCCTGCGGCAAGGCAGGACGATGCCCCACAAGCTCTAAAAACATTTGAAATTTTAATGTACTCATAAATTTGTATATTCTTAAAAAAGTCTGTTTGTATGTTCTACTACGCACATTTTGAGTCTATAAGTTTATTGAGTCCCAGTTCGCTAGTTGCCTTTCATTTTGTTAGATTTTGTAATCAGAGCTTTTGTCTTTATAAAAATTTAAAAACCCAAAATATCATGTTATTTACATAATATTTTTCCATGAACTACGCTCGATCTGATTCATCCGGCATTATGATACGTAGGCAATCTTCATAAGATTTGACCATATTCTTTTAAAAGAGGAAAAACTAATATGAAATAAGAAACAAAAAGAATTTCGAAATAAATACCGGGATGACACGTGCGACCATTGCGAACATATAGGAAACCCGTTCACTGCATAGGTGCATCATACCCAACATGCGATTTCCTGTTCGTTTTCTATCTCAACCCAACTGTTTGAAATTCCAGTTTCCTATCCAGGTTTATAAAAGAACAATGATTGGTTTGTGGTAAGCTGGCCTCGTAGATATACTTTACTTGATCAAAAGGAAGCGCAGAGATGTCAACCGAAATGACTCTACCAGATATTCCCATCCCAGAGGACAACCCAATTGCGGGGATTCCAACCTCAAAATCTGCGGCGGTTGAAGAAAATAAGATCCTTTGACTCAGAGTTATGGAGATGTGGGACGCTTGGAAAAATGGAAAGGAACCTCCAAGTGCTATCCCCGGATTTCCTGAACTTTTCTCAAGGTCGGGGGGGTACCTCCACTATCCGCATCAACCACCCAAATATCATCTTGGGACAGCCTACCATATCAGCCAAATTTGTCGGAGCGCCTTCTGAAGCCCGTCCTATGATGTTCACATCTGGTCCAGGTCCTAATATTTTTACGGGCCCTGCGTGCGCAGCCACCACATAGCTTGTGGTGCTAAGGCCGATGTTTGATCCTACAACCTTCTCATTTCAAACTCCCAACTACCATACCGAACCTCCCCCATACCCCACATACAACTATCCTCAACCAGCATACAAAATAACACCGGTGCAAGACAAAACCCCTAAAACACCTAAACAAGATGAAGTAAAAAGAAAGATGAAAACCATTGAACAGAGTTTCAAAAACATGCAAGGGTTAAGTGGACAGAAAAGAGTGTCATACTTGGATTTGTGTATGTTCCCACACGTACATCTTCCCCTGGGATTCAAAATGTCGAAATTTGAAAAGTACGATGGTCACGAAGATCCCATTGCTTAGTTGAAAAAGTACTGCAATCAACTGCATGGGCCAGGAGGAAAAGAAGAACTATGATGGCATAGTTAGGGGAGAGTCTAGTAGGCATCGCTTCGGAATTGTATGTGGACTAGGATATTACTCGATAGCATTTCTGCGATGACCCCGCCCGGGATTTGTAAGGAAGTTCAAGTATGATATTGCCCCGAACAGGAATACTTTGTCCAAGTTAAAAAAGAAACCTTCGAATGCTTTAGAGAATATGTTGTCAAGTAGCGCGAACAACATAAGTGTATTTACATAAGTAATTTTGGATAAGAATTTGAAGTTTGGGTGTATTTGAAACACCATGGACATCACATAAGTGTATTTGAAGTTTGGGTCAGAAATTTGGATAAGAAGTGATTAAATTCGTGTTGAATCTTATTGTTCAACCTCACATATGCTTGTAATATTTAGCCTTATGAATGTTTCAATTGGTATACTAATCTATGTTAGTACAATTTGGAATGTATAAAGTAGAAGTATATGACTCATCTAATTTTGTATGTTCCTTTTGCCGCACCCTGCTTGAGCCGTAAAGCTTAGGAGGTTAGCTGATTGTTCAGCAGACTACTGTACTAGAAAGGTACAGTCGACCTAGAATGGATTTCATGGTTTGCCATGGTGCTCTATTGAAGATTCAATGCAACCATTCAATGGGTATGCTGATTTCAAAGTGATCCTCCCAAACCTCTTAACAGTAATCAGTTGCTGGAAGTTTTCCCTGTGCTGGTTATAAGAATTCCTTACCCTGATTTCTGGCTCGCAGACTGTGTAAGAAGTCAACTTTTCTCGATTCCAGATTTAAACCGGTGACTTTGGACACCATTAATTATTCCAAGTGGCGACTCTGAAATCCCTTAAATAAATTAATCCCATCTCGATTGTCCTTAAATTTGAAAAACTCCCTTGACTATGCCTTTCACCGAGGTTGTAGTAGTTAATGAGGAGGTGTGACAGCTCTGGCGACTCTGCTGGGGATCGAACCCAGAATATCTGGTTCAGGGTGCAAGAATTCGAGCATTAAATAACGGTTGTATCTGGCTTTATCTTCATCTGATTTTATTGCATAATTGTGCCCAATGTGTTAAATATTTTTTTACCGCTTTAATATTGATTGGACTGTATATAAATTTCCGCGAAACACTTCTCTTCTCATCTCCATGGATGTGATCGCTGGTCGAGACTCCTTATTCTGTTAGTGTCATACCTTAAAATTAGAAAGAGGCTCGGAGAAGTTACAAAGCCGGATGACCTTTTGGTTCCCGGAACTAGGCCCCTCCTCGACTCGAGTTGTCTGCTCGGGTACAAAGTTTAGAACATATAACCAAGTGTTGAACTTATAATAACTTAGCCTCATGTCGGATCCCTAGTAGGATTGCTTATTTGCATCATGCATTTGACTTAGGGGAATCATAATAGGGGTTGGATCCGTCTAGGACAGGTATACCTAGATAACAGACCATTTTGATGCATAATATTTGCTCCATGTTGCATTTATTCAAGGGCAAAAGGGTCATTTGGCGGACCAATGATAGTGGAGGGAAAATGAAATATGAAAAAAACAGAAAAAAGAGAAAGAAAAGAGAGGATGAACTGTTAACATATAGCAGGTATGGATTAGTTATGTTTTTGTTATATTTTTAATTAAAAAAAAAGAAGAGATAAAAGATATATGAAAAATTAAAAAAGGAGATTTTGTGCTCTTTAATCATTTTCCAAAAATAAAAAAAGAGGAAAAAGAAAATCCAAAGAGAGTTTACGTGTTTCATCATTTTTTCAAAAAAGAAAAACAAAAGAAAACGTTTTCTCCAAAATTAGCTGGTTTTTTATTCTTCCCCATATCCAATTTGCCTGAACTACACAAACCTAATTCTCGTCTTTTGGGGCATGATACGTAGGCAACCCACATAGGGTCTGGTATTCCTAGTAAATCTTAGGTTCTTGGCTTTGTGGGGTCGTAGATAAATTTGGCACTTCTCCACCCTTTTGCTGCATACTTATATTCCAAAAATAGCTTCAAGCATGTAATAGGGAGTGTTTTTATCTCACCTAATGTTGGTTTGCATTTTCATACAAGTAGATCTACTTATCGGATTTTGGGTATGGCAAACGGCCTGGGTTATCGAGTTAGGACCACAAATACAGGAATTTGCTCGAGGAGATTTTCTTTATGTGTTTTGTCTGTTCTTTTATGTCGTCTTTTATCTTTTAGTTTTGTACAGTAATGTCGAGTATTTTAGGTGATGTTAAAAGTTTTCATAGGCCATTAAGTTTGTTGATTCTTTTGTTACGGTACTTCATATGTACTTGAAATAATATTTAATCCGAAAAAGAGATGTTGCATTTTATATTTCCGTTAGAGGTTTTCTTTAGAATATTAAATCTAGGAAGTAAAAAAAATTATTTGAGGAGGTTTTTCCTTAGGCAATAAATAGCTAGGATTTTAAAATAAAATTTGCTTTTATATTTCCTATTAGTACATTAAGGCAAAAAATATCAAAAAGAAAAGAAGAGAACGTTCTTTTAGTACTTCTTTATGAGTTTTCTTTTAAGATAGTAATTCCAAAAATCCAAAAAGACATTATTTTTGAGTTTCTTCTTTGGGAAATTAGTGAAAAATGAAAAATAAATTATTTTCATTAGAAATTTGGGATACTGTACATAGAAAAAAGACAAAATACTTTATCGTTGGTTTATTTTAAGAATTTCTCTCTTAGACAATCAAAATTGAATTCCAAGAATATTTTTTATTACTTGTTGCGAAATCTTGCATCATGATATCAAATGAGAATTAAAAACATTCTTTTTGTGGTTTATTCTTTAGATTTGCTTCCTAAAGAAAATATTAAAAAAATGTTCTTCTCTTGTAGAGTCTTTTCCTTAATAAGTTACCATAGAGTATTTGTTTAAAAAAAGAGAATATCTGTATCTTCCATAACTATGCAAAGATCTGATTCATGCGCGGTCATGATACATTGGAAACCTACATAGGGTTTGGTCGAATCATTCTTTTTATTTATTAAAAGGTAAAGAAAAGAAAAAAGAGGGAAGAAAAGGAAAGCAAAAAAGAGGTGAAATGAAAAAAGAGTGATAATAGAAGGGAAAAGAGGAGGCTAAATGAGCAAGCAAGTGCTATAAAAGCAAAAACAAAGAAAGAACCCCAACAACTGTGAAGGAATACAGACCTATAGCCTGCTGCACCACATTGTACAAGATCATTTCCAAAGTCATCACTAGGAGGATGAAAGCAGTGATAGGTGATTTGGTAGGGCAGGCTCAATCTGCCTTCATTGAAGGTAGAAGCATCCTGGACAATATCATCCTCAGCCATGAAATCTGCAATAGCTATTCTAGGAAAGTTGTTTCTCCCAGATGTGTCTTGAAGGTGGATCTGGGGAAAGCATATGACACATAGGATTGGAGGTACCTAAAGCAGATATTAGTTGACGTGGGCTTTCCTGCTATCTTTGTGCAATGGGTAATGGAGTGTGTCACAACTGTTTCTTACTCCCTCATGCTTAATGGTGGCCTCACAAAGCCTTTCAAAGCTAAAAGGGGTATTAGGCAAGGGGACCCTATGTCACCCTATTTATTTGTACTAGCCATGGAGTACCTCAACAGGATACTGGGACAATTGCACAGAAATGGTGATTTCAATTTTCAGCCAAAATGCAGGAAACTAAACTGTACACATGTTTGCTTTGCTGATAATTTACTGATGTTTTGTAGAGCTGACCTAGTGTCTGTCCAAGTCTTAAAGGAAGCTTTCCTCAAGTTCTCCAATGCATCAGGTTATCAAGCTAATCTGGCAAAAAGTGCATTGTATATAGCTGGAGTTACACAGGATACTAAGGCACAGATTCTGGAAGCATTGGGATTCACTGAAGGAAAATTTCCATTCAGATATCTGGCGATTCCCCTTGACTCCAAAAAACTGTCTGTTGGCCATTACTTACAAATAATTGAGAAGATCACAGCTAAAGCAACATGCTGGTCTGCCAAGTTGCTTTCCTATGCTAGAAGATGTAAACTGATTAAATCTGTAATATTTGGCATTCAAACCTATTGGGCTCAAGTGTTCATCCTGCTTAAGAAAGTTTTGAAAGCCATTGAAACTATAAGCAGAACATTTCTTTTGACAGTGAGTGCAAAGCTATCTAGAAAAGCATTAGTGCCATGGGACACAGTGTGTAGGCCTATCTCTGCTGGTGGACTAAATATTATAGACATGACAGTATGGAATAAGGCTGCAATCAGCAAGCACCTTTGGAATTTGGCTAAAAAGAAGGACTGCTTATGGATTAGATGGGTTCACAGCTACTACATCAAGCAGAGGTACTTAGAAACAATGCCCTTACCCAAGGCAGCCTCTTGGGTTGTGAGGAAGATACTGGACAGAAGGGATGACCTAATGGGAAGTCAACTAATACAAGGTAGCCTGATCAGTAGATTGCAAAACTTCTGCAGACTGGATCAGTTCCTTATTCAGAAACTGTACCTGGCATTGACTCCTGATTATGGCAAGGTTGCTTGGAAGAATCTGGTTTAACTTGCTCAAGCTCAACCAAGATATAGATTTACTGTCTAGCTAGCTGCCAAAACAAGACTGCCTACAGTTGACAGACTACACAAGATTGGAATTAAAATCCCTGGAAATTGTGTGTTCTGTGATCACAGCATTGAAATATTTAGCCACCTGTTCTTTGACTGCCCAACTACTAAGAGCCTGTGGACCAGACTATACACATGGATGGGACATCATAGGACTGTGGGGGACTGCGATACAGAATTACTGTTGGTGTGTAGCAAGGCAAAGAGTAGAGTGGCACTTAATGGTATTACAACATGTGCTTTCATCAACACTGTTGCTCTTATCTGGCGGGAAAGAAACAACATTAGATTTGATAGGAAAAAATTTGATGAATCCCAACTGTGCAGAGAAATAGCATTATCAATCCATATCCGAGGCAGAAATTGCAAGCGATGGCAAGCTGGATTGGACAAAATCAAAAAATTTCCTTAGTTTCAAGTTTACTACATGTTCCTATACTATGATGTACTTTAAACAAATTAGAATTTAGTATAGAAGAGTGATGTAAATGAGTAGGAGTAGTCCAATCTTTTACTGAAGCTCCAAATGTAAATATTTTTTGATATTCAATGGATAGAATGTTTAACCAAAAAAAAAAAAGCAAGAACAAAGATAGGTTAAAGTGAACAAATTGGGATGATACCATATGACCTTCATACCCTCGAAGTCAGGATACAAGCGGTAATTGTTACTAGAAGCATTGCACACAATATGATATTTTTACTGTTTAACGCCCTAACGCTAAAATGGTGGCTTCTTTTTACACATTGCAGAAAGGTGGTTGGTTTGTGGCTTTCGAAGTGGTAACCCTTCTCTACAACATAAAGTCAAAGACGATGGCAGACAATAACAGGAGTGAGTCAGTTGATACCGGTACCCCAAAGTAGTTAGTTGAACGGGATAATGGGTCGGCTGGAGAGGTGCGACTGTTAAGACAACATATGACGAACATGAATCATGCCTTGACGACCGGGAAGGCACTGCCCCTGCCACCACCTGAATTTTTAGATGTTCCCTCTACCCAAACTATGGCCCTTTCCAATCAACCCAGTAGCTCCATCTATCATCGCAATGAATACCCAGTCAAAGCTCATGATGTCCGATATTACCCCTCCAAGGTAGCCCACGAGGAGAACCCTCAAGATAAGATTCAGGCCGAAAATGAAAAGGATACAGGAAAAGAACGGCGGGATGAGATCTCTAGGAAGCTTAAATGCACAAAACAGTCATCAAAGAACATGCAAGGGGATTTTTTGCAACACTTTTAGCACGATATAGACATTGTCCCAAACTGCTCCTTCTTACCTCATATGAAAAAAAAACCCCAATAAGAGCTTTAGGGACATTTGGCTCAGGTGGAAAGAACAAGTTGCTCGGAAGAGTTATACCATTGATAGAAAAGATATTGCTGAGCCCCGCAGACAACAATGTCCAGAAGTAGTCCTTGCTAATCTGTTTCAACCTCAACAACGGCCCCATGGACATCTTGGTACACCAGATGACCCTCCCCAATACCACCTTTCTCCACAGAACCCTCAGAGTCGTGCTTCATTTTACCAGTATTATGTCCGCAATGCGCCACCATATGCTCAACATCCATGAGGCCCGCGATGGACTGTATCACTTCCCCAAAGGTCTTACCGGCCCCCTCAGGCATGGCAACCACCTTTCCCTAAAATATTCCAACAAAGGCCATAGCATAAGATGAAAAGGCTACTGGAAATAGAAAATGTTTTCACACCCATCGGAGAATCCTATACAAGCTTGTTTGGAAAGTTAAAGCATTTTGGTCTGATTAAGCCACTTCTTGGTTATACTCCTGACCCACATGTGAATGTTTTTGATCATGTTGTTCGATGCATGTACCACTCTAACGTCCAAGGGCATAACATTGAGGATTGTTGCTCTTTGAAAAAGGAAATAGAAAGAATGATTCAAGATGGGGTAGTTGTGGTCAACGGCAGCGACAGGGGGCATGCGAACCCTCTCAGGAACTTGGTGGTTAAAGTTAATAATAGGTCTGGTAATATTGGTACGAACGCAATGGCTAAATGCCTTGCTGCTAATTGGGAAGACGCTTCATTGCTTGAGCAGCCAAAATGGAGTCTTGGTAGTTCATTTTGTTGTCATTTCTATTATCCAGGTTATTGTAGGGTTGTAACCCGGATACTGTCTTATGAACTCAAACCCTTCTATCATTTTATCTTGTCCAGTTTGTTTAGTCCCTATAGTGTTTTTTTGGTTTGTTCTAGGTTTGTAACTCCGGTTTTGTTAGTTTGTTTGTTGTCTAAACCCTTTCATCGTCTGTCTAATGCAATTGTTTAGTTTCTGTGATTGCAGTCATTTTCGTTTAGTCATATTTTATTTTATGCCCTTTTTCCCATTGACATTAGTAACATGACATGCATGCATAACCCTAGGCCTGGTCCTTAAAGATTACTCATAAGACAAGAAAGAAACATTGAAGGAAATAAGTACACAATTTTGAGAGCATTTGAAGCCCAATCTGTGTGGAGCTGGGGCCGATAATTTTGAGATCGCTACAGAACTGAATTGTGTTATATTTGGACAAGTAATACATAGAGAAACACCATTGGAAAACACCATGCTTCATGGAGTTGAAACTAATGACGAGTTAGCCCAAGTTTTCAGTAGACTATTTAATTGGCTTATTTATACTTGGCATATTTTGAAGATTGGAATGACGAAGGCATTTTGTTCTGCTATCTAAACACTTTATCCTTTGCTACCCCTTTTGAGCTTTATTTATTTTCTTTCATACCCCTCTTTCAAAATCAGTAACAAAAGATTGAAACTCAAATGTGAGAACGCAGTGAAAGGAAAGGAAATGAAATAATGAAAAGAATGAAAAAAAGGAAAAAAAAAAGAGAAAAGAAAGGAGAACAGAGAAAAGAGAAAAGAGGAAAAAAGAGAAAGAAAAATAAAAAGAAACAAAACAAGAAAAAAGAAAAAAAAGAAAACAAAAATAGAAAGAGGAAAAAAAAGGAAAACAGACAAACAACAATAAAAACAAGGAATCAACATGAACTACATTAGACCTGATTCCTTTTATGGATACGTCGGCAGCCTCACAGTTCGGTATCATCATTAAATAAAGTCCAAAAGTCCCCGAGCAAGAAACTAGGGTAGAAGCTGTGATTGTTGTAAGAATCTGATTCCAAAGGTTGTAATTTTGAACCCATTAGAATTTTTTTGAGCATTTCATACCCTTTCTATCTAACCCTATCCAAAGCCCATGTTATGATTCAAAGAAAGACCCTCTGATCAGTCATCAAGAGATGCCAAGTTGAGCAAGTAGAGGTGATGCATATTAGGGGCAAAAATGTTGTCCAAGAAGGCAAAATAATGTAAATGAGAGAGTCTTACTGGTGAAAACCCTCACGGGCACTATAAGGCGACGAGAGCTGAGAGAAATAAAAAATGAGAGAGTCTTATTGGTGAAACCCTCGTGGGTACCTTGAGGCAACTGTAAGATGAGAGAAAGAACAAAATGAGAAAGGATTGATGGTGAAAACCCTTTTGGCGCTACATGTCAAATAAAGATTATGAATCAGATTGGATAATCGAAGCATTGAAGCCCAACTTCACGGTCTGTAGTATAACATGAGTTGAACATCAGATTTGCTAAATAGAGTAGGCCGCAAGTGCATGTCAAGGTCATTAAAGTATGTATCCACATCCGATATGTCTCTACTGTGTAAGTTCTTTGGTTAGGGATTATCTCTTTGCATCGTCCCTTACTTTATTCTTTTTGTTTTGTTTATTCCCTCATCATAAGTCTGTTTGGTCAAAACAAGTGAGAAATGACTTCAAAATCCGCCACCAGCTTTCCAATTGTGCAAAACAGGGTTTGTTGATCACATCAGAACATCATAAGTCAGGAAAGAACATTAAACACACTAAGCTGGTAACATTCAATATGCTTCGGGATTCGTTTGAAATACAAAGGTTTGGTATATATCAATTCATAAACAATGCAACAAAATGAGGGCTAGAGTGAAAAGATCAAAGGTGTTTTTGTGACAAAATATGTGGTTAGTCCAGGAACAAGCGGAGTCTTCGAATGGAAATTAGTCATCATGATAGGTGAAAGAGCAACAGACCTCAAGATCAACGCTAGTGGTTTAAGTCAATAAAAAACATCATACAAATGGACTGGGGGCAATGGACGTGCTTTGGGGGTCATGTGAGACACAAAGGTTGGGTAGATGTCAATTCATAAAAAATGCAACAAATAGAGGATATTGAGTCTGAACGGAGAAGAGGTATTTTCTGTAATAAGGGTAACAAAAAAATTCGTTAGTTAATAAGCAAACAATGTCTTTCAAGGTGAAATCAAAGTTACCATGGCAAGTGAAGGAGTGCAACACAAATATGGGAAGTCCACAAGGGTTCAGCGGTCAGCCACGCATCGTAAACTGACTCGTTCATCTAGGAAAGATGTAAGATTTTTGACAAAAGGGTCAGAAGCGCAACACAAAGATAGGGGAGAAAAGTAAATCCACAAGGTTTCAGGGGTCAGGCGAGCATAGTACAATGACTCGGTAATCTCAGGAAAGATGTAAGAATTATGGAAAAATAGGTCAGGAGTGTAACATAATAATGGGGGAGCAAAGTAAGTCCATATGGGTTCGAGGGTCAGCCGAGCAACTCAAGCAACTCATCATCAGTGCAGGAAATTAAACACAACGGAACACGACGGTGGGGATGCCTCCTTCAACTAGGATGCCGCAAGCTAACAACAACTTTTCAAATTGAGAAGTTTTCTTTGATTGACACAAGGGCAGAAAATTCCAGAAGATCCTAAAGGATGCCATCCACAGGGGAAGGCTGGCACATGGTAGGTATTATAAAAATCTCAAGGCCCACATAGAAAGTGTGACCCAGTTAAAACTCAAAAAGGAACATAATCTGACATAAATACTCTCCCCTGCAAGAGTATAATGAAACGGAACTTTTATTAGCAACCCCCATCAGAGACAATTGAGAGTTAAAAGGGGCATGCAAGTCGAAATTCTCAAGACCCTCCTGGAAATGGGACTCAGTTTAATACTCAAACACGTGCGGGTAACATGGGCAGGCACAAACACCTTCCCCAGAAAGAGTCATCAGGACCCTCCTGAACAATGATCCCCAGCAGAAACAATCGGAAGTTAGAATTGGCATTTAACTTGGAATTCTCAGGATCCTCCTGAAAAATGGGACTTAGCCAAAAGCACAAACAAGCACAAGTAACATGGGCCGACACAAATATTTGCCCTAACAAGAGTCTTCAGGACCCGCTTGGGTAATGGGATGTAGCTCTAAATACTAATCCCCAACAAACACATTTTTCATCTAATTAAAAGTTGTCAGGACCCTCCTGCATGGTGGGAAGTAGCTTAAATCACCGGTCCCCGTTAGATCCCCAGGAGACATAACTCAGACAACAAGACATAAAAGAAAATAATGATTTTCGAGAAACATAGCCTAATCTTAAAAGTTGTTGCTAGTTAAGAGCTGTCAGGACCCTCTTGAAAAATGGGATTTAGCTTTCAGATTTTAGAAATGGTTCATAATGGGATTTGACACTCACAGATGCACCCAGCACCAAACTGGGGTAGAAAAAATTTCTCTTCTTTTGATTGGTTTGTTGTAATAAGGTACACAGGCAGCAGTTTCAGGGAATATTTTTCAAATTTCAAGTTTTGGTAATTAGGCGCCCACCTGGAGAACAAGGGAAAATTTTTCAAATTTCAAGTTTTGGCAATCAGGCGCCCACCTGGAGAACAAGGGAATATTTTTCAAATTTCAAGATTTTGGTAATCAGGTGCCCACCTGGAGAACTAGAGAATATTTTCAAATTGCAAGTTTTTGGTAATCAGGCACCCACATGGAGAACAAGGGAATATTATTCAAATTGCAAGTTTTTGGTAATTAGGCGCCCACCTTGAGAACAAGGGAATTTTGTTTAAATTTCTAGTTTTGGAAGTCAGGCGCCCACCTGGAGAACAAGGGAATATTATTAAAATTTCAAATTGTGGCAATCAGGTGCCCACTTGTAGAACACGGAAATATTTTTCAAATTGCAAGTTTTGGCAATCAGGCGCCCACCTGCAGAAGAACGAAATATTTTTCAAACAACAAGTTTTTGGTAATCAGGCGCCCACCTGGAGAACAATGGAATATTTTTCAAAATTCAAGTTTTTAGCAATCTGGGGCCCACCTGGAGAACAAGGGAATATTTTTGAAATTTCATGTCTTTTGCAATCAGGCGCCCACCTGGAGAAGATATTTTTCTAATTTCAAGTTTTGGCAATCAGGTGCCCACCTGGAGAACAAGGGTTTTCTCAAAATGCATGTTTTTGGTATTGAGGCGCTCACTTGGAGAACAAGGGAATATTTTTCAAATTGCAAGTTTTGGTAATCAGGCGCTCACCTCGAGAACATGGGAATATTTTTTAAATTTCATGTTTTGGCAATCAGCCGTCCACCTGGAGAACAACGGAATATTTTTCAAATCAAGTTTATGATAATCTGGCACCCACTTGCACAACAAGGGAATACATTCAAGTTTCAAGATTTTGGCAATCAGGCGCCCACCTATAGAACAAGGGAATATTTTTCAAAATACAAGTATTTGGTAATTACGCGCTTACTTGAAGAACAAGTGAATATTTTTCAAATTGGATATTTTTGGTAATCAGGAGCCCACCTGGAGAACAAGGGAATATTTTCAAATTTCAAGTTTTGGCAATTAGTCGCCCACGTGGAGAAAAAGGAAATATTTTTTAAATTTCAAGTTTTGGAAATCAGGCGCCCACCTGAAGAATAATGAATTATTTTTCAAATTTCAAGTTTTGGTAATCAGGCGTCCACCTGAAGAACAAGAGAATATTTTTTAAATTTCACGTTTTGGCAATGAGGTGCTCACTTGGAAAACAAGGGAATATTTTTCAAAATATATGTTTTTGGTAATCCGGCGTTCACCTAGAGATCAAGGAAATATTTTTCAAATTGCAAGTTTTTGGTAATCAGGCGCCCACCTGGAGAACAAGGGAATATTTTTCAAATTTCATGTTTTGGCAACTAGGCGTCCACTTGGAGAATAAGGGAATATTTTTCAAATTTTAAGTTTTGGCAATCAGGTGCCCACCTGGAGAACAAGGGAATATTTTTCAAATTTCATGTTTTGGCAATCAGGTGCCCTTTTGTAGAACGAGGAATATTTTTCAAAATTCAAGTTTTGGTAACGACGGTCTCGCCTGGAGAACAAGAGAATATTTTTTAAATTTCAAGTTTCGGTTGTCATGTGCCCACTTGGAGAACGAGGGAATATTTTTCAAATTTCAAGTTTTGGCAATCAGGCGTCCACATGGAGAACAAGGGAATTTTTTTAAATTTCATGTTTTTGATAATCAGGCGCCCACTTACAGAAGAAGTGAATACATTTCGATTTTCAAATTTTTGGCAATCAGGCGCCCACCTGTAGAACAAGGGAATACATTTCAAGTTTCAAGTTTTGGTAGTCAGGCGCCCACCTGGAGAACAAGGGAATACTTTTCAAATCGCTAGTTTTGGGAATCAGGCGCCCACTTGTAGAAAACAGGGCTAGTTTTCAAATTGCATGCTTTTGAAATCAGGCGCCCACCTGTATATCAAGGGAATACTTTTGAAATTGCAAGTTTTGGTAATTAGAAGCCCACCTGTAGAACAAGGGAATACTTTTCAAATTTCAAATATTGGCAATCAGGCGCCCACCTATAGAATAGGGGAATACATTTCATGTTTTTCAAGTATTGGCAGTCAGGTGCCCACCTGGAGAACAAGGGAATACTTTCCAAATTGAATGTTTTGGTAATCAGGCGCCCACCTGTAGAACAAGAGAGTACTTTTCAAATTGCATGTTTTGGTAATGAGGCGCCCACCTGGAGAACAAGGGAATACTTTTCAAGTTGCAAGTTTTGGTAATCAGGTGCCCACTTGGAGAACAAGGGAATATTTTTCTAGTTTTTAAGTTTTGGTAATCAGGTGCCCACCTGTAGAACAAGGGAATGCATTTCAAATTTCACGTCTTGGTAATTAGGTGCCCACCTGGAGAACAAGGGAATGCTTTTCAAATTTCAAGTTTTTGTCGTCGCGACCACCTGCTGAACAAGGGAATACATTTTAAGTCCAACAATTCGGCATCAAACATAGAAGAAGAGAAAACAAGAAGTTCTACAGGAATAAATACAAGTCAACAAGGCAACAAGGAGTTTACAGGAAGAAATACAAGGCAACAAAGCAACAAGGTTCAATAGCAAGATTGAAGACGTAGATAGGTTCTTTGGTAATTCATAGTTCATAGCTTAGTCTACCTTTTTTTATTTTCAGAAGGTGTAATAAGGGAGTCTAGCAGCAGTAGCACCAACAACAGTGAGATCTCAACTTCAGTAGTCCCAGCTACCAGATACTCCTGAACTACGCTGACTTGATTCCTCTTTAGCCGGGGATATGTAGGCAACCTCTGAAGTAGGGTGCGGTCAAGCTCTTAAAAAATGCTTCACAAATAGTGTTCAAACGGGCAAATATCGCTCGTATTTGCTCACCTATCTTTGCACGAAAACTCTTCGTGCTTTCGCGTAAATAGGGGCAGCTGTGAGCATGTGATATTTGCCCTATATGAATCATTCCCATTAATTCAAAACAAAATAATTTCTTTAGTTATTTGTAATTTTGACATTTCGTTGCATTCTCTGTTAATGTTTTGCATTTGTTTGTGCATATTTATTTTATCTTAATTAATGAAAAACATAAAAAATATGTGGCATGTGCTTTTAGGAGTAAATTTTGTATATTAGGAATTATTAAGTAAATTGTTCAAATTATTAAAAAAAAAGAGGTTAAGTAGTTTTCCATTTAATTTACTTCTAAAATAATTGATTTGACTATCATGCAGGTTTAATTAGTTACATTATTGAGTTAATTAGCATCTAGGATTTAATTTATGAAATATATTAATTTTGAGAAAAGAAAAGAAAAGGATTTGTGGTAAAATACCAGAGGAATTCGTATATTTGGCAGTCTTCGAAGTTCTATCAGCCCAAATTAACCCAGACCTAGCCAAATAGTCCAGTCCCCAGCTCACTAAAATGACGTCGTTCCCCCCCCCCCCTCAAATTAAGCTGAGCCATCAATCTTCCAATCCAGCAGCCAAGATCCGTCCCCTAATTCACATAATAATGTCCCAATAACATCGCACCTTGTCTCCCATCCATCTCCAACCCCATATCACAAACACCCTAACGCTGCCGGCCGACGGCAAGTCTCCAAACCGTACCAAATTAATACCGAACATGCATCTCGACCCCTTCTATCCGAAAATCCAACTCTCATTCTTCAAATCATTCCAAGACTCGTCGAATATTGAATCGAAACCATGACTGCTCCTCCGCCCATGGCGGCGCCACCTCTAAGCCTCCCCAAATTATACCACATGGCCTCCTCACCTCCCTCTCTCACAATCCATAGTCTATTGCCTTCCAATGTTACTGGAGCTTCTTGAATTTCAAATCTCAGAAGCGTAGGAACCCTGGAAGTTCGATTGGCTCAAGTTCATAGTTCCAAGTTTGACATGGGGCAGGAAATAATGTGCTCGTTTATTCTTGATAAAGAATAAACTTTCACATCATTCCTGGGCTCGAACCAAAGTTCAGCTTTGTTCAACCTTCCATAATGTAAGTTTTCTTTTCTTTATATGTGTGATTTCTTCGTTAGTTTAAGCCTACTTTACTTTAGCAATTCACCATTTGTGCTCTAGGATTTTGTTGATTGTTTTGAGTCTTTGATTAGTCTTCTTTCAATTCAAGCTTACGGTTGATTGTTTTTTGATCATTCTCTTTGATTCATGTTTAATCGATGTAGCCTTTAACTCTATTTTTTCTATTAATTCAAGATTAAAATAGGCTGGTTGTTTCATTAATCGAAGAGTTGTTTGGTTGTAGCTGAATAACCTAGATTTTTTGTCTAACTATGATCACTTCTTGACCAAGTCGTCAGGGCAAAAGGGGTTGGTTTTAGTTTAGTTATTTTCAGAATTGGAAAAGGGTAGTCTAGGTATTTCAGAATCAGGGAATCTTTAGTAACTAAAATTGGAAACCACTAGAAGCACCTAGAAGGGGTTCTAATTGGATTGTTTTTGAAGCATAGTGATATAGCTTGAGGAAGAAGTCAGCCCCTTAAGGAATTTTTAAGTAAGAAACTAAAATAAAAGAGAGACTTAGGGTGTAACGCAAAACTCTAAAAGAAACCCTAAGTTTTGCCTATATAAAGGCGTATTCCTGCCTTGTTTTACAAGTTAGACTGTTTTGAAAAGGAGAGTGCTAAAAGGATATATAAAATCAGACAGCTCAAATACACAAAGAAATAATTCTTGTGATATTGATTCTGAGTTAGTTTTGAGCAAGTGAGAGTGAAAATTACTTTTCTATTTCTGAGATTTCTTCAGTTTCTAATTCCTGAAAAAATTTAGTTTCTCTGGGAAGAAAAATGGTTTACTTTTGAGATTAAAATTTTCTTTTGAGTCATTTGGGGTGCTGCTCGTTCGGTGTTTTTGCTGGGTTCATTGGAGCTAGTTTGTTGATACCTGCTGTTACATTGTCATTCTGCTGCTGCTGAACTGTTTCCTCTCCTCTTTTGTTTAATTTTAACTTCCAGGTATTCTCGAAACACCATGGGCATCACCTAAGTGTTTTTGAAGTTTGGGTCAGAAATTTGGATAAGAAGTGATGAAATTCATGCTGAATCTTATTGTTCAACCTCACATATGCTTGTTATATTTAGCCTTAAGAATGTTTCAATTGGTATACTAATCTAAGTTTACTACTATGGCATGTATAAAGTAGGACTATATGACTCATCTAATTTTCTATGTTCCTTTTGCTGCACCCTGCTTGAGTCGTAAAGCTCAGGAGGTTTGCTGATGGTTCAGCAAACTGCTATACTGGAAAAGTACAGTCGACCTAGAATGACTTTCATGGTTAGTTATGGTGCTCTATTGAGGATTCAATGCAACTAGTCAATGCGTATGTTGATTTCAATGTGATCCTCTCAAACCTCTTAATAGTAATCAGTTACTGGAAGTTTTCCTTTTGCTAGTTATAAATTATAGTTTTGTACATGTTGAGCTTCACGTATAAACAGCAAGAAGCTAATTTGAGTAAGATGAACTAAAACCAGTGATAATTTTTGGGATTATTTTCAACTTTCGAAGCAAGTTATGTTGCGTAGTTTGAGTTTCCTGAAAGCATGTTCACCCTTAATTGAATCTTTAGCCTGAATATTTCCAGTATTGATTACATTCCCAACCATACTTCAATTAGTCTATGTAGCTAATTGACTCTTCTACGTTTAGGCGATTAATTACTTTCAAATAGTGGAGGTGGGATATACCAGATAACAAATAGTTTATAGCCTTCGCTTAATTAATCGTACAATCCTTAGAGTTCGAGGTGCACCCCTTACCAAATTTTCGCGGCCCTCACAAACTTATGTATACGAAATTGCGTTAAGCGCGTTAGTTAAGTAATGCATCATTCCTAAATTTGGGTACGCATTTATTTGACCCAAATCCAAATCCCAATGATATTAAAATATGTCAAAAACCACGAGTACATTTATGTGACATGGTTCACGACGTGTTTTGATTGCATTGCAATTCTCTTCAAAAGAAATAATGAATAAAAGCGGTTACAGATAAAAGTTCACATAGGTTCAAAACTTGTACTAAAATCAGATAATTAAGCCAAATACAACAGTTGAGCAACCATGCTAGAACCACGGAATTAGGGAGTGCCTAACACCTTCTCCCGGTTTAACAGAATTCGTTACCCGGATTTCTTGCTCGCATTCTGTATACGGAGTCAACTTTCCTCGACTCGGGATTTAAACAGGTGACTTGGGACACCATTAATTATCCTCAGTGGCGAATCTAAAATTCCTTAAGTATATAAATCTCATTTCGATTGTCCTTATATTGGAAAAATTTCCATAGATTATGCCCTTCGCTGGGGTTGTAGTAGTTAAAAAGGAGGTGTAACACTGAGAAGCATAGGAGATAAGGTACGATGGCCAAAAGAGATGAGATCAAATCCAAATAAACCTAACCCTGATCATTGGTGCGTGTTTCATAATAACAACGAACATAAAACGACAAACTGCAAGTTTTTACAAAGTGAAGTCGATCATCTATTAAAACAAGGATATCTTATTGAGTTGTTCAGTAGGAAAGGTAAGCAAGCTTATATGAAAAACAGGCAGGAGGCCCCGAAACCAACTTATCCCAAAAGAACTGTCAACGGTGGGGGTGAGGACATCAATGGCGTAGCATATACTGCAACTAATAAAATTTCCAAATTTACTATTACCCAAGGGAAACGGGTGCGACATGTCTTAGAAGAAGATAACATTACATTCAATGATGTAGATGCAAATGGCTTGTTAACTCCTCATTACGACGCACGGGTAATATCCCTAATTGTGTATGATACTAATGTGAAACGAGTTTTGATTGATCCAGGTAGTTCTGCGAACATTATTTTTCCAAGCGTATTACGTGAGATGCAAGCAGAAGATAGAATAACTCCAAAGGCGCATACTCTATCTGGATTTGACAATTCTAATGTTGTAACGAAAGGATAGGTAACTCTCACAACATTCGTAGAAGGAGTCGTCAAAGATACAAAGTTTCAGGTAGTAAAGATGGAGATGGTTTACAACATAATCCTTGGGAGACCAATGATCCACGAAATGATTGTTGTTCCTTCAACCTTGAATCAAGTTATTAATTCCCATCCCCAAGGGAAATATATCAAATACGTGGAGAACAACATACATCCAGGAGAATCAACTACGTAGCAGATGCAAGTACAAAAAGTGAAGGAGAATAGCAATCACAGAAGACAATTGAGGGCTCCACAACACAAACCTCAACTGAGCCGGGGTGAGCAGATATGGATTCAAGGCCTGATACCATCCAATAACAAGAAGAGAATGAAAACACCAAAAACAAACAATTGAAGAATTGGAGCCTACTGTATTATTGTCTAAATGGCCTGATAAAAAAGTCTACGTAGGGGCCAATCTATGTCAAGGCATGAGAGGTAAATTAATTGAATTTTTTAAAACTAACGTGGATTTCTTCACTTGATCCTATTCTAACATGACATGGATACCACCAGAGGTAATGACTCATAATTAAATAAGGATCCATCATACCCCCCTGTCAAAGAAAAAAAAAAGAAAGCAAGGAGCCTTCAAGAATCAAGTAATTCAAGAAAAGGTTAAAAAATTATTAAAGATTGGATCCATTCGCGAGGTATAGTATCCTAACTGGTTAGCTAATATTATTGTAGTTCCAAAGAAGAATTGTAAGTGGCGGATTTGTGTAGATTACACAGATCTTAATAAAGCTTATCCTAAAGATTTTTTTTCACTACCACATATAGATCAATTAGTTGATGCAACTAAAGGACATGGACTTTTAAGTTTTTTAGATGTATATTCAGGTTATAATCAGATCTAAATGGATCTAGAAGATGATGAAAATACTTCATTTATAACAGACAGGGGGACTTACTGTTATAAAATAATGTCTTTTGGTCAAAAGATCGTTGCTGCAACATATCAGAGGTTGGTTACTAAAATGTTTCAAGAACATTTGGGAAAAACCATGGAATTATATATAGATGATATTCTTGTTAAAACTCAGCATTCAAATGATTACATATCATATTTGTCTGATACATTTCAAATTCTGCGCAAATTCAATATGAAGTTAAATCCCGAGAAATGTACATTTAAGGTCATGGTGTTGCATCAGGTAAGTTTTTAGGTTTTCTTGTTTCTAACTATGGTATTGAGGTGAATCCTGCACAAATTAAGGTCATTGAAGAGATTCTTGATATGCTTTAGAGTAAAAAAGAGGTTCAGAGGTTAACAAGAAGGATTGCATCCTTGGGAAGATATATTTCTAAACCATCAGAAAAATGATTTAAATTCTTTTCAGTTCTTTAAAAGTAGGATCATTTTGAATGGAATGAGGATTGTATGTAAGCACTTAGAAATCTGAAAATGTACTTATTTAAGGCATCATTTCCAGCAAAACCAAAGGCTGGGGAAAGACTACTCATTTACCATGCTGTTTCAGAAGTAGCGGTAAGTGTCGTTTTTGTCTACGAAGACCAAGGTAAATAATCTCACATCTATTATGTCAGTAAATATTTGTTAGATGCGGAGACACAGTATTCTCAATTAGAAAATCTTGCACTTGCGTTGATCATAGCATCTAGGAAATTAAGACCTTATTTTAAGTGTCATCATATTGTTGTAGTAAGTGTGTATCCCTTACATTATATATTACATAAGCATGAATTATCAGGTAGGTTGGCTACATGGGCTATAGAATTAAGTGAGTACGAAATCACATATAACCCCTGAACTGATATAAAATCTCATGTTTTAGCCACTTTCGTGGATTATTTTGGCCATGCGATGCAAATAGAAGCAGATAAAGAATTAAAGGCGTTCAATGGAGCTAACCCAGGAACTTGGTCTTTATATACTAACGGTTCATCTAACGTAAAAGGTGCAGGTTTAGGGATTGTTTTGGTACCACCTACTTTTGAAGCCATTCGATAAGCTATCATGTGTCATTCTATAACTAACAATGAGGCCGGGTAAGAAGATATGACTGCAGGTTTGGAACTGGCACGAGAATTTTGTATAAACCAAATTATAATCAAGAGCGATTCTCAACTCATGGTTAATAAAATGTTGGGGACTTATACGGCCAGAGAAGCGAGTACGCAACAGTATCTAGAAAGCATACAAGAATTAGTGTAGCAATTTCAAACCTGGAAGGTTATACAAATACCAAGGGATGAAAATGTTGAAGGGGACGCCTTAGCTAATCTCGTATCTGCAACTGACGTGACAAGTGATGCAAACACCTCATTTATTCATTTATTCCATTCAATTCTCGACCCCGATAAGAACGAGGTACATTCTAATCACTTGGCTTGGGATTGGAGGAACGAGATTGTTGCTTTTTTACGGAATTACTACATCCGTTAATTGCACCATGGCCATTTATGAAATGGGGAATGGACATCGTGGGTCCACTACCACAAGCAAAAGGATAGGTAAAATTTTGGCTCGTACTTATTGATTATTTTACTAAATGGCTAGAGTCATGAGCATTCAAACATGTACGAGAAAAGGAAGTCAAAGATTTCATTTGGCGGAATATCATATGCTGATTCGGTGTACCAAAGGAGATTGTGTGTGATAATGGCCCTAAGTTTATAAGAGCTCAAATCACTTAATTCTTTCAAAGTTGGCAGATTAAAAGGATTACGTCTACACCTTATCTTCTGGTGGTTAATGGGCAGGCAGAATCAACAAATAAAGTCATAATCAACAATTTGAAGAAGTGATTAGAAGATATAAAAGAAAATTGGCCAGAAGTGTTACCTGGTGTTTTATGGGCATATCGTACAATAGCAAAACCAGGTAGAGGAGAAACACCATTTTTGTTGATTTATGGTGCAGAAACTTTAATTCCGGTTGTGTTAGGAGAGCCAAGTACAAGGTTTACTCGGGCAAAAGAAGAGTCTAATGATGAGGAGATGCGAATAAATCTTGATTTCTGAAGGAAGGAGAGAAGCTACACTAATAAGAATGGCAGCACATAAGACACTCGTAGAACGATATTACAACCGTAGAGCGCACCTCGGATTATTTTAAATTGGGGACTTCGTGCTTAAAAAGATTTTTCAATCTACGAGCGTAGCTAATGCAGGTAAATTAAGTTCAACATGGGAAGGACCCTACAAGATTCATGGTATTGTAGGTAAATGAGCATACGAATTAGAAACAATGGACTATAAAATACTACCTTCACATTAGAATATTGTTTATTTACAGAGATATTACTTCTATGGAATACCCACGGTAAGGTATCATTGTATTAATATTCTATTTTTGAATTGTTAAAATTTTACTAACGATATTAGATGATAGGCAAAAAGCTAGCTCGTACTAAATGATGAGTCACGACCTGCAAGGAATGTGGAATACATTAAACTTCTCGGCCTATGATAACAAAAATTCTTAATGAAATTCAAACGGGTTAAGAAGTCAACATCTATAATCGTACCTTTGAGTCCCGTATGTTATTCTATTTTCAAGGAAATGACCAAATGAGAGGAATGACCAAGTGCTCAAGGCTTCATAGTTCAACACTCAAACAATTGAGAAAAATCGAAGATCAAGCCTGAAAAAACTCAAGTGTAGAGTAAATGTCACGAAGTCACGAGCTAAAGCAAAAGAAAAGTATATAAATAGGGTAAAGGCTACGTAATGAAACAGACTATAAATAAAAACCTCGTGTTTATTATTTTTTCTTTTTTAATTCTGTAGCAAGAAAAATAGTTACAAGAAAGTTATAGATGTAACTCAAATATATGTAAAATACCATTCAAAACTAGACAAGGTTCAAAGAAAAACTTGTCAAAGTTATTTCAAAGAAACATGTGTGTTCCTATTTCTTTTATTGTATGTTAAACATCACTATGAAGTTGAGACGTCTTCATCATTAAGGGATATAAAAGGGCTCTCTTTTATAAAATTCATGTCTAATTTTTTATGAAATTACCAGAAGCATTTTCTAAGAATAAAAATGCAGATTATTCTATAAGCCCATAAATATAAAGGTAAGAATAAACTAAATGGAAGTTCAAGATAGTAACGAGAAAACTTCTAAAAATAATTAAAAAGGTAAGGCTAAGTAAGAACTTAGTCATAAAACTGCGAATGTTTTATGCAAATTGCCCGGTGAAAGGTCCGGGGACTTGCGTTTCCAAACCCTCAAATGAAACAATGGGTTTGATCACAATTTTCCAAATAAAACCAAGAAAAAAACAAAGACAATCAAACAACTAAGACTAATCACAGAAAAGTTGGAGGTGCATCAACAGCAGCCGGTTCAACTTGAGCAGGTGTATTTACAGTTGCTGGTTGAAGTTGACTTGCTGCAACATGCTCGACTAGCTTGATAGAGTTGGGATACCCATATCAACTTCAGTATTCACAGAAGCTTCGGCCACAGGAGAAGGAAAATCATCAGTTTGCTGAGCTTTCTCAATGGTTTCATTAACCTTATCCAACTCAGACTCTAAGTTGAAATTTATTTGGTAAGCTTTAATAAGGGTATCACGGCGCGAATTCAAAATATCCCAACTTACCTCAAAAGCATTTTCTTCCTTAAGGACCCCAATATCCTTTTCCCAATCAGCAATCTAATTTCTTAGCTTCTCATTTTCAGCCAAGGCAGTGGCGTAAGAAGATTGAAGAGAGGCACAAAGCTTTCTAAAGCATGCACCTTATCAAAAGAAGCCCGAAGGTCTTTTTGTGCTTCAATCAAATTTTGCAAGAGTTCTGAGAAGGAGGTTTCGAGGTGAGTTTCATCTTTATCTGCTTAGATCGAGGAAGCCATTTCAATCACCAACTCTAAATTCAAAACCCGTACCTTCTGCTCCAAAGAACTTTTGCTTTCTTTCAAAAATTCTGTATCAATCTGCAAGCTTTCCTACTGTTCCTTCCAATTGAATACCTCCGGCTGAGAGTCACATGCAATCTGCTCTAAGGAGCTAACTCTTTTCATCGTCTCTGTGAGGGAAACAAGAATCCCAAAGATAAAAAAATCATAAAGTAAAAAGAAAAAGAGAGAGGAGGTGAATACATTCAAAGTGGCGTGCACGATATCATTCATCAGTGTCAATGAACTGTGGTATTAAAGCTTGGTTTTTTAGATTGGCCCAACCAAGGCTCTAGCCGTGCATCTGTTTGACCTGATTTCCTCAAGAGACTACTCTCCGCGAGAACATCAATGACTACCCTCCATATAAAAGTGCTCTTACTTGAAGATCCATCTTCGGTATGACGAACGATTGGAGGAGGAGTTGTCAAAGGAGGAGCAGTAAATAAGGTAAAAATAGTAGAGGAAGGAAGAAAAGTAGCTGGGATTGACAAGGAAGGCATGGAAGAAGTCATAGATACAGGTATAAAAAAAGAGGCTAAGGGAGTTTCATCTAAAACGGGCCGCCCTAAGCCTTCACAACCAAATCCACTATCAAAAAGCCGTTTAATGAACTCATCAATATCGATGGGATCAACGTCATCAACGGAAATTACAACCAAGGCTTCAATAGACTCAGCAAGAGGAACATAAGGACGGGGAGATGCCTCTGCTTCGTCATCAGAAATGATGCGCCTTCGGGTTTGTGGACTTACCACCAAAGAGCCCTCATCTTCCTTTTCTTCAGAGTCTTCTTCAACAGCTTTTCTCTTTGACGAGGAACCCAGAATTGTTTCTTACACCCGTTTTAAAGAGATGCAGGTCCTCGAAGAGCCACTGAAAGCCGCAACTGCCTTGGCTTTAACTCCTCGAATAATCCTGAAAAAATAGGGATTGAAGTTAGTAAAAAACTATTTGAAAAATGGAATAAAACAAAATTTCTTAAAAATTTCTTACCATCAATTTTTGCTTTCCAGCCAAAATAGTGAGAAAGTGTCTTCCAAGACCTCCGTCAATTGGTGCGGTCTTCAGCAACTGGTCTACCCAATCACGGAAGTTGGAAACGCTTTCCACCACTCCCATGGTTGCTAGAAAAAGCAAGATTAGAAAAGTTGGCAAACTTGAAGGAAAAAGGCACGAGAAAGTTAATAAAACTTACGTGCAAAATTCAACTTCTCGGGGAAGAGAACATTATCTTCACCCAGTAAACCAACAGTGAGGGTAGAAATAAACCCTACCTACCAGCCACGGTCTTTGGCATCCTTGGGATTCACCAAGACCCTCTTGCTCCTGGCTACTAGTGTGAAAACGCCATTGTGGAAGAGTCTGTGGGAGTAAAGGTGAATATAATGAGGGAAAGTTAAAAGAACGCCGACTGTGTTTGATAAATGCCTCAAACAGGCAACAACCCTCCATATGATTGGGCCTACTTACCCAAACAGACATCAAAGAAATGACAGAATTAAAGAATGACTGGGTCAATAGCTCGTTTGAACCCTAAGGTGAAAGGTTATGTAAAAAGTAAAGAAAACCCTGTTAAATAAGAAGTGATTCTTTGATTTGGATTGGGGATGATAATAGAAAAATCACTACCCAAATGGCAGTCTCTACAAACTACATGAACTAAAACCTCTATAATCTGAGTAGGATAGATGTCAGCACGATCTAAACTAGAGACTTGATTCCTAAGGGATTCTATGTCATGGTAAAAGGATAGTTCTTTGGGAACTATCTCTTCCACTGTGAGGTCATGAAGAGGCTTTGAAGTTTCTTTGCCTCTTGAGGAAGACCTTTGAGAAAGAGAACCTTTAGTTCTAGAAGAAGGGCCAGAACTAGGTAAAGGCACAGTAGAACCACCACGAGCAGGCCCCAAATTACGAAGTCTACCTCCCCATCTACTCCTTATAGGGGCATTAGGGAAGGTATCAACTATGGAACTCTCCTAGGGTTGGGGTTTGATGAATAGTGAAGAAGAGAAATACGATGAAGAAATAAGCATGGACTCAGGAAATTTAATATTTAGTAAACTTTATGTGGTAAAGACAAAGGAAGAAGTTATATTTATAATGATAAACAACTGTCGAAGGGAAAAATGAAATGATAGAAGTACTATTATAATAATAGTTGGTGCTTCATCAATAGTGGAGCCGTAAAAAGCCTTCAAAAGGGCTGCAAAACTACAGAATTCATAAAATGGCGACATGTATGAATAGCATTAAATGTGGGTGACAATTAATGAATCAATTATGTCATAGCATTAATGGTGACAAGCATTAATGGTGACAAAAATTCTCGTTCCACTTCCCAAATGTTCAACTGATGAATAAATGGCAAGTGAATGGACTATCTGTATTGGGAGAAATTGAGTCTACATATAAAGATGACGTGTCAAGACACGTAGAATAGTCAAAGAGTTATTAATGGTAAAGAGGCACGAATAGAAACAGATACGAGCAAGCGCAAAGGAGGAACCACAGCTAGTTATTCAGAAGACTCATCACTCATACCTATTCAAGTCACTTAGATCCGCGAATTAAGGGGAATGATTCTGATAATATATGGGAGTTTACATATAGGATTTAAATAGCATTGAACACTGAATATGTTAGAGAATATGTATTAAATATAATGATTGTATAACATAGAATTTAATGTCCTTAATTACTCATAATAGCCTTATTATGATAAAGGCAAAATGGATGTCTCTCAAATAGCTATAAAAAGGAGACAACTGATCAATTGTAGACACCAAACACAATCTGAATATACCTTGGTTTACTTGTTTTTTCTTCGATTATATTCTTGCTAGTCAATTTACTCCCTTATACACATTCTTTAACCCGTGTTATTTTAAATTATACCTTTAATTGAAATTCCTTTTTTTGATTAAATAATAACATGTTGGCTCAAAAGAATGAAAATATCATAAAGTCGTCCATGGGTGCAATAGTGGAGTCTCACCAAAAGTACCAACAGGAAATATAGAGATACCTTATCCACGCGGTTCAAGCTGCTCAAGTCGAGTCCCTGCAAAACATAAATGGAAATGTGACGTAAGGCCTAAGCTCCACATGCCTAGTACGAATCACGAATTGTTCCCTAACAAAAAAAAGTAGGAAAAGACCAAAGGAGTTATAAGATATGAAATAACAATTGATACAAGAAGGAAGCATTTGATCTATTAACAATTTAGAAAATAAAATAATAAGATAAAACACATTTCAGTGTCTTCCTTTAGCGTTGATCTTTGCAAAATCATGTTACATTTTTCATTTATCAGGGGCACTATACTATCACTGACGCTAAGAAAGGTCAATTAGGATATGTACCTAGCGGCAATTATCTAATACCCTACTTGCTCAGGTCGTCTCATCTTAGTGGACTCAGTCATGCTAACAAAGTAGTACAATGGTACCCCCTAACGGGAAGTACTGTGCCGTAGTCCCAAACCGAAAGGAAGGTTCCATGCCTACACCAGCACGTGTAGTTTCATGACCCAATAAGGAAATATCCAAGGTCAATCTCGGTGAATTTGAGTAACTCCCAAAACATTTACATTTATCAATGACAATATTCATAGCCAAATCAACTATTTGAAAATAGTTAAATCCAAAATATTTCACAGCTCATGTATTTGTGTTTTAAAAAAACACAAAAAGTGCTATTCTCCCTTGTTTTCATAGCACTCAAATATTATATGATACAAGAAATGGTACAATCTCAACTCGCATGTCCCCACACGATAGGACTCACATTTAGAAACTCAATTTAATCGTGTTTTGATATGACTTTGGAGAAAAACTCCAAAGATAATAAGTTTCAACGTACCTCATATCGCTTTCAACCTTACCCGAATAGTCCAATAATATTGACAAGTATCAATCTGCATATACGAACTCGCATAATTCAATAACACATCACAATATACCAACTAACCTAACTAAGTGTCTAACACATTAAGTCTAATTTTATAAGTTTAGAAAAAATCTCCATTTCATCATTTGAAGGTAAATCCTTGAATTTTAACTCCAAATCCTTCATTAAACATATCATGGGATCTATTCGTTCCATTGGAGTTTGAAATAACATCGTTCAAATAAGAACCATCACTATTCATCATCACTAACAACCAACTCTTTTGGAGTTCCATGAATAGTCATTTAAATAAAATTCTACCTTCACAATAAACTTTACTACTCCGATGAGTATAATACCTATGTTTGGAGTGAAAATATTTCCTCTTTGTCAAACCCTAGAATTTTAAAGATTTAAGTTCATGAAGTGTCCTTGAGATTTTCTTCAATGATCTATGAATTCTATGATTAAGAAATGTAATAAATAAATCAAATTTCACTAAAGAAGCATTTAATTCGTACCTTGAAGATGTATTAATGGTTGATGGCTCTTCCTTCTCCCTAGACTTCCAATAACTAAGTCAAATAATAAGAATATCCTATCCCGTAAAGCATTAAAATGCTTCAGTCGTTGGGACGTGGAGGCAAGCACAGCGCGCCACTATCTTGCGACCTATCCCATTACCTATAAATTGCAAATGCCGACTTTGGCGCTACCATGGCGGTTCACTACCTTTGCAAGCTCTATCTTTCCTTGGACCTCTTTCTTTTGACTTCGCATTTTATATTCAAATGAGTTCCATTATTAAGCCACTAAATATTTTCTTAATTTCCATTCTTTTGATTATTTTTAATTCGATGCTCTTGTCTCCTTATCCCCTTAGTTATGGAAAACCCTTAGTTTCTTGCGTACCCGATATTATAATTTTATTAATTAGTATCTTGTAGTTGAGTTTAATTAACTTACAACCTTAAATCTAGAAATTAGTCCGAATTAAATTTGAAAAAAAGGAGGCTTTACATTCTCACTACATTCGTCCTTGAATACAAATCCTGGATCATGCTAATGTCCAGAAACTTAATCCCCAAGTCTTTCCGTAATCCTTTATTCTTTATGGCTTCGAAAATTGACCAACACTCCAATTTTCTAAAAATTTTGCAAGAGTTTTCTTTGTTTATAGGCATATCACAAAATTTTATCCCGACAACAAGCCATAATAATACAATATAAAAATGTGTCACACGGCTTTACCCATCACAATTAAGTCAATAAACGCTTCCATGGCTCTATATATCTCCAAACACCATCGTATAGCCTCTTTCGGCATTACAACAATAAAACCTATTACCATGAGACTAGTCTAACAACCACGAGGAATAGATTAATCAGCTATGTCAAAAATCATACTGAATCCCAAGTCATAAGTAAGATATATAGATTATTTACTCGCTCCATGGAACAAATGCACGATAAACACAAAACTCGAATTTTTCTTTTCAAGCAAATAATCATACCTGAAGTTGCAAATAAGTGTGGGTATCAGATCTTCATATCCTCCTCAGCGTCCCAAGTAGCCTCCTCGATGTAATGATTACGCCATAACACTTTAACTGAAGCTATGTCCATAGTCCTTAACCTACGGACTTTCCTATCAAGAATCTCAAATGGTTCTTCTTCATAAGTTAAGCCGTCATTTATTTCTACTGTCTCCGATGAGATGATGTGAGCAGGATCGGGAATATACCCCCGTAGCATCGACACATGAAAAATAGGATAAACCAAAGTCATCGATGCAAGCAACTCTAGCTTGTAAGCTACTTGACCAATCATTTTCAAGATTCGATATGGAGATGAATCTAGGACTTAGCTTTCCCTTCTTCCCAAATCTCATAATGCCCTTCATTGGAGATACCTTCAAAAACACTTGATCACCCTCTTTAAACTCCAACTTAAATCGATATACATCTGTATAGCTTTTCAGTCGGCTTTGAGAGCTCTTAAGCCGGTGTTGAATTAAAGTCACCTTCTCCAAGGCATCATGAACAAGATCTGGACAAAGTAGTCCTACCTCAGTCGATTCAAACCACCCAATATGTGATCTACAACATCATCCGTACAAAGCCTTATAGCGAGCCATCTGGATACTAGCTTGATAGCTACTATTGTAGGCAAATTCAATCATAGGTGAGTGTTCATCCCAATTCATACAAAAATAAAAGACACAAGCTTGCAACATGTCCTCAAGAGTTTGAATAGTCCTCTCAGTCTGCCCATCAGTCTATGGATGAAAAGCGGTACTCAAATTGACACTTGTACCCAATCCTTCTTGAAATGACTGGCAAAAATGAGTAGTGAACTCGATAACTCTATCAGATATAATGGAAACTGGAATATCGTGAAGTTTGACAATTTCTTTCAAGTACAACCTAGCAAACTGAGGTGCCATGTCAGTCATCTTTACCAGTAAGAAATGCACCGACTTTGTAAGTCGATCTGCAATCACCCAAATAGAGTCATGCTTCAAGCGAGTGCAAGGCAAACCTACAAGAAAGTCCATATTAATCATTTCCCACTTCCAAGATGGAATCTCAATATTCTGAGCCAACCCTCCAGGTCTTTGATGCTAAGCCTCTACCTTTTGGCAATTTAGACATCTAGCCACGAAGTCTGAAATATCCAATTCCACCAACAGATCTCCCGCAAGTCTTTCTACATTTTTATGGACCCTGGATGTATAGAATATCTTGAACTGTGTGCATCATCCATAATTTCATAACGAAGCCCATTGAAATATGGCATGCACAAGCGACCGTTCATCTTTAACACCCCATCCTCGTCAAAAGAAAATGCACTGATATACTTAGATCGTACACCGTTTCAAATTTTCACCAAATTTGGATATTCATATTGCTTAGCTTTGACATGCTAAATAAGAGAGGAATGTGTTATTGCACAGGTTTCAAGCTTTTTATTTATCGGTAAATATGCCAAGGTACCTCCTGATTTTCGGCTTGGCGCATCGGCTACCATATTTGCCTTCCTCGGATGGTAGTGAATGCTTAAATCATAATCCTTCAAAATTTCTAACCATCTCCTTTGCCTCAAGTTTAATTCCCTCTACTTGAATATATATCACGATTTAATGGTTGGTGTATACTTCACAGTGCTCACTGTACAATTAATGACGCCAGATTTTCAAAGAAAAAACAACCACGGTAAGTTCCAACTCATAGGGCGGATAGTTCTTCTCTTGGGTCTTCAACTGCCTATAAACATAAGCGATACCCTTACCTTTCTGCATTAAGACACACCCTAATCCAACTCTGGAGGCATCACAGTACACCACAAAGTCACCCAAATTTGTTGGTCATGCCAACATCACCGCCGTAGTAAATCTAGGTTTTAACTTATGAAAAATTCTCTCACAAGCATCCGACTATTGGAACTTTGCTGCGTTCTGCAGAGATGCAAGAGTAGAAAATCCTTCAACAAATCGCCGATAGTAGCCCTCTAATCCCAAGTAACTATGAATCTCTTTCGTGTAGTTGGTCTAGGCCAACTCTTATCAACTTTAATCTTTATAGGATAAACCTTTATACCTTCGCGTGATACCACATGACCCGAGAATACCACATATTCAAGCCAAAATTAATTTGGCATATAACTAATTCTCCAAAATCTTTTGCAATTCTATTCTCAAGTGATTGGGATGTTCCTCTGAACTTCGCGAATAAACTAACATGTCATCCATGAAATTGATCACGAATCTGTCAAGAAATTCTTTGAAAACCCGATTCAATAGATCCACAAAGGTTGTGGGTGCATTTGCTAGCCAAAATGACATCACCAAAAACTCATAATGGCCGTAGTAGTTTCGAAAGGCCGTTTTGGGAATATCCTTCTCTCGAATTTTTAATTGGTGATACCCTGACCTTAAATCAATATTCGAGAAGAACTTCGCCCCTAGCAACTGGTCAAACAAGTCGTATATCCGTGGTCGTGGGCACCTATTTTTTGATGGTCACTTTGATATGTTCTCTGTAGTCAATACACATCCTCAATGAACCATATTAATTTTCACAAATAACACTAAGACTGTTTTCATGTATAATAACTGGACATTCAACTCAATTTCTTCTCGTATGTGTATAATTAATAGCCAGTTTCAATTTTTGGCCTGGCTGGTTCAAGTCTTGATCCTGTGCACTTAAAGCTACTGGACTTAGGAAGTAGTAGTAGTTTATATAATCATTTGAAGATTAAAACGCTATGAAACATTTAAGTTCATTTAAATCTCAGAATGTTTAGTAATAGTTTGTTTTCAGATTTGTTCCATGTAGTGTAACCTGAATCGCACTTGAATTCTAAAGTTGGATTCAGATACTGTGACTGATGAGTATGCGAATCATTTAGTTCGAGTCTAATACTAAAAAATTGATATGAAAATGATCGTTGATATTCTTTCGTGAATGTATAGATATGCAATTTTTGTTTATAATTTCAAACCATAATTTTTTTTGAGATGGAGTCTTTCGTCCAAGTCAAAACCGGGCCCAAATGAGACCCAGTATACATCAGGTATATGTAACCCTGTGTGTTTTTTCAGGGTTGAGTAATTAAAAGCCCAAACAATTCACAATAGTCACTAGTCGCAGCCTAAGCACTATGCGCTCTTGGATTGGCCCAAACTTGATTTATTATGTACAATTAGCCACGAACGAGGCTAAGATGCATGTAATGAATCCCAAGTACATAGTCTATACTTAAAATAATTAGTGCATCTAAGCACTCGCAAGAGTAAAAAATTTAGCATGTACTAGGACGTCCTTACAAAAAATAAAGTGAGCCGCGTTAATTCAAGCAAATACTATGCAATGGTCCCTTAATTCAATAAAACCCATAGAAAAATAGGAAGTGCCGGTTAGCAAATTTCACGTCTTCCCACAAATCGCGAAAACATAGTTGCTATAGGCGCGCATATTTAATAAAATACCTTCCTAATTTCGGGTGCGCATTTATGTGACCCAAATCCTATTATCAATGGAATTAAAATATGTCTAATATTGCGGGTGCATTTATTTGATGCGATTCACGACGTGTGTTAATAACATTGCAAATTTTCCTTAAAATATGTTAAAAGCGGTTGATAATCTAAATTGCGGGTTAATAGGTATAGAAAATCAAATTTCAGCCACTTATAATGAGTTTAAGCGACCTCGCTACAATCAAGGGATCCGATGGTGCCTAACACCTTCCCTCGAGTCAACAAAAGTCATTACTCAAGAATTTTTGATTCGCATGCTCTAATTGGGTAGGTGAAAATTCCTCGATTTGGGATATTAAATAAATCAATGACTTGGGACACCAAAAATCCAAACCTATCCCAAGTGGCGACTCTTATAGAAAAAAATTAATCCCATCTCGAATAATGTCACTTTGGAAAAACTTCTATACATGTGCCACCTTCCGGGGTAACCCCGTGTAAGCGGTAAATATGAGGTGTGATAGCCATGGCGACTATGCTGGGGAGTCAGGGTTCTAGAATTTGAGCCTACAATGAATGTTATATTTGGCTTCTTATGATTTGCTTACCTGTTCTGTGCTAAATGCCGCATGTTTTACAGCTTTGATATTGTCTGAATTATATATATAAACCACTGCGAAACCCTTCACTTCTCATCTTCGGGGATGTTCTTACTGGTTAAGACTCCCAATTCTGTTAGTGTCTTACCCTGAAATAAGAAAGAGGCCGGACAAGTCACAAAGCCGGACGATCTCGCGGGTCCCAGGTACGTAGCCCCCTCCTTTACTCGAGTTGTTCGCTCGGGTACACAGTCTAGACCCTATACCAAGGTTTTCCACTTAGTATAGCAAAACATCATGCCAGATCCCCAGTAGGAACGTTTATTTGCATCATGAATTTTGACTTAGGAGACTTAACACAAAGGTTGGGTCCGTCTAGGACAGGTGCCCTTAAATAAAAGACCACCCAAATGAATTTTGTCGTGCTACTTGCGCATTTATTTGCCTCAAAATCGCATGTTGACTGGCATGTACACAAAAGGGATCAATTGAGAGAAATAAGCAGTGCTAGGGTAGTCACTTTAAAAACCAATGCTCAAATAGCGCCGAAATGCTGCCAGATTTTTCAAAAAAAAAAGAGAAAACAAAGAACAAAGGCATAAAAACAAAAACAAAGGCACCAAATTTTTGATTTTTTAAATAATGTCTGCGGTTTTTGATAAATTATTTTGGCCGGGTCCAACCCCTCATTCAAAATGTGTAGAAATGCCCGAGTTTATTTCCTTACTTCAAAATGAGTCGGATGGTGCCATTATTGCGATAATAGCTGAATGACGCTACAGGGATGCCGAAAGGCTGATCTTACGCAAATAGCTACCTCTGAATTTCATTCGGGTTGGTTAGCAAGCACAGCCTAAAACCCTTTTCGCTAAAGTGTCGAGGGGCCATATTTGCAAAGCCGGTCCCTGTTTTTGAAACAAGTTTCATAAATGTCAGTTTTAACGTTTTGAGAATACTAATTCTCCCTAATAAATGTGCACAATGAGCATGATAATGACAAAATTCCCTTGGAGCTATGGCTGTTGTGGAATGACCTCAAAGAAGCCGAAAAGAAAAAGGTCAACGCGCATCTGGGGGGCCTCACTAGTTTGCTGAAAATCAACCCTAGAGGGGACATCATAAAGGCCTTAATCACCTTCTGGGATCTGGCCCACAACATCTTCAACTTCTCAGATTTTGGGCTAACCCCGACTTTGGAGAAAATGACATCAATACTTGATAGCACCCAGAGTCCTCGTTGTGCACAAATTTCTGGATGTTATTAAAATTAGTAGAAAGATTCACAACCCTGACCTGTCGGCTGGATTTTGCACCCTCCGGTTCATATACCAAATATATGGCCACGTCGTAGGATTTAACAACCCTGAAAACCTTATCCGTAGCAAGGTCAATCGGATCAAATGGGAGGAGCATCGATGCTTCGTGTTTATGGTGTCTTTTTTGGGTCTTTTAGTAATTCCGGTTATGTTAGGAGAGCCAAGTACAAGGTTTACTCGGGCAAAAGACGAGTCTAATGATGAGGAGATGCGTATAAATCTTGATTTGCTTGAAGGAAGGAGCGAAACTACACCAATAAGAATGGCAGCACATAAGACACTAGTAGAACGATATTACAACCGTAGAGCGCGCCTCAGATTATTTTAAATTGGGGACTTCGTGCATAAAAAGATTTTTCAATCTACGAACGTAGCAAATGCAGGTAAATTAAGTTCAACATGGGAAGGACCCTACAAGATTCATGGTATTGTAGGTAAATGAGCATAGGAATTAGAAACAATGGATGGAAAAATACTACCTTCACATTATAATATTGTGTATTTACAGAGATATTACTTCTATGGAATACCCACGGTATGGTATCATTGTATTAAAATTCTATTTTTGAATTGTTAAAATTTTACTAACGATATTAGATGATAGGCAAAAAGCTAGCTCGTACTAAATGATGAGTCACGACCTGCAAGGAATGTGGAATACATTAAACTTCTCGGCCTATGATTACAAAAATTCTTTAAGAAATTCAAACGGGTTAAGAAGTCAGCATCTATAATCGTACCTCCGAGTCCCGTATGTTTTTCCATTTTCAAGGAAATGACCAGACGAGAGGAATAACCAAGTGCTCAAGGATTCATAGTTCAACACTCAAACAATTGGGGGACTACATAATATACATAGTCATATGTATAAAGAAGGCAAAGAATGAAGATTGAGAAAAATCGACGATCAAGCCTGAAAAAAACTCAAGTGTAGAGTAAAAGTCACGAAGTCACGAGCTAAAGCAAAAGAAAAGTTTATAGTTAGGGTAAAGGCTACGTAATGAAACAGACTATAAATAAAAACCTCGTGTTTATTATTTTTTCTTTTTTCAATTTGTAATAAGAAAAATAGTTAGAAGAAAGTTATATATGTAATTCAAATATATGTAAAATACCATTCAAAGCTAGACAAGGTTCAAAGAAAAACTTGTCAAAGTTATTTCAAAGAAACATGTGTGTTCCTATTTCTTTTATTGTATGTTAAACACCACTATGAAGTTGACACGTCTTCTTCATTAAGGGATATAAAAGGGCCCTCCTTTATAAAATTCATGTCTAATTTTTCATGAAGTTACCAGAAGCATTTTCTAAGAATAAAAATGCAGATTATTCTATAAGACCTTAAAAATAAAGGTAAGAATAAACTAAATGGAAGTTCAAGGTAGTAACGAGAAAACTTCTAAAAATATTTAAAAAGGTAAGGCTAAGTAAGAACTTAGTTATAAAACTGCAAATGTTTTATGCAAATTGCCTGGTGAAAGGTCTGGGGACTTGCGTCTCCAAACCCTCAAATGAAACAATGGGTTTGATCACAATTTTCCAAATAAAACAAAAAAAAAAAGACAATCAAACCACTAAGATTAATCACAGAAAAGTTGGAGGTGCATCAACAACAGCGGGTTCGACTTGAGCAGGTGTATTTATAGTTGCTGGTTGAAGTTGGCTTGCTGCAACATGCTCGACCAGCTTGAAAGAGTTGGGATACCCATATCAACTTCAGTATTCACAGAAGCTTTGGCCACAGGAGAAGGAAAATCTTGAGTTTGCTGAGCTTTCTCTATGGTTTCATTAACCTTATCCAACTCAGACTCTAAGTTGAAATTTATTTGGTAAGCTTTAATAAGGGTATCACGGCGTGAATTCAAAAAATCCCAACTTACCTCAAAAGCATTTTCTTCCTTAAGGACCCCAATATCCTTTTCCCTATCAGCAATCTCATTTCTTAGCTTCTCATTTTCAGCCAAGGCAGTGGCGTACGAAGATTGAAGAGAGGCACGAGAGCTTTCTAAGGCATGCACCTTATCAAAAGAAGCCAGAAGGTCTTCTTGTGCTTCAATAAAATTTTGCAAGAGTTCTGAGAAGGAGGTTTCGAGGTGAGTTTCATCTTTATCTACTTAGATCGAGGAAGCCTTTTCAACCACCAACTCTAAAGTCAAAACATGTACCTTCTGCTCCAAAGAACTCTTGCTTTCTTCCAAAAATTCCGTATCAATCTGCAAGCTTTCCTACTATTCCTTCCAATTGAATACCTCCGGCTGAGAGTCACATGCAATCTACTCTGAGGAGGTAACTCTTTTCATCGTCTCTGTGAGGGAAATAAGAATCCCAAAGATAAAAAAATCAAAAAGTAAAAAGAAAAAGAGAGAGGAGGTAAATACCTTCAAAGTGGCGTGCACGATATCATTCATCAGTGTCAATGAACTGTGGTTTTAAAGCTTTGTTTTCTAGATTGGCCCAACCAAGGCTCTAGCCGTGCATCTGTTTGACCTGATTTCCTCAAGAGACTACTCTCCGCGAGAACATCAATGACTACCCTCCTCATAAAAGTCCTCTTACTTGAAGATCCAGCTTCGGTATGACGAACGATTAGAGGAGGAGTTGTCAAATGAGGAGCAGTAAATAAGGTAAAAATAGTATAGGAATGAAGAAAAATAGCTGGGATTGACAAGGAAGGCATGGAAGAAGTCATAGATAGAGGTATAAAAAAAGAGGCTAAGGGAGTTTCATCTAAAACGGGCCGCCCTAAGCCTTCACAACCAAATCCACTATCAAAATGCCGTTCAATGAACTCATCAATATCGATGGGATCAACGTCATCAACGGCAATTACAAACAAGGCTTCAATAGACTCAGCAAGGGGAACATAAGGACGGGGAGATGCCTCTGCTTCGTCATCAGAAATGATGCGCCTTCGGGTTTGTGGCCTTACCACCAAAGAGCCCTCATCTTCCTTTTCTTCATAGTCTTCTTCAACAGCTTTTCCCTTTGAGGAGGAACCCAGAATAGTTTCTTACACCCGTTTTAAAGAGATGCGGGTCCTCGAAGAGCCACTGAAAGCCGCAACTGCCTTGGCGGTAACTCCTCGAATAGAGAATCTTGAAAATAATAGGGATTGAAATTAGTAAAAAACTATATGAAAAATGGAATAAAACAAAATTTCTTCAAAATTTCTTCCCATCAATTTTTGCTTTCCAGCCAAAATAGTGAGAAAGTGTCTTCCACGACCTACCGTCAATTGGTGCGGTCTTCTGCAAGTGGTCTACCCAATCATAGAAGTTGGAAACGCTTTCCACCACTCACATGGTTGCTAGAAAAAGAAAGATTAGAAAAGTTGGCAAACTTGAAGGAAAAAGGCACGAGAAAGTTAAATAAACTTACGTGCAAAATTCCACTTCTCAGGGAAGAGAACATTATCTTCACCCTGTAAACCAACACTGAGGGTAGAAATAAACCCTACCTACTAGCCACGGTCTTTGTCATCCTTGGGATTCACCAAGACCCTCTTGCTCCTGGCTACTAGTGTGAAAATGCCATTGTGGAAGAGTCTGTGGAAGTAAAGGTGAATAGAATGAGGGAAAGTTAAAAGAACGCCGACTGTGTTTGTTAAATGACTCAAACAGGCAACAGCCCTCCATATGACTGGGCCTATTTGACCCAAACAAACATCAAAGAAATGACAGAATTCAAGAATGACTGGGTCAATAGCTGGTTTGAACCCTAAGGTGAAGGGGTATGTAAAAAGAAAAGAAAACCCTGTTAAATAAGAAGTGATTCTTTGATTTGGATTGGGGATGATAATAGAAAAATCACTACCCTAATGGCAGTCTCTACAAACTACAGGAACTAAAACCTCTATAATCTAAGTAGGATAGATGTCAGCACGATCTAAACTAGAGACTTGATTCCTAAGGGATTCTATGTCATGGTAATAGGATAGTTCTTTGGGAACTATCTCTTCCACTGTGGGTTCATGAAGAGGCTTAGAAGTTTCTTTGCCTCTTGAGGAAGACCTTTGACAAAGAGAACCTCTAGTTCTAGAAGATGCGCCAGAACTAGGTAAAGGCACAGTAGAACCACTACGAGCATGCCTCAAATTACGAAGTCTACCTCCCCATCTACCCCTTATAGGGGCATTAGGGAAGGTATCAACTATGGGAACTCTCCTAGGGTTGGGGTTTGATGAATAGTGAAGAAGAGAAATACGATGAAGAAATAAGCAAGGACTCGGGAAATTTAATATTTAGAAAACTTTACGTGCTAAAGACAAAGG
The DNA here is from genome assembly GCA_034376525.1 of Nicotiana benthamiana. Taxonomy (NCBI): domain Eukaryota; kingdom Viridiplantae; phylum Streptophyta; class Magnoliopsida; order Solanales; family Solanaceae; genus Nicotiana; species Nicotiana benthamiana. The sequence continues at coordinate 6,324,544 of CM067326.1, forward strand.
AAGAAGTTATATTCATAATGATAACCAATTGTCGAAGGGAAAAATGTAATGATAGAGGTACTATTATAATTATAGTTGGTGCTTCGTCAATAGTGGAGCCGTAAAAAGGGCTGCAAAACTACAGAATTAATAAAATGGTGACATGTATGAATAGCATAAAATGTGGGTGAAAATTAAATAATCAATTATGTCATAGCATTAATGGTGACAAAAATTCTCGTTCCACTTCCCAAATGTTCAACTGATGAATAAATGTCAAGTGAATGGACTATCAATATTGGGAGAAATTGAGTCTACATATAAAGATGACGTGTCAAGACATGTAGAATTGTCAAAGAGTTATTAATTGTAAAGAGGCACGAATAGAAACAGACACGAGCAAGGGCAAAGGAAGTAGCACAGGTAGTTATTCAGAAGACTCATCACTCATACCTATTCAAGTCACTTAGATCCGCGAATTAAGAGGAATGATTCTGATAATATATGGGAGTTCACATATAGGATTTAATTAGCATTGAACACTGAATATGTTAGAGAATATGTATTAAATATAATGATTGTATAACATAGAATTTAATGTCCTTAGTTACTCATAATAGCCTTAACGGGAAGTACTGTGCCGTAGTCCCAAACCGAAAGGAAGGTTCCATGCCTACACCAGCACGTGTAGTTTCATGACCCAATAAGGAAATATCCAAGGTCAATCTCGGTGAATTTGAGTAACTCCCAAAACATTTACATTTATCAATGATGATATTCATAGCCAAATCAACTATTTGAAAATAGTTAAATCCAAAATATTTCACAGCTCATGTATTTATGTTTAAAAAAACACAAAAAGTGCTATTCTCCCTTGTTTTCATAGCACTCAAATATTTTATAATACAAGAAATGGTACAATCTCAACTCGCATGTCCCCACAAAATAGGACTCACATTTAGAAACTCAATTTAATCGTGTTTTGATATGACTTTGGAGAAAAACTTCAATGATAATAAGTTTCAACGTACCTCATTTCGCTTTCAACCTTACCCGAATAATCCAATAATACTGACAAGTCTCAATCTACATATACGAACTCGCATAATTCAATAACACATCACAATATACCAACTAACCTAACTAAGTGTCTAACACTTTAAGTGTAATTTTATAAGTTTAGAAAAAATCTCCATTTCATCATTTGAAGGTAAATCCTAGAATATTAACTCCAAATCCTTCATTAAACATATCATGGGATCTATTCGTTCCATTGGACTTTGAAATAAAATCGTTCAAATAAGACCCATCACTATTCATCATCACTAACAACCAACTCTTTTGGAGTTCCATGAATAGTCGTTTAAATAAAATTCTACCTTCACAATACACTTTACTACTCCGATGAGTATAATAACTATGTTTGGAGTGAAGATATTTCCTCTTTGTCAAACCCTAGAATATTAAACGTTTAAGTTCATGAAGTGTCCTTGAGATTTTCTTCAAAGATCTATGATTTCTATGATTAAGAAATGTAATAAATAAATCAAATTTCACTAAAGAAAGCATTTAATTCGTACCTTGAAGATGTATTAATGGTTGATGGCTCTTCCTTCTCCCTAGACTTCCAATAACTAAGTCACAAATAATAAGAATATCCTATCCCGTAAAGCATTAAAATGATTCAGTCGTTAGGACGTGGAGGTAGGCACAGCGCGCCACTATCTTGCGACCTATCCCATTACCTATAAATTGCAGATGCCGACTTTGGCGCTACCATGGCGGTTCACTACCTTTGCAAGCTCTATCTTGCCTTGGACCTCTTTCTTTTGACTTCGCATTTTATATTCAAATGAGTTCCATTATTAAGCCACTAAATATTTTCTTAATTTCCATTCTTTTGTTTATCTTTAATTCGATGCTCTTGTCTCCTTATCCCCTTAGTTATGGAAAACCTTTAGTTTCTTGCGTATCCGATATTATAATTTTATTAATTAGTATCTTGTAGTTGAGTTTAATTAACTTACAACCTTAAATCTAGAAATTAGTCCGAATTAAATGTGAAAAAAAAGAGGCTTTACATTCTCACTACATTCGTCCTTGAATACAAATCCTGGATCATGTTAATGTCTAGAAACTTAATCCCCAAGTCTTTACTTAATCCTTAATTCTTTAAGGCTTCGAAATTTGACCAACACTCCAATTTTCTAAAAATTTTGCAAGAGTTTTCTTTGTTTATAGGCATACCGACAGCAAGCCATAATAATACATTATAAAAATGTCACACACGGCTTTACCCATCACAATTAAGTCAATAAACGCTTCCATGGCTCTATATACCTCCAAACACCATCGTATAGCCTCTTTCGGCATTACAACAATAAAACATATTACCATGAGACTAGTCTAACAACCACGAGGAATAGATTAATCAGCTATGTCAAAAATCGTATGTAAGATATATAAATTATTTACTCGCTCCATGGAACAAATGCACGATAAACTCAAAACTCGAATTTTTCTTTTCAAGAAAATAATCATACCTGAAGTTGCAAATAAGTGTGGGTATCAGATCTTCATATCCTCCTCAGCGTCCCAAGAAGCCTCCTCGATGTAATGATTACACCATAACACATTAACTGAAGCTATGTCCATAGTCCTTAACCTACGGACTTTCCTATCAAGAATCTCAACCGGTTCTTCTTCATAAGTTAAGCCGTCATTTATTTCTACTCTCTCCGATGAGATGATGTGAGAAGGATCGGGAATATACCACCGTTGCATCGACACATGAAATATAGGATAAACCAAAGTCATCGATGCAGGCAACTCTAGATTGTAGGCTACTTGACCAATCCTTTTCAAGATTCTATATGGAGCAATGAATCTAGGACTTAGCTTGCCCTTATTCCTAAATCTCATACTGCCCTTCATTGTAGATACCTTCGTAAATCTCATACTGCCCTTCATTGTAGATACCTTCAAAAACACTTGATCACCCTCTTTAAACTCCAACATACATCGATATACATCTGTGTAGCTTTTCAGTCGGCTTTGAGCGCTCTTAAGCCGGTGTTAAATTAAAGTCACCTTCTCCAAGGCATCATGAACAAGATCAGGACAAAGTAGTCCTACCTCAGTCGATTCAAACCATCCAATAGGTAATTTACAACATCGTCCGTACAAAGCCTTATAGCGAGCCACCTGGACACTAGCTTGATTGCTATTATTGTAGGCAAATTCAATCAGAGGTGAGTGCTCATCCAAATTCAAACAAAAATAAAAGACAAAAGCTTGCAACATGTCCTCAAGAGTTTGAATAGTCCTCTCAGTCTGCGCGTCAGTTTATGGATGAAAAGAGGTACTCAAATTGACACTTGTACCCAATCCTTCTTGAAAGGACTGGCAAAAATGAGTAGTGAACTGGGTCCCTCTATCAGATATAATGGAAACTAGAATATCGTGAAGTCTGACAATTTCTTTCAAGTACAACCTAGCAAACTGAGGTGCCATGTCAGTCATCTTTACCAGTAAGAAATGCACCGACTTTGTAAGTCGATCTACAATCACCTAAATAGAGTCATGCTTCAAGCGAGTGCAAGGCAAACCTACAAGAAAGTCCATATTAATCATTTCCCACTTCCAAGATGGAATCTCAATATTCTGAGCCAACCCTCCAGGTCTTTGATGCTCAGCCTCTACCTGTTGGCAATTTAAACATCTAGCCACGAAGTCTGAAATATTTTCCTTCATCCAATTCCACCAATAGAACTCCTGCAAGTCTTTCAACATTTTTATGGACCCTGGATGTATAGAATATCTTGAACTGTGTGCATCATCCATAATTTCATAACGAAGCCCATTGACATATGGCATGCACAAGCGACCATTCATCTTCAACACCCCATCCTCGTCAAGAGAAAATGCACTGATATACTTAGATCGTACACCGTTTCAAATTTTCACCAAATTTGGATATTCATATTGCCTATCTTTGACATGCTAAATAAGTGAGGAATGTGTTATTGCACAGGTGTCAAGCTTTTTATATATCGGTAAATATGCCAAGGTACCTCCTGATTTTTGGCTTGGCACATCGGCTACCATATTCGCCTTCCCCGGATGGTAGTGAATGCTTAAATCATAGTCCTTCAAAATTTCTAACCATCTCCTTTGCCTCAAGTTTAATTCCCTCTGCTTGAATATATATTGCACGATTTTATGGTTGGTGTATACTTCACAGTGCTCACTGTACAATTAATGACGCCAGATTTTCAAAGCAAAAACAACCGCGGTAAGTTCCAACTCATAGGTCGGATAGTTCTTCTCTTGGGTCTTCAACTGCCTATAAACATAAGCGATACCCTTACCTTTCTGCATTAAGACACACCCTAATCCAACTCTAGAGGCATCACAGTACACCACAAAGTAACCCAAATTTGTTGGTCATGCCAATATCACCGCCGTAGTCAATCTAGGTTTTAACTCATGAAAAATTCTCTCACAAGCGTCCGACCATTGAAACTTTGCTGCCTTCTGCAGAGATGCAAGAGTAGAAAATCCTTTAACAAATCGCCGATAGTAGCTCTCTTATCCCAAGTAACTATGAATCTCTTTTGCGTAGATGGTCTAGGCCATCTCTAAACAACTTTAATCTTTATAGGATAAACCTTTATACCTTCGCGTGATACCACATGACTCGAGAATACCACATATTCTAGCCAAAATTCACACTTAGAGAATTTGGCATATAACTAATTCTCCAAAATCATTTGCAATACTATTCTCAAATGATTGGAATGTTCCTTTGAACTTCGCGAATAAACTAACATGTCATCCATGAAATTGATCACGAATCTGTCAAGAAATTGTTTGAAAACCCAATTCAATAGATCCATAAAGGTTGTGGGTGCATTTGTTAGCCAAAATGACATCACCAAAAACTCATAATGGCCGTAGCAGTTTTGAAAGGCCTTTTTGGGAATATCCTTCTCTCGAATTTTTAATTGGTGATACCCTAACCTTAAATCAATATTCGAGAAGAACTTAGCCCCTAGCAACTGGTCAAACAAGTCGTATATCTGTGGTAGTGGGCACCGATTTTTTGATGGTCAATTTGTTAAGTTCTCTGTAGTCAATGCACATCCTCAATAAACCATATTTCTTTTCACAAATAACACTAAGACTCTTTTCATGTATAATAACTGGACATTCGACTCAATTTCTTCTAGTATGTGTATAATTAATAGTCAGTTTCAATTTTTGGCCTGGCTGGTTCAAGTATTGATTCTGTGCACTTAAAGCTACTGGACTTAGGAAGTAGTAGTAGTTTTTATAATCATGTGAAGATTAAAACGCTATGAAACATTTAAGTCCATTTAAATCTTAGAATGTTTAGTAATAATTTTTTTTCAGATTTGTTCCATGTAGTGTAACCTGAATCGCACTTGAATTCTAAAGTTGGATTCAGATACTGTGACTGATGAGTATGCGAATCATTTAGTTCGAGTCTAATACTAAAAAATTGATATGAAAATGATTGTTAATATTCTTTCGTGAATGTGTAGATATGCAATTTTTGTATATAATTTCAAACCATAAATTTGTTTGAAATGGACTCTTCCGTCCAAGTCAAAACTGGGCCCAAATGAGAGACCCAATATACATCAGGTGTATGTAATCATATGTGTTTTTTCAGGGTTGAGTATTTATAAGCCCAACAATTCACAATAGTCATTAGTCGCAGCCTAAGCACTATGCGCTCTTGGGTTGGCCCAAACTTTATTTATTATGTACAATTAGTCACGAACGAGGCAAAGACGCATGTAATGAATCCCAAGTACACAGTCTATACATAAAATAATTAGTGCATCTATGCACTCGCAAGAGTAAAAAATTTAGCATATACTAGGACGTCCTTACAAAAAATAAAGTGAGCCACGTTAATTCAAGCAAATACTATGCGATGGTCCCTTAATTCATTAAAACACATAGAAAAATAGGAAGTGCCGGTTAGCAAATTTCACGCCTTCCCACAAATCGCGAAAACGTAGTTGCTATAGGCGCGCATATTTAATAAAAAAGCTTCCTAATTTCGGGTGCGCATTTATGTTACCCAAATCCTATTCTCAATGGAATTAAAATGTGTCTAAAATTGCGGGTGCATTTATTTGATGCGATTAACGGCGTGTTTTAATAACATTGCAAATTTTCCTTAAAATATGTTTAATGCGTTTGATAATCTAAATTGCGGGTTAATAGGTATAGAAAATCAAATTTCAGCCAATTATAATGAGTTTAAGCGACCTTCCTAGAACCAAGGGATCCGATGGTACCTAACTCCTTCCCTCGAGTCAACAGAAGTCATTATACTCAAGAATTTTTTATTCGCATGCTCTAATTGGGTAGGTGAAATTTCCTCGATTTGGGATATTAAATAAATCAATGACTAAGGACACCAAAAATCTAAACCTATCCCAAGTGGCGACTCTTATATAAAACAATTAATCCAATCTCGAATAATGTATCTTTAATTGGAAAAACTCCTATACATGTGCCACCTTCCGGGGTAACCCCGTGTAAGCGGTAAAAATGAGGTGTGATAGCTCTGGCGACTCTGCTGGGGAGTAAATGAACCCAGAATCTATGGTTCAGGGTTCTAGAATTTTAGCCTGCAATAAATGTTATATTTGGCTTCTTCTGATTTGCTTACCTGTTCTGTGCTAAATGCCGCATGTTTTACCGCTTTGATATTGTCTGAATTATATATATAAACCACTGCGAAACCCTTCACTTCTCATCTCCGGGGATGTTCTTACTGGTTAAGACCCCTATTCTGTTAGTGTCTTACCCTGAAATAATAAAGAGGCCGGACAAGTCACAAAGCTGGACGATCTCGCGGGTCCCCGATACGTAGCCCCCCCCCCCTCGACTCGAGTTGTTCGCTCGGGTACACAGTCTAGACCCTATACCAAGGTTTTCCACTTAGTATCACAAAACATCATGCCAGATCCTTAGTAGGAATGTTTATTTGCATCATGCATTTTGACTTAGGGGACTTAACACAGAGGTTGGGTCCGTCTAGGACAGGTGCCCTTAAATAAAAGACCACCCTAATGAATCTTTTCGTGCTACTTGCGCATTTATTTGCCTCAAACTCGCATGTTGACCGGTCTGTACACAAAGGGGATCAATTGAGAGAAATAAGCAGTGCTAGGGTAGTCACTTTAAAAACCAATGCTCAAATAGCGCCGAAATGCTGCCGGATTTTTCCAAAAATAGAGAAAACAATGAACAAAGGCATAAAAACAAAAACAAAGGCACCAAATTTTGTATTTTTTTTCAATAATGTCTGCGGTTTTTGATAAATTATTTTGGCCGGGTCCAACCCCTCTTTCAAAATGTCTATAAATGCCCGAGTTTATTTTCTTACTTCAAAATGAGTCAGATGGTGCCATTACTGCGATAATAGCTGAATCATGCTACAGGGGATGCTGAAAGGCTGATCTTACGCAAATAGCTACCTCTGAATTTTATTCAGGTTGGTTTGCAAGCACAGCCTAAAACCCTTTTCGCTAAAGTGTCGAGGGGCCGTATTTGCAAAGCCGGTCCCTATTTTGAAACAAATTTCATAAATGTTAGTTTTAACGTTTTGAGAATACTAATCTCCCTAATAAATATGCAGAATGAGCACCATAATGACAAATTACCTTTAGAGCCGTGGCTGTGGTGGAATGACCTCGAAGAAGCCGAAAAGAAAAAGGTCAACGCGCATCTGGGGGGCCTCACAAGTTTGCTGAAAATCAACCCTAGAGGGGACATCATAAAGGCCTTAATCACCTTCTGGGATCTGTCCCACAACGTCTTCAACTTCTCAGATTTTGAGCTAACCCCGAATTCGGAGAAAATGACCGGATACATCGCGACCCATACAATCCCGCTGAGACATCAATACTTGACAGCACCCAGAGTCCTCGTTGTGCACAAATTTCTGGATGTTTATAAAATTAGTAGAAAGATTCACAACCCTGACCTGTCGGCTGGATTTTGCACCCTCCAGTTCATATACCAAAGATATGGCCACATCGTAGGATTCAACTACCATGAAAACCTTATCTGTAGCAAGGTCAATCGGATCAAATGGGAGGAGCATCCATGCTTCGCGTTTATGGTGTCTTTTTTGGGTATTTTAGTATTCCCACGAAAAGACGGGAACTTCGATATACGGATTGCGGGGGTCAATTGTACTTTAATGACTCAGGCAAAGAGCACTTTTGCCCCGATGATCCTATCTGATATTTTCCGAGCCCATACCATTTGTAAAGTAGGAGGGGATTTCTTTGAAGGTTGTAACTTGCTATTACAAATATGGATGATTGAGCATCTATGTACCAGGCCTCGGTTCATGAATGATGGGTTGCCAACGAAAGGTTGCATAGAAGAAGTGGACAACATGGTAAATGGGTTTAAACTACCAGAGGGGGTTGCAGAGTGGGTGTCACATCTCCAAGTTATTTCTGCAAATCAAATACAATGGACGTTCAGTTGGCTCTCCGTGGACAAAGTTGTGTATATGGCTGCAACAAAATCAAATTTTTATTTGATGGGCCTTAGAAGCATCCAGCCTTACGCCCCGCATCGTGTCTTGAGACAACTCAAAAGATGCCAGATAGTGCCAAAGGACAAAGATCTCAGCATCCAGGTAGTCGAAATTGGGTCTGATAGCTATTTCCCTGAAGCCATGGTTCGCAAAATCTGGAATGAATGCCAATACCTAACCGCTGACACTTGTGTACAAGATCCTGCCAGAGGTGAAGTATCTCTGGGGTACCTTGCTTGGCATAGAAGAGAAATTGAGCACGAAAGATCATCCAAAAGGCCTCACCTCCAAGAGTTCGTCGAAACATCACAAGAGTAGTGAGATTGGTTAGCAAAAGAACAGGAATACCGTGCTACCATAGGATGTCTGGAAAAGAAAATTCAAGAATTGCAATTCGAAAATAGCCTGCAAACTGCTGCCAACGAGGGAGAAAAGAAGGCATTGGTTAAATAAAATGAGGCCCTGCGAGCCCAAATTCAGAAAATGAGAACAGCCGCAGAAAATCCTCCACGAAGTACAAAGGATGAAAGCTCATTGAGAACCTACGCCGAAAAGTAACCGAATACGATTTTGACCTGAATAAGGCAGAGGGTAAATTGTCTAGAGCTTGGAGACAATTAATTTAAAGCGCAGAAGAAAGGGCCCGCATACTGGAGCAGATAAAAGAAGGAAACGACAACGAAAGCGCTAGTCTAAAACAGAGGGTTATCATAGCTGAAAGCAAAATGGCCAAGCAGGCCAAGGATTTCAAAACTGAGAAGGAGCATTGCTATGTGGTAATAGCAGGGTTGGAAAGAGATTTGCGGCAGTTTCAAAAGCTAAATCAGGCAGCTGAGTGGACTATTGAAGCACCGGCTTAACAAATAGGGCGTCTGCTACAAGAAAAAGGAATTATCAGGGAGAAGTGCGGGCAATTGCATACTATATCACTACGAAATGCAATCACTGTGAGGATATGACAACGTCTATGTTTTTTGCCGCTGCTATGACCTTTGTCCGACAAGTAATGGAAGATCTCCACTATCTCCAAGGAATTTTAGCACGCAAACCCGCAACAAGGCCGAATGATGCCTCGGAGGATCCAAAAGCATTTTAAGTGTTAATGTACTCATAGATTTATATTTGTCTGAAAAGAAAGAGTCTGACTGTTATCCTTTCGAGTCTCTAAGGGTATTAAATCCCAGTCTGGTAGGTGCTTTTGTTCTATTACCTATTTTAATCAAAATTGAGAACTTTATCAAAATCAAAAACCCCAAATATATTTTACTCTGAACTTCACCGTTAATTTCCATGAACTAGGCTCGGTGTGATTCATGCAAAGTCATGATACTTAGGCAATCTCTATAGGATTCGACTGTATTCTTTCAAATAAAATAAAAACTTAAGAAAAAGAAGAGAGAGAGGAAATAAAATGCCAGAAGCAAAGGGAAATTTAAATAAGTGCTGAAATGACACATGTGACTGTGGAAAGCATATAGAAACCCATTATTTGCATAAGTGCATCATGCTCAATGTGTGATTTCCTGTTTGTCATCTACCTCGAACTAACTACATTTTACAAAATTATAATTCAGGTGTTTAGAACATTGGTTGGTTTTGCGGTAAGCTGGCTTCACACGGATACTTCACTCGTCCAAAGGGAAATACAGAGATGTCAACAGAAATGGCTCTACCCACCGTTCCTATTCCAGAAGACAATCCAATCACACGAGAACCGGCCTCTGAATCTGCAGCGGCCGAAGAAAATAGGATCCAGCGTCTCTTGGTCATGGAAATGTGGGATGCCCGGACCAACGGGAAGGAACCTGCCAACGCCATCCCTGGATTTCCCGAGCTATTTCCACGGTTAGGGGGTACCTCTACTATTCCTATCAGTCACCCGAGCATTCTCCTGGGGCAGCCCACCATTTCAACCAATTTTGTTAGGGATTCTTCTGAAACCTACCCTCCAATGTGTGCATCCAGGCCAGTTCCCAATATCTTTACGGCCCCTCCGTGTGCAACTACAACACAGCCAGCAATATTGAGGCCTGTGTTTGACCCCGCAGCCTTTACCTTCCAAACTCCTAATTACCAAAATGAACCTCCCTCGTACCCTACATACAACTACCCTCAGTTAACATATGAACTTACTCTTGTATCAAACAAAACTTCCAAAACACCCGAGCATGATGATATCACAGGGAGAATGAAGAGTCTTAAGCAAAGCCAGAAGAACATGCAAGGATTGAGTGGACAGAAAAGTGTAGCCTATTCAGACCTGTGCATGTTCCCCCATGTACATCTTCCTTTAGGGTTTAAAATGCCAAAATTTGAGAAATACGATGGCCATGGCGATCCCATCGCCCATCTGAAAAAGCATTGTAATCAATTACGTGGAGCCGGCGGGAAGGAAGAACTCCTAATGGCGTACTTTGGGGAAAGCTTAGTGGGTATTGCATCTGAATGGTACATTGATCAAGACATTACCCGATGGCACATATGAGATGACGTTGCCCTAGACTTTATACGACAATTCCAGTACAATATCGACATCGCCCCGGATAGGAACTCCCTAGCCAATTTGGAAAAGAAACCTACTGAAAGCTTCAGGGAGTATGCTATTAAATGGCGAGAGCAAGAATCGATTGTGAAGCCTCCTATGGATGAAACAGAAATGGTAAATGTCTTTCTACAAGCACAAGAAGTAGACTATTTTCAGAACATTATGTCCGCAATGGGCAAACCATTCGCCGAATCAATAAAGATTGGGAAGATGGTGGAGAATGGCCTCAAAACAGGGAGGATTCTAAGTCAATCTACCATAGGAGCCACATCCCAAGCCATATAAGGAGGAGCAGGAGGAATCCCAAGGTACAAGAATAAAGAGGAAGATCCATGGTAGCCTCCGGGATAAAGAACCACTATACACACAGGGATGCATTCTCCAAAAGAGCGCCTCAACATTACTATCCTCAGCGAGACATACACTATGTCCCTCAACCCTACGCAGTTATGAACGCTCAGCCCTTTCCGCGACCTCAACAGCAGAATAACAGAAATCAAGCGCCAAGGAATCAACTTCCTCACAATCATTTCAATCCCTGCTCTCAACAAAAAAATTACCGCCCCCGGGAGCCACCCCAGAGGGAGAACTTCACCTCAATAGGAGAGTCCTATGCCAGCCTGTTTCCTAAGGTAGTCCATATGGGTCTCCTCCAGCCTGTACCCCCAAATAGATAGAACCCTGAATCACCATCTTACAAAAGGGGCATGCGTCGTGCCTACCACTCTGGGGCAGAGGGACATGATACAGAAAACAGCTGGACCTTAAAGCGAGCGGTAGATTACTTGATTGATCAAAAGAAGATAGTTCTAAGAGATGACGAAGTACCAAATGTAAATGATAAACCCGTTAGCGGCTCACGACAACGGGCCGGTCATCGTAATGATCTGCAAGGACAAAGAATTTGATCCCGCTCTGAAAGCCATCATAGCCATCGCCGAGGCAGATAGAAAAACAAAAGTCAGTCCAAAGAAGATGGAAGAAAAGAAAACAAATGAAGCCAAGTGCGATGAAGCAGAAAAGAAGGCTAAGGTTGAAGCTGAGACAATCCTTCCCAAAGAAACAATACTCTACATCCCAAGAGGATGCAAAGAAAAGCAGTCCACTTTAAGTCCACCAAAAAGGTTCGAGTTGAAAAAAACTATGTACATACCAAAGAAGGCCTATGTGGTACGGGGATCGATTAAGCCACAGGTACTGAATGAGCCTGTGGTTATTAGTCGCGTGACACATAAGCCCATGACCAACCCTTTAACCATCCCTTGGAATTATCAGGAAACCATTGTTACATATTAGGGCAAAGAATTCCTCGAAAAATCCCAAAAGGAAATTCCACCTAGAAATACTGAAACGTGGAAGAGGTGAACGCCGCTACAAAACGACGATTTCCGCCAAAGAAGCCAGTGAATTGTGAGAAAGCAGAAGACTTTTTCCAGAAAATGAAAATGCCGGAGTACGAAGTGGTAGATCAACTCCGAAAATCCCTTGAGCAGATTTTTATATTGTCACTCCTGATGAAATCTCCCGATCATCAGTAGGTGTTGACCAAAACACTAAACGAAGCTTATGTGCCAGCTGAGACCTCTGTAGAACAGCTAGAGAAAATGGCAGAGTGATTCATTTCTATCAATCAGATATCGTTCAGTAAGAATGACCTACCCCCGGAGGGAGCTATTGACAACAAGGCTTTCCATCTCACTGTCAAATGTGAGGGATATTATGTCAAGAGAGTGATGGTTGACGGAGGTTCCAGAGTAGACATATGCCCACTATCTACCCTCCATAGGTGAAATCGGTTTGGTGCTCACTATTGGTCCAGTCGACTTCAATGTAACCTTCCGGGTGTTGGATATGGACACCTCCTACAACTACCTCCTAGGAAGGCCGTGGATTCCTACAGCAGGGGAGGTGCCTTCAACCCTACACCAAATGCTGAAATTTGAGTATGAAAATCAGGAGATTGTAGTTCATTGAGAGGACGAACAATAAATTTACCACGACCCCTCTTTTCCTTGTCTAGAAGCCAAGGAAGGGAGTTAAAACATAGTCTATCAAGCTTTTGAAGTCGTAGTAGTTGATCGGCATAAAGAGGGAAAGCCGCTTCCTCAGCCTTTCCTGTCAAAATGCTTCAATTATGGTCGCAAAGGAAATGGCGTGCCAAGGCTTCAAGCAAGGCAAGGGACTCGGAAGCTCCCTACAAGGTATAACCGATCCAGTCGCCTTGCCTGCCACAGAAAAGTTTCTTGGACTGGGATTTCATCCAACCTCAGAAAATATCACCTACGCTAGTCGTAGAAAGCGCCAAGGATGGACCTTACCACGACCTCTGCCTCATTTGTCTAAAACCTTCATACAATGAAAGTACAGTGAAGAGGAGGAATAAGAAAACTTCACGGAAGAAAAAATCGATGAGATATGCATAGCTATGAGAGAGTTGCTCTATGAAGTAAACATGGTCCAACCGGGAGCAAGTTCAAGCAACGCTGAAGTGCTGTATATGGGGCAAGATGATAAACTTCAAAATTTGTAGGCCACATCCTTTATGGTTAAGCGGGAGACCCTGTAGTCTCGCCTTGCTACCTCTTCCCACGTCACGAGCTATTTCAGGGTGTAGCTCGGTTGTTTGTTTTCCCTTTTAGCACTTTAAATCTCAAATTGTAAACCATGTTTATCTTTCAAGTTCAAAGAAATAAAATCAATATTTTCATTTCTCTACCTTACTTTGATATTTGTCTTTCTTTATTTTTCATCTTTTCTTTCAGTCCCGTTAAGGCGGCTTTAAATAAATGACTTGCTTGCGGACTTCTTGCAACGACCCAAACCTGCTGCCTGTCTGTGAAATAATGAACCAGGAACCGGAATACAATAAAGAAGAGGCTATTAGGGGAAATCACTCGAAATTGGAACACTTTGAGATCAAACCTAAGCGCAACTAAAATGATACCGAACCGGTTAACCTGGGCGATCTCGATGTAATCAAAGAAAGTAAAATAAGAATCCATGTAAATTAAGAGATACGGGATTCGTTGGTTCTACTCCTGTTGTATTCAAGGACATATTTGCGTGGTCCTATGTTGACATGCCTGGTCTGAGTATGGATTTGGTTGTTCATAAGTTACCTACATACCCCGAGTGCCCCCCAGTTCAACAAAAGCAAAAAAAGTTCAAGCCTGATGTCTGTGATAAAATCAAAGAGGAAATTACAAAACAGCTTGAAGCAGGGCTAATCCGGGTAGTGCGGTACACCACATGGCTAGCTAATGTGGTCCTAGTGCCAAAAGAGGACTGGAAAACTTGAGTGTGTGTGCATTATAGAGATCTGAACAAGGAGAGACCCAAGGATAACATCCCTCTAGCCAACATCCACATCTTCGTCTATTATTGTGGAAAAAATGAGATTCAATACTTTGTAGACTGCTACGCGAGGTATCACCAATTGCTGATGGATGAGGAAGATGCGGAGAAAACTGCCTTCACCACACCTTGGGGAACATACTGTTATAGAGTTATGCGTTTAGGATTGAAAAAAGCTGGGGCAACCTACAATAGGGCTATGACCACCATCTTCCATGACATGATGCATAGGGAAATAGAGGTATACGTGGATGACGTGATTATCAAATCTAAAACTCAAGGTGATCATGTAAAGGATTTTAGGAAATTCTTTTAATGGCTCCGCAAATATAACTTGAAATTGAATCCTGCAAAATGCCCATTTGGAGTTACTTCGGGAACAATTTTGGGTTCATCGTCAGTCGGAGAGGCATTGAATTAGATCCAACCAAGATCAAATCCATTCGAGAGCTGCCCCCGCTGAGGACCAAAAAGGATGTGATGAGTCTATTGAGGAGATTAAATTACATCAATCAGTTCATCGCCCAATTGACTTAAACATGTGAGCCTACATTCAAATTGCTGAAGAAGGATGCGGCAAGTAAGTGGACGGTCGAGTGTAGGGAAGCTTTTGACAAATCAAACAATACTTGGCCAATCCACCGGTTTTAGTTCTGCCAGAACCAGGAAGGCCATTGTTTCTCTATTTGAGGGTCTTGGAAGGCTCTTTCGGTTGTATTCTCGGGCGGCATAATGCCAGGGAAAGAAAGAGCAGGCCATTTATTATCTGAGCAAAAAGTTTACTGGCTACAAGGCCAGGTACACACTGTTGGAGAGAACATGTTGCGCCTGGAGATGGCTAGCTCAGAAGCTGAGGCACTGTCTGCAAGCTCATACCACGTACCTCATAACCAGGCAGGATCCACTAAGGTACATATTTCAAAAACCAATGCCCACAGGGCGACTGGCTAAATGGCAGATCCTGCTTACCGAGTTCGACATTGTTTATGTCACTAGTACGGCAATGAAAGCTCAGGCACTGGCAGATCATCTGGCAGAAAACCCCGTTGATGACGAGTATCAACCTTTAAACACTAACTTCCCTAATGAAGAAGTGAACTCATTGGAAATAGCAGCTGAGGACGCTCCCGTCTGGAAAATGTTCTTCGACAGATCAGTAAACGCAAAGGGCGTAGGGATCAGGGCAATATTAATCTCACCAACAGGCCAGCATTATCCAGCTATAGCCAGACTTCGTTTCTTTTGCACTAATAATACAGCTGAATATGAGGCTTGCATTATGGGCATGAACATGGCTATTAACCAAGATGTCGAAGAGTTGCTAATCATGGGCGATTCCAATCTAATCATCCGACAAGCTCAAGGAGAATATAAGACAAGGGACATTAAGCTCCTCCCGTATAGACAGAAGGTCAAAGACCTCAGCAAACGGTTCAGGTCGGTACAGTTCAGATACATTCCCCGTTGTCACAATGAGTTAGAAGATGCATATGCAACCTTAGCCTCCATGGTGCCATACCCTGGGAAGGACTATGTTGATACTTTACAAATCCAAATTAGAGAAAGACATGGGTATTGTAATGCAACCAAAGCAGAACCTAGCCCACAGCCTTGGTATTACGACATCTTGAGGTTCTAAAAAACACAGGAGTACCCTGCGCAAGCCACCGGAGAATAAAAGAAGACAACCCGACGGCATGCGAGCAACTTCTTCTTGAGCGGTGACACTATGTAGAAAAGGACTCCAGATCATAATGTTTTGAGATGTGTGGATTCCGAAAAAGCTGGGAAAATCATGCATGAAGTACATGCGGGCGTATATGGGCCCCATATGAATGGCTATGTATTGGCAAACAAGATACTCCGAGCTGGTTATTATTGGATGACCGTGGAAAAAGACTGTTTCATCTTTGTACGGAAATGTCATCAATGCCAGGTGCACGGTGATCTGATTCATGCACCACCAAATGAACTGCATCCTAATTCAGCACCCTGTCCATTTGCCGCCTAGGGAATGAACGTCATTGGGCCGATCGAGCCAAAGGCCTCAAATGTGCACATATTTATATTGGTCGCTATTGATTATTTCACACAATGGGTGGAAGCCATCACCCTGAAGTTTGTTACCAAGAAAGTGGAAGGGTATTTCGTGTATTCCAACATCATTTTCCGTTTTAGGATCCCGGCCACTATCATTACTGACAATGCAACTAATCTAAACAGTCGGCGGATGGGAGAGATATGTGAAAAATTCAAAATAACACATAGAAACTCCACTCCCTACAGACCTAATGCTAATGGTGCGGTCGAAGCAGCCAACAATAACATCAAAAAAATCTTGAGGACAATGATTCAAAGCTCGAGGCAATGGCATGAAAAGCTTCCTTTCGCATTGATGGGATATCGTACTATTGTACGTAAAACTGTACGAGCCACTTCCTACTTGTTGGTCTATGGAACTGAGGGTGTTATACCTGCCGAGGAGGAAATCCCCTCGCTCTAAGTGATTGTCGAAGCAGAAATCGAAGATAGTGAATGAGTTAAAACCCGTTTGGAGCAACTGGCATTAATTGAAGAGAAACGAATGGCCGTTGTGGGCCATGGGCAGTTGTACAAACAAAGAATGGCCCGTTCTTACAACAAGAAAGTGTGCCGTAGGAATTTCGAAGTCGAGCAGTTGGTTTTAAGACGGATACTTCCCTATCATCAGAAGGCGAAAAGAAAAATTCGCCCCAAATTGGAAAGGCCCATACATCATCAGGAAGATATTGCCCAGAGGAGCATTGTACTTGGGCGACGCTGAAGGAGATGAGCCCGAGGCAGCGGTAAACGTAAACGCAGTAAAAAGGTATTATGTCTAAATCCCCTTCAGCAAGTACCCCGATGGATATATCCCGTCCTCTTTGTAACTCAAAAAAAAAAAGAAAAAGAAAAGAAATTAAAAAAAAGAGAAGAAAATTAAAAAAAAATAGGAAAAAAAGAAGAAAAAGAAAAGAAAAAAAGAAAAAAATAAAATTAAAAAAAGGAATACAAAACAAAATTAGTTTAGGAAACAAATCCTGAACTAGGTTTGACTTGATTCCGAAAGGATACGTAGGCAGCCTCTCGCTGAGGTTCAGTCGCATCAAAATAAAAACCCCATTTACCCAAGAAAAATAAAATTGGGGCAGAAATGTATTGGTTCGGTTATAAATCCGTTCGGATGGTTGCGAAGTTTTAGATCCCTGGGAAAGAAAGTATTATTTGTTGGGGTTTGGCACAAATCAAACTCGTGAGAAAAATAAATGAGAGAGCCTTATCGGCGAAAATCTCCAGGCACCATAAGTCAACGGTGAGCAGAGAAAAGCAAAATGAGAGAGTCTGTTTAGCGAAAACTTGCAACGAGCGCTATCAAGCGACGGGAGAAGAGAAATGAGAGAGGACGATTGGCAAATTCTCGCAAAGGGCGCCGTCAGCCAAAAAGAGGAAATATTGTTGCCCAGGTCTGAGAAAGTTTCTTTTGTGTTCGAAAAGTGGAAATCCGGACAGAAATGGATTTCGACCGGGTATCTTGTCCAAGAAGCATGTCGTCGCCACTTAAAGCTGGATCGTATTTTTAGATAAGTTCCTTCTTTTCCTTCAAGATGTATACCTCTTTAAATTCATACTTCACTATTTTCCACTTTAATTTCCTCACTATTCCTTAAAGAGAGGTAGCAGGGCCGGCTTCGCGGTTTTTCTCCTGGCAAGAATTAGGGTAATGACCGACATCGTCAAGCACGCTTGGCCAATCCTAGTTGATCATGACAGTTAATGCCCCAAAAGTAAATAGAAGAAAGGAAACTCAAAGTCAAAGGGCATGGAGTTGAAGCAAAATCAGAGGTTTAAGCCAAGTCGGATGTTGATTCCTATCAAAACACCATAAGCAAATAAAGACCATCCGAAATGAGGACCCCCAGCCCAATTTACAAAGCAAGGATTGGAAGCCAAGGGTTCGCTTTGAATACAAAGGAAGTCGATATTAAGAGTGACAAGGCACTAACAGTTTGCTTTGTTTTTGATCTAAAGTTAACGCAGGTCAAACTTAGAAAAGCAAAAAGAACATGAAGCAAAAACAACCAAAGGATAGGAAAAAGGGCCAAAGGTGGTGATGCGTTAATGACCAAAGGGATGTTTTTTTTCATGTTTCTGCAAACTCGTAACTGAGCATGGCAGCACGAGATCCCTATCCCTAGCTCCCCTTTGCACAACATGTGGGCCTCCTAGGCGTTACCTAAGGATTACGTTCTACCCCCTCCAGCATTTATCAAGGAAATTTCCCTCCACATCCCCAGCGTGACCTGAGGATTCTCTCCCTATACTTGCCACTCCCCACCATGGTCTAGGAGCTAACACTCCCCTACCCTTAGCATAATCTAAAGGATTTTCCTTTCCACCTCTACACCCAGCACAGTCAAAAGGATCTCTAAGGTCCTCCACTGCCTTGCATATTCCCCTAGCATAACCTCAGATTTTTCCTTCATCCCGGTATAACCCGTGGATTCCCCTTACATAACTCAGGATCTCCTTTCATCCCGGCATAACCCGCGGATCTCCCTAGCATAACCTAGGATTTCTCATTTATCCCGGCATAACCCGTGGATTCCCCTGACACAACTCAGGTTCTCATTTCATCCTGGCATAACCCGTGGATTCCCCTGACATAACTCTGGATCTTATTTCATCCTGGCATAACCCGTGAATTTCCCTGACATAACTCAGGATCTTCTTTCATCCCCGCATAACCTGCGGATCCATCTAGCATAACCTAGGATTTTTCCTTCATCCTGGCATAACCCGTGGATTCCCCTAGCATAACTCAGGATCTCCTTTCATCCCAGCATAACCCGCGGATCTCCCTAGCATAACCTAGGGTTTCTCATTTATCCCGACATAACCTGTGGATTCCTCTTACATAACTCTGGATCTTCTTTCATCTGGCATAACCCGCGGATCCCCCTAGCATTACCTAGGATTTCTCCCTCATCCCGCTATAACCCGTGGCTTCCCTTAACATAACTCAGGATCTTCTTTCATCCCGGCATAACCCATGGAATTCCTTGACATAACTCATGATCTTCTTTCATCCCAACATAACGCGCGGATCCCCCTAGCATAACCTAGGATTTCTCACTCATACCAGCATAACCTGTGGATTTTCCCGACATAACTCAGGATCTCTATTCATTCCGGCATAACCCGTGGCTTCCCCTAACATAACTCAGAATCTTCTTTCATCCCAGCATAACCCGTGGATTCCCCTAACATAACTCAAGACCTCTGTTCATCCCGGCATAATCCGTGGATCTCCCTAGCATAACCTAGGACCTTTCATTCATCCCGGCATAACCCGCGGATCTCCCTAGCATAACCTAGGATTTCTTACTCATCCCGGCATAACCCGTGGATTCCCCTAACATAACTCAGGATCTCTATTCATCCCGGCATAACCCCTGGCTTCCCCTGACATAACTTAGGATCTCTATTTACCCATGCATAACTCGTGGATTACCCTAGCATATCTTAGGATTTTTCATTCATCCCGGCATAACCCGTGGATTCCCCTAGCATAAACCCATGAATTTCTTCTTAACCCATCCTAAGCAGGAACTTTCCTATCCCAGCATAACCCGCGTATCGTTTATTATAATCCCCACAGAGACCTTTTCATTCTCATCCCGGAATAACCGAGGATTCTCATCTTATCCCCCAGGAGGAACCATTTCTCTTTCCCGGCATTACCTGGCAATCTTTCCAAAGGATACACAATTTCGGTCCCTTTTGTTTTAATAAAAAGCAGCATAGATGTGTGTTACAATTAACTCACAAAATTTTCCAGTGAAATTTGGGGAAGAAAATTTTGTTCGTTTGTTTGTTTTGCTGTCTGAGAAAGTGTCACCTTATGGCACAAGATTCGGCATAATTTAATGCATGAGTGTAAATTCAGAACAGAAGAGAAAAAAAGAGACAAAAGGTGAACTCAAAGTGATGAGGCGGACAAAGACACGGACTGCTCCAAATTAATGGAAGTCACAAGCTCAGCATAACCGGTTTTGATTCAAGATTGAAGACTGATCCAACAGCTGCAATTATCGAGCATCAAGATTCAGATCGGAGACTGCCACAAAAGATAGGCGAGACTCAAGATCAAGCTTCAAGAAACTCATAGATAGGAATCTTGTACCTTGTCGTTGATTGGCCTAGCTAGCTTTGTTTTGATTTTCTTTCGGTTCAACTGCACCCAATCACAGTCTCTCGGTAGTCCCAACTACCAAAACTTCCAGAACTACACTGACATCATTCCTTTATTGCCAAGGATATGTAGGCAACCTTTGAAGCAAGGTTAGGTCAGAAACTTTTCAAAATGCTTCACATGGACTATTCAATCGGATGGAAATTGCTCATATTTTCTAATTTGTCTTTGCACAAAAACTCTTCGTGTTCCCGCGCAAAGAGGGGGAACTGTGAGCATATGATTTTTACCCGGTCGAAACAAGCTCCTACAGGACATCATTCCTTTATTGCCAAGGATATGTAGTCAACCTTTGAAGCAAGGTTGGTCTTTTTTATAAATTTAGTAATTATATTAAAAAAATAAAAAGGCAAAAATACATATGTATACATATATGCAGCCACTCAGGCTGGCCACAATTGGGCCAGACCTGAGTGGCCCAACCTGCTTCCCCCTTTCTTTTCAAATAACATGCTACCCAGCCCAAATAATCAACCTTGATCCAGTCCACACAACACTAAACCAAGCAACACCGTATGAGGACCAGGCCATCCTAGCCGTCGATCTCACCTTAATCCAACGGTCACCAAACCCCATCTCAGACCATATATATATATATATATATCCAAAAGTCTCTAATACACATAGAGACCAGACCTCACCCTCCTCGTACTGTCTTCTCCGACTATAACACCTCCATTGACCATCCCACGACCACCATATGACCACCGGCCTACCAACCTAGTACCGCCGCCAGAAATCATCTCACGGCGGCGGCCGGCAACCAAACCACCCCAGATTAACACCGTTAAATCGACACGACCTCCCATATGCCGTCCTGCAGTCAGTTTCTATCGAACATGCCCCTTACGTCTCTAATCTTAATAAACAGAGTCGTCGGAACCACCGTCTTCGACGACCTTGTTCCAAACCCCTCCACCTTTACACCATATAGCCACTAGGACACCCCCTTCCCCATCATGCATCCCACTCCCTTTGAACCCCCTTCCCCCTCCCCCCATCATCTTAAATGTTCTCAGAAAGGTTGCCGGAAACCTTATCTCTGGCGACCCTGTTCCAAATCCTTCCAAAATTATTTCCCTAAAGCGCCTCAATCTCCTCTTTCCAACAATGTATGTCGCCCCTCTCGAATCTTCCTGAAACTCCTCGAATATCAACTCAAATCCTAACCCTAAAACACAAAACACGTCAGAAATGACTCAAAATCCTTCTAGACAATCCCAGGTCCCTCTTGTTCCCAACCATATCGCCTGTCATACCCAAACATCCTCAAACACCGAATAAATCCAAATCTGAGACCACACTGAGGTCTCAGAACTATGAAAGCCCCTCTTTGAATTACCAAAATTGGTTGTACATCACCCTAGAGTGTTTTGAACCCCTACGGAAAGGGTCAAGAGCAAGTTGAAATGGTCTAAATGGACATACATAAAAAGAAGCTAAGTTTCCTGCATATTTTCATTTCTTTAGTTGTTAAATGCTTGATTTCTTTTAATAATTGATTAGGTTCAGTAGTTACATGACTAATAGTTCAAAGGTCTTTTATTTTATTTTCTTTTGGTTATTCGTCCACAAGTTCATCTGAAATAGGTTTCAATATTCATATGCTTTGTTTGACACTAGTCTGGAAATGCCTTCATCTTTTGAATAATTGTATATTCCGCTCCTTGATCTTGAAAGCTTTGTTAGTTCTTTAGTATTGTTATTTTGTGGCTTAATTGACATCCATTTTCTGTTTTTTCAGTTGTTTCATTCTATGATTTCTGATTTGCATAATAATTTTGATTTTTTTAGCATTGATACTGGTTTAAGTTGATATGTTGGTTTGGGTCTTTATTTGTTCAGTGGTAACCTTTACTTGCTTCCTGAGTTGATTCATGAACTAAATACTCACCCCTTGCTGTGTGCTTCTCGTTTTTAGGTATTTATGAATCATTTTGATTGAGCCTATTCTGAAAATTAAATGTTAATAAATGTATTCATTCTTCTAGTGGTTTGTTTTGATAGTTTTGTATAATGTGTGGATGTGGAATTTTGCATTAAGGCACTTGTATTGAACCTTGATAGTTTTGGCTAATTTTGAACTTTCATGAGCCTGTTAGGCTAAGATTGAAATGTGACCCAAATTTGACTGACCAGGGTCAATTTTTATCTATACTAGGGTCAAGGAACGGACCAAGGTCAAATTTCAGGAGTGGGGTAATTTAGGGAATGAAGTGAGGATATAAGAGGGATTTGAAGTGAGGATATAAGAGGATATCAGAAATTGAAGGGTCATTTAGACAAAATGCAATTTTGAGTTAAGGACTAAAAAGAAAACAAGGGGAAAATATGATGCCCTAAGTCTCTATTATAAAATGAACTGGCTGGGCATTTTTACAAGTACGCTCGATGTTCATGTATATATGGAGTTCAAGTGAAATATATTTCCAAGTGTGAAGATCTCAAGTTGTAATCTTTATTTTTGAAGTATACCCCCATTTTCCCTATTTCTTTCTGAATATAGGCATAATAATAGGATAATCATCATATTGTAGTTGAATGTTAGACTAATCCATTTCTGTAGTAATTGGACATTTGGGACTGTTTCCACGTATAGCTCTAAGTGCACAGGATCAGCACTTGAACTAGCCAGGCCAAAAATTGAAACTGACTATTAATTATACACATACGAGAAGAAATTGAGTCGAATGTCCAGTTATTACTGCACATAGGAAGTAGTAATAGTTTTAATAATCATATGAAGAATAAAACGCTATGAAACGTTTCAGTTCATTTAAATCTCAGAATGTTTAGTAATAATTTGTTTTTAGATTTGTTCCATGTGGTGTAACCTGAATTGCACTTGAATTTTAAAGTTGGATTCATATACTCCGACTGATGAGTATGCGAATCGTTTAGTTCGAGCTTAATAATAAAAAAAGGATATGAAAATGATCGTTAATATTCTTTTGTGAGTGTGTAGATATGCAAATTTTGTAAATAATTTCAAACCAAAAACTTGTTCGAAATGGACTCTTCTGTCCAAGTCAAAACTAGTCCCAAGTGAGAGGCCTAGTATGCATAAGGGGTATGTAACCCTATTCGTTTTTTCTGGGCTTAGTAATTAAAAGCCCAGACCATTCACAATAGTCACTAGTCGCAGCCTAAGCTCTATATGCTCCTGGGCTGGCCCAAACTTGATTTATTATGTACAATTAGCCACGAACAAGGCTAAGACGCATGTAATGTGTCTCAAGTTCACAATCTATACATAAAACAATTAGTGCATCTAAGCACTCGGAAGAGGAGAAATTTAGCATGGATTAGGATGTCCTTACAAAAAATAAAGTGAGCCGCGTTAATTCAAGAAAATACTATGCGATAGCTCCTTAATTCATCAAAACACATAGAAAAATAGGAAGTGTCGTTTAGCAAATTTTATGGCCTTCCCACAAATCGGGAAAACGTATATAGACGCGCATATTTAATAAAATACCTTTCTGTATTTGGGTGCGCATTTATGTTACCCAAATCCTATTCTCAATGGAATTAAAATATGTCTAAAATTGCGGGTGCATTTATGTGACACGATTCACGTCGTGTTTTAATAATATTACAAATTTTCGTAAAAATATGTTTAAAGCGTTTAATAATCTAAATTGCAGGTTAACAGGTATAGCAAATCAAATTTCAACCACTTATAATGAGATTAAGCGACCGTGGTAGAACCACGGGATCCGAGGGTGCCTACCACCTTCCCTCGGGTCAACAGAATTCCTTACCCAAGAATTTCTGGTTCGCAGACTCCAATTGGGTAGTTAAAATTTCCTCGATTTGGGATATTAAATAAATCAGTGACTTGGGACACCAAAAAGCCAAACCTATCCCAAGTGGGACTCTTATATAAAATAATTAATCCCATCTCGAATAATGTCATTTTAATTGGAAAAACTCCTATACATGTGCCACCTTCCGGGGTAACCCTGTGTAAGTGGTAAAAAGAAGGTGTGACAATTACTATCCTCAAGAATGAGTTATTAGATGAAACCAGTCTTTTATTTGTGAACCAATTATAAGCCAAGAAAGTGCCAAAATTCCTGTAGGATTCTTCTAGTGTTGTAGTATCCTAGTCCAATTCAAACAGATAACTTTTTTCCCAAGTAACATTCTACCCAACTCTTCAAGATCTTTACTAGGTATAACAAGAACCAAAGAAATAATAAGAGACTACCAATTACATTCTTTATTTGGGACAATTAAACAGACCTCTTTTTATTCCCTTTTGATATCCAATAATAATACACATTTCTGTCCCCGATTTCCAATTTATCTGCTTTTTCTTTCAGCACAGGTGTTGGACAACCTCAAACCCAAATGTGTTGCAAACTGGGCTTGCGCTCAGCCCATAATTCTGCTGGGGTTGAAGGTACTAACTTTGAAGAAAACTAACTCAGAATATAATTTGTTGTTTCTAAAGCATATCCCCAAAACCAAGAAGGCAAATCAGAATAACTTAATATTGATCTAACCATTTTGATTTTCTTCTTTTTGCCATGGCATTTTGTTGTATTGTTCGTGAGGAGATAATTGAGATGTAATTCAACAATCTGAAAAGTATTTAATAAATTTCACATAAAGGTATTCACCATAACGATCAGATCTCAATGAATTGATATGTTTATCTGGTCGTTTCTCCGTTTCCTTCTTAAATTCTTTAAATTTGTTAAAAAGCATTCAGACTTACGGAACAACAGATAAATTGCTTCCTTTTTTTGAGTAATCATCTGTGATAATCATAAAATACTCAAAACTGCCTCTTGCTTTTATATTCATAGGACAACACAAATCAGAGTAAATTAATTCTAACTTATAACTGCCACTATTTCCTTTCAACGAGAATTATCTCTTGGTCATTTTTCCTTATAAACAGGATTCGCATAATTGGTAGTGACTCCACTTTCAATGAATTCAAAAGTCCATCTAAAACCAAACTCAAAATCCTATTTTCATTTTATAAGACCTAGATATAAGTGAGCATAAATAAGTTTGGCTCAATTTAGAAATATATTTTCTTTTTATATGGTATATTAATATTATTTAATTCTTTTGGTTGTAGCATACGAGGAGTATATAAAGAAAAAAAAGTTCGTGCACTCTAGCAGGAATGTAGATAAAATATTTATTAAATTTAATTACAGCGGAGTTATTATCAAAATAGATATTATAACCAGCATCCATTAATTTCAAAACCGATATAAAATTCCTTTTTATTGAAGGGACACAGAGAACATCCTTTAAAACTAAAACTAAATTATTACTAAAAGAAACTCTAATATCTCCTAATGTTAAAGTTGGTGCTGGCTCGGCATTGGCTTGAAAAATATAAACTAATTCATTCTCACAAAGCCGTCAAAATTTTTGAAATCCCTGCAAAGTAGTGCAGATACGATTAGTGACTCTTGAATTTACACGTCAAAGCATAGTAGAAACAGTCGCTAAACCAGTTTCAATGACATTTAAATTTGAATTACCTTTCTTATTCAACTTTTCCAGATTAACAGGGCATTGCTTATTGTGATTCCCAAGTTGCTTGTAGTGATAACACTTTCGTTTGGGCTTTTTCACACCAGCAGCAGCAACTGCATGTGCCAAAACCTTGTGAACCTTCTTTTTTTATTATTGCCTCTCAGCTTAGAAACCGAAGGTTTCTCAACATTCTGTGCCACAACCGGAGCTTGCTGTTTGATTATAGATTTTGCTGCTTGCAGCTCATTTAGCAACTTCACTAGTGACAAATCCAATTTGTATGTATTATAGTTCAAGAAAAATTGTTGAAAACTATCAAGGAAAGTCTACATGACCATATTAACTTGAGATTCCTCATCATTCACAGCTCCGAGGACCTCTTCTTCATTCAAAAGACCCATCATCTTCAGAACATGGTCCCTACTGATGATCCTTCGACCATCTTGGTATTAAAAAGGGCTTTCATGGCTGTCTAATGAGCCACACGATTTTTTTCACCGGACATCTCTTTGAGACTTTCGAGCATGTCATAAGTAAACCCCATAGACTAATGGTGACATTGCAAAACATTTGCCATAGAGGAAAGAATGTAACATCGCGCCATCTCATTAGCCTTAACCAAGTATCATAGACCTTAACATGATCATTAGCAGTATCTTCAACAATTTTTTCTGAGCACTCCTCAGTAATTATAAATTTGTAACCCATACCAATTAGAACAATATCAAGGTTCCTTTTCCAATCAACATATTTCGGTCCGTCTAACTTGTTTTGGTTGAAAATTGAGGTAAGTGTGTTGAATGAAGACATGGTTAATCTGAAGGATACTCACATTAAATCATTAGTTTTTCAATAAGAAAAATAAAATTTAAAAAAATATTACACCTATAACCATGCTCATTGAACAGTTAGATTCGAGGGAAACTTAAATATTCATGCAAAATATATGAGTTATGTTAGATATTCATGCCTATAAATTAAAATAGGACCAACTCGGATGGAGAGTAAATATTATCAAGTTAAGATAGGTAAATATCACTTTTAAACCATAGTTTCATTGAATCAGCGTGTAACTCAATTGAAGAATTAATACAAGTAATCAAACAACTAGAGGCAAAGACATTAGTATTATGTTAAAGTTCTCCACAATTCAGATGTGTAGTTCGTTGTTATTATTAGAAGGAATAAAAGTAGGTGTATTAAGCTAGTTTTTCAGATGTGTAGTTCGTATAAGAAGACCAAGTCCCCTATCCCCTAACAATGGACAATATAGTATATGGGCTCCACATCAGTAAAACAAAAAACTGGGATGTGTCCGACTTTAATATCAAAATAAAGATATAGACATTAGGCCTAACTCAATTCTAAAAAACAACTAATGCAGTAATTGTTAGAATTATGATTCCGACTAAAACACAATAGCCTTCATATCGAATAATTTGGAACAACAACAACATAAGCGGAAGCGTACCTGAATCCATATGTGGAAAACCTTAATCCTCTTATTGAGGATTATCCAAAATGTGCCTTAGAAAGTTCCTTAGTCCTTCCTTCAAGATTGTCTCCTTGATCCATCTTGAAGTATTGGTTTCACAACAACAATAATATCACAATAACCAAAAATTGGAGTATGGCTTTCCACAAAGATATGCAAGACAAGAAAATGGCCCTCTTGATTCAATGGGAGGAAGAAGAGATTGTCTTGCTATAATGTGGGAACCATAACCCCCCACTTATAACAAATGAGTTATGAAACTCAAGAGTCATAAGCATGTAACCATGGTTACATATATGTAACCTTAGTTAGCCCATCATTAACTAAGGTTACCCTTTTGGGTATCTACACATTAGTCCTACACTTTATATGACAATACATTGGCCCCCTTAACATAATGTCCATAAGACCACTTATTTAGGCCAAACCAAAAGATAGCACAACATATAATTTATCCATATACTGTTCATATATATGTAGATATAAGTTCATATATCTTACAATCTCCCACTTGGACGAGATACACATACATATGTACAAACCTTAGCATTATATGTTACATTATAACCTTATGAGCTCAAAATTACTATCACAATAAAATTGTCATGAACAATCCGGTCCATCAATCATACCAACATAGGAACTAAGAGCTCTTAGTTACTCTTGCGTAATTAGAACCAACATAGATCACGTATATCAATATAACCAACGACATGGATCAAGTGTAAGTATGTAGCATGGAAATAACATAAAGTATGGTCAATAGAACGTCTATTTCCAACTGGTTCTCTTTATTGAGATCAATCATAAACTGTAAGAGTACAAAAACTTTAAAACTGAATATCTGCGCAGATATAACTGAATTACTGAATGGAATGGACAATACATAATTGTATAATACAAACTCCCACTAAAATATATAATCCTTAACTGATTTGACACCCATACAAGCAATATGCTCAAGAAATACTTTTGGTGTCAATCCCTTAGTGAGCGGATCCGCAAGCATGGAGTTTGTACTGATGTGCTCAATGCACAACTGTCCATTCTGTACTCTTTCTATAACAACCCGAAATTTGACGTCCATATGTTTTGTTTTCGTCAAACTACTGTTGTTATTAGCATAGAGGACTGCTGATCTGTTGTCGCATAATAGCCTAATTGGCTTTTTAATGCTATCAACAATCCGCAGTCCATCAACAAAATTCCGCAGCCATAATGCCTCATTGGATGCTTCATAACATGCCATGAATTCCGCTTCCATGGTGGAAGTGGCCGTAAGAGTTTGCTTGATGCTTCTCCAAGAGATAGCACCGCCAGCAAGCATGTAAATATAGCCTGAAGTATACTTCAGACAATCCTGACATCCAGAATCGGAATCGGTATACCCAATGATCTCAAGCTGGTCCGATCTCCGATATGTAAGCATGTAATCTTTTGTTCTCTGTAAGTACTTCATGACCCTTTTGGCTGCCTTCTAATAGTCCATTCCCGGATTGCTTAGATATCTGTCTAACATCCCAACAATGTATGCTATATCAGGTCGTGTACATACCTGAGCATACATACGACTACCTACAGCCGAAGCATAAGGCGTCTTCTGCATTTCCGAAATTTCATAATTATTATTTGGGCACTGTTTGAGACTAAACTTGTCTCCCTTAGCAACAGGGGTGTTACCTGCTTTACAATCCTGCATGCCAAATCTTTTCAGAACCTTATCGATATAGCCCTTTTGTGACTGACCGAGAACACCGTTTGAGCGATCTCGATGTATCTCGATGTATCTGAATTCCTAATACAAAAGAAGCTTCACCAAGATCTTTTATTTCAAATTCCTTTGAAAGAAATTTCTTTGTTTCATGCAATAATGCTATATCGTTACAGGCAAGCAGTATGTCATCGACATATAAAACCAGAAAATTATACTTACTCCCACTGAACTTATGGTATATACAGTCATCAGCAACATTCGGTTCAAAACCAAAAGATGCAATGACTGCATGAAACTTATAATACCATTGACGGGAAGCTTGCTTGAGCCCATAGATGGATTTCTTTAATTTGCAAACCCTTTTATCTGATTCATCCGAAACAAAGTTTTCAGGTTGTACCATATAAATTGTTTCCTCAATGTCACCATTGAGAAATGTTGTCTTTACATCCATCTGATGAAGCTCAAGATCAAAATGTGCTACTAGTGCCATTATAGTCCTGAAAGAGTCTTTCAATGAAACTGGAGAGAAAGTCTCTTTATAATCAATGCCTTCCTTTTGAGTGTAGCCTTTTGCGACAAGACGAGCTTTATACTTAATAACATTGCCCCCTGAATCCCTTTTGGTTTTAAAAATCCATTTACAACCAATAGGTTTAATACCTTCGGGCAATGTAACAAGCTTCCAAACGTCATTATCGCTCATAGACTTCATCTCATCATTCATGGCATCAATCCACTTTTGAGAGTTAGAACCCTTAATGACTTGACGGAAGTTGATTGGATCATCTTCCTCAAGTCCAATATCACTTTCTTGTTCTTGGAGAAATACAACATAATCATCTGGAATTGCATTTCTCCTCTCTCTAGTGGATCTCCTTAATGGCACTTCAGTTTCTTTAGGTTGTTGAGTTTGATTTTCATTAGTAATATCAGGGTCCTGATGGGGGAGATTTTCGAGATTGTCTTGAACTGGAGTTGTGTGATCCGTGTCAGGAATGAGAACACCCTGACCAAGATCAACAACTTGAGGGAAAGACACATGTTCTTCCTCAAAGACAAAATCTCTAACAACTTTATCTCCCCACCCCCCAAACTCAATATCCTAAAATACCTAGCATTACCCGTTTCAAAAATAGTTCTAGAAGTGGGATCATAAAACTTAAAACCCCTGGACCTTTCAGAGTATCCAACAAAATAGCTACTAACCGTCTTAGCATCCAATTTCCTTTCATTCGGCCTATAAGGCCTTGCCTCAGCTGGACAACCCCAAATGTGTAAATGCCTAATACTGGGTTTATGCCCAGTCCAAAGTTCATATGGGGTTTTGATTGTAGCTTTAGTTGGAACTCTATTAAGAATATAAGCTGCGGTTTTTAATTCTTCTCCCCAGAGTGAGTCTGGCAAAGTAGTACGACAAATCATACTTCTTACCATATCCTTAAGGGTCCGATTTCGTCTCTCAGCTACACAATTCATCGTAGGACTTCCTGGCATAGAATACTGAGGGACGATCCCACACTCATCTAGGAATTTAGCAAATGGCCCTGGACGTTGCTCACCTGAACCATCATATCGACCATAGTATTCACCACCACGGTCAGATCTAACGGATTTAATTCTTTTTCTTAGTTGATTTTCAACTTCAGCCTTAAATGATTTGAACACGTCTATGGATTGGGACTTTTCATGAATAAGATATAGGTACCCATAACGAGAGTAATCGTCTATGAATGTGATAAAGTATTATTGACCATTCCTACAAGGAGTAGGGAATGGCCCAGAAATATCCGTATGTATCAATTCTAAGACGTCCGAAGCTCTCTTAGCACCTAATCTCGTTTTGTTTGTTTATTTACCCTTGATACACTCAACACAAATATCCGTATTTGAGGAATCAAGAGAATCAAGAATTCCATCTGACACGAGTTTCTGAATTCTTTGAATGGATATGTGACCCAAACGTTTATGCCA
Organism: Nicotiana benthamiana; assembly: GCA_034376525.1. Taxonomy (NCBI): domain Eukaryota; kingdom Viridiplantae; phylum Streptophyta; class Magnoliopsida; order Solanales; family Solanaceae; genus Nicotiana; species Nicotiana benthamiana. The sequence goes on from CM067326.1 coordinate 6,355,983, forward strand.
GAGTGATATAGAATTCTCCTTAATTTTCTTTTGGTACCAATTAAACTTGTATGCAAGGTTTCATTATTTGAGGTTATTGTATCAACCAAATATAGGCTATCAAATGTTGATAAAAGACCAGTACCAATAAGATTTGAATTCTGAAAGAGACTAACTTTATTGTCACCAAAAGAACATGAATAACCGGATATGTCCAATTTGGCAACAGAAATTAAATTCCGTCTAAATGATGGTACAACAAAAGTCTCATCCAAATCTAAATAAAAACCGGTCTTAAACAACAGCGTAAACTTTCCAATAGCCTCAACTGGCACCTTCTTGCCGTCACCCACATAGATGTATCTTTCACCATCATTTGGTTTTCGGCAGTTCAGGCAACCCTGCATAGATATACTTATGTGAGTAGTAGCAGCAGAATCTACCCACCAAGTATCCTTAGGTACCGAAATTAAATTAACTTCGGAACAAACAAGAGAAAGAAATGTACCTTTTTTCGCACGCCAAGCGTGGTACTTGGTACAGTCTTTCTTCACATGATTAGTCCCCTTACAGAAAAAGCAACCTAATTCAGTAATTTCAACCTTAGGTTCCTTATGTTGCTTATTCTTGGGCCTTGCAACCGCAACTTCCTTACCTTTCCTCTTCTTCATATCCTTAGAAGAGGATGCCAAATGAGCACTTTCAGTCTTATCTTGCTTTATCCTTTCCTCCTCTTGCACACAATGTGAAATGATCTGTTAAGAGTCCATTTCTCCTTCAGGCAGTTGTAACTGACCTTAAACTGATTAAAGTGTGCAGGAAGAGATATCAAAACTAAGTACACAAGCAGTTCCGCAGCTAATACTAGCTTGAGTGACTTAAGTTTCGAAGCAAGATGAGACATTTCCAAAATGTACTCCCTAATGTTTCCCTTGCCATTATACCTCATGGAAACAAGTTTACTCAAAAGAGTACTTGTCTCCGGCTTTTCATTTTGTTCAAAACGCTTTTCAAGGTTTTCAAGGAAAACTTTGGCATTAGCTTCATCATTCATAGTGCCCCTGAATGATTCTGGAATTGCACGTTTCATGATCATTAGACTCATGCGATTTGAGCGTTCCCACTTCTCCATCTCCTTCTTTGCATCGGAAGAAGATATATCCTCAAGAGAAGCAGGTTGCTCAATCCGAAGTGCAAGGTCAAGATCCATGCAACCGAGAAGGATCGTGATGTTCTCTTTCCATTCCTTAAAGTTTGTGCCGTTAAGCACAGGGATGCTATTAATGTTGGCAGATATCGAAGTAGTTGAAGAATTCACTGAAACAGAACAAAGGATTACTTAATACATGCTTACAATTACTTGAACTTTAACTTTACTTTATAGATTCAAAATAGGCAAATCCCATTACAAGATACCTAGCACAACATTGATTTTAGTCTTTGGACAAAAAATCAACTTGTAAGTGGTACTCTTGGTGTAGTGATCAAATATTGACAATAAACTCCTGTCAAATATCAAGCCTTCCTTTGGGGCGACTTAATATTCACATGGAAAACCAAATAGTTGTCACATATTTATCACCACAAGCATGTTCGAATTCCTGCCAAATAACAACCTTCCTTTGGCCTGGTGTTAAACGCATGGAAGACTAACATCCACAGTCATCTTATATTTCAAGATTAATCTATCTACACAATAGAGGTTACTTTGGCAACATAATGCTTTAATTGATTAATTTAAAATATTAGATGCTAAATACTTTAGTTCCTTAAGCCATATTATGAATCTTAACTTAATACGTTACATGTTTTGACATGCAACATCTTAATATTAATTGTTATAGACTTAATTGGACAATGCCAAAATCTGAAGTTTGATGGACTAAAACAATTAATATGAAAAACTGAATATTAACGTATAAAACATTAATAATTATAAAAAAACTTAATACTAATTGACATATTATAAATATTCAATTAAAATCTGAAACTTAAAAGACATAAAACGTTTCATTTATTATGAAAAACGTTTCTTACATTATGTCCTTATTAAACAGCCAGAAAACAAAACGTTTCTGCAATTTATGGGCAGATAATCGATTATCTGGGCCTTCTGGAATCTCAAATTTTGCTGAAAAACTAGGATAATCGATTATCCTAATAGGATAATCGATTATCTTAGCTCTCTGGAATTTCCAATTTTGCTGAAAAAACTCCAGATAATCGATTATTTTAAAAATAATCGATTATCCTCAGATTCTGTTCCAAAAATTTTGAACAAATTGCATAATCGATTATTTTCAAAGAATAATCGATTATGTGATGCTTCTGTTTTGCAATATTTTGACGAACTTTAAAAATTATTCCAGGACCTTTTGCGGCGACAAATGTCGCCACTAAACCCATAGAAGTCGCCGCAAAATGTATTAGTGGCGATTATGTATTGAAACTGGAAACTGGAGTTACCGTCACTGAAGGTTATTTGTAGCAACAATTCCTTGTTTAAGTTTCTTGTTGTTCAACAACCAAAATTTTGCAAACTTCAATATTTCAATTCATATAGAGATAACAAAATATTGAATCACTAAAGTTCATCAACTACATAACATTCATGAAATCATGCTATATCATGGTACTAGAATTTTATAATCAAAATTCTATCACAATTTAAACATGAACTTTATATAACATGCAATTTGATGAACTTCCAAATTATCCAAATATGAAGGAGGCTCTGATACCAGTTGTTAGAATTATGATTCCGACTAAAACACAATAGCCTTCATATCGAATAATTTGGAACAACAACAACATAAGCGGAAGCGTACCTGAATCCATATGTGGAAAACCTTAATCCTCTTACTGAAGATTGTCCAAAGTGTGCCTTAGAAAGTTCCTTAGTCCTTCCTTCAAGATTGTCTCCTTGATCCTTCTTGAAGTATTGGTTTCACAACAACAATAATATCACAATAACCAAAAATTGGAGTATGGCTTTCCACAAAGATATGCAAGACAAGAAAATGGCTCTCTTGATTCAATGGGAGGAAGAAGAGATTGTCTTGCTATAATGTGGGAACCATAAACCCCCACTTATAACAAATGAGTTATGAAACTCAAGAGTCATAAGCATCTAACCATGGTTGAATATATATAACCTTAGTTAGCCCACCATTAACTAAGGTTACCCTTTTGGGTATCTACACATTAGTCCTACACTTTATATGACAATACATTGGCCCCCTTAACATAATGTCCATTAGACCACTTATTTAGACCAAACCAAAAAATAGCACATAACATATAATTTATCCATATATTATTTATATGTATGAAGATATAAGTCCATATATCTTATAGTAATAATTGCCTAACTCATGTAAAGAGACAAGTCTCCAATTCCTTAATCGACCTGGGAGACTCAGCATAACAAGGGTATAGGCGTATAGCATATGCCGACCAAGTTGTAAGTACAGTAATTATACTAAAAATGTTGATATTTTCGTATAAAATTATGTCTAACTGTCTTTTCATCTTCTTTATGTTTCCGAATCATGAACTAGGGTTTGCATTCTTTAAATTGAATTGTTCATATATAACCATAGATATAATGTGCCCCACATTTCCTTTTGTGGAAAAGGTGGTACTGTTACTTCCTCTTGTCCATGCGACAATGTCCCTTATTTGTGAAGCAAAGCCACGATTCACTATTTGGCACATTTATAGATCATATCATCTCGTACAATATTCCCATTCATGAACACCTCACTTATACGTCCCTTACATATCAGCTCACACTTATAATTGGCTTCCTTTTCATGTTTTTTCATGAATGCTTCTGCCTACAAATGTATAATATTGGTGTTTACAATTGTTAAATATTAAATATTTTTGAAATACTTATCTTAGTTTGTGGGTATCTCCCCTTTTAATTAATGGATTTTAGTTCTTCTTGTTTAATCTTGATGGCCTGACTGAGGACAAATGGTACCTCATAAGCCTAGACTAGAATATGTATCCGGATTATAGGAAAACTATTGGTGTAAGAATTTGAATTTTGGAGGAGAACTTTCCATTATATATATTTTAGTAATTCTCAGATGGGGAATGAGGAGATTGATAATTAGTTCAGGTAATGAATAAAGGTCCTATTAAATTGTGAAAGGAAGGTTCACTAAACACATTAAATCACAAACAATTAGGGAAGGATGACTTAAGCTATCTTGATTAAAGTTTGAAGTGATCTAAGCAGCAAGCAGAAGTTGCTAGGTGCTTCTCTGTGTTTCTTATTACATTTGATTTTTTTATTTATTGAACGAAGACAACATATTTATCATAAATAATTCATTTATATTTGGCTACTCTTTTTTCCTGAAGAAAAGTGTTTTGACTTTTATGAATTAAAGATCATACCTTCACATTTAATAGAATCCACAATGTAGTCATAAAGGATTTGAGAGTCTTGTTTGGAGGGAGAATTTTCGGGACAAGTGTTAGCTTTCAACTTTTGTTTACCTATTTGTGAGGTTTTTCTCTCGATTTTTGTAATCTCTTTTATATATTGGATTGTTCATCGCCGCATGTGAATATAAGTCAATATTGTTTGAACCCCGTTAAATATTTTTGTCTCTTTTTGTATATTTCTCTTTGTTTTTGGTTTATCATCGTTGAAGGTATGGTTTACTAGCTTTCACATGAAACCTTGTTATTTCGATCCTAACAGAAGTCCATGGCAATAAAGAGATGAAATGATAAGAAAAGTACAACTCGGTGCACAAAGCATTTTGTGTTCACGGTAGATTCGTGACGTACTCTAATACAAATAATAATGGTTGATTCCACGGCTTAAACTTTGTATTGGAAAACATTAAGTTAGTTTATTAACTTAATTTTGTGGTGATATGTCATGACACGTGGGTCAATAGAAGAATGACAGCTGAAAAGTTTTGTTGAAGAGGCATAAGATTTTACATACGCGGGCAAAGATCCAAGAAAACCAGAAGGAATATGTGCTCGAACCTCTTGGTAATTTGAAGAAGCACCAGAGAAATGAATCTAGTTAATAAAAAAGTATAGATATGTATTATCGGTACTTAATGAACATTAATTTTGGGAAATGTTGTGGAATCTGTACTGAACGGTTATAATTGCCAAAATATAACGTTACAATAAATGTTATTAATTGCTTATGATAACTCCAGTATGAAAGAAAGAAAATGTATTACTTAGAGAAAGTTATAAAAGGTGAAAAATAAACATTTGTAATGACACGAGTTATGATTGAAATATGTTGATTTACTTTGCTTTCTATCCTAGTACCATTTATATCATTTATTCTTATTTCTATTTGATTATCAGTAACCCCAGTTCTTCTAATAGCAAGCTTTGACCTTAATTATAATTTTTTTGGTTAAACAAATTGGTTATGTTGCCGGGTATCTGATAATCTATTACTTTCAAATTTAACTTTTTTGTCAAATTAATCATGAAGAAATGTCAACGATAAAAACCAGCATAATTTACCACCCCAAGAAGTTCCGCAACATCAGTTGAACGAACAAGGTGATAGGACTCTACCTCCTTCGCCACAACGTTCTCAGTGACAATCACGAGATGGGACTCCTAACAAATATGAATTGAATGAAAATGATTAACTTGTAAATAATTAAGTTATCGATGAAGCTCCTAAAAAATTAATCGCTCAACATGTTAATAATGCTCTTTAGGCACCAACTCCAAGCAACTATTCCCTGGAAAATCCTCGCTCTGGACTCATTATTTCAGGCAGTGGCAGAACTCTCAGCGAATTCAGAGATGAAGAACATGGTAACATAATAATTCTGATTTATAAAATTTAGTGTTAACTTTGAAGAAACAGCTTAAGAAGCAGAGCGGTAGCATAGAGAAAATACCCGAAGTGCCACCTATAATCAAGGAAATAGATATGGACAAATATTCACAATAACCTTGGAAGCCAAGTGTTGATCCTCTACCAATTCAGAAGAAATTCGAGATGCTCGATATTCCAAAGTATGATAGAACAACCAACCCACGGGATCATGTAATTGCATTCACATTTGGTGTAAAGGGTAACGACCTGAACAAGCAAGAAACTGAATCAGTATTGGTAAAAAAATTCGAAGAAACACTCACTAAAAGAGCATTAATATGGTATTCTATTTTACATGAAATTTTATAGATTCTTTTGTTGAGATTGCAGATTCATTTATCAAAGCACATTAGAGAGCTCAAAAAGCTGAAAAAAGAGTGGTGGGTATTTTCAAAATAAAACAAGGAGATACGGAGATGCGTAGAGAATTTGTAGATAGATTGCAACGTGAGAGGATGATGTTGCCTCGTGTACCTGATAACTAGGTTTTTTCTAGTAATCTAAATGAGAAAATTTCTAAAGCCATGAGACGACTCAAAGAAAGTCTACGAGAATTTCCAGCAACAACTTGGAATGATGTTTACAACAAATACAACACGAAGCTGCGGATAGAAGAGAATACCATCGTTCAGTCTCGAAGGCATGAAAAGGTAAGCTAAAGGAGACCTAAAACTGAAAAAAGGTCTGGTAATAACATGTATGAACCTTACACGGAACCAGTAGGAAGAAACTCACATTCAAAATAGAAAAACCCAAGGTATGATCATAGGTCATGAGATGGGGAGTCAGGATCATCCTCAAGGTTCGAGAAAGAATGAAACACGGGAAAGATGCCTGGTTATGAAAAAATCTCTAAGGAAAAGATCGGCGGTTACAGTTTTATGTAAGCACATCCAAATTGGTAGTTGTTTTAAGGAGCATGGGCGACAAGGTACTCTTTGCGAAAGAAATGAGATCAAACCCGAACATGCAAAATCTTGATTTTTTGCGAGTTTCATCATGATCACGTTCATAAAACGGCGGATCATAGGCTGTTGCTAGGTGACGTAGAACATTACTTAAAGAAATGGTATTTAACTAAATTATTTAGCAAAAATGAAAACAGGCATATATGAAAAACAGACAGGAGCCTCAAAAACCCCCTTCACCAAAAAGGACGGTTAATGTCATAAGTGGAGGAGAAGAGATCAATGGAGTAACAACAAAGAGGAAGGTGTCAAAAATAATGGTTATACACGGGAAGCGAGTTTGAAAAGTTTGAATGAAGATAATATTATATTCGATGATGCAGGCGCAGATGCCGTGCTAACCTAACATAATGATGCACAAGTAATTTCTTTACCCGTACATGATACTAACGTGAAACGAGTTTTTATTGATCCAAGTAGTTCCATGAATATCATTCTATCTAGAGTGGTAAATGAGATGCCAGCTGAGGATAAGTTGATACCCAAGGCTCAAACATTGTACGGTTTTGACAACTCGAGTGTCATAACAGAAGGCAAGATAAAACTCACAAGATTCACTAAAGGAGTAGTTAAAGACACCAAATTTCAAGTGGTAGAAATGGATATGGCTTATAACAAAATTATTGGTAGACCATGGATTCATGAGATGGAAGTTGTTCCATCGACCTTGTATCAAATTATTAAATTCCCTTCATGATGGGGAATATAAAATATCTCTGGCGATCAACAAGTGTCTACGAGCATTAATTGTGTAGCGGATTCAAGTTCAAAGAGTGAAGAAGAATAACAATCACAGAATTTAGTTGAGGATGCTGCAACATAAGCCTCAACTAGCACAGAAGAACTGATGTAAAGTCGAGGCCTGATACCATTAAAGAACCAGAGAAGAACGAAAGCATCAAAACAACAATTCAAGAATTATGAGCTGTAGAGCTGCTTGCAGCTTGGCCTAAGAGGAAAGTTTACATCGAGACCAACCAATGTCAAGAAATGAAAGGTAAGTTGACTAATTCTTTAAAACAAACGTAGATTATTTTGTTTGGTCCCATTCTCATATGACAGTTATACCTCCGGAAGTGATGACCTACAAATTAAACGAAGATCCATCTTACTCACCTGCCAAGCAAAAAGAAAAGAAAGCAAGGATCTTTCAAAAACCAGGTGATTCAAGGTGAGGTACAAAAACTTTTAAAAATTTAGTCCATCCGTGAGGTAAAATATCAAAATTTCTAAGCTAATATTGTAGTAGTACTAAAAAATAAAGGAAAGTGGCGAGTTTTTATTGATTACACTGACTTAGACAAAGCTTGTCCTCATCTTGTATGGATTCATTTATAAAAGACAGGGAACCTTACCATTTCAAATAATGTCATTTGGTCTCAAGAATGTAGGAGTCACATATCAAAGGCTGGTGACAAAAATATTTCAAGAACATATAGGAAAAACCATGAAAGTCTATATAGATGATATGTTGGTAAAATCACAACAAACATAGGCTCATATTCAACACATTTTTGATACATTTCAAATTCTTCGTAAATTTAACATGAAGTTAATCCTGAGAAGTGTGCATTTGGAGTTTCGTCAGGTAAGTTTTTAGGTTTTCTTGTTTCTAACCATGGCATTGAAGTAAATCCTGCACATATCAAAGCTATTGAGGAGATTTTGGATACACTAACGAGTAAATAGAAGTACAGAGACTGACAGGAAGAATAGCTGTCTTAGGAAGGTTCATTTCCAAATTATCAGAAAAATGTTTCAGGTCGTTCTCACCCCTAAAAAGAAAGGTCAATTTGAATGGACAGAAGAATGTCAACATGCTCTTAGAAACTTGAAAGTATATTTGTCAAATCCACCATTACTTGCAAAACAAAAAGATAGGAAAGAATTACTCATCTACCTTGTTGTTTCAGAAGTGGCGGTAAGTGCAGTGTTAGTTTGGGAAGACCGAGGTAAGAAATCTATGATTTATTATGTTAGCAAGTCATTATTAGATGTTGAGACTCGGTATCCTCATTTAGAAAAACTTGCACTTGCGTTAATCATGTCATCTAGAAATTTAAGACTTTTCATCCCAATCCTATAGCAACTGGCTACCCCTTACATAATATATTACATAAACAAGAGTTATCAGGTAGATTAGCCATATGGGCCATAAAATCGAGTGAATATGGCATTACATATCATTCTAGAACAGCAATAAAGTCACAAGTTTTTAGTAGATGTTGTGGCAGATTTTAGTCAAGGGATACAATTAGAAGTAGAAAAAGAATTGCAAGTGTTTAATGAGTCTAACCCTGGTACTTAAACTTTATTAACTAATGGTTCATCAAATGTAAAAGGGGAAGGCCTAGATATTGTTTTGATACAACCCATTTGAGAAACCATACGACAAGCGATAAAATGTCACCCTATTACTAACAATAAGGCAGAATATGAGGTTGTGATTGCAGGTCTAGAACTGGCATGTATGCTTGGTATAGAACATGTCATGATCAAAAGTGATTAAAAACTCGTGGTTAACCCAATGCTGGGGACTTATATAGCAAAAGAGACAAGGATGCAGCAGTACCTGGAAAAGGCACACGAATTAGTCAACCAACATCGAACTTGGAAGGTCGTGCAGATACAAAGATAGGAAAATGCCAAGCCAGATTCCCTAGCAAATCATGCATCTACAGCAGAAATAACAAATGACAAAAATACTTATGTGATTCATTTATTTCATTCAATACTTGATCAAAACAAAAACGAGGTAAATATCAATAACCTAACTTGGGATTGGCGAAACGAGATTGTCAATTATTTTGCAGTATGGAATTTTACGTAAAGATAAGAAAAAGGCACAAAAGAGGAACCAAGAGAGGAAAATGCCAAGCCAGATGCCCTAGATAATCATGCATCTGCAACAGAAATAACAAATGACAAAAATACTTATGTGATTCATTTATTTCATTCAGTACTTGATCAAGACAAAAACGAGGTAAATTTCAATAACCTAACTTGGGATTGGCGAAATGAGATTGTCAATTTTTTTGCACTATGGAATTTTACGTGAAGATAAGAAAAAGGCACAAGCAATACGCAAAAAGCTGCTTGCTATTGTTTGAAGCAAGGAAATCTTTATCAAAAAATGTTCGATGGTCCTTTAGCAAGAAGCTTGGTCCTTCTCAAACAGAGTATGTGATGAGAGAAATATACGAAGGGCATTGTAGAAATCACATGGGAGGAAGATCTTTAGTAAAAACCATGGTAAGAGTCGGTTATTATTGGCCAAGGTAGAAGAAGATGCGGAACATTTTGAGGCTAAATGTGATAAATGTCAAAGATACGGTAACAACATGCATCGGCCTGTCGAATTATTACATCCGGTCATTACACTATGGCCTTTTATAAGGTGGGGCATGGATATCGTGGGTCCACTTCCACAAGCCAAGGGCAAGGTAAGATTTTTATTAGTGCTCGCTGATTATTTTACTAAATGGATAGAAGCAGAAGCTTTTAAATAGGTACGAGAAAAAAAGGTCAAAGACTTTATCTGTCGTAACATCATATGCCGGTTTGGAGTACCGAAGGAAATCGTATATGATAACAACTCTCAATTTATAGGCGCACAAATCACAAAAATTTTCCAAAGTTGGAAAATCAAAAGGATTCCTCCAACTCCTTATTATCTGTAGGTAATGGACAAGCTGAATCAACAAATAAAGTAATTATTAACAATCTGAAGAAAAGATTGGAAGAATCTAAGGGCAACTGGCCAGAGGTGTTACCTAAGGTCTTATGGGCTTATCGAACCATGAAAAATACAAGTGGGGGGAAACATCGTTTTCACTTGTTTATGGAGCAGAAGCTTTAATTTCAATTGATAAAAGAGAACCAAGCATGGGATATACTCAAGCTACTGATGAGTCAAACGAAGAAGAGATGCAGGTAAAGCTAGATTTAATTGAAGAAATGAGGGAAGCTGCTTCAATAAGGATGGAAGCACAAATATAATTTATGGAGAAGTACTACAATCAGAAAGCGCGTCTCAAATACTTCAAGATTGGGGACTTCATACTCAAGAAAAATTTTCAATCCACAAGGGCAGTTAATGCACGAAAGTTAAGTCCAACTTGGGTAAGGAGCAGATGAACTTGAAACATTGTGGCAAGATTCTACCTTCAAATTGGAATGATGTTCATCCGAAGAGATACTATTCCTAAGGAAAAGAAATACCCATAGGCACGTATCCCAATTAACAATTTTTATTTTTGAATTATTAAAATTTTACTAACGATTTTAAATGATAGGAATAAAGCTAGCCCGTGCTAAATGATGAATTATGACCTGCACGACTTGCAGAAAGAACATAATTCCGAGTGTAGGGTTACAATTATTCTGATGTGAATTTCAAAGGGATAAGCAGATTTCATCTAAAATCATATCTTCGAGTCCCGTATGTTTTCCCTTTTAATGAAAAGGACCTCATGGAAGGAATAATCAATTGCTCAAGGTTTCATACTTCAAAGCTCAAACACTAATGGGACTATATACCATAAATATGATGTATATATAAAGAAGGCAAAAAGGCTGAAAACAACAATAGCGCAAGTCAAGCCCAAAAGTCTACCCATCAAATATCAAGTTCGGAGCAAAGTCATGAGCCGAGAGAACAAGCCAATCAAAAAACCTTCGTATAGATTTGGAAATATAGGTTAAAGGCACTATTTAGCCAAGGGTCGTAAAGAAACCCTTGGATTTTCTTTTTGTAAATCTATTGTATAGAAAACAATTACTGAAAAGTTATAGAAGGTATTTAAATACCTGTAAGATGTTATTTATTCTTGTCAAATTTCAAATAAAAACTTTATCAAATTTATTTCAAGAAACATGTGTGCTCCTATTCTTTCTTCCGTATATTTACACCGTTATGAAGTTGAGACGTCTTCCTCATTAAGTGTCATATATAAAAGGGCCCACTTTTACAAATTCATGTTTGATTCAAAGATCCATGAAGTTAACAAAGCATAAAAAAATGCAAAAGGGGTAAGGTAAAAACCCATGAATTAACAAGAAAGACCTTGAATATAAAGGCAAAACAGAGAAAAATAGATGCTCAAGATAATTAAGTTGAAACAAAAACTTTATAATGTTAAGTTTAGACTGAGTATGAACTTAGTTGTAAACTAATTGTCACTTTTTACAAGATGCACCGAAAAGACCTGGGGGCTTATCATTTCAAAAAATACTTAACCCCTTAAATGGGACCAGGGGTAAAAACCAGAAATTCCACCAAAAGAAAGGAAAGAGAAGTAATACTTCATAAATTTTTCATTAAGGGTCAGAATAAGAATCTAAAGCGGCATCATTAGCAATAGAAGGCTCGAGTTAACTTGAAGGAGCTGGGATATCCACCATACCTATATCAGCTTCGACATGCTCAGGAGTATCATCTATGGGAGAATGAAAACTTTGGCCTTGCTGAGTTTTCTCAATGGTTTCCTTTATTTTGGCTAATTCAGCATCCAAGTTAAAACCCCCTTGGCTAGCCTCCCCAAGGTTATCATGGCGTGTGTTTAAAATAGTCCAACTCACTTCAATAGCAGTCTTGTCCTCAAGAACCTCATAATCTCTTTCCTATTGGTCAATCTCGTTTTTAAGCTCTCACTTCTCGGGAAAAGCTACATCATAAGAAGATTGTAGAGGGGCAGGTGAACTTTTTAAAAATCTAACCTTATCAGAAGACTCACGAAGAATTTCTTGGGTCAGGGTAAGTGTCTGAACAAGTTTACCTGCATAAACCTCTTTTTTGTTTAGCAAGGCCTTCAATTCTCTAATATCTTCGCTGGCCTTGGAGAGTTTCTCAGAAAATGATGTCTCAAGAAGATTTTTATCCTTGTCAGCTTGATTGGAAGAAGCTTTTTCAACCGTGAACTCTGATCAAGACCTTTAGCTGCTACTCTAAGGTACACTTGCTTTCTTCTAACACTTCCATATCAAGTTGAAGACTTTCATATTGTTCTTTCCAATTGTCCGTTTCAATTTGATAATCATGCATTAATTGCTCGGAATGAGAAATCGTCTTCATCATCTCTGTACCAATGAGATTGATCTAAAAAAATAACAAAAATGGATAAGAACCTTAGTAAAGGTAAAATGGAATAGAACGTAAAATGAAGCAAATACCTTTAAGGACGATTGAACTATGTCATTCATCCAAGTCAAAGAACTATGACTTTCTAGCTTGGACTTTTCAGCTGGACTAATCAAGGGTTTCAACCATAAGTCAGCCCCTCCTAAATTTTTCAAAAGATTACCATTGGTGGGGACCTTAATGGTAATCTGCTTCAATCCATCATTTCCACTTGAAGAACCAACCTCAGTACAAAAAATAATTATAGTGGGGACTATAGATGAATTCATAATAGCTTGGAGCGGAGAAAAAATAGTAGCAACTGGCAAAGGACACACCATACAGACAGACATGGTAAAAGAGAAAAGGGGTACTTCATTCGAAACCAAATAAAAATTCTTGCCATCAAACCCATGAGAAAAGGCTGTTCATCAATCATGAGCTGCCGTAGGGATATCATCATCAGAACTCATTAAGGTGGCTTCAATAGACTCGGTCATGGGAACAAACTGGGGAGGAGTCGCTTCATCATCTAAAAAGATGCTTCTTTTAGCTCGTGACTTTCTAACCAAGGAACTTCCATCATGTTCCTCATCCTCCTCCGAGTCTTGAATCGTATTATCTTTCTTTTTCGATGAAGAACTCAAGATTATCTCGTGAGACCTTTCCAAAGAAACTCTGGATGTCGTGATCGCATCAAAACTTACACCACATATGGGAAACACTGATAAAAAGAAGGTCAGATAAACTCTAAAGGAAATATGAACAAAAATATGGGGGGGAGGGGGGGAGGTAAAATAGTCACCATGAGTTTTAACCTTCCAACCAAAGTTGTGTGAAAGATTTTTCCAAGATATACCTTCCATCGGCAAAATAGAAAAAAACTTTTCTACCCAACAACGGAAATCGGGAATATTATCAATAGTTCCCGTGATTGCTGAAACAAGAAAGGGTTAAACAGCAGCGGAAAACATAAAGGAAAAAAGAGAGAGAACGTTGTAAAAGAAAAAATAACGTGCGAAATTCCACTTTTTAGCGAATGGAATATTTTCTTCACCCACTAAACCAACAGTGGGGGCAGCAAGAAACCTAGCATACCAGCCACGATCCTTGTCATCCTTTAGGCTAACTTACACTCTCTTACTCCTCACTAATAAGGTAAAGATCACGTGTCGGAAAATCTTAGGGGAGAAGAGGTCGATCAAGTTAAATAAAGTAAAATGCAAATTATCCAACCTTGCTAAATGCCTTAAACAAATAACATCCCTCAACACAATGGGACTGATTTGTCCTAAGCAAATGTTGAAAATTTAAGGCCCCATGAAAACTTTTACTCAAAACCTAGTAACTCATAGTGCCAAGGTTCGAATATGTGTTAGGAATGTGTAACATTGTATTGATCTAGAATTTAAAAACCAAGAATCAAAGTTTTCCAGAAAAGTGCTATTATACGGTCTAGAATGCGGTCGCAAAACAAGTATGCGAACCGCATTTCTGCCGCATGAGTCAGTGGCTTGGTTAAAATTGAGGTCAAAATTTGGTCCATTATGCAACCGCATAACTGATATGTGAGCCACATATTCATAGCATAATTTCCTAAGGATTTTGTGAAGGGCAGTTCTACGGTGCATTGCGACCGCAAAATATGAATGCGGACCGCGTTCTTGCCGCAAATCCAACCCCTTCATGCAGTTTTTGGGAGCATTTTTGCGGTTCATTCTGCGGACCGCATTTTTAATTTGCGATCGCAAAGTGAGACCGCAAATCTGACTCGGGTTCTAATTTTTCTAACTTTAAAATCCGACCCCTTCTCTAATAAAATACGCAACCCATCATTTTAACATATTTTCTGAATAAAATCAAATAGAGGGAAGAGAGAATTCTTGAGAGAGAAAGCCCTACCTCCATCAATTTTATTTTCAAAGTTACATAGGCCCGGAAAAGCAAGTAATTGTCTTCATCTTCGTTCTTGCAGGTAAAATCCCCAACCCTTTTTCATTGGTTTGCAAATTTAAACAAAAAAGAGGATTTTCATGCATTGACTCTTCAAAATATTAGTTGAATCATACATGCATGCTCTTTAATACCTAAAATCTAGTAAGAGGTATTAGGTATGAGTAAATAATTGCAAAAAAGAGCGGTTGATAACTTAAATAAGTTCGGGTTGTGTTTTTGAACTTTAATTCTAAGATATATATGTTAACTAGATTGACGGTACTAGGCTGTTTGGTGAATTGAAATTAGAAGTAAAAAGGGAAATTAGACTCCAGGTATGTATGGCTAACTTTAACCTTTGTAAAGTCACCTTGTTTGGTGTACGGGTAATTGGTATGTGTACTTTTGTGGACTATTTGTGAATTTTGTTTATTTCACGCTTGTTAAGGCAAGATGGCCCATTTCATAAAATCTTTTGATTAATGTGCCTTGAACATTGTTAGTTAAATGTCCCGATATGATGGTGTATAAATGGCAACAAACAATGTGTGTGTGTAAATATGTTGAAAGGTTGTGTAATAAATGATGGAAAGAAGTCGTAATTGATGCAAATAAGAACTCTTTTGTGAATTGTCATTGTTGTTGTGAAATGATATTCTGGATGGCCTGAAGCCATGTGATTGAACGGGGAACAAATGTTGTTTTGTGAAATGTGATTTTTCTGGTGGGATCGGGTTGCGCGCTGCAACATGAAGTTATAAGGTGTAGGTTATAGTGATAAGGGTGGCCAAGGTAATAAGGGTGGCCGAGGTAATAAGAGTGGAAAAGTGATCATAATCACTATTGCAATGACAATATATGAAACTCTTGAGTATGAAATGATATTGAAAGGGGAAAAGGAGAGATTGTGAAACTTGTTGGCTTTAGTTGTTCATTTCATGAGTATTTGATTGTTGATTCTATTACTATATGTTATCTATGTATTGATTGATTTTACTTGGGGTAAAGTTTTTTAATACATACTAGTACAATTCAAATGTACTGATGTCCTATTTGCGGGGGTCGCTACATTCATGTTATGGTTGTAGGTGGTTTTATAGCAGGTACTCGAGTCCATCAACAGTAGCACTCCTCCATTTCCGTCAGCTGTATTAGTGAGCCCATTTTCTTTTGAGGCCCTGTATGGCTCATGCCGCTTTGCTTCCAGGAGTCTTATTTGGGTGTTTGTGAAAGGTATAGCCGGAGCCTTGTTACCGGCAAGTATTGTATCACTCTTTTGTTTCCTTAGATGCTCTGTAGAAAGGAAATATGGGTTATGTACTTATGTATTTTGTACTTTTTGTAGTATAACTTGTAAACCATGTAAAGTATGTATGTGTGTTATGAATATTTCCTAAGAAGTTGTTTAATCATAAATGGCTATTTCACTTGAATAGAGAGTAATGAAATCACAGGGTAACACGTTGGATAGGAAAGGCACCCAGGTCCTCTTGACTGGGGCTACCCGGTCTAGTGCTAGTCGCATCCCTCGGTTTTGGGGCATGACAAACTTGGCATCAGAGCCTAAGTTTTTAAAAGATTCCTAGGATGTTTTGGATCCGTAACTAGTAGAGCCCTTCTTATCGGTGTGTTGTCGACAACATTTATAAGTAGGGGGCTACATGGAAATTTAGGAAATTACCCTCTTCTTTATTATTCTATATCGTGCGGTGAATGAAAAGTGAAAGTATTTATGTCTACCTCGTGCTTTGTTTCGAATAGAAACTTGTTTTATGCTTTGAGTGGTCTCCAGAGTGCTGAGGCTTCTACAGATATTGTTACAGGTATCCTATCTGCTTAGGCAATTGATTTTTATGCTCTTATTGATTCGGGGTCCTCTTTGTCTTATGTCAACCCATTCATTGCTTCAAGTTTTGGGATAGAATCCAAACAACTTCATGAGCCGTTCTTCGTATCAACTCTGGTTGGTGATTCTATTATAATCACGCGAGTTTATATGAATTATGTTGTTGCGGTATGCGGTCGTGTTACCACAACTGATCTTTTCGAGCTTTGAAGGGTGGATTTCGATATGATTATGGGAATGGACTGGCTTTATTCCTGCTTTGCTAAACTTGACTGCCGAACGGGAGTCACGAGGCTCGAGTTCCCTAATGAGCCGGTTATTGAGTGGAAGGGAAATGTTGTGGTGCCGAAGGGAGTAGGTTTATTTCTTATCTTTAGGCTTCAAAGATGATTAAGATGGGGTGTATCTATCATTTGGTCCAGGTGACGGACACCACTCCAGAAGGGTCTGTCCCTGGGTCTATGCCAGTTGTGAATAAGTTTCTTGAAGTGTTTCCAAACGAGCTTCCAGGGATTCCACTTGATAGGGAGATTTATTTTGGGATTGATGTTGGCCAGATGCGTAGACAATATCTATTCTACCATACAGATTGGCGCCAGCAGAGTCAAGGGAATTAAATGAGCAGTTGAAAGATTTATTAGAATAGGGGTTCATGCGGCCGAGTATGTCGTCGTGGAGTGCTCCAGATTTTTTGTCATAAAGAAGTATGGGTCACTCCAGATGTGTACTGATTACCTGTAGCTCAACAAAGTCACCATCAAGAATAAATATCTTTTGCCTCGGATAGATGATTTGTTCGACCAATTACAAGGTGCAAGGTTCTTCTACAAAATTGATCTACCATCTCGGTATCACCTATTGAAGATCAGAAAGCAGTATATTCCTAAGACCGCTTTCAAAACTCGCTATGGTCACTTCGAATTCTTGGTCATGTCTTTTGGGCTAACTAACGCCCCGACAACTTTCATGGATCTTATGAATCGGGTCTTTAAGCCATATCTAGACTCTGCCATGATTGTCTTCATTGATGACATCCTTGTTTATTTGCGGAGCCAAGATGATCGTACCGATCACCTCAAAGCAGTTCTTCAAACTCTTCATCAGCACCAGTTGTATGCAAAATTCTTGAAATGAGAATTTTGGTTGGAGTCCATTACCTTTCTTGGGTCATGTTGTTTCCATTGAAGGGATTCATGTGGATCCCCAGAAGATTGCAGCACTGAAAGATTGGCCTAGACCCACGACCCCAACGGAGATCCGTAGCTTCTTGGGTTTAGCAGGTTATCGGAGGTTTGTGGAAAGATTCTCTACCCTCGCCTCCCCATTGATTAATGTTATATAGAAAGCAGTTAAGTTCCAATGGTCCGACGCTTATGAGAATAGTTTTTAGAAATTGAAGTCAAGCTTGACCTCGGTGCCAGTATTGACCTTGCCAGAAGGCACGAAAGGATTTGTGGTTTATAGTGATGCCTCTAGGGTTGGATTAAGGTGTGTATTGATGCAACATAGGAAGGTCATAGCGTATGCTTCATGGAAACTCAAGAATCATGAGAAGAATTATCCGGCACATGATTTGGAGATTGTAGGAGTTGTGTTTGCCATTGAAATATGGCGGTATTATCGTTACGGGCTCTATGTGGATGTGTACTCAGATCACAAAAGTCTCTAATATTTGTTTAAGTAGAAGGATTTAAATTTCAGGAAGCGATGGTGGTTAGAATTGCTCAAGGATCGATATGGACATTTTGTACTATCTAGGGAAGGAAAATGTGGTGGCTGACGTTCTCAGTCGGAAGTCTATGGATAGTTTGGCTCATTTGGGAGTAGATAAGAGGCCCTTGGATCAAGAGGTGTATCAACTTACCAGTATGGGGGTTTGTATTTCGACCTCAGGCGAGGGGAAGGTTATGGTGCATAATGGAGCAGAATCGTCACTTGTAGAGAAAGTCAAGAAAAAGCAGTTATTGATCTAGCATTGGCACAGATATAGGAGGCAGTTTTGAATAACAAGACTTCGACATTTTCACTCGGCGTCGATTGTGTGTTGCGATGTCAAGGTACGCTATGTGTTCCAGATGTGGGCAATCTTCGGGGGAGGGTAATGCCGGATGCTCATAATTCCAGGTATTCTATGCACCCGGGCTATATGAAAATGTATCATCATCTCAGGGAATTTTATTGCTGGAACGGTATGAATAGGGGTGTGGCGGAATTTGAATCTAAATATCTGAATTGTCAACAAGTAAAAGCTGAGCATTAGCGGCCCGGTGGGTTAACTCAGAATATGGATATACCAATATGGAAATATGAAATGATTAACATGGATTTTGTGGCAGGATAGCACTCAGTGCAAGTTTGACTCGATTTGGGTGATAGTGGATTAACTCACGAAATTAGCTCACTTTTTGCCAGTCAATTCCACTAATACTGTAGAATAATATACTCAATTATATATCATGGAAATAGTATGGCTTCATGGCACTCCACTTTCTATTATCTAAGATCGAGGGGCCTAGTTCACAGCTAATTTTCGGATGAAATTTCAGCAAGGTTTGTGTCACAACCCAAATCGAAGGGCCGCGACGGGCACCTGGTGCCTTACTCGACCGAGTACCAACGTAACATATCTTTATTATCATACAATAATGGGTAAGTGAGTCAGAAAACCCATCATGAGATAACAAGAATAAAACATAAGGGAATGCTTAGCATATGATGACCCAACATGATATGTAAACTTATACATGTGATATACGGGCCTACAAGGCCGACATGACCATTTGTAAATTCAAAACGTAGGGCAACAAGACATATAAGTGTATCCATACACCTGACATCTGTCTACAAGCCTCTAAGAGTACATAAAATCATAAAGGTCAGGACACGGTCGCGCCATACCACTCAATACATATCCAGAGCATACTGATCAAATAGGAACCTCCGGATCAAGTGGAGTGAACCAACACCTTTTGCTAAGCTGATAGCCTACTTGGAGAAATGCCAACCTGTCTATCGGGACCTGCGGGCATGAAACGCAGCATGCCCAAGCAAAAGAGACGTCAGTACAAATAAAGTACCGAGTATGTAAGGCAAGAAAGCATAAACAAGAGTAGTAATGTAAAGAGAGATTGATGAGATACAACGTGTAACATCTGAGTGCCTCTGAGGAATACTGATATGAAATGAATAATATATATATATATATATATATATATATATATATATATATATATATATATATATATATATATATATATATATATATATATATATATATATATATATATATACACATAACTTTTAAAACATTTGCCTCTATGGGCGTCATCATCATCATATCGTACCCGGCCATCACAAGGCTCGGTAGAATCGTACCCGGCCACATGGAGCTCGATAAAACCCAACTTATCACTGGTTGCACATTAGGTGCCGTACCCGGCCGACTATAGCGCAGATCGGTAGAGTAAAATAGATACATATATATATAATGCATGCTCAACTCATGAGATCACCTTCTAAACCTTTTGGAGTGTCTTAAGAACCTTATGGACATCTATACCCTCAATATGAACCTTAATAAGATTCAAAGATCATACACATTTTCTTAGAATAATTTTATAAGGAAAGAACAACATGGACAACCTTATTTGCTAGGAGTAGATCCGTTATGAAGTAGCGTATTCATTTCTCTTTAGATCATGCCAAAAGAAAGAAGGAAATGACTTAACATACCTTAAACATGTTGAGTCCTTAATTCCTTCCAAGTGATTCTCGTCAAACAAGTCAACTCGATCTATCATAGCATAAGCATTCAAAATTAGAGTTGAGCAAAGACCAAGTCTATAACTTAAGCTAGTAGCTCATTTTACTTAAATTTGGGCAACATCTCCTTTGTAACAGGGGCCTCCACCAATACCATATACCAAAAACAACAACCATATAAATCCATCAACGTAGAAGTGCCAATAACAAGACACCACATAACAATAATAAGTCACAACTACTTCATGACGAGGCGGCAAGCTCCAATTGGAATCCGTATAACACATCTACCTCTTATAGGATTCTTAAATTAAGTTACGAGTATCATTAATATGATAATGAATTCATTCATAAATGATTCCATCCTTATACCATATATTTATAACAAAGGAAACAACCCACAACTCTAACTACCTTCGATTTGTAACTTTATTCACCGGTTCATGTCTACTCAATCTATTTAACTTAATCAACATAAATATAACCTTAGACACATGCAAGAACACAATATACCTACATCCTACAGTAACTTCAAGTCGAAATCCAAGTTATATTCAGCTTACAATAACTCTCAATGGCAATACAACACCATAGAAGTGACTTAAGCTAATCCAAGTATTATCTTGCAGTTTATCATCCTAACAACTTAACCACATATAAGCAAGCTTAGTCAAAATTATTAGGCTGCTATACTCATCTTAGGCAGCATCATAAACTTTTAATTCCATCCAAATACATCCCACAACAATCCTCAATAATAACACAACCTCAAAGAGGTGTTGTTCTTCACTAGGACTAGGTTTTGATGTTGAAATATGGTGTAATCCATTTAAAAGACATGAAATAATCTAGGGTTGATAGAAAAACCATGAGAGAGTATTTTACAGAATATAAAATACTTAAAATAACCTCCCATACAAGATGAAACCACCCAAAAATAAGCAACAACAAGAAGAACAAGACACTTACTAGCGCCACGAGATTTCTGACACTTGATTTGTATTGTTTTCCCTTTGTTTGGGTCTTGAATCTTGAGAGAACCTTGACAAGGTGTTCCTAGGGTTCTAAGATCTGAAAATAGTGAAAAGAAACGACTTAAAAGGGGTTGGAGGTGTCATATTTTAATCCAAATGTCTTAAACCACCTTAACTGGGCCCCATAGAGAGGTGCTTGGCTCAGTATCGTGAAAACACAAATATCTCTCTACTCTGATGTCGTATGGAAAGACGGTTTAATGCATTGAAAACTAGACTCGTAGATATTCAATTTGGTATATGGATAATTCCTTGATTCCAAGTGTATTGGGATAAAAGTGCATCTACGTTTTACCTAAAGTTTATCAAATTTATGAATGTAACTTGTGATGACCTTTGCCAACTCTTGTTCCACAACTTGCTTGCCTTCAAAATGTGGAAAGTGAATACCATAAGACTAAAATAACTCATAGAATAACCTCCTTATCATGTTAAGAACCCTTGTCTCACTCCAAAGTACATGTTATATCATTCCAAATTTGTCGACTTTCAACGAAACTGATTTTCTTCTATTCGTTTAGCGTCTAAGATTTCCACCCCTTTTGGTACTTGTTATTCATGACTTCAAAGACTTGTAACCTCCAAGTTAACAAGATGAAACTTACATTATGTACTTTCAAAAATGATCTCATTTCTGAGCTTATATTAATTGGCTTACGACGTACTCTCACGTACGAAAACATGGAATGTAACAGTTTGGGTACTTAGGTGAATCATAGCACGGATTTCCAACCACAGACTGACGGTCAAGCGGGGCGAACTATTCAGATGCTTGAAGAGATGTTCGCTTGTGTCTTGGATTTCAAAGGTAATTGGGATGATCACTTTCCACTTATAGAATTTGCTTCCAATAACAACTTTTATGCTAGTATTTAGATGGCCCCATTTGAGCCATTGTACGGAAGAAAATGTAGGTCTCCGATTGAATGGTTCGAAGTAGGTGAAGCAGAATTGATAGGGCCAGATCTCGTGCACCGGGCTATGGAAAATGTTAAAGTCATTCGGGAGAGGATGAAAACTTTTCAGAGTCGCCAGAAATCTGGTGAACATTCGTCGAAGAGAATTGGAATTCCAAGTAGATGATTGGGTGTTCTTGAGGGTATCTACTATGAAGGGAGTTATTCAATTTAGGAAGAAAGGGAAGTTGAATTCTAGATATGTCAGGTTGTATCGTGACGCTGAAAAGATGGGACAGGTGGCCTATAGGCTGGCATTTCCCCCTGAGATGTCATTCGTGTACCCGGTGTTCCATGTGTCTATATTAAAGAAAGTAGTTGGAGATCCATCCACAATCGTGCCAGCTAAGTCTATCGAGGTTAATGAGGAGTTGTCGTATGAAATATTCCTAGTTTCCCTTCTTGATAGACAAATTCAAAAATTACGAAATAAGGAAATTACATTCGTGAAAGTGTTATGGTGGAATCAGCAAGTTGAGGAAGCCATGTGGGAAGTAAAATACGAAATGAAAGAAAAATATCCCCATCTGTTGAACACGTCTAATAGTGATCGTGCGAACTATTATCTCTAAGCCACTGATGTTGTGTTTAATTTGGTGCAAAGGAACCCCATTTTCCCTGAAATACTTTATTAATTGTAACTCCTCAAGCTGTGCAAAAATTGTATGTGTTGTGATTATTTGTGTCATGTGCAACCCCCTTTTGCAAATGAAAGTTTTGTAAAACTGATGTGATAAGTGAACGATTAATGGCAGTGTAGATTTGTAATGATTAATTGAAATGCATATATTATGTTGAAGTGGTTGAATTGTATGGGACTCAGTGAGGTGACTAATTTATGTTCAAATGTGACAAGTGATTGAATATGTGCAAGTGTTGAGGTAATGAATTGTATACCAGTTGTAGGGATAATAGGAAGTGTATAATGGTGTATGAACTATGTTTCGGGGGCTCTCTAATAGGTAGATAAGTCTAATTACAAAAGGAAACTCTATCGAAAATTTCTAAAAATATGGGAGTTAGTGAAAAATTAGGAGTTTGCATATCATGTTTCCAAAACCAACTGATTTCCAAAATCCTCATTCGAGGACGAATGATTTTAAGTGGGGGAGGATGTAAGGCCCGTGAATACTTATACTCGAAACTTAGTAACTCGTAGTGCCAAGTTTTGAATATGTGTTAGGAATGTGTAAAATTATACTAATCTAGCATTTAAAAATCAAGAATCAACGTTTTCCAGAAAAGTACTATTATGCGGTCAAGAATGTGGTCAAAAAACAAGTATACGGACCGCATTTCTGTCGCAAAATGAGTCGGTGATTTGGTTAAATTGAGGTCCATTATGCAACCGTATAACAGATATGCGGACTGCATAGTCATCGCATAATTTCTAAGGATTTTGTGAAGCGCAGTTCTGCGGTGCATTATGCAACTGCAGAACGTGAATGCGGACCAAATTCTTGCCACAAATCCAACCAGATCACCTAGTTTTTGGTAGCATTTTTGCAGTCTATTCTGCGGACTGCATTTCCAATTTGCGATCGTAAAGTGTGACCGCAAATCTGACTCGGGCTCTTATTTTTCTAACTTTTAAACCCAACCCTTCTTCAAAAAAATACCCCAACCCCTCATTTTAACATATTTCCTGGAAAAAATTAGAGAGAGGGAAGAGAGAACTCTTGAGAGAGAAAACCCTATCTCCATCAATTTGATTTTCAACTCCGTTCTTACAGGTAAAATCCCCAACCCTTTTTCATTGGTTTTCAAATTTATACAAAAAGGGGGGATTCATATGCATTGATTCTTGAAAATATAAGTTGAAACATACATGCATTTTCTTTAATACCTAAAATCTAGTAAGAGGGATTGCGTAGGAGTAAAGAATTGCAAAAAAGAGCAGTTGATAACCTAAATAAGTTTGGGATGTTTGCGAACATCAATTATAAGATATATGTGTTAACTTGTGAACTAGATTGATGGTACTAGGCTATTTGGTGAATTAAAGGTAGAAGTAAAAAGGAAAATTCGACTCCAGGTATGTATGGCTAACTTTAGCCTTTGTAATGTCACCTTGTTTGGTGTACGAGTAATTGGTATGTGTACTTTTGTGGACTATTTGTGAATTTTGGTTGTTTCACGGTTGTTAAGACAACATGGCCTATTTCATGAATTCTTGTGATTAATATGCCTTGAGCATTATTGGTTAAACATACCAATATGATGGTGTAAATAAATGGTAACAAGCCAAGTGTGTGTGTAAATATGTTGATGTGGTAAGGGTTGTGTAATAAATGATGGAAAGAAGCCGTAATTGATGAAAATGAAAACTCTTTTGTGAATTGTCATTGTTGTTGTGATATGATATTCTGGATGGCCTGGAGACATGTAATTGAAATGCGAACTATTGTTGTTGTTTGAAATGTGATTTGTCCGGTGTGATCGGGTTGCGCGCTGCAACACAAAGTTATAAGGTATAGGTTGTGGTGATAAGAGTGGCCGGGGTAATAAGGGTGGAAAAGTAATCACAATCACTATTCAAATGAAAATATATGAAACACTTAGTATGAAATGATGTTGAAAGGGGAAAAGGAGATATTGTGAAACTTGGTGGCTTTGGTTTTTCATTTCATAAGAATTTGATTGTTCATTCTATTACTGTTTGTTATCTATGTATTGATTTATTTTTCTTGGGGTATAGTATGTTCATACATACTAGTACAATTCAATTGTACTGATTACATTCTTGTTATGATTGTAGGTGGTTTTATAGAAGGTACTCCAGTCCACCGACAATAGCACTCCTCCACTTCCGTCAGCTGTATTGGTGAGCCCATTTCCTTTCGGGGCCCTATGTGGCTCATGGCGCTTTTCTTCCAGGAGTCTTATTTTGGTGATTGTGTAAGGTATAGCCGGAGCCTTGTTACCGGTAAGTATTGTAACACTCTTTTGTATCCTTAGAGGCTCTGTTGACAGGAAATGTGGGTTATGTACTTATGTATTTTTTATTTTGGGCAGTATAACTTGTAAACCACGTAAAGTAATTGTGTATGTTATGTATATTTCCTAAGAAGATGTTAATCATAAATGGCTATTTCACTTGAATAATGAGTAATAAAATCACGGGGTAATACGTGGTATAGGAAAGGCACCCAGGTCCGCTTGACTGGGGCTACATAGTCGAGTGCCGGTCATGTCCCTCGATTTTGGGGCGTGACAGAAAAAACGACAGAACTCAATGATAACAGGATCAATGAGGGGTTTGAAATTCAGTGTAAAGGGATATGTATAGACAAAAGAAAATCCAATCATATAAGATGTAATTCTTTGCTTTGCATTGGAAATTATGATAGGAAAGTCAGGACTCTAATGGCAATTCCTATGGACAACAGAGATTAAACATTCGTTATCAGAGAAGGATAGACATCAACATGATCTAAAGAAGATATAGAAGAAACTTGATTTCTACTCGATTATCTATCAGAATAAAAAGATAGTTTAGAAGGAACAATTTCACCTACAAAAGGTTCACGAAAGTGGTTCATTAGAGACTATATGTCTAGAAGAAGGTCTATTTGAAAGAGAACCCCTAGTTCTAGAAGGAGGGGTGGAACTTGAAGGAGGTAAAGAAGCACTTCGTACAGAAGAAGACCCTAAGCTGAGCAATCTACCCCATCTTCTTCTTCTAACAGGAGCAAGGGAAAATTCTTTCACAATGGGGACTCATCGGGAATTAGGGTTTGAAGAAGATATGGTTGTACGAGGAAGAAAACAAAAATGAATATTCTAAGATAGGTAACTTTTTATGAGAAAGACAAAGACAAAAGTTATGTCAAAGAAAAGGTGTAATGAGGGAAACGTCATGATGAAAACTGTCACTTCGTAATTGATGAAGACGCAAAAAAATTCTAAAGACACTGAAGAGTTGCAGATCCAATCAGAAGATGCCACGTTTCACGAGAATTAAATGGAAGTGACATACGAAGCATCAGTTCTGGAAAAGGTATAATGGCGGCGAAAGTTCCAACTTTAATGAGATTCACTTCCCAAATATTTTATAATAGAGTAAATGGCAAGTGGGGGACTATCTGTATTAGGAAAAATTAATTTAGTATATTAACTAAATTTTCTGGTGATCATGACACGTTGTTCAATAGAAGAGTGACAACTGGCTAGTTTGGTTGAAGAGGCACGAGTTTTTACAGACGCGGACAAAGATCCAAGAAAATTAGAAGGAATAGGTGATCGATCCTCTTGATATTTTGAAGAAGCACCAGAGAAATGAACATAGTTAGCAAAAAAGTATAGATACGTATTATTGGTAGTTAATGAGCATTGATTTGGGGAAACGTTGCGGAATCTGTATTGAACGATTATGATTGCCCAAATATAACATTATAATAAATGTTATTAATTATTCATAATAACTCCATTATGGGAGAAAGAAAATATATTACTTAGAAATCGCTACAAAATGTTAGGAATAAACATTTGTAAGGACACAAATTAATATTGAAATACACTAATTTATTTTGCTTTCTATCCTACTATCATTTTTCTTATTTATTCTTATTTCTATTTAATTATCAATAACTAATATTCTTCTAATAACAAGCTTTAACCTAAATTTTCTTATTTTTTGATTAAACAAACTTGTGATCTATTGATCACACAAAAATAATTTAAATATTGCTCAAAGCTCCCTTCAGAGATGAAATGACAGTATTAACAAAAATGGAAAGTTAGGTGGGAATAAAGTTTTGAGATTCCAGGTTTGGACTCGCTGGTAATAAGAAGCAAACATTGCAAAGCTCCGTGGACTGCTCGTCGGGCCTGGTAGGTGGTGGTTTCACACTTCTCTCAAAGGAAACGTACGTGAGATTTTCGTATCATATGGCTCTGTCCCAAAAGCAAGACCTTCCCTTTTCTTTGACCAACGGTCCTCAAGCCTTTATAATTTCGTGCCGAACCTGGTCTCCATCTTCGAACTGTTAATGATAACAAAAATGGAAAGTTAGGTGGGAGTAAAGTTTTGAGATTCCAGCTTTGCTAACATTGCAACTGTTACTGATGACTCCACGAGCAATCATCATGCATTAAATACCCTTTAATCAATCCCCCCTCCCGTACTACTGATTATTTTTGACCTATTTGACTGATGTTATGACTTCAAAGGTTATTTTAGTATTTAATATTAATCTATAAATTATACGAAAATAATTTGATCATTGTTTCAAATTCCCCTTTTCAGGACATAAAAGTCTAAAGAACTAAGAAAGAAATTGTGACCCAAGACTTGAACTTAGACTGAACAAGAAAAAGACAAGAAGATATCAACCTATCAAGTTACTACTCTTCGAAGAAAAAGAAATGGATAAAACTTTACTTGATCATTAGATATTTAAAGGTTGCTTTACTGAAATTAATTAGCAAGGATCTTGATATAATGTAAGGAGACTTGAAGTATTCTCATTTTTCTGTCAAACTCGTATTCATAGGGTTTTGGTCAAGTCATGATCCCTATGATTTTATTTTGTGTTTGCTTTTCTGCTCAATAAATTGATTCACCTTTAGGTTTAAAACGACCAGTACTATGTTAGAGTTTCGAAGTTTTCCCATGAAATCTAAGGGGAGAAGCTATGTAGCAAAAGATTATTTTCCTTGATCAAAAGTTTTTTCCTATAATTGTAGACTTTTCAATAATGGTGATCCCGAAAGAATTGTGTAATAGTTACCACTTCAGGATTAACGAGAAGTTTTCATTTGGTAGAAATTCAATAATTGGGATTAATTAGGTTGATCACTTTTTGGACGGCAAAAGTTAAAGATTATGCGTCATTTCTTAAGATACTGCGTCATTATAATGGAGATGTGATAACTGATAATCTAATTATATGCATCACCTACAAGACTATACAACTTACTACTAGTTACTTAGTTCCTTGACATAATTTGACGGTGCATGAAGTTTAAAAAGAAAATGAAACTTTTTTCTAAATATTCATAATATTATATGGTTAGCCATAAACTTCTTGAAAAATGTGATCTTAAACATGTCATAATATTTATATGGTTATAAGTACTTGCTGATACGGATTGTTTTCTTTTGTTTTTTTGCGAATACCGATGAAATGTAGCTTTTACGTATTCCAAATTAGAAATGTTAGACACTTTTAAAAGGCTAGAAAGAAATTTTGTAAACGCGACTAATATTGTAACTGGAGATGATAACGAAACTCGTGCTAACTACCTGGATTCAGATATGTTTGTATGTATGACTTAAAATCAAACTCTTTTATCTGCATAACTTACGTAAAATAGTCTTTATAGACATTCTTTTTTGGGTTTGTTCTTGATTAGCAGTATATTTATAGTCTTCAACCCCTTTTATTAGGTAATTACTAGCCCATAAAATGACAATTCTAGTAAATAAAGAGGTTTATACTCTTTCATTTTGAGATGTATAATACTTACAATTTTTCTAACACTTGAACCGTCGAAAGACAAAAAAGAAATCCTAACTATAACTAGTAACAATATTAAATTTGTGGGACTTACCAATGTCGATTTATCTGTAAAGTTATGCCGGTATCACTTATAGATCACGAGTTCGAATCGTAAAAATAATCACTAATACTTGCATTAGGTTGTATTTTCTTCGTCACATGTACTTTTGAGGTATGCTACCCTACTTATTAGCAATATCAAATTGCTGAAAGGGATTCTGTAGGACGAAATTAAATCACGACAATGAAACAAAGAAAAGTAAGAACGACAAGATATATAGCAGGGTTGTCTCTTCATATCAGTCTTCAAAGAAGAAAACAATTTAACCATAAAAGTAAGTGAGCTGGTTCCATCTGCTAATACTTACGGTTCTATTTTATTTATCTTTATAGTTTTGAAAACATGCCCTACAGACAAGCGTTGCTCCCACTTACTCTTATTCAACTCCGATCCCTCTTCATCCATTTTCTTCCCCTCCTCTGGGCTGTCTTAGGCCTCATTTATTTTTTCTAAGACTAACACGTCTAAAGCTGAATATATATTTGAATATCAAAATGTATATTAAGATTAAGATACATAAATCTGAATACACATTTGAATGTTAAGATATGCATTAAGAATTGGATAGTAATTAATTAAGAGTGTTTGATTTTTAACATCTGAAAATATAAAATTTACCTTTATTTAAAAATTAAATAACATAAATTCTAATAAAATACTAATTAATCTAATATTTCATTAATAAAATATATTATTTTTTAAAATATAATAGTTGCTGATGGTAATGGTTAATGTTAGTGCTTGTGAATACCGACTAAACGGGGTGGTTGGTGGTAGATTTGGTTTATGGTGATAGTTTAGGGAAGTAATTAGTGGTAATGGGTGGTGGTAGTTATGATGATTGATGATGGTGGTGGTGGGTGGCAATAAATAACAATGGCGGGTGGTGGTAATGTGATTGAGGAAGATGGTGGTGATAGTTTATAATGATGGGCTGTGTCAGCTATAGTTATTGATGCTGATGGGGTGGTTGATTGTGGTAGTTGAGGTGAATAAATGTTAGCTGTAGTTAGAATGATGGTGGTGGGAATGGTGGAAATAGTGATTGGTGGTAGTCAACACGGTAGCAGTTATGATTAACGATGACGATGGTGGTAGGTAGCATGGTCGTAGTTGATAATGGTAGGTGGTGGCACATTTAATAATAAATATGGATAATAACATCTTAATGAAAGTAAATTTCTATAATAGATTTTAATCATACAGAACTATTCAGGCCCATTAAGTGATTGTGAAATAAAAAAAAACATACACTCTTAACGATTAAAATCTGAATAATTAAAATTATAATTTTAAAAATAAACGTATTTAATATTTGAGATCTAAACAATTAAGATTCAAACTTCTATTAATTACAAACAAACGAGGCCGTAGTTAACCAGGTCGCTACTTGTTTTTATTGTGCAATCATGGGCCCACATTTATTGAATAGCTCTCTCTTTGTCAATCTTCGTTTTTATAACTATGCAGGGGTAGTAAGTACAAATTTTCCACTGCATGTATTCTTCTAGAGGATAATAGATAGACATCAGTGGCATTTAGTCCAATTTATGTATATAACTTCATATTAATTTTTTGGGTATAAATAAATGGGAAACTTATATAAATATCTCAAATAAATATTAACTTATCAATCTCTAGCCCTTAATCATAGACTTAGTAAAACTAGCCAACAAAAATTGAAAAACTAAATAATAGAGTTCTTTCTATCAAAGAATCACATGCGAAAATTGCCTTTCATATTTTTAAGCGTGATTAGCAACATTAGATACAAGATGGAAAGAAAATTTCATAGACGGGGTAGCAAATCAGATGATGAAATAAAAAAATCTATATAGTATTTCAAAGATCTAAACAAAAAGGGAATTTTTTCAATGGGTATAGATGAAATTCATTGAAAATATATAGATAAGTCAATATACATAATTTGAGGAAGATTGGAGGTGATTTGGACTGATTTTGTATCAAAATTCGTAATTAAATCGAGTTCGAAAAAGTCCGCTGCGACACATGTATCAAACAGGTATCAGGCATGTATCCCACACATAATCATGAATATATATGTGATACAAAATCGATACATATGTGATACACAAATGATACATAGTGTGATACACATATCATTTTTTTTATGTTCAGCTTTTACTTCGAATTTTCAATTCAAACCAACTCAAAACTTTACCAAATCATCTCAAAACTGATATTCAAGCTCCTTAAGTCCTGTCCAATCTATTCTAATAACACCCACTCAAAATAAAGTAAAATTTTGATTTTTTTTGCTACAAATAGCTAATTGGCTAATTTAGCCAATATTAGTAATATTTTATCAATTGGCCAATTTTTGTAATGAGCTACTTATAAATGGACATAGTTGTTAATTCCCCTAAATAAATATTAGGTATACGGAATTCAAACAAATTAAATGTTTGTATAGCTTGGCAAGCCGTCCCTTATGGGTTGTTGAATCCAGCCATTTTTGTAGGAAAACTTTCGTATCTATGGATTAGTTTGCTTTTTTGGAGTCTCTTCCTCTGTTCCTTTGTACTGTGGTATCATAGCCAGCCCATCTTTTCGGAGGGAGGAACAGATTTACTAAATATGTCTGAGTCATTTCCATCATCCTCTTTGCTTGCAAAAATGGATATGTCCCCTACTATGTATAAAACCTTGTCCAAAAAATATGTTTACCTCTATGAAGTATATATACTACCCGAAGAACAAAAAGTATCCTCCATTGAACTACCTCTCATAAATCCTTACTCTGCTTTTTGAATGCTATCCCGCTAGCCTTGATCTGGAGTTGATTTCTGAGTTATCTGTATAATAAGATCCTTTCCTGATACATCAGATCCTAGAAGCTTAGTTCTGTACTTCAATCTTGGAAAACTCTCAATTATGACGGGATGCTTTGAAATGATAGTTGTGTTCAAGGTTGCATTTGATGCAGTGTTTAAATCCTTAAAATGCGGCATCCATTGATCTTTTGTGATAAAAACAAGATTTATGAGTGAGGAAGGAGCTCCGGTGTCAATGAAAGCAATAACTCGAGTTGGTTTATCCCATTTGGATAATTGAGGAACTACTGCGAGAGTGTTGATCTCATCCCGAGCTTAGATCACTGGTTCTGAAATTTTGTAGTGATCATTGCCTTGGTCTTTATAGATATCAAAAGAGAACAACGTTTCTTCATTAGGTTCATCATCTACAGAGAATATAGATTCAAGGTCCTCCTCCTTTTCGAGATGTATGCCAGTGTAGTTTTCAATTTCTTCAATGAGTTTGACATATCTTCTTGATTGTGGATAATTTTTAGCGAAATGTCCAATCTTGTGACAAATAAAACACTTGTTTTTTTTTGTGAAAATTTCCTGGCCTTCTCCATTTGAAATATTTTGTGCGTCTCTTGGACCTTGCTTTCCCGTCTGAAATTCATGGCCATTTGAACCTCCTGAAATCTCTTATTCGCCTAGATGTGTGGCGGGAACATCCTGATCCGGTGATGAGATCAAATTTGCGGCATGCTTTGCCAAGCGCTGGATTTTGTTTGATAATTTGTTTTAGGGCATAGCGCTTTGTACAAGTATCATCCAAATGCAACGAAAATAGCTTGCCTAATATAACTAATTTGTGGGATTGTTATGGACTGAAACGTTTCTTCAATGTTGGTCATGGTTCGGCTTGCCAGCAACTTTGGAAGGGAAGATACAAAGGCTTGCTTCAAATTGATGTCTCCTTCGATCTCAAAGTATATCTTTGCCATTTTTTGAAAATGTCTATCAATGTCATTTCTGTCGAATGACACAGACTTTATCTCGAAGAGTTGTCTTCGTGTTTCCTCGTTTCTTTGGCCAGTATCTCCGCAGAAAACTTCATGTAGGATCCTGATGTTGAAGGGAAAATCTTGGGAAGTAAGAAAAGTATTTTTATCTTGAATTCCAAATGAGTTCCACCAGTCTCTGAGGATTCCTGAGAACCAGGAAATTAGTTCGGACAGGATGATATACTTTTCTCGTTCCACCAAATTTTTTGTCACCATCCAAGTATAGGAGTCTTGGATCCTTTAAGGCCATTATTAAACCTTGACATCATCTAAGGTGAATGTGTGGAAACCCGTTCCAACTGGTTTTGACGCCTTGGACTCATATCTTCTTTCTAGGATTGGTTCATTTGTCATGCCTTCTTGTTCCTCATCTACTTCAGATATTTCTGGGTCTCTTGGCTGGTTTACAAATATTGGGGGATCATCTTCCTAGGAAGAGATTGTTGTGGATTCATTGCTTGATTGAGAGCTATCTTTCATTGTTTCTTCTTCTGATGAGTTTTAAGATTCCGGCCATGGTGTATCTTAGCTGGGAGACATAGAGGTCTGGAGCCTTTTGGTCAGAAATTATCAGATTTTTGGGGTTCGACCCTTTTGATCTTTCTCCTTGGTCTCATCTTTTCTTGGTTTGTTTCTTTATTGCAAGGGCATCTTTCCTTTCCCATACCAATTTTGCGATACCAAAATCATTTTCTTCTTTTGGTGGTTTGATGAAAGAGATTGGATTTTGTGAGGTAGAAGGAAAAGTAGAAAAGGTGTATTTTAATTTATGTGGGGAATATGCTTGTGGAGACATAGGGAAGAAGGTAGATTTTGGAGGGAAAACTGGTCTTTTTGCGGCTCAAAGTGCTTATTTCTCAAAAGTTGAATTTATTTCTTGATGGAAGTCGTATCCTTTTGTTGTTGTTGGAAAAATTGGAAAAGTGAAGTTCCTGGCGGACAAATCTCATATTGTATTTGCCAACCTTAGTTCCAAGGTTTTGATTAGTTCTGCATGCTGAAACGATGTCTGCTCTCTCTTCTTCTCAATTGTTTCTACTTTGCTCATCATTTTGTTTTGTGTATGCCACATTCCTTATGGTGTTGCCAATGTTGTTCAGCACTTTGTTTTGGCAAATGGAGTTTTCAGATTGCTAGTTCATTGTTGCTTCAATGTCACTTGTTGGGGGTTTTTCTACAGAAGGTAGTACTATGTTCTTTTTGGGGATTTTTGGAGCATAACTGATACCCTCTTTTTCAAAAGGTTGAAGTGGAGGAAAATCTTGGGAGTGACTGGAGCTTGAAGGGCTCATCCTGAATATTTGTGGGTGTGTGGACTTTTGGTTTTATAGAGTTGTAGGTTCAAGTGGCTTTTTGGATTCTGGGGTACGAAGTAGAGTTGGTTTGAATTTGGGCGTTGTTTCACCGTCCACCCAACATGGAGTGAATATTTCTAGTAATTTTGGCCATTCTTGAGGTTTGTAACTGACAAGAAATTCATATTTACCTAGACGACTTAATTAACCAATTAAAGAATTTTTATTTTCATATTTGGCTCGGAATTGTTTTTCAGTAGCTCTCCCCTTTTTCTTGGATTTTTGCTTTTTCTTTGTTGAGACCGAACCTTTCCCAATGACGCTGATGGTGTTCATCATATTCTCCAATTGGATCTTCCAAAAAGTCATGGCAGTCGCAATCAAGATCCCATGGGCAGTGTCCGGTGAAGGGGCATTTGAACCACCAAACTCTTTTCATTCTCTGTCAAAATGTTGACACCGGTCAAGTTCTTCCATGATGCTTTGTATATTCCGGAAAAACTCTCCATCAGGTTCAAGGTATGTGTCTGTTGTATCTTTGGGTTGAATTATTTTGCAGGAGAAGATGGTTTTATTGGGTTTTTTGAGATGAAAATGGTCAAAGCTTTTGGAAATGGTTTTATCACTTCTTTTGGTAACTGTTGGTTCACCAGATTGCAGGGATTCCTCCGATTCTGTTAGCTTCTCGTAATTTGTGATCTAGAAATCAAGAAGGATTTTTGCAAGCTCATCTCTAGAAATATGTCTGGGCATTTGGGTGCACATGGTGTATCCTTTGGTAGCATCAATATTTAAGAGTAAGCATTTTTCTCCTCCGGGTAGGCAAAGATCCATCGCATGATTTTGGACTCGCCATGCAATTTGGTGGTGAAGGGTAGCTTGAATGAATATTTTGCTATTAGGAATCCAACCTGAAGAATGACCCAAATGAAGTCAGTGTGCATTTCGGGATGTGCCCCTTAAATCTAATCACATCTAGTGTTTTGTGAAGAAAGAGCTTCCTAGCCAAGGAACCTCGAAAATGACTGTAGGATGTGTTGCGTTTCCACCTACAAGAACTGGACCCCAACAGGGTCCAGAGATATGCATAGGAAAGACTGCTCCAGTGTTTGAGGATATGAGAACCAAACGGAAGGATAGAAAGCAAACATGTGGTATGAGAGAAGGAGCTGCAATGCCAAAGGTGGATCGCAGAAGCAGGAAAAGGGGTCAGAAGCAGAAAGTTGAATCGAATGAAAGCTCTGATACTTGTGTTCAAAGGAACAAAGGAAGAGACTCCAAGAAAGCAAACTAAACCATAGATACAAAAGTTTCCCTACAAAAGGGGCTGGCTTCAACAAACCAGAAGGGAAGGCTTGCGAAGCTACACAAACAGTTAATTTGTTTATAGTCGCAAAGGTTTTCCTACAAAAGGGGCTAGCTAGCCAATTTATTTGCATTCGCGCTATGTAGGACTTATTGTTGGGCTAAAATGACCCAAAAATACGGTGTGATATTGTTCGTTTTAAACCAATCTCACACGATTTATTGGACATCACAAATTTTGGTCACTTGGACACACTTTTTCATTTTAGGCCCCATTGTAAATACGAGTGGCTATCTGCATAACCAGCCCATTTTGTTTGTATTTGGTAATAGATAAGTGAAGACCCGGCCCAAATTGTATAAAGTGCAGATGTATAAATATTTTAGGAGGGGGTTAAAACATAACAAACAGTAATGAAATAAAAGTTTCTCTTTCTTCATCTATCTTCTCTCATGGTTGTCATGATCCCAGTTCGCGCTCCGTGAACTGTCGTGGCGACACATAGACCCTTCGACTAGGTAAGCCTATCAAATGAGGAGAAATAAATTGAAACTTGTGAAAATATAAATCTAAAACCAAGAATGATTAAAAAGGAACGGTGTAGTATATCACTCGGCATATACAACACAATATCTCAAAAACTTCTACCTCACTATCCCAAAACCCGGAAACTCACGGGAACACAAGCTAGAAGGAATATAGTAAAGTGCTCTAATATCCAGAATGTCTACATCAACAGTACCATAGAAGGATTAACACTATGAGCTAGAATAAAGATGGAGACTCTTCGGTCTGCGGACGCAGCAGAAGTACCTCAAAGTCTCCAAAAGCTCTCCTTGCCTCAAGGATGATAAGCCTATGTGGAAGTACCTAAATCTGCACCTGAAAAACATGAGCAGAAAGGGAACGAGTACACCATAGCGGTACTCAATAAGTGCCAAGTCTATCCTCGGTCGGGTAGTGACGAGGAAGGTCAGGGCCCTACAGAGATTGCATAAAATATAAGATTTAACAATGTAGAGTAAGCAATATAATGAGTATAGTGATGGAATAAGACAAGTTATACAAGCTAACAAAGAATATACAACGAATAGAGTAACCACGGAAAATAAGAGCAGCCCAGCACCAATAGCAACAACATGGATCTCCTAGGATACCGTCGTGTAGACCCTTTTATCAACTATACAGTGGATCTCCCCAGATATCATCCTATAGTCCAATTATCAATGCGTGGGGATCTACCAAAAATCCTGATCCATAGTACCAAAATTAATTACCTAGTACTGGGGGAATCTACCGGGTACATTCCCGTAGTTCCACATAACTGTGTAGGGGGATCTACCGAGAATCTAACACGTAGTTCCAAAGTAAATATGCAAGGGAGGATCTACCGAGAATCTAACCCATAGTCTCAAAGTAAACAGAAAGGGGGAGCTACCGGACTCTCACATCCGTAGTCCCAATGTAAATACGCAACAACAACAAGATGAATACTCAGAAATGAATTTCATAGCAAGGCAACAAGTAGTCCTAGCCTAACATGCTTCACATAATGCAAACAAGGCAATGTAAGCAAACAATAAATTTAAGTCAAGTAACATTCTCTTCTAACTAACAACAGGTTAAATTTGCAAATACAATAAAAGCGGAAAGAAATCATACTTAGGAATACATTAAAAAAACTGGATTTTCAAAAATTTACGTAAGTACGCGATCGTCACCTCACACACAAGGAATTGCAAATAGCAAATGATTCAATCCTAAGGTGAAGGTCCCCCACACAAGGTTAGACAAGTAACTTACCTCAAACCTGCTCAAAATCAACTCAAAACTACGCTTTTGCCATGAGTATCTGACTCCGAATGGCCCTAATCTGTTCGGTTCAACTGCATACTATAAATAACATAACAAGTAACTGATTTTACGATTTAATTCAAATCTAATACGCGAAATGAGATAGAATAACCAAAATGCCCCTCATGCCCCATCTCATAATCGAGTGAAGGTTAAATTTTCAGAAACCTCGTACTCTTACGAGTCTATACATAATAGTAATACCAAAATCGGAGTTCAATTGATCCCTCAAATCCTCATTTAAAGATCTGTTAAATTCAAACCCTAATTTCCCTTTTCCCCAAATTTCTCACCATTAGTTAGGTCTTTAATCATCTGAAGACGAGTTATAGAGTCAAGAATGTTACCTTCAAGTGATTCCCCTTTGTTTTCCTCAAAAAACCCTCTCAAAAGCTTCAAAACTTGATGAAAATGATGGAAGAATAACTATATTTCGCAAAGGAAACTATTTATATGTTCTGCCCAATGATTACCGCATTTGCATCCCTGGGACCGCATAAGTGGTCCTGTTTCTGCGTACTGAACGTCGCATCTGCGACCTTTATTAAATTGCCAATTTTCTACACATGTGGTCTTCCAATCGCAGATGCAGTTTTGCTTCTGCGGAAGGTCTACCGCATATGTGGAGCCTCCTGGACAACCCAACATTCGCTTCTACGATCTCCTTAGCCACATATGAGGCGCTGCACCTGTAGTCCCAAAGCCGCAGATGCAAAAATACCAGAACAACAATTCTTTATCCTTCCCGTCAACCATCCAAAATCACTCCGTGGCCCCCGGGATTTCAACCAAAAACACCAATGTCACATAATACCTTATGAAAACTTGTACCAATCCATAAAACACCTAAAACGACATTGAAACCTCAGAGTAATCAAGGAATTATTCCTAAGAACTCCAAATTTCTCTCAAAATACGTTTTCAATCGAACACCCAACCAAACCACGTCCGAATGACCTAGAATTTTATACACACATCCCAAATGAGATAACGAAGCAACTACAACTCTCGAAATTCCATTTCGACCCTCGGATC
This sequence comes from Nicotiana benthamiana, assembly GCA_034376525.1. Classification (NCBI taxonomy): domain Eukaryota; kingdom Viridiplantae; phylum Streptophyta; class Magnoliopsida; order Solanales; family Solanaceae; genus Nicotiana; species Nicotiana benthamiana. Next base: position 6,394,342 of record CM067326.1, read on the forward strand.
AAAATCTCATTATTAAATGGAAAACTTCCAATATTCACCCTTTGGCAATTCAAGCCTATATTAGCTACGGACCTTCAAAATATTATTCGAACACGCTCCTAACTCCAAAACCACCCAATGGAGCTAACATAACCATCAAATTTCCATTCCGACCGTCTTTACACTGTTATGACTACGGAAAATTTCCAACACTTGAGCTCTCATTTAGGGACTATGTGTCCCAAACCTCTTCGAAACTCAGAACAGAACATCTTAACAAATCAAATTAGAAGAAATAAACTTGGGGAAAATAGTTAATTGGGAATCGGGGCGTTAATTCTTATGACGACCAGTCGGGTTGCAACATCATCCTACACTTAAACATTCGTTCATCCTCGAACAAGCATAGAGATATGCCTGAAGTAGCGAAGAGATTAGGGTAACAGCTGCACATGTCTCGCTCGGTCTCCCAGGTCGCCTCCTCGACCGGCTGACCATGCCAGTGAACCTTTACTGAAGCGATGTTCTTTGACCTCAACTTTATGATCTGCCTCTCCAATATAGAAACTAGATCCTCAACATAAGATAGATCCTTGTCCAACTGGATTGAGCTGAAATCCAACACGTGTGACGGACCACCGTGATACCTCTGAAGCATCAAAACATGAAATACCGGGTGGACTCCTGCCAGGTTGGGAGTTAAATCAAGTTCATAAGCAACCTCCTAAACCCGCGTGCAATATCTCAAAAGGGCCAATAAATCTCGGATTCAACTTCCCTTTCTTTCCAATCTCATAATGCCTTTCATAGGCAAAACCCGAAGCAGAACTCGCTCTCCAACCATATAGGAAAAATCACGAACCTTCCGGTCCGCATAGCTCTTCTGTCTAGACTGGGCTATATGGAGTCTATCCTGAATAATCTTAAACTAGGTCGGTTCCTAATAATCTAGCCTCACCAGGCACGAACCAACCCGCCGGAGTTCTGAACCGCCTACCATATAAAGCCTCATAGGCGCCATCTGAATGCTGGACTGATAACTGTTATTGTAATCAAACTCCACCAACCGTAAGAACTGATCCCAAGAACCCCCAAACTCCATCACACACGCACAAAACATATTCTCAAGAATCTGAATAGTGCACTCGTACTATCTATCCGTGTGAGGGTGAAACGTCGTGCTCAACTCCGCCCGAGTACCTAAGTCCTACTGCACGGGTCTGCTGAACTGTGATGTGAACTGAGTACCCCTATATGAAATGATGGAAATTCGAATACCATGCAGATGAACAATCTCCCGAATATAAATCTTCGCCAACCGCTCCGAAGAATAAGTAGTACACACATGAATGAAATGAGCGGACTTGGTCAACCAATCCACAATAACCCAAATGGCATCCAACTTCATCAAAGTCCAAGGGAGTCCAAATACAAAGTCCATGGTGATATGCTATAACTTCAACTCCGGAATCTCTATCTGGTGAAGCAATCCACCCGGCCTCTGATGCTCTTATTTCACCGGCTGACAGGTGAGGCACCGAGCTACAAACACAACTATATCTTTCTTCATCTGCCTCCACCAATAGTGCTGCCTCAAGTCCTGATACAACTTTGTGGCACCCGGATGAATGGAATACTGCAAATTGTGGGCCTCCTCTAGAATCAACATTCACAGCGCATCAACATTGGGTACGCAAACCTGACCCTGCATCCTCAATACTCTGTCCTTGACCATGGTCGCATCTCTGGCATCACCATACTGAACCTTGTCCTTAAGGACAAGCAATTGAGGGTCATCATACTTCCGCTCCCTGGTACAATCAATAATGAATACCATGAAACCACATAAACTAGAAACCAGCCGGGCTGCGAAAGATCCAATCTCGTAAATTGGCTGAATAAGGCTTGAACATCCATCGCTATCGCCCTCTCCAATGCTAGTAAATATGCTAAACTCCCCAAACTCTCCACCCGGTGACTCAAGGCGTCAACCACTACATTGGAATTGTCCGGGTGATATAAAATTGTGATGTCATAGTCCTTCAGTAACTCTAAGAACCTCCGTAGGCGCAAATTTAGATCCTTTTTCATGAATAAATACTGCAAGCTCCGATGGTCAGTATAAATATCATAGGGCACACCATATAAATAATAACGCCAAATCTTCAGGGCATGAACAATGGAAACTAACTAAAGATCGTGGACATGATAATTCTTATCATGTATCTTTAATTATCTGGACGCGTAGGCAATCACCCTATCATATTTCATCAGTACTGCTCCAAGGCCAACTCTCGAGGCATCACAATAGAAAGTATAAATTAGGGTTTTCTTCATATTTGATCCATAATTTCTACTCGATTTTCATCTTATGATGGTATCAGAATGGCGTATTCCATCCATCTCATTGTTTGCTATCACCCGGTGGTAATCGTGGTCGAGATTGCTCACGTCATCTGCTCTATTTTCCATTTTGGTCCGATGAGAAATTGGGAGATTTTTGCACGATTTAGTCTGATTTTTCAAATTTTGGTGAATGAAGGCCTTACTTCATCATGCCGCGAAGAAGATCAGTACAACTTTTAATCTCAGTATACATAATCATATATTAGGATTTTTGAACTTGATTTGTGCTGTTTTGATGTGATATTGTGATTGATCCGTCCTCATTTCTCGATAAAGCCTCGATATTTGCTACTTTTTCTGATTGTTATTGAATTTCTGTGTAGTCATATGTGGTACTCTGGAAGATACGAATTTGCATGCGAGTATACCGTCAAGTTCTGATGGTTTCCCTGATTTCACCCTAGATCCATCTCACCTTTTATAAATACATCCTACTAATAGTCCTGGTGTTCATCTAGTTATAGTTCCTTTAAATGGAATTGATTTTGTTATATGACGCAGTAGCATGTTGACCTTTCTCTCGGGTAAGAACAAACTAGTCCTAATTATTAAAAAATAACTCAACCCTTACCTGATTATCCTTATATTCCCTTCTAGGAAAGGTGTAACAATATGGTAAAGGCTTGGATCATTAATTCTTTAACTAAGGAAATTGCCATAAGTTTATGTGCCTTGGTACTGCTAGAGAGGTATGGATGGACATAAATGAGAGATTTGGGCAGTCTAATGGGTCTAAATATATTCACCTTCAACGGGAGATCAGTTCTACTTTTCAAAGGTCTTCTAATATAGCCACTTATTTGATTAAGATGAGAAGTTTGTGGGATGAATTGACCTCTTCATATGTTGGGCCCTCAGCTTCATATGGTGCCTTTCCAAAATACATTAATGATCAACATCTTTTTCAATTCCTCAATGGACTAAATGATTCTTAATCAACAGCTAAGAGTAGCATTCTTATGTTGTCCCATACCCCTCACTTAGTAAAGCCTATCCACTTCTTCGACAAGATGAGAGTCAGAAAAAATACACTCAGAGAGTCACTTTTGACACCAATAAGCCTACATCTTCTATTCTTGACTCTTGCAAGTACCGTAAGAATAATGGACACACCATAGAGAAGTGCTACAGAGTCCATTTGGCTTTCCTCATAATTTCAAGTTCACGAAGAAAAAGAGATCTGTATCATGTATTCAGATGGAAAAACCATCTTACCCCCCTGCTACTTTCAGACCACCTCAGGCTCTAGCCCATTATTTCAGCAAAGAACGGTACATCCATTTCACGACCTTTCTCTACCACGTGCATCTTTCTCCAGTAACACCACTGTCAGCCCTTAGAGACAGTGGTGGGTATGCTCATTTTGCGAGTATGTCATATCTTCCAGTAGAGGAAATTTATTCGCTGTCTCATTCTTTTTCTACATATAATTTAGATTGAAAACCTTGGATTCTGAATTTGGGTGCAACTAATCACATGACCCCACATAAATGATTTATTCACAACATTAAACCTTTATTTTCTCCTTTCTTAATGAACTTACCAAATGGCTATAAAGTGAAAGTTATTTCCACTGGTTCTATGCATCTTAGATAGGATATAATTCTGGATAATGTCACATTTAATCCTTTTCAATTCAACCTTCTTTCTGTGTATAAATTTCTGACTTAATTACATTTTATGGCTATGTTTATCAATTTTTCTTATTATTTAGAAGACCCTTCTCTGAAGAGGCTACTGGAAATTAGTAAAAAGGCACATGGATTGTATTTTCTTTAGCCAATTATGCCTTTACTTTCTTGTCATGTTTCTTGTGTTGCTTCTGCTAATGCATGTAATATTTTCGTTGATCCCTTACCCTATAGTCCTTTTTATATTTTATTTTCTAGTACTAATAAAATGAATTTTGTTTGGCATCAAAGGTTAGAGAACATTCCCTACCATAGAACGACTTCTATTCATTTTCTTTTTGGCAAGTCACATCTAAACAACATGTCCTATGTCTTATTTGCCATATGGCTAGGCAACAAATATTATCTTTTTCTGATAGTATTTCTAACACTATTACTCCTTTTTAGCTAGTCCGCATTTATGTATGAAGATCATACCACACTAAAACTTATAATGGTTTCAGTTACTTTCTCACTTTAGTTGATGATTTTACCAGAGTCACTTGGACTCATTTAATTTCTTGCAAAGCTAGTGCTTTATCTGTTCTGAAACCTTTCACCTATATGGTTAAGGTTTCAATTCCATTCTTCCATTCAATCTTTCATATCAGATAATGAATATGAGTTAGGTAGCAGCACCGAAGAAAAGACTTTCTTTGCTGATCATGGAATCTTTCACCTGACAACAAAACCAAATACTCTCCTAAAAAATAGAGTTGTTGAGTGGAAACACAAGCATTTTTTAGAAACTTCTAGAGCTCTTTTATTCTAATACAAACTTCTTACTAAGTATTAGGGTGGTTGTGTTTTAACTTGAACTTACCTAGTAAATAAATTACCTTTTTCAATTTTGGGAAATGTATCTCCGTTTGAAAAGTTACTTGGCACTCGTCCCTCCTATAATCATTTGAGGTCATTTTGGGTGCATTAGCTTTGCAACTACACCCAAACCTGGATGGGATAAATTTCAACCTAGGGTCATTGCCTCTGTTTTCCTAGGATATTCCTATGGCAAGAAAGGTTACAAACTGCTTAACCTTTACATCAATTCTATTTTCTTGTCAATGGATGTGCTTTCATGAATGGGGTTTTCCTTATTCTTCCTCTTCTCCTTCTTTAGTTTTCCAATCTCTTCTCCTGATTCTGTAGATGTTCCTGTCACTTCTTGCCATATACCTCCATTTTCCCCTACACCTGGATCTTTACAATGTTATCTTACTACTCTTATCTCTCCCATTTATTCTTCCCCTTATCCACTTTCCTCTTTTCCATCTACTTCCTCTCCCTTACCTGCCCCTTCTCCTCCTCCTATTAGGAAGTTCACCAGAGTTCATTAACCTCCTACTCATCTAGCAGACTATATCTGCAATTCTGCACTTCCTTCTACACCTATTTCTGGTAAGTCCAAGCTTTCTTTTGCTAATGTGCCCACTGCATAAACCTCAATTCTACCAGCAAGCTATTTCCTACCCTATTTGGAAGCATGCCATGCTACAAGAATTTAATGCTCTTGAATAAAATCACACATGGGATGTTGTTCTCCTTCCTACTAATAAGAAGCCCATCCCGTGCAACTTGGATTACAAGATCAAGTAGAGATCTGATGAGACTGTGGAGAGATATGAGGCCAGACTTGTAATAAGAGGAGACACACAAAAGGAGGGTATAGAATACATTGAGACTTTTCCTCCAGTGGTAAATTTCACCACCATCAAATGTCTCCTTTCACTTGCTGCATTAAGGGGCTGGATTGTCCATCAACTTGATGTTAACAATGCATTTCTACATGGTGATCTTCATGAAGAAGTTTATATAGAAGTCCCACCAGGTTTATCAGTCTCAGACCCTTCCTCTTTTGTTCCTTCATCTCCTCTAGTTTGCAAGCTCAAGAAGTGTTTTTATGGCCTTAAATAATCCGAGCAATAGCTTTCTAAGCTGTCTGAAGCCTTATCCTCTAGAGGCTACATTTCAAGCAAGAATGATTGCTCTATTTTTACCAAGTCTGTTAGCTCTTCCTCAATGTTTGCAATTTATGTTGATGACATCTTATTGGCTGGGGATAATGTCTTAGAATTGGATACCTTGAAAGTATTTTTGGAGGCTCAATTCAAATATAGGATTTAGGTCATGTCCATTATTTTTTAGATCTAGAGGTTTCTTCTCATCTTGAGGGGTTTCTCATGTGCAAACCGAAGTTCACATCTAAATTGTTGGGTGAGTTCAATGTAATAATTTTAACCCGGTAGTTACTCCTTTAGATCTTTCCATGAAATGGACTAGTAATATTTGTGCCCCAATGTCTGATCCCAGCACGTATAGGAGTCTGGTGGGAAGTTGAATTTCCTTCAACACACAAGGCATGATATTGTCTTTTTTGTTTAGCATCTTAGTCAGTTCCTTCATTATCCTCAGATTCCTCATATGTTGGCTGGCATTGATGTGTTGACGTACCTAATGAATGCACCTGCTCAAGGCATTCTCTGATTTGTTTCTAGTAGCGTTTTCTGATTTTAATGGGCTGTCTGTACTCAATCGTAAAAAGTCTATTACTAGTATTTTCATTACTCGGGGAGGTTCCCCTGTATTTGGAAGAGCAAGAAGCAATCAACTATCTCACTCTCTTCTATTGAGTCTGAGGGCCTTCAAGAAGGTGGTTGCTGAGGTTTCTTGGTTGGTCATATTTTTCATGAGCACACAAAACATATTGAAGTTGATTTTGACTTTGTTCGTGATTGTTTAGCTTCTGGGTTGATTTCTTTGCATCATGCCTCTTCTTCTAACAATTTTGTTGACATTTTGACAAATTTTCTCTTCCAGGACCTGCTCACCACCATTTGATGTGCAAGTTTGAAGTGCTTCCCCTCCAGCTTGAGAGGGGAGGGGGTGTTGGACATCACAGATTTTGGCCACTTGGACACAGTTTTTCATTTTAGGCCCATTGTGTAAATATAAATGATTATCTGAATAATGAGCCAATTCTATTTGTATTTGGTAATACATAAGTAGAGTCTCGATCCAAATTGTATAAAGGGCTGATGTATAGATATTTAGGAGGGAGTCAAAATTTAACAACACACTAATGAAATAAAGTTTTCTCTCCATTTGTCTATCTTCTCTCATGGTAGATTATGGTTTTCTTCTGATCTCTAATTTTTGCTCAGTTTTCGTCTTAACTCAGTTTTACACAAAATGTTTCACACCATTAAAAATATTCAATTTCTTATAAGTAACTTATTTTTCTTTTCTACTTTTCATGTGGGAGTCCGTTCACACACTCTCACACCTATAAAATAGGGAAGTATTCTCTGTTAGAATATTTATTCATTTTTCAAGTTCAAACTTGAGATATCTAGCTAAGGGGTATGAAGAGATCTCATCCATACCTTCACGTACCTTTGGTGGTACATTAATAATATCTCTATTAATTGCAGTTTAAAAATCCCCCATAAGCAAGCATAACTAAGTTATAAAATAGCTATCACTCGTGATGATAATAGAAGGCACTTCTGTGTAATACAAATAATTCCTTTTTGTTTTCTTCATGCATGTTAAATGCAAAAGGCTGTTTCTTGATCATGTGAAAGTAGTGGTGCATAGCCATTACATTTTTATTTATTTTTATAAGTAAGAAACTTAATGCAAATAGTTTGTCAGTTTAGAGACGTTACAGTATGTTCGTGCGTCAATATTGTCCTTCGGGATAATCGTTAAACACAGGCACGTACAAAGCAATGTTTTAAAAGGCACTTTTAGAGTGAGCCCTAAAGTGAGGTACACAAAAAATGTCACGAAACGGTGGTGGGGACGAAAGTCATAAGAGGTGTACGTCCAACAATTTGGGGTGTACGCCCAGACGTTGAAGAATCATTTTTATAGTGAAATGTAAGCCCCATAGTCTTTTTTAAATTAAAATAAAATTTACTGAATAAGTCTTTCATATAATACCCAACTTCTTAAAAATTAGCTTGTAATTACTCAAAAGTTAAAAAAAGAACTGAAATATCAAATTTAAAAGTAAATACCTTTTTTTATTTATACAAGCCCTAATTTATGGTCTTTCTCAATTTTTTCTTATCCGCTCGTCTCCTACTATCTTCCAAAATCAATGAATAACCATTTATTTAGCAAAGATAATGAGAATTTCATTCTCCTTCGTAGCAGCAAGTTTAAAGTTCAGATTGAAGGTTAGTCATTATTTTTGTTCCTCCATGTAGAAAACTTTAATCCTTTTCAACTCAAATTAATTGCGCTTGTAAGTAGCGTATAATGAATTATTTTAACTAGCTTTTTGTGGTATGAAACACATCTATATATATTTTACATATATCTATAGTTTTCTTCAATTTACCTATTTATAAGCATTTATTGTAATTTTATTATTTTATGAAAAATTAAAAACTAAATAATCATGTGGCTTATGTCATGTGCCTCGAGACTTATGCCTCATTGAGGCATATTTAAAACGATTCGCTTTACACCTATGCCTTTTAAAATAATGGTACCAAAAAGGATGATAATTGAACACCCTTTTGTCAAAAAATAATACTTTATATTTGAAAAAGAAAATACTGGATACATAAAAGTTATGCCTAATTATAGGTTAATATTTACGTTTATACATGTATGTTAAATCTTGCATATTCTTAGTCAAATTAATGCTTTTCCACGTACATTTTACCAATAACATTCACTTGTGAGTGTTCGCAATAGATTTTCGTAGTCCGCAAAAATATACTACGACAAATATAACATGAAGCAAAAGCAATTTTATTGAAAATATTTGCGAGTGCAATTCTATGTATCCCTTGATTCTCTGTGATTCGAGGGAATGAGAAGTGTGTTTCTCGAATGTAGGACGATGCAAACTTCTTTGTGATGTATTTAATCGCCAAGAACGTCGAGCGGTACTTTGTTGTTACGGGTTGATCTCCGAAAAGAACTCCATTGATTACTTCTTTGTTGAAGAACTATGCACTTGATGATTGATATCTTTGTTTATGGATTCCTTCACAAATTACAGAGTTTTCTTCTCCAACTCTTAATGTCCCCTGAGAGTTATGTAACTCCTCTATTTATAGTTGTAGAGGATGGACAGCGTGGTTATATATGAACCCTCTTGCTTGATTCTGATTGACTCATGCTATTTTAGCTGCTTGGCAAACTATGTTGGTTCTTGCTTTTTGACTTATATTGCCACATCATTTAACACGTGACACCATCTTTTTGGCTTGCAATTTGAATGGACGTATCATGTCACCAGACACATGGCATTAGTTTGGGCCTTAAGATTAAATAGACATTAGGCTTTCAAATAATAAAAATAGACAAATTTAATTTGCAAAATCCAAATTAATTATTTTAGACAATTGAATTTAATCTAAATTTTGTATGGACTAGACCCAATAAATTTTTTACGTCTAAAAATGCCCCCCTACTTCAAGGCTTGTCGGGGTGTACGCTTTCCAGAACGAACAACGAGACTTAAAGTACTTGTGAATATTGATATTTTTATTTCAAAAAACTTCTATCAATCAAATCAGAACTTTTATCCAGTTGCAAATTTATGTGAAATGTTAAATACAAACTCAAAGCAAAAATTAGCCTTACAAACATTGGTTATATAACATGTTTGTGCAATATAATTTGCTTTGGAAGTAGAAATCAAAACAATAGTAATGAAAAATTCTTGCAAATTGTTAGAAAATTTTCCATGTTAGTCCCACCTTAGGCCTCTTTCCATTTTTATCAAAAGTAAACAAGGGAAAATATTTCTTGACCTTGTAGGGTAAAGTAATGTTTTTTTTAGAATTCTAACTCTTTGTTTTGTTCATTTATAGCTCTGACTTTGCTAGATACCTATAAAAAGAGGACCAAGCAACCTAATTTTCTATCATAATTGAATATCAGGCTCCTCTGTCTAACTAGATCGAAGCACCAAAAATGATACTAGAGCTTCTTCCATCTTCAATTATTTTCACGGACTGATTGCACTCGCACTTTCTTTCATTATTTTTTTTTTCTTATCTCCTAAATTTCTTTTGTTGAATTATGACTTGCTCTATCTCCCTTTTTTTTATGAAGCTAATCATCCAATTTAAATAGGTATAAAACAAAGCTAGAATTAACCAAACATGCGCCAGACAATAATTTAGGGATGCGGTTGTGCTTCCTGTATTGCTTCTTTATTCATAATTAATCCATATTGAAGGACTCCACCAGCATGAGAAGTCAAATTTGCAAGCTTTAAGAAATGGAGATCGGTGTTCAAGACCAAAAATTTTTTCCGCAAGTTAAAGGTTCGTGCTATGGGAACCGATACCGGCCATGCTAAACTAGATTGTTGTGTTGCTTTTGATGTCCTTTTTTATGTCAAAATGAAGTGCCATGGTGCTGAATCGTCATGCTATTGGCACCATATCCAAAAAACTTCATGTTGTTGGCATCCAAGACTTCTAAATATTTTTCGTTTGCAAGCTTTTGCGAGATTTACCAACGGTCTTTGATATCCCTAAAGAGATGCACGAGATCCCTATATAATTTGCAGCAAAATACTTATCTATTTTTTGCAGCTTGTCGTGAGAGACATATGAAGTGCCTTTTCAACTTTGGCGACAAAATCCCTACTCTTAGAAGCTTGGAGAGACAATATTTCATCATTGGTAAGTAAACATGTACCACATTGCATTATTGCAAGTTCACAAGGAAGATAATTGGAGTAGGTCTTTCTAACTTCGGCGAGCAAACACTTAGCATGTCTATTCAAAAATATTTATTTCTCGATATAGGAGCAATGAAATCACAAGACACTTCTTCCTAAAGAATAACAACTCAATGGCTGGAACAAATCAAAAAAATTCAATACCAAATTCCTTGAGGATTAGCCGCAATATTTTTCTGAATCTGATAAACGTGTCTAGCGTTTTAACTTTACAGCATTGTACAGTATCGCCAAAATATTAATATCTCGAACTAGGAGTGTCCGAATAACGATCCGTTTATGCCATTGCCATTATAAATAAAGATCTAACACATCACACCTGAAAATTTCATAGCAGGATTCCCATTATAATTGCTGCAATGATATTCTGAAGTTGCTCCTAATATCTGCTGTACTTACAATCCACCTTTACTGTCAAGAACCGGAATTCCCACCCTCGGGAGTCATGATGGCGCGCATACTAATGAGAGCTAGGCAAGCCAACCTTTAACTACCTTCTTCATAACTGTTTTATTCCTTTTAGCAATTATTGGCAATACCATGAAACAACATAATAAAATAAATAAGTGAAAGTCTTAAATTAAAGGATCTTACAATAATGCGGAGAAATCAACATAATCTCTACCCAAGAACTGGTGTCACATACTCACGAACCACTAAGAGTACTACACACAAGAGTTTGAAAAGAATATAGCATTGTTTGTCTCGGAATACATGAGATAACAAGGTAAAAAAAGATAGAGGAGACTCCGTGCCTGCGGCGTCTGCAAGGCTACCTCGGTGTCTCTGTGGACTGAAGGCTGGCACCCGATCTAGTGCTGCTGCTCAAATGCTACTCCGACACCTGGATCTATGCAAAAGAGCACAGAGTGTAGTATCAGCACAACTGACCCTATGTGCTGGTAAGTGTCTGGTCTAACCCCTGCGAGGAATGACGATGCTAGGACCAGACTCCAGATAAGCCAGTGCAATTATATATTACATGACATAAAGTAAACAAGTAATACTCACTTAAAGCTGGGGAAAGGGAGCATGCTGTGGGGATGTGAGATAAATAGAATATCAAGAATAATAAGGAAAACTGTAATTTAACTGATAACATAGGTAAAAAAAAGTAATGACAACTTTCACTTTCGGTTTCAATCTTGTTGCAGACGTGCAACCCGATCCCATTACTCCTATCTTGTAGTAGGCGTACCACTCGACCCTATTTCTTTATATATCTTGGTTGGCGTACCACCCAATTCCATTTCATTACAATTCATGGTAGGCATACCACTCGATCCTATTTCAATATCTTGTTTTCGGCGTACCACCCGCTCCCATCTCAACATCGTGTGGTAGGCGTACCACCCGATCCCATTTTATTACATCTCGTGGTTGGCATACCACCCAATCACATTTAAATATCTTATGGTAGGCGTACCACCCGCTCCCATTTAAATATCTTGTGGTAGGCGTACCACTCGATCCTATTTCATTACATCTCATGGTGTGTATACCACCTGATCCCATTTCAATAACTTGTGGTAGGCGTACCACCCTTTCCCATTTCAATTTCTTGTTGTACGTGTACCACCCAATCCCATTTCATTAAATTTTGTGGTAGGCGTACCACCCGATCCCATTTCAATATCTTGTGGTAAGCGTACCACCCGATCCCATTTCATTATATCACATAATCACAAGAAATCCCGGCAAGGGAACAACAATATAGAAACAATCATCCCGGTATGGGAGAATCAGCTATGACCAACCTTAACTCAGTTTGATTAATGAAGATACTCAATCACAATTAGGATCTACGAGGATAACCAAATCTTTGTCCTATACGGTAGATCATTAGTTAAGGCAAGCATGATGTCATTTAAGAATACAACAACTTCTAATTTAGGACCCATGGTCATGCTTGACACCAACGTATAGATTCTTATCACCACGCCTATACGTCGTACTCAACAAAGCGCAATTAGCAAATAAGACTCAAATCCTAATCCTCCAAGCTAGGGTTAGACCAAACACTTACATCAATGTTTTGAATTCAACTCAAGCCTCAATTATAGCCTTTCCCCTTGGTTTCACCACCAATCCGCTAGAATCAATCATAAGTTACTCAATCTCATTAACAAATGCTAAGTTAATCAACCCCGATGCATGAAAATAAGTTTTACAATGTTTTACCCCGAAAGGTATAAAATTCTCCCGGTACCACGAGGTCGAAACTCGAGGTTTGAACCAAAATCCGGTTACCCATTCCCCCACGAATCCAAATATATGATTTGTTTTGAAATCGGACCTCAAGTCGGGGTCCAACCCCCCAATTTTTAGAAAACCTAGGTTTTATCAAAAACACCCAACTTCCCCATTAAATTCTTTGATTTGAAGTTGGAATCATGTTAAAGATGTTAATGAGTGAAGAAAATGAGTTAGAATTCACTTACCAATCATTTTGGATAAGAAGAGTTGTTTGGAAAATCGCAACTTATATTTTGGGGTTTTTGAAAAATGTAAAATAACTTAAATTCACCTGTATTTATACCCCTCTAAGGTCCCATGTGCGGACCACGCAAAAAGGATCGCGGCTGCATAGGCTTGATGAAGGCCTGCGGGTCTTTGCCCAGTGCGGACCGTGCTAAGCCGACCACGACCGCGCAGCACCCACCGCGGACCGACAAAGGCGACCGTGGCCGCGTTGGCCCCTCCACGGCCACACGCGACTCACAGGCCGTGGTAGAGGATTCAGAGAACTGTCAATTTTCTAAACCTCCAACATCTGATCTTTTTGAGCCTAAGGCATCCCGGAATCTAATCGAAGCTCACCCGAGACCTCAAAACTCTAATCCAAGTATATACACAACCTCAAAAAAATCTTATGAACATATTTTCATGATCAAATCACCAATATATCATCATAACATGGAATTGAACCTCAAGATCATTGAAAATTCTCAAATCTCCCTTTTAAGCATAAATTCCCAATTAGGGTCCGGATCGCGTCAAACGACGTCTAATTTTAACCAAACTTTACACAAAGTGCATAAATCACATATATGACTTGTACCGGGCTCCGAAGAAAAAATTCGGGCCCGATACCAAAGTCTCCCAATCGAATTTCATTTCCATTTTCTATAATTATTTCCAGAAAATAATTTTACTCAAACGATTTATTTCTCGGGCTTGGTACCTCAGAATTCGATTTCGGGCATACGCCCAAGTCCCATATTATCGTATGGACCCTTCGGGACCGTCAAATCACGGGTCCAGGTCCGTTCACTCAAAATATTGACCAAAGTCAAATTTAATTATTTTAATATCAAAATTTAGCATTTTTCTCACAAACTCATGTATAAGATTTCCGGCTACACGCCCGGACTGCGCACGCAAATTGAGATAATCCTAAATTAGGTATACAAGGCCTCGAAGACATAGAACGAGTAAAGAAACAGGTGATGACCCTCTGGGTCGTCACATTTACGCGCTCCTATCAAAAAATTCATATCTCGAGCTAGGAGACCCCACATTGTGACTCGTTTCCGCTATTAGAAAGTAAACTCATAGATATGAAACACTTATAAATTTCACGGCATAACTCTTCTTGAGTTGGAAATAGAAATTCTCAAATTCCACCTAGCTACACTAAGTTTTAGATTCGTGCAGTTTCAGGGAAACAAAATCGTATCTTAAGCTTGGTGCCTCCAAATTGCAAACGGTTTGTGTTATTAAAAACTAGACATCCAAATATACAACATATGAAATATAAAGAGATGAACGTCTCCCACATGGACTACAGTAATTTTCCAAAGTTGATCACATCGTTTGTTGAGCTTGCTTTCCATCTCTATGCTCTATGGGTTATCTAGCAAATGGTGTTTTGTCCTTGAAATTGGATTTAAGATGTTGAATGTAGTAACTTTGACTATCATGATTCACAAATCTTATCTCTTTGTTTTCTTTAGCAAACTCACAAATAAGCTCAAAGAGTCAAGACATCAAAATGAGGTTTCATACAAGATGTGGAGCCACCCTTTTATAAACTATTGTACTTGATTTGTTGATAGTCTTGAAGTTCATCAATGGAGACTCGCATGGTGATTGAAGGTTCCTTAGACGGAGACGACTTCTCATATATGAGACCTTCAACCAACACTTGCACAAGAGAAGGAAACTATCATGCTCGAGGCCTAACAAGATATGTGGTAAGAGATCATCACAAGTACTAAACACAAGAGACATACCTCGAGAACGGAACTAAGTGTAGAGATGTCATACAGACTCTAAAAGGAATTTAAGACGAGTCAGCAACAAAGCCTAGTTTACGATCATCCTCATGATTTAGGATTTTAAACGGAAAAATGTCTACTTCATTTTGCCTCTACATTTTTGGATGTATCACCTTCTGTACTATTGAAGCAATAAAACATCTTTTGTACTCTAATGCAAATCGTCTTCTTTTCCTCATATGTATGTTCCTCTACACTTGAAGAATTTATGTGATGATCCGATGATGCCAAATTATTAGTTTTTGAAAACTCATATGACTAGACTTAGAATAAAAGTCTAAGCTGCCTACATACCTTGGTGAAGAGGTCAAATAATAACGTAATACAGGAATTATTTATTTTTGTCTTGACTTTTGCCTAGGCTGCTTCTATTGAAGTTTTCAACCTAGAAGACTTTTTTTTGTCATTCACAGTTTAGGCTCATGCGAGCCAGGAGCATAGAAATATGAAGTTTAGGCTTGTGCATTAAGGAGCATCATGACTTGCAGTTTTGGTTCGCATGTAGAGATGCGTAGGTGACTTTCATGCGAAGTACTGCTTCAAACAATTTCCGTTGATCGGACCAACTCTAAGACAATCCTTATTGACAATCTTGTACGTGCCATTTGAATAGGCTTTCATTCACAATATAT
The DNA here is from genome assembly GCA_034376525.1 of Nicotiana benthamiana. NCBI lineage: Eukaryota > Viridiplantae > Streptophyta > Magnoliopsida > Solanales > Solanaceae > Nicotiana > Nicotiana benthamiana. Next base: position 6,410,027 of record CM067326.1, read on the forward strand.
GGCCCATCTTATTTTGAGGTTAACTTTTCGCCTATGCGTTTGTTGAGGATTATGGGTCGTTGAACAGCTAGGACTAAATCTCTCGCTTGAAATGATCGTGGCTGCACTTTCTTGTTAAAGGATCAAACTAGTCGGGCTTTATAGCACTCCTATTTTTGTTACGCTTCCAATCTCTTCTCATCCAATGCCTCTTACTCTACTAGGAGAAGTTGAGCATTCACTTCAGATGTGAGTCCTTCTTGAATTGCGATCCAAAGTGATGGAATTTGTTGCTCCAACGGACGGACCGCTTATACACATCCACTAAAGAGTATGGAGTTGCTTGTGTAGCCGTTCTGAAGGCTCTCCACTATGCCCATAAAGCTTCAATAATTTTCTCACGCCAGTCTCTCTTGTTCTTTGCAACCAGTTTCTTCAAAAGGTTACCAAGTGTCTTGTTAAAAGCTTCAACAAGTCTATTCGCGAGCGCATTATAAATTGAAGGCTTATGTTGTTTGAAACCGAAATTCTCACATAGACTCTTCAGGTGCTTGTTGTCAAATAGAACTCCATTATTTGTGATTATGTATCTTGGTATGTTGTACCTAATATATGAATTGATAAAATTGACAATAGTTTCCTTTTTCACCTCCTTGAGTTGAAGAACTTCAACCTATTTAGATAAGTAGTCTATAGCAGCTAATATGCACATTTGTCCATTTGATGACTTTGGAAGTGGTCCAACAATGTCATGTCCCCATGCATCAAAAGGCCATGAAGCTACATGTGGATGAAAAGGCTGTGGAGGTTGGTGGATGTAGTTGGCATGAAATTGACATGCTTGACATCGTTTGGCATGATCTATGCAATCATTCACCATTGTCGTCCAGTAGTAGCCCATCTTCTTGATGTGGAAATGGAGCTTGGGACTAGATTGGTATGCTCCACATGAGCCAGAATGTGCTTCCTCCATCGCTTGGCGCTTCTTCTTTACCAATACATCACAAGAATAGTCCTTCAAAAGAACGGCAAAACAATGTCCCCTTATAGAAGATGAATCGTGGTGCTATTTTTTTATGTATGTTCTTTGTCGGGGATCTTCATATAGCATTCCATGTTCAAGGTACTCTATGAGTGGTTGCTTCCAATCTTCTTCTTTAATCACTCAAACAGACGCATGATGGCTTTCATTGATTTGAAGATCCAGAAGTCTAGGAATAACCTATTGATGGCACACATATACCTTTGTTGACTCATTCTCTTCAAGTTCCATTGTTGTGGCCAAGTTAGCTAAAGCATCAGCCATGCGATTTTATTCTCTTGGGACTTAGTTTAAGAGCACTTTGTCAAAATTTTCAAGTAAACAAAAATCATATTGATGGTATGGCAATAGATAATCCTTCTTTACCTCGTAACTCCACAAAAGTTGGTTGATGATCATCTTAGAGTCACGATCTCCAACTGTAGAATATTTATTTCTAATGCCATTTCAAGATCGATAATCAAAGCTTGGTACTTTGCGGTATTGTTGAAGCATGTTTTACCTAAAACAAAGGAGAATAGAACGACTTGTCGTTCTGGAGAGATCAAAACAACACCTGCCCATGCAGCGTACGGCGTGAAGATCGATCAAAGAACTTTGTCCATGGTGGAAATTCTTCGATGGACAAAACATCTTCATATGGAAACTCATTTGAAATCTCCATTCTACCACTAAAGGGTGATCAACCAGAAAATTGGCTAATGTTTATCCTTTCACAAGTTTTTTGAGGTGTAAATGTGATCACATATTGGTTAAACAATATAGATCATCTTGCTAGGCATCCAGAAAGAATAGGTGAAGTCATCACAAACTTTACGGGATTTACTCGAGAGATAAATTTGATAGTGCATGCTTCAAAATAATGCCTTTGCATCTTTATTGCATAAAGTAACGCTAAGCATATTTTTCTCAATAGGCTTTTATTGTTCAACTCAGCTCCTATCAAAGTTCGACTAAGGTAGTACAAGGCTTGTTCCATTCCTTCCACATTCGCTTGAGCAAGTAGTTCTCCAACTGAACGTTTCCGTGCCTCGATATAGAGTATCAATTTGCTTCCCAAGCATTGGGGCCCCTGACACAGGTAAATTGAGCAAGTAATTGTTTATGCTTTCAAAAGAATTTTCACATGATTGATCCCAATAAAAAGGGATATCCTTCCTCAATAGATGATTTAAGGGTTGACACCGTCCACTAGATTAGAGATGAACCTTCAGGTGAACACTAAGTTCCTTGGAGACCTCGAAGCTCTCTCAAGTTCTTTGGTTTAGGCATTTTCTAAATGGCGTCAATCTTAGCAGGATCAACTTCAGTTCTACGATGACGCACAATCAAGCCAAGAAACTTTCCTGGGGTAACTCCAAATGTACACTTGAGTGGATTCATCTTCAGGTCAAATTTTCTTAACCTTTCATAAACAATTCAAAGGTCTTCAAGGTGGTAACATTTACTCTTCGTCTACACCACCAATTCATTGACATATCATTCAACCCCGTTATGAAGCATGTCATCAAAGATTTTATGCATCGTGGGATGGTAGGTGGAACCAACATTCTTCAGACTGAATGGCATCCCTTTGTAGCAATATATCCCTTTCGGAGTTCGAAAAGGAGTACACTTAGAGAACCCATACATGAATGAAATATCTTCACGCCATGTTGTAGCATCAACCGTGATTTCAATAACTGGTAGCGCGAAGTCATCTTTTATACATGCCTTGTTTAGGCCTCTAAAGTCCACACAAACACATATTTGACTGTTCTTCTTCTTGACAGGTACAATATTCGATATCCATGATAGGTACTTCACCTCTCGAATAAATCTCGCCTTGATGAGCTTGTTGACTTTGACTTCAATTTGTGATACGAGCTCGGGTCGAAACATACGGTGTGACTGCTTCACAGGGCATGCTCCACTTTTGATCCCTAAATGATGAATAACTACCTTAGGACTAAGACCAGGCATTTCTTTAAATGACAAAGTGAAGACATCTTTGTACTCAATCTACAACTTGAAGTATTCCTCCTCCTCCTGAGGTGTAACGAGCGCAGTAATAAAGGTGAGGCTAGATCTTTTGGAGTACCTAAATTGAGTTCCTTAAGATCATCCACAGTTGAATTCCTTCCATCTTCTAGTTTAGGAGAGCCTCATGTACTTTATCATCAACGTTAAGGCATGGGCTATCTTCCGAATTTATGTGATAGGATGTTTCCACAAAGTCTGACTTTTCTCTTTGACTTTCTTGGATTGTCGGCATGGCTTCTTTCTCTTTCTCTGCTTCTTTACAAGGCCAGCAAGTGTAAACAATGGTTCTCCTTTGCACATTCAGTGGACCATCTGTTGATATTGAAAAAATAGACTTCCTCTTTATACATGATGGGAAAGCATTACAAATTTCTTTGTCAGCAACAACTTCAAAATTATCCCGCCCCTCATGGACTTGATCCTTATGTTTTCTAGTATCTTTCTAGATGGTGACTTCCTTATAGTTCCCAAGCGAATAAAGACGGAGATATTTGAGGTATTGGAAAATTCCTTTAGATGTTAGTAATATACATGTTTCCGTTTGTGACTTAGCCTTTCAAAAATCAAGACCCGAGGGGTTGAGCCTTTAATGCAATCAAACAATGACGCCCGTTGTTTTATTTTCTTGCCCTTAACTTCCTTCATCTTATCTACCGAGATATATTGTGACAAAGCTATCTATGTTCTTCTCTTAGATGAATTTCAAAGAGGCTCTGCCAAGCTGAATCCTAAACCAAACTTTAGAGTGGCGACGTAGTGCCCTTGCTTTCTCAACTTTAGTTGGGACTCATTGAGCCCATGTATCCTTTCACCAGTGACTTCGTCCCCTAGTCTTGGTGGATTGGAGAAGTCGTAACAAGATTTTTCAAGTAGTATGAATGCTTTAGGATCAAAGTGCCCATATATTTTATCAACTTGGAGATTGTCTTTAGCAGACTCACAATTCACAAATGGGATTTGTGCAACTCGACCGTCATATGCTCCTTCAAATCTTGTATCACTATTTAACTCATTTTCTTCTTTGCAATATATTCTTCTAACAAAATTTGTCCTTTCTTTTGGCGCTCACGTGGAATATAGCAAAACACTAGATGCTCCTTATCATACATTGTTTGTATGTCACCTTCAAATGATGATAGCTTAATGGAGACTTCTTTAGTTCTCTTCTTAGACAGCTTGGCGACTGTCCATTGAGCCACATTTTCTTCTTCTTCATTGATACCAGCTTCGTCGACAAATGATAGTTTCTCAACTTTCGGGCCATAAGAATCTTGGTAGATTTTGCGTCTGCAAAGTATGACTCTATCTTAGTGAAAGTCTTGATGTCTGCATCAATTTTAACTATCTCTCTATCTCTTTTGTACTTCAGATATTGATGCATAGTAGATTATACCACCCCATTCTCATGAATCCAAGGACATTCATGTAATAACTCGTGTGATGTTTTAACATCTATGACGCGAATCAAGGTTTTGACTTCATCTCACAAATAGATAATCCTACGCGGATCACACCTATAGCTCGTTGTCCTTCTTGATTGAAACCTTGGATTGTTAGGTTACTTTTGGATAGCTCATCGATAGAGATCCCAGGATTTTTGAGCACCATCTTTGGAATGATGTGTACAACCGAACAATCATGAACAAGTGTGCAATTGAGATGTTGTTCCCGAATGGCCCCTATAATGAACAAAGGTCTGTTATGTCGCTTAGGCCCAAACAGCAAGTCATCATTCTATGCAGGAAATTGTTGCGCAACACATGAAAATTTTACCATTATCTTGTTGCTCTTGTGTTTTCATTAGAACAAAATCAATGTTGCTTTCCTTTGTTTCATCTGTAATAGAAACTATATGAGTTGCACCGACATGACCTCCATGAATGAATTTTCCAGGAAAGAATTCATGCAATGTGATGGGCTTTCGAAACTTTGATGATAATGCATCGTTAATCTTCTTGCTAATAAAAGATTTGACAATTCTCGGTGGTTGTAGCTTATCCACATTGCTTGTTTTTGCTCTTGGCTTAGGAAGTTGTAGCCTCAAAACTGCTTGATGTTTTTGTTTCTTGTGAGTGACTAAAGTCAAACCCTCATTGTCTTTATCTTTGAACTAAGTGTCCGGTCGAGTTAACCTTCAAGATTTTCCCTTGGAAGATCAACTTCAACGGGCTTGAAACTTCCAAATTGTAGTAAGGCGGTGTTTGACGCGTTATGTAACCTTGAATACTTCTTTTCTCTGAGCGTGACACTTGCATGATTTATTTCTGCTATTTCATCCATGTATACAATGATTTTTTCTTCACTTACAAGAGCCATGATTTTCTCATTCAAGACAAAGCATTTCTCTATAGGGTGGCTAATGACACGATGAAACTTGTAGTATTTCGGATTGCCAACTTTTCCTATTTTCTTTGGCATTTTTGATACAGGGAGATTGATGACTTTCTTGTCCAGCCGTTCATCACGGATTATGGGTAGGTCTGAATCTGGAAATGGATAAACCTTTGCCTCTAATTCCTTCAAGGTAGGATGAAGCTTCTCCTCTTTGGGTTATTGACTCGGTGTCTTATTCTCCTTCATTTTTTTCTTAGTACTAACCTTCACAGAAGTTTCTTTCATCACCATTGATTCTTTGGTTTGGTTTTTTGATGCAACATTTTTCTTGAACTCCCTCTGATCAGCGAATGGAGATCCTTTCCATGACTTGCGATGCTTAACTCCATGTCGTGCGCTTGTGTTGCCAATTATTCAAAAGTTCCCGGTTTGATCTCTTGTAGGATGTATAAAAGGCCCAGTTTATTCCTTGAATGCATATCTCCACAGCAAATATTCTGAAAGGCACTCTTTATAGTCCAATCTTAATGCTCTCCAATGATTAATGTAATCCACCACGGGCATGTCCTTCCTTTGCTTGATGCATGTCTGCTTTGTCATGCTTACAGTTCTTCAGGTATTGTAAAAACGATTGAGAAATTCCTTCTCATGTTGCTCCCAACTATCAGTGGACTTAAGTTCCAAGTCAACATACCAGTCAAATGCATTACTATTCAGAGAATGAACAAATTATTTTACCAAAAGGTCACCATGTGTTCCATCATTGCTACAAGTATCGACAAAGTGGGCAATAGATTGCCTTGGGTTCCCTTTGCCATTAAATTGATGTATCTTTGGTGGTTGATGGTTAAACAATCAATCTCTTTAGTATAAGTCTTAGAGTAGTACAACGAACTTTGCGATGGTCCGCCATATTGAGCTCTGATGGTGTTTGTTAGCATGTCCTGCAATTGTTGGACAGATAACACCATAACTGAAGTGGAGTGCTTTTCTTTTTGAATGTTTAACTTTGCAAATGATTCCTCAATAGCTCTTTTTGGCGGGGGGGGGGGGGGGGGTGAATACATGTGAATAAGCAAGGACATGGCTCGACTCTCTAGGTGCATAGGCTTCCAGTTTGTTCATGGGTTGAGCGATTTGAAGGTCTTTGTCTTCAACGGGTTTCTTCAAGACCTCGATTGTATGTCCGATCATGGTTTGTCCATGTTAGTTGCATCATTCATCAAGGCATTGACTTTTGTTGAAATTGAAGATTCCACCAAATCCTCAAATCTGCCAAGGTTTGAGGCTATTTGAGAAAGTTTGTCAAATGGCAAGAATGGGGTGTTTCCCCTAGAGATTGTGGTCGCAAATGTCATATGAGATCTTCTCTTATTTGACATCTTCAAGGAGGAGAAGTATTCGGATCCATCCAAGCCACTAGCCTTGAAATTGCTTCAAGTGATTGGGCCAACATGACTGAGCTCAGCAGATGCGCTAATAGTAGCATCTTTGCATGAAACATTACACTTGTGGAAGGCCATTGTAGCACTAGATCTGAAGTTTGTTGTTTTCAACTTGCAAGAAGGAGATATGAAGGGAAAAATTCGTCCCACTGGGCGTGCACAAATTTGTTCGCGATAAATTTTTGTTGTCCGAAAAATTATACTACAACAAAAATATTATGAAGAAAAAGAGATTTTACTAGTAAATATTTGTGAGTATAGTTCTATGTATCCCCTGATTCTCCTCTCTATAATTCTCTATGATTCGAGGGATTGAGAAGCGTGTTTCTCGAATGTAGGACAATGCAAATTTCATTGTGATGTATTTAATCGCCAAGAACCTCGAGCATCACTTTGTTGTCACGGGTTGATCTCCCGAAAGAGCTCTGTTGATCTCTATTTCTACAGTGAGATCATCCTACTTCTTTTGGTAAAATCATTTTAACCTTAACCTTGTCACTTATAACCAGTAGTGTATGTAGCATTATAGCTATTGTTTCAATTAAACCCATAACTTTCTAGGCGAAGCATAAATTTATGTGTAAAAATTACTAAAATTATAACACAAAATAGCAGATGTAAACCCATAACTTTAAAAACACAATTAGTTCAATACTAAAAACCTTAAATATGAAACTCTGTAGAGTTTAAATCTTGAATTCGCCTTTGCATGTAACAAATAATAAAAAAAATGTCTATACTTAATGGAAATATTACATTTTAATATGAATCAACAAAATACATATTAATCAAATAGTTTTTTCTATAGTATTGTTTTGTATCTAAAAGAATATATATATATTCAGTTGCGTTCATTACACATGTCCTTTCCTAGAATAGAAATTCTATAATAGAATGTATACGGAATAGCAAATAGCAACACTCCGTGGCGGAACAAGAATTTTCATCAAGGGATGCGTAAATTTAAATAATTAGATATATATAAAAAATCTGTTATTAATCTGCATTGCTGTAAATATATTAAAGAATAATCTTTCTGAAAACAAAAATTAAAAAAATCATAAAACAGTAAACTTCTTCAAAGTAAATTCTGAAAAAACGTTGTAGGAACAAATCGAGCCCACTGAATACACAGTGTGTCCTTAAGGAAATTATTCCCCTCAAGTACCCGAGGTTGTGGAAAATATCCTCCCAGGATAGAATGACTTAATTCACCAGCGTATCGGTACCTAACGACGAACCAATCGATGGTCATAAAACACACTGGAATATTTTATGCAGAGGAAGAAGAAGAAGATTCAGAAAATTTTGTAAGTGAATATTCTGGGATTTGAAAGTCTATTTATAGCCAACTTGGTGATGTTTCTGAAGGGGATTGCAACCTTTCAGAACAGTCATGACTGTTGGAATAGTTTTTACACTCTGAAGAGGTTTGCAACCTTTCAGAACAGTCATGGATGTTGGTCAGCGTTAATAATCGAATAACGTTGTTGAGCGTTAACACCTTACCGGAAGTCATCTTTAGGAATACCTTCCTGTAGCGTTCAATTTTGGCTGTTGCATTATTTCCCATGGAAATTTCTTTTTCGGTACCAGCCGTATAGTAAGTCACCAATGTTTCTTTAACAACACTAACATGTCGAGCTGCTCCAGAGTCAGTCCACCACTCCTTTGAATTTCTAACAAGTTTGCGTTCCGAAAGCATTGCACAAAGATCATCAATGTCATCATTCTTCTCCACTATGTTGGCTTATCCCTTCTTATTATCCTTTTCCGGGAGACGACAATCAGGGATTTTGTCACCGTCTTTTCCAAAATTGTAGTAGTTACCGTTGAATTTCTTTTTGTTCTACTCCTTAGTTTGTCTAGAAGGCCTCTTCCTCTTCTTGATTTTTGGAGTAGTCTCCTCAACGATATTAGCTCCCACAATCGTTGAATTTCCACGAGACTTTTTCTCGACTGTTTTGTTGTCTTCCTCGATATTTAGAAGTATCACAAGATCTTCCAACTTCATTTCTTTGCGATTGTTCTTCAGATAGTTCTTGAAATCCCTCCTCGATGGAGGCAATTTTTCAATCATAGCCGCTACTTGAAATTTTTCATCCACGACCATTCCTTCAGCAAAAGGGTCGTGAAAAATAAGTTGAACCTCCTAAACTTGGGTTCCCACAGATTTGTTTATCATTTTATTGTCTAGAAACTTGGAAACCACGAACTTCTTAAAGCATGCATCTTCCGTCTTGTACTTTTTCTCAAGTGCATCCCATAATTCTTTCGAAGTATTCATTGCACTACACACTTTGTACAAGTCATTCTCTAAAGCAGTTAAGACGTAGCCTTTGCAAAGAAAATCTACCTGCTTCCATGCCTCAACAACCATGAACTTTTCATTATCCGATATGTCCACAACGGGAATTGGAGGCTCTCACTAGTGAATTTCTGCATACAAAGAGTGGTAAGCCAGAAGAATACCATTTGCTTCCATCCTTTGAAGTTGGTTCTAGAAAATTTCTCCGGTTTCCGAGCTGGAGGAACAGCAGTGCGGCTCTACGAGGTTATTGTTGTTGCACCAACAGTCACAGAAGGAATTCCATTCTCATTTTCCATTTCTTATCGTGTCAACAACGGAAGAGATCAATTAATGGCAAAACCACAACAGTAAATAATATTGTAATTAATAAACAGTACGTAGTAAAAATAACTGAAGTTTTCATATACTGTTTTACAGAAAAAACGATGAAGTTTTTATGTTCTTCAAATATTTTTCAGAATTTCAATACTATGATGAATATTTTATATCTCAAATTAGAATAATAAAATTTCGACAGAATACATAATATAATTAGAAATTTGCTTAAGATTGTTATTAATCTGTATTGCTGTAAATATATTAAATAATAATCTTTTTGAAAATAGAAACAAAAAAAAATTCAGAAAACAGTAAATTTCTTCAAAGTAAGTTTTGAAAAAATGTCGTAGGAACAAATCGAGCCACTGAATATACAGTGTGTCCTTATGGAAATTATTCCCCTTATGTAACCGAGGTTGTGGAATATGTCCCCCCAGGATAGAACGATTTTACTCACAAGCGTATCAGTACCTAAAACTCTGGTGATCGATGAAGCACACGATGGTCGTAAAACACACTTGGATATTTTGTGCAGAAGAAGAAGAAGAAGATTACGAAAATTTCGTAAGTAAATGTTCGTGGATTTGAAGGTCCATTCATAGCCAACTTGTTGATGTTTAGGAAGAGGTTTCCAACCTTTCATAACACTCTGAAGAGGATTGCAACCTTTTAGAAACGTCATGGCTGCTGGAACATGTGTGACACTCTGAAGAGGTTTTCAACCTTTCAGAACATTCATGGTTGTTGGAACAGGTGTGACACTTTGAAGAGGTTTGCAACCTTTCATAATTGTCTTGGCTGTTGGAACAGGTGTGCATTTGTGAATTCATTCAAAATTTCACTTCCCTCCATTTTGTTTCCCACACCCTTCTTTTGTTATTAAACAAAAATCCAACAATTCCTCACATGAATGGGAAATGGCTATAAATTTAAAGGAATGCACGGACATGTGTGTGTTTTACAAGCAAGAATTGATTGGCTCTGCATAAGTAGGTTTTCCTTTGAACTTTGCGTAGTGAACTTATATCGGATATACTCGGTCTATCAGTAGATTTGATATCTTTGAACCATCGAGCTTTGTGTATACCTAGACAAAATAAGTCATACAATCAATCGGTAACCATCTATAGTTCTTACGGTTCTGTTCGTTTCAGCCATGAACACCTCCTGGTTTCATGAGTGCTTAGAGAATGGGCCTTTACTTTCACTCTCCTTAAAGCGGCTTACACTTCATACTCAGATAGCTGATTCCTAAACGTGTAATCTTAAAGACACACTATCTGGTCATATCCTACCATACTTAGCAAATCATTAAAAAGCTCTAAGTTTTATTGACTCATCAAAAAGCCTTTATGTTTTACCTCATTTGTGAACATTGTCTTCATCACGAGAGTGGGTTGAGTTAGTTGACATGTTGAACCGTCATTCATAACTTTGTTGATCTATTTGAACCTAGATCTTGGGATCTCCAGTCTGCTAGGTAGAGTTACCGCTGTGATGACTTGTCCTAGGCCTTTAGCCCCATTTCCTTTGATGATCTGTCAACGGCCTCTATAGCTAGGAATTTTGTAAGTGGATCCGACACGTTATCTCTTAACTTTATGTAGTCAATTGTGATAACACGAATAGAGAGTAATTGTCTAACGGTATTGTGTCTTCGTCGAATATGAAGAGTTCTTCCGCCATACATAATGCTCCCTGCCCTGCCTTTTGCCGCTTGACTATCACAATATATACAGATAGGTGCCAAAGGTTTGGGCCAAAATGGAATATCTTCCAAGAAATTATGGATCCATTCAGCTTCTTCATCGGCCTTATCTAATGCTATGAATTTAGATTCCATTGTAGAACGGGCGATGCATGTTTGTTTGGATGATTTCCAAGATGCTGATCCACCCTCAATTCTGAAAAAATATCCACTTCTTGGATTTAACTTCAGATGATCCGGTGATCCAATTTGCATCACTATGTCTCTCGACCACGGAAGGATATTCGTTGTAATGCAAAGCATATTTTTGGGTATGTTTTAGATACCCCAAAACCCGTTTCATTGCCATCCAATGTATTTGATTGGGATTACTTGTAAACCGACTCAGTTTGCTAATAGCACATGCTATATCTGCTTGCGTACAATTCATGATATACATCAAACTTTCCAATACTCTTGCATAGTCCAGTTGTGAGTCACTTTCATCTTTATTCTTTTGAAGTGCATAACTCACATCAATTAGAGTCTTGGCAATTTTGAAATCCAAATACTTGAACTTGTCAAGTACCTTTTCAATGTAGTGAGACTGTGATAACGCTAGACCTTGTGGAGTCTTGCGAATTATGATTCCTAAGAGCACATCAGCAACTCCTAAATCATTCATGTCGAATTTGCTAGCCAACATGCGTTTGTAGCATTTATATCTATTATACTTTTTCTCATTATCAATATGTAATCAACATATAAACAAACAATAACTTCATGACCTGGAGTGTTTTTAATGTAAACACATTTGTCACTCTCGTTGATTGTAAATCCATTTGCCAACATTGTTTGGTCAAATTTTACATGCCATTGCTTAGGTGCTTGTTTAAGTCCATAAAGCGACTTAACAAGTTTGCAAGCTTTTTTTCTTTAGCAGGAACCACAAAACCCTCAGGTTGTTCCATGTAAATCTCTTCTCCAATTCTCCATTTAAGAAAGCTGTTTTAATATCCATTTGATGGATTTCAAGACCATACACGGGCGCTAGTGCCACTACCACCCTAATAGATGTTATCTTGTTACTGGAGAGTAAGTTTCAAAGTAATCAAGGCCTTCCTTTTGTCTATATCCTTTGATAACAAGTCTTGCCTTACATTTGTCAATAGTGCCATCAGCTTTAATATTTCATTTAAAGATCCATTTCTAACCTAAAGTCCTATTTCCAGGAGGAAGATCCACCAATTCCCATGTATGGTTATCTAAAATTGATTGATTCTCACTATTGACTGCCTCTTTCCAAAATGCTCATTCAGAAGATGACATAGCTGCTTTAAAAGGTTGAGGCTCATTTTCAAGCAAAAATCTCACAAAATCTGGTCCAAAGGAAGTAGATGTTCTTTGACGTTTGCTACGCCTTGGATCTTCTATACTTGGATTATTTTCCTCTTGTTCTTTCCGAGGTCGTTTAGGTCTTCCACTTAACGACTCGCTTTTAGTTTTATATGGATAGATGCTTTCAAAGAATTCAGCATTATCTGATTCCATTATCGAATTAACATGAATCTCTAGATTATCACATTTATGAATCAAAAAACGACATGCTTTACTATTAGTAGCATATCTAATAATAACGCAATCTACTGCTTTTGGTCCAATTTTAAACTTCTTAGGTAAAGGAACTTGCATCATTGCTAAACACCCCCACACTTTGAAATATTTTAAGTTGGGGTTTCTTCCTTTCCATTTTCATATGGAATAGATTGTGTTTTGCTGTGGGGGTACTCTGTTGAGTATTAGGTTAGCTGCAAGGATACCTTCCCCCCCCCCCCTACAATTTCAATGGTAATCCGGAACTTATTAATAAAGAATTCATCATTTCTTTTAATGTCTCATTTTTCCTTTACGCAATTCTGTTGGATTGAGGTGTGTAAGGTGCAGTAGTTTGATAAATAATTCCACATTCAAAACATATTTCTGCAAACGGAGATTCATATTGTCCATCTCTATCACTTCAAATCATTTTGATCTTCTTATTCAATTGATTTTCTACTTCATTTATGTATTGCTTAAAGGATTCAATTGCTTCATCCTTACTATTAAGCAAATAAACATAACAATATCTAGTGCAATCGTCAATAAAAGTAATAAAATACTTTTTTCCATCTCGAAATGGTGTCGACTTCATATCGCAAATACCAGTATGAATTAAGTCTAAAGGATTTGAATTTCTTTCAACAGACTTATAAGAATATTTTGCAAAATTAGATTCAACACATATTTGACATTTCGATTTATTACACTCGAATTTAGGCAATACTTCTAAATTAATTAACTTCCACAAGGTTTTATAATTGACATGTCCTAAATGAATATTCCATAAATCATTTGACTAGAATAAATAAGAAGAAGATGAATGATTATTCATATAGTCAACAACCATTACATTGAATTTGAAAAGGCCCTCCATGAGGTAGCCTTTTCCAACATACATTTTGTTCTTGCTTACAACAACTTTATCAGAAACAAATACACATTTCAATCCATTCTTTACAAGTAAAAAAGTAGAAAATAAATTCTTCCTAATAGTAGGAACATGAAGAAAGTTGTTGAGCGTTAGCACCTTGCTGGAAGTCATCTTCAGGAATATCTTTCCGTAACCTTTTATCTTGGTTGTTGCATTATTTCTCATGGAAATTTCTTCTTCGGGACCAGCAGTAGAGTAAGTCACAGATGCTTCTTTGACAGCACAAACATGTCGAGTGGCTCCAGAGTCAATCCACCACTCCTTCGGATTTCTAACAAGGTTGCATTCTGAAAGCATTGCACAAAGATAATCAATGTCATCATTCTTCTCGACTATGTTGGCTTGTCCCTTCTTATTGTCTTTTTTCGGGAGACGACAACCAGGGCTTTTGTGACCAACTTTTCCACAATTGTAGTAGTTGCCCTTGAATTTCTTTTTGTTATGCTCCTTAGTTTGTCTAGAAGGACTTTTCCTTTTCTTACTTTTTGGAGCAGTCTCCTCAACGATATAGATCCCATAATCGTTGAATTTCCACAATACTTTCTATCGACTGTTTTGTTGTCTTCCTCGATCTTTAGAAGTATCACAAGATCTTCCAACTTTATTTTTTTGCGCTTGTGCTTCAGATAGTTCTTGAAATCCCTCCTTGATGGAGGCAATTTTTCAATCATAGAAGCAACTTGAAATGTATCATTCACGAACATACCTTCAGCAAAAAGGTTGTGAAAAATAAGTTGAAGCTCCTGAACTTGGGTTCCCAGAGTTTTGTTTATCATTTTATAGTCTAGAAACTTGGCAACCACGAACTTCTTATAGCACGCATCTTCCATCTTGTACTTCTTCTCAAGTGCATCCCATAATTCTTTCGAAGTGTTCATTGCACTATACGCATTGTACAAATCATCCTCTAAAGAGCTTAAGATGTAGCCTTTGCAAAGAAAAACTAACCGCTTTCATGCCTCAACAATCATGAACTTTTCATTATCCGGCATGTCCACAGTAGGAACTGGAGGCTCTTTACTAGTGAATTTCTGCATACCAAGAGTGGTAAGCCAGAAGAATACCATTTGCTGCCATCCTTTGAAGTTGGTTCGAGAAAATTCCTCCGGTTTCTCGGCCGGAGGAACAACAGCACGGCTTGACAAGGCTACCGTCGTTGCACCAACAGTCGCAGAACGAATTCCATTCTCATTTGTCATTACTTACAGTGTCAACAATGGAAGAGATCAATTAAGGGCAAAACAAAACAGTAAATGATATTGTAATTAATAAACAGTACGTAATAAAAACAACTGAAGTTTTTATATATTGTTTTAAAGAAAAAACGATGAAGTTTTTATGTTCTTCAAATCATTTTCTGAATTTCAATACTCTGATGAAGTTTTTATATCTCAAATCAGAATAATAAAATTTCGACAGAATACATAATATAATTAGAATTTTCCTTAAGATTGTTATTAATCTGTATTGCTGTAAATATATTAAATAATAATCTTTCTGAAAACAGAAACAAAAAAAATTCAGAAAATAGTAATCTTCTTCAAACTAAATTCTGAAAAAATATTGTAGGAACAAATCGAGCCACTGAATACACAGTCTGTCCTTAAGGAAAATATTTCCCTTAAGTACCCGAGGTTGTGGAATATATCCTCCCAGGATAGAACGATTTTAACTCACAAGCGTATCGGTATCTATAACTCTGGACATCGGTGAACCACTCGATGGTCGTAAAACACACTAGAATATTTTGTGCAGAAGAAGAAGAAGAAGAAGAATCAGAAAATTTTGTAAGTAAATATTCTGGGATTTGAAGGCCTATTTATAGCCAACTTGGTGATATTTCTGAAGAGGTTTGCAACCTTTCGGAACAGTCATGACTGTTGGAACAGATGTGACACTCTGAAGAGGTTTGCAACCTTTCAGAAGAGTCATGGTTGTTTGAATAGTTGTGACACTCTGAAGAGGTTGCAACAACCTTTCAGAACAATCATGGCTGTTGGAACAGGTGTGCATTAGTCAACTCATTCAAAATTTCACTTTTCTGATTTTTTTCCCCACCATTTTTCATTCACCCTTTTTTTGTTATTAAATGAAAATCCAATAATATCAAGTGGTGTCAACATATAGTTAATATACATAAAATAAAATAAATTATCTGCAATATAGTATAATTATCTGGCAAAGGAGTGTCCTCGACACCCATTTATTCAATGAGGGTTCGCAACTGGCTACACTCCCATTTCCCGTGTTCCAATATCACGTTGATTTGTCTAATCCTATGGTCTAATCACCGTGTTATGAAAGCTATTATACTTTTTCTCAGGGAGGATGATAAGGGGGTGGGGTCTTCGGTTCCCCTTAATCAATTCTTCAACTATATTTTCTTTTCAACGACAGATTATAATATAATTTTGGGAAAATACTCGGATAAATGACGAAAGAATGATAAATGAAAAAGGCTTAACAGCACATTAGGGAAAGGGGAAGATTCAATTTTTTTTTTTCAGTCGAGATATATAAATTAAACATTAATTATATATAAAAATCAAATTAGGGTATGTCATGTGACCAAAGCACGGTCTATGTAGAAGGTCTATGTAGAGGAGAAGGGGTAATATACCGCCCAGTCTCATCTTCTGAATTTCAATGATATACTGAAAAGTACACAGACCTTACCCCTATCCTGGGATAGAAAGGCTGTTTCCAAATATACCCCCGGCATCCTTCCCTCCAAAAACTTCCCACCTTGCTCTTGGGCAGACTCGAACTCACAACCTCTCGGTTGGAAGTGGGGGTTGCTTGCCAACAGAGCAACCCGTCTTGTCCAATAAGAATAACTCAGTATAATTCCTCTTAGTGGGGTATGGGGAGGGTAGTATGTACGCAGACCTTACCCCTACCCTTGGGTAGAGAGGCTGTTTCCAAATTGACCCCCAGCATTCTTTCCTCCAAGAACTTCTCACCTTGCTTTTAGAGAGACTCGGACTCATAACCTTTCGATTGGAAGTGAGAGTTGCTTATCATCATAGAAATCCCTCTTGTCTCGCTGATACTTCATATAAAAAAACACGTATATAAATGAAGAGGAACACCCCACGTAACAAAATTGTAATAGGTGTCATGGCCAAAGTGCCTTCTTCATGCCCGAGGCCTAGGATTGACTCTCATTTGAGTAATTTCACTCATTTCTTAGCAAAGCCAACTTTGCTTTCCTTATTCCCTCGTTCAAGATTTTTCTCCTTTTATTTCTTAATTTCTTATGTTCATCTTTATATTCTCTCGATACAGCTCTATTTTTATTAGTCATTTAGATTATAAAAATATATTTGCTCCTGTTTTCCTTTTCTACATCTCAAATTTTAAAATTTTACTATGCTTTAAATCATTTTTTTTTATCTAGTTAATAATTTTTCTTGAAAAGACCATTAATTTTTAATTTGCTTATCACGTGTGTATTTATGTACCAAAAAATTTTGTAAAGAGAACGAAATTAGTCGAAAAATAAATTAATCCGAGCCGAATAAATTTAAAATTGTGCGAACCGACAGAATATACACCCAATTTCAACCTCCTTTGCTAGTGGTAAGTTTGCATTAAATACAAATGGCACATGTAGCCATCTGTTGGATTCGCCTCTAACTGTGGAAAAAATACTATTCTATCACTAGACTATTAGTATTTTTTAGTTTAAGACTTATTCATTTATACATTAATCTCATTTTTAACAAATAAAATAACCAATGAAAATTGATCGACTTTTTAAAATGACCGACCGAATCGGTTGGCGTCGATCTATTTTTTTTTTGTGTTTAAAAAATTAATGTTAGTGTATTTTAAAAACAAATCGATTGAAATTAGTCGGTTTAAAAAAATAGAACTCCCCGAGACATAAAATAATTTTTTATATTTTGGTGCAATAAAAGTTCGAATTCGGTCGGTTTCGTGAAAGGAGAATTTGAAAAAGAAATTATTTTAAAGAAAACGATTGACTTTTTGAACCAAGTAAAATTTGAAGTCGGTCGGTTAGCTGGGACGATATTCAGAGGCAAAGATGGACCTTTTCCCTCTCGTAACCCTATCAGATACTCATCGTTTCATTGGCAAACCAAACTCAATTACAGAGTGTAACTACTCTTAAATATAAAAGTACAAAACAATAGGGAATGATATTACGTACTGTACTATATGATATTTCTTGCAACGAGGAAGTATAGTTCATTACAGCGATAGTACAATGGATACGCACATATATTACTCACCGGGGCTTTAATAACACTCAAACTCATACTCCCTCTAGTTCGTTGTCGTGATTATTAAAAATAATTAGTTTAAAATATTTATTATTTTGAAAAATTAAGATAGAGTAAATTACTATTATTTTTCATATTTATCTTAGCTTTATAAATGTGGAGAGAGATTAACCTGGTGAGAATAATTGTAGCATTAAATTGGGATAAAGAATAATAAAGATAATTTAGTCAAATTATTTTTGTACTCACTATTTTCTTAAGGGCAGTGCGAATGACAGTATAATGAAAAGAGGAAGTGGCAAGTTAGAATAATACCTAAAATTCTAGAGGCTGATAATTATTATCAAGTCACTGACTTTGGGTGACGTAATTTTGAAAAAACCACTTTTAACCAGAGCATGGAAAAATTCTCTTAAATTAGCCAAAATATAAGTTCGCACTACTAATTACAGTGTCGCCATTTTTCCATAAATTGTCAGCTATCAACTACGAGTAATATTAATCTGATCATGCCACCACATGACGAGAGAGAATGTCACTGATTTATCAACATTATTATCTTCTTAGAACAGATTATTCAGCCTTATGATCTTTAATTTATTTGTTCACTCACTCCAGTGTGCCCTTCAAAGTTTGACAACAAACTATGCCTCCTCTTCTTATGAACGAAATGCACGTAACAGATTAGTCACTGTTCATATACACAATCGGATGCGGATATATATATATATATATATAGTACAACCTAAACCTATGATTTTATACAAACCCACTAATTTTTGATCGGACTTTATATATTAAGATATTCACTCAGTATTTTATAAATTAAATATTTCATTGTGAATCAAAATGATTACTGTCTATTAACGTGTATCATTATATGAATCCATAAATTTCATATCCTAGAACTAGTGCAACAAATAACTCTTAGATCTATTTACTTAGAGCTACTTTGTCCAAGTGATTTAACAAGTTCTTGTTTACACGTACAACAGTAAAATTGAATTTGTAACGTGATTTATAGAAAAGGTAATCGATTTGATTCCAAAATAATAAATAAATTCAGTAAAATGCAAGACTTAATGGTGAAATCGAGATGAGATAGCAGATAGCTTGGTTCTAAGAGAAGAACTTCCGAAGACAGAAGTAATAACAATAAGCGAGAAATAAAATGTTGTTGAGCTTCGAATAATGTGCATAGCATAAGTTATTCGTGTCACTATAATGGTTATTGAAATCCATATTTATAATGGCACATATGGAACAAGGTTCTAGGATCAAGCCCCTCTTAAATGACAACTATAGGGGCCATTGAAGAGTATGTAACGGTAGGCTATGAATATCATATTCTCAATAATGGACTATGTATGTAATACTGCAAATATTTTTTATTGAATGCTATCAGGTGACAGGTATTCATTTGTCTTCAAGAGCAACATTCCTTCGAGGGATTCCCGGTACCAACCAAGATTGCTCCCATCGGTCTTGACTTCCACCTGTCCCGCTTTTCATCTGTCTCTGGTTCTACGTGCTGCTCAATTATATGAGCTTTTAATATGAACAATTTTATCCTATGCAGATAGTCACTCTGACTCCAACTGAAAAGTTTCTAACGCTTGATTAGATGCACGTCTCTCTGCATTTAATGCCCCTAACACACATCCCCCTCGAATTCAGCAATCCACATACTTATACGATTCATTCTTCTTCTCTTACACTTAATGATTTTTTGAACTCTCTCAAACTTTCTATACTCAACTCACTATTACATTTGACATTCTTCTTCAGAGGAACCATTACTTCTTTCTGCTAAATATGTCCTCCTCTTCCAAAAACTTCAGTTCTTCAAAGAACAAAGAAAGTACATATGATATTTCTCCTCCTACGCTGAGCACCATTATCCTACAAAAACATACTAAGGCTAACGACTTCGAATGGAAGTTCACTTTTGATAAATCCAGCACATGGGATGTTGGTGTATACCCTTCTTCCTTTCGTCTTTCTACCATCCCTGCTAGAAAGGAAGACTGTGGCTGCCATTAATTGAACATCACCACTCCCGATCTAGCGGAGTGAGTAACCTTCCCCCCAAAAAAGGGTTTTACGTACTTTTACACGTACCCCTTAACTTTGGGACCGTTTTCATTGTGCAGGGGTTTGACTCTGTAATCTTGGAGTTTTGTCTCTGTTAACATGCCTGCTTGGTTCAGGTATTCCCTTGTGTGTGGAGGACAATAGCTTGTCTTTGGAGGTTATGCCAGGATATAGAGGAGGAACTCTTGATGGATCGATTGATGAACCTTTATTCCCCCAAAACTTTCCATGGTGGAATGTTAACTTCAGCAAACGTGGTCATCATGCTTCGTTCACCAGTATAGAAGATGACCACATCCATAGGTGGATGGAGCGGTTCATTGTAGTTTTCTCTAGGAACATCATCCCTGGCACAACTTCATCCTTTTCTGAGTCATACAATTTTACACGTAAGTTGTTCAACATCTGTCCGTTCTTCTGGTTAAAGGTTATTCCATGTTATCACTAATCTTTCTTTTTCTATTATTTCACTAACTTGGTGAACACCATTAAGTGTTGAAGTATTGAATTAGTAGGTCCAAAACATTTTGGATGTTTCCACGCTGAGACCTGCCAGTTGAAAGACTGGCCCTCAAATATGGGTGGAAAGTCAAAAATCATGGTAAGTTGATTCTTGAGTTTATCTTGTTCTTTATCTCACATATTTAAAAACTAACTATCTTTTCCTTTTGTTGTATTCAGATCTTCTGCACGGCTCTGTTACTGTCCCCGAGAAGGATGATTTGGTTGATCCCGCAGATACACTGAGGTTGTCGCATGAGGCCTTTTCCTTAATAGATTTTTACGGATCTGCTTTTGGTGTGAATGCTTCCTCTTAGAATCCCCAGAACGAGAATAAGAAACAAAAAAGGTGATGATCCTCTATGGCCTAGGGTAAAATAAAAAGGTGAAGAGCGTTGCGCCCGAGCCAGCAGCATATATCGTAGTGATCGCTTATGATGGACGAGCTAGTGATAAAGGGGATTCTCTACATAGAAGACGACAACCTTCATCAGCTCAATAGGCTGCTCAATCTGTTGATATAGTTACGTACATCAATCGAGGACGACATCCAGTCACTCTAGGGAGAGTGTGATAGAGTGAAAAATGCCAACTTTCACTTCGGGGTCCTCGTTTCTACTCGAGTACCATGAAGTTGGGTATCGAGTCTTTTTCGTCCCCGGTTAATGAGAAACCGATAGCTGACATTGTCTTGGATGTAACTACTTTTCAACCTACAAAGCCATTAGCTTCATCTCTTTCCTTGCCAATCTTCCCTTCTTCACCAGCAAGTGCTACCTCATCTCCACCGACCACAGACAGCCGAGAGGAGGATGTCCCTCCTCTAGTGACTTGCCTTCGGAATTTTGGGCATAACTATTCGCCCCCTCTAAAGATCCATAGAATAGGATGGGTGTTTTTCTCACGGTCTGTATCAGGTGGCATATGTTTTCCCATCCTAGTGAAACTTACCAATTACCTGAAGCTTTGGCTTTTGAGAAATGTAGGAATTAAATTTAATCACTCAGGAAAGTGTATGGTAAACAATTTCATGCTCAACACAACATTCTCTGATCGATTTTTTATATTATAGGGAAGCGAATCGATTTGATTTCAAAATAATAAATAAATTAAATAAAATGCAAGCCTTAGCGGTGAAATCGAGATGCGATAGCAGATAGCTTGGTTCTGGGAGAAGAACTTCTGAAGATAAAAGTAATAACAATAACCGACAAGTAAGATATTATTAAGCTTTGAATATGTGTATAGCATAAGTTATTCGTGTCTCTACAATGGTTGTTGAAATCCATATTTACAGTGGCACTTATGGAACAAGGTCCTAGGATCAAGCCTCTCTTAAATGACTATTATAGGGGTCATTGAAGAGTATATAGGCTATGAATGCTATAGTCTCTATTACGGACAATGTATTACATACTGCAAAATATTCTTATTGAATGCTATCAGGTGACAGGTAATTATTTGTCTTCATGAGCAACATTCCCTTCGAGGGCTTCCTGGTACCAACCAAGATTTCTGCCTCTGGTCTTGGCTTCTACTTGTCTCGCTTTTCATATGTCTTTTGTTCCACATGTCGCTCTACTATATGAGCATTTAATATGAACCAATTTTTCCCTATACAGATAGTCACCCTGACTCCCACTAAAGTTTTAGACGCTAGATTAGATGCACGTCTCTCTGCATTTAATGCCCCGAAAATGCATCACCCCCGAATTCAGCAATACTTTCTTCGGTTCTTGAGGTAATTATGGCCACTGTTTTAGCCGCCTATCCCTTTACTTATACGTTTCATTCTTCTTCTCTTACACTTCATGATTTTTTGAACTTTCTCAAACTTTGTTTATTCAACTCACTCCTACTTTTGAATCCTTCTTTAGAGAAGCCCTTTCTTCTTTCTGCTAACTATGTCCTTTTCCAGAAACTCCAGTTCTTCAAAGAACAAAGAAAATACTAATGATATTGCTCCTCCTACAGTGAGCACTATTATCCATAAAAATCTTGCTAAGGCTAAATAATTCGAACAAAAGTTCCCTTTTGCTAACTCTGAACTCTCTCAAACTTTCTATTCTCAACTCACTCCTATTTTTGACATTCTTCTTCAGAGAAACCATTACTTCTTTCTGCTAAATATGTCATCCTCTTCCAAAAACTCCAGTTCTTCAAAGAAAAAAGAAAGTACATATGATATTTCTCCTCCTATGCTGAGCACCATTATCCTAAAAAAAATTACTAAGGCTAAGGACTTCGAATAGAAGTTCACTTCTGATAAATCCAGCACATGGGTTGTTGGTGTATACCCTTCTTCCATTTGTCCTTCTACCATCCCTACTTTGAAGGGAGACTGTGGTTACCATGAATTGTACATCATCACTCCTGATCAAACGGAGCGAGTAACCTTCCTCAAGAAGGAGTTTACGTATGTTTACAAGTACCCCTTCCTTTGGTCCCATTTTTATTGTACGGGGGCTTGACTCGGTAATCTTGGAATTTTGTCTTTGTTAACAAGTCTGCTTGGCTCAAGCAAGCCCTTTTGTCTAGTGGATAGTAGCTTGTCTTTGGAGGATATGCCAGGAGATGGTGGAGGAACTCTCGATAGCTCGATTGATGAACTTTTATTCCTCCAAAAATTTCCATGGGGGAATGTTAAATTCAACAAACATGGTGATCATGCTTTGCTCACCAGCATAGATGAAGATAACAACCATGGGCTGATGGAGCAGTTCATTATAGTTGCAACCAGGCACATCATCCCTTGCACAACTTCATCCTATTCCGAGTCATGGAATCTCACATGTAAGTTCAACGTCTATCCTTCTCTTCTGGTTAAAGGTTATTCTATGTTATTGCTAATCCTTCTTTTTTCTATTATTTCACCAACTCGGTGAACACCACTAAGTGTTGAAGGCTTGGATCAATGAATTCAGAAACTTTTCAACGTTGCCATGCCTAACACCCGCCAGTGGAAAGAAATAGCCCTCGGATACAGGTGGAAAGTCAAATATCATAGTAACTTGACTCTTGAGTTTATCTTGTTATTTATCCCATATATTAAAAGACTAGATAACGTTTTCTTTTCTTGAATTCATATCTTTTGCAAGGCTATTTTACTATCCTCGAGAAGTATGTTTGAGCTTATCCTGCAGACACACCGAGGTGGTTGCAGGAGGCCTTTGCCCTAACATGTTTCGACGGATCTACTTTCTGTGTGAATTCTTCCTCTAGGAGTCCTCGGCAAGAGAACAAGATATAAAAAGGGCGACGCTTCTCTACGGCCTATGGTAAAATAAAAAGGTGAAGAGTGCCGTGCCCGAGCCAATAGTAGATATCATGGTGATCGACGATGATGGATGAGCTAGTGATGAAGAGGCCTCTATACATAAAAGACGACGACCTTCATCAGCTTAACGGACTGCTCAATCTGTTGAGCTAGTTATGTACATCAATCGAGGATGACGTCCAGGCACTCTAGGGAGGGTGTGATAGATTGGAAAATACCAACTCTCTCTTCGGGGCCCCCATTTCTGCTTCAGTACCATGAGGTTAGGTATCAAGTCTTTTTCATCCTAGGTTGGAGAGCAACCAATAACTGACATTGTCTTCGCTGCAATTGCTTTTCAACCTATGAAGTCATTAGCTTCATCTCCTTAAATTCCAATCATGCCTTCTTCACCAGCAACTACTGCCTCATCTCCACCGGTTGCGGACACCAAAGAGCAGGATATCCCTCCTCTAGTCGATAGTCCATGAGAATTTTGGGCATAACTGTTCGCCCCTCTCTGAAGATCCTTAAAGGAGGATGAGCGTTTCCCACTCGGTCTCTATCGGCTGCCAAATGCTGTCCCGTCCAGTGAAACTTTCCAATTACCTAAAGCCTTTGGCTTTAGAGAAAGATAGGAATAAAATTTAATCTCACTCGAGAAAGTGTATGGTAAACAATGTGATGCACAATGCAACAACAGTACAATATATGTTCCCCTTTGTTGTTCCTTGTATCTTTGCTATGATATGATTTTTTAATTTGAACTTTTGCTTTGCAGGATAACTTCCTTGCTTCCGAGTGTCATGTCCGGAACCTGGTGCTGGACTTAACACGACACTCGGTGCCTGACTACATGTGACTGAGCAAACTAACTGGCTAGATGAATCAACATGTGATATCATAACATGCTAAAGGCGGAAGATAGACTAACACATGCTGATATACTGAAAGTCTGAATGATAAAAATCAAAGTGTGGAAACACTGATACAAGCCAGAAACATGTGTGTAACCAACATTTCTTAACACAAAAAGCTTATAACTATGTCTAACTATTACTCTAGTCTATGAAGTCTCTAATGAAGTGCTGAAAACACTAACTGTCTGAAAATACTAAAGCCTGTAAGGTAATGATAATGCCCTGGAAGAACTTGGGATCACTAAATAGCTGGTACGAGAATCTTAGCGCTCTGAATCATCAACCTATAAATCATTACATGTATCCTGAGATGTAGGCCCTATGAAAAAGGAACAATAGTACATTTGAATTGCACAAGTATGTAAAGCAGCTGAAAGAAAGAATTATAAATGCTGAAACTGAAACTAAGATGATAATTGAGAATTGATATCTGAAATGATAACTATTGAAACCGAAAATGAAATGATAACTGAATTGATAACTGGTAACTGAAATGATAACTGAAAACTGAAAAGATAACTGATAACTAAACTGAACATAGGAAATAAGAATATGAATACTCCCTCTTTTGAATGATGAACAACCTATTTATCTGAATAAGCTAAAGCCTCAGGTCCAATATATATATATATATATATATATATATATATATATATATATATATATATATATACATATATATATACATATACATATATATATATACATATACATATATATATATACATATACATATATATATATATATATATGTATATGTATATATATATATGTATATGTATATATATATGTATATATATATATATATATATATATATATATATATATATATACATATGTATATATATATATATATATACAGATATATATATATACGTGCATAAGCTACAACATCCGGCCCAAGTATATGTATACATAACTATGGCCTCAAGGCTAAAAATGCATAAAACATCAACTACGGCCTTAGGACCAAACATTCATATAGCTTAAACTATAGCCTTAGGCCCAAATATGCATAAAGCATATAAACTACGGCCTCTGGTCCAAATACAGGTGTTCAACATTCAGGAACTAAGTATCATACTGAAATACATGATGCTGAAATATTGAACCATACTGAGTTACATGATACCTGAATGTTGAATAGAGCTAGACAGAGACATGTATTCATGAACTAATTATAAAAAACTAAAACTTCAACTATTTATAACATGCTGAGTAATCTAGACCGATTCTCATGGGTATCAATCCCAAGTTTATATTGATTATGCATTGATTTCACAACCTTCAGAATGAAAGTCATGAATTAGTTATGAAACTAGAGAATAGAAGTTCTACGACTATTCATGGAACTAAGGCATAATCACTTTTTGATGAAACTAGTAATAGTCATAATGAATGGGACGTAGGGAGAATCATAGACATTCCCAAACATAAAGAGATTTAGTCTTACATACCTCATTTTTTCCCTAAAATGATCCACAATGCTAAGAACTTTCAATCCACAATAGCAACATCCAATGGATCACTTTCTGATGAAACTAGTAATAGTCATAATGAATGGGACGTAGGGAGAATCATAGACATTCCCAAACATAAAGAGATTTAGTCTTACATACCTCAATTTTTTCCTACAATGATCCACAATACTAAGAACTTTCAATCCACAATAACAACATCCAATGGAATCCAATATTGGTATTAAATTCCATAACTTAAGCCATTTAGTCACATTATCAAACACCTTATAGGCATAAATCTCTACATCTCATCACCTTATAATTAGTTCATCTAACTACAACCATTCATCAATTATTTATCCTACCATTAGGGTTAATCAATTTACAACTTCCAATATCACATATATGACCATCCATCTACACCGAACCAACAAAGTTCTATTATATAATCATAGTTCAATCTCTATAATAGTTGTGTAATTAAATTGGGAACTTATGATTTTCCAATCACCATACAAAGAGTTCAAATACTTATTCATACATATATTCCCTTAAAAATTCCATACATGTAAGTCCAAGGGTGTAGGATTACCTTTTTGGAAGAACTATTGCAAAACCCTCCTTTGAGTTCTAGAAGAAATCTCTTGAAGGTCTAAGTATTTTATGGGTAGATTCCATTAATACCAGTGTATAAATGATGGAACTCACACCAAGATAATGAGGATTGCATACCTTGAAGATGGGATGGGCTGGAGGTCTTGACAGAGAGGAGGAAATCCCTAAAATTTGTCCGAATGAAGTGGGGAAATAACCCTCGAAAGTTTTATATCAAAATAGGCTTAGGTTGAAACAAAACCTAGATTTGGAAGTATTCTATAAATCTACACAACCATGGCATAAGGTATCATGTGGGGCAGTGCAGTAATGAAAATGTGTCTAGAAATGAAATTTGGAAGTATTCTGTAAATCTACACAACCGCGCCGCATGGGGCAGCCCAATAGTGTACAATTCTACCAGCTTTTGGTAATTTGGTCATAAGTTCTAGTAGAAGTGTCCAAATGATGAAAGGTTTGAAGTGTTAGAAACTAGACTTCATGATCATTTATTTTAAGACTTTTAATCACATAACATCTTATAAAAATGTAGATATGCTCATCCAAAGTGTGGTCTTATGCGTACTCATTTGGAATTCTAGTCTATCAAGTGATTTTCTAACTTGGCTTAGACTTAGGTCTATCCTTAGACCCCAAATCACTTATGATATGCCTTGTACAATTATTATCATAAACAATTGATAAACATCACATTAATACTCATTTAATGCATCCACAACTTATTCAAATTTACTGGGTGTTACATTATCTCCCCCTTGGGATCATTCTTCCTCGAATGATTGTCCCGGCTGTATCTTCGCTAGCTCCGGACCTTAAATGAGTATGGTGGGAATATGAACTATCATCCACACTTGCATACTAAACTAAATGAATACACTATAACTGAACTGGTGAGATACGAAGCAAAATAGTTACTAGACTTAATGACTACTAAACTGACTAAACACTGAAAGACATGGAGATTGTAATATATGTTCTGAATGAGAAGGTTGGATATCTTAGTCATTTCTCCAAAATACCTACCAGCTAACAGAGCATAACACTAGCTCCATAGGGCATAATAATACGCATAACACAATACATATACATGAATACTTGTATGTTATCGATACATGAGTTCTATACTAACGTAGATATATGAATACTGAAGTAGAATGAATAATCAAGTGCTAAACTGACGTGAATATTTGATCACTGAACTCAAATCAATATCTAAGTATTAAGTTGACATGAATATCTGAGTACTAAACAAACTTGAATGTTTTAGCATGAGATCTAAATACTGGAAATACAAATATGGTGACATCAGATTTAAATATTGGAAACTTGAATGTTATAACATGACACGTAAAATACTGGTGTGCAACTGCTAATTATGATGGAAATTCTAAATCATGAGCTACTTACATAAGACTTCATAGGATCCTACATGGGCCAATGTATCTAGGATTGAGCTTTTCTTTCTTCCTAAATCTTGTATCACCTTTCATAGGCGAAACTTTTTGAAACATCCAATCATCAACTTGAAACTCTAGGTCTCTATGTTGCATGTTCGAATAGGAATTTTGGCAATTATGAGCTGTCTTCAAATGCTTTTGAATTGACTTGACTTTCTCCATAGACTGATTGACCAACTCTGGGCCCAACAACTCTGCTTCGCCAACTTCGAACCAGCTAATTGGAAATCTATATCTTCGCCTATTAAAATCATGCTTTCAAAATTAGTGAGATAATCCTATTATAAGGTCCATATCACCATCTCGACAAAAGGATGTGTGTGTTCTGAGATAAACACTTGGTTTTTGCTGCTCGTCTTCACTTGCTAATAATTCAGACACTTGGCCACAAAGTCTGTAACTTTCTTTTTTCATATCGTTCCACTAATAAATCTCGTTAAGATCATGATACATATTTGGGAACCCTAGGTGGATAGAATACCTGAAATTATGGGCTTGTTACATCTTCCTCCCTCACCAAGTCCATCTATGGTTGGAACACACATCTATCCTGGTATCTCAAGGTACCATCATCTCCCCCTTGTTCAAAAGCCATCGTCTTATGCATGTGAATCTCATATTTCAGCTACAATAAGTAGGGATCATCAAACTGTTTCTCCTTCACTTCGACTATTAAGGAGGATCAGGTCCTGTTCTAGACAACAGCTCCACTATCTTTGGTGTCCGAAAGTTGAAATCCTACCTTGGCTAAGTAGTGAACTTCTTTCAACATAGTTCTCTTGTCTACCTCATTGATGAGCTATAATTATACTTGATCATCTTCTTAAGCACTTCCTGAAAACACTTATAATATTATTGTGAACTAGTCTTTGACATGTACTCTATATTTTAGATTCTCGTGCAACGACACTACCCTCATAACACATAAATAGGCATGATCTTATAGTTTTTCTGTGATCACTTTGTCATCAATAAATAAGCTCAATGACCATTCTACCCACTTTGTTTTTCTTACATATGCGAGACATACTCTTTGTGCTAATTATACAATTTTATCTCATTACGGAACTGATTTTCTTTTTCATATCCCTTGCTAACTATTTGGGTTTCAAATCTCTAGCTTGATTTACTAAAAGTTTCCATGTCACCTCTTAGACCAGAGGTCTTATACTTGCGGATTCTTCTACTTTTGTTGGGATCCAAATAACCTTCCTTATTTTCTGCAATACTTTGCACTCTACGTCAATGACGACTCATCTTCCAACTTACTTCTAAGCTAGGAAAAACTAAACTATTCACATAACAGAAAAGCTAATGTATTCAAAACTATCATACACAATCTTAATAATTTAACTCTGCTCAAACTATCAATCTTGGAGAAACCACATTTCGATAATTCCTAAAGGCTATTCTTCTATAGCTTGCTCTCTCACTACTAGCTGATTTTTTTCCACTGTCACTGTATTTCGGATTTAACATAAACTCTTTGGGTTCTAACACATGTTCGATATTTCAAACTAACATCCACTCACTAGATTTAACCTAGATAAGTGAATCAAATCCGACCTTTACTAGCTCTGTTGAAATTGCTAATTCACTATATTTACTCAAAACTTATTTAATATTCTTGTACTAACCACCCGCTAGCATCATTTTTTCTTTCTCTGCTTTGAATAACTTAAGTGAAGCATAAGATTTATCATAAATTCCCTCATCATTTGACCTTATTCTTTTGTCGTACACTATCATTCTTTTTAAACTATGCACATGATCACACTTAGGGAAATTTCATCTGTCTTAAACAAAATTGGAATATCTAACCTAAAACTATATATACACTTCAAAATCACTTCACATTACAAACCACCAGCCTAAATACATATTCACATCATGTGAAGGGGAGGTGTCACATCTTTTATCTCACAATAATACCTAATTTGTATAGTAACTTAGTGAGGTGGTACTTTGTAGTTCTAGTATGAATAAATATGAACAACTTAAAATCATTTTCTGAAATTCAATATCGCCTGCTGTTGATTCTCATTTCATACATGATGACTTCTTAGTCATATGCATGACTCGTATGAAGAATACATATATGGTAATATCAAACATTTATCACTACTAGGAATTTTGCCCTTAGTCTCTTTTTTTTGTCCAAAACTATAATGAAAAATTCTAGGCCATATGCGGTCAAATTTTTAACCTGATACACTGTAGGGTCTGACATCTGAATTATCATCATCTAACTTGTGGCTCAGTTGCTAAGAATTAAAAATAAAATTGTTATGTGAGGTAAAAAGCATATGGATACACTACCATGCACAAACATGTTCTTCAGAGATATCATCATCTTATAACTCACTTCCTACATAATCTAATGAGTATTGGTCTTAAGTTAGAACTAAAACATGCAACAATTTCACTATACTCCCAAGTCAGCAAACATTATCTTTTAGCATGCATAGGCATCACCTTATACTCCCAAGTCGGCAAACATTGGGTACATTGCAAATTGGATATTTTTATAAATATATAACTGAATACTGGCGTACTGAATAACCATAAAATTGCTAGCTGAAAGGTTGCTAACAGGTAATGGAGATAAAATAAAAGCCATAAAGTATGATAGCTGCTTTTGTACTTTCTGATTAGGTTATGCTCTAATATATAATACTATCTATGGCATCCCACTTTCAACATACCCTAAAATCTCATTTGTCACCAACCTGTACTCCACAAATATACCCCAATGGGAAATCATCCTCTCTAGAACCTTCCTTCTCTTTCTATTGCCTTAAAACCAAGAATATAGAAAAGTCTTTCTGCTATACGCATACGAGGAAGTTTATCTTTAGCCCTTCTTCTATCGAACCTGCCTTCCCATCTAGAGCTTATGATCTTAAGTTCCAACCAGTTCCAACAATGCACTTCTTCGCACATCATCGGTAGGGGAAAGCGGAACTGCTTGACGTTAGGTTTCTCCTGCGTGTCAATTGAGAATCCAATACGTTTGGAATTAGATAGGAAGAGAAGGTTAACTATTGCTCTAACCTCCATGGCATGATTTAGAGTAGAAAAAAGTGAGACAATCCTGAATGTCTTGGTAGTTAACCATTCATATGAGTGGACGGCATACACATATAAAGGAAACTCCACTAGACACCGCTTCATAGACTCCCAAGGTCTTTTGAACCTAGGCTCTAATACCATGCTTTGTCACGTGCTGAACCTGGGCCTGGATGTAACATGACACTCGGTGCTTGTCTATATGTGACTGAACGAATCAATTGGCTGGTTGAATGTGATATCATAACATAGTAAATGTGGAAGATAAACGAACACATGCTAATATACTAAAATTTTGAATGATAAAAATAAAATTGTGGAAACACTGATACAAGACCGAAACATGTTGTAGCCAATTTTCTTAACACAAAACGTTTGTGGATCTATATAATTGTTACTCAAGTCTATGAAGCCTCAAATAAAGTACAAAAAACAACGACTATTTGATAAAACTAAAGATTATAAGGTAATGATAATGCACCAAAAGAACTGTGGATCATCAAAGAGCTAGTATAAGAATCCTAGCGCTCTGAATCATTAACCTGTACATCATTACATGCAATGTGAGATGCAAGCCCCAGGCAAAAGGGACGTCAGTTCATTTGAATTGCACTGGTATGAAAAGCAACGAAAAAGAAAGAATTATAAATGCTGAAACTGAAACTAAGCTAATAATTGAGAATTGATAGTTGATAACTGAAATGATAGCTATTGAAACTGAAACTGAAATGATAACTGGTAACTAGTAACTGAAATGATAACTGATAATTGAAATAATAGTTGATAACTTAACTGAACAAAGGAAGTAAGGATATGAATACTCGCTCTTATAAATGATGATCAACCTGTTTATCTGAATAAGATATGGCCTCGAGCGCAATATATATGTGCACAACCTACAACCTCAAGCCCAAGTATACATATACATAACTACGGCCTCAGATCCAAAAATACATAACGCATCAACTACGATTTCATGCCCAAAAATGCATAAAGCATAAACTAATACTTGAGGCCCAAGTATTCATAAAGCATATAAACTATGGCCTTAAGCCCAATTACATATGTTCAACACTGAGGAACTGAGAATCATACTAAATTCATGATGCTAAAATACTGAACCATACTGAGTTACATGATACTTGAATGTTTAATAGAGATAGACTGATCATATGCATTCATGAAGTGATTATGAAAAACTAAAACTGCAACTGTTTATGACAACTTTATTCATGAACTCATTATGTACAATTCTACCAGCTTTTGGTAATTTTATCATAACTTCTGGTAGGAGTGTCCAAATTACAAAAGATTTGAAGTGTTAGAAGATAAACTCCGAGATCTTTCACTTGATAGGTTTTGAGTCACATAACGCCTTATATAAATATGTATATGCTCGTCCAAAGTGTGGTCATGTGCGCACTTATTTGGAATTCTAGTCTATGATGTGATTTTCAACATGGCTTACACTTAGGTCTCTCCTTGGACCCCAAATCACATATGATATTACTAGTACACTTATTGTCATAACCAATTAATAACCATCACATTAGTACTATTTTAACGCGCCCACAACTGATTCATTGTTACGGGGTGTTAGACCGAGGGCCTTCAAATGTTGATCCTTGATAAAGAAAAACTCACATACAAGTGGGATCACATTGTTGATTGCCTCCTTGGACTGGAAGCACAATCCATTGAGGTTGTTGAGTTGGAGGCTCGATTAGAGCAAAGCGAGCAAAATGTGGTGACCCTCAGCTAAGAGGCTTCCCTATTAAGGGTACAATTTGAAGGAGCCACTGTAAAGTGGGTCGAAATCCAAAATGTTGCTCTTGCTGCTGCCGATTGGAAAACTGCCTCTACTAAAAGACTGAATAATTAGGAGTTATCCTTGATCTCTAAAGCTGAAGAGGTTGCTACTACTGCGGAAAAGACATGACCAGTTGAAAAAGAGACACATGCAGGTTATAGAGCATATAAAAGCTTATAACTCCATTGTCCACGACCTTGATATCGGCCTCCTGGCCTCTAGATCTGAGTGGAATACCCTTTCAATTGAGGTTGACCAGCTTAAGGAAGAACTTCAGCACCGAGCGCCTTCCTTTGTTATTTAAAAAATATATTCTATGTACATTACAAGGAGAAAAACATTAAAAGAGGCCAATGCAGGTGTCATTGACTTTGATACTAAAATTTCCAAGGCCATGAGGGGGAGTTAACTAGCCGAATGGGTCTCCCTGTCCAACTTGACAGGACTGACTCTTCTAGCTCCGGTTTTATGTTTCAGGAACTAAAGAATAACCTGAAAGGGATGATGATAAAGGCCAAGATCTTGATCCGCTGGCAGATCCACCTATTTCTCTTGGGGGCACACATGTTTCTCTTCCCCTATATTTAGAGGATGTATTAGTTTTTTTTTCTTTCTTTTCACTTTGTTTCTCTTTTTTGTACTTTGTACTTTGCTGATTGGCACAAAAAAGCACCATTTCGTTTAAGAATTGCGCAAATTGTACTTTTTTGTGTTGAATTATGTAAGGTTTCAGGTGTTTTTTCCCCGATGGAATTTGGATTTTAGGTGTAGATTCTTATGGAACCAACCCTTTCATAAGACATGACCCTTTTATGTTTGCAATGCTTTTGAAGAGGAACATCTTCATTACAACACTAGCGCTTGAATTACTTGATTAACTTTCATATGATAAAATCAATTCATCATTCAGGCAAGAAACAATATAAAATTAAAAGGACATTACTTTATCCCTTCCATTTTAAAATGTACATAAGTATTTGTTGTGCTGATAAAGAAATTGCCATTACTTGTGGCTAATTTGTACAACTTGTTTCCACGAGACTTACCGTACAATTTTGGTCCCGATGATACATATTTTTTCCCAGATTTTGTGGTCCTGATATATGTGGTAGTCATATTGACTTATTATTGTATCATTGCCCCCTCCCCAAGTGTTCGAATGCGAATAATGAGAATTTGAACACTAGAAGTTTTGCTCATTTGAAGATCCTACTAGTGAATGGCTGGATAATCTTTGGTACGATATCAAGATTTATTTCCCATTAGGAACTTTGCTATTGAGCCAAAGACTATCTAACGACCCCCAATGGCTTGCAATCATAAGTAGTCGGGTTACCTTTGACCCGGTAGCAAACTTTAATTCCCAATAGGTACTTTGCTACATAGAAAAATATTATCTAATCGTCTCGTAGTGGTTTATTGCTTCTAAGACTTGTCATTTAAAGGTCTTACTTCTAATAATGGTGCTTTATTTGTAGTATGCTTTACATTGCTGCCTCACTAAAAGCCATGCCAGAAAACTCAAGTGGGACAAAAATTGGACGAAGGGAAAAAGAATGCAGCACATACTTTCAATATAGATAGCGCTTCATCAATAATGGTATCTTGTTAGGTGTGTCGCGCTCGGGTTGCTCAGCAATTTCACTCTGCCTTGATTTTCACATTTGTATGATCCTTTCCCGGTAACAGTTGAAACTTGGTGGGGGTCTTCCCACATTGTACCCGGCTTTCCCACGTTGATCTCTCGAGTATTTTGAGTCATTTTCCTTAAACTCAAGTCTCCCACTTTGAAAAAACGGAGATTGCCTCTTCGATTGTAATATCTTTCCATTATTCATTTTTGGGCCGCCATTCTTATTTATTCCAAGTCCCTACGTTCGTCGAGCAACTCCAATATGACCATTAATTCTTCGTTATTTTATTCTTCGCCTGCCCAGAAGTATCTCGTGGTAGGTTCTCCTAGTTTCACGAGAATCAAGTCTTCTGGTCCATATACGAGAGAGAAAGGTGTCTCCCCTGTGCTTGATTTAACCATTGTTCGTTATGCCCGTAGTACTCCCCATAGCTCTTCGGTCCATTTGCCTTTGGATGCTTCACGTATCTTTTTGATATTTCGAACAATTACTTTGTTCATCAATTTCGCCTGTCTGTTTGTACTCAGGTGGTGCGGCGATGATGGGATTCTTTGGATTTTTAGATCTTCAAGGAATTTTGTTACCTTTGCGCTTATAAATTATTGCCCTTTATGCAGGTTATCTCAGTTGATGTCCTGAATCTACAAATTATGTTCTCCCATAGGAAATCGATTACATTCCGATCACCGATCTACTGGAATGGACATGCTTCAACCCATTTAGAAAAGTAGCTAATTATAATCAAAAGAAATCTTGCCTTACTGGGAGCTGGTAGCAGGGGACCGAATATGTCCATGACCCGTTTCATGAATGGCCAGGGCGACAAAATTGAATACAGTAGCTCTGTCGATTGGTGCACCAATGATACATGGCGTTGATACTTATCAAATTTCTCAATATGAGACTTTGCATCTTGTTCCATTCTGGGTCAGTAGTATCCTGCCCTAATTAGCTTTAACACCAAGGAATTCGGACCCAAGTGATTTTTGCAGATTCTTTTGTGAACTACTCTTATGACGTAGTTAGCTTCGGAGAATCCAAAACATTGGGCCAACGAGCCTTGGAAAGATACTTCTATGCAATTGACCTCCCTTGAAGAAGTATCGAGCTAATTTAGTGAACAACGCTGGGGATGCCTTGGGATCATCAGTTAGTTTTCTGTGATCGAGATAGTCAATTATTTCATTCCTCCGGCCCCAAACCAAATTGGTCACTATTACTTCATAATATCTATCCACATCCAATACCGAATGCATTAGTTGTATCATCGTATCAGAGTCTAACCCCTTCATTTTGGTGGACGAGTATATATTCGCTAGCGTGTCTACTTTTGCATTTTCCTCCCTCAAAATATGGATTATTGACCATTCCCTGAATCGTGTAAGTAGAGGCTGGAGTTTCACTATATATTGTTGCATGCGATCCTCATTAGCATCGAAGATTACCTAGACCTGATTTATTACCAGTTCAAATTCACATTTGATTTTTATGACTTCGGAATTCGGGCCCTCGGCCAGCTTGAGTCCTACAATCAATGCCTCATACTTTGCTTCATTGTTAGTCAAAGGAACAATACGTATGGCCTGCTTCGAGATTTCTCCAGAAGGAATGATTAATACTAAACCGAGCATATACTATTTTGTGCTAGAAACTTTGTCCATGAATAAGGTCTAGACTTCCAATGTCGATTTTGACACCATCATCTCTTCTTTGGTGGCCAAAGGCGGCAGTACAGGACGAAAATCAGCCACAAAGTCGGCCAATACTTGTGACTTGATCACAGTCCTAGTCTTATACTCTATGTCAAATTCACTCATTTCAACTACCCACTTGGCTAGTTGACCTGAAAGTTCAAGTTTGTGAAGGATATTCCGTAGAGGAAAGGTTGTCACCACGACTATCAACTGACATTATAAATAGGCCTAAGCATTCAAGTGGCGACTGCGAGACCTAAGGTCAATTTTTCGAGGAAGGGTAGCAAGTTTCCGCTCGCATTAAAATTTTACTTACATAATAAATAGGATATTACCTAACTTTATCTTCACGGACTAAAACAGAACTTACCGCTACCTCCGAGACCGCGAAGTAAATAAGCAATTTTTTGCCTTATTCAAGTTTCAATAGTAATGAAGGCTTTGATAAATATCTTTCAAAACTTTCAGTGCCTGTTGGCATTCCGGAGTTCATTCGAAGTTGTTGTTCTTCTTCAGAAGTGAGGAGAAGTGATGACACTTCTCTAAAGATTGGGAAATAAACCTGCTTAGTGCAGCCGGTCTTCCTGTCAACCTTTGGACATCTTTCACATTTGACAACTGGTTGGGAATGTCTATAATGGTTTTAATATTATCGGAATTGACTTCAATCCCCCTTCGTGAAACTAAGAACCTTAAGAACTTGCCGGAGCTGACTCCGACTGCACTTTTCTCGTGGTTAACATTCAACTTATGCTTTCTTCGGATGTCAAAGGTTTCTTGGAAGGGTTTCATACGATCACCTACATTCAAAGACTTAACCAGCATGTTATCTATATAAATCTCCATCATTTTTCCTATTTGATTTTCAAACATTTTGTTTACGAGACTCTAATAAGTGGCTCTGGCGTTCTTAAGCATTAATGGTATCACATTACTCGTGGCTAATTAACATAGACACTGTCATGATTGTAAAATCATGAAATACGCCTGGAAGTATTCAAAGTTATAGTGTGAATTAAATATCTTGTTGTGCTTATGTATTTCACGATTTTACAATTATGAGCTAGTTTATGTTAATTAGCCACGGGTAATAATTCTATATTAGCTTCTTCCAAAGACTAATAAGACTTCCTAATTAAGTTATCCCTAAAATAATTAAGAGATTAAGCACACCTGAAATGGCTACAAGTAGTTCAATCCTATCCCTAGGTAGAATCTATAAAATGAGGGTTAACGCCTCAAGTTCTTATTAATTAATCTTTCCCAACCCCAAATTATCTCTCTCAAAATAAATTCGGAGTTGCGAGTCCTAGAGTTAGCTAATCCTTTTGGAAACATTAAAGAAAAAGAGTAACTAAAGTAATAATAACTCATTTCATAAGAAGATAAAAATCATTCAATACATAAGCACAAAAGGATATGTAATCTACACTTTAACTATGAATACTTCCATAAACAAGATTCAAGTGTTAGAAATAAATACTACACACATAAATATTCAAGAAAAAGCAAGGAATTGAAGAAATAAATATAAATGAGTAAGAAATCCTTAACCACAAGCTTGAAATCTTCAAAACCCAAGTGTATGTACAAACCTTAGCTTCTAAGACTTGTTCTCTCTAGTCTGTTGGAACTGAAAATAAGCCAAAGATTCTCAATATATCTGCTAGGACGAGTATAAAAATGGCTGGGGTTGAGAACATATGAAATGCCTGAATTGCCCAGGTCTGATTCCCGTTGACTGCACCTGCAGAAGAATCCTCGTAGGTGTGGCTCCGCAGATGAGAAGATCCCATCGCAGAAGTGACATGCCAACTAAAACTCTATAACTGCATATCCGGTTCACCAGGCGGAGATGCACAACCGCAGAAGCGGTCATCTAACCACAGATACAGCTTCTTGCAAGTTCAGTTTATTTTGCAGAAGCGGGCCTTTTCAGGTAGAAGCGGGGTCGCTTCTACGACCATCCTTCCGCAGATGCGGAATCACAAGGGAGTTTTTGTATTGTTTTCACCCTTTTTTGCTTAATTTTATTCCAATTGAATTCAAATCACTTTGTGGCATCATTTACCTGAAAATCTAACAATACACATCATAAACGACCTCATATTATAGTAAAGGACATAAAATCTAAAGAAAAGAGACTAGAATGAGTGGTAAAATCACCACTCATCAACGCTCCCAACTGAAAGCTTTTGCTTGTCCCCAAGCTAATCAAAACCAACACTTCAATGAGGTTTACCATTTAAAACAGAAGTGGTATTGCTATTATATACAAATCACGTTCTCCAATTAAGCATCATACTTATGGAGTTGGTTGGTACTAATAATTAGGTTCAAGTATATGCAACTTTCCCGAATGACTGCCTCATTTTAAAAAATTTCAACTATGTGCAAGGGAGTTTCAAAATATCTAAGTGAGAAGAATCAGCCTCAAAAAGTGTCTGAAAAGAAATAGTCCACTACGTATACTCAACTTACTTAATTTCACCAACACATCGTAATTCATGTTCCCTCACAAGAAAGAAAGCCCAAAAATTACTATATTTACATTACAACATAAGGGAAAAATTCAAAATGACACTCACTCTCACAACGAATTTCAAGTGTTACAACATCTCATACCATAAGCTTTCCCTTATATTAATTTCATCACCTATTCAAGAAAATTCAGTTGGAGATCCCATAAGGACTTTTCAAGCTTGTATTGTAGGTTTAGGGAAGGGTCGGATAAGCATTTGGATACAAGTGACTTCACCCTCCTTGAACACTACTCACATTTGTCTTTATTTTGGCACTTTGTTTCTTTTGCAAACCACATAGCCTCATCGGCATCTAGTCACCAATATAGAACTACCTTAAATACCTCTCGAATTTCTTCAAGGCTCCATATTTATATACATACATATATTTCTTCTTCTTTTTATATATACATCTTTTTCTTTTGGAGGTTCAACAATTTCATATGAACACTTTGAGGTATATGTTCCTACACTCAATGTTCAACCTTTCCAATTTTCACTTTGACATCACACCCCAACTTAGGTTTTTTGCCTCATTCTCAATGTTTAAGGAGGGATGAGTACAAAAGAGGAAATTATTTTACAAAAGGGGAAAAGATTGTAATGAGGTGGCCAAAGAAAAGGTTAAAGGCTCAAATAGGGTACTAGTGATAGTATTTATGCAATAGAAGGCTTGAAAAGCTAAAGAGATTTTACAAATATCACAATGAATGCCTAAGATCATCTCTCCAACCAAACATACTATCATTAGCATTAAAAGACCAACCGGCAAGTTCTATATGATAGAAGTAAATATATAATTTATTTGTACAAACACTAACACACATGGCACATGAATTAATCAAGACAGGTCAATTTCATTTTTGAATAAGATCATCTAGAGCAATATTATTCAAACTAGTGAGCAAAGAATCACTAAAAGAACCAAATATTTATCACAAAATTATTTTTCACCGTGCAACTTACTTCAAAACCAAAATTTGAAGGGGTATTCTTAATTCATATTTAACATACAAGAGACTAATTTTATTAGTACCAAATAATCCAAAGGTCACTATCTAGGATAATAAGACTAATTCCCTTAAGAAAATTATCACGCCATCTATCGTAGGGAAAAGTCATCCGGTTCACTTCAAAAATGTTCCATTGGGAAAGAACCGTAGCATGTAGAAAACCCAACGAAATACTACTAAGGAAAAAAAATTAAATGAACAAAACTACTAAAAAGGATACTAAAATAAAATCGACTAATATAGATAACAACAAGCTACTAAAGAAAATAAATAGCGAAAGAAAACTAACAATAGACTAATCACAACAAGCTCAGCAAGAACACTTGATACACAAAATAGCCCGGCAAGGGCAAACAATATCCAAAGCAACAAAATAGGCCCAACAAGGGTACAAAATATCCATAGCAACAAATAATCCCGGCAAGGACACACAATATCATAGTAGGAATACATTGTACTCCTACAGCCACCCCCAAGTAAATACATTGCAGTTTCCTCACTGCACAATATCATAAATAAAAGCAAAAATAGTTCGAGGGTCTCCCTGAGGTCTGCATCAGACTAGAAGACTGTGGGAGAAAGGCTAATCAATGCTGCACTGATCTCACTTTACTACTCTTGCACAAGACACCACAGGTATCTGCATTTCCATGCAAAATTATAAAGTTAAACTTAAGAAAGCAATAAATCCTAACCTGAGCTCGGATTTTAGTCCTCTCCCCAAGTGAAACTTCCCTTCCAAGAATTTCTCAAATAATGCGACTTGCTCAAGTACTTCCACTAAGGATTCTGTTGTGTCCATCTCTTCTGGTACCTGAAAATATCTTGGTACTTGATAGTATTTCAACTCCTCCTCCCCACTGTTGACTTCGTTGTGCTCGGGAGAAGGCACGGGACCTTGTAATTTCTATGCCGCATACACTTTCACTTTGCTATTGGAAACTGAGATTACGATTATCTGCCGCACTGTCGGTTGGTCTCCTCTTATTTGTTTAATTCCCTCAAGAGTTTAGAATTTTAGACGTTGATGGTAGGTTGACGGCACAACCTTCATCTCATGTAGCCATGGTCAATAATATTGTAGCCCTTATCATCATCTACTTATTTAAAGCGGGTCGCTAAATTTAACCCGAAAAAGAGCTTTGTGGATGTAATGATACTTCTAGTCAGCTTGGCTTGTTCCGCCACTCTCCAATGAATAATGTTGGCCGAACATCCTAGGTCCGCCAAAACACATTTAATTATAAATCTAAGACACTAAGAGAAATTATCATGGCATTTTTGTACGGTAGTAAGAGTCCATATATGTCTTCCTCCGTGAAGGTGATGTCGTCCTTGGAGATTATCTTGAGTCTCTTGCTATGGTTCACTAATATCATTGTCTTTTTTGCCAACGAAAAATTTACACCATTAATCTCGTTTCCTCCAAAAATCATGTCGATTGTTAGGTGCGGGCGATCTTCTCCTTTTTTAGGGTTCGGTGTTATATCGGTTGCGGCCATAGTTATTCTTAGCTCGATCGCTTAAAAATTCTATTAGATGGTTGTTTTTAGCAATATCACCACCTCCTCGTACAAATGACAGAAGTCCCCTATCATATGGCCATTAGTCGCGTGATACTCACACCATAGATTGGGATCCATCTGATGGGGATCGGACCTTAGAGGCCTTGGGAATCAAGCTTCTTTAATGTTTCTCATTGCTGAAAAATTTCGACTATGCTAAAGTTGAAATTGTATTCGGATGACCTGGGGTAGGTAGAGTCCCGGGGCCTTGATACGCATTTGTCTTGCAACGACTTGTTATTCCGCCGGCGATCAACTCTTTTATAGGTAAGGAATATGATTGTCAACTGGAAATCTTACCATGCCATTCGACCCTCTCAGAAGGCAAAAATCGACCTTTGGAAGACATTCGGTATGCATCAAAATCATCATTCAACTTTTTCTTATTCTTATCTCTATCCCAACCATTGGTTGATGCTGGAAAATCGAGCTGGTCATGCTCAATTCTTATCTTTGACTTGTAACGGTTGTGAACATGTATCCATGTTGTTGCCTGAAACTCAAGAAGACTTTCTCTTAATTTTTGGGGAGCGTCAAAACTCCTTAGATTTAGCTCCTTAGTAAATGCCTCCGCTGCCCATTCGTCTGGCATACTTGACATCATTATCCTTTCCTTCTAAAGTCTGACCATGAACTCCTGCACCGATTCGGACTATCCTCGTGTAATTCATTACATGTGAGCCTTTCGGGCATGTACCTTCCTAGCCCCGGCATGGGCCTTGACAAAAGAATCCACGAGCATCTCGAAGGTCTGTTGAATGCTCGGGAAAAAGTGAATACCATTGCAGGGCCCTTTTTGTGAGTCTCCCCAAATTTCTTCAACAAGACTAATTCAATCTCATGCAAAGCCAAGTCGTTTCCTTTCGCCTCTGCTCCTGAGAATCCGAAGTCCTATCATATTTCGGAACATCTGGAATTTCGAACGGCTTCAGAATCAATTCTGGTGTTGCTCTTGATTTGAACAGCAACTGGGTGTACTTCTTTGAGTCCGGTCCTTTCAACACCAGTGGTACACCTAGGATTCGATCCATTCGGGCATTTATTTCCATCATAAATAGCATGAATTTGATTTTAAAGGGATTATTCTCGTTATTGTTATCGGGACCTTTGTCGTACCCCTCCCGGCCCTGTCAAAGCCGACCTCACCCCTTGGGGTATTGTTATCAACCTTTTGTGTTGTTTGATTTGCAGGAGCACTAGGAGGAATTAGACCTCTTCCATTCCCATTGTTGGAATCTGTCGGATAATGCTTGCTTCAACTCTGACCCATAATAGCCCTTGATTGCTCTCATAAGATTTCATTATTTCCACAATGTGCTCATCTTTAGCATCATCAAGAGTTGCCTTTCGCTTGTGCTGTGGATATTGTTCGCCATAGACCGACGTAGCTACGCCCTTCTCATTGCAGGTATTTCTTTAAATCTTCTTGTTAAGGATGATTTCCTCGGGCGTAAACATTGTGTTTGTTGTTAACATCGTTATTTTTCATTTTTATGATTTTTCACTAAGAGAAAAAGAAGTTAAACATGTTAGTAATAGATGCAAGGATTAATCCAATTACACAACTGTCTAAGCCTTACAGTAGACACCAAACTGTTTATTCGTAAAATGGTACAGTTGAACTTATACTTGGTTTATAGAACAAATCGATTTGATCCAAAAATAATAAATAAATTAAATGAAATACGAGACTTTGTGTTGAAATCGAGATGAGATAGCAAATAGCTTGGTCCCAGGAGTTGAGCTTCTGAAGACAGTAGTAATAACAATAAGCGAGAAATTAAATGTTATTGAGCTTAGAATAATGTCTATTGCATAAGTTTGTCAGAAAATTCGTGTCGCTACAATGGTTGTTGAAATCTCTATTTATAATGACACATAGGGAACAAGGTTCTAGGATCAAGCCCCTCTTAAATTACAATTATGAGTCATTAAAGAATGAGAAATGGTAGGCTATGAATGTCATATTCTTTATAATGGACTATGTATTTAATACTGTAGAATATACTTCATTGAATGCTATCGAGTGACATAATTCTTTTGTCTCATGAGCAATATTCTTTCGAGGGCTTCCTGATGCCAACCAAGATTGCTGCCTCTCGTATTGACTTCCACCTGTCTCTAATTTCATGTATTTTT
The DNA here is from genome assembly GCA_034376525.1 of Nicotiana benthamiana. Taxonomy (NCBI): domain Eukaryota; kingdom Viridiplantae; phylum Streptophyta; class Magnoliopsida; order Solanales; family Solanaceae; genus Nicotiana; species Nicotiana benthamiana. The sequence continues at coordinate 6,453,694 of CM067326.1, forward strand.
TATTATACGAGCATTTAATACGAATCGATTTTACCCTATACACTTATTCGATCGAGGCTAAAATAAGTGAAACTTTTCGGTGTCGAATGCCTAATTCTAGGCTAGAATCTTACTTCGTTAAGCTGAATTTATTTTGATAAGGTGGATACATTTTGGGTCTTTGTATGGTCTTGATTCAATAATTCCCCGGTGATATATGGATTGAACACTTATATGGATAATCTTGAACTTGTAAGGAAGGATTTATTAATCTGGAATTCGTATATTGTTTAGATTGCACATGAAAGCCAGTGCAAAATCTAAATTAATGTCCCAACTATAGTAAGCGAATTTTAATTAGTAATGATCCTAGCTCAGATCACTTGTAAGAAATATGTGAAATAAAACACGTAAAAATAAAAAATCTTGCTTCCAATAAACCTGACATGGATCTCCAATTCTGGAGAAAAACTTTAAAGTCCACCTTACTCATCACGAATTCTAGAAGAAGTCTTATATATATATAGGCCCTATGTATACTATGCACAATATTCCACTTACATCTGAAAGGGACAGCCGAGACAATTAAGAAAATATTAGTAGCATACACCGGATCTTGGATTTACACTAAAGAATTAAATTTAAAATATAAAACTATAAACACACAAACAACCCAAGAAAATTTAACATCTATTATATAAACATAAATACAATATATATATATATATATATATATATATATATATATATATATATATATATATATTGGTGAAGGAGATTCGAATGAAGTTGTGCCTATGTTAAGTGTAATTTTATCATCTAATTTATACCATATCCAACCTTCCACTAACTTAGTCAAAATAAAGATCATGTTAAAGAATATTTTCCCAAGCGCACCAATAATTGTTATTGGTTTTAAAATAGTCTTCTCATGTTATTATTTTTAAGAATTGTTTCTTGTAACTGGTCAAATAATTTTATACGTAGGATTAAAAACGTTTGCGACAGTTAAATTGTGATACACATGTATATATGTACTTTTCAAGCTTACTAAACTATGCAAATATAGCGAGGGAAAATGGGATTACTTATGGTATCACGTTTTTTCTATATTTTAGACTCTAATTATTATACTTTGATTGTATTAATTTGAGCCTTAATAGTAGTTTGTACTTCATATATGTAATAGCTATGTAGAGGTGATTACGCATAAGGAGCGAATGTTGGAGTTAAGTTGGATGACTGGAAGCTTTGAACCCTGAATAAAAGTTCAACAGATTAGATATGATTAAGTATGAATATCAAAGAATTGAAAAAAAAATTATATTCCGAGAAAAATGCATTACCGAACTGCGGGCTGCAGGTGCTAGTACAAAATTCCTGCAAAGTGAAAAAATTAGCTCAGAGAGGATAGTAAAAATAATGCCCAACTTTTTTCACTTAAACTCAAAGAAGGTAGTTTCGTTCAGGCCTGTTTCTATTTGGTATAAATACACTGTAATCACATTTTGTAAGGGATTCGACCTAGGAGAATTTTGAGAGTTATCACAGCCCGAAGGCACAAGATTTCATCAATTCTCTTGTCAAGAATCGGTGCAAAATGGAAATTTGTATCGTAAAATTGTCATTGATGTTTTCTATATTCTTAATCTCAATTACGATGACTTTCTCCATCATTATGGAATAGGTTACTGTAAGATTGATGGATATGGTATTGCATGAATTTATTTATAGAGCTTTGAATTGTTTGTAAATTTATTTATTAGTTTATTTAATCGAAAGAGGAATATTTAGTTGTTATATTTGCATTATCTGGGTTGGTTTAATTTGTTAATTCTTGTAAGTAATTAAGAAAGCTTCTTGAATTATGATTAAGTCAAATTAGAAGGATATTCAATAGAAATTTTCCTAAAGACTAGTCCACTAATGTGATCTTGCATATTTACACAGTGCTTCATATTAATTAATTCTATTTTAGAGTTCAGATTTAATTTAGGGGATTCTTGACCTTACGTTTAAACTAATCATCGAGTGAATTCGTGAGAATCGTTAGAACATTGGAAATGAATTTGAACAGAGTTAGATCCATACAACTAGGTTACACCTATCTTGTCGTGACCCTTATTTCTTATTTTCCTTATAATCTGTTTTAGTTCAACTATCACTCTCTATGAGCAAGTCTAATAAGTAGTAATCTTAATTTTATACTTCAGTTAATTGTAGTCAGTAATTACTACAAATTAAGTATTAATCATCCTGAATAGTAAATAAGTAGAAATTACACGAATGTTTATTTAAAATCAATCTCTCTGAAGACAATATTTTACTATATTATCTTGAATTAGCGAGCTAGCATCAATTGCATATTGTATTTTGTACTCGTCAATTATTGAGTCACTGTCCTTTCTATGGAAGAAACTAATGGAGATTACAGTTTGACGGATAGTGGGGGGATAATGTTAGCCAAAAAATGATATCAATAATTGTATCTTAGTAAAAAAACGTATAATTAACGGTAATGTAAACGAAATTATAAAGGAAAAAACATAGGAAGAAAAGAGAAGAAGAAAACAACATTCATGTGGCCCATTTCTTGTCAAATCAGTAGGTCCTTTGATGTGATTTCATCCCCCATTTTCTCCTGTTCTTTTAACCTTTGCCATAGCTTTTCAATAGTTGCCTCATTTTTTGCTACAAAAATCGATCAATCACAATCTACTTCAATTCTACTAAAAACATGTCAACTTTTGACAGAGGTAAAGAATTGGTTGAGGGATCATCAAGATCCCCAGGCGATCAACCAGCCACACTGAGTCGATATGAGTCTCAAAAACGACGAGATTGGAACACTTTCGGTCAGTACTTGAGAAATCAAAGGCCACCAGTTTCCATATCCCAATGTAATAGCAGCCATGTCATAGAGTTTCTCCGATATCTAGACCAGTTCGGAAAAACTAAGGTTCACTTACAAGGTTGTATCTTCTATGGACAGCCTGAGCCGCCAGCTCCCTGTACTTGTCCTTTAAGACAAGCATGGGGAAGCCTTGATGCTCTCATAGGACGGCTTCGAGCTGCCTATGAAGAGAACGGCGGCTTGCCTGAGACAAATCCATTTGCTAGCGGTGCAATTCGGGTGTATCTAAGGGAAGTGAAGGAGTGTCAATCTAAGGCACGAGGCATTCCGTACAAGAAGAAAAAGAAGAAGATTGGTGGTACCAGTGACAGCAAAGGAGATGATGATTCCGCTTCTTCTCATCACCCATTTTGCTAATCCAATCAATATATATTGGAGTTCTGCCTACTGCCGCTTCTTCCCATTGGTAAGATCATTCCAACACCACTACATTTCTTGTGCTAGCTTTACTTTACTTGAGTGCTTGGTTAATACACACTAAGAGAGGTGTATGTTTTTTTTTTTTGCTTGCTAAGCATGGTAATTCTGGCTGCCTTTCCACTCCTCACTTTGTTTCCACCAAGCTATTCAAATCTGCTTCTTGCGTTCTTATATGATCTTTAATCTCTCTGCTTCTCGACTTTACTCCCAAAACATATTATATATATTTAAACTATATGAAAAGTTACAAGGAGACGTAAGGGACTAGGCCAATACCCCTACATATTAAACTTTAGGGAAAGAGGCATACTTTCAGTATCTTTACATCCAAATAAAGGTGAAAAAATATAACAAAACCTAGTACAAGTAGGATTTTTTTGATTGACTATATGATGTTTGAAACAAGATCGTTCTTTTACTTTTGTATAAAGTCTTCCTTCAAGCTTATGAGAGGGGTATAATTTAAGCTTTTGTTCAAAAGGACAAACTACTTTATGTTGAACACTAGGTTTAAAAATCTTAGGAATGGTTTATACTGTTAGACTTGGTACAGTCTACATTCCTTTACAATCTTAACTCGTGAGTTTCAATTGACGAAAGCAGGAAATATCTAGCCCTTTACCACAAACCCCAGAAATGCTGGATGAAAATGGCAAAAATATGATTGAAATCTCTGTTGGATCGAAGTGAACGTTTACAATATTAAGAACTACACTTGCATTTTTGAATCAAATCATATCAAGCAGAATTCCCATAACACTCTCCAAATTAATAACCCCATTTACCTTCATGAAAACAAGATTTGTGGGACATAAATTTGACTGACATGAATGAAGAATTAGCTCGTGGTCTTCTCTAACTTTGGTAACACCTAATTAGCTCAAGAATGCAATGTTTTCTGTAGTATTTGGACATAGTAACTATTCCTGGTTTTAATATATGTCACACTTTTCTACTTGTTTATATTCTTTTCGGATTCTGGAGATTTTGTGCACCCCACATATAGTCATTTGAGGTAGCATACGCTTTTCCATGTTTAGAAGGATCATACTATAATAGACTATTTTATATAGTGGTAATTAATGTCCAATACCTGAATTAATCAATGTATAATAATTTACCCAACCACGGATAATAATTCTTGGTAAATTTATAAAAAGAGAGTTTCACATTGGATTTTTAAATCAGCAAAGTCATGATTGCGAATCTTTCTTATGTAAAAAAATAAGTACGACCCAGTATAATACCACTCAGTGGTGTCTGGGGAGGGTAGTGTGTACGCAGCCTTACCCCTACCCTGAGGTAGAGAGGCTGTTTCCAAACGAATCTTTCTTATGTACGAGAAACAATATAATATATATAGATATTCCTTCAACTTATTGGTAACATTGAAATACTAAATATTAATATTCCTACAAGAGCGCACTGATAGATCACCTTATTAATGCAAGGATAATTTTGAGATTTGAATCTTTCATTGTTCAGTTGTCCTTTGTATCTTTACAAGATTGCTCACTGTTTGTATTGGATCTTTGTGGGGGGTCACACTTATTCTTTTTTTGTCAGAATGCTCTTAGATACATATATTTTTTCATAAAAATAATGATGTACTATAAGATATTCCTATTTTCGCCAATATCGATACAGTTGGTCGTTTGCTGCATTTTCGTCATCTGTTTGCTTCTGCTTCATATTCTTCATTGCCATTAAAAATGGAAACAGGTAGCTTATCTCTTGTTTTATTTTATGTTGTAACAATAAGAATACTGGACAGATTGTGGGGTTACTTATTTTTGTTACCCTTCTGCTTAATTTCACATGATGATAATATATAGGTTAATCCATAGGCCAATGTAACCAATTGAGAAAGATTAAATATAAGCAAAATCTACAGTACGCAAGGAAATGTTTACTAATGGAACATGTAGGAATAATATGTGCTACTCTTTAATTATTGACCTCATTTTAATTGATTAAATGCATGAGCATACAGTGATTTTTGTGAATTCTATATATGTGTGTGTACTTATAGAGTTTAGAAAATGATTAAGGATAGCAACTAAATCTTTTTTTTTTGGTATAAATTTATATTCTATTAACATTATCAATACAGATATACATTGTAGAGATTTAGCCAGTAGCTTTCGACTAGCTACTTGTCCTTGACTTTTCCAATCATTTTCTGTTTAATGTGCTATTTACTTTACCAATTACAATCAAGAAACAGTAAATAGGTGATGCATATGCTATGGATTTCTATTAAGCTGCCTCAAAGTCGTTTGCCAGCGACGACAACCCCTTCCTCGAATATGAATATGTAAAGCGATTTCCCTACATATCTGGGTTTCCTCATACACCTTCTGGTCAAATCTGATATTATTTCTTTCCCTCTATATCAATGCAACAGTGGTTACGAAGGCTACTGCTGTTATTGAGTTTATCCCCATTTTACTCCTTGCCTTCTTGTTCACCCACTGCAGTTCTGATTCCCATTCTCCTATCTGTCTGTTGTAACCCATCCAGGAACATAGTCTGGTCCAGAGATGTCAAGTAATTGCGCAGCCAAAGAATAGGTGTTTAAATGATTCATCATTTTGCTGACAGAACACACAAAGTGCTGGTATTTGGATTCCAATTTTCTGCAATCTGTCTACTGTGGGCAATTTCTGATATGCAGCTAACCACAATGAGCATTGGCATTCAGTAACAAGTTCTTCCATTCAACCTTAGAGTACGTAGGAAGCAGAGTGGCATACATTTTTTAAATCTGGAATTTATTCACATTACACATACCTTGCAATCTGCTCTCCAATGTCCCCTGGAGTGTTTGGTTTCCCATGATGGCTTGTCGACCGTCCAGTATTTTCCTGACTGCCCAAGAAGCAGCCTTTGGGATCTTCATTGTTTCAACAGTGTTATGCTTAATGTAGTAGTTATGTACCCATTTTATCCAAAGACAATCCTTCTTCCTTGTTAGGTCCCAAAGGTGTTTGCATATTGCTCATTTGTTCCATGTCTTCAAATCAAGTATATTTAGCCCTCCTGCTGTTTTAGGTCTGCAAATCTTCTCCCAAGCAACTAAGGCCTTCCTAGATGGATTTGCTTTCCCAGTCCATAAGAAGGTTATGCAGATAGCTTCAATGGTTTTCAGAACCTTCTTAGGTAGAATGAAAATTTGAGCCCAATATGTCTGAATGCCAATGATGACAGTTTTAATCAACTGGGATCTTCAAGCATAGGAGAGTAACTTTGCTGACCAGCATGTTATCTTGGCAGTGATCTTCTCAATTAGTGGTAGATAGTTATGTAGAGCCAGTTTCTTGGAATCTAGTGGTATCCCCAGATATCTAAATGGCATTTCTCCTTCAGTGAATCCTAGTGTTCTAAGTATTATCTCTTTACTGTTCTGATCTACACCTGCCATGTAAATGGCACTCTTGCTGATATTTGCCTGTAGTCCAGATGCATTGGAGAATCTGTGGAATGCCTCATTTAATATTCTGATAGAGATGATATCTGCTATACAAAACATTAACAAGTCATCAGCAAAACATACATGAACACTTTTAAACTTGCTACATTTAGGATGGAAGTTGAAGTTTCCATTCATGTGGAGCTGCCTCAACTCTTTGATTAAATATTCCATAGCTTTCACAAACAGATAAGGTGACATTGGGTCCCCCTGTCTAATGCCCCTCTTAGCTTTAAATGGCTTTGTTAATCCTCCATTTAGTACAAGAGAGTAGGACATAGTGGTGACACATGCCATAATCCATTGAACAAACCTTGCTGGAAATCCTAATGCAATAAGAACTTGCTTTAGGAAATTCCATTCTAAAGTGTCATATGCCTTTCTTAAGTATACTTTCAGCACACGTCTGGGAAACACCTTTTCGAGAGTATCCTTTGAATATTTCTTGGCTAAGGAGTATATTATCTATTATGCTTCAACCTTCTATAAAAGCAGACTGAGCCTGTCCAATTATGTCACCCATGACCTTCTTCATTCTGTTGGTTAGGACTTTGGAGATGATCTTATACATTATTGTGCAACATGCTATTGGCCTGTAATCCTTATTGGATATCAGTGTGATGGCTGTTGTGTTGATAAATTGAGGCATTCTGGCAGTGGTGAAAAAATCATTTGTAGCAGCAAAGATGTCATCCATGATTAGTTCCCAATTCTCAGTGAAGAATTCCACAGGGAATCCATCAACTCCAGGTGCTTTGTCTTTGGGTAGCTCTCTAATTGCTTCTATGATCTCCTTTTTGGTGACATCCTGTATTATCTGTTTCTGCTGTGGTAGAGTTAGACATGTTACCTCTTTTTGATTGTTGTGTTTACACATGGTAGTTCTCCAGCACTGTCTCCCATTAATGAGTGAAAACTCTGATGAATTCCCGTTACACTGCTATAGGATCAGTCAATTTTATACCTGTTTCAGCATGGATGGAGGTGATGCTGTTCTGACTGTTTCTGATTTTCAACTGAGCATAGAAGTATTTTGAGTTTGCATCTCCACATTCAATCCAGGTTGCTTTGGATTTCTGTCTCAGTATTTGTTCCTCCACATTGCTCCATTTCTGGATTTCATCCAGTGCTTTTCTTTCCTCATTAAGCAAGTTTTGACATTTTGGCTTGTGCTGCAGCTGATTTTGAATAATGTGTAGTTTCTCTCTGGCTTGGGCAAGTTTTTGTCTATATGAGGACATGTGATTGTTGATCTCCTTTATCTGCAGTTTCATGTTTTTTATTTTACTCCAGATCTTCTGCATTGGTTCTCCCCTACAGTTCTGCTTCCATGTTTGTTGTACAATATTTTGGAATTGAGGATGTTCCATGACATTTGGAAACAGTCTGAAAGGTTTTGGATGTAGCAATTTCTGGTCAGCAATTTTGATAAATATATGAGAGTGGTCCGAGATTGAGGGGTTCATATAATCTGCTACGACATCCCCATACTGTTGTATCCATTGAAAGTTCCCTAATGCCCAGTCAATCTTGCTGTATACCCTTGTTGAAGCATCTTGTTTGTTTGTCCAGGTGAAGTGCCATCCTGTTGCCCTAATAGGAGTAACTTGTAGGTTGTCTATAAGATTTTTGAATCCTTTGACTTCAGAGTCAGTTACAGGTGATCCTATTCTGTCTTCAGCACTTATTACATTGGTGAAATCACCACTCAGCAGCCAACTGTCCTGGCTTGATATTTGCAGTTGTCTCAGTTCAGTCCACAGTTGTTCTCGTTGATTTCCATCATTTTGGGCATAGATGATACTGAGATGAGTTTTGAAGTGACTGTTGGGGTCTTCAACAAAACATTGGATGAATTGGTCAGACACTTGTGACACTTGAAGCTGGATGTGAGGTTTCCATAGTAGCCATATTCTTCCATTTGCAGCCTTGGAGTAGTTGTATTGAACATTCCATCCATTTACAATCTTTATTTGTATGTGCTGAGCTTTATGTTGCTTAATTCTGGTTTCTAGACATCCCATTACATCTACTTTGTTCACATTGAGAAAGTTCTTCAGCTCTTTCTGTTTACGGGCTTTGTTTAGGCCCCTAATATTCCATGTGACAATGATCATTTTAAGTTGGATGTCAGGTGCTGATAGTCAAGCTGCTGATCTCTTTGACTAGTGTCTTGCATTGCAATAGTTGACTTTCCTTTTTTGCTGTTTGCCATTTCAGTTATGCTGGTTATGGCTTCATCATTTGTTATAGCTTTCTGCTCCTGTTTTCCTGTACTCTGTTGCACACTCTGTTGAGCAGTCACCATTGTATTTGTGTTTTCCACATTTCCTCCAGCCTCCTTATTATTTGTTTGTTCTGGCATTTGCCGCTGTGTATCTGATTTTGTACTATCTCCATTCTTCTTAATTTGCCATTCTTGCTTTGTTGGTTTCATATATTTCCTCTCCCTGCTCGTTTGTTTCCTTTGCTTCTCCCTTATGTCCAATATCTGATCTTTGTTATTGGAATTATACCAGCAATCTATTGCATCATGTCCAAATTTCAGAAGTGATTACAATAGATAGGTTTCTAATCATATTCAATCATCTGTATTTTCATCCCATAGGGGGTTTCAATCTCTATCTGATCAGGTAAGGAGTAAGCAGCATCCACCTCCACCAGTATCCTGGCATAGGATATTTTTTCATAGTGGGCTGTGTATTTGTCTGTGTACAGAGGCTTTCCTACTGCACTAGCCAACTTACTTAGTGCATCTGTCGACCAATATCCTACAGGTAGTCCCGGGAATCAAATCCACACTGGCACAGTACTTAGCATGTCCTCTTGAAATGAGAAATCAATTTCCCAGGGTTTCAGCAGCATTGGTTTATTTCTGTAGGTATATGGTCCCTCTTGAATAACTTGATCTCTATCCTGTACGGATTTAAACTTGAAGATACAATAACAATCGGAGTGAATCAGTATTTGAGGTTTGGGTACAAAATTCCATACATGCATCACAAAATTTTCTAGATTCTTCTCATAAGGTGTCTCACCAATTATGTAGCAATTAAGGAAGTCTTCCAGTAATCAGTTTGTGAGTTCAAATCCTCTTCACTTAATTTGACTATTTTCTTACAATCACTTTCTGTGGGTGGAATGAACGATAGTGTTTTCCCCATTTGTGAGTTCCGGTTACCTCTGACTATATCCGCAGCTGTTGGGGTTATTTTCTCGGAATCACTCGAGTCGGAGAAATTCAAGCATCACACAGTTGAGTTTGAGTTCTCTTCAAGTTCATTTACCTGTAGGTAGATCGTCCTCTTAAATATTATCTGCAGGATTCAGCTTATCATTTTGCAGCTTTTGTGGGAGGAAGTTTCCGAGAGTTAGTGGCTGTAATTCCTTGCTTGCACCATTCGCAGGTGTGACTATCTGCGCTTGGTGAGGATTTGAACTTTTCCGGCGTCATCCCATTGTTTCCGGCGAAGTAGCACCCTTGCTATCGTGCGCCAAAATTTTCTTATCGTGCGCCGAGAGAAAAGTATACTTTTTGAATCCTTGCAATCGATAGCAACTAAATATTTCTTGTTTGAGGAATAACAATTTTAGATCCACAATGAAAATTTTCCTCCTAAAAAAATAATGATGTACTATGTCATATTCCTATTTTCGCAAAACATAAGCAAACTCCACACACTTATATACGAGGAATATATTCATGAAAATCTCTGAGTGCTCGTCCATTTAATCAATTAAAATGAGGTCAACGGATATAGTAAAGGTTAAATATAGATAATATTTAAATGTAAAAGGGTAAATTTGACCATTTTTCCGGTTTAAATGATAGTCGTACGCTCCCTTTTTCACAAAGTTTAAACATTCTAAGTCATATAATTACTAATGTTGTTCTTATTACTTTGGGATAATTTGGTTTGAAGTCAAGTTAGACTGAGATTAGTTATGATGGGATTAATTTTATTAAAATTTATTAATATGGGATTAGTTATTTCCTTATTATTTGTTGTTAATTATTTGGTATGTTATGTTAGTCATGGAATATCAATTTTACTATGTTATTCAGGGATAACTTAATTATCATTAGATTATTATTTCATATTCTGGCTGGTATAAGTTATCTATGTACTATTTCTAATTTCAGAATAACTTATATCAAGAGTAGGGGGTACTTTAGACAAGAGGGGTTGCTCTGACGGTAAGCAACCCCCACTTCCAATCGAGAGGTTGTGAGTTCGAGTCTTCCCAATAGCAAGGTGGGAAGTTCTTGGAAGGAAGGATGCCGGGGGTCTATTTGGAAACAGCCTCTCTACCCAAGGGTAGGAGTAAGAACTGCATACACACTACCCTCCCCAGACCCTAATAAGTGGAATTATACTGGGGTATTGTTGTTGTTATATCAAGAGTATTAACCAAACAAGGGATAAGACGTTACTAAACTTTTGTCCTAGGATTATATTTCATGGGATTAGTTATTCCATCTATATATAAGATAGTTAATCCCACAAATTTACTACAAACTTTATCCAAAATTACTTAATATCCAATAATCCAAACTATGGGATAAATACAATCCCAAATTTTCTCTCGGAATTAATATTCTTATCTTGGTAACCAAACGACCACATAGTGTTGATTTTATGGTTGATGCAGGTTTGTATCTGGTTTTGAAAAAAAATTGAATATTTGCTAAACTCATCAATGTTTGGAGTGTGTTGTGTCTATAAAGTTAAAGGAATCAATGTAGAGAATTTCATTGTCAAGTTAGCGTCCACGCTTAAAGTTTCTTTGTTTTTCCTGTTAATGAACTCTAAGTATATAAATTAACATAAGCATAGGGTGCTTAAACGAGTTACACACGGTCAGTAAAGATATGTATAGACAACTCAACTTGTTTGAGATTGAAGTATATATAATTGTTTTAATGTATAACTTAGTATCTAAGAAATCTGAAAAGATGGGAGATATACAGACAATAAGATGAATTTATTTCTATTTAATCTAAGTATATTTTAATGTATAAGTGGCAATATAATATTGGTTAAATTAGAACACCTTTGCGGTGTAAAATTAGTAATCTGTGCTCTTTAATATTTAAGGATGCATCCCAAGTATCGTCTTTGATTTTTGATAGAGAAACTCTCCTTCTTACTTTATCTATATGTATTGAATTCTTATTTTATGATTAAATACAAATCAACAATGATTATATTGCATTTATGTAAGGCAGATATTGCTGAACAATTAAGGGGTTTGCTATGTAGCTCTGGAAGAATTGTATTATGTCAACAATTTGGTTATAAGCCCCTTTCCTTTCTCTGCTAATTAATTATTAGCAAGTGTTTAAGGGCCTTTCCTTTAAATAACTAGGAAGTAATCCACTACTCTATTATTTTCTGGCGGACTTAGCCTTATTCCCAGCTATTTGTGAATCGTAAATATCTCTTGTAAGTTGTAAGATCGTAAAACTTTTTGTACAAGTGATTTTCCCATTTGCCAGAGCAGCTTTTCTCAGTTTTGGATCCAAATTCTACAGTGCAGTACGTAGTTTATTCTCGGAAAATTAACGGTATGCGGAAAATATATATATATAACAAATCCACTTGTAATACTAAAACAAGAGGATCGATTATTTCGAACTGAAGTAAAAGAGCAACAAGCTCTTGTATTTTAGTTGGTTAGAGTATCCCACTTAGTAAGCCCGTATTTATGTATTTCGCCTTGAAACAAATATAGTCGATACGAAATATGCGGAGTGTGAACGAATACAGTTGATACTCAGATTATATTTGTTGTGTGTCTGAATACAAATGATACAAGCTGGGTGATCTAGTTGAATGATCTACTAAGTGTAATATATATAGATCCATGACTTAGTTATTACAAACGAAAGAAAAGTAACTTTAGAAAATAATTTAAGATAGTTAACTAAGCATCAAAGTAATTAACTATGATAATTAGACTCTATTACTTTATGAAAATTCCTCTTTATTCTCCTTTCTACCATCGGGATATCAATAAAAATGAGTCTAATTGATTTCTGGAAAATTAAACATTCTCAAATTGTTTCCTTTTGAGAACCAAAAGGATATCTATCAAAACTATAAAAGTCAATATTGAAGTAATTAAGTCCATGAACACAATGGTTGCATATATTTGTCACATCTTCTTTTTCCGAAGAATAGAATTTTTTTTCAATTGAGATGACATTATTCGAAATGAGTTAATTTATTTAATTAGAGTTGACACTTGAAATAATTATTATGGTATCCTAAGTCACATGTTTATTTTAAATTCACAAATTGAAGAAATTGACTCTATTTGTGGTGTGCGAACACAGAAGAACAGGTAAGAAATTTTGTTAACGCGAAAGAAGGTGTGAGACACTCGCAAGTTTCGTGATTTTAGCACGGTCTCTCAATGATTATAATTGGCCTAATCATTGGATTTATTACATGTTTAAAACTATTGTGCATTTTGTCTTTTACCTCTTTCAATATATGTTTTTAGTAATTATGGAATTTATATGCTGCGACACTCGTTGTTTTCATACATATTGCAAATCGCACCACGTGAAAGGAACCTGCGATTTTTAACATATTTATTTTAACTATTCGAATTTGCGGTCTAGTCGCATGAAATACACACTTGAGTTGGAATTTACCTATCATGACTATGCCACAAAAACCGTACTCATAATCACAACGATTTATTATTATCTCGCCTAAAGCAAGCTACGATGTTCATGAGCGGTTATTTTCCAGAGTTTGAGATTGCATGTAAAGTCCAAGGATTATAGAATCTTTTGTTGGTAGCAAATATGTATTTTTAGTTCAAGTGAATCTCCTAAAACGTTTAAATAAAACTTACTAAGGGGAGGCTGTTGGGGTACGTGAATAAACGGAGTCGAAGAGGGTATTTTTTAGGCACTAATCTATGTTCAATGGAGAAAGTCACATCAGGTGAGTAAAAGACTAATAATTTCAATCTAATTCTTCATGTGGAGTTCAAAGTTGGTTACATGTGAATAATAATGTTATGGCTAAATATTAACTAAATGACCAAATCAGAACTCCAATTGATCACATGTGGAGGCAATAGGCTCGAATTGAAGCCTAAAACACGACCTTTAAAAAGTTGGACCCCTTATTAATGTAGCAGGTCCCTTGGACTTTGGGGTGTTGGGTCTTTATCCTCATAGGCCCCAAAGATCGTTCAAACTGACCTCTCATGTGCCTAATTTGGCCAAGGCTGAGACCATAGTTCGAAAAAGAAAAGATCAATGAACTAAAAGGACCATGCAAACACGATTTAATTGATAGATGAATAAGTATAGACATTCAAATCATGGATAAAACACTTATTAGCATAAATGAGTGTAGCTAATAGGATGAATCCCAATATTAAATCCCAAGTATTAAATTATAAGCACAAAATCAAATTATTACATTACATGAGTTGTTCTCAACATCACAATAATAATCGTAACAACATGAAGCATTATAATAACAACTTTGAAAAAATAAATTGTAACGACCCGATCGGTCATTTTGAGCATATGCATTCCATTCAACTATTTGAACTCTTGAGTAACATCATATGACGTATTCTGACTTGTGTGAATTGTTAGTTTTGGTTTTTGGGTTATTCAGAATTGATTTGGAAGAATGAATTTCATGATTGAAGCTTTAAAGTTGGAACAGTTGACCAAATTCGACTTTTTAGTATTTGACCTCGGATTGAAGATTTAATGGTTTTGTTAGGTTTAGATGGTAATTTTTGACTCATGTGTTTTGTCGGGGCTTGCATTTGAATATTTCAAAAAGTTTTCGGCGCTAATTGGTGAAAGTTGGAAATGTGAAGGTCTAGAAAGCTCATAAGTTTGACCGAGAGTTGACTTTGAGGATATCGGGTTTGAATTAGGATTTTAAGGGTTGAAATTATTTGGTTATGTCGTTTGATACTTGTGTGAAAATTTAAAGTTTATTCTAAGTTGATTTGATATATTTCGGCACGCGTTTTAGAAGTCGAAAGTTCAAAAGTTCATTAAGTTTGATTTGAGGTGATATTCATCATTTCGACTTTATTATGCGTGGTTTGAGGTATCGAGTAAGTCCATGTTATGTTATGAGACTTGTTGGTATGTTAGTACAGGGTTCCCAGGGGGCCGAGTGAGTTTCAGATAAGTTTGGGTTGTGTTGCACTCATTTTTTATATTTTGACGTCGTTTCATCAACGATAAATGGCACCATATTAAGCGAAAGAACTCCAATTTCTATTTTTATTGAAACATTATCCTTATCATAATTTTGGAACTATAGCAACTGGAATTATGAAGTTTCGACATTGTATGTCGAATTTATGGTTATTTCACTAAGAATTGGGTTGCCAATTTTCCAGAGTAATTATGAAATTGGCACTGAATTCGTATTTAAAAATCTGCATTATTTTCAAATATTGAAACCAATATATCTCCTTTATTATAAGGTCATATAGAGTGATTCAAAAGCATAAGGTGACTGGAATTTCATAAGGAATCTATTGTAAGCATTAGAAGCGAGTTTGAGGATCATTTGGCACACGAAACAAGGACAAAATACTGGGCAACAATATTTTATATTGAGAATTTGTTCAATTGGTCATATTTTGAGTTGGGGAGCTTGGATCTAGGCAATCTTTGAGGCTTTTCACCATATGAATTGGGGTATGTGTTTTCTACTCGATTTTAGTTAATGGATTGTGAATTTTAACGGGAAATTGGGGGGAGGGGGGTGCCTAAAGTTTTATAGAGTGCATTTTTGAGTCTTGAACATCAATTTGGAGTTGGATTTGAGTGAAACCAGTATGGTTGGGGCCGTAATTGATGGGTTGTCATATTTTACGAATTTTATTGGGTTCCGAGTCGCATTCTCGGGTTTGACTTTTTAGTTTATTTTGGGTTTTCGAGTAAAGATTTGACCTTTATCAATTGGAATTGTTTCTTTAGGCACTATTTGATGTTCTTGATTTTCGTTTGGCTACTTTCGAGCCGTTCAAAGGTCGGTACGTGTGCGATAGTTCTTGGAGTATCATTTGGCTTGCTCATTATTAGATTTGGCTTGTTCGAAATAAGTAACACTTCTAAACTTGATGTTGAGGGTTTGAAACAACGAATTACATTTTATGTGGTTGTTGTTGATGTGACGCGCATGCTAGGTGAAGGGCATGTGGCCGTGCACCATAGTAACTGTGATTTAGCCGATTCCTTAGCAGTGTGTTGCTATCTTATCTGAACATGTTATTGTACTCTATGTGTTATTGCACTTGAGTTGTGATCCATTTTAGAAACCATGTCTAGGCTACATGCGTATTTTGTTGCAATCCACTGACGTAATTTCTGATTGAGTTATCTGCTTATATTGCAATTACATACTCAATCATAGGCATTCATATGTATATCTTATCTCAGTCTCTGTTACCATTTATTGATATATTACATCATTATTGTTGGGATTATTTCATGAAATTGTGAGTCCAAGAGATTGGAAAGATTGATGACTGAGCGAAGCCTAAGGCTTGATTTTAAGGATATATATTTATGATGGGAGCGAGCTGCATGTCGTAATCGATGTTATTAATTTACATCATGTTTGGATTATTAAAACGCTTTGACTGAAGGAGTCCCTTCGGGGTCTGTACACACCATAGAAAGTACAGGTACTTACTAGGTGCGAGTGCCTGAGTGTGAGTGCCAAGAGTGCGTGCTGTGTGATTGAGAGAAATGAGTGACTATGAGTATTGCGTAATTAGGAGGATTGAGTGATTGGGAGGACTGAGTGAGTTCATACTCTAAGAGATGCATATGGTATTTATTACGGAGTTGCATTGCATTCGACTTATACATTGACAAGTAGTCATAGAGATGTATTTTTTTCATGCCAATTCAAAATAAAACATTTATCTGTTGAAAGCTTTTGAGAAAAATCACACTTTTATAAACCTACTCATATTTTGGTGATTTCGGTAAAAGAATTGGGTTTTCACTAATATACTTGAAAAGCATGCCTATTTTTTCGGAGCTCTTAACGAGTTGAACATCTTATATCTGAGATATTATTTTGTTATGAAATGTTGTTGGCTATTCGTGTTGGACTCCGACCTTTGTTCCAGCTCATCACTACTTTCGACCCAAGATTAGGTTTGTTACTAATTGAGTACATGGGGTCGGTTGTACTCATATTATACTTCTGCACCTTACATACATATTTGGATGTTGACGTTGCTGTGTATGACGAGATATAGCATTAAAGACGTACCTGCATTTCGATTATAGCTGCCTCTTCTTATGGTATCTCTAAACTTATGAAAAATTAATTTATGTGTAATTCAGACAAATGATATATTTATTTTACAATAGCTTTGTAAACTCTAAATCTTAGAAGCACATAATTTATACTATCAGTCCTTAAAAGTTTTTTCTGTATAAAAGAAGTTGTATTATTATTCTTTTCTTAATAACATTCATTAAATTGGATAGTTGTTAGTTGGCTTACCTAAAAGGTTAGGTTAGGTTCCATGACAACTAGTTAGATTTTGGATCGCGACATGAGTTAAAACTAAACATATGTAATATGCTATTAAATCTCCATTATTTGCTCCCAATTCTTCATCATAGATCAAAGCAACTCAAGTCCAGCATCTCTTAGGCGTTCCTTGTATATATGACATGTATTTACAATTATCCGTGACAAAGATAGAACATTAGTAATAGTAAATGTCAGGAATAGCTAAGGTGAGCCTGGGAATATTTTCGGTCCAAACCATAGATTAAATAAACATGAACTGATGCCAAATAGAGGAACACATACCTGATCGAACAAAACAAAAGCAAGCACAAACTTTCAGGAATTAAACACAATCATTGAATCAAACAAAGCCAAAATTCATTTGCACATTAGAAGGAATTACAGAGGGAGTTCGACATACCTAGAAACTGAAAATCAAAGTGAACAACCAAAACACAGTCTTGAGCAGAAAGATGATTAAATTCAGCTAGAATTTGACAACAAACAATAGCAAATAGAAGAAACTGAAGTAGGACTGACTTCAAACCAAGAATAATGATGCTAAATAGCAGTAATTGAAGTGAACTATGTAGATTTCTGTTCTTTTTAGTCTCTTTTTGATACTTTTCTTAAATTTTTAAAGTTGGAATGCCTGAGAAATTATGAAAAATGTGAGTAAAGGACATTGAAGGAAAATTTTCTGAAGAGTGCAAGAATTCCGTGTGTGTGAGTGAATGTGCATGGGTCTCTTACACAAAATATATGTGTGCTATATGGGAGAATGAGAGAGTTTGTATAAGAGAATTTGTCAGCTACAAAATAGGAGAGAAAGCATCTATTTTTAACAGATTTTGTGGACAACTGTCCGTTCAGAGACTCCGTTCTATTTTTCAGCCCTTTAAACATATGTATTTACCCCCTTTGACCTTAAATTTGACCTAAATTCCCTTGTTTTATTATATTTTAATCCCTTCTATAGCCTTCTTATATAACAACCTAAGATTATTTAATATTCTTTTCATTTACTCCTTTAACTTCTGTTTTTTACTTTTTTCCTAAATTTTCTTTTACCGTAAACTTAAACACCAGCCTTTAAACAATTTCACAAATAACCCTATTAGAGAGTAAATTCTGAACCCTCTTGTATAGATAACAACACAAAGTGACAGATAAATGAACTGCAATGTACAATTAAGTTGGTGAAATTAATACACTAACCTAATAGTGGGACTACTCAAACACAGTCAAAATCGTGAATCAAGTGCTTAATTATTTATTTTCCTAGATCTAATAGTTGAGAAAATCTGTGAGGTTTTGGAGGAAACAATGAGAGATATGGTGTAACGATCTAACCGGTTGTTTCATGAATTACACCATCTTTTCTCCCATTTCCGCTTCTTTATGTGTTCTTCAGCAGTATTTCATCGTATCGTGTAGGTTGGGTCAGATTTGTAGTGGTTCTGGAGTGAATTGAGATAATAGTCTCTTTTGAGTAGGCTTAAGTTGGAAAAAGTTAACTCGATGTTGACTTATGTATAGATGATATCGGATGTTAATTCTAATGGTTCAGTTGGCTTCATTATGTAATTTTGGAATTGGGAGCACGTCTGTTATGTGATTTGGAGGTCCGTGATATTGGCGAAATTAGAAATTTGGTTCTTCTTGGTCAGTAGCGGAAATTTGATATCGGGGTCGGAAGGAATTCTGGAAATTGGAATAGATCTGTAGTGTGATTTGTGACGTGTGTGAAATATTTAAGGTCATCCGGAGGTGATTTGGTAGGCTTCGACATCGTGTGCGAAATGCGGAAGCTTAGAAGTTCCTATGCTTGAATCCGAGGATGATTTTTTATGTTGTTTTGAGTGTTCTGAAGGTTCGACTAAGTTTCTATGGTGATGTGTGACTTGTTGGTATTTTTGGTTGAGGTCATGAAGGCCTCAAGATGATTTCGGATGGTTAATTGAAGAGTTGGAACTTAGTTTGTGCAGCTGAAGCTACTGCTTCTATTGTTTCCGCACCTGCAGATTGGGAAACACATGTGCGAGGACGCAGATGCGGTGGGGAAGCCGCAGATGTGGATCTTGAGGGCCAAGAGGAGTGTCACGACCCTTATAGTGACCTGGTTGTGATGGCGCCTATCGTGAAACTAGGCTAGCCAAGACAATCCCGAGTTCAACCAGTATTCAATAAAAGTCATTTTTAATCCATTAATTAATCAATAATCTCATAATATAAGTCTAAATAAATAGT
The DNA here is from genome assembly GCA_034376525.1 of Nicotiana benthamiana. Lineage (NCBI taxonomy): Eukaryota > Viridiplantae > Streptophyta > Magnoliopsida > Solanales > Solanaceae > Nicotiana > Nicotiana benthamiana. Next base: position 6,473,273 of record CM067326.1, read on the forward strand.
CAAGAATAAATACTCAAGCCTGACATTTGGGTGTCACAAGTCATGAACATCTACTAAGGTCTGAATAGAATGAAGAGTTTGAAATTAAACTATAACAAGCTAAGGAAGATAAGAGGGAGAAAGCAAGGCTGTGAACGTCGAGCAGCTATCTTGCTAACTCTAATGACTATTCCATTCAGCAATCAACACCCACTACCGAGTTCAGATATACCTGAATCTGCACACAAGGTGCAGAGAGTAATGTGAGTACGCCAACTCAGTAGGTAATAAAAGTAAATGCAAGTTGTGCATTAAGAAAACACGTAAGCCACGTCATAACACTGCAGCAAATACAGTACATTTCAAAAATAGTACAGATATAATTTATTTTGTTAATAAAAATTAGTTTCAGTAAAAATCTTTCCTTTTTAAAACATCTTCCAATAGTTTCAAATGAATGATAAACATAGTGAGTAAAGAAAATGATAGAAATGTAAACAGCCCCTCGAGCAAAATGTATACCATACACCGCCCGTTGGACAAAATATCAGCAGAATCAGCCCCTCTCGCTACCTCACAATCACTCATAATCAGCTATTCGGGCAAAACATGGATCAAGAACAGCCTCTCGAGCAACAACATGAAATAACAAGTAGCCCCTCAAGCTACATCATATCACTCACACTGGGTACTCGCACTCACTGGGGGTGTGCAGACTCTTGGAGGGGCTCCTACAACCCAAGCACTATAACAAGTCATCTCATGGCATAATAAAACAGGCCCTCAGCCTCATAACAAGCCACCTCATGGCGTAACAAATCGGGCCCTTGACCTCATAATATGAATCAGTATAACACTACTGCAACGTGCAACCTGAACCCATAATATCCTTACAACACAGGTCCTTGGCCTCAATCAAAAGAAATCTCTCAAGCCACTCGGGCAATAGTTTAGCATGATGCTCAGCCAAAAATATCATTTGAAATATCAAAATAGAGTAAATATGGCAGAGTTATGAAAATAGTAGAATGCATCATGGTTGAGTACAAATATGAAGTCAAAACGATGAGGAATTGTTGTAAAAATCTCCTAAAGGTCAAAAGCAGCTGGCACGAGGCCCAAATATGGCATTCGATCCAAAACATGATAAACTTTCCAAAACAGTATGATATCGAGCAATTTTCAATCAAATACGCGATTTAACAGTCATACAGGACGGACTAAGTCATAATCCTCAATGGTGCACGACCTCACGCTCATCATCTAGCGTGTGTGTCACTTCAAAGTAGCATAACGATGTAAAATCCGAGGTTCATGCCCCCAAGACAATAATTACAACCATTACATACCTCTATCCAGTCCATACTCTCGACTCGTCCTACGGAGGTTCCAAATCTAACTAAAAATAGATTTATACTGTCAAAGTATACTAAAGGAACAAAACCCACTCGAATATAACCAATTTACATCCAAAATCCCAAAATGAACCAAACCCGACCCCCTGGTCCCATTTCTAGGATTTCGATAAATTTTACAAAAGTGGAATCCTTGCACTCCCACGAGTTCATACATACCAAATATACCAAAATCCAACTACAAATGATCCCTCAAATCCCTAATCAGAGGTCTCTAATTTCAAGCCCTAGTTCTTCAATTCTTAACCACAAATTTCATTAAATTTCAAGCCTAATCAGTGAAATAACACCATAAAAATGAGTTTTAGGTTCAAAAATCTTACCTCAACGAAGTTCCCTTGAATTGACTATTAAAAATCTCCCAAAAAGCTCCAAAATCATCATAACAAGGTGAAGAAAGGGTGAAATCGCGAAGACCGTAATTTATATGTTCTGCCCCTGCTAAATCCCTTCTATGGCCGAAAACCATGCACATGTTGTCCCAGGCGCATATTTGTGCGAATCACTTAAGAGCTCAAGACCTCACCCGAGATCAAAATTCGGCACCTGTGTTATTGCGGGTGCACTCAAACATCTGCATCTATGATTCGAGCTCCTCTTGCCTATTTCAGTATCTGCAATACTTATTATGCTTCTAGGGTGCTGCACCCGTGGTCCCCAAGCCGCATGTGCAGTTATGATAGGAGCTTCAGCATTTCAGCTGCAAATTCCCAACTCCAAAACTCTCGTCAACCATTTAGAATCACCCTGAGGCTCCCGAGACCTCAACCAAAATTACGATCAAGCCACATACCAGCATCCAAACTAATACCAACACTCGAAACACCAAAAAAACTTCAAATCAACAAAATAACATCGGATTCAAGCCTAATGTTACCAAAAACTTCCGAATTCTACTTTTGATAAAAAATCTATCAAACCTCGTGCGAATGACCTATAATTTTGCACACAGATCACAAATGACACAACAGACCTACTGTAACTTTTGAAATTCCATTCTGACCATGATATCAAAATTTCCACTACCGGTTGAAAATATCAAAATTCCAATTTTGCCAATTCAAGCATAAATCTACTACAGACCTCAAAATTACATTGCGGACGTTCTCCCAAGTATAAAATCACCTAACGAAGTTAACCAAATTAGTAAAATCCTTATTTAAGATCGAATATTAAAAGTCAAAACTTGGTTAAACCTTTCAAATTTAAAGCTTCAAGCTGAGAACTGTTCTTCCAAATATATTTTATTACCCTGAAAATCAAAATCGATAATTTACATAAGTCATAATACATCACACGGGGCTAGTCATGCCCAAGAATTGGTGAGGTAATTACAAAAGCTCAAAAAACTGATCGGGTCATTACAAGGAGAAACCACATATGTGGTGTATTGGACGCATCTATGGGACTGCAAGTGTGGTGCCTAGGGCGCAGATACGGTCTTAGTAATTTAAGTGAAAATCGCAGAAGCTGCATATATTTGCCCTTTGAGAATGTATAAAGCGGGTGCGCAGCTGTGAGAGAAGGACCCTAGACGCAAAAAATGCTTGGCAGAATGTATAAAAGGGTTCCTTCGCAAATGTTTGCCCTTTCTTCACCAATATTGTCCGATTTTTGTGCTTTGGATAGTGATTTTCAGGAGGGAATCGAGAGATATCAGTGAGATTAGTTATGGGGGCTCTATTACTTGTGTTTATGATGATTTTTACTCTATTAAATCATGGAATTAGTGAAAACTTGGGGTGAAGTCGAAGGGGTTAGGGCTTGAGTTTTGAGTGTTTGATTTTGGGATTTGAGGGACCATTTGTAAATAAGATTTTGATGAATTTGGTATGTATAGACTCGTGACTGAAAGGAGTTTCGACTTTTGTGATTTTTATTAGCTTTTGAGATATGTGCCAGGGGGCCGGGTTTGGGTCAATTTCGGGATTTGGGTATAATTTGATAATATTACGTATAGAATTGTCTCATTGGCCTATATTGATTGCATAAAGTTTCGTAACGTTTAGAGGCTGATTCAAGAGGCAAGGGCGTTGTAGAGTAGGGACTTGACTGATTCAAGGTAATTAATGATTGTAAATCTTGTCCCGAGCATATGAAGCCCCAATTTCACATCGTTTCACTATTTTGAGCTGACACACACGTTAGATTTTGAGCATGTGGGAGAGCACCATTGGGGATTGTGACTCGGTCCGTCCAGTAGTGACTATTACATTGCATAGTTGACTGAAAACTATGTTATACTTATGTGTTTTAGAAAGAATTTCTATTATTTGGGTTTAATGCAATATTTGGGCCTCGTGCCAAGCTGTTTGGACCCTTAGGGGCCTTTTATTATTATTTCATCACTGTTTTGGCTTAAAATCTATAATTAGTGATGCTATGTTTTACTGGTTTTACAACTCAGTCTTTATCACAATGTTTTGCATAAAAATGATATTTTGCACTGAACATCCTATTTTACTTGTAGACTGAGGAGCTTGATAGTTTCTGACTAAGTGAGGCTGAGGGCCTATATTGTGAGGATATTATGGACCTGGCTGCACGCCGCAGCATGTTGCTACGGATTTGTGATTTTGATAGGCCGACGGCCTGATTAATTATGCCATGAGTTGGCTTGCTATAACGCTTGGGCTGTAGGAGCCCTTTCGGAGTCTGCATACCCTTAGTGAGAACAGGTACCCTAAGTGAGTGACATGATGTTATGATCGAAGGGATGTTGTTGATTCATGTTATGCCCAATAGGCTATTTACGAGTAATTGTGAGGTTGCCCGAGGGGCTGATTCTAAGTGATGATATGCTCGAGCGGCGGTTTATGATCCTTATTGTCCGATGGGAAATTTATGAAGTATGTATTTCTAGAGGGGTTGTTATGATTTTAATCACTTTTACTCTAAATTGCATTAAATTTATGTTGAAACTGTTGAAAAGCATCTTTAATCAATTTTAACTGATAAACTGGATTTGTCGATCCCAAAGGGTCTATAGGAAAAATATAAGATTTGGCGTATGCTCAGAATCGAATTCCGAGGTCCCAATTCCGAAAAATAAATTTTTGAAGAAAATTGTTTTCTTGAATAATTATGAGTTTTTGGAAATGAAATGTGTATGAAATTTTGTAGTATCGGTCCCATATTCTTGTTTTGAAGCACGATACATATCTTATGTATGATTTAATTTGAGTCTATGAAGTTTGGTAAGAAACGAACTTGAAATGACATGAATCCGACCTTATTGAGAAAATTGAAAACATTGATGTTCTTAAGTGATTTCATGATTTTGATGCTAAATTCATATTGTTGATATTATTTTGGTGATTTGAATTCACGAGCAAGTCCATATGATCTTTTTAGGTTGATGTGCATGTTTTGTATGGAGCCCCAAGAACCCGGGTGAGTTTTGGGTAGGCCACATAGTGAAATATGGACTTAGGATGTTGGAGATTTTAACAAGTATATTGTAGACCTGTAGGCTTCACATTTTCAAAGCCTGACTCGGCAATATGATCTCACAAATGCAGGATTTATGTCGCAAATGCAAAAGAGCCCAGGCCAGCATTACCTTGCAAATGTGAGATACTCATCGCAAATGCGATGCCTCCATTTGTAGCCATTGGTTGCAAATGCAAGTTTGAAATTGCAAACATATGATCACAAATGCAAAGGTATCATGTTCAATGAGGGTGCGCAATTGCGACATCTGCTACCTACAACTTTATAACTTAGCCGAAAATCTTCCTATTTTCAAACCCTTTCAAAAACGAAATCACTCTTGGGCGGTTTTTCGAATAAAACATCTCTTTCAAATAGATTGTAAGTCAATTGTAACTTTTTTTCTTCAATATTTAACATGTTTTCACATGATTTCAACTTAAAATCAATGATTTTCATGGGGGAAGTGCGTATTTTGGGTAGAACCTAGGTTTATCAAATTTTGGGAATTTGAACCTCGATTTGAGGTATGATTTGAAACAAAATCATATATTTTGATTCGTGGGGGAATGAGTAATCGGGTTTTGGTTTGAACCTCGGGTTTTGACCAAATGGGCCTCGGGGCGCTTTTTGAATTTTTGAGAAAAACCTTTAGAAAACCTATTTTTATGCATTGGAATTGATTCATTTAGCATTTTTTGATATAGTTAAGTAACTATTGGCTTGATGCGAGCGATCTGGTGGTGGAATCCAGAGGTAAAACGATAGTTGATGCTTGGATTGTGTTCATGATATCGAGGTAAGTGTTCGGTCTAATCTTATCTTGAGGAATTAAAAGCCCTATCCTACTTGCTATGTGTTATTTGTTGAGTATGACGTATAGACATGGTGACGAGTATCTACACATTGGTGACAAGCATGCCCGTGAGTCTTATATTGAAATCATTGTGTTCTTAGCAAATACTATGAATGCCTAAGTTGTTGATTCTCTATGTTGGGAAAGAATTATGATTCTGCTCGTGGAAATTGCTTATGGTTGAGTATTGGTGTTAGTTGAGGTTTATTGTGAAGTTAAATCTTGGAACAAGTTTGGTTATAGCTGATTCCCTTGCCGGTACGTATTTACTTATTCTGTTGAATTCCTTGCCGGGATAGTGTCATTTTTCTTATTGTTCCCTTGTTGGGACTATTTTGTGTTTGGTGTTGAAATCTATATTTTGATAGGGTTGCAGGCTGCAATAATATCATATTCGGATCGGGTAGCACGCCGCAACAATATTATATTTGGATCGGGTTGCACGCCACAATAATGTTATATTTGGATCGGGTTGCATGTTGCGACAATATTATTATTGGATTCGATTACACGCTGCAATAGGGATAAATGATATGGATCGGGTTGCACACCTCAATATTATTTTTATGATTTGTATCGGGTTGCGTGCCGTAACAATGAATGATAAAATTTGTTATTGATTAGTTATGATATCCTTATTATTTTTGCCGAGAATCTTAAATTCTACTTTATGATTTTCTCCTGAGTTACTATTTTTAAATAATATTTCCCCATTGCATGTTCGCATCCCATCCTTACTTGTATATTTCTATTTTTTTTCACCATATATGATATAACTGCACAAATTTATTTGGTAGTTTAGTCCTAGCCTCGTCACCACTTCGCCAGGGTTAGGCTACATTCTTACCAGCACATGGGGTTAGTTGTACTTATACTACACTTGGCATGATGTGTAGACCCTGGAGTAGTAGCATTTAGACCTTAGCTTGGTGGATGCCTTCAGTCTAGTGGGGATTTCGAGGTAGTCCTGTAGGCGTCCGCAGGCCCTAGCATCTCCCTCTATCCCGTTATCTTGTTTCTTTACATATTTCATAAACAATATATTATTTATTTTCAAGACCTTGATTGTAGTAACTCTAGACAGTCTGTGAAACATGACACCGGTTTTAGGTAAATTTTGTTTAAGATGTTGTGTTGGATATACATTCGAAGGGTTTTATTGATTCTTCCACTCGTTTAAAACTTTGTGTTTATAAGCTATTGTTTCATAATTGTAAAGGATTATCAAAAAAGGGAAAAAGATAATTTATTCAACTAATTGTCTTGCCTAGCTTCCATTAGTAGGCCCCATCATGACTCCCAAACGTGGGAAATCCGGGTCATGAAAAGTTGGTATTAGCAGGTTACATGGGTCTCACAATTCACTGACAAGCTTAGTAGAGTCTAAGGGATCGGTACAGAGATGTTTGTGTTTATCCCGTAGAGGCTATAGAGTTAGAAAAAATTTTACATTTATTCTTTCCTGTGGTGCAGTTTGGTTCCTCAATGCTAATTGAATTTCTACTATGTTGTTTCGCAGATGGCGAGAACACGTGCTTACTCATCCCCCGATTAGCAGCTTGAGCCCCCAGTAACAGCTCCCACCACGGGCAGAGGGCGAGGTCGAGGCTGTTCTAGAGGTCCAGCTAGGGGCAGTGCAGAGCCCAGAACAGCAACACCAGCGGCGGAGCCTCAGGTTGACTTTGATGATGAGGTTCTGGCCCACGCAGTTTCAGTAGGCCCTTCTCAAGCCCCAGAGAGGTTTATTGATACCCCAACACTCTAGGATGCTCTGATCCATCTAGTGGGCCTTATTGAGAGTGTCACTTAGGCAGTCTTGCTTCCTATAGCACCAGCCGTCTCTCGGGCTGGAGGAGGAGCCCAAACAGCTACTCGCACTCCAGAGCAGATGGCTCCCCAATTTTAGACTCCAGTAGCTTATCTTGTTAGAGTAGTTTAGCAAGGTGTGGTAGCTCGGACCGATGATGGAGCAGTTATGTCTGCCGATACTTTCTGGAGATTGGGAAGATTCACCAAGCTCTTCACTACTACTTTTAGTGATACATCTTGTAATGATCCCCAAGATTCTCTAGACAACTATCATGAGGTTTTTAGGAGCATAGGGATAGTGGAGACAAATGGGGTCGACGTTCCTACTTTTCGCTTGTCTGGATCCACCGAGACATGGTAGAGAGATTATTGATTGGCTAGACGAACCGGATTACCATCTATGACTTCGGAGTAGTTTAATCAGCTATCTTGGAGAAGTTTTTCCCTATCACTCAGAAAGAAGTCTATAGGCTGTTTGAGCGTCTCCAGTAGGGTTATATGACGGTCACCTCATACGAGACCAGATTCATCGACTTGGCCTGCCATGCTCTAATCATACACATCACACAGAGAGAGGATGAGGAGGTTCATTGACGGACTTATCTAGCCTATTTGAATTCAAAGGGATAAGGAGACAGGTAGCGAGATTTCTTTTCAGGAAGTGGTCAATGTGGCCTTGAGTGTTGAGATGGCTCTATTGCAGGGGAGTGGTCAAGTTTTTGACAAGAAGCCTCCTCATTAAGGCAGATTTGGTGGTGTCTCGTCTACAGGGAGGGATTCGTATGGTAGGGGCCATCCTCCTAGGACTTTTCAGTTAGCACTTTAAGTTTCTTACGGTACTTCAGGTAGCCGTGGTTCTCATATACAGTATTATAATCAGCAGCCATACAGTGCACCACTAGCTCCCATGAGTGCACCGCCACTTTAGAGTTTTTAGGGTGGTCATTCAGGCTGCCAGGGTCTGTCTCAGTTTCCTCAACAATAGCTCTTAGGTGGATGCTTTGAGTGTGGTGAGTATGGTCATATCCGGAGGGTTGGTCTGAGATTAGTGGGCATTCAATTGCAACAGTAGGGTTCCTGTGCCATGGTTCAGGTGCCGGATGTTCCATCGCTCGCTCCGCCAGCTAGGGGTAGGGTTAGAGGTGTTAGAGGTAGAGGTAGAGGTACCAGAGGTGGAGGTCATGCCGCTAGAGGTAGAGGCCAGCCAGCAATAGGCCGTCCCAGAGATGTAGTTCAAAGTGAATGGGCCCAGCCCCGATGTTACGCTCTTCCAGCCACGCTTGAGGCTGAGGCTTCCGATGTAGTTATCACATGTATTGTTCTAGTTTGTAGCAAAGATGCTTCAGTTCTATTTGATCCAACGTCTATATACTCCAATGAGTCATTTTATTTTGCACCCGTATCTGGTCATGTCTAGTGATTCTTTGAGTGCTCTCATATTTGTGTCCACACAGGTGGGTGATTCTATTATGGTAGATCAATTCCATCATTCGTGTATAGTTCTGATTGGGGGTCTTAAGACTCGTGCCTATTTGTTACTTCTGGACATGGTCGATTTTGATATTATTTTGGGTATGGACTGTTTATCACCTTACCACACTATCTTGGAATGTCATGCCAAGACTGTGACCTTAGCCTTGTCGGGTTTATCTCAGAGAGGGACATTTGGTCATTCTACCTTAGTGTTATCTCATATATGAAGGCTCGACATATAATTGATAAGGGGTATTTGGCCTATTTGGCATATGTTCATGATTCTAGTGCCGAGGTTCCTTCTATTGATTATGTGCCTACTGTTCACGAGTTTCTTGAGGTATTTCCCTAAGACCTGTCGGGTATGCCACCCGACATAGATATTGACTTCTGCATTGATTTGGCTCCGGGGCACCCATCCCATTTCTATTTTGTTGTATCGTATGTCCTCACAAATTTGAAAGAGTTAAAGGAGCAGTTGCAAAACTATCTTGAAAAGGGTTTCGTTAGGCCTAGTTTTTTGCCTTGGGGTGCACCGGTGGTGTTTTTTAAGAAAAAAGGACGGATCAATGAGAATGTATACATATTACGGGTAATTGAACAATGTTAAAATCGATAATAAGTATTTATTTCCAAGGATTGATGATTTGTTTGATCACCTTCTGGGTGCCAAGGTATTTTCAAAGATTGACTTGAGATCTGGCTACCATCAGTTGAGGATTAGGGAATCCGATGTCCCTAAGACAGCTGTCCGCACTTGGTACATGCATTATATGTTCTTTGTGATGTAATTCGGGTTGACAAATGCCCTGATAGCTTTTATTGATTTGATGAACCGGGTGTTCATGTCCAACTTGGATTTGTTCGTGATAGTCTTCATTAATGATATCTTGATATATTCCTTCGGCCAGGAGGAGCACGAGCAACATTTGAGAGTGGTTCTTCAGATTTCATGAGACATTCTGTTACATGCCAAGTTTTCAAAATACGAGTTCTTGTTGGGGTTAGTTGCCTTCTTGGGGCATGTTGTTGCTGATAAGGGTATTCAGGTAAATTTGAAGAAGATAGAGCCAGTCGAGAACTAGCCTAGACCAATATCAGCTACAGAGATAGAGTTTCTTGGGATCAACATGCTATTATCGTCGGCTTGTGGATGGGATTTTATCTATTGCAACCCTGATGACTAGGTTGACCCAGAAGGGTGCCCAGTTCTGGTGGTCGGACGAGTGTGAGGCGATCTTTCAGAAGCTCAAGTCAGGTTTGACTATGGCTCTAGTGTTGGTTTTTCCCACAGGTTTAGGGCCTTATGTAGTTTATGTGATGCATCTTGTATTGGACATTGGTGCGATGTTGATGCAGGATGGCAAGGTCATTGCCTATGCTTCGCGAGAATTAAAGATTCATGAAAAGAACTATCTAGTTCATGATTTAGAGTTAGTAACCATTGTTCACGCATTGAAGATTTGGAGGAATTATCTTTATGGTGTGTCATGCGAGGTGTTCACAGATTAGAAGAGTCTGCAGTACTTGTTCCAGCAGAAATAGCTAAATTTGAGGTAGAAAAGGTGGTTGGAGCTGTTGATAGACTATGATATCACCATCTTATATCATCCGAGAAAGGCCAATATGGTGGCTGATGCTTTGAGTAGGAAGTCACCTAGTATGGGCAGTCTTTCTTATATTCCAGTCGGGGAGAGACCATTTTCTTTGGATGTTCATGCTTTGGCCAATCAGTTCGTGAGGTTGGATGTTTCTAAGCCCAGCCTAGTGTTAGCTTGCAAAGTCGCTCGTTCTTAATAATTGGAGCGTATCAAAAATTGATAGTATGATGATCCTTATTTGTGTGTCCATTGGGACATGGTGCAGCACAGAGGTGCCAAGCAAGTTATCTTAGAAAATGATGGAGTTCTGAGGCTGCAGGGTCGAGTTTGTGTGCCAAATGTGGATGGGCTGTGGGAGTTGATTTTAGAAGAGGCACATTGTTCCTGGTACTCTATTCATCCTGTCGCCACGAAGATGTATTAGGATTTGCTACAACGTTATTGGTGGAGGAGGATGAAGAAGGACATTGTTGCATATGTGGCACAGTGTTTTAATTACCACAAGGATAAGTACGATCATCAGAGGCCCACTGGTTTGTTCCAGTAGATTGAGATTCCTGAGTTGAAGTGGGAGCGTATCATAAAGGATTTCGTTGTTGGACTCCCGCAGACTCAGAGGAAGTTCAATGCACTATGGATTATTGTTGTCGGCTGACTAGGTCAGTACATTTCATTCCTGCGGCAATCTCCTATTCTTCTGAGAGGTTAACTGAGATCTATATCTGGGAGATTGTTCTTCTTCACGGTATGCTCATGTCTATCATTTCGGTTTGAGTTAATTAGTTTATCTAACATTTCTGGTGAGCAGTTCGGCGAGAGTTGGGAACATGAGTTAAGTTGAGCTTTTAATCTTCAGACGGACATGCAGTCCCAACGGACAATTCAGATTTTAGAGGATATGCTCTGAGCTTGTGTCATTGACTTTTGAGGGTCGTGGGATCAATTTTTGCCTTGGCAGAGTTTGCCTACAAAAACAATTAACCGTCGAGTATCTAAATAGATCCTTACGAGGCTTTGTATAGTAGGCGGTGTCGGTTTCCGGTTGTATGGTTGGACCCGTGAGAGGCTCGGTTGTTCGGTCCAGATATATACTGGATGCCTTGGACAAGGTCAGGATACTTTAGGATAGGCTTCATACAGCTTAGTTTAGGCAAAAGAGTTATACCGACCATAAGGTTTGTGATGTGGCATTCATGGTTGGCGAGCGGGTGTTGCTTCGAGTGTCACCTATAAAGGGAGTGATGAGATTTGTAAAGAAGGGAAATCTTACCCCTAGGTTCATCAGCCTATTTGAGATTCTTGATCAAGTGGGAAAGGTGGCTTATAGACTTGCGTTGCCGCCTAGCTCATTATCCGTGCATCCAATGTTTTATGTGTCCAATGATTTAGAAGTATCACGATGATCCATCCCACATGTTAGATTTTAGCACTGTTTAGTTTGACAAGGACTTGTCATATGAGGAGGATCCTGTAGCTATTCTAAACTGGCAGGTTTTTCAGTTGATATCAAAGAATTTCCCTTTTATCGTGTTCGGTGGAGAGGTCAGCCTGCTGAGGCATTGACCTAGGAGTCTGAGTTCAATAAGAGGAGCTGTTATCCCTATCTTTTCCCAGACATAAGTACTTCCTTCTTATGTCCATTCAAGGATGAACTGTTGTTTTATAGGTGGAGAATGTGATGACCCAAAAGGTTATCACTTGTTTTTTAAAAAATAAACTAAATAAATGTCATATTCCAAGGCCATAAAAACTTCTTTCTGTCTCACCTTGATTCGTGTGTACAAGCCAAGCATGTAGCCGGAAGGCCATTATGTGAAAATCTTTTAAAAAAAAAGGATAGATTTCCCTTTATAATGAATTTATGTTGACTTTGGTCAATAATTTTGTGCAAATAGAACCGAACCCATGATTTGAAGGTCTCGAAAGGTTCATAGTAAAATATGGGACTTAGGCGCATGCCCAAAATCAAATTCCGAGGTCCCAAGCTCGAGAAATGGATTTTTGAAGAAAATTTCTTTCTGAAATAATTATGAGTTTTTAGAAATGAAATTTGTTTGAAATTTGATAGTATATGGCCCCCATTCTGGTTCCAGAGTCTACTACAAGTCTTTTATGTGATTTTAAGTTGAGTCTGTGAAGTTTAGTAAGAAACGGACTTGAAATGATGTGAATTAGACCTTATTTGAGAAAATTGGAAAATTTGACGTGCTTAAGTGATTTCATGATTTTGATGCTAAATTCATAGTTGTTGATGTTATTTTGATGATTTTAATGCATGCGCAAGTCCATGTGATATTTTTAGGTTGGTGTGCATATTTGGTTTGGAGCCCCAAGGGCTCGAGTGATTTTTGGATAGGCCGCGGAGTAACATTTGGACTTAGGATGTTGCAGATTTTAACTGGTATATTTAAAGCCTAAATGCGAAGTGTGGCTCGCAAATGCGATCTCGCAAATGCAAAAGAGCCCAGGCCAGCATTACCTCACAAATGCGAGATACTCGTCGATAATGTGATACCTCTAGTTATAGCCATTGGTCGCAAATGTGATACCACCTTCTCAAATGTGAGTTCACAATTGCAAACATAAGATCGCAAATGCAAAGGTTGCAGGTTCTTTAGGTGTTCACAATTCCGAACCTTGGTTGCAATAGCGACATCTGCGACCTACAACTTTATAACTTATTCGAAAATCTTCTATTTTTCAAACCATTTCAAAACCAAAAAACTCTTGGGAGATTTTTGAAAGACAACTTATCTTCCAAATCGATTGTAAGTCAATTCTAACTCGTTTTATTCAATCTTTAACATCTTTTCACATGATTTCAACTTAAAATCAATTATTTTCGTTGGAGAAAATGGGTGTTTTGTATAAAACCTAGGTTTCTCAAATTTTGTGGATTTGGACCTCGATTTAATTTCTGATTCCAAAACAAATTATACATTTGGATTCGTGGGGGAATTGGTAATCGGGTTTGTTTCGAACCTCAGGTTTTGACCATGTGGATCCGGGGGCTATTTTTGACGTTTTGGGAAAAACTTTAGAAAACCTATTTTTATGCAGTGGAATTTATTAATTTAGCATTTATTTATATATTTATGTAACTTGTGGCTAGAGACGAGAAAATTCGTGGTGGAATCAAGAGGTAAAACGATAGTTGAGGCTTGAATTATATTCTAGGCATTGAGGTATGTGTTTAGTCTAACCTTAGATTGAGGGATTAGGAGTCGTGTCCTATTTTCTATGTGTTATTTTTTGAGTACGACGTATAGGCATAGTGATGAGTATCTATACATTGGTTTCAAGCATGCCCGTGAGTCTTAAATTGAAATCGTTGTGTTCTTAGAAAATACAACGAATGCCTAAGTTGTTAATTCTCTGTGTTGATCAAGAATTATGATTTTTTTAGTGGAAATTGCTTATGGTTGGGTATTGGTCTTAGTTGAGGTTTATTTTGTGAAGTTAAATCTTAGAACATGTTTTGTTATAGCTGATTGCCATGCCGGGACGTATTTACTTATTCTGTTGAATCCCTTGCCGGGATAGTCTCGTTTTCTTTATTGTTCCCTTGTTGGGACTCTTTCTTTTTTGGTGTTGAACTATCTATTGGGAAACCATTGTTTCACGCCGCAACAATATTATATTTGAATTGGGTTACCCGCCGGAACAATATTATATTTGGGTTGGGTTGCATGCCATAATTATATTATATTTGGATTGGGTTGCAAGCCGCAATAAGATCATTACTGGATTGGGTTGCACGCAGCAACAATGATAAATGATATGGATCCGGTTGCATGCCACAATAATGATAAATGATATGGATCAGGTTGTACGCCGCAACAATGAACGATAAATATTTTTTTGATTAGTTACAGTTTCCTTATTCTTTCTGCCGCGAATCTTAAATTGTACTTTATGATTTTCTCCATGTTAAATGATATTTCTCCCCGACATGTCCCCCTCATATCCTTACTTGTATATTTATGTTTTTATTTTCTACTGTATATGATATAACTGCACCGGGTTATTTTGTGGTCTAATGCTTGCCTCGTCACTGTTTTGCTAGGGTTAGGCTAGACATTTACTAACACATGGGATCGATTATGCTGATACTACACTCTGGACTGTGTAGAGATCCCCGAGCAGTATCATTCAGACCTTAGCTTGGGTGACTACCTTCAGTCCAGTCAGAGATTCCGATGTCGTCCTGCAGGTGTCCGTAGACCCTGGCGCCTCCATCTACCCCATCATCCTGTTTCATTTACATATTTCAGAAACAATGTATTATTTATTTTTTAGACCTTGTTTGTTGTAACTCTAGATTGTCTGTGAAGTTTGACACTAGTTCTTGGTAGATTTTATTTATGATGTTGCATTGGATATACATTCTAAGGTTTTATTGATTCTTCAGCTTGTTTAAAACTTCGTCACTTATAAGCTATTGTTTCATTAAAAGGCGAAAAAAGACGAAAAAAGATAATTTTTTCAACCAGTTGGCTTGCCTAGATTCTATTTGTAGGCACTATCATGACTCCATATGGTGGGAAATACGGGTCTTGACACTCCCTATTTTTATAAGTAGTTGATTTCTAGACTATTCACTCTTGTTATATTTCAAAATCGTTGTAGTATTTGCTCATGACCTAGTGACACCTAAGGTCGGGCTTTTATTTTAGTATTTTGGTTTTGAATTTATCCTTTTTTTGGTAATATCGGTACGAAAAAGGATGTTAATTAAACTTTAAGTGAAATGTTGAATTAGTTAGGGAATGTGTCGGCTGGCCTAGTTCCATGATATACGCCATAACGACGGAGTTAGTTTTGGGGTCATGACATATGGAATGAGTGTGAGGTGGGGATTGTGGGTTAAGGATTTGCGGTTGTTTGGGGTTATGCTGCCGGTGATGGTTTCAGGTGGCGGCTCTTGAGAGAGATTAGGGAATGAGGGGATCTCTAGGGTTTGAAGGGGAAGGGGGTTCTTTTGGACATGTATATAGCAATGGGAAGTGGAAAGCGATTTCAGTGCCGTAGGATCACAGGCAATCAGTGGTTGAGATCGATCAGAGACAAAAAAAAAGTCGTTTTATTTAAAAGGGGAGATGGATTGGGTATTTGAATGGGATGGACTAGGTATTGGGGTAAAAAATCGGCCCAGAGCTGGACCAAATTCGATTCTTAAGATTAAAGATTCTCTCACTCTTTACTCCAGTTTAAAATATAGCCATTTGATTCTAATTGAAGCTATTTTGCATATTTGACCAACTAATTTAATCTAACTTATGTCCTAACAAACAAATTAACTAATTGACCTAAAATGCAGTAAATAAGAGTAATTAAACGTACTATTTGTTTTTGTGATTTTCATATTTTAATGGATGCAAATAATCATTTAAGGCAATTAAGATCTAAAAATGTAAAGGTTAAAATATAAAAATATTTTTTTTAATTTATGATTTTAAAAAGTTACTGAAAATGCACCGACATCAATTTACGCAATAAGAAATCAAAATAAAAATTCTAGAAAAATTATTAAAGTTATTTTTTAATCTTTTAGGAGTAATTTTCATATCGGGCAAAATTATGTGCTCGCAGCTACCCTTCTATGCTTGAAAATATGAAGAGTTTTTTGACAAAGATAATGTGAACAATTATGAATAATATTTTCCCTTATGATACTCAATGGGAAGCATTTTGAACAAATTTGACCAAACCTTACTTCGGAGGTTGCTTGCATATCCTTTTCTATAAAGAAATTAGGTTAGTATAGTTCTAGAAATTTTGTAGCTGGGACAAGTGAGATGCTGTGATTTTAATGCTTTTACAGCTGTTGCTATTTGTTGAACTGCTTGTTATACCAAAATCAAAATCAAGAAAGACTAAACAAAACCTATTAGCTATGAGTTACAATATTCCTTTCTATAAGTCTTCTGAAACTTGATTTTGAGTCTTGGCTGATTCTTCAAGTAGACTACGATCTAAACATTGATGCTTTCTGGCTGTAGGTGTTAGTTCATTCTTCTACAGCTTCTTGTGATCAAAAGGGGAAATGTAATAATCGTGACTTCAGTCATATCTCTAGAAGTCCACACCCTTTCAACCACTTCTGCATTATGGATTCATTTATTTTATCTTTTCACTTCTTTATTTTGGATTGTGACTTCTTTTTTTTGGTCATCTCGATCCCTATGCCTCAAGGTAAAATCTACTTAAGCACCAAAACAAACAAACGAATAAAATTTTCTGTCCCAATTTTTACTATAAAAAGTTTGTAAGTTATTTATAACAAACTCTATACTTCTTCATTATTGAAAGAAATGAAAGGTAGAAATTGGTATACCCTAGAAAACATGATTCTTCGGGGATGGTGTAGCCTGATTGACAAAATGGTGTCTCAACTAAGAGTTGGTACACCTTAAGTTGAAAAACACATCTAGAGATTAGTGTACCCTATACTTGTAAGGAGATTAGTAAGTGGAGATCCTATATATCAAATAACATTAACTAGGGAGCGGCGACGGACAAACACAAAACTGGTGTATAAAACATGCTCACTAGTCAAAAATAGTATAGTATTTAATCGTCTCCACATGGATTAGTTTCATAGTGTCCTACTAAATCTTTAGCTTAACACTATCAGGAAAATAAACCTTTTGATTGATGCTATTATCAACTATAAATAAAACTAATATTATCAACTGTAGGAAACTAATGACACCCTAATAATTAGTAACAATGATGGATCATCAATGCGAGAAATAAGGGTGATGACAATATGTGTGATAAACTAGTGTTTCGGGCAACTCTGTGGAAACATCAATCTTAAGTTTTGCTAACTCTTTCGATTTCAACAAGTGATTAGGCCACTTCAGGGTCAAAATTCTTCTTCCTTTAATTAGCCTAACAACAGGTCCTATGAACATATGCACTAAAATATTGAATGAACAACCATTCAAAGAACACCTCTCGGTTATTCTTCTGAACTAGATTAATCGATAACTCTTAAAGATCTTTCAATTACCTATAAAAGACGCAAATTAAACCCAAATAAGATGGTACAGTGCAAATAGCAACTACAATTCTCTTTCGATAAAAGTAAAACTAAAATAAGCCTTGCAATATAATTAGTAACTCATTTAATAAAGTTGGGAAATTAACAAAGAGTAACACCCAAAAAAAAGTAGATTCACACTATCTATCAATAACCCTACGGTGAATTAATTTATAACCGAGAAACTATTCATAGCAATAGTATTAGAAGAACAAGAATACATTACAAATCACAATTTCAAATAAACTCGTATTGAGTGAATTAGATCAAGTATCTTGCTTTCCCGTTGCTTTTGTCCTTCCTCTCCCTTCTAAGTTGCTCTCAAAATCTGGAATACCATCTTTTTAGATGAGTTGGGCTCAATATAGGTGAATAGATGTCGCCTCCAAATTTACAAAATTAGCCCTAGGAAAATTTTCGGACAAACATGCGCGGCCGCGCGCCTGGGTAGGTGATCGCGCATGTGGATGTGCAATTTGGCCAGTTTCTACTTGTCATGTGCGACCAATGCATGGCCGCACACTTGGGTAACTTTTTGATCTCTTCTTTGTTCTTCGTTTTGATGCGCCAACATTATTTGATCCTTGAACATAACCCCAAATTATTCCATAAGCTTTTACTTAGCCTTCAAAGATCCATACTAGCTCGAAAACGCTCCCTAACCTCATTGTAGCTCGAGATCACTCCTGCAAAGCATAAAATACGCAATCCATGCGAATTAATACCATTTAAAACTCAATCATTACTAAAGTTCAGCGAGTTATAGTGGAATTAGTGGCCAAATACATAATTATAGCCTCCCATCAACACCTCACACTGAAATCAATTTTCGTCCCCTAGCAATCCTACTATACTTCACCTAAATATGCCTCTTTTCAACAACACTCTAGACACATCACACCAAGCCTCTTTGAAACAAATTAAGTGCAATATTTTGACCTCTTAACCTCAAAGTTTGACTCGACAGCACAACGCATTATCTATAATCAATTCACTTTCTCTAACATATAGGTCAATAACATTGCCTTTCCTTAATTTACAATAAAAGAGAGTAGTTCCAGACAAAATAAAAGTTAAGAGCAATTAGGAACTCATGATAGAAAGAATTCACTCACTCTCAGAACTAACATTCATACCAAAAAATATGAATTATAGGCTTTCCCGTAGTGTACTACTTTACTAATTGAGCTCATTCAGTCAAGGAACAAGTAGGACTTCAACTGGTTTTAATGTAGGTTGCGTGGATATATTTAGATAAAAGAGTGACCGCACCTCCCTAAGAACTTTAATACAGAGACTTTAACATTTAAAACCTTGTACTTATGTAAAACCAAAACCCAACCTTCACACCAATATACATCAACTACCAAATTATTTAAGCACAGTTAAATCAAGAGTCACCACTATCAAAGAATATTCTTCACAAGCATACGATTAATATTTTTTCTTTCTTCTCTTATTCAATTCAAACGGCTCACACTTTTTCAAAACATTACACTTTTCTCCTTATTTCATTAGTTCCACTCAAACGCCCAACCACCCATCACATTAACTTTTACACAGTTCATAATAAATTCAAGTGCTCACAAGATGTACAATGTTCAAATAGATTGTCAATTCAAATAACTAGGTAAGGCTTATA
Source organism: Nicotiana benthamiana (assembly GCA_034376525.1). Lineage (NCBI taxonomy): Eukaryota > Viridiplantae > Streptophyta > Magnoliopsida > Solanales > Solanaceae > Nicotiana > Nicotiana benthamiana. The sequence goes on from CM067326.1 coordinate 6,492,528, forward strand.
ATGTGGTTGCCAAAGAAATAGGTTAATAGGTTCAAACGGGTTAACGAAGATACATAACAATTAAGTGGGCAAAAGCTTATAACTGGCTCAACAAAATAATGCCTATATCACTTCCTAGACTAAATAAAACTACTATTTTGCTTTACAAACACACGGGAAAAGTTCTAGACATCAAGTGCATTGCACAAAATAACACAAAGCTCACAAACACATGGCACATAATTCACTCAAGATTGGACTCATCAAGATACTCTAGTAAAAGCAGTTAAGCAAAGTTAAGATCTTATAAATTACGGTACTTATACAAGAGTGAAAGACTGATCCTAAACGTCACAATCAGAGCACTAATTATTCTCAAGGCATGATCAAGTCAAGAGATATTGCCTTTTATTCAACTCATAGCGCAAGGTTTCCCTAATCCTAAAGAAAACAAAAGCTAACTACACCCAGTTAAAACAAAACCCTTCGAAAAGAACCGCAACACAAAGAAAGAACAAGGGGGAATAAATACAGTACCTAACAAAAGAAAATAGTTTTGATATTTTTCTTTAAAATTAAATCCTTCAAGAAACCTGAATAATAGATATCCATCACCGAGAAAAGACGAAAATTTTAAATTTAATTTTTTTTTTATTTAGCTGCTACCCCACACTTTAAATGGTGGAATGTCCCCATGTCACACACAAAAAAATGCAAGTTAAAAAAACATTCCTGATTTAGTCTGTGTCAAAGATAGTGACGGGGTCTATATGGCAAGCCCGACCAAGTGCATGCAGCCATGCTATGATCATTCTCTCAAAGTTTGCATTTTGTGTGGCAAGGGCATCCACTCGAGCTCCCAAGTTTATGATAGAGGCAGACATCCCTGCCATCCCCTGCTTTCAAGCACTCATTCTTCTCTCCCATATGCTACATGAGGTTCCCCCAATAGCATGCTTATGCGGCAAGGAGGTAGCAACATCTTCATCTTGCACCTTATTGCCATCATCGGGCGCATCAAACTCATCCTTAGCTACCTGTACAAGCCCAGTAAGGTCCTTCACAATTAATACTTTATCATCATAAATTTCTTTTCACCTTTTTGACTTACCCATCCATGTTCCTGCTTTTCGGTACACGTGCTTCACGGAATAACCGAGTGATGAATGATGGAAAAAATAAACCATAACTATATACAAGACAGCCAATGAATATCACGCCGTGAATAACCTTAGCCATATCAAGGTTATGGCCATTGATAAAGCACCAGATTAGTGCGGCTTGGGCACAATTCACCTCAGTGGTGTTTGAGGAAGGCACCAAGCGGCTATTTATGATATGGAGCCTGCACTTCCCTTCAAAGGTGAGCGATGACAAATGAAACTTTTGCCGCGAGTTAGCCACATTACCTCCTTGTTTGTCACACAAATGGTTCAAAAAAATAGTTCCCATATGGGTGGTTCTTTGCTATACGTGTCATAATAGTCTGCTATTTTCAGATTTACACCAAACATTAGCGAACGGTAGGCCCTTCGAATGGCCTCTATGGATATGTCCACACTCTTCTTTTGAGCTATGCAGACATGGTTGACATTTTTCGGTAAGTTTGCATAAAACTCCTAAATAATTATTAAGTTGGCCTCTTCATGTTCCTTAAAAGATATCCCCAACCCTCGCTTGACCAATTCATAATACATAGTGGGACAATCATTATGGAGGGATCTCATATCAATTGTCCTCTCCAGTATGGGTTTCTTTCTTTCCTTAAAACATAATCATTCCTGGGCAGCACTAGAGACGAGTATTGTACGGCCGAACAGTAGCAGAAGCACGTGATCGGGATGAGCCAACATGACCACTTAAGGAAGCACCTGTGGTTTTTAATTTCCTAGACAGCATTATAATATATATAACAATTACCAAATATTAGCTGAAGGCATAATTTATGAACCAAGAGAGATTACTTAGACTTCACCAACACACTTGGTTACAATATTGCTCTCAAACTCTTTGTGACATTTATACAAACACCTGATATGCATAGTTCTACTGAACCCCTAAACAAAATAATTTTTAGCCCTAATTAGATGAATTATACACCAATGTCACGCCAAACTATACATGGTGAAATTCAACTCCTGCCTAATAAGAAAATAAATATAACTAGAATGAAAGAACTAATAAAAATATACTATAACACAAGAAAAAGAAAAAAAGAATAAACTAAACTAAGAGGGAGAAAACAACTCACTTACTTGAGGAAAAGCGTGTAAGGATATGGGGAAAGGAATAAATGGAAGAGGGTACTGCAATTAAGTGTAGGATTGGAGGCTTAAGAGAGGAGATGATAGAAGGGGGTAGGATAAGGGTTGTTTAGAACAAGGAAAAACATGGGATTTTTAAATTTGGGGTGTTTAAAAAAATTGGGGGGCGGGGTATGAAATTGGGGTATTTTAGAAGGAGGGGGTGGTCATAAAATGCTTTCCCATATGTACGGTCAGTGCACGGCGGCATACGTTTTTGAACATTCACGTCATGTGCCTTCTTATACTTGCTAAACCATAGTATACACTAATTTATATCTATTCTATTCTTGGGGGGGCATCCAAAATTTAACTAAATAAGCAAAAATCGCTCACCTATGTGCGGTGAGTGCATGGTCAGGAATGTGAGGCAGTGTAAGGATAAAAATGTGTGGCCATAGGCGTGGTCAATGCACAGTCACGCTCGTGGGGTAGTGGGGGGTCTTAAAATGCCTGTCCAGTACAGTCAGTGCGCGGTCACGTACGTTTTTTTTAACTTTTACGACATGTGCCTTCTTGTACCTACTACACCATTGTATACACTAGTTTCTATCTATTCTATGTTGTGAACAAAATTGAATTGGAAAAAAAAAAACTCTAACTAGCAGATGGGTTATAGTGGTAGTTATGATTTATAGCCAACAGCTTGATTCAACTGGGAATCATCAATTGATTTTAATGCTAGAGGATTTCTGTGCAAATCCCATAATGAGTTGCAGTTTTAATCTATGCCCATTTACTTTGAAGCTTTTTGTTCTATCTTGATTCCTTCTTACTCATCATGTATTTCAACGCTGAATGATTAGTGTGTTCACGTTACTTCCCACAAGATATGATCTAAACTTGTTAAAATCAAAGACCCCAATAAAAAAACTCCTTCTCAGTAGCGGCATAATTTTCTTAAGCATCATTCAATGTCCTACTTGCATAGTAGATGGGACTAAATATTTTATCTTCTCGTTGTCCTAGAATTGCTCCCACACCTACATCACTAGCATCACACACTGTCTCAAATGGCTGGATCCAATTAGGTGTCACCATAATAGGATCACTAACAAGCTTTTCCTTTATTAGTTCGAATGCTCTTAAGTACCCCACATTGAAAATAAACTTGGCATCTTTCGCTAGTAATGCTGTTAACGGCTTGGTAATGCTGGAAAAGCTGTTGATGAACCTACTATAGAACTCAGCATGTCCCAAGAAGCTTCTTATTCTCTTCATCGAAGTTGGGGGATGGAGTCTAGAAATAATATCAACCTTAGCTCTGTCGACTTCTATTCAATGAGCAATTACTTTTTGGCCCAGGACAATTCTCTCTTTCACCATGAAGTGGCACATCTCCCAGTTAAGAGCCAAGTGAGTGGCTTCACAACATTCAAGCACGAGCGTTAAATTTATCAAGCAATCCTAAAAGTCATCATCAAGAAGGGTTAAATAATCCATGAACAACTCTAGACACTTCCTATTTAAATTGGAAAATATAGAAATCATGCACCTCTGAAAAGTGGCAGATGCATTACATAGCCCAAACGGCATCCTCCTGTACACAAAAATACCTGATAGGCAAATGAATGTGGTCTTCTCAACATCTCATGGCACAGTGGGGTATCTGATTGTTGCCAGAATATCCATCCATAAAGTAGTAGAATTTGGGGCTTGTCCAGCCACCTTCTCGAGAATTTTATCAATAAAAGTGAGTGGGAAGTAGTCTTTCGTTGTTGCATCATTCAAATTTCTATAGTCGATGCATATTCTCCATCTAGTGACTGTGCTTGTATGGATTAACTCATTGTCTTCTTTTTTTAGCATTGTCATTCACCCTTCTTTGGTACACCTTGTAGTGGACAAATCCACTAACAGTCAGAGATGGGGAATATCACTCCCGCTTCTAGCAATTTGATAATCTCTCTGTGCACTACCTCCTCCAGGTTCTTGTTCACATGAGCCATAGTCAATTGCTTGATGTCCTTACTTATAGATGTAATTTGGGTCTGCATTGCTAGAGAAGATTCTACTTAGTACACCCCTACTGATTTTCTCCAATCTCATTGGTCTGTGGACCATTTATCTGCATCTTCAGATAGTTCATTCAAAAGAGTATCAATCTCTTCCGGAGTTTTCTTTATCAAAGGACCGACAACTGCACAATGAAGCAATCTCTTTAATGACAGGTTTAGCCAAACCCAAAAGTCTTGATGTTGCATCCCTTACTCCAATCCATTGTGAGGGCACCTATATAACAACTCCTTGAATCTTTCACATGACTCAAACACTATCTCTTCTTCACCTTGGCTGAAATTGTGAATCTCCTTCCTTGTTCTTCCAGTCTTAGTGGCCGAGAAGTATTTTTCCAAAAATTTATCATCTCATCCCAAGTATGAATTGATCCAGACTTCTTAACCACTAATTTGCATTATTCTTCAGTAAGAATAGGCAAGATCTAAGGTATATAGCATCATGTGATGCTCTGTTGTAGCGGAATATGTTTATAATGTCATCAAAGTCCATCAGATGGTTGTTGGGATCTTTATTGGGTTTGCCCCTAAAAATGCAATTGTTATGAATGGTTTGGATGACTCCTTGTTTGAGTTCACAATTATTTGCATTGATGGGTGGGGCCTCGTACTAGAATTTTGTTGGTTGTAGACCGGTCTAGCCTAATTTTCTTGTGATTTTCCAAGCCTAGGAACTGCATTTCAAATATATCCTTGATAATTCAGTTGGAATTGAGTCTTCGATCCCCATCAAACGTTTCATCCGTAATTTTGCAAGATGCTTCGGCCGCTAACCGTGCTTCCAATTGCTGAGTCGCCTCTATGGTAGGTAGGTCTACTATATATTCGTTGTTCACCATTATATCGTGAGTTGAAGCGTGATCTAATAACAATCCACTCGATCATTTCTCTCCTTTCAGCTGCCTCAGGCGTTTTTCTAACTTTTGGTCGTATGGCACCACGTCCTTTGAAGTGGATTGAGTCATACACCACTGAACATAACATGTTCCCTACACACATATGAGAAGAACGTTAAAATGTAAAATAAGATAAAGTTGTTTCTTAGTTAGCGCTGAAATTAATTTAAACACTATTATTTGCTAACCCCAAGCTGTGACGCCATAATTTGACGAGTGCGGAATGGTGTATAAAATGTAGGCTCGTTAGTCAAAGATAGTACAGTATTTAATTGTCTCCATAGGGATTGGTTATAGTAACGTCCTATTAAATCTTTAGCACAATACTATCCAGGATAATAAACCTTTTGATTGATGTTATTATCGGCTATAAATAAAACTAATGTTATCAACTGTAGAAAACTAATGACACCCTAATTATTAGCAAGAACGATGGATTATCAATGCAAAAAATAAGTGTGATGAAATGATGAGTGATCAACTAGTGTTTCGGGCAATGTTAAAATCACTCTTAACTTCTGTTAACTTTTTCGATTTCAACAGATGATTAGGACACGTTAGGGGTTCAAATTCCTCTTCTGTATAAATTTGATTCCTTGAATTAGCCTAACAACAGGTTCTATAAATATATACACTAAAATATTTAATGAGCGATCTTTCAAAGAACTCCTCTAAGTTATTCTCCCTAATCGGGTTAATCGATAACTCTTAAAGCTCTTTTGATTACCTACAAGAGAAGTACAATCAACCCAAAGAAGATGGTACAATGCACATAGCACCAAAACTACTTTTTCTATTAAAGTAAAAATACAAAAAGCGTTGTAATTCAATTATTAACTTATTCAATAAATTTGGACAATTAACAACGAGTAACACCCAAAAAAATAGCCAATTTAAAACATCCATCAATAACCCTATGGAGAAATAATCTATAATGGAGAAAATAGGCATAGAAATAGTATTAGAAGAACAAGAAAACATTACAATTCCCAATTTTAAACAAACTTTTGTATTGAGTGAATTGTATCAAATATTTTGATCTCTCGTTGCTTCTGTCATGCTTCTCACTCCTAACTTGCTCTCAAAATCAATAATACCCTCTTTTTAAACGAGCTGGGCTCAATATAAGTCAAGCTAAATTGCCTCTGAATTTACAAAATTTTCCTTGGGAAAATTTTTCTGACAAGCGTGCACGGCCGTGCCCTTTCACTAGTTTCTGTTTTTCATGAATGCCTAGTGCACAACCAGTGCGCAGCAGCGCACATGGCTTCCTGATCTCTTCTTCACTCTTCTTTTTTAGTGCTCTAACATCCTTTGATCCTTCAACATAATCCCAAATTACTCCATAATATTTTACTTAGCCTACAAAGCTTTATACTAGCTCAAAACTTCTCTCTAATCTCATTGTAGCCCAGGATCGCACCTGCGAAGCATAAAATATTACAGTCACTGCAAATTAATATCATTTAATCTCAAAAATTACTAAAGCACAACAAATTAGAGTGCAATTAGTGGCAAAGATACACAATTATAGCCTCCTATCAGAGGCCCTATATTGGAAAAGATGATTAAGGAGTGGAGACGCTATGTCTAAAATAACATCAACTAGGGAATGGAGACTCTATGTTGGAGAAGAGGCTAGGGAATGGAGGTCCTATGTATAAAATAACATCAACTAAGGATTGGAGACCCTATATTGGAAAATATGACTAGGGAGTGGAAACCTATGTCTAAAATTAAATCAACTAGGGAGTGAAGACCCTATGTGTAAAATAACATCATCAAGGGAGTGGAAACCCTATATTGGAAAACACAACTAGGGAGTGGAGACCCTATGTCTAATATAACAACCACTAAGGAGTGGAGACCCTATGTTTGAAAAAATGTCCAAGGAGTGGAGACCCTATGTCTAAAATAACATCAACTGGGGAGTGGAGACCTATGTCTAAGATAACATCAACTAGGGAGTGGAGACCTTATGTCTAAAATAATATCAACTAGGGAATGGAGACCATATGTTGGAAAAGAGACTAGGGTGTGGATTCATATATGCTGAGCGGATTCACAATAAACAAAAGTGATTGAAAAATATTTTTTTTAAAAAGAAAGACCGCTTACTCGTGCGATGTTGGGCATGGTGTCATAGAAAAATGTATGGGGTAGTGGCAGTAAGTTTGAAAGCTTTGATCTTATTCGAGTGAGGATGTGAATAAGTAGTAAAATAAATAATTAGGCTTTGAAATTACCTTCTATGGATGGAATGGGTGACCGGGATAAGTGATATGCAAAAAGCGATATGCTTTACACGTCCGCTTCTAGGACGTCACACCTACGTATCTTCTGACTGTACTGTTTGGGCTTGGCTCTGCTTGACGATTGGCTGCATGAGCCTCCAAATGCCTCTAAGAAAGTGAAGTTTTTCGGGTTAATCACCACGCGTCTTCCCATGCTCCGTGACAATGGCGGTACCTCGAAACAAAGGAACCAGTCTTCATCGTGATGGTGTATCCCGATCTGAATGCCACTAAAATTTTGGGAAGCCTTTTTCTTAAAAGATTTTCTGTGACCGGTGATAAAGTAGATGACTTTATGGCTTAAATTAACACCTTTCTATTTCATATTGAGTCCGCAGAGGTGCAGCCCACTTGGTGTCGGTTCAGCACGACAGATCACTAAATAGTCTTTCGCGGAGTATCCCCTATTTTAGTGAACCCTAGGTGTTGTCGGTGGCTTGAAAATATTTATTTCAAATGTTTACCGAGGTGAAGCTTTTTATAGGTATTCTTTTATTTATTTGTAGGTTTCTCTACTTCAAGCTATTCCAAGGGCCTTTGTTTGAGGTCTGGTTCTATAGTTTGATGGTTACTTATGTTCTCCTTACCCTTCCCAAGTAGATAGGAAAGATTTTTAAATATATTTCCTTCCTCTTTTTCAGGAAAACTTAAAAGGCATTGAAACCATCAGAGATGGTTAATAGCCATCTAGTCAGCCCTCTTTCTCTTTGATAAACATCTTTCGGTTTTTGTTTTCATCCGGCAAAAAAGGTTAGGCCTTTATTTTGTGTTCTATCCATCTTTGCGGATTCTTAGTTTCTAAAGGAGTAGCGGCCTGTTTCTCCAGCTCTGGGAGACTTTAACTATAGTTAACCTAGAGATATTTACTTTAAGATAGTTGGGGCAGGCTCTCTTCTTCGGAAAGAGGAGTTGCTTATCTTACCACACCAACCACCTTAGCACTAGAAGTTCTAGCAACGGGTAGCTAGGCAAAGGGATATTATATAGTAATTTTATATTCATTTGATAAGAGATTGTGGATATGTTCTTAGTAAGGACAATTGGATTGGGACGATCAGGTCGGTTGAGGGCAGCGGCACATCAATTGATGGATTTCCATTCTTGTATTGTTTGGTTAAAAATCATGAGTGCTCTTTCCCTCTCACCTGTACTTACTATAAGGGTTGTGGCAACTGCTTAAAACTAAATATCCAGCAGCTGCTTTCCTTAATGGCTACTCTCTTTCGAGTGAACTGAACCCTTCGATTGGCTAAAAGGGAGAAAGGAAATTTTACAAGGTATTTTTCACTCGTTTATGGGACCATTGTCAAAGGAAAGGATTGTTCAACTCTCTTGCTTGAATGAATCTACATTTGTGGATGCTTGTTCATTCAGTATTCTTCTATATATACTCAGAACAATTGGATCAACTACTCCGGCTTTAGGCCTTTAGAACCCTAAAGTCACTTGCCCATTCAAACTTTTTTCTCTATCCCATCTAAAACCCTTGAATCAGTGAATACGAGGACAAAGACCTAGCCCATACTTTTTTTAAACAACTCAGATAAAGTCTATGACCGTCTCTTCTTGTCCACATCCTCATTCCTCCTTCTTTTTGGATATTTGAGCTTTTAATAATACGGAACCAGCTTTCCCACTCAATCAATTAAAATTTATATGTAGGAACCTGCCCTTATCGAACTGAATGTCTACCCTTCTCGCATTTGAAGACAGACTAATGTTTAAGACCTCCTACTTTCTTGAATAACTGTGAAGTTCAATAATCTTTTAATGGAGGGGAGTCGACGGACTAACAAGGAACTGAGAGAAGGGGAAAAGAGGAGTGAGACCATTTAATGGAGTTGGAAAGGGCTTCGCTAATCATAATAAGGATGGTCTCACCTTCGTCCGGGGACTCGAACGAGGTATTTTGTGCATTTCATATTGAGAGTATCTTTTATTCTCTCTTAGTAGATAGATAGGCAAATAGGCAATCCGATAGATATATTATGGATTCCTTAGTATCAGCAAGCTGCTGCAGACGATGAATGCTTCCAACTTCTTCATTTGGTTTGTAGCCATACCGTATAGAGTGAAATCCTTTTAATGGGAGTATCTATATTCAAGAAAGAATTATAGAGTAACAATCCTTTAACAATGGGCTCTGCTTAACATTGGGACATATTTTATATATAGAGAGGAAAATCGGCAAAAAGCTCTTTTTGAATCGGATATTAGATACGCTAAGCTAGGTGTAGCCCACTCTCTTTAAGGTTTTGTTTGAACTTGTCAAGCTTGGGTGCCTATGCGATTAATAAGGCAGGGTGCTATTGTACAGCAAGGACTTGATCTCCTACATGAAAGGATCTCGGGCGAAATCTTTTATTGAAGGCATGAGATAATCGAGCTTGATAACATTCAAGACTCTGTTGAGCTTCCAATCTCGTTTCATCAAGATCTTTCAACTCTCCTAATCAAATTTGAGCGTTTTCTTCATCAATGATCCCTTCTTGAATAGCCAGTCGCAACAAAGGTATTTGACGCTCAAGTGACAAGACGGCTTTGACTCCATAAACGAGTGAATAAGGAGTCGCCTAAGTTGGCGTACACTGAGTCGTCCTATATTCCCATAGAGCTTCTTCCATACGGTGATTCCAATCTCGTTTGGATTTGGATATGACTTTCTTTAACAAGTTATGTAGAGTCTAATTGAATGACTCAGCTAAACCATTGGAGGCAGCATTGTACATCAAAGAGTTACGTTGATTGAAGCCAAAGAGATCAAAAATCTTGTTCATCAACCTATTATTAATGGTTTTCCATTATCCGTTATTATGTAATGAAGGAATGCCAAAGCGATAAATAATTTTTACTCAGATGAATCTCGCAACATTTTCCTTCTTCACTTCCTTAAGAGCAATAGCTTCAGCCGATTTTGAGAAGTAGTTAGTTGCAGCAAAGATGTATAGGTGGCCACTAGAGGACTTTGGTAGTGGTCCAACAACATCTAATCCCTAAGTGTCAAATGGTCATGATGCAACAGTCGGGTGCAACACTTCAGGAGGTTGATGAATAAAATTCGCATGGAATTGACAAGCCTTGCATCTTCGGGCGTAGTCTAAGAAATCTTTACCATCGTTGGCCAATAATATCCCATCCTTTTTATATGAAAGTTGAGCTTTGGTCTAGACTGGTATGACCCACATACCCCAGAATGTGCCTCTAGCAAAGCTTAGAGAGCTTCTTCTTCTCCTAGGCATCGCAAGAATACTCCTTCGAATGACCTACTGCATAGAGTATCCTTGTAGTAAAGGAAGCGATGTGCACGACGACGAATTTCAGTCCTTCGCCACGGATTTTCTAGAAGTATCCCATAGCATAAGTAGTCGAGAATGGGTTGTCACCATGCTTCTTTCTCAACTTCAGAAACAACAACAAGATGTTTGAGTTCGTTTTCTTCACCTTCAGCCTCATTTGGCGGCGATACTACCCATTTTTGCCATACAATAACTTGCGTTTGGTCAGGCAGGGCTAATGATGAAGCTAGATCAGCTAAAGCATCAGCCTTCTTATTTTCTTTCCTTGACACATGATGAATAGCCGCTTCACTGAGCAATCCCATAAACTTTTTAGTGTAATCAGGATATGGGCGTAGTTCAAGATTCTTGACCTCGTAACTACCCAAAAGTTGATTGACCACTAACTGGGAGTCACCAGAGACTTGCAATTGCAATTCCTTCATATCAACAACCATTTCAAGCCTAAGAATAAATGTTTGATACTCACCAACATTGTTTGAACAGAGTTGTGTCAAGGTGAAGGAGTAGGGCAAGACTTCACCTTGTGGAGTGACAAATACTACACCAGCCCCGGCTCCCCCACGATGCGCAGCACCATAAAGTACATCTTCCATGGAGGTTGAACTTTAGTGACCATTGCTTCCTCGTTAGGTAGTTCATTAGTTAGCTCCCAGTCATCAGTTATCGGATGATCTACCAAGAAGTCTGCCAATGCTTGTCATTTTATCGCCTATTAAGGGATGTATAAAATCTCGAATTGTTGAAATTTGAGGTACTTCAACTTTAGAAACAAGACGGACAACATGAGATTGAAATTAGTACTTCAACTTTTGAATTGAGAATACTAGCGCCGAACAAAACTTTCCAATTGGAGAATAATTCAACTCATTAGGTGTCATCATTCTTCTCAAGTAATAAAGCGAGTTTTCTTTTCCTTTACTATTTTCTTGGGCCAACAGTGCTACAACAGTCCTTTCTTGCGCTGCAATGTATAATATCAAAGGCTTTCCGGGTATAGGAGCTGCTAAAACTGGAGGCTTCATCAAGTAGGAATTTGATACAATCGAAGGCATTGCTACAAGCTTGGTCCCACTTGAAAGGAACACCTTTTTTCACGAGGAGACTAAATGGTTCGCACCTCCAAGCCAGGTTCAATATGAATCTTCTAAGGTATGCTAGCATTCCTTGCACGCTTTTCAATTCATGGATATCTCGAGGCTCAGGCATTTTCAAAATGGCATCCACTTTGGCTTGATCAATTTCGATCCCTTAATGTCAGACAATGAAACCAAGGAACCTTCTAGAAGTAACTCCAAAGGCACATTTCAACGGACTCATCCTAAGTTGGTACCTCCAGAGTAATTCCAATACCATCCTCAAGTCTTTCAAGTGGTCGCCCTTCTCTCTTGATTTCACTACCAAGTCGTCACATAGCATTCGAAATTCTTGTGAAGAAGATCGTCGAAAATATTCTGCATAGCCCTTTGGTAAATATCACCAACATTATTCAAGCCAAAAGTAATTACCTTGTAGCAATAAATACCTTTGGAGGTGTGAAACGTAGTAAGCTCTTCATCTTTTGGTGCCATGCAAATTTGGTTATAGCTTAACGAACCATCAATGAAAGACATTACCTCATAACCAGTAGTAGCATCGATCATCAGCTCTGGAATAGGAAGCAGAAATTCATCTTTGGGACACGCATTATTTAGGTCCTGAAGTCAACGCATACTCGAATCTGGCCATTCTTCTTCCTTGCAGGGACAATACTTGAAACCCATGTTGGGTATTTAACTTCCCGAAAAAATCCAGCTTCAATGAGTTTGTTACTTTCAGTTTCAATCAGCGAAACCAAGTCCGGCCTAAAATGCCTTTGTGCTTGTTTAACAAGACGAGCACCATTTTGACTGCAAGGTGATGGACTTCTACTTTCAGGTCTAAGCCAGGCATTTCTTTGTAACTCCAAGAAAAGACAAACCTGAACTCTTTGAGTAACTAAATATAAGTGCCCTCTTTATTAGCTTATAGTAAAGCACTAGGTAGGTGGGTCTTGGTTCTTTATCAGCGCCAAGGTTAACTTCTTATAAGGCATCAACTGTCATCTTCACTCCTTCTCCAAGTTTAGGTTGAGCATCTTTTGCATTTTTATGTTCTTGTGGGTCGCCATCATTGAAGGGTATGTGATAACATGATGAAACATCCTCAAATTCTGCATTATCTTACATTGAAGATGGAATTCCATTCTCGACTTGTACAATAATATGATACAAAGAACCCACACATTCTTCATCTTCATCCTGTTCCTTATTATAGACCACTGTAAATGGCTTCACCTTCAGTATTTCTTACATGAAACCACAAGTTTTGTTTGTCGCCTCATTCTTAAAGGAACCAAACTTTGGAAATCCTTAGAGATCTCATGGATTTTGGGTAGCACATGTATTCTTATGATTTGAGAATTTCTCCGGAACGTTTTCCCCTTCTTTAGTGAACCCAATATTTAAAATAAGGAGGTCCTCACAGGTGATTTTCCAAGTCGATCAAAGACAAAAGGCTTGTTAGAAGCGGCTGATTCATCTTCTGTAGTGATATAACTATTGTTAGACCGTCTTATTGAGATGCGCACTGGTGATGGTTGTTTGTATCCCAAACCTTCACGTGGTTGCGTCATTGCAGCTTCTAATGGAAGCTTCCCAAACTTTGACAGCTCATTGGGATTGTATCCAGCTTTTTCAAATAGCTTGTATGCATTAGGATCAAAACCTTCATCTGTTCTCTTTGTAGGGAGTGCCACATTCTGCAAATGATTTTGGGCTACAAACCCTACAAGCGGCATTGAGGACAACTTTACTGCCTCAATTCGTTTGACCGGAAGAGTGAACTTATTTAGCATGCTAGCTAAATGATTAAATGATTCACCTTCATATTTCTTCCTTTTAGGGACATATTGGAGAGCCGGACATACTTTTTTTCCATAAGACGTAATATTTCCTCTATACTATTTATTTGCGTTGGGTTTTACCTCCTTACTAACAACTTTGGCTTCACCAGTAGTCACCTCTTCTCTTTTTGTTGAGAGCTCTTTATTCTTGCTTTTCATGCCATCATCAACTTTCAGGTCCTTCACAATGCGGTTCTTCAATTAGAACTTTTCATCGACTAAGGGTGACTCAGCCTTGGTGAATGGCTCATCATAATCAACTACTGTCTTCTCAACTCCACCCTCGTAGTATTTTAAACATTGATGGTAGGTAGATGTAACTACTTTAGTTTCATATATCCAAGGCCTCCCAAGCAAAACATTGTATGTAGTCTTCGCGTCGAACACATGCAGCCGTGCACTTAATTGCACATCTTCAATAGTGATTCCCACCCTGATCACGCCTATGGCTCTTTTCGCCCCTTGGTTGAATCCTTGGATCATTACACGACTTTCTGAGAGTTCGTTCATGAGAATACCAAGTTCTTTCACAGTGTGATGGGAAAATGTTCACTGAGGATCCTCTATTAACCAAAATCCGATTTACCCTTTCATCGCGCATATAGCCAACCAGGTACATTGGGCGGTTATGAGAAGTGTCACCTAGAAAAAGATCATTATTTGTGAACGTGTCCTTTTCCTCACAAGACTTAACTTCCTGAGGAGTGGATTCGATCGGCGTTTCCGAAGATGGTACTAACGGTAGGTCATCACTCTTTCTTCCCCTTTGTCAGTATGGCAACAAGAGGCATCAATGCCCTCATGGGAAATCTTCATGCGGAACCAACTTGGTAAGAATTCCTCCAGGGTCACTGGATAGTATGGCTTTCGAGGGTGGTGCCAATCCACATTTGCTTTCTCCAAATGCCTAACTAGATTCTTTTTCATTGGTCTTTTTACCTCCATCCTTGTTGGTTGTTCTACTGATTCTTTTTATGGGCTCCTTTTGTGGCGCCTACGACGAGTTACCAACGTTCAACCTTCATCATCATCAGGTTGGTTGTCTTCAACTTTGTTGTTCTCCACTACTTCTTCATTTTTTATTCCTTATAAACTACAGAACTCCTCTAGATTGAATGAGCCAAAGGTGATAGAGACTTGGTTCGCGCTTGCTTTCCCATCTTCAAGCATGATCTTCTTTTTGCAAGCCAAGTCCATGACTTTGTCCTTGAAGACAAAGAACTTCTCTAGAGGATGGCTTGCAAGTCGGTGATATTTGCAATAATTTGGGTCATTTGTTTTCCCAACTTCATTTGGTCGCTTCATCTTTGAAAGCTCAATAAGATTTAACTCGAGGAGTTCTTCAAAAATGGTTAGCACATCAGAATCCAGAAATGGTTACTCTTTCTCTTGCATTTCTTTTAGAGTCAACTTTCCACTTGGCTTATCATGAAAAAAGTGTATTTCATACTCTGCATATTGCTCACCTTTGTCGTGAACTTCATAGGTGACATGTTAACATTCATAGTTTTTTTGCTTTCAGATTTGGTATGAACTTTCCGCACTTCCTGACTTATTACTTGTCATTCCCTTTCCAAGGTTCGTAGATGGGCAACCTTTTATTTCCAGCGGATGCCATGCTCAATTCCATGTCATGGGCAAGAGTTGCAAGTTCTTCAAATGTGTCAGGCTTTATACCTTTTAAGATGTAGCGCAATCCCTAATGCATGGCTTGGATGCACATATCTATGCTTGAAGCTTCACTAAGCCTGTCTTTATAGTTGAGGCTTACCTTCCTCCATCGATTGATAAAGTCGATAACTGGTTCCCCCTTTCGTTGATGAGTAATTGTAAGTTCTATCATACTTATCGTACGTTTTGTACTGTAAAAGTGATTGAGTTACCGTTGCTCTAGTTGATCCCAACTATCGATAAATCAAGCCTCGAGGTTCGTGTACTAGTCAAAGGCATTTAGTAGCAGACAAAATGCTTGATGAGGTAATCTCCATAAGTCCCAGCATTATTGCACTTCTCCACGAAGTCCACAACATGTTATTTTAGATTACCTTTACCATCATATTGTTGAAACTTCAGATGTTGATAGCCAGCAGGCATCTTCAACATATTGACCCTTGGAGTGTACAACTTTGCATATGTAAGGGAGAATTTGGAAGCAACTTCATATTTGTTCTTAATGGTTCTTTCAATGAACTCCTTCAATTTATTGATTTGAATCATCCCTTCATATGAGATAGGAATAGCCTTAGTGGATGTTGATTGTTTTGGGAGAGAGTCACTCTCTAGAACCTCTGGGAGCTTGCCGGCTGCATGGGTGGATTCTTCTTCCATCAAGATTCCCACCCTGTTTGTTAGCTTTTCAATCCTAGCCTTTTTATTTTGCATGCATTTGGTCAATCCCACAATTGCTTCCGTCAAGTATGCCAACTGCTCTTCCATAGATGAAGTGTTTGTCACCATGGCTTGCATGATTGTCGTGGACGACAGAGAGTAGCATAGATTTTCACACAGATTGATCCTTGATTGTCTCACGCTATGTAATGTAATTGGGAAGGATCCATCACTTGAAGCATCATAATCTTTCTTCAGAGTAAGTTCTTGGATCCGGAGAGGTCAAGCAGAGCAAGAGTTTTCTTGATCTTTTCAGCAATACTTTTCCTCCTTTAGATGTGTTTGTGGAAGATCTTGCTCCTTTTGAGGATGAAAACCCAAAAACAGGCATTGATGCGTACGACACTTAGGGTGCTTGTTGTCTTAAAGAGCTTGCATTGCTCCTCGTAACTGGTCCGAAGCTTCCGAAGGTAACATCAGGATGCTTTCTACATAAGAATAAAACTTGGAGTTAGTAGCCTTGGTGGAAGCTGAACCGGAGTTGAGTTTCTTTGAAGCCATTTCATTATTCTTGGTCTTTGGTGATTTAAAATTTGAGATGAGAGGTAGAGATTGTCCCACTGGGCGTGCAATAATTTGTAGACAATAAATTTGCGTTCGAGAAAATAAAATCAAGGCCGAAAAATATCAAAACAATCATAGTATTTTTCAAATATTTGAGTGTTACAATCTCTATGAATCCTCTGATTCTTCTTTCCAATAGTAAATAAATTAAAGGGCCTTTGAGTTTGGTCTTGAATATGTAGTTGTCTCCACGAACGATAATCTTGTTCCTGAGCTTTAGCTTGATTTCTTGAACTTGACCTTGATTCATTCTTTGTTCTTGAGTCAAACTTGATTTCTTGAACTTCAACTTGATTTCTTGAAGCTTGAAACTTGTAGAAAAATTTACAAGTTTGATCCACGAGCTCTCTCTTGCTTTTTGTTATAATTTCTGGTGTCTTTTTTGAATTATGAAGACCCATATTTATAGTTGTGGAAGGGGGGAGTCATGATAAGAACAAACTCTTTTCTACATTAATTGAAATGTGACTTGGCCGCATTTGATTGGCCAGAACATGTCACTTGGACATGTGGCATGATTTCATTGGCTTCTCAGTGTGATTGGGCACACCTTGTCATTTTGACACGTGGCATGATCATATTGGCTCTTTCTCTTGACTTGTCACACCACGTCGTTTGACACATGGCAAACTGGGCTTCTAGGAAGATGACATCCTGGGCTTGATAAAGTGGGTTCATCACTTTAGCCAAATTAAATAGGCTAGCCCAATGGATTAAAACTTATTCATTTAACCCATATGTATTGGACTTATATAATCAATCATTTATATATTAACCCATAATATTTATTTGGATTAACATATTTATATATAGTTCGGATACCTTATTGAACTAAAATTCTATAAATTTTGTATTTCTGCAAGTATAAACATAAGAAACAAAGTAAGAAACACCACAAACTAACAAAGAGCCTCAAACAAGGATCAAAAGTACAATATTTTTAACTAAAATCAATAAAAGTAGGGAAAAAAGCATTTGTAGTTGGAGAAATCATGCGGCAAATAGATGTCTCTAATACATATTGAGCTTTTAAAAGACACCTTTCGTTGGAAAAGAAATATGTAACTGCTACATACATGAAGATGCAAAAGTCGGTGGGTCATAACGTATATGATTATAAAGTGAAATTTCATATCCCTTTTACTATTAAGAAAAAAAGTAAAAATGAGAAAAAAAATTAAAAAATCTGAGAAAAAAGAGAATGTGAATTCAAGACAGTAAGAGTTGCGATGTCACTTTCTTATTCCCTTTCAAGCTGGACGGTGAAAAAACCCTAAGCTTAGACAGAAGAGATCTGTGGGCAGCACCATACAGGGACTTAGTCAGAATATCTGCAAGGTGCTAGCCCGTGGAGATAAAGAATAAAGGGATGATACCATCAGATAAACAATCTTGGGAGAAATGACAATCGAACTCAATATGTTTTGTGCGTCCGTAGAAGATAAGGTTCTTAACAATGTGGAGGGCAGCCATATTATCACATATCACAGGGATGGGTGCAGAAATAGATAATCCAAGATCAGCCAAAAGGCAGTGAAGCCAGGACAACTCAGCTACAACAATTCTGAGGGCCCGAAATTCAGCCTCAGCAGATGATAGAGAAATGGTGGCTTGCTTCTGGCTCTTCCAAGATATGGGGCTATCCCTAAGTGTAATGAAAAACCCAGTGACGGATTTTCTAGAGTTAGCACAAGTTGCCCAATCAGAATCTAAATACGCTTTAAGAAAAAAATTAGCTACATTAGATAGAAGAATGCCTTGGTTTGAAAAAGGATCTTAGAGTGTCTAGGGTTGGGTCATGAGGGTCTCTTAACGCCTTCTGTTTTCTTCTCATCGGAGTTATTTCACAAAGACTTGCAAGGGTAAGGAAGAAGGGGGGAACAAGCACACTTGGAGAGAGACAGGACTTGCTAGGAATTGAATCAATGCAAGAGCACTCATAATGTATCGAAGAACATGAAGACCAGCCTGCATCCTGGGAATCTGAGGTCTTTGCAAACACTGACTTAAAAGTTGAACAACAAAAGAGATATCAGGTCTTATTTTTTGCAAAAAATTAAGCTTGGCAATGAGGCGCCTATAAGTACTTGTATCAGCAATAGGTGCATCCATATCAACCAAGAGCTTGAGAGAAGGATCAAGAGGAGTAACAACTGGTAAAAAATATTGACAGCTGAATTTAGCCAATAAATCTTGGGCATATTTGTGTTGATTCATAAGATAACTAGTAGGATGAGAAGTGATCTCAAGCCCAAAAATATAGTGAACACATCCCAGATCCTTGATCTTAAATTGGGCATCCGGAAAAGCCTTCAAGGCATCCAACTAAGATATAGTATCCCCGACAAGGAGGATATCATCAATATATCCAGCACGTACAACTAATGAACCAGCAGATACTTTAGTAAACAGTGAGTAATCATTTTTGCTGGCTGTGTAATCTTTGGAAACCAAGGCTTCAGACAATTTAGAAAACCATTTTCTCGAAGCCTATTTAAGGTCATACAAAGACTTTATGAGTTTACAAACTAAGGGAGAGGAAGAAGAAGATGCAGAAGAAGAAGAAGAAGAGAGAATAAGTCCAGGGGAACCTTCATATACACATCCTCATGAAGGTCACCATGGAGGAAAGCATTGTTAACATCTAGTTGAAAAATAGTCCAATGTCTTTTCACAACTAAGGTCAGGAGAAATTTAATAGTAGTAAGTTTGACAATAGGAGAAAAAGTCTCCTTATAATCAACACCTCTTGTTGAGTGTCACCTCTAATGACTAGTCTTGCTTTATATCTTTAAATGGAACCATCAGATCTCTATTTAATTTTATAAACGCGCTTACAAGGGATAGCCTTCTTATGGGGGGAGCAACTATATCACAAGTGTGGTTGACATCCAATTGCCTCAAATTCCTTCAACATGGATTCTTGCCAAGCAGGATGAGAGGCTTCGTGTTTATAGTATTAAGGCTCATATGCATGGATGTCATAAGTGGATAGCTTGCCAGAAGAAGAAACAGGTGTAGAAGGATGAACATCGGAACATACATAATCTGAAAGATAGAAAGGAGGAATGACAGTTCTGGAGGACTTTCTGGCAGGGAGAGGTGAGGTGAAGAAGCATGAGGAGGAAATGTTGGAGGGGAAGCGGGAGGAGGAGAATATGAAAAAGTAGGATTATGAAAGGAGGATACAGGTGACTAGGAAGAAAGTGAGTGAGAAACAAAAGACGGTGGAGCTGTGGAAGCATTAGGAGAAGGAACATCAACAAAGGGATGTGAAGAAGGGATGGTAGAAAAATAAGAGGGATAAGTGGAGTGAAAAGGAAAAATAGACTTGTGAGCATGTGATTTTTTCCCTATGTGAACTACTCTCATAATTCCACAAAATAATTTTTTTTCACTACTACTAATTATTTTTGATTTTGTTGATTTTTGTGGCATTTTCTTTTAATTGTTTGAATTTCGTTTGTGCATTATAAATAATGAAAATTCAAAAATACATGAGGCTTGTGCACTTAGGAGTAATTTTATATTTTTAATAAAATAATTAGTAATTGGTTCATTTTATGAGAAAGGAAATTCAAAAATTAATTTTTTGCACTTTTAATGTTAACTTTGATTTAGGAATAATATTTCTATTTAATTTGGTTTAATTATTTGTGTCAATTACCACCAAAAATACATGAGGCGTGTGCACTTAGGAGTAATTTTGTATTTTAATAAAATAATTAGTAATTGGTTCATTTTATGAGAAAGGAAATTCAAAAATAATTAATTTGCACTTTTAATGTTAACTTTGATTTAGGAATAAGTTTTCTATTTAGTTTGCTTTAATTATTTGTGTCAATTACCATTTTTGGGTTTAATTAAGTTTTTTAGTAGTTAATTTAGCTTTAGGAATTAATTCTGATTTTAATCTTTTAAAAAAAAGAAGAAGAAAATGGAAATTGGAATTGTTTGTTTTGAAATAGAATTAAAAGAAAGGGGTTTTCTTAATAAGAAACCCAAAATTGCGCCATTTTAATTCAACTCCTAGGCCCAAAACCAAACACCCAGTCTCTAGCCCACCCGTTTCTCAACCTGGTCGAACCAACCACATACCTAAACGACGTCGTTTGGCATCATTTAATCCTGACTGTCCATCATACATCATCCAACGGCTCATGTGGGGCCTTGATTTTGAAATAAAATGGTCCAATGCCTCCCAGATTTACACCCTAGAATCCTATCACTCTCCTCTTCCCAATCCCGTAGAGATCACCCCTCGAATCACCGCTGAATTGCTCGTATCTCCGTTTAAAAAATGGCTGCTCCGTCTTCTACGGCGGCGGTCAATGGCAACCAACCTCAAAATAAACACTAGTGGACCCCCTCACCTTCCTCATCCTAACCTTGCCATTGGTTACCCTCAAACACATCCGCAACTCATTGAATATGATCCAAAAGAAGGCATCTCCGCCATACACGGCGGTGGCTGCCGTCCAATGCCCTTCAAAACAACACACCCACCTTATCTAGCCCTCATTCACCCAAAAGCCCACCTAATCCCACTCAAATGGTCTCAAAACTCCTCCAGTGTCTACACCGACCAGTTGAATTTAAGAACAAGATTGGAAGTCACTCGAGGGTGTGAATTGACTATGACATTGATAGATTCAAGAAATATTATAAGTCCACCTTCTTTTTTTTTGAGTTTTTAGTTTTCCCCATGCTTGTGATTTTCTGCCTGGTAGGGCTGTTAGTTTAAATGTTAAACGGTTTTAGCAAAAATCTCAAACGTGTTAGGCTGATTGTACGGTTTATGAGATTATATGATAGCATGTTTGTTGCTCCTGAAATCAATTCCCATGAAAAATTAAATTCATGTCTTTGTTTTTCATAATACGAATATTCAGGTTCATTAAAATCATATCCAGGTGTTAATGTTAAATTAATTGGTCTTAACAAATCCTAAACTTTCCATCTCTGGTTTGATTGCTGAATGATTGTTAATCGAGTTATAGGTCTTGTTTAACTTATGTAGTTCCCTTGATTCCAGCAATACCATGCTTGACCTCTGAAATTGAATGTTGTTTTAAATTCGTGCGAGTAAAAAAGGTCTAGACTATTTTGATAATTGTTCATTAGTGTTAGTGATCTCCTAATTATTTTAAGTTCACAATGTCAATTAATGACTCACATGTTTTGAAGAACCAATTTCCAAGTTTTGAAAAATAATTTCCCCTGGATTAGGTTTGAGTTTCTAATTTAATGGTTGAATTTGGATTGCTTGTCTTTGAGCAGTGGTATTTGGATTGGTTATAGCTGTTAGGTTAGGAGTTAATTTTGACACCAAATAGATAATTGAAGGGTAGCACAGGATTTTTACAGTCATTTCTGATAATTTTAAGACTATTAAGAGCGATATGGACTTTTCAGGTTGGTTGTAGTAATATTGGGAACAAACAAGGGTAATATAGGTAGCATATAAAGGATAGGAAAAGGTAGAAGTCATTAAACCCTTCTAGAAGGGGTCTTTAATACCCAAATCTTTAAATGAGGGTTCAAATAAGTAATATCTGAAAATTATAGAGGACTTAAGGGTAAAGCACAATAAAAATGATGCCCTAGCCGTTGGCTACATAAAGGGGTTAAAATCACTCAAAAAAGGGGTTGGAAAAATTTGGAAAAGATCTCTATAACCCTCTCGGAATTCTGAACCTAAAAATCCCTGAAACATTAGCAGTTTTCCTGTGCCAATGCTCATTTTAGTAGTCTTTGCTCACATCATGTTTTGAGATCATTTTTGCCTCAGTTAGTATGGAAACAATCGAGTTTGGCTATTAGAAATTTGGTTCTGAAGTTGTTGTAGTCCTAGCTTGTTTGGAATCTCATTATTTCACTATTGCATTGCTTTCCTGAGGTTTGAAAGTTGAAAATATGAAGTTGCTCGGGTTTCTATTGGGCTTTGGGGTATACATCCGAGTTATAAGCTTTCTCTGTTGTTGATTGTTGTGGCTGAATCTTCTGACCTCCCTCTTTTCCAATTGTATTGTGATTTACAGGTACATTACTTAAAGCCCATCCATGTACAAGCAATTATAAGATGAAATGAAGTTGTTACACTCCACTATTTTCCAAAATTTGTTGTTTAATTTTTAAATAGTTTTGATTCGTTTAAATATTTAGTGTAAAAGACTATAGAACTCTTTGGACTGTTAAATTAGTTATATGATTATTTTTAGTAGTGTAATTTCGTTCTAGGTTTCCTACGTGTTAGTTAAATTTGAATTTGATAGATGATTTGTGTTAAATGAATTTGAGACTGATAGATGACTTGTGTTAAATAAATCTGAGTTGGATAGATAGTTTTGTTACATCCATTTTGTAATACAAGCTTGCAGTAACAACTATTTGTGCAATACTGAGCCTGCTTGGTCTGGCTGGGCTACATGGAAAACCATGCTTCATTTGTTTTACACATATGTTCCCTGCGGCTCCGCTTGGGTCCACGATAAGGCCAAAAGTGTGGTAACAAATAATAGCCCATTTCAATTGAAGGATCAAGTGAAAGGGTCGCTCTTTGACCCAAGGATTGAACTGCCGAGCTGGGCTTGGCTTGAGGCCCAGCTGATACATGAAATCAGTCCACTGATGTGGCATCGACACTAAACCCTCGCAGTTAACTTTTTTTTAGAATCAC
Source organism: Nicotiana benthamiana (assembly GCA_034376525.1). Lineage (NCBI taxonomy): Eukaryota > Viridiplantae > Streptophyta > Magnoliopsida > Solanales > Solanaceae > Nicotiana > Nicotiana benthamiana. The sequence goes on from CM067326.1 coordinate 6,515,865, forward strand.
TATTAGTAACAAACAGTCCTTTATATTATCTCTTGTAAAATGTTGCGTTTAAAATACTTAGAATTTGAGATGAGCCGTTTAGCGAATATTTACGGCTTCTCGCAAAGATAACCACGCGCTAGTTGCGTTAGGACGCATCTTTAATAATTTACCTTTCCTAAATTAGGGTAAATATTTATGTGACCCAAATCTAAATCTCAACGAAGTTGAAATGTATCAAAATCCAGGGGTGCATTTATGTGATGTGGTTCGAGGCATGATCTAACGACGTTGTAATTCTCTTTAAGAATAATAATAAAATGGTTGAACATTAAAGATGCACATAGGTTCATAATTATAAACAATTAGGTAATTTAATCCACATATAAGAATTGAGCGACCATGCTAGAACCACGGAACTCTAGAATGCCTAACACCTTCTCCCGGGTTAACAGAATTCCTTACTCGAACATCTGGTTCACGAATTTTTAAATAGAGTCATTTTTTCCTCGATTTGGGATTCTAAACGGTGACTTGGGACACCATAAATCTCCCAAGTGGCGACTCTTAAATTCTCTTAAATAATTGAATACCATTTCGATTGTCCTTCAATTGGAAAAACTCCTTTATCTACGTCTTTTACTAGGTTGTAGATAGACAAAAAGGAGGTGTGACAGCTCTGGCGAATCTACTGGGGAAATCAAACCCCAAAACTCTGGTTCAGGGTTCTTCAATAATTTGAGCTTAGAATAATTGTTGTATTTGGCTTTGTTTATTATCTGATTTTACATGTTAGGTTAAAGTGCAAAATGATGCTTTTACCGGTTTTATATTATCTGAACTGTACTTAGAAACTGATATGAATCCCTTCTCTTCTCACATCCGGGGATGTGCTTACTGGATGAGACTCCCTATTCTATTAGTGTCATACTCTGAAATAAGAAAGAGGCCAAACAATTTACAAAGTCGGATGGCCTTTTGGTTCCCGGTATGTAGCCATATCATCGACTCGAGTCGTCTGCTCAGGTGCACAGTCTAGACCCTATACCAAGGTTTTAACTTAGAATAACTTGACCTCATGCCGGATCCCTAGTAGGAACGCTTATCTGCATGATGCATTTGGCTTAGGGGACTCAACACAGTGGTTGGGTCCGTCTAGGAAAGGTAACCCGGAATGAAAAGACCATCCTAATGCATGATTATGTGTGCATTTAACTATTTGGGATTTTCATGTTAACTGGCTTGCGAAATAAGGAAAGAAAATTGAGAAAAATAGCAGTATTAGGGTGGGTTGAGATTAGTCATATGTCTTGTAAAACCAATGTTCAAATAGCGACGAAATGCTTCTGGATTTTTGAAAAACAAAAGAAAACAAAAAAACAAAAACAAACGAAAATGAGGCTTTTTAAAGTTTTGGTAACTTGATTTGCCTGAACTACGCCGGTTTGATTCTCGTCTAGAGCGAGATGCGTAGGCAACCCCCGTCGGGTCCAACCTCTCTTTTGCAAAAATAACAAAAACTAGAAAAATTAATGTCTGGTTTTATTCATTTTTCAAAATAATCAGGTGATGTCGTTACTGCGAGAAATAGCCGAACGTTACTGAAAGGGATGCCGGAATGCTGATTTTGCACAAATGGCCGCCTTTGAGTCTTATATTTGTCCGCCGAACGAGCACATCCCTAAAACCTTCCATCGGGATTGGTGCAACACTGTATTCACAAGATGGGACCTAATTTTAGGAAATAAATTTCACAAAGACAAATACCAGCTTTAATATTTTGGGGAGTCAAATAGTCAAATTTTGAGATACTAATTCACCTTAATAAATGTGCAGAATAATTTTGATAATATTTATAAACAAAATTCCCTTGGAGCTGCACTTGTGGTGGAATAACCTGGGGGAAGCAGTGCAAAACGAGGTCAACACGCAATTGGGAGGACTTACCGGGCTGCTCAAAATTAGCCCGAGGGGAGATATCATAAAGGCATTGATCACATTCTGGGACTTGGCTCACAATGTCTTCCATTTCTCGGATTTAAAGCTCACACCAACGTTTGAAGAAATAATTGGATATATAGGGACCCCTACAATTCCTTTAAGACACCAATACCTGATTGCACCAAGAGCCCTCGCCGTGCACAAATTCCTGGACTCCTTGAAAATCATTAGGAAGGTTCAAAATCCGGACCTATCAGCCGGCTTCTGTGCCCTGCAGTTTATATATCAGAGGTACGGGCACATAGGGGGATTCAATAACCCCGAAAAACTATATTTATAGCAAAGGGAACCAACTTAATAGGAGGAGCATCGATGCTTTGCATTCATGGTATTTTTCTTGGGTATTTTGGTGTTTCCGTGGTAGGACGGAGATATTGACATACGGATAGCAGGGGTTGTCAGCACTTTAATGACTCAAGCCAAGAGCACCTTGGCTCTTATGATCCTATCCGAGATCTTCCGTGCTCTCATCGCCTGTAAGCGGGCGGAGCCTTCTTTGAAGGGTGCAACCTGTTGTTACAAATATGGACGATTGAGCACTTATGCCACCGGCCTGGGTTCATGAATTATGACCAACAAAGAGCTGCATAGAAAAATTCAACAACAGGGTTGATGGGCTTAGATTACCTAAGGGTGTCACAGAAAGGGTGTCACATCTCCGAGTTGTCACTGCAAATCAAATGGAATGGACATTCGGGTGGCTCCCTGTGGATGAGATTGTGTATATGCCAGCCACGGGCCTCATTTCCTTCTGACGGGTCTCCGAAGTATCCAACCCTATGAGCCATACAGAGTGCTAAGGCAATTAGGTAGATGCCAAATGATTCCCCGGGATGAGGAAATTAGTCGCCATGCGGTTGAGATTAGCCCTAATGGTCAATTCCCCGAAGCTGTCGTGCGCCAAATTTGGAGCGAATGTCAATATTTGACAGCAGATACCCGAGTACATGACATATCTAATGGCGAGGTTGTACTAGGGTACACTGCTTGGTACAAAAATGAAACAGATCCTGGAAGGCCAGCTAAAAGAGGGCATCTCCAAGAATTTGTTGAAACATCATAAGAGCAATGGGATTGGCTAGCCAAGGAAAATGAATACAAGGCCACGATAAGAAGGTTAGAAGAGAAAGTCCAAGAACTGCAATTTTAAAAAGGTTTGCAAGCCGCAACAGATGAGAGAGAGAAGAAAAGATTAACCAAAGAAAATGAGGCGCTGCGAGCCCAAATCCAGAGGATGAAAGTAGTCGTAGAAAATCCCACCAGGAGCGCGAAGGATAAAAAACTCATAGATAATTTGAGGCGAAAGGTAACCGAATATGGGTTTGACCTGAATAACGCCAAAGGTGAGTTGTCTAGGGTTCAGAAACAATTAGCTAAAAGTGCGGAGGAACGAGGCCGCATTATTGAGAAATTAAAGGAAAAGCATGACGATGAGGTTGTTGGGTTAAAAGGGAGGGTCATCATGGTTGAGAACAAAGTAGCCAAGCAAGTCGGGGACCTCAAGGCCGAGAGAGAACATTGTTATGCAGCAATAGCAAGGTTGGAGATGGATTCGAGGCAATTCAATGAGCTGAATCAGGTAGCCAAGCAAACTTTAGAGGCGAGGGCTGAATAAATTGGCCGTTTGTTGCAAGAAAAGGGTGTTATTAGGGAAAGAGTACGAGCGATTGTAGACTACATCACCAAAAGGTGCAACCATTTCAAGGATATGACAAGATCAATGTTCTTTGCCACCTCCATGACTTTTGTCCAGTAAGTGATGGAAGACCTGCACCACCTCCAAGAGATTTTAGCACGCAAGCCAGCGGCAAGGCCGAATGATGCCCTGTGAGTCCCAGGAGCACTTGTGGCATTAATTTACTCCTAAATATTGCACTATTAGTTTATTAGTTTAACCATGAGTCTGTATTTTCTTTATGCATAGTTAGTTGTTATTCGAGTCTGTAGTTCATTTTATCAGCATTTGTTTAATCTGTCACCTTTCAAGTCATTGTAATTAAAGTCATTTGTTATGAGAATATAAATTTTCCCAAAGATGTTATGCTTCGCTTTTTATTTGCAAGAACTACGCTCGGTCTGATTCATGTGGGGACATGACATATAGCCAATCTACATAGGATTCGACCATAATTGAATAAGAGAGTGAATAAATGTGGGAGAGGGAGAGGGTAAGGCTAAAACACTTTGCAAATAAAAGTCAGGATGACGCAAGCAATCAATGCATGTAGGGACCGACTGTCATTTCTGTGCATGCATACCCCATATGTGGCCGCTTACATGTTGGAACCTAACAATTAATGAGCTTTTGATGTTCTGATTCCAGTTCCAAATTAGACAGGTGACTAGTACTCGCGACATTCTATCAACCCACTCCTACAACACGCGGTCGAAAAGCAAACAACTCATGGCCAACCAAGAAGATGATGTTAGCATTATTTACCCCTCGAAGGAGGCAGAGGAAATGGATGTTAATTCCATGAAGGAGGAAATGTATAAGCTTAAATACCAAATGGCTGAGATGTACTAGGCATGGGCAAGAGGACAGCCACCTCCGACCTATCCTGCCAACCCAACCTTCATCCCGGCACTAGGCCAAGCACCTGACCAGTCAATCACTGATCCGCCTCTAAGTTTTCCTATATACTCATAGCATCAGGGGGCTACCTCTAAGCCACTAGCCCCACTACCCAATGTCACTCCTCACCCTCCCCCGCCAATCGCTCCTATCTCTGTGGCACCTCCGCCTCCTACACTGCATAGGTCGTTGAGTGAACCACTACTTCAAGCTTATGACCCTCAATACCATCCACCAGAACCTGCCTACAAAACCCAAGAACCTTACTCCTATACTCCCCGTCCTGAAATCCCAATGGGAGCTGAAAAGCTGATCAAAAATCCCGAGCACGAAGAAATTCTTAGAAAAGTCAGGAGTCTGGAACAATCCTTTAGGGACATACGGGGATTAGGTGGCCTGGTGAGCGTGGCATTCAAAGATCTTTGTTTATTCCCAGATGTGCAGTTTCCTCCAAGTTTTAAAATGCCTAAATTTGACTTATATGATGGTCACAGCGATGCGATGGCACATTTAAGAGGGTTTTGCAGCAAAATGAGAGGAGCAGGGGGAAAAGATGAATTGCTAATGGCGTACTTTAGCCAAAGTTTTAGTGGATCGGCATTGGAGTGGTATACTCGTCAGGATCCCAATAGATGGTATACCTGAGATGACTTAACGCAAGAGTTTGCTTGCCTGTTTAAATATAATCTCGAGATTGTCCCGGATCGTCTATCTCAGACAAATCTGGAGAAGAAACATAACAAGAGTTTTAGGGAGTACGGTTTCTGATGGAGGGACCAAGCAGCTAGAGATGATCCTCCCATGAAGGAGAGTGAGATGGTTGACTATTTTTATAGGCTTTCGAACCTACCTACTTTGGGAATTTGGTATCAGTAGTAGGGAAGTCTTTCAACGAAGTGGTCAAGATGGGAAGTGGTTGAGGAAGGCCTAAAATCCAATTAAATCATGAGCTACACTGCAATTAAGGCAACTACTCAAGTCATCCAGGGTGGAGCTGGGGGAACTTTCGGGAAAAAGAAGAAGGAGGAAGTAGCAACAGTGGAGTCGGGAACTTGGTTCGGGCATCGGGCACTATTCCATTATGCCCAGCCCCCTCCTTACCACCAAACATATCCACACACTTTATATGGCTCGCCACAGCATTAATATCCACCATCAGAACCTCTCTTCTTAGTCCATTACGCGTAAGTATATACCCAACCTCTTGGTCACGCACAATGGCGTGCACCACCCCCTCAAAACCATTACCCAACTCCACAAAACAACTACCCACCTCCAAGAGCTCACCAACAACCCCCGAGGCCCGCCTTCCGAGGAAACCTAGTCCTGAGAAATGAGAGGGTACAGAAAAAGAAGACTTTCACTCCGCTGGCGGAATCTTACACTAGCTTATTCCACAGGCTGTGACAACTGGATATGTTGAGACCAATTGAAGCGAAACTGCCGAATCCTCCCCCAAAGAATTTAGATTATTCAGTCTGCAGTGAATACTGTTCTGGTGCACTTGGGCATGACACCGAAAAATGTTGGCATTTAAAGAATTCTATCACAGAACTTATTGATTCCCACGGGATTGAGGTGCAGACTTCGAAGGTGCCCAATATTAACCAAAACCCCCTGCCGGCCCATCAGGAAACCAACATGATTGAAATTGTGGAGAGAAGGGGAGAGTCCAAAAGGCCTTCTCGAGCCGTAATGATGATCAAAACCAGCAAATGTAAGCCAACTGAGGTTGGAAGCAGTGAGAGTTGGTAACCAAAGCAAAAGGAGGAAAAAACTTGTCATAGTTCAGGGGAACTCAGCATGCGCGGTTACGCCAAAGCAGGAACAGACAAAAGTAATAGTATATGGGGCAGCTGGAGAACCTGTCGTGGTTGTGGAAGGTGCCCGCATCGAGCTACTTATTGTGAAGCCAATAATCCAGCCATCAATCATCAGCAGCAAAGACGTTCCTTGGAGATATGAACAAGCAATAGTGATGTACAAGGGGAAATAAGTGAGAGAGGAAGTGTGTGAGGCACGAGGTTTAACCCTATCAGGAAGGTACTTTTCCCCAGAAGAATGCAGGAAGGGAAAGGTTGCTAGAGATAACCCAGAACCAGCGAAAAGGGTGTGTCGGAAGAAGAGTAGAAGAATTTTTGAAGAAAATGAAAATGCAGAACTACTCCATCATAGAACAATTGAGGAAGACACCAGCACAGATTTCTTTGTTGTCCTTACTAATCCACTCAGATGAGCACCGCCGTGCATTAATGAAGATTTTGAATGAGGCCCGTGTCACAGACAAGATAACAGTGAACTATTTGGAAAAGATTTCAAACAAGATATCTGTGGTAAACTGGGTCATATTCTCTGACGATGAATTGCCTATGGAGGGTACTGAGCACAACCGGGCTCTTTATCTGACTGAGAAATTTGAAGATGCTGTGATCACCCAAGTTTTGGTCGACAATGGGTCCAGTGCAAATATTTCCGCACTATCCACATTGAGCAAGCTGAAGGTGGAAAATGAAAGAGTCCGCAAGAATAACATATGTGTTCGAGGCTCTAATGGAGAAGGCAAAGACACCGTAGGGGATATAGTGTTGGACGTCTCTATAGAGCCCGTTGAGTTCACTATGGAATTCCAAGTGCAGGATGTGTCAGTCTCCTATAATCTGTTGTTGGGCGGCCTTGGATTCATGCAACCAAAGCGGTGCCATCTACACTGCATCAGATGGTCAAATTTTAATGGGACATGCAAGAGATTGTCGTGCATCGTAAAGATAATCAGTGTACTCTAGGTGATGCGATCGTGCCTTTCATTAAATTTGTGGACAGCAAAGGGCCATGGGTCTTCCAGGTGTTTGATACACTGTCAGTTCAGAAGATCTGAGAAGGTAAAGTTGTCATGACCCCAAAGATAGCAACCGCATCTGTCATTGTAGCTTCGAAAATGTTGAAAAATGGTTTTATGCCCGGCAATGTGTTGGGAGCTTTTCTTCAAGGCATTGTGCAACAAGTCTCCCTTCCCAAGAATCTAGACACTTTCGTACTAGGATTCAAGCCCACAACCACAGACATAAGATGAGCCAGGAAGCAGAGATAGAAGGCATGGGTTCTCCCAAAACCCATCCCAAGGTTGTCTAACTCATTTGTCAAATTGAGTGTTGGCAATGGCCCAGACCAAAGATTTCGGGCCCGCAGATTGAAGCGGACAAAGATCTTGATAAAGGATTAGAGAGACTGTTCGAAGAGGTGAATATGGTTGAGGCAGGAGAAGGATCAAGTAGGGCGGATGTGCAGTTAGTGAGAATACGAGCAAAGCTTAACAACTGGGAATCCACTCCTCTTCCCACTCGGAGGGAGTCGTGGTAGTCGGCTTTGATTTTCCTTTCAGTCTAGTTTTTATTAGTGTCAGAGTTGTCAACTCAGCTGTTATTTTCGTCCGTTTGGATATGCATACTCTGCTATCTTTGATTGTAATGAAATACAATTTCCCTTTCAACAATACTAATAGTTTCCATTTCTCTTTAACTTTGTTTATTTTCTCTTCTGTACAGCTATTTTTATGCTGGTTCTAGTGATTTGACATGCATAAGGACTACTTGATCCAGCCTTCAAAACAGGTCTAGTTCAGAAGAAATAATTCAGGAAATAGAACACGAAGACGAACCAGGGTATGATGAGGAAGGGGCATGGGATGAGATTAGTAAAGAGATGACTTAGTTTGAAGAGAAACCCAAACCAAACTTGAATGACACAGAGCCAGTCAATTTGGGAAGCTCGGATAATATCAGAGAGACAAAAATAAGTATCTATGTAGAGTCGCAACTTAGGGAGGAAATAATCGAAGTATTGCTTGAGTACAAAGATGTCTTTGCATGGTCCTACGACGATATGCCAGGATTGAGCACTGATTTAGTAGTCCACAAGTTACCTACTGACCCAGCTTGCCCGCCTGTTAAGCAAAAGTTGAGGAAATTCAAAACTAATGTGAGTGTGAAAATTAAAGAGGAAGTGACCAAGCAGTTTGAGCAAAAGTCATTTACGTCACACGATACCCCACTTGGCTAGCTAATGTTGTGCCTGTGCCAAAAAAGGACGGCAAAACCAGGGTGTGTGTTGATTACCACGACCTCAATAAAGCAAGTTCAAAAGACATCTTTCCCTTGCCGAACATCCACATATTGATTAATAATTGTGCGAAGCATGAGATTGGTTCATTCGTGGATTGTTACGCTGGGTACCACCAGATTCATCGCCCAGCTCACAACTATATACGAGCCCATCTTTAAGCTTTTAAAGAAGGATGTTGCGGTAAAATGGACGAGATAGTGTTAGGAAGCTTTTGATAAGATAAAGGAATATTTGTCAAACCCACCAGTATTGGTCCCACCGGAGCCTGGAATTCCATTGATCTTATATTTGACAGTCTTAGACAACTCATTTGGGTGTGTTTTGGGTTAGCACGATGTTACCGGGAGAAAAGAGCAGGCCAATATACTATCTCAGCAAGAAATTTACGGCCTTTGTGGTTAAGTATACTCATTTGGAAAGGACATGCTACGCTTGACGTGGGTGGCCCAAAGGTTGAAACATTACTTGTCATCATACACCACTTATCTCATCTCACGACTGGACCCACTGAAATACATTTTCCAGAAGCCCATACCCACAGGGGGGCTCGCAAAGTGACAAATCTTGCTCACTAAGTTCGACATTGTCTATATGACAAGGAATGCTATGAAGGTATAAGAATTAGTGGACCATTTAGTAGGGGATCCCATAGATGAAGAATATGAGCCCATGAATACATATTTCCTGGATGAGGAAGTGATGCATATCAATGAAATGGAACGAGATGAGAAGTCGGGATGGAAACTGTTCTTCGATGGGGCCCCCAACATGAAAGGCGTTAGGATAGGATCGGTGCTTATTTCTGAAGAAGGGCATCATTACCCAGTCACAGCTCAACTCCGCTTCTATTGCACAAACAACATGGCTAAGTATGAGGCATGCGTTTTGGGTTTGAGATTAGCAGTGGACATGGGTGTCCAGGAAGTCTTGGTCTTAGGAGTCTCGGACCTTCTAGTACACAAGATTAAAGGGGAGTGTCAGAAAAGAGATATAAAAATCACACCATACAGACAATGCTTGCATGATCTCTATCAATGATTTCGGTCAATAGAGTTTAGGCACATCCCGAGAATTCATAACGAGTTAGCTGATGCCCTGGATACTTTGGCGTCAATGTTACATCATCCAAACAAAGCTTATGTTGACCCGATACATATCTGGGTCCATGACAAGCATGCTTATTGCAACATGGAGGAAGAAGAGATTCAAGGCGAGCCTTGGTTCCATTAGATCGAGGAATATATCAAGAGAGGTGTGTACCCGGCACAAGCCACGAGCGACCAGAAGAGAACAATCCGCCGTTTGTTAAGTGGGTTCTTCTTCAGTGGAAGAATATTATACAAAAGAATGCCAGATCTTGGTTTGCTAAGATGCGTAGATGCTAAGATGGTGATGGCCATCGTGAATGAGGTGCATGCTGGCGTATGCAGGCCACATATGAGCGGATATTTTTTGGCAAAGAAGATTCTCCGGGAACAATATTATTGGCTTACCATGGGGCGCGATTGTATCATCTTTGTCTGCAAATGCCACCAGTGTCAGATACACAGAGACCTAATTCACTCTCCTCCATCTAAATTGCATACGATGCCGCCACTATGGCTCTTTGTTACTTGGGGCATGGAAGTCATCAGACCCATTGAGCCAGCAGCTTCTAACGGACACATATTTATCCTAGTTGCTATTGACTATTTCACCAAATGGGTTGAAGCCAAAACCTTCAAGGTAGTGACCGAGAAGGCCGTGGTTGATTTTGTGCACACAAATATCATTTGTCAGTTTGGGACCCCAAGACTCTCATCACTGACAATGGGGAAAATCTCAACAGTCACCTGATGAGAGAGGTATGTCAGCAGTTCAAGATCACACATAGGAATTCTACCCCGTACCATCCCAAGGAGAACAGAGCGGTTGAGGCAGCCAATAAGAACATAAAGAAGATACTATGTAAAATGGTAGAAGGATCTAGGCAGTAGCATAAGAAGCTACCTTTTGCATTGTTAGGTTATCGCACCACTATCCGCACTTCAGTGGGGACCACTCCATACTTGTTGGTTTATGAAACAGAGGCGATAATCCTGGCCGAAATTGAAATCCCCTCTCTTCGGATCGTGGCCGAAGCAGGAATCGACGACGAATAATAGTCAAAGCTCGTCTGCAACAATTGAGTCTGATTGACAAGAAAAGATTGGCGGCGGTCTGTTACGGCCAGTTGTACCAACAGAGGATGTCCATGACATATAATAAGAAAGTGCGCCCTAGGAAGTTCGAAGTAGTTCAATTGGCATTAAAGCGCATCTACCCTCACCAGGCCGAGGCAAAGGGAAAGTTTGCTCCAAATTGGCAAGGACCATTCATTGTATCAGGAGTGTTGTCCAATGGAGCATTGTATCTGAGGATGTGGAAGGAAACGTGTGGAAATAGATATTAATTCGAATGTTGTCAAAAGATATTATGTATGATTTTCTTTTAGATCATTGTCTATGCTTGCCATTTGTTTGTACTTGGCATATTTTGAAAGGTTGGAATGACGAAGGACTTTTATTCGGCTATCTACACTTTATCCTTTGCTAACCCCTTTGAGCTTTAGTTATTTTCTCTTCATACCCCTCTTTTGAAATCAATAACAAAAGTTGGAAACGCAAGTGTGAGAAAGCGTGAAAAGGCAATAAAAGGAAAAGAAAGGGAGAAATGAAAAAAAGGGAAAAGGAAAAACAAAAAGAAAAGAAAAAAGAAGAAAGGAAAAAGAAAAAAAGAAACAAAAAGAGAAAACATAAAAGGAAAAGGAAGAAAGAAAAGAAACCAAAGAAAGAAAATGGAGAAAAGAGAAACAAAAAGCGGAGAAGAAAAACAGCAACAAAAACAAGGAATTGGCATGAACTACGTTTGACCTGATTCCATAAAAGATACGTAGGCAGCCTCACGGTTGGGTCTCATACAAACAAAAATCCAAAGTCCCCAAGCAAGAGATTGGGGCACAAGTTGTGGTTGTTGTAACAAATCTGATTTCGAACGATGTAATTTTGAACCCATGCGAATTACCTTGAGCCTTTGATATCCATTCTTTCTCACTTTATCCAAAAGCCCATGTTACGGTCCAAAGAAAGACCTTCTTATCAATCTTCTAAAGATATAGAGTCGAGCAAGTAGAGGGTATTCATGTCAAGGACAGCAATCCGAGGCAGATGCGAGGGATAATGAAATGAGAGAGTGTTATTGGTGAAAACCCTCACGGTTACCATAAGGCGACGAGAGGATGAGAGAAAATAAAATGAGAGTCTTACCAGTGAAAACCTTCACATGCACCGTGAGGCGAAGATAAGGAAAAAGCATAACTCAGAAAGGGGCTATTGATGGATGAACACTGCTGGGCAAGACGAGTTAGGGTTTGGTTAAAAGGATTGGTTTGGAAGGGTCACAACAACAAACGCCCGGCAACAGAAGGTCGATCATCGAAACAGATTGGATCGATTAGGCCAAAGTGCATATCATGATCGTAATAACAAGCGGGTTCCCCTTCAGATAAGTCTTCTTTCTTGTTTTTTTCATCGGTCAGCAAGTTTGGAATTCTTTGCTCCAAATACCGTTCGGAGTCCTTGCATTTCATTTTTTTCTTTCGAGTCTAAAATCTTTTGTTTAAGCGAACGAAAGGAATGTCAAAGCCGATTATAAAACTACCACAGGATTAAAGCTCATGACGCCCAAAGGCGTAACAAAGATAACAAGTGTGGAACAACAAAAGGGAGGATTCATAAAGCCGCAATTGATGGATGAGACAAGAATCGGTAAAGTGAAACCACAAAGATCCTGGGGTCAGTCGAGCATCATACACCGATTGGGCTGCCCCAGATGGAATGAAAAGTTGGAACAATACAAAAACGGGAAAGGTCGCAAGGTTTTGCTAAACATAATACCTCAGTCGTGGGGAAAAATATAAACAATTCAGGTGAAGAATCGAGAGTGCAATACAAGGTGGCGAGGAAGTAAACATCAAGAGTCAGTCAAGCATCACAAAGGGACCGGGTAATCTCAAGAAAAGGATAAGGATTCTGGCGAAGGCTCAAAAATGTAACACCAAGATGAGAACCAAAACAAAACCACAAGGATCAGGGGACCAGCCAAGCATAACATCCTAACTCGATAATCGTTTAAGGGGGATATAGGGCTTCTAGTAAAAGAGGAAGAAGGCGCAACACAAAGGCGGAAATGGCCATGATAGGTGATCTGGCGCGATATATCAACTCGTCAATCATCGGGAAGAGGCAAAAGAGAATTCTAGTAAAGGGTCAAAAGTGCCAAGTAAAGACACAAAGGGCAAGGGCCACCAAACATCATAGACATAGCTGGTGATTTTGAGAGGGGTGAAAGGATTTAGGCAAAGGAGTGGAAAGGTAACATGGAGACAAAGAACAAAGAAAAGCAGCAAGGTTTAGAGGATCAACCAAATATAATACATTGACTGGAAATCTCGATAAAGGTGTAAGGATTCTGGCACAAGGGCTAGAAATGGAACACAATTTTAGGGAGAAAAAAAACTGTAAAGGTTCGAGGGGTCAGCCAACCAGCTCAGGCAACACATCATCAACATGGAAATTTGAACACAACCGAACATGGCAATGAGGAGCTTGCTTCCAACAAGAATGGCGTGAGACAACCATAACCTTTCAAACTGACAAGTTTTTTTGACTGTCACAGGGGCAGAAAATTCAAGAAGAGCCTAAAGGGAGCCGTCCATATGAGAGGGCAGGCACACGACAGGTATGATCGAAATCTCAGGGTCCACCTAGAAGTAACACTCAGTTAAGACTTAAAGGGGACATAGTATGCCATAAACACCCTCCCCAAAAAAGAGCACAATGGGACAAGCCTTAACTAGCAAAACCCAATAGAAAAAACGGAGGGTTAAAAAAGGCATAGAAGTTGAGATAGAACGCAGTCTAAAACATAAACAGGTGCGGGTAACATGGGCAAGTACCAACACCTCCCCAGTAAGAGTCGGAGAAATAACAAGAAATTAGAATTAGCATTTAAGTTAGAGTCATCGGGACCCTCCTAAAAAATGGGACTCAGAGCAAACATTTCCCCAGCCAGAGTCAACAAGAGTCATCAAGACCCTCCTGAAATGGGACTTAGATTAGATACTTCCCCAGCAAGAATCAACAAGGGTCATCAGGATCTTCCTGAAAAATGGGACTTTGATTAGATACTTCTCCAGCAAGAGTCAATAATAGTTGTAAGGACCCACTGGATAATCAAATGTAGCCCTAAATACTAAGCCCCAACTGTCACCTTTTGTCATAAAATTAAGATGTTGTTAGGACCTGCCTGGATAATGGGAAGTAGTTTCACCAGTCACCAGCAGATCTCTAGCGGATACAACTCATAACAAGGCACAGTGGAAAATAATACTTTTTCAGAAACATAAAATAGTCCTAAAGTTGTCATCTTTCAAGAATTGCCAGGACCCTCCTGGATAATGGGACTTATCTTTAGAGATATATGGTAAGGAGATTTGATTAACACTCACGGATCCGCCTAGCACCAAACTAGGGCAGGAAGAAATTTTGTGTTTAGTTTGTTTGGTTGTGATCAAGAACACAAGCAGCAGGCTCAGGAAATATTTTCCAAAATCTCAAGTTTGGTAATCAGGCGCCTACCAGTAGAATAAGGGAATATGTTTCAAAATTCGAGTTTTAGCAATCAGACGCCCACCTGAAGAACAAGGGAATATTTTTCAAAATTTCAATTTCTTGTAATCAGGCGCCCACCTGTAGAACAATGGAATGATTTTCAAAATTCAAGTTTTGACAATCAGGCGCCCACTTGTAGAATAAGGGAATATTTTTCAAAAATTCAAGTTTTTGTAATCAGGCGCCCATCTGTAGAACAAGGGAATATCTTTCAAAATTTTATGTTTTTGCAATCAGGCGTCCACTTGTAGAACAAGGGATTATCTTTCAAAAGACAAATTTTGTAGTCAGGCGCCCACCTGTAGAACGAGGGAATATTTTTCAAAATTCAAGTTCTGGCAGACAGGCGCCCACTTCTAGAACAAGGGAATATTTTTCAAAATTTCAAGCTGTGGTAATCAGGTGCCCACCTGTAGAACAAGGGAATGTTTTTCACAATTTCAAAGTTTTGGGAATCAGGCGGCCACCTGAATAAGGGAATATTTTTCAAAATTTGAGTTTTAACAATCAGGCGCCCACCTGCAGAACAAGGGAATACTTTTCAAAATTTCAAGTTTTTGCAATCAGGCGCCCACCTATCGAACAAGGGAATATCTTTCAAAAGTCAAGTTTTGTAATCAGGCGCCAACCTGTAGAATGAGGGAATATTTTTCAAATTTCAAGTTCTGGCAGTCAGGCGACCACTTGTAGAACAAGGGAATATTTTTCAAAATTTCAGGATGTGATAATCAGGCACCCACCTGTAGAACAAGGGAATGTTTTTCAAAATTTCGAAGTATTGGAAATCAGGCGCCCACCTGTAAAATAAGGGAACATGTTTCAAATTTCGAGTTTTAGAAATCAGGCGGCCACCTGGAGAACAAAGGAATACTTTTCAAAATTTCCAGTTTTTGTAAACAGGCGCCCACCTGTAGAACAAGGGAATACTTTCAAAATTTCAATTTTTAGCAATCAAGCTCCCATATGTAGAACGAGGGAATATTCTTCAAAACTTCAAGTTTTGGCAATCAGGCGCCCACCTGTAAAACAAGAGAATATTTTTCAAAAATTCAAGTCTTGGTAATCAGGCGCCCACCTGGAGAACAAGGGAATATTCTTTAAAATTTCAAGTTTTGTAATTAGGCGCCTAACTGTATAACAAGGGAATATTTTTCAAAATTCATGTTTTGGTAATCAGGTGCCCACCTGTAGAACAAGGAAATATGCTTCAAAATTTCAAGTTTTGGAAATTAGGCACCCACCTGGAAAACAAGGGCATATTCTTCAGAAGTCAAGACTTGATGATCGTCCACCTGTAGAACAAGGAAATATCTTTCAAATTGCAAGTTCAAGTAGTCAGCCGCCCACCTGTAGAACAAGGGAATGCTTTCAACAGAATACATCTCAAGTCCAGCAATTCGGCATCAAACATAGAAGAAGATAAAACAAGAAGGCAACAAGGCAACATGGAGTTTAAAGGAAGAAATACCAGTCAACAAGGCAACAAGAAGTTCCACAGGAAGAAATACCAGTCAATAAAGCAACAAGGAGTCCACAGCAAGAAATACAAGACAACAAAGCAATAAGGATTCAGAGCGAGTCGGAAGATATAGATAGGTTTTCTTGTAATCCTTAGTTCATAGCTTAGTCGAGCTTCTTTATTTTTCACAATGGTGTAATAAGAGGTCTAGCAGCAGCAACAACAGTAAAATCACAGCCTTGGTAGTCCCAGCTACCAAACACTCCTAAACTACACTGACCTGATTCCTCTTTAGCCGAGGATATGTAGGAAACCTCTGAGGCAGGGTGCGGTCAAGCTTTTCAAAATGATTCTCACGTAGCATTCAAATGGGCAAAAATTCGCTCGTGTTCACTCACTTATCTTTGCACGAAAACTCTTCGTGTTTCCGCGCAAAGAGGGGCAGCTGTGAGCATGTGATTTTTGCCGTGTGTGAACTACTCCCATAATTCCAAACAAAATAATTTCTTTTCACTAGTTCTAATTATTTTTTACTTTGTTTATTTTTGTGGTATTTTCTATTAATTGTTTGTATTTTGTTTGTGCATTTTAAATAATTAAAATGCAAAATACATAAGCATGTGTACTTCGGAGTAATTTTGCTTTTTTAAGAAAATAATTAGTAATTCGATCATTTTATGAGAAAGGAAATTAAAAAATTAATTAATTTGCACTTTTAATGTTAGCTTTGATTTACGAATAAGTTTTCTATTTAATTTTCTTTTAATCATTTGTGCCAATTAAAATTTTAAGGTTTAATTAAGTGTTTTTGTAGTTAATTTGGCTCTAGGAATTAATTTGGATTTTACTCTTTTTTTTAAAAAAGAACAAAATAGAATTTGGAATTGTTTGTTTTGAAATAAAATTAAAAAAAGGGTCTTCTTAGTAAGAAACCGAAATTGGGCCATTTTATTTTAACTACCAGGCCCAAAACCAAACGCCCAGTCTCTAGCCCACCCATTTCTCAACACTGTCCAACCAACCCCGTACCCAAACGACGCCGTTGGCATCATTTAATCATGACCATCCATCATCCATCATCCAACGGCTCACGTGGGGCCTTGCTTTTGAAATAAATCGTCCAAACACGGTGTATAGCTTTAGAGACATAATCAGCCTTCCTCGTACAAATCTACTAACAACTTTCGAACCGCCCTAACACCACCGTCCGCCGCAAGCCGAAAATCGCCGCCGCCGCCGATGTAACACCAATTCCTCCCATATTTACACCCTAGAATCCTATCACTCTCCTCTACCCAATCACATAGATATCACCCTTCGAATCACCGCCGAACTACTCGAGTCTCCGTTTAAAACATGGCAGCTCCGCCGTCTTCAGCGGCAGTCGGTGGCCAACAACCTCCAAATTAACACCAGTGGACCCCCTCACCCTCCTCATCCTAAACTTGACATTTGTTACCCTCAAACACATTCGCAACTCGTCGAATATGTGCCAAAAGAGCGCAGCTCCGCCATGCGCGGTGGTGGCTGTTGTCCAATGCCCTTCAAAACACCACACCCACCCTCCTCTAGCCCTCATCCACCCAAAAGCCCACCTAAACCCACTCAAATGGTCTCCTAACTCCTCCGGCATCAGCACCAACCAATTGAAATTTAAGCCCTAAATTGGAAGTCACTCGAGGGTGTGAATTGATTCCGACAGTGACAGATTGAAGAAATCTAATAAGTCCACCTTCTTTTATTTAGTTTTAAGTTTTCCCGATGCTTGTGATTTTCTGCCTAGTAGGGCTATTTGTTAAAATTTTAAATGGTTTTAGCAAAAATCTAAAATGTGTTTGGCTGATTGTATGATTTATGAAATTAGATGATAGCATGTTTGTTGTTCCTGAAATCAATTCCTACGAAAAATTAATTTCATGTCTTTTGTTTGCATAATCTGAATATTCAGGTTCATTAAAATCATATCCAGGTATTAATGTAAAATTAATTGGTCTTAACAAATCCCAAACTTGCCATCTCTTGTTTGATTTCTTAATGATTGTTAATTGAGTGATAGACCTTGTTTAACTTATGTAGTTCCCTTGATTCCAGCAATACCATGTTTGACCTCTGAAATTGAATGTTGTTTTAGATTCGTGCGAGAATAAAAGGTCTGGACTATTTTGATAATTGTTCATTAGTGTTAGTGATCTCCTGATTATCTTAAGTTCACAATGTCGATTAATGACTCACATGTTTTGAGGAACCAATTGCCAAGTTTTGAATAATAATTTCCCCTATATTGGGTTTGAGTTTCTAATTTGAATGGCTGAATTTGGATTGCTTGTCTTTGAGTAGTGGTATTTGGATTGGTTATAGTTGTTATGTTTAGGAAATTAGACTTATGAGTTAATTTTGACACCAAATAGATAACTGAAGGATAACACAGGATTTGTACAGTCATTTCTGATAATTTTAAGACTATTAAGGGCAATATGGACTTTTCAGGTTGTTTGTAGGAATATTGGGAAGAAACAAGGGTAATATAGGTAGCATATAAAGGATAGGAAAAGGTAGACGTCTTTAGACCCTTCTAGAAGGGGTCTTTAATACAAAATCAGTAATATTACTGCAGTAACTTGGGGAACAAGTCATGAAATTAGGTTTTAAATAAGTAATATCTAAAAATTAAAGAGGGACTTAAGGGTAAAGAACAATAAAAATGATGCCCTAGCTCTTGGCTATATAGAGGGGTTAAATTCACTCCAAAAAGGGGTTGGAAAAATCTGGAAAAGATCTCTATTACCCTCTAGAATTCTGAAGCTAAAAATCCCTGAAAAATTAGCAGTTTTCCTGTGCCAATGCTCATTTCAGTAGTCTTTGGTTACATCATGTTTTGAGATCATTTTTGCCTCAATTAGTATGGAAACAATCGAGTTTGGCTATTAGAAATTTGGTTCTGAAGTTGCTTTAGTCCTGGCTTTTTTGGAATCTCATTATTTCACTGTTGCATTGCTTTCCTATGGTTTGAAAGTTGAAAATATGATGTGGCTGGGGTTTCTATTGGGATTTGGGGTATACATCTGGGTTGTAAGCGGCCTCTGTTGTTGATTGTTGTGGCTGAATTGCTGACATCCCTCTTTTCCAATTGTATTGTGATTTCCAGGTACATTACTTAAAGCTCATCCATGTACAAGACATTATGAGATGAAATGAATATGTTGCACTCCACTATTTTCCCAAATCTGTTGTTTAATTTCTAAATAGTTTTGATTCGTTTTAATATTCACTTTAAAAGACTATGGAACTGTTTGGACGGTTAATTAGTTATATGATTATTGTTAGTAGTGTAATTTCATTGTGGAATTTCCTACGTGTTAGTTAAATCTGAATTTGATAGATGATTCGTGTTAAATAAATTTAAGACTGATAGATGATTGTGTTAAATAAATATGAGTTGGATAGATAATTTTGTTACATCCATTTTGTATTACAAGCTGGAAGTAACAGCTATTTGTGCAATACTGAGCCTGCTTGGACCGGTTGGGCTACATGGCAAACCATGTTTCAGTTGTTTTACACATATGTTCCCTGCGACTCCGCTTGGGTCCACGATAAGGCCTAAAATATGGTAACAAATAATAGCCCATTTCATTTGAAGGCTCTAGTGAAAGGGTCGCTCTTGGACCCAAGGATTGGACAGTCGAGATGGTCTTCGCTTGAGTCCTAGCTGATACATGAATTCAGTCCACTCAGATGTGGCATCGACACTAAACCGTCGCAGTTAAATTTTTATAAGAATCACTAGTATTAACAAACAGTCCTTTATCTTATATCTTGTAAAATGTTGCGTCTAAAATACTTAGAATTTGAGATGAGGCATTTAGCAAATATTTACGGCTTCTCACAAAGATAATCACGCGCTAGTCGCCTTAGGACGCATCTTTAATAATTTACCTTTCCTAAATTCGGGTGCACATTTATGTGATCCGAATCTAAATCTCAACGAAGTTGAAATGTGTCAAAATCCATGGGTGCATTTATTTGACGTGGTTCGAGATATGATTTAACGACATTGTAATTCTCTTTAAGAATAATAATAAAATGGTTGAAGATTAAAAGTGCGCATAGGTTCATAATTGCAAAAAATTAGGTAATTAAGCCAAATATAATAGTTGAGCGACCGTGCTAGAACCACGGAACTTGGGAATGCCTAACACCTTCTCTCGGATTAATAGAATTCCTTACTTGAATTTCTGGTTCGTGGATTGTTAAACATATTCATTCTTTCCTCGATTCGGGATTCTAAACAGTGAATTGGGATACCATAAATCTCCCAAATGGTAACTCTAAAATTCTCTTGAATAATTGAATCTCGTTTTGATTGTCCTTTAATTAGAAAAAATTCCCTTATCTACGCCTTTCGCTGGGTTGTAGATAGCCAAAACGGAGGTGCGAGAAGACTCATAAAATATCACATCTCTAGAGCAAAAAACTGAATGTGAATCCAAGTTAAGGAGCTTGTATCCCTTCTTAACACAAGGATAGCCTAGAAAGACAGGTGCAATAGATCTAGATTAGAACTTGTCCCTACCAGGCTTAGGAGAAGATGCATAAGCTAGACATCCAAAAGATCTTAAGTGAGACTAAGAAGGAGGGGTACCATGAACTTTTTCAAATCAAGAAACATGCATCAAAATGTTGGAAGGGAATCTATTGAAAAGATAAGTAGCAATTAAAGTACATTCACCTTAATATTTCAAAGGGAGTTTAGATTGGAAGAGTGAACCCCTAGAAATCTCTAAAAGATATTTATGTTTTCTATCAACTATCTCATTTTGCTGTGGGGTATGAGGCATAGAGGTCAGATGAAGGATCCCATTAGCTAAAAGAAGTGCATACATTCAGAACCACCAACCCCCCTCCCCCAATACAAAAGCATTGTCAGACATGAATGTCTGAACATTAGAATGAAAATGGATCTTAACCATGGAAACAAAGGACTTTAAAATAGGGAGAGCATTACTTTTACAAGACAACAAGTGAGTCCAAGTGACTCTAGAATAATCATCAACTAAAGTGATAAAATACCTAATACCATTGTATGTGATAGTGTGGTATGGTCCCCCATATGTCAATATGAACTAATTAAAAAAGAATAGAAGAATGAGTGGAACTTTCAGGAAAGGGCAATCTTTGTTGCCTATCCATTAGAAAGATAGATCAATGAAAATGTTGCTTAGAAGAAAGTTTATCAGACAAACAAGAGATAGATCTCTTTTTGTGAAAAGGCATGTATTCGCGTATTTTTAGCCAAAATAAATCAGTTTTATTGCCAGTATTGGGGGAAATACAAGAAGCACTATTATTTTCCAAAGTAGGAAGAGAAACAGAATTACTAGCACAAAGAGAAACAGAATGACAATGGAATTACACATATTTACAGGAATGAAAGAACTAATTGCAAGCGAACTAAAGCAAGAGAAAAAAGTTGCTGAAGCATCAGGATGCAGAAAGAATAGTCCTTTTGCAGCTTTGCCAATTTCCAAGGGCCTCTTCAGAGAAGGGGCCTATAAAAACCTGGTAAATTCGGTAAAAATTGCATAACAATCAAGTTGAACAATCAATTTGTGAATGGAAATCAGATTAAATTGAAAAGGTAAAAGAAGTACATTGTGTAAAGTAATATAATGTCTTAAATGTAAAGAACAAATAGATATAACTTTCACTTTGTACCCATTAGGTAGAGTAATTAAAAAGGGAGCAGATAATGGTTATAGATTGTGAAGAAAATATTTGTGTGGTGTCATGTGGTTTGTTGCACCTGAGTCTAAAATCCAAGCATTTACATCTAATTGTGATAAGCTACACATATGAAACTCAGGACAAATAACTACAGAACAACACATAACTACAAAATTAGCATAAGCAGCATTTTCACCAATAGAGATATCAGAGTTGAAACTAGTAGGGACTGGAGGAGCTGTGACATGAGCATGCTGAATCAAAGATATGATCTGCTAATATTGTTCCTTAGTAAAGCCATGAGGTGAATAAGAAGAACTCCCAGGTTGGGTAGAAACATATGTACTCTGAACAAATAAAGCTGAACCTTTCCTATTCTTTGTAAACTTGAAATTTAGAGAAAATCCATGTAACCTATAGCATTTATGAACTGTATATCCAATCTTTTTACAGTATTTACATGAAACATTTTATGTAGGTTGCCTCTTGGGCTCAAATTGAATCTTTTGAAGCTAGGAACATGAGATGAACTATCCTTCTGATGTTCATCATGTTGAAGCATAGAGTATGCTCTACTAATCAATGGCATGGGGGACAACATCATGATATTAGATTTACATGAGGAATAAGTATTATTCAAACCACTGAGAAACTGAAATAGTTGTTGATCTTCTAGGAGCTTAGGCAGGGCACCACAGGTACAGGTTGGTCCTACATAGGCTGCATTTAACTCATCCCATTAACCTTTCATCCTAGTAAAATATGTAGCTATCTATATCTGATGATCCCTGAGTTGTTGTACTTATCTCTCTTTGGATTTGTATGTATTTTGATCCATCTAACTGACCAAATCGTTCATTAATGTTTGCCCATATGTCTTTAGCTGTGTTAAATCCTATGAGACTAACTGAAATATTTGTGGTTAAAGAGTTAGTCATCCAAGCGATTAATATATCATTGCATCTTTCCCAAGCAGGGTAATATGGTGAATCAGTCCCCTGTTAAGGGTTCCTTCGAGTAATTCCTCTAAGTTTATTTTTAGCTGATAAAGCGATAAGCATATTTTTCTTCCAAGCAACAAAACCCCGGCCATCAAATGGAGGAGAGACTAACGGAGTATTAAGATTATCGGATGGATGAATATAGAAGGAATGGGAAGGATCAACAGAAAATATTGCGAAACCATCAGAACTAGACGTAAATGTTGAGATGGTAAGAATGGCACCCATTACAAATTCAGTAGACAAACTTTGAAGAGACTGCACTAAGAAAAATCCCCAAATTGCTATTGTACTAAAGATAACTAGGTCAAGTGAGAATGTTTATTGTAAACAACAAGTTATCACGCTAATCTAGAAATTTATACCAAAATTGAGCTGAATTGAGGCTAAAATCCAGAGAAACTTTATTCTCATAAGAAAAACATGAAAAACCTAATTTTTCACCAAACGAGTATTTCACCAGAGAAGTCTGTTGAGGTTACCATCGATCGATTACGGACAGTGAGAGCTACGTATACACTAGCTCTGATACCATGTTGACACACAAAATTGGCAGATCCCCATTAAATCTTGTGAGTTAGAACCTTACATTCACTTGAAAGAGAGAATGAACGAGAACTTCAGAAGAGCCTTGTTATTTTTTATATCACCAAAGTAATTACAAAGTCATCTTATTCTCCAGATTGTTCAGTAGCGATATCTATGTGCAAGTCTTGTGCTAAACTATAAAATTGTAATGTAAATGTAACTATGTATTGGGCCTGCTCTGCACTTGGGCCAAATTCCTTAATGAATCTTCAGCTAAGCCCATATTTACAATAATTTTAAGTGATTGAATGGACAGCTATTTAAGTTAATTCTTCTCATAAAATGAAGGAAAAAAATGAAAAATTCACCCCTCCTTAGATATTATTTATGTCTTTCAAATGTGCCTCGAAGCATGAAATGCCTTCATCTTTTGAGATTAAATTGATTGATTCGAGGAAAATGCATTTTTTTTTTGTTGAACATCAACCAACAATTATTAGAGCTAAATTAAAGTAAAATGAAATGCAGTGCCCATTTCATTAACATTACTGACCGTACATAGACATGCTTATAGATCAATGACGGTTCTTTAATTGACCAGTTTTTAGGACAGAATAAAAAACATGAAGTAAATAACACAAAAGAAAGAAAGAAGAAATAACTTTTGCATTATGGTAAGCTAGTCTTTTTTTTTTTTTACAAAGAGTATCAAACTGCAGTGATGCGGTTCATACGCTTTGAGATTGGAAAGCGTAGTTGAACATTTCAATTGATGTTCAGCTCTTCAATTCTAGAGGTGATATAAGGGTGATGCTCATGGTTGTTAAACAACTCAATGCATGAGTAGTAGATTTCTGCCCCTTTTTCTATCACCTGGACTTTGTTATAGATTGGCACAACAAACCTTGAATGGATATGTAGTTAAGCCATTCAGGTAGCTCTCACAACCATTAAATAATAATGCCACATTTTGGCACATTGGTGCATTTCCAACGCCTCCCATTGATGTGTTTGGTCCAGCCTTGGATGTTTGCCATTGGTATGCTTGGAAAATTTATGGCTGAGTTTGGTTCCAACTTCATAAACATAATTATTATGATACTAACTGCTCTCTTCGATTCAAAATAAGTAATTTTTTGTCTTTTTTTATGGTCCAATATAAGTGATTTTTGCAGATTTTAAAAATGAATTAATTATTTTTTCCTACATTGTCCTTTGAGTAAATAGTGTTGTAATATGTGTTAGGAGTGTTTATGTGATATAGTAAAGGTTAGTATAGTCAATTTCATTGCTAATTAATGCTAAAAGAAGAATTTTTTAATCTGTGTAAAAATATCCAAAAATCGCTTATTTTGGACCGAAGGAAGTATTGTTGTTATCATTGTTTTTTTTTGTCTTCCATTTTTTTATTGCTTTGAAATACAAAGAGACTTTTAATTTTGGTTGACAAAGAGACGTTTTGGTTTCCAAGACCTTTGGATTTATATAGAATTAAAGTGTCATAATTTGCTAGATTAATTACTCTTTATCTAACAGATTTGAATGAAACAAAGAGTAATTATCCTAGAAAATCTTGATGATTAAGACAATTAACAAAACCATGTGGCATTGCCACAAACTACCAACACACATTATATACGTAAATCACAAATTTGATGTTATGATGCTTGGTTTGTTGTCCATGTCCATAATTTCGGAATGATTGAAGGTTGTGTGTGTGTGTTTACATGGCAGTAGTGGTAGTAATTAGTTGGCAAATAAACCAAAATGATTCTAAAGGATTCGCGTTGAAGGATTCATGCTCTGAAATAGCTTTCTTTACAAATTGGCAAATAAACTCACATGATATTAACTAGCTTTATATTCTATACGAAATTTCTTGAAGTAACTTAGTTGGTAAATCAGTAATTCACTTAGCTGATTAATTGCTATTTTAAAACCTTCAAATTATAAGGATTAGTTATCTCCTATAGCAAAGGTTAATACTTTATTTATTTTAAATAAATATTTTTTAAAAAATTATGTTCCATAGCTACCTTTTAATTTTTATAGCTAAATATCTATTTATGATTATCTCCTATCCTTAAGTCATAAAATACTTTTTGTATTTATTTTTCTATATTATTATAGAACCACACGTCCCAATCAAGAAGAGAGATGGACGAAAAAGATTATTGAAAACCCAGCACTTTTTGCTTCTATTTCACTTATCTATCTCCCTAATTCAATTCCTCAGTTGCCGAAACTCCAAAAAATGCTGATGGTAGAACCCGCTGTCGCCGCTGTCCGTTTCTCTTACCACCTCCAATGCTGGTTTTCTTGCTATCAAATTCGCAATTACTAACAAAAGAAGATAATCTGCTATTGAAAATGCGGAAATTTTTTTGTTTTTGCGCTAAATTTTGAGAGTTTCGAGTTAGAATTGTGGCCCTCTTGACATACATCATTAGCGTTATTCTTGAACAAAGATGACGGAGTTTGGGACTGAGCAACTTGAAGAGTCTGTTACCTTTTTTTCGTTGTATTTCAATTTATCTCGTTGTATTCTATGTATTTCATTTTATTCATTGTCTTTTTTTTTCATTAGTATTTTAATGTATCTCGTTGTATTCCATATATTTCATTGTATTCACTATATCGCCATATTCCATCAATGTATTCATATTTTTTTTTAATTAATATAATTTATGTATTTTATCTAGTGAGATTTATAATTGTGTTTGTTGAGTTATATTAGAAGTCTATTATATTAATTGATTCACTTCCAGTTTAAAAATAGATGAATTGACCGTGAACGCTATTTACCTTACTGTATTCAGAAACACATTTCATGAATACCGTGAAATTTAATAATCTGTCTAGTTGTAATACCCCTGTTTCACGCAGTGAATACAATCGAATACAATAATATGTCTTGCTGTAATCTCCTGTTTCACGCCAAGAAATGCTATTGTATTTATGAATACAGTATCTTACATGCATCAAACGTACTCTAAAAAAACCTGAAAACATAGCTATAGAAAGTAATATAGTAAATAGTAGCTACAACTAACTAATAACCACTAAAATATAGTGATTTCTGAAAGTTTCTCATTTAATAATAGGCCAAAAAATAATAATTTCAGCAAGCCCAACATCAATAAAGTTCATAAATTGATCCATTTTTTTAAAAAATAATTATTGGCGCAATGCCAATCAATAAGCTGATGCTATATTTTCTTTGAGATATTATCACTTTTAGCTCCTGCCAGTAATTATTTATATTTGATAATGGAAAAGTATATAAAATTTGTATAATTTATATAACATGCAGAATATGTGTATATATGTTCCTTCTGCTGCCCATTTTTTTCATTTAGCTATTAGCCCACTTCCTCTTTAATATCAAAGCTGGCCCAATGCCATAGTACCTAGCCCAATACATATATGGGATTTTTACATATACATCCCATATACCAAACCTTACTATCATTATTGTGCATTGTTTGTTAATTACCCTCATATCTCATGGTTTTGTTACATAATATGTACCAAACAAGATATTTGCTGATTTTCCATCCTAAATTAACACTAGACAATTAAGGCTAAAATAGAATCTTAATAAATTGACACCAAAAATAACGCCTATCATTATGGTTGATAATTAATGTTTGATTTTCTACCATTTAAATTCTAAATCAGGTAAGGTAACATATTAAATGCTCCAAATATATTAAAGGAACCATAACCTTATAACTAATCTGAAAAACAAACTTAAATTTGCGCTAATTGTAATATTTGCGGTGTCGGGCGAAGGATACAATCCTATGTGTTGGTGTTATTATTTAATTATTATATGATCAATCTTTCTTTATCTTTTCTTCAGTTTCTATATCACACTCCTTTTGTAACATACTGTTTGGCATTTTCTTTAGAATAAAATATGGCACCGAAAACTACGAGAAAGTGTGGAATAGTGTCAAAGTAATCTGGTCATTTAGTCAACGTTGGTTGGCTTTGCAGAATCTTTTGAGAGTTTGATATGTTTAGTTAGTAGTCCCTCAGTTTCAAATACGTAATTTTTAATTATTTTCATACGATTTAAAAAATTTATCTTTTAATATTAATTAGCAATGTAGTTATGAAGTATTTCCAGAGAGTTTTAACAATGTCGTCAAATGTAGATATCCCAGTCTACAATTGGGCACAAATTCAACAAAGAATTGGAAGATAACAATACATTATCCCAGAAACTAAAGGTAATATATTCTTGTTTGGTGCAGGGAAAAAAAAACAAAAAAAGTAGTAGATGTTGAAGTTGTTTCCAGAGAGTTTTAAAAATGTAGACAATTGTAGTTAAATGTAGTTAAATGTAGTTATGAAGTATTTCCAGAGAGTTTTAAAAATGTAGATAATTGTAGTTAAATGTAGTTATGAAGTATTTCCAGAGAGTTTTAAAAATGTAGATAATTGTAGTTAAATGTAGTTAAATGTAGTTATGAAGTATTTCCAGAAAGTTTTAAAATGTAGATAATTGTAGTTAAATGTAGTTAAATGTAGTTATGAAGTATTTCCAGAGAGTTTTAACAATGTAGTCAAATGTAGTTAAATGTAGTTAACGTTTATATGCCGTTTGTTTGTAGCTGATTTGTAGTTAACTGATTGTTGCTAACATAGTTAACTTATTGACACCTTATTATTTTCTTTTTGATCTTGAATTGTAGAGAGCTTCAACAGATTATATACACACTGTGTGACAATTAATTTCATTGAAATTAACTACAATGTTTTTTCTTTATCTACAACATTCTCATTTCTCATCGACGTTCATGGCATTCATGAACTTGCATTTGATCCAGTCTCAAACTTCTTGATGCTTGGTATCTAGTTTTACAGTGTTCGCGAACATAGTTCTGAATTTATATGTGATTGCATGATAATGTTTGGGCTTTGAGACTGTTTGACAAGTTTACAACTTCTTCAAGCAAGAATGCGGTACTTTCCAGTGTGAGGAAGGACTAATGAACAAGACAAGATTACAAACAACACTTTTAAACAAAGAACTGATAATCTGAAAAATAGAATGAACAAAACAAGATTACAACCGACACTTTAAACCAAGACAAACGTGAATTGAGCTCTAAATTATCCAAAAAAAACTGAATACAAACTATGATGATCCGTTCCTAGATAATGAATATATTAGTAGTTATATAATTAAAATTTGAGTTGAACATCAATCGCATGCTTTTAGGAAAATAAAATCTAATTGTTTTGAATAAAAAATTAAAACTTTCAAAATCAGGAAAAAAATTATTCCTTAAAAGTAGTAATATTACGAGAAATACTTCAATGAGAGTTTTCATGAAACTATTAAGTATATTTTTACAAAATAAAGTCTAACTTTTGTGTTATATACAAAAAATGATAATACAATAACTCTTATTGTGAAACGAAGGAAACTAGAAATATTTTATATGTACAACAGAAGTCTACTATGAAGTGATAAGCAGCTTCCCATCCTTAATAAAAATAAAATGGGATTGTTGCTCAATCTTCATGTGTGATCTATACATCTTCAACCAAACTCTATTTTCGGAACAAGAATCCGAAATTAACTGAAGAAGCGACTGGTTCAAGGGTGGCTGGAGAAGACGACGAAGCACCAACGATGATGGATGGTGGTGTTCGCTGCTGGACTTGACGGTGAGTTTGGACGAAGGGGAGGACGATGGGTGTGCTGAAGAAGATGACAGGGA
Organism: Nicotiana benthamiana; assembly: GCA_034376525.1. Classification (NCBI taxonomy): domain Eukaryota; kingdom Viridiplantae; phylum Streptophyta; class Magnoliopsida; order Solanales; family Solanaceae; genus Nicotiana; species Nicotiana benthamiana. The sequence continues at coordinate 6,544,679 of CM067326.1, forward strand.
AGGGGCATGGTTTGAAAATCAAGCCTCTAATTAATTAGTTTGAAAAGATTTTGTTCCACAAATCAAGCAAAACATTAATGAGTTGATTATTAACCTTAAATATAATTTTGGTACATAAATTGAAAGGTGGTATACTTAAATGTAATAAACCCAAACCTTAAACATGAGTGGTTATAAGGTTTGGTATATGGAATGTATAGGTAAAAATCCCTACATATATAGCAACCAATAAATACGAGCAAATTTCTTTTATAGCAAAAGAAACAATATAATTAACAGCCCAAGACCAATTACAAAGGTTAGCCCAAAACAATTCTATTCTTCCCACTTCAAATTTCAAACTTTTAAACTCCGTAGCCACTAGATTTGGCGGCTATGATTCAATGAACCGAAGAAAAATTTTCAGGTATCATCGTCCTTACGGTTGTGAAGCTGAAACGCATAAATCAAATCTCTAATTAGGTGAAACAGAATCCAAAGATATTTTCAGTTTAAAGGGCCTAGCTAGATCGTACATAAGAAAAACAATACACTAGAAAAAAAAAGATCATTTATCCCATGGTTACGGTGGATACAATTTTTAAAATAATGATAGTATATCCAGTAGAAATGGCATGGTGTAGCCACTATTTAAGTTGGTATTTATTTTAAATCCAGCAATTCTATGTTGAGCAAAAAGAGCCACTACTCTATTAAAATTAATATGAAAAGGTATCTTTACTCTTTCTTCCCTTGCTTTTCTTCCCAAACCCTCGCTTCTCTCTCTGCATCAAATACATTGAAAATATTGGAATGTAACATTCGCTAGTTTCTTTGGAGACAAAATTCAAGGGTTGTACAAAATATTCAAATAATATTAGCTGCTTACTGAAAATTCTCGATATAATATTCAGATTAACACTAACAAATACCTTCAAAAACATTTTCTCATCCTACTAAGGAAATGTCCACAGCAAAATGCATCAATCTGACTATGCTTACAATTGCAATATTGATTTTGTTTCTATTAAATTATTGATCTTTCGATAAAATGATGGTTACCAGGAGGAGATGCTTCCCTTTACAATGAAAGGGTAGTTGATCTTGAGTTTTAGTTTTCCGAACTTAACAAGCTCAAAAGGTAAGGAGAATAGGTTCTGAACTTACAGTTGCAAGTTCAAAAGTTGAGGACAATATGTTCAAAATTCTTGAACTTAAACAAATAACCTCAAACGTTAAGGACAATAGGTCCTAAACTTAGGCTAAGAAGCCTAAAATTTAAGGACAATAGGTCCGAACTTAGACTAACAAGCTCAAAAGTTAAGGGCACTTGGTCCTGAACTTACAATTACAAGTTCAAAAGTTAAGGACATGTAGTCCTGAAGTTAAGTTCAAAAGTTAAGGACATGTAGTTCTGAAGTCCTAAAATTAAGTTCAAAAGTTAAATACATGTAGTCATGAAGTCCTGAACTTAGAGTTCCAAGTTCAAAAATTAAGGACATGTAGTCCGGAAGTTAAGTTCAAAAGTTAAGGACATGATCAGAAGTATATATTTGTCCGAGCAGTTAAAGTCTATTAAAGCAGTGGCTAAAGACTAAAGACATTTTAGACAGTGGCTTAAATATAAATATATGTATTATTAGTGGCTAACGCTGTACTTCCCTCCCTCTCCTCCCTCCCCTCTCCCCCTCCCCCTCTCCCCTATATCAACACATATCAAAAGAGTCCAAAGGAGTCTATTTTTAAAGTTGAAAATAGAAACTTCATAATTTTTTAAAACATAAAAAAATATATTGTACTATATGTTGTCCTTATTGTCTATTTACAAAATAGACTTTCACTGTACAATTTATATACAATAGAATGCCACTCTACAATTATATAGAGGTTTGCATCAGGAGTCCTGTGTGACAAGAAAGTTCCACAGAAACTCAAGGGGAAATTTTATAGAGATGTGGTTAGACCTGCCATGTTGTATGGGGCGGAGTGCTGGCCAGTGAAGAACTCTCATGTTCAGAGAATGAAGGTTGCGAAGATGAGGATGCTCAGGTGGATGTGCGGGCTCACCATGTTAGATAAGACTAAGAATGAAGTTATTCGAGAGAAGGTGGGGATGGCCCCAGTGGATGAGAAGATGCGAGAAGCGAGACTGAGGTGGTTCGGGCATGTGCGGAGGAGAAGTCTGGATGCCTCGGTGAGGTGTTGTGAGCGGCTGGCGATGATCGGCGTACGTCGAGTCACAGGGAGGCCTAAGAGGTATTGGGGAGAGGTGATTAGGCATGACATGGCTAGAATGCGGGTTTCCGAGGACAAGGCCCTTGATAAGAAAGTCTGGAGGTCTAGTATCAGGGTTGTAGGATAGGGGCTCCTAGAGTTTTTCGTACTCCTCACCCGAGTTTGGGTGAGGCTTGGCAGGGCTATTCATAGATGATTTATGTATTGGATTGTGTCTCCCTTATGGTAGTTATTGATGGTAGTTACTATCTGATATTATTGCGTGCTATTTTATTTATGGCTCTTTTGATTAGATAGTTATGTACGCTATTTTTGTTGGAGTTACTAATGCTCTTTTGTTTTTGTTTTTTTTCGTTTCCTTCACTGAGCCGATGGTCGATTGGAATAGCCTCTCTGCCCTTTCGGGTAGGGGTAAGGCCCGTCTACATATTACCCTCCCCAGACCCCATTTTATGGGACTATACTGGGTAGTTGTTGTTGTTGTTGTAGACTATCACTATTCAAAATAAATATAAAATAGTCTGTCACCATACAAAAAATATACTAAATATACTATCACTATACAATTTATATATAATAGACTGTCACTATACAAAATATATACAAAATAGATTGTCACTACACAAAAAATATACTAAATTTGACTGTCACTATACAGAAAATATACAAAATAGACTGTCACGATACAAAACATATATAAAATAGACTACCACTATACAAAAATATATAAAATAGATATTTCGGGCTATTAGATATAATATGTTTGGGCAAGAGAAACATTTGGTTTCAATAAAGAAAAATATGGGCTATTAAAATTTTAAGGGGCTATACGATCATTTTCTCAAAATATATCCTTGCCTGTATTACCACTGTTGGCGCTAACCTTTAGTTTCCAGTTTAGTGAAAATAATTACTAGAATTTTTTTTTGATCCCCTAGGCAAATGCCTAGGGTTAGGTTTTATAAATAAAAGTAAAGGAAAATTACAACAAATAGGAGAAATAAAATAAGGCGGATTACACCGGTAATGTTGCTCATATAACACAGCTGGCATAGACCTTACCTTAGCTATCCTATTGAGGCAAATAAAAGCCTCCTGGACTAGCAAGCATGTAAAAAGAAAGAACTCGCAAGAACTAAGAATTGAATGATCATCATAGAGTTTATAACATGCTCTATGATGATATTACAAAGGATGATTCTATTGTGATGGTAAAATAAACAGATGTAGAAACCATAAAGGTGCCCTTTTTCTCTTTTGCTGTGAAAATTTCGATTTGTAGAAAGTTGTCATCTTCCACATAACTTTTCAAAAAGTCTTCAAACTTCATGCTTTATTCTTCAGACGATTGGATTGAAAGTATTGTTTGAGCGACCTGTTTTTGTTTTGCGTTTCTCATTGGGGGCCTCCTTATGTTTACGTCTTCAAACGCCCTGCCGTCCCAACTTCTTTCCCTTTGAAGAGATTTCTTATTTCTTGCACTATGCAATGGTGACAAATCTCTTTTGTTGAAGCGTCTTCAAGACACTGGTTTAAAATATCCTCTTCTTCCCTTTCTTCATTTATGTGTCTTTCTGCGAAAATTGGATTTGGCAATTCCATCTCTTCCAAGAGTTGTCTTTCCTCGGACGAGATTACTGAAGCAGTTGTGACGAGCTGCCCCGCTTGTGATTTTGCATTCTTTTGTTGCTTCTGATTCTGGCAAGTTGATGGCAGCGCAGTTGCGATTCCATCCCCAACTTATGCTTCGGCTAAATTTAGTTGACGATTATGAGCTGTTTCATTCTTGTTGGACTTTGATGTCGCTACAGTTGAAATAACTGCATTTGCATTATTTCTTGGAACAAAAACTGGAGCATTATGATTTAAGGTACTGTTTTGAGTTGGTGCTTTTTTCCAGATTGCACGACAATTCTTAGTTGCAGTTTTCCTTTGGAATTTTTTCTTGACTGAATAATCAGTGTCCTCTCCAGTACTATCCTGATCAGACTCTTGATCATCTTCTTCAAATGAAAAACCAGCGAATCCTTCACCTCAGCTCTTCTCATCATCATAGTCTCGTTGGTCTTTCCACAGCTTCGATTTAATGACCAGGTCCCTCCTCTTTGGCCATGTAAGAGTGGGTATGGTTGGAGAACTTTGAAATTTAAACTGTATTTGCATATTTGTATCAGTAACATAAGCTGAATTCTTTGCCTCTGTATTCTGTGAGCTATTTTGACTGTCACCAAGCTGCAAATTTTCTCTCAAGAGTTTTCCTTCATCATAATTGACATTGTTGAGTGCAGCAAATGAGTTTGAGATTGAAGGTAAAACTGGATTGTTTGCTCAGATATGATTTTTATTTTTGGTTTCTCGAGTTACTGCTTTGTTGGCCATCGATGACCGTTGTCCATCTGACTGAATTGTTGTTCTATGAATATTTTCATTTACTGCTTCATGGTTGTCAAATTGTGATGCAGCTCGATCCATAGAACTTTGTAAAGAAAGTGAAGATGGTTCATTTTGTACTGTCCAGTTAGCAGTGTTGGTATCCTTTGTACCAGATGCTGCGACTTCCAATTCCATAACTATATTTCCATCCCTACTTGAACACATTCTGTAACTGTGGATTGGGATGTTGCCCTTTGCATAACGCATTTGAATTGGAGTGCTTAGATGTACTCAGAACTGCTATTTTATTTAACTTATTACATCATGCATTGATGTTTGAAGCCTTGATCATTTTTGGCACTGTCAAACTCTCTCCTAGATGAACAACAACAGGATTTGTAACAGCTTTGGCAGGATCCAGAACCTCCAAATTTGTATCATTTCCTTGATAAACCAGTGTATGTTTCTCATAGTTGCTATTGTGTACCAAATGTTGCTGCTTATTGTTACTATTGCGTAACACATGATGTTGCTCACACAACAGATGTTCAATCCTGTTTGCATTATGATGTGAAGCCTCAGCAGATGCACCAGTCAATTTTGACACCAGCTGTTCACTGGGAACATTGGATGGAACAGTAGATGGATTTTTACACAGCTGTGGTTCAGCGTTCGGGATTGAGTGAGTTTCTGCATCTGTAATTACTGGAACAGAATCAAGAACCAAGCCAAATTTGAGATCACCTGTTCACTGTGAACAGTCAAAATGGATGGAGAAGTAGCTGGTTTTTTACACTGCTGTGCAATATCAGCATTCAGCATTGAATGTATTTCTGCAGCTGGAACAATTGGAACTGAAACACCATTTTGTCCTGCATCAGCATTCATTTTAGGAAGAACCCCTTCACTGCTTCGTGTTACAAGATTAGCATTTAGGTACTCTCTGGCATCACCTCCTAATTTTTTCATCTTGGCCCTGCCTTCAGATTGTTGGTCATGAGCTTCTTGTTCATTCCTTTCATCTGTACTCCAACGACACGATTTTATATCATGACCGTGATGATTACAATACGTGCAATATTTAGGAAGGTTATCAAAGACGATCCGCTGGTCGTATTCGACTATTTTTCCAAATTTGATATCAACTATCTTGATCTTTATTTTCTTTGGATGTTTGTCTAGCAGATTAACCAACACTTTTACTCGAGCCGTACTAGGTCTCGTTCGATCTTTAGTAGCCTTATCTACTGCAAGAGGATTTCCCACTGCAGCAGCGATTGATATTAATGATTTTTTTGCGAAGAAAATTGCTGGAAGTTCAGGAAAGGAAATCCAAACGACAGCTTTTGACGTTTCTTCACGTGGATTAAATCCCATTGTCCATGGGAATATCCTGAAGAAGTAGTTGTCTCCTTTCGCCTTAACATAGCCTGTTTTTCTTGAAACGACATTTGCAAAATCTTCAAATAGATCAAATCTTACCAGAATATGTCAATATTCTAGCTGCCCAATATTGCAATTACCTTTGACATCGAGTTGCTTCGGTAAGATCTGTCTCAACTTCTGAAGCTCGGGTTTTTCATACGAGAATTTAATCACAACTGCTTGTTGAAGACCTTCCTCCTTGGTGAATGAATTCACTTCGTCTACTGTGAATTCAATAGTAGGTATTCCATTCTCAACTGTTACTGGACAGAATTAAAAATTCGATTTTGTTGCGGCAGAATGCTGTCGAACAAGTTGCGATGCATAAGTTTGTTTTGGATTTTGAGCTGTTTGATTTTCCGTATGATTTTGATTATCCTCTCCCACATCACAAAGCTGGGGAGCGGGTGAAACTTCCATAGTTGCGATGATCGTAAACCAGGATCCATCACTAACATTCTATCGGAAAAAATGAAAGTGCTACAGTAAATCGAAAAACAAGATTTAAGATGCAGGGAGATTGGCTAAGATTTGAGGAGAAAATCTATTGGGGATTGTTCGCAAAAAGAAGAGGATGTCTTGACACAAAATTGTGGCAATCCACTAACGGATTGCGGCGATTTTTTCGATGAATAGTGACGGAGTACTATTCACAGAATAGTATCGCTGGGAGAGCAGTGGTTAGTGATTACTAGAATTTGACCCTGTTGTAGTAATTATTTATTTAATATTTTATAGTTAAAATAATTTAGTCACTCACTCACAAATAATCATGACTAACTTATAGGTAATAAGTCACTTGAAGATAATAATTGTCCTTATTAATGTCAGGAAAATTCACTTCGGAATAAAGCTACAAATAAAACGGCAAGATCGTGATGATGCATTTCGTTCCATTTTTTTCAAAGAAATAATTTATTTTATTTAATTAAATTTGAGTAGGCTTTAATTTAAGTGTGGTATACAACCAAAGGTCAGGAATACTTGTATAGGTTAGTGTAGGCTGGGGTCTGAGATACTCATCCTAGTTGAGATAGATAGTCTTCAAGAATTAAAAGCGGACTTAGGCAAAATATGAAAATCAAATAAAACATAATTTATCTAAGATTAATTCAATCTAAGTTTAAGTTATTAAAGTGATTTATTAGAACTGTGGAATTACAGGAATATCTCACACCATTTCACAATCAACAATTCCTTACCCGGTCTCCTGTTCTCGTAGAGCAATAAAAGTTGAGTCAAACCCTCTTTTGACTAGAGATTCAAATAAAGATGATTTAGAACATCTAAAAATCAATTTCAAATGACAACTCTATAAAAAAATAATTTCTATTTAAAGTTATCACTTTTGATTGAAAAAACCTTCTAATCTACGTATCTCACCTAGTATATTTTTTGGGGGTAAAACAAAAATGTTACAATACCAAAATTATGTAATGAGAATCTTTGTAGGCATAAGAGAACCCAATAAGAAAATTATGGATCAATATTTCCTTTCCTTTTCCTTGTTTTGTTTTGGTTAATTCATTAGTTGGGGAAAGGAAAAATCTACATTTTGGTACCAAACGATTTGTCTTTGAATTACTAGCTAACTGAAATAAAAGAAAAAAAAAATTAACCTCTCAAGATTATATAATGACAACTTTCACTATATTCGTATAGCTATGACGTCATGGAATATTTTTTAAAACATATTCTAATACATATATATGATACATGTGATAATAATTTATAAATATATTAAATTTTGCATTTTGTGACAGCAATGTCAATATGTTTTAAATAATGAAGAAAATGTATCAATCAATATATTAAGAATAACGTTTATGCATAATCAAATACTTCTAGATTTTTATAATTTTTATTTATTTTCATTGAATCTACGATTGATCATAACTAATCAAAAAAACATTCCCCCAACAAATTTTTCGTGGTCATTACGCAGAAAACGTAGAGATTGGTCCAATGCCATAATACCTAGCCGCAGTACATATGTAGCAACCAATAAATATCGTAAAAAATATACGAGACGTTTTATTTTATCGTCCATTTTTAACTTGTAGTCGCTTTATTTTTTGTTTGTATCCATACACATTTTTTTGTTAAAAGTCTTTCAAAAAGACTATTTTATCCTTAATAATTAAAGGACTACTTTCTCTCCAAGTCTACTGTCTCTATTTCTCTCTCCCGTTATTCGTTTTTTTTTATTCGTTCTTCTCTGAAATCAAACAGTTTTCGCTGTTTTTGATTTTCAACTCTTTGTTCCCCAATAACATTACGTATAATCACATGGACATTGCATTAATTTTCTTGGTTTTATTTTAATATTAACTTTACGATTTAATTCCTGGTTTTGATTTTAATAGTCATGTATTTATGATAAAATAGTTTTCTAGGATTTAGTTTTTTTAGTGCATTAGTTTTACTTTTACGATTGTGTTTTTAGGTTTCTTTGAGCGTGCATTTGTGTTTTTGATGAAAATTCCAAATTCTTCATTGCTTGGAGACGTTAAAATTTTTAAAAATTTTAAGAGTCAAAATAGATGATACTATTAAAGTGTGAAGTTTATAATACTTTAATGATACCTTAGTTTTAGGAGTTGGAGTTTTGTTTCATATTTTTTATTATATCTTTTATGAACTTCAGCATTATTTTGGAATTGAATTTATGTTTAGTTTGTTGGAAAAACTACAACATGTTTTTGCTGAATGTTTTATTTTGTAATAGGTGAACTTCAGCTCTAGGAGCTGATGTTTTTGTTTGTAACTGGTGAATTTCAGCTCTAGGAGCTGAAGTATTTGTTTTGTAACTGGTGAACTTTAGCTCTATGAGCTGAAGTTTTTGTTTTATAACTGGTGAACTTCAGCTTTAGGAGTTGAAGTTTTTGTTTTGTAACTGTTGAACTTTAGTTTTCTTAGAGCTGAAGTTTTAACTGATTTTTTTGATAATGTGCTGATGTTATTTTTGTATCTTTTACTTTTTTTTTAACGTATGGCACCTAAAGCAGCCAAAACACGTAAATCAGCTAATGCACCTAAAAATCCTAAAGCACTGTCACGACTCGGATTTTCTACCCTCGGGAGTTGTGATGGAGCCTACTAATTGGAGCTAGGCAAGCCAAACCTTAATCACTTTTTCATTACAATATACTCCTTTTTAAAAATTATCAGAAATAGCTTATAATAACGGAAATAAATAAAAAAATAAGCGGAAGTCTTTAATTAAAGGAACTAGTTAAAATGCGGAAACCTAACATGATCTTCTACCCCAAGACTAGTGTCACAGTACTCACGAACAACTAAGAGTACTAAATACAATCGTCTAAAAGAAAATATAGCTATTTGTCTCGAATACAATGAGATAACAGACTAAAATAAAGGATAGAGGAGACGTTGGGCCTGTAGATGCCTGCAGGGCTACCTTGATGTCTCGGTGGACTGATGCATGGATCCCGATCTAATACTGTTGCTCAAATACTACTCCGGCACCTGGATCTGTACAAGAGAGCACAGACTGTAGCATCGGCACAACCAACTACATGTGTTGGTAAGTGGCTAGTCTAACACCGGTGAAGTAGTGACGAGGCTAGACCGGACGACCATGCAAACCTCTGCAGTTACGTAATATATTGCAGGAAAATAAACAAGTAATGAGTAGTTATAAGGGAAGAGGTACATGCTTCAGCGAACAATATCAACCTAGCAAAAACCCAATAGATATATGAAAAAACAGTACTACATCTACAACATTTCAATAACACTACTGTTACGGCGCGCAACCTAATCCCTTATCAATTAACTCTATTACGTCGTGCAACCCAATCCATATATATATATATATATATATAGCTGTTGCAGCGTGCAACCCCATACAAATATGATATATGTTGTAGCGTGAAACTTGATCCAATATAATTTCTGTTGCGGCGTGCAATTCGATCCAAATATAATAACTGTTGCGGCGTGGGTTGATCCAATATAATATCTATTGCGGCGTGCAACCCGATCCAATATAATATCTAAATATATAACTTAGATTGATCATGACAACAGTTCTAGCAAGGGATTAACCATAATTTATACTATATCAGCAAGGGAACTCAACAATACAGGTATATACGTCCCGGCAAGGGAGAATATCAACAAAACAACAAAACGTCCCCGTAAGGGAATAAACAAGTAACTCTTTCTCTTTCTTTCACTTCTCATCTCATAGTTCACATCTCCACATGAGCCAATGCTCCAAGGATTTAATTATCTCATATAACTTCACAACTTGTAATTCAACTCGAGCCGATGCTCCTAGAAGTTTAAAGATCACAACTCCTTTCACATGCTCTTTACAACATATAGAAATCAGCAATTAAGCATGGAAGTTACCACAAATATCCCAATATTCGCAATATAAAGACTCACGGACATGCTACACACCAATATATAGACACTCGTCACCATGCCTATACATCACACCCGACAATTAACAAGTAGCAAGTAAGACTTAACACATATTCCCTCAAGCTAAGGTTAGACCAAGCACTTACCTCAAATCCTTGAATACAGCTCAAGCCTCAATTATAGATTTACCCCTCGGTTCTACCACAAATTTACCCGAATCTAGTCACATGTTACTTAATTACATCAATAAACGCTAAACAAATTAATTTGAATGCATAAAAATAAAATTTCCAAAGTTTTTCCCATGTGGTCAAAACCTAAGGTTCGAACCAAAACCCAGTTACCCATTCCTGCACGAACCCAAATATGTAATTTGTTTTGAAATCGGACCTGAAATTGAGGTCCAAATCCCCAATTTTAGAAAAACCTAAGTTTTACCCAAAACCCTCAATTTAATCCATGGAAATATTTGATTTTAAGTTGAAAACATATTAAATGATGTTAAATATTGAAAGAAATAAGTAAAAACCAACTTACAACCGATTTGGAAGAAGTCTTATTCTTGGAAAATCGGCTAAGTGTGTTTGAGTTTTCAATGAATGATGAAAATGATTCAAAATTCAACTGAGTATGAAAAATGCATGTTCTAGATATGGAAAATGCGAACTGCAGTTCGCAGTTGCAGACCCTGTAGGTATGGGATTTGCGAGATAAAGTTCACATTTGCGAACACTACCCAGAACTCCGAGCTTTGCATTTGCGAGCCAAAATGTCGCATGTGCGACAGGCTTTACTTCGCATTTGCGGACCAAATGGTCGCATTTGCGACCCAGCTACAGGACTTCCCTTCCTTGCATTTGCAATGCCAGGCTCGAATTTGCGAGACCTGCTTCGCAAATGCGAATATTGCAGAACTGAAAATACCAAATTTTTCCAAAGTTCAAAAATGCATCCATGGCCTATCCAAAGCTCACCCGAGCCCTCGGGGCTCCAAACAAAATATACACACAACCTCAAAAACATCCTACGGACTTACCCGCAATATCAAATCGCCAAATTAACATCATATATATCAAATTAAGCCTCAAAATCCATGATTTCTTCCAAATTTCATAAAACATCAAATTTTCCATTTAAAGTTCGAAACACGTCAAACGATGTCCGTTTTAACCAAACTTTACAAAAATTTCTTAAACCATATATAGTACCTATACCATGCACCAGAACAAAAATACAGTCCAGATACAATTACTTTCTAATAACATTTCATTTCTAATTTTCTTAAATATATGCAGAAAACAATTTTATCCAAAAATTCATTTCTCAGACTTGGGACCTCGGAATTCGATTCCAGGTATATGCACAAGTCCTATATTTTTCAAGTGACCCTCCGAGATTTTCAAATCATGATTCCGGATCCGTTTACCCAAAAAATTGATCAACGTCAAATTTATTCATTTTAAAACCAAAATTTAGCATTTTTCATAGAATTTCACATATAAGCTTTCTGGCTACGCGCCCGGACTGTGCACGCAAATTGAGGCAACTCTAAATGAGTTTTTTGAGGCCTCAGAAGCATAGAATGAATAAGAAAGTAGGTGATGACCCTTTGGATTGTCACAAAACCTAAACAACCTATAATAACCCTAGGTATAGTCCCTGCTTGTGACGACCCGGCCGGTCGTCTTAAGAATTATTGTTCTGATCCCCTATTAACTGCTTTCCCCAAGTTTATTTCTGCCAATTTTTTTGGCAGAAATATTTGGTTTTGAGTTTCGGAGAATTTTGGAACACTTAGTTCCTAAATGAGAGCTTAAGTGTTAAAAAGTTGTCCGTAGTCGGAACAGTGTGAAGACGGCCTCGGAATTGAAATCTGATGGTTCCGTTAGCTCCTTTAGGTGATTTTTAGTTTGGGAACATGTTCAGAATGTGTTTTGGAGGTCCGTAGTTAATTTAGGATTGAAATGCCGAAGTTTGAATATTGAAGTTCCCGGTCCGATAGTGAGATTTTGATCCGAGGGTCGAAATTAAATTCTAAAATTTGCACTATCTCCGTCATGTTATTTTTGATGTGTGTGTAAAATATTAGGTCATCCAGACAAGGTTTGATAGCTTTTTTTGATTGAAAATGTGTTTTTTTAGAGTTTGGAAATTCTTAAGGTTGAATTCAATGAAAAATAGGTGTTTTGATGTTGTTTATGGCGTTCCGAAGGTTGGAACAAGTTTCAATGATGTTATAGATTATTTCTGTAGGTTTGGTGGATGTCGCAGGGGTCTCAGGTGTGTTTTGGATGCTCAACGGGCCATTTTGAGTTGTTAAAATGTTTAAGCAAATTCAGGTTCAGGTGTCGCAGACCTTACTTTTGTGCAATCACATCTCTTTCCCCGCGTACGTATGGAGTAATTTCGGGAGGGAGGGGGTGATTTTTTTCAATGCGGTCGCATTAGTTGGTTCGGTATCACGGAAGTCTATTTCCTTCCTTCTTCGCGTTCACAATCCATTTCTTATGTTCGCGTAGCAGAAACTGAGTCGGTGGCTTAGTGACCACTTTCCTCTTCCTGATCACGTGGCCTCGTTCACGATCGCATATGGTTGTTCCTTCCTCTTCTACAATCGCACGCCTTATGCTGCATTCGCATAGGCCAATTTTCTGAGCCTTTAACTTTTACTCTTCGCCATCGTATATGATTTCCTGCTATCGCATTGAACAAATTATTTGGGCAGATATAAGATTTCAAATAGAGGGTTTAGCCTTTTTTACCAAAACATAAGCTTAAGAGCTTGGATTTGAACGAGATTTTGAGGGATTTTCAGAGATATCAACTTTGTAACGATTCTAAACTCCTTTTTGCTACTAACACACTATTCTAAGCGTGAATTCCTCCTTTAATTTCAGATTTTGAACTAAAAATTGATAAAACATTTTAGACCGAATTATTGATTTTGAGTAGTTTTTTGACATCCGATTTGGCAGATTTACATATGGTTGGACTCGTGAGAGTACGAGGATTCTAAAAACGTTAATTTTACCAAATTTTGAGACGTTTTCCTAAGGGGCATTTTTGTTATTGTACTCTGTTATCCTGTATAGACTCTTGCTATAGATTCTCAATTATGCTGTTTATCTTATCCTGTCATTGTTATTGTTAATTTACCTTAGTGGGGTCCTAACCTTCCTCGTCACTACTCAACCAAGGTTAGACTTGGAACTTACTGAGTACCGCTGTGGTGTACTCATGCCTTTCTGCGCATGCTTTTCATGTGCAGATCTAGGTACTTCAGCTTACTATCCTTGAGGTAGGGAGAGATATTGGAGACTTCGAGGTACATCTGTAGTGTCCACAAACTGAAGGGTCTCTATCTTTATTCTATCTTGTAGTGCTAGCCTTTCTATCGTACTGTTGATTTAGACACTCTGGAGATTAGAGCACTTATTGTATTTTCTTCTAGCTTGTTTTCCCGTAAGTTTCCAAGTTTTGGGATAGTTTTGTATAAGTTTTGAGTTATTGTGCTATATATGCCGAGTAGAATTTCAAAAGCTTTCATTTTGCTAAATTTTGTTTTAAGTTATAATTCTACAAAGTCTCAATTATTTTTTTCGCACTTGTTAGTCTTACCTAGTTGTAGGGACTAGGTGTTGTCACGACAATTTACGGAGGGCAAACTGGGGCCGTTACACTACTGCTCCTAAACAACCTACAAAACCAGGGGATAGATATTATGAGTTTGGAGATTGGTTTAACTGTTATGGTTACTGGAAGGGGAACCACGATTTGAAGAGTTTAATTGCAAGTTTATTGACTCCTGTAAAACGGGACAAGCTTAATAATGGTACATTTAGATATATTATGGCTATGGAGAATATCAAATGCAACATGAAGTTGGTTTATTGTTTGTGCTTTCTCAAATATTCACCAATGATCGAGACTCCATTAGTTTCAAGATTTTTGGGCATGATGTTCCCTTCACCCTTGAAGACTTTGACATTATGTGCGATTTGCGTATCACAACACATAATATAGAAAAAATAATTAATCAAGAGAGCAATATTCTGAAGCGCTATTTTGGTAAGTCTAAGGCCTAGAAGGATAGTCTAGATTTTATGACTCGGTATGCAATTCCAAAGAATGTTCTGAATTTCAGACACGTATGAGGGAGTGATGACGGTATTGTGAAGATTACGGAAATTCTTGTTATGGAGTCTATTTTTTGGTTGGAAAAATGACTGAATCATCTGTGCTGGAGGAGCATGGAGCTATTGTTGAAGATGGCAAGGCTTGTGCTGAATATCCTTGGGGTAATGTGTATTATGAGAAGCCCATTTATTCACTGAAACATGCATTGGACAAGTAGAACAAATTTCATTCAACTGAGTATCTAGTTGGTGGATTTCCATTTCCGTTATGTGCTTGGTTCTATGAGCGCTTCCCAGATATTCGGGAAAGGTATTTAAGAGAGGATGAGTACCTTGATACCCCTCAGGTTCTCAGGATGTTACGTTATATATGTATGGGAGAGCCTAAATATAACGAACATGATGAGTATTACTTCAGTAATCATGTTGTAAATTAATTCTTTTTTAATTTTTGTCTTTGCGTTAATATGTTGACATAATAGTTTTTTTCTATCATAATATACTTTTTTGTATTAAGCGGATATATCACACGTTTAGCGCATTGGATATAATTCTTACAGAAGAGGAATTGACTTCAATGCCTTTAATTGGACAATTACCATACAGCCAGATTCATTCAGAGGTATTTAATGTGGTTCCTTCCACTAGTGAATCACCACGTAGTCTAAGTCAATCAAAATAAGCAAACAAAACTCATGTTATTAATCAACCACCATGCAGTCGGAGTCGATCAAAAGAAGATAATTGAACTCCTGTTATTGGCGAAACATCCCGTACCCAGAGTCGTTCTAACCGTTCTGTTTGACAATGAACTAGTCGACACAATATGTTCTGTAAGTTTTAAGCTGAAGTTTTTTTGTTGTGTTTTTGTAAAACTACAGCATGTTTTTGAGCTGAAGTTCCGTTCTATTTGTGATGAACTTCAGTGTTATAATAGATGAAGTTGTGTTCTGTATTTGTTGAACTTCAGCATTCTTTTATATCTGAATTTTTTTCAGTGTCTCTATACTAGAGGTTAATGATGGAGTTCAAAGGCATGCGGAAAAAAAAAAGAAGAACGATTGTGAAAGAAGTTTTCGATCAGTTTAAACGGGATGAGCAATCTGCTGTTGTGGATGCAGTTTTTCAAAAAGTGAAGGTAAGCTAATTTATATAGAAGTCTTTTTTTTCCTGCTAATGTTATTCAGATTAATCATTAGTAATTTTTTTCTAGGAATATTACAATGAGAAGTTGGAAGAGTTGTTTAAGATAGTCGACAATCAAATGGAATAAACGATGGCAATTTTGATTTGATGAACTAACGACAATTCGATAGGATGAACGAATGTTACGAACATCTATTGAATATTAATGTTGTTCATGATGAATCGCATAAAGTCTTTGTGATGACCCTGAAGGTCATCACTGGTTTTGAAAGTAATTTCTATGTGAAAACCCACTTTTTGTTCCACCTCGATTTGCGTTAGTATTCCTGGAATGTTTCCATAAAGTTTTTATGGGAAAACTCAGTAATATATGGAAATTGGCTTTTACAATTGAATAAAGTTAACTTTGGTCCACATTCTTAGTTAACATATCCGGACCTGTGATCTGACGACAGTCTCGTATGGTCTGTAGAAAAATATGGGACTTAGGCGTATGACCGAAATCGAATTTTGAGGTCCCAAACCCGAGAAATGAATTTTTAAAGAAACTTATTTCTAAAAAATACAAAACTTTTCAGAGGTGAATTGATGCATTTTCTTGATGGTATCGCGCCCGTATCTTAGTTCCGGAGCCCGGTACAAGTTTGAAATAATGATTGAGTTGAATCAATGAAGTTTGGCAAGAATCGGAGTTTGTTTAGTGTAAATCGGTCCTTTAATTGAGGAAATGGAAATTTTGATGTTCTTGATTAATTTCATAAATTTGAGGTTTGATTTATAGTTGTTGATGTTATGCTGATGATTTGCCCGTACGAGCGAGTCCGCATGATTTTTATGGACTTGCGTGCATGTTTGGTTTGGAGCCCCGAGGGCTTAGATGAGTTTTGGATAGGCTCCCGGAGTGAAGACTTAGAACATAAAAGTTGCAGGTCTCTGAATCCAAGATTCATGGTCCGCAGTTGGGTCTTCACGACCGTAGTGGGATTTATGCGGTCAGCGGTGGGCAAGACCAGTCTTCGCGACCGCGCTTGATATTTCATGGTCTGTGGTGGAGCTCCACGGCCACGATCCTTTTTCTTCGGTCAACGGTGATGATCTGAGAAGGGTAGCCTTTTCACCCATATTTCATTTTTCAAAAACCTAAAGCATGAGAGGCAATTTTTCAAACACTTCTTCTTCCAAAACGCAAGTAAGTGATTTTAAACTCATTGTTTTCACTCAACTTCTTTTTACAAGATTTCATCCTAGAATTTAGGGTTTCCGTGGTGGAATTGGAAATTTTTGGGTAGAACTTAGGAATATTAAAATTTGGGGATCTAGACCTCAAATTAAGGTCGGATACTAAAATCAATTATATATCTAGGCTGGGGAGTGACTGGATAATCGGCTTTTAGTCTGAATTTCGGGTTTTGGACCAAGCAGGCCTAGGGTCGATTTTTGACTTTTTGGGAAAAGCTTTAAAAAACCTATTTTCATGCATTAGAATTTATTGATATCGTTAAGTATATGGTAACTAGATTCAAGCGAATTGGAAGTGGAATCAAGAGGTAAAGCGATAGTTGAGGCTGGAATTATGTTCATGGCTTTGAGGTATGTGTTTGGTCTAACCTTAGCTTGAGGTATTAGGAGTTGTGTCTTATTTTCTGTTTGTTAATTGTTGAGTACGACGTGTTGGAACGGTGACGAGTATCTATATGTCGATATCAAGCATGCCCATGAGTCTTATACTATAATAAATTTGAATCTACTTCGTATTGTTCACGCTTTATACGATGATTTCTAACAAGGCTTGTGGAAGTATTATTGGTAGTTGAACATTGGCTCAAGTTGTGAATTGAGCTATGAAGTAATTCTGGAAAAGAGAAGAAGTTTATGATACTGTCTCCCTTGCCGAGATGTTATTGCTTTTGATATTATCTCCCTTGTCGGGATGTTATTACTCATGATATTATTTCCCCTGCCTGAATATTGTTATTATGCTATTGTACTCTTGCCGGGATTCTATTGTGATTTTATTGATTCCCTTAACCGTATTGCTTTGTGATTGTTGCTTGAGTAAGGAAGAGTGTAAAAGCACGAAGGATAATGCCATGTATGTTATTTGTGCGAGAGTGTTAATGCATGAAGGGTGATTTCGTGTCGATAATGTGAGGTGCACCACACGATGTAAAATGATGTGCCATGATATGAGTGATAATGCACGAAGGATAATTCCGTGTCATGATTATGTGAGGTAAAAGCACGAAGGACGATGCCGTGTCAATTATATTGATTCTTATGGTGAAGACGAGAGTAAAAGCACGAAGAATGATGCCGTGAACTTGTCTTTAGTTTCCTAATTCTTGCCGATAATTGAGTTATGGTGTTCTTTATGTTTATTTATTGGTTTTTTGTTGTTATTTGATTTTCGCTCAGCATGTTCTCCCCCTCCTATCTTTAAATGTACATTTCTACCTTTACTTTTCCGTTATGATTTAATTGCACGGGTTTATTTGGTAGTGTTGACTTAGCCTCGTCACTACTTTGCCAAGGTTAGACTAGGCACTTACGAGCATATGGGGTCGGTTGTGCTAATACTACATGCTGCAAGGTGTGCAGATACCAGTGTTGCAGCTTTTGGACCACAGTGAGGTTGCTGCTCCCAGTTCACCAGGCGACCCGAGGTAGTTCTGAAGGCATCCGCAAGACTTGGTGTCTCCTTCTATCATTTTCTTTTTGTTCTTACTTATTCAGAGACAGATTCGTGTATTTCTATTCACACTTTATTTGTAGTATTCATAGATAATATATGACATTGCGACATCAAATTCTGGGTAGAGTTGTACTTACACCTCTGCAGTTGTATTAATTTAAATTATCAAATTCGACTTTCGTATTGTTTTTTTGTTATTATTGTTTTCACTGCATTTTGTTATGTTATTTTGGAATTTCTAAGGGATTAAAAGAAAAAAAAGTGAAAATGGTTAAATAATTTGAAAAATTGGCATGCCTAGTTTTCACTAGTAGGCACCATCATGACTCCCGAGGGTGGAAAATCCGAGTCCCGACAGTCACAGATGAAAAGGCTACACGTGAGGAAGCGGCTTTTGAAGGCGATCAACATGTTCAAGAACAAGTTGAAGAGGAGCGTTCCAATGTTGATAGATTGAGCATAGATGGAAATAATGAATAGTTAACAAATGAGAATGTTGGAATCAAGCAAGGTGTAGGGGATCAAGTTGTTGATATTAAAGAACATGCTGCTCATGATGCATCGCATAAAGTCGCAGATGAAAATGCTACATGTGAGGAAGCGGCTCTTGAAGGCAATGAACATGTTCCACAGCAATTTGGAGAAGAATATTTCAGTGTTGGTAGACTGATTAAAGATGGAAATGATGAAGAGTTCTCCACTGAGAAAGGTGCAGATGATCAAGTTATTGATATTGAAAAACATACACCGAGTTGTGCTTTGGGCGATGATATTGCAAAAGGCAATTTGTTTGGCAATGAAGATCATACACTTGTTGGTACTTTAGAACTGATTTCTAGTGATCTGTGTAGCACTATTGGGAAAGACAATCGGTTTGCAGAAGCACTAGCTATTTACAAGGAAATTGTAGGTGAAGATACATAGGAAATTTTCACTATAGGTATAATTTTTTTGTATGTTATATATATATATATATATATATATGTGTGTGTGTGTGTGTGTGTGTGTGTGTGTGTGTGTGTGTGACATTGATCCATCCCCCTCTTTATAAATATGCAGTGGAAGTTGAAATATATATATATATATATATTTCTGTGTGTGTGTGTGTGTGTATGTCATTGATCCATCCCCCTCTTTATAAATATGCAGTGGAAGTTGAAAATAGATGTGCTTCAATTGACACAACTCAAAAACTTTCTGATGATTCTCAAATGAATGAAGATATAGTTGAGGAAAACCTTCCACAGAATACTCCAATGCTCCTCGACGTTGGTGCACAATTGAATGAAGCTGGAACTACTGATATAGACAAAGGATTGCATCATGGGGAAACCACAGCGGAATACAAATGTCAAGGTATTCTATTGATCATGAATTTATTACATTTGATCGAAGTATATTTTTTAAGTTTGAAATTTTACTTACTTCATTTTTTTGAATAATTATTCAGGAAGACTCAATGCAGCTCAAAAAGAATTTGGTGAGCATATTCAGCTATATGAAAAAGTAGAAATACATATATTCACACCCGTGACTCACAAATAGGTGTGAAGTGTGTTTGTATTATTTTACCAAATTTAGTCAGTATTATTTACTTTTTTTTGGCGTATCTGAAGGTAAAGGAAGTGGATCTGTTGGAATGCAAACACCATCTGTGTCTCAACACGTAGACCAGGTTGTTATTTTCTGCAATCCGATTGTAAGGTGTTTTTTGTCTAATGTGTTTTTGTATCAGTTGTATTTATGTTTATATTTTCCTTGCTTTTGCAGATCTCATCTTATGTAGCGCAACTTCTTCCAAATCCTAAGAGAAAGAAGATTTCCAGTTCTCCTATGTGTGATACCGGTGATATCCCCAAATTCAACTTATGTTCAGTTTTGCTGGATAGTACCCAAGGGACGGGTTCAAAAGGTAATTCTGCTATTGTTGATGGTAGTGACGAGAGATAAGAACGTTGTGAACAACAGAGAGTTGGTCAAGTATCTACCATGATGGATGTGGATTTTTTCCCTGCTGCTGAACGTTAGGAGTTAGTTGTGACGGAACAACAGGAAGAGTAAGAAAAAAGAAAACCAGATAAAAAAGGGAGAAGGATTCGTGTGGAAAGTATTTGGTTGAGATCTCCTTACATCATTCCTAAACAAAAGCAAAGGGTGCAAGATTGGAAAGCAGGAAAGACTACACGAAGGTGTCCCTTCCATCATGTTAATCAAGGCAGTGGGTTGATGCAAAGATTTACACAGTGGCTGGAGACGGGTGCCAGTGAATATAATTCCAATCCATTCAGATTAGCTGGAATTGATATTCCAAAATCATTCTATACCAAGCTTTTGGATCCTACCTCTGATCTTTCGGATGAAGTATGTTATTAAGTTTGTTTTTTGAATTGGTTTTCAACTATATTTTCCAAAACTTCAGCTTATTTTTATGCTCCCTCTGTTTCATATTAGATAATGTACTTTCCTTTTTAGTTTGTTCCAAAACAAATGACACATTTCTAAATTTGAAAATAATTCAATTTTAAACTCTTTTATTTTACCCATTTACCCTTAATGAAAAGTTTTTATAGTCACATAAATGTCATGGACCCACAAACTTTTTACCCCTTAAGCTTTAAAACCATAAGTTTCAAAAGTCTTATTTGTTTTTCTTAAACTCCATACCGAGTCAAACTACCTCATCTAATATGAAATGGAGGGAGTAGTAAAGTTTTTGTACTGTAATTTGGCAAACTTCAACTTTATTCATAATAAATTTGCTGAAGTTTTTTTAGCTTATTTGCTAAAACTGTCACGACCTGGAGTTTCCACCCTCGGGAGTCGTGATGGTGCCTACTCGTGAAAGCTAGGCTAGCCACAAATCTTTGAAATCATTAACCCGTTAAATTTATACAGGTTTTAAATAATTAGATAAATGATAGTGAAAAGTAAAACTTTTAGCGGAAGTTTAGATAAACAGAAAACCAATCGTACAAAAGCCCAAACATGTCTATACACAGCACCTGGTGTCACAACGTACACAGACTATCTAAGAGGGCTAAATACAAGAGTCTGAAACAATGAAATTAAACTCTATCTCGGTACAAAAGAAAACAGTTCATAAACAGATAGAGAGATGTCGGGCATGCGGATGCCTGCAGGACTGCCTCGGGATCCCCTAGATTGAAGGATGGCTCCCTGGCTACTGATGCGCACTGTAAGCTGATACGGTATCTGCACATAAATGAAGAGTGTAGCATCAGTACAACCAATCTCATGTGCTGGTAAGTGTCTGGCCTTACCCCGGCGAGATAGTGACGAGGCTAGGACCAGACCCAAGATAAACCGGTGCAGTTATATAATATATGGAAAAAATAAACAAGTAATAAGCAGTTAAAATGGAGGGGGTACATGTTTTGGGGGAACAATTTAACTTAGCAGAAAACAAAAAATATGAAGGATCAGTACACTATATAAATCAACATAATCATATTACTGTTGTGGCACGCAACCCAATCCACATGTATATGTATAATTGTTATATATATATATATATATATATGTTGCTGCGCGCAACCCATTCGAAATGTACAGCTTACAGTTATCACAACAACAATCCCGACAAGGGAACTCAACAGTACAAGTATATATGTCCCAGCAAGGGAGAGTTAGCTATAACAAATCTCAATTCAACTTCTAAAATCTCCATTACCATCACTTCTAACTCATAATTAACTTTCACAAAAATAAACTAAGCCTTGCTCAATACCACAGATTTACTCATTATTTCAACCATAACATTATTCAAGAATTCAACAAGTATCAATTTAAGACTTACGGCCATGCTCGACCCCATCATATAGATACTCGTCACCATGCTATACTCCGCACTACACAAGAAACACATAACATATGACTCCACTCCTAATCCATCAAGCTAAGGTTAGACCGAACACTTACCTCAAACATTCACGGCCAATTCAACCCTCAATTACCGCTTTTCCTCTCGAATTTGGCTCCAAATCTATTGTATCTATACATAATTGACTTGAATACATCAATAAATGCTAAACCATGCGAACACAATGCCTAATTATAGCTTTCCAAGCATTCTTCCCAAAAATCCAAAAATCGATCACGGGCCCGCTTGGTCAAAATACGAGGTTCGGACAAAAATCAAATCACCCATTCACCCACGGGCCCAAACGTATAATTTGTTTTCAAATTCGACCCCAAAAAAAGGTCTAAATCAAGAAAAATCAGAATGCCTTAACTCTACACAAATCCCTAATTTTCTACCCTTAATCACAGATGTTAGGCCAAGAAGTTTTGGTTAAAAAAGTGCTTCAAGGATCGCCTAGGGGCTCTGGAGAAAAAGAAGTTTTGTAAAAATTTGAGAAACCCCGTAATAAGTTCTATTTTTTGAACTTAAAATAACTGGAGAAAATTCTTCTTCGCATTCGCGACAGATTCAACGCTTTCGTGATGAATCAGGTCCAATAACCTTCGCGTTCGCGTAGCGGGGCTCGCGTTCGTGGAGAGAAATATTCTCGAGCCTCGCGATTGCATGCAAATAGCCACATTCATAATTAAAAAACCAGTGGCCCTTCCCCTGTACCCTACGTGTTTGCTAATGGAAGGACGCGTTCGCGAAGGGTCTCCCCCCTGAGCTTCGTGTTTGTATCTCAACCACTAAATTCGCGAAGAAGCCAAAATGGCACCTGGGATCTTTGCCTTACGCATTATCGAAACGGACTACGCTAACGAGAAGGGTAAAACCCATAGGCACTACATCAGAAAATCTGCAACACTTCTTAAGCCAAAAACCATTTCGAAACACCTCTAAAACACTCCCGAGCCCTCGGGGCTCCTAACCAAACACATGCACAAAGTGAACAACATCATAAGAACTTATCTGTGTGATCAAATCGCCTAAATAACCTCAAAACAATGAATCAAACCTCAAAATCATGAGTTTTTTCTCAAACTTCATCAAGTTCAAATTTAGAAATTCAAGTCTGAATCACGTCAAATGACGTCCATTTTCAACAAAATTTTATAGGAAGGACTTAAAACATATATAAGTCCTATACCGAGTACCGAAACCAAAATAGGCGCCCGATACCATCACTTTCTAATCAGATTTAATTTCAATTTTCCTTAAACATTTTCAGAAAAAAATTTTACAGAAAAATTCATTTCTCGGGCTTGGGACCTCAGAATTCGATTCCAGGCATATGCTCAAGTCCCATATTTTTCTACAGACCATCTTTGACCATCAAATCACAGGTCCCAGTCTTTTTACCCAAAATTATTGACTGAAGTCAAATTTATTCATTTGAAAATTAAAACTTAGCATTTTTCATAGAATTTCATATTTAAGCTTTTCGGCTACGCACTCAGACTGCACACAAAAATTGAGGCGACTCTAAATGAGGCTTTCAAGGCCTCAAAAGCAATAATTTGATATGAAAACAGGTGATGATCCTTTGGGTCGTCACATTCTCCACCTCTAAAAAATTGTTCGTCCTTGAACGCACAGAAGAAGGAAGTACCTGAGTCGGGGAAAAGATGAGGGTAACGACTCTGCATATCATATATGCACTCTCAGGTTGATGCCTCAGGAGGCTGACCTCTCTACTGAATATGAATAGAAGGGAAACTCTTGGATCTCAACTGACAAACCTGCCGGTATAGAATAGCTACCGGCTCCTCCTCATAAGACAAGTCCTTGTCCAACTGGACAGTGCTGAAATCTTACATGTGGGATGGATCATCATGATATTTTCAGAGTATCGACACATGAAAAATTAGATGCACGGCTAATAAGCTCGGCGGCAATGCATGTCGATAAACCACTTCTCCCACTTGATCAAGAATCTCAAACGGGCCAATGAACCTAGGACTAAGCTTTCCCTTCTTCCCAAATCTCATCACGCCCTTCATAGGCGATACCGAAGAAACACCCGCTCACTAACCATAAAAGACATGTCTCCAGCCTTGCGGTCTGCATAAATCTTTTGCATGGACTAAATTGTACAAAGCCTACCCTGAATGATCCGGACCTTGTCCAAGGCCTCCTGAACCAGATCTATACCCAACAGCCGAGCCTCTCCCAGCTCAAACCATCCAACCGGAGACCGACACTCCCTACAATATAAAGACTCATAAAGAGCCATATGGATGCTTGACTTGTATCTATCGTTGTAGGAAAACTATACTAAAGGCAAAAAGTGATCCTACGAGCCTCCAAAGTCAATAACACAAGCTTGGAGCATATCATCCAAAATCTGAATAATCCGCTCACACTGACCGTCCTTCTGGGGATGAAATGCTATGCTCAACTCAACCCGTGTACCCAACTCTCGCTGAACTGCTCTCGAGAAGCGTGAGGTGAACTACGTACCCCAGTCCAAAATTATAGATATGGGAACACCATGTAGGCGAACAAACTCCCGAATGTTGATCTTAGCTAACCTCTCAAATGAATAAGATATTGCCACATTAATGAAATGTGTTGACTTGGTCAGCCTATCAATAATAACCCATACTGCATCAAACTTCTTCCGAGTCTGCAAGAATTCGGTAACGATGTCCATAGTAATACGCTCCCACATCCACTGGGGAAGCTCAATCCTCTGAAACAAACCACCAAGCCTCTGATGCTTATACTTAACCTACTGATAATTCAAATACCGAGCCAGATATGCAACAATATCCTTCTTCATTCTAAGCCACCAATAATGTTGTCGCAAGTCCTGATACATCTTCCCAGCGCCCGGATGAATAGAGTACCTGGAGCTATAGTCCTACTCTAAAATTAACTCTCCAAGCCCATCCACATTAGGCACACAAACTCAACTATGAAATATCAACACTCCATCAGCATCTAAGGTGGCCTGCTTGGCACCTCCATACTGAACCGTGTATCTAAGGACACACAAATGGTGATCATCAAAACTATTGATAATGGATACGCTCCAATAATGATGATCGGGCGTGGAATCCAACACATGATTGGGCTCAGAAACATCCAGCCTCACAAACTGATTGGCCAAAGCCTGAACATCCAAAACTAGCAGCCTCTCACTGATCGGAATATCAGTGAGACTACCCATACCGGCTGACTTCCTACTCAAAGCATCAGCCACCTTATTGGCCTTCCCTAGGTGATATAAGATAGTGATATCATAATGTTTCAACAACTCCAGCCACTATCTCTGCCTCAAATTCAACTTCTTCTGCATGAACCAGTACTGAAGACTCTTGTGATCAGTGAACACCTCACATGCCATGCCATACATATAATGCCTCCAAATCTTTCATGAACAATGGCTGCCAACTCTAAATCATGCACAGGATAGTTCTTCTCATGAATCTTCAACTGCCTCGAAGCGTAGGCAATGACCTTTCCATCCTGCATCAACACCGTACCAAGCCTAGTATGAGAAGCATCACAATAAATTGTATAAAGCCCTGAAACTATGGGCGAAACCAATACTGGTGTCGTAAGGAGAGATGTCTTGAGCTTCTGAAAGCTCACTTTACACTCATCTGACCACCTGAACTAGGCCCCTTCTGGATCAATCTGGTCATCGGGGGGCTACAATAGATGAAAACCCCTCCATGAACCATCGATAGTAGCTGCCAACCCCAAGAAACTCTGAATCTCTATAGCTCATGCTAGTCTATGACAGTTCTTGACTACCTCAATATTCTTTAGATCAACCCGGATACCCTCTGTTGATACAACACGATCCAGAAATGCAGCTGAACTCGACCTGAACTCACACTTTGAGAACTTAGCATATAACTGACTATCCCTTGGCGTATGAAAAACTAATTTGAGATGCTACTTGTGCTCTTGTTGGCTGCGGGAATATATCAAAATATCATCAATGAATACTATCATGAACGAATCTAAATAAGGCCTGACCACTCGGTTCATCAAGTCCATGAAATCTGATGGGGCATTTTCTCAACCCAAATGACATAACCAAGAACTCATAATGCCTGTACCGAGTGCGGAAAGCTTTCTTAGCAACATCAGATCCCCTAATCCTCAAGTCAATCTTGGAAAATACCTTGGCACCCAGAAGTTGATCAAAAAAATCATCGATCCTTGGCAACAGATATTTTTTCTTGATTGTTACATTTTTCAATTTCCGATAATCAATGCAAATTCTCATCGAACCATCCTTTTTCTTAACGAATAACACTGATGCACCCCAAGGCAATACACTGTGTCAAATGAAACCCTTCTCAAGCAAGTCCTGCAACTGTTCCTTTAACTCTTTCAACTTAGGCGGGGCCATACGATATGGCAAGATGGAAATGGACTGGGTGCCCACAGCCACATCAATGCAAAAGTCAATATCCCTGTCAAGAGGCATACCCGATAGGTCTGAAGGAAAAACATCAGGGAACTCACGAACAACGGGCACAGAATCAATAGATGGGACTTTAGCACTAGAAAGACCAACGTATGCCAAATAGGCCAAACACCCCTTCTCGACCATATGGGCGAGCCTCACATATAAGATAAAACTGTGGGTAGAATGACCAGGAGTCCCTCTCCACTCTAAACGAGGCATACCCGGTAAATCAAAGGTCACAATCTTGGCATGACAATACAAGATAGCGTGGTAAGGTGATAACAAATCCATCCCAATATAATATCAAAATCAGCCATGTCAAAAAGACACAAATCTACATGAGTCTCAAGACCCCCAATCACCACAATACAAGAACGATGGACTTGATCGACCATAATAGAATCACCCACCAATGTAGACACATAAACAGGAACACCCAATGCATCACTAGGAAAGACCAAGTACGGGGCAATATAAGATGGCACATACGAATACGTAGACCCCAAATCAAACAACACCGAAGCACCTCTATCACAAATCCGAACCGTACCTGGAATAACTGCATCAGAAGCCTCAGCCTCGGGACATACCTGAATAGCATAACATTGGGGCTGGCCCCGACCAATCTTATTTACCTCTTTGAGGTGGCCTGTAGCTCGCTGGCTCCACCTCTAGCGGCCTAAGATCCACCTATAAATTCTCTACCTCCCCTTCTAGCACCTCCACTCCCGCCTCTAGCTAGCTGGGCAGCCTATGAAACATCTGGTGCCTGAATCATAGCACAAGAAACCTACTACTATGACTGAGTACCCACCAACCTCAAAAAATCTATCTAGATATGGCCATACTCACCACACTCATAACATCCATATGAATGATGCGGCTGAGGAAACTTAGATTGACCCTGGTGGCTTGAATGACCACCCCAAAAGCTCTGGAATGGTGATACACTGATAGGAGCTAGTGGTGCACTGTAGTACTATTGATTAGAATACCGTGAGAGCCACGACCACCTGAGGCACCGTGAGAAACTTAGTGTACTGGCTGGAAGAGCTTAGAAGGTTAACCCATATCATACGAATCTTTGACCCCAGACGAGGCACCACTAAATCTGCCTGACCGAAGGGGTCTCTTGTTTGCCTTGTGACCACCCCCTCTGATAATACCAACTCAACCCTATTGGCCGTTTTGGAAGGATATCTGACGCCCAGCCTCTCTAGCCATTTGGAGTTGAATCCTTTAAATGAACCCATCAATAAACCGTCTCACTCTCTCCCTATGAATGAGAAGTATAAGAAGAGCACGGAGAGCTACATCAATGAACCTGGTCTCAAACTGGGTAACTGTCATGGATTTCTGCTGACGACGCTCAATTTGCCTCTGATAGGCCTATCGCTATGTAAAAGGGAGAAACTTCTCCAAAAATAGCTATGTAAACTACTCCCAGGTCAAGGCTAGCGACCCTGCCGGTCTAGCTAAGCAAAAATCCCTCAACCAAGTCTTGGCGGATCTAGACAAGTGAAATATGCGAAATCAACCCCATTGGTCTCAATAATACCCATGTTTTGAAGAACCTCGTGGAAACTATCCAGATAATCCTAGGGATCCTTAGTAGATACAACACTGAAGTGAAGATCTTGGTGAACCTATCTAGCCTCCACAAAGCATCGGCAGACATAGCTGCTCCATCGCCGGTCTGAGCTACTACCCACGTCTGAACTGCTCCAACTTGCTGAATCGCTGGAGTCTGAATTTGGGGAGCTACCACTCCTCCATAGACCCACCAATCTCTGAGCTACAAGAAGCAAACCTGCTCGGGTGACACTCTCCATGAGACCCACCAATCGGACTAGAGCATCCTGAAGAACTGGGGTAGCCATAAACCCATATGGGACCTAAGCTGGGCCCACTGGAACTGCTTGGGCCGAAACCTCCTCATCAAAATCAATCTGAGGCTCCGCCACTGGTGCTGCTGCTCGGGGCCGAGCTACGCCCCTACCTCAACCTCTAGCACAGCCTCGGCCTCGCCCTCTGCCCCTAGTGGGTGCTGCTACTGGGGGCTTGGGCTGTTGAGTGGTAGATGAGGAAGCGCATGTTCTTTCCATCTATGAAATAACATATCAGAAATCCAATTAGCATTTAGAAACAAATCCACACGACAAGAAAGAACAATTGTGAAAATTTTCTAACTCAGTAGCCTTTTGGGGATAAATACAAATGCCTCCGTACAGATCCCTCAGACTCTATTGAGTTTGTCTGTGAGATTTGAGACCTATATAATCTAGAGCTCTGATACCAACTTGTCACGACCCAGAGTTCCCACCCTCGGGAGTCATAATGATGCCTACTCATGAAAGCTTGGCAAGCCACAAATATTCAAAATCATTAACCCCTTCCATTTTATACAGGTTTTAAACAATTAGATTAATGGTGAATAAGCACATAAATGACAATTAAAGGTAAAATTTTTAGTGAAGGTTTAGATAAACAGAAAACCAAAATGTACAAAAGTCCAAACATGTCGCTACCCAGCACCAGGTGTCACAACGTACATGGATTATCTAAGAGTCCTAAATAAAAGAATCTGAAATAATGAAATAAAACTCTATCTTGGTACAAAAGGAAACAATGCATAAAATAGATAAATAAGATGTCGGGTCTGTGGACTACTACAGGACTAACTAGGGATCCTGTGTACTAAAGGATAGCTCCCTGGCTATAACTGTGTACCGTAAGCTGCTCCAATATCTGCAGATAGGTACAGAGTGTAGCATCAGCACAATCGATACCATATGCTGGTAAGTGTTTGGCCTAACCCCGGTGAGGTAGCGACGAGGCTAGGACCAGACTCCAGATAAACCTGTGCAGTTATATAATATAAGGCGGAAATACACAAGTAATAAGTAGTTAAAAGGGAGGGGGTACATGCTTAGGGGGAGTCCATTAACTTCGGATAAAACAATAAATATGAAGGATCAGTACAGTATCTAAATCAACATAATCATACTACTGTTGCAGCATGCAACCCGATCCATATGTATATATATATAACTATTGTGGCGTGCAACCCGTACCAATAAATATAATATATCTATTGCGGCGTGCAGCCTGATCCAATAAATATGATGTAGCACATAATCTGTTCCATCTGTACAACTCACCGCGATCACAACAGCAATCCCGGCAAGGGATTAACGACAAATTTCACTATCCCGGCTAGGGAACTCAACAGTACATGTATATATGTCCTGGCGAGGGAGAGTCAGACTCTACTTCTAATCCCTCAAGCTAAGGTTAGACCGAACACTTACCTCAAACTTCCACGGCCAATTCAATCCTCAACTACCGCTTTTCCTCTCGAATTTGGCTCCAAATAGATTGTATCTATACATAAATGACTTGAATACATCAATAAATGCAATGCGAACCCAATGCCTAATTATGGCTTTCCAAGTATTCTCCTCAAAAACTCAAAAATCGACCTCGAGCCCGCTTGTTCAAAACACAGGTTCAGACCAAAATCAAATCACCCATTCACACACGAGCCCAAATATATAATTTTTTTTTAAAATTCGACCCCAAAACGAGGTCTAAATCAAGAAAACTCGAAAAGCCCTACCTCTACCCTAATCCCTAATTTTCTACCCTTAATCACAGGTTTTAGGCCTAGAAATTCATTAGATGTTGATGAAAATGGAAGAAAATGAGTTGGAGATTACATACCCAAGAAGTTTTGGTGAAACAGTGCTTCAAGGATCGCCTAGAAGTTTTGGATAAGAAGAATTTTGTAAAAATTTGAGAAATCCTGTAAGGGGTTCGGTTT
This sequence comes from Nicotiana benthamiana, assembly GCA_034376525.1. Taxonomy (NCBI): domain Eukaryota; kingdom Viridiplantae; phylum Streptophyta; class Magnoliopsida; order Solanales; family Solanaceae; genus Nicotiana; species Nicotiana benthamiana. Next base: position 6,575,237 of record CM067326.1, read on the forward strand.
TTGGAGCTTAAAATAATTGGGTAAAATTCTTCTTCATGTTCGCGACAGACTCAATGCATTAGTGATGATTCAGGTCCATATACCTTCACCTTCTCATGATGAGCTCGCGTTCGCGGAAAGAAATCTCCTCGACCCTCGCGTTCGTAATGAACAAACTGGTGGCCTTTCCATGTACCCTACGTGTTCGAGAGTGGAAGGATGCGTTTGCAAAGGATCTCCCCCCTAAACTTCACGTTCGCATCTCAACCTCCGCGTTTGCGTAGAAGCCAAAATGGCACCTGGGATCTTTGCCTTACGCGTTCGGGAGAGGGACCGCGCGAACTCGAAGGGTAAAACCCCTGGGCACTACAGTAGAAAATCTATAACACTTCTTATGCCAAAAACCATTTCGAAACACTCCCGGGCCCTGAGGTCTCCTAACCAAACACATGCACTAGCTCAACAACATCGTACGAACTTATCAGTGCGATCAAATCACCTAAATAACCTCAAAAAATGAATCAAACCTCAAAATCATGAATTTTTCCTCAAACTTCATCAAGTTCAAATTTAGAAATTCAAGTCCGAATGACATCAAATGACATCTGTTTTGAACCAATTTTTACAGAAAGGACTTAAAACATATATAAGACCTGTACCAGGTGCCGGAACAAAAATACGATCCCGATACCATCGCTTTCTAATCATATTTCATTTCAATTTTTCTTACACATTTTCAAAAAACAATTTTACAGAAAAATTCATTTCTCGGGCTTGGGACATTGGAATTCGTTTCCGGGCATACGCCCAAGTCTCATATTTTTCTATGGACCCTCCAGGACCGTAAAATTACTGGTCCGGGTCCACTTATCCAAAATGTTGAACGAAGTCAAATTTATTCACTTTAAAATAAAAACTTACCATTTTCATAGAATTTCATATTTAATCTTTCCGGGTATGCACCCGTACTGGAAGTGGCCATATATTTCTTGAACAAAACATATTGCTATCACCTTCCAAGTTATCCAAAATCAAGATGTGCAGCAGTAGATTTAGTTTTTGATCAGTATATGACTAAGTTGGCTAGTATTCATCCTTGAGATGAGCAGAGGGAGAAAATTAGAAAAAGGAAGGAAAAGAGAATGGAGGATAAAGAAAGAGAAAATCAAAGAGAAAAAGTGTGACGACCCGACTGGTTGTCTTAAGCATTAACACCCCAATTCCCTATTAACTACTTTCCCTAAGTCTATTTCTTCTAATTTGATTTGTCGGGACATTCGGTTTTGAGTTACGAAGAGTCTTGGGACACTTAGTCCCTAAATGAGAGCTTAAGTGTTGGAAAAGTGACCATAGTCGGAACAGTGTGAAGACAGCCTCGGAATAACAATCTGATGGTTTCGTTAGTTTCGTTGGGTGATTTCAAGGATAGGAACATATTCAGAATGTGTTGAGGTCCGTAGCTAATTTAGGCTTGAAATGTCGAAGTTTGAATTTTTGAAGTTTCCGATCCAATAGTGAGATTTTGATCCGAGGGTCAGAATGTAATTTCGGAAGTTGCACTAGTTCTGTTATGTCATTTTGGATTTGTGTGTAACGTTTCAGGTTATTCAGACGATGTTTGATAGACTTTTTGATCGAAAAAATGTGTTTTTAGAGTTTTTGAAGTTCTTAAGGTTGAATTCAATGAAAAATAGGTGTTTTTATGTTGTTTGTAGCATTCCAAAGGTTGGAACAAGTTTGAAGGATGTTTTAGGTTATGTTGGTGCAATTGGTTTGATGCCCCGGGGACTCGGGTGAGTTCCGAGTAGGTTCCGGGATGTTTTTAGGCCAAAAATCAAAGTCATTGCAGGCCCAAAAGAGTTGTAGGCCTCATAACCCGCTAGTTCGGTCCGTACGAAATCCAGTGCGTTCGCGGTAAGGGTTGTGCGGCTGCAAAAAATGTAGTGCGGTCCGTGGTTAGAGCTGTTTCACTGGTCCTACTTCGGGAGCTTATATCTTTTGATCTACAAGGAATTTTGAGATAATTTAAAAACGAAAGTTCCCTTCGTGTCTAGTTTCTAGAAATCTAAAGAAGTCATAATTTGGACATATGTAGCGTAGGTTATGGCCAAAATACTAAAGCCTGTCACTACAATCAAAACCTGTGCGGTCGTAGTCGTCTTTATGCAGACCGCACTGCTTTGGTGCGGACTGCGGTCATTTTTGTGCGGTCCGCAAAGGTGGAAACCTGGGGTGTGGTCCATAAATACAAGATTTTGGTTTTTGATATTTTTACCTAGAGAGCTCGGATTTTGGCAATTTTTCAAGGGTTTTTCAAGAAATACATCCAGGTAAGTGATTCTAACTCATATTTGACTAGAGTACATAAATCTATCACTGAATTCATCATTTTATTCGTTATTTAAGATGGAATTTGGGAAGAAAATTTGTGAAATATTTAAAATTGTAAAATAATAATTTGAAGGACCAAATGATATCGGAATTGGATAATTTTATATGGTTAGAACCGTGAGGATTCTGGAAATGAAAATTTTACTCGATTTCAAGACGTGGGCCGAAGAGGAATTTTGGTCATTTTACGTATTTCATGTTTTAGCTTAGAATTTAATTATAGAATTAGTTACTTGAGGTATTATTTACAACATGCAATTGAATTAAATAGATTTGGGCCATTTGGAGTCAGATATTCGTGGCGAAAGCGTGGTTTCTAGTTGATTTTGAGCCCGTTCGAGGTAAATGGCTTGTCTAACCTTGTGTGGGGGACCTTCCCCTTAGGATATGATATTTGATAATTGAATACCTTGTACGTGAGGTGACAAGTGCATACTTGAGCTAATTGTCGAAAATCTGGTTTTGGTTTAAGTATTTAAATTGAATTCCCTTCTTACCTGCTTTATTCACTCTTGCAAATATAGCATGTGTTAATTTAGAAAAGAATGCTTAGTTTACCTAAATTTCCTATTTGCTTAAGTTGTTTTGATTGCATTACGTGAAATATGTTTGGCTAGAACTACCTGTTGCCTTGTTATTGAACTCTATGTCTGAATATCTTCTTGATGTGGTTGTATATTTACATTGGGACTACGGATGTAGACGGATGTAGGACTGTAGTAGCTCTCCCTTGTTTGTTTACGGTAGATCCCCCTGCACATTTACATTGGGACTACGAGTTAGATTCCCAGTATATCCCCGTGCATTGATAGTTGGACTATGGGATGGTATCCCGGGAGATCCTTTGGATATATATATATATATATATATATATCCCCGGATATCTGCTGTACAGCTAACGAAAGGGACTACAGGATGATATCCTGGGAGATCCTCGCGTTACTATTGGTATTGAGTTGTTCTAATTTTCCGAGTTTACTCTGTTCTTTTGTATAATTTTTGTTGCCTGGTATAACCTGTCTTAGTTCATTGTTGTTCTCATTTATATTGTTTATTTCATACTATTGAAACTTTATACTATGTTTAACCTCAGTAGGACCCTGACCTTCCTCGTTACTACCCGACTGAGGTTAGGCTTGGCACTTACTGAGTACCACTGTGGTGTACTTATGCCCTTTTTGCACATGTTTTTCATGTGCAGATCTAGGTACCACTACCTAGACAAATCACCCTTGAGGTGAAGAGATCTAGCAGAGACTTCGATGTGCATCTACCGCATCCGCAGACCAAGGAGTCTCTATCTTATTCTACCTTTGAACAGTTAGCCTTCCTTCTTGTTGTTGTTTTAGACATTCTGGAGTTAGAGCATTGTACTATTTTTCCTTCAACTTGTGTTCCCGTGATATTCCGGGGTTTGGGATGATATTGTAGGCTTCCTGATGTTGAGTGGTATATGTCGAGCAGCATTTATATACAGTTTTCTTCTAGTTGTTGAATTTCGAGTTATTTATTTCTACAAGTTATTTTGTTTCCGCATTGTTAGGCTTACCTAGTCGTAGGGACTAGGTGCCGTCATGACATGTTAACAGAGGGTGAACTGGGGTCATTACAACTTGGTATAAGAGCTCTATGTTCATACGAGTCACCGAACACAGGCTGATTTATTAGAGTCACCCTGATCGGTACGGAGACGTTTGTACTTATCAATGAGAGGCTATGTAACCGTTAGGAAAATTCCACTCCATTTGATTTCCTGGTCCTGCAAGTTTTTGATATTACGAGTAAGCTTCTGTCTTTATATCCTCTCACAGATGGTGAGGACATGTGGCACTCGAGAGGATCAGGCACCTGCGCCCCCTACTGCAGCCATCAGAGGCTGCGGCAGGGGTAGAGGCCGATGACGCGCATGTCGTACAGCTAGAGCACCCCGCGCGAGCTGCCACCGAGGTACCACCAACAAATCCAGCCAGAGTCTAGGCACCTGACATGCCTCCTACTACTACTACCACTACTCCAGTTGACCAAGAGACTCTGGCACAGCTCATGAGCATATACACCACTTTGGCTTAGGCAGGGTTAATTCCCCTTGCTATTGCCACATCCCAGGCTGGGGGAGGAACATGGACTCCTGCAGCCCGCTCTCCTGAGTAGTGAGTACATGTTGAGTAGGTCCCTGAGATTATTCTGGTGCCGCCTGCAATGCATGTTCAGCCCGAGAGGTTCAACAAGTACAAGCCTCTTATGCTTATTTTTCTAGAATCGGAGGATGATTTGGGTTTTGTTGATGAGTGTTACCACATTCTCTGCACCATGGGTATTTCAGGATCCAACAGGGTTTCTTTCACTACCTTTCAGCTCCGAGGGGCCGCATATGAGTGTTGGCGCACCTATGAGTTGGATAGTGCAGAGGCTGCTTGACTAACTGCGACTTAGTTTTCAATTCGGTTCTTGAGAGAGTATGTTCCTCAGAGCCTCAGAGATTCATGGTGCGTAGAGTTTGATAATTTGCATTAGGGAGCTATAACTATTTCAAAGTATGATGTCCATTACACAAGTTTGGCTAGGCATGCACCAATCTTGGTTGCTATTGTTCGTGAGAGGGTTTTCCGATTTATTGAAGGGCTTACTCCCAGTATCAGATATAACATGGCTCGTGAGTTGGAGATAGATATTTCTTATCAGCAGGTGGTGAGCATTACTAGAAGGATTGAGAGTATACACGCTCTTGAGAGGGAGGCGAGAGAGGCCAAGAGGTCTAGAGAGTCTGGCCATTATTCTAGTGCCCGCACCCCAGCTGCAGGTCGTCATGGCATGGTTATATGAGTCACCCAGTTCATTTAGCTCTTCCAGTAGCCAGCAGTGCTCCAGCTCCTCCTAGGCCTCAGGAGACTTATTATGCACCTCTAGTTTCTAGCTCGTCTCTTGCACGTGGGTGCTTCCAAAGGTCAGTCCAGCCGACCTGGCCCTAGCCAGACGCAGCTACCATGTCCTCCCAGAGCTTTTTTGAGTGTGGTAACTTGGGAGGTGTACATCTTCAAAAACTTCTCAGCCACTGTGTTCCCCGCAGAGGTCTCAAGCCATGGTTCCAAATCTAGTTGCTACCCCACCTACTCAGCTATCTAGACGTGGAGGTCAGGGAGGTAGATGTCGCCCTAATGGGGAAGGCCAGGCCAAATACTATGCCCTTCTTGCTCGTGCCGAGGCTATTGCTTCTTTAAACCACACTCCCAGTAGAGTTATCTTTTTCCTCAAAGTTCAGTGTAAGAGATGTCTCTGATGATTCAGTCCCAGTGATACGGGATTATCCCGATGTGTTTCCAGCTGACCTTCCGGGCATGCCGCCAGACAATGACATTGATTTTTGGCATTGATTTGTTGCCGGGAACTCAGCCTATTTCTATTCCTCCATATCGTATGGCTCCTCGGGAGCTGAAAGAGTTGAAGGATCAGTTAAAGGAATTGTTTGATAAGGGTTTTATTCGGCCAAGTGTTTTACCTTGGGGTGCTCTTGTCTTGTTTGTGAAGAAAAAGGGTGGTTCTATACGCATGTGTATTGATTTGGGATGATTCAGAAGTTCTTTGATTGAGGATTTTGGATATGTTCTAGGTCTTGAAGTATAGTTTTCTGGAAATCAAACGGTTTGCAATTTTGACATTTCTTCACTGAGATATAAATTTTTTGGTGAGACTACACAAATCTGGAATTGATAGCGTGGTGCAATATAAAGTTGATTTCAAAAATATTATCTGGTTTGATTATGAAGTTGTTTGATTGAAAATTTTGGATATGTTCTAGATATTGAAGTCTAGTTTTCTTGAAATAAAACGGTTTGCAATTTTGATATTTCTACACTGAGATATGAATTGTTTTTGTAAGATTGCAAAATTTTGGAATTGGTAGCGTGGTGCAATATAAAGTTAATTTAAAAATATTATCTGGGACGATTCTAAAGTTTTTTGATTGAAAATTTTGGATATTTTCTAGATATTGAAGTCTAGTTTTCTTGAAATGAAACAGTTTGCAATTTCGATATTTCTACACTGAGATATAAATTTTTGGTGAGACTGCGCAAATTTGAAATTTTCAACATGGTGAAATCTAAAGCTAGGTTTCAAAAATATTATCCGGCGTAATTCTGAAGGTTTTTTATTCTGAGTATTGGATATATTTTAGATATTGAAGTCATTAAACGGTTCATTATTTGGACTCTCCCATTACAAGATATGAATCTCTCGTTACAAGTGCGTAATGCAGAAAATTATGCAACTAAGATAAATGTCAGGTAATGTAACGTAAACAAGAAGCAATCTTATTTAAGATGAAGTAAATATTCACTAGGTCAACCTAATATGAAGATAAAAGGGGAGATAATGCTAACATCCTAATCTAAATAAAATTTGTAGTTGATCAATTCTTGGCAGCTAGTCTCCAAGTTCTTTTTCTTCTCCTCTAAATTGGTCGAATCATCAACAGTCAACAAATTTACGTTGTCATATGAAGAAACCTCAGTCTCGACAGTTGAAATTATTTCCTGAATCTCTTCAACCTTCTTTTGAGTCGCTTCTACAATACCTTCGAGGTTCTCCCTCTCTTGTTGTAATGTTTGGAACTTCTTCATGACTCTCTTTAATTTCTTTTCACTAGAGGAAATTTTCTTGACTTTCTCACCTACTTCAAGTTTGAACGATTCGAGACGCTCTTTAGCTTTGGAAATCAGCTCTAGCTTCTCATCTTCACTTGTCTTATCAGCCATATTGGATCGCTCTTGGTCATATGATGCAGCAAGTTCAAAAAGAGAATATTGTAGATCTTCTAATGGAGAAAGATCCAAAATATTCATCTTCTTCATATCCTCGAAAATATCAATGATTTGCTCTCTATAATATGAGAGCAATTCCGGACGAGTTTTAGAGAGCCTATTGCAAATATCCTCCCTAAGTCCCAAAATGAAATCCCTTTTGCAATTGAAAATAATGCTTTTTTTCCTTTAATTATAGATACTGTTGTATTTTTATTGGTGAAATGCGAGTTATCTCATTTGGAATTTGTCTTTTTAGGGATTCGTCATGAGGAAGAGACAATGCCTTTGAAGATGACTTCACTTTATACGTAGGCCCTCCAATAGATTCTTCACTCACTTGAAGCTTGTCGTGTGGGGATACCATCAGATGCCCAATGGTATTTAACTGCATAAAGAAAAGTCAAAGAAAGTAATTAATTTATAGTGAAGCTAATCACAAAGAAAAAAGAAGGAAAAGGGCGAGGTGATTTTATTTTACCTCTTTGTTATAAGTTGTATATGTTCTTGAGTGACTATCAACACTTTGAACCTCTATGATCTCTGGTGGGTTAGGCCGTTTCCTTTTCTAATATTGATCTTCATTGGTACTCTGGCTTGTATCGTGAGCGTATTAAATGGAAGAACATGAGGGTGTTTCTCTATAGTTGTTTCAGTGCACACCACTTCTTTCAAAGTTGCCTTTGAGGAATTAAGCTTCCGTTTTTTTACGTTGCGTAACTACTTTTGGGATTGGAGTTGGTGTTTTATTAACTTTTGGGAAGTCTTTCCAATATCTTAATCTTCACCTCCTAAAGAATTTGTAGACTTTAGCCTAACATTGTAAGTTATTCTCAAGAAACTTCCCGGGCACTTTCTCCCACCAAGACATATAATTAGTGGAGAAAGGCTTCTCCATAGGATATCCCCCTGGGGAAAAAATCGCACGTCACATAGATCGATACAGTATGCAAATCCTCCAAAATATGATTCCTTCATCTCGAGAGGTGTTACGGATATCGTTCTCCAAAAATCCAGGGATGTTCTAGTAAAATCCAAATTGACGACCAAACCAATGCAGGCTATATAGCTCGATGATGAATGAGTTACCATACCTCAAATGGAGGTAGTTAAAATGTAAGCTCATGAAGTAATTTGACTCCAACTCTTAAGGGGCATCGTTATACACGTAATAATAAGGACGGAAATTGGTTAACATTGTTGGGTTCCAAACTAAATCCTCCCGATTGTGGATGCATTTTCTTCCATTCTTCTAGTCAAAATACCCTGCAGCCCCCTCTCTTGAGTATTCCACCATCAAAGGGACAGACGAACCCTTAGCAAGTGGATATTGGGTTTTGAAATAATGTGCAAGCCAACCGTAAACATAATAAAATTTTGAAATTATTAAAAATTATTATGGATGCTCATGGTGAACTAGGATCTTCCTCCCATGAGTATTAGTTTCCATGCGTACTAGTTGCTGACTATGAAATTTTTGTACATAATATTGGAATTATTCATAATGCAAAATCAAAATTTTCTTTTTGAAATTCTATTTACAATCAATAATCATGATTTTTATTATTTTTAAATATTCTATCTATTTCCAAGTGGCCTCTTGCATGAAGCCTTAATGCCAAGTGTTGAATGACTTTGATAAATGGCTATGCAAATCTACCAAATGTCTTCACGCATGGAAGATAAGATGCACTAGTCAATATTGGAGTCAAATGTCTTCATGGAAGACAAGATACACTTGTCAATATTGGAGCCAAGAGGTTGATGCTGCTTATTCCTTGCCTGATGAGATTGAAATTGAAACTCCCTATGGTATGAAAGTACAACAAGTAGAGTATGATTGGAAGCCAAGCTTTTGCAATCATTGTCTATAGTTTGGACATGATGCAATTGAATGCTGGCACAATATCAAAAATGATGCAGAACTGGAGAGGGATGAACAGGTAAAAGGGATAAGGGAAAGAACTAGGAAACCAAGACAGTACCCAAGGCAGAAGTGGATACCAAAGGCTATTGCAGATGAAGCAGATCCAGGGCCAGATCAAACTGTTACTGAAACTAAGCAAGTGGAGGTTAATTCAATTGGACATACTGAAGATGTGCAGATAGTGAATAATACTGGATCTCAGCAGACATTAGATGAACATGGCAGGACCACAGTAGCCTCAGGGGATCTTCCTGTAATCAGTGAGGATATGAATACAAATGCAGAAAAAGGGAAGACTGTGGCAACTGTTATGGCTGATGATAGAAGGGGATACCAAGTGGATCCAGGACCTTCTTGGAGTATTAGATCTAATACTTCATGATTGTTACTACTTGGAATATTAGAGGGCTTAATCAAGCCCACAAACATGAGGAACTAAAAAGCTTCTTGTCTGTAAATAAAGTAGATATTATAGGAGTCCTTGAAACTAGAGTTAAGGAGCATAAAGCAAAAAGAATACTGGCAAGGGTGGCTAAAGGATGGAAGGTTCAATGTAACTATGCTAAGGCTGTCAATGGTAGGATATGGTTACTATGGAAACCTCATATTCAAGTATTCATATCTACTGTGATTGATCAGTTCATCCAATGTATGGTGGAGGACACACAAGCTTCAATCAGATTCCATTTGAGTGTAGTATATGCTCATAATACTGCAGGCAATAGGGAAAGGTTATGGTGTGACTTAAAGGCAGAAAGCATTCCTAGCCAGGATCCTTGGTTACTCAGTGGGGATTTCAATACTGTGTTGAACTCTGAAGATAGAATTGGATCCCCTGTCACTGATGCTGAAGTCAAGGATTTCAAAGAGACTGTAGATGTCATTCAACTTACCCCTCTCAGAGTTAAAGGTTGGTATTATACCTGGTCAAACAAGCAGGATGCTAATACTAGAGTATATAGCAAAATTGACTGGGCACTTGGTAACTTCCAATGGATCCAACAGTATGGGCATCTTGAGGCAGAATACATGAACCCTTCTGTATCTGATCACTCTCCTATACTTTTAAAGTTTGGCAGCCAAAGGCTATTACATCCCAAACCATTAAGATTATATAGTGCAGTTATGGAGGAGCCTCAGTTCAAATCTGTTCTGGAAAATGCCTGGGCACAGAAATGTGAAGGTACACCTATGCAGAAGGTATAGACTAAACTGAAAATATTGAAGCAACAACTGAAAGGTATTAATAGATAGATGGCAGCCTATAAGCAGAAACTTGTACAAGCAAAAGAAACATTGGAGATTGTTCAGAGCCAGATGCAGCAAGATAAGGTATTAATAGATAGATGGCAGCCTATAAGCAGAAACTTGTACAAGCAAAAGAAACATTGGAGATTGTTCAGAGCCAGATGCAGCAAGATCCTTTTGCACAGAATCTGCTCAATGCTGAGAAGAATGCGCTGTCTGAAATTAAAAACGGGAGCAAGGTGGAGGAACAGATTATGAGACAGAAATCCAAAGCTAACTGGATTGAGTGGAGATGCCAACACAAAGTATTTTCATGCTCAATGGAAGATTAGAACCAGTCAGAGTAACATTAATTCTATATATACTGAACTAGGTGACAAGCTGACAGATCCATTAGCTGTGGAACAGGAGTTTATCCAAGTATTCAAATCACTGATGGGAGAGTGTGCTGAGGAAATCCCTTATATCAACACTGCTGTTATGAAAGAGGGAACATGCCTCACTGCAGTACAACAGAGAGAATTAATCCAAGAAGTCACAGTGGAGGAGATTGTAGAAGCTATAAAGGAGATGCCAATAGATAAAGCCCCTGGTGTGGATGGTTTTCCTGTGGAGTTCTTCACAAGAAACTGGGAGATAGTACAAGAGGATATAGTTGCTGCTACTATGGATTTCTTTACTACATGCAATATGCCTAGTATGATAAATACTACAGCAATTGCACTTGTGCCTAAAGGTAATAATCCTACAAATGTCAAAGATTATAGACCTATTGCCTGTTGTACAACTGTATATAAAATCATAGCCAAGGTTATTACAAAGAGAATGAAGACTGTAAATGGCAGTATAATTGGCCAGTCCCAATCAGCATTTATTGAAGGGAGGAGTATCATTGATTATTCTACTTAGTCATGAAATCTTCAAGGGATATACAAGGAAAGGTGTGTCTCCTAGATGTGTCCTTAAGGTGGACCTAAGGAACGCATATGATACTTTAGAATGGGGCTTTCTTAAATAGGTTCTTATTGATATTGGAATTCCTGCAAAGTTCCTCAACTGGATAATGGCATGTGTATCCACTGTTTCATATTCTTTGATGCTAAATGGAGGGTTCATTAAGCCTTTCAAGGCTAGGAGAGGGATTAGGCAAGGGGATCCTATGTCTCCCTACTTGTTTGTGCTTGCAATGGAGTATCTTAACAGACTGTTGCAACAGCTTCATAGGAATGGAGACTTCAATTTCCATCCTAAATGCAGGAAGCTAAACTGTGTGCATATTTGCTTTGCTGATGATCTCCTCATGTTCTGCAGAGCTGATAGGATTTCTATTCGGATATTGCAAGAGGCTTTTCATAATTTTTCTGCAACATCAGGATTGAAAGCAAACAACAACAAAAGTGATATATATTTGGCTGGGGTACAACAGTCTGTTAGAAATGAACTTGTGGAGCAGCTAGGGTTCAGTGAGGGACAACTTCCTTTTAAGTACCTTGGGATTCCTCTCAGCTCAAAGAAACTTGCTATACATCAATACTATCCTTTGATTGAGAAGATAACTGCCAGAGTCACATGTTGGTCTGCCAGAATGTTATCTTATGCAGGGAAATGCCAATTGATAAAAGCAGTGTTATTTGGCATCCAAACATATTGGGCACAGATTTTCAGAATACCAAAGAAAGTACTGAAGGCTATTGAGGCAATCTGCAGGTCCTTCCTATGGACAGGTAGTGCTTCTATATCTAAAAGAGCCTTGGTTGCATGGGAGAGAGTATGTAAACCTATATCTGCTGGGCGTCTAAACATCATAGATATGGCTACCTGGAATAAGGCAGCCATAACAAAACTGCTTTGGGATCTTGCTAGGAAAAAGATTGCCTATGGATAAAATGGCTCCAGTGTTATTACATAAAGCAGAATGATATCAGCCATGTACCTCTGCCAAAAAATGCATCTTGGATTATTAGGAAAATATTGGATTGTAGGACTGATGTTATGGAGAACCAACAACAGCAAGGAACCCTCTACTACAGGCTGAAATCATTGTGTAAGCTGGACAAGTTTTAAATTCACCAGTTATACCTTGCTATGCTTCCTAATTATAGTAAGGTTGATTGGAGGAATGTGATGCTGACTGCAAATGTATAGCCAAGACATAAGTTTACAGTGTGGTTAGCAGCCCAACACAGATTACCTACCATTGATAGATTACAAAAGATTGGAGTTGATATACCTACTGCATGTGCTTTCTGTAAACAGCAAAATGAAAGATTTGAACACCTATTTTTTGCATGCCCAGTTACCAACAGATTATGGCTCAGAATCTGCAATTGGATAGGTTACCAGCGAGCAGCTAACACTTGGGAGGATGAGCTAAAGTGGATATGCAGGAAGGCTAGAAGTAGAAACTGGCAGCAAGCAATTACTGCAACTCCTTTTGTTACTACTGTTGCATTGATATGGAGGAACAGGAACTCTATTAGATTTGAGAACAAGGCTTTTAATGAAGATCAATTTTGTAAGGAAGTGGCAGTGTTGATACATACAAGAAGTAGGAAATGTAAAAGGTGGCAGGAAAGGCTACATAAACTCAACTGCTATCCTTAGTTTTGATTAATAGATACATGTTAGAATTTTCTATATGAGATTATGTAGTTAGAGCCAAATGTAAATGAGTAGTAGAAGTCCATACTATTACCATAGGAATGTATTAAACATATTTTTTTGAATCAATGAAAATGACAGTTGATTTGTAATATATATATATATATATATATATATATATATATATATATATATATATATATATATATATATATATATATATATATATATATATATATATATATATATATATATTGGAGCTAAGTGGACTAACATAATAGGACAAGTGTCAAAAGTCTCTTGACACTTGTCATACATGCAACCTCCTTAATTTCCTCTAAATAGGTTTTGAATTAGCCATCATAATCACGCAATTCTTAACCAAGAATACATCTAACTAATCATTCCTTTCTTCCTAATCTTTTTTGTGAATTACCCAACACATAAAAAACCTTCTTCTTCTCTTCTTCTTGGGTAACTGTTTTGTGCAAATTCTAAATTTCCAGCCACGAGTGCATGTGTTTGGAGGTGTTGTAGAAACTTGGAGTGCGACCAACCTTTACGATTTGCACCCAATCAGGCCGAAATCACTTTCAAGGAAGTGGTTTGCCACGACACAGTATTTTTGATAAGTTGTTGTCTTCTTTCCTTGTTCTTAGAAAATATTATCTACTGATTCTCCTTACAATTTGAAAGTGGTTTCGCATATAATATCGACTAATGGCCACCACTTTGAATTAAACGCTTCCTGATCTCTCAAAGTTTGAGCCTTTATATGGAAATAATTATAAGTATTGGTTTTGGAAACTTTGAATTTTCTTCGAACAATTAGAAGTTGACTATGTTTTATTTAACGATCCTCTTGCTGATATTGTTGCTAATAGTTCTAATGCTGCTAATATTGATATTGACGATGTTGCTAAGAAGAAATTTGAAAAAGAAAATAAAACAGTAAGAGGGCATCTGCTTAACCATATGATTAACCCTCTCTTTGATTTGTTTATAAATTATAAATCTGCTAAAGTCATATGGGACAGTTTGGAGAAGAAATATGGTGCTGATGATGCAGGAAAAAAGAAGTATGTTGTTGGAAAGTGGATTAAGTTTCCGATGGTTGATGATAAGCCAATCATGGAAAAGACTATACATAAAGGAAGAAAAATAAAATTGATGAGAAGTAAATATATTATTTAATTTAGTGAGAAAAATTTATTCAATTAACTCACTCAATCTTACGTCTACCAAATGCTAAAAATTATCATAAGTTGAAATCTTTTATAATAATTATATAAATATAAATTATGGAGTATATATTATACAATAGTATAATAGTGTTTCTTATTTTTGGGGCCTTAAATATTTGAAGACCTAGAGCCCGCCCCTGTGTATTATAGCCCGTTTGGTCAAGCTGCAAAAATCAACTTATTTTGAGAAGTGCTTTTTTTAAAAGTACTTTTGGTGAGAAGGAGTTTGTATTTGGCAAATAAATTTCAAAAGTACTTATGAGCAGCAATTAGTATTTGGCAAAGCTTTAAAAGCTGCTTTTAATTGTATTTTTCTAAAAAGTACTTCTTTTCAAATAACTGATTTTGGAAAGAAGCTACTTTTTTCTTCTACTCAAAAGCACTTTTTTCGTTTCAAAAGGTTAGCCAAACACCTTAATTCTTTTTTTAAAAAAAAGTATTTTTGACTAAAAAAAGTGCTTCCACATAAAATAAAAAAAAGCTTGGCTAAATAGGCTATTACTCCGAGAAGAAGTAGAAAGAGTTAGAAAAAGGACAAATTTGTTATTACTCTGAGAAGAAATGGAAAGAGTTGGAAAAAGGACAAATCTGTTAGCGTCTGTTTCTATGAATTGGTGGTCATGAATATAATATGAAGTCGGAATCTCCTTGACTAAGTATAATCTTTCTTGTATAGTGTTTTGTACCAATGTATTACACTTCGGAAAAAATGGGAAGATGGAAAAAAGACAAATCCGTTAATGTCTGTTTCTGTGAATTGGTATTCATGCGTTAGTTATATCAAGTCGGAATCTCCTTGGCCTAAATTACCGTCGCTCTATAAGGAGATCAAACAAAATCTCAATGCTGGTCAATCAGTAAACAACCCAAATATCAAATAAAATCTCAATGCTGGTCAATCAGTGAACAACCCAAAAACTTTGTGTAAAAGGAAAAACGAAAAATGGAAACAAAACACAGAATTTATTATACAAGAAAGATTATATTATGCAGAATTGGAAACTAGCAGCAGACTATTGCTATTCAGGGAAAACTAAAAGAAATTCCTAAATGTAGGTTCCACATGTTTTCCAATGAACAGACACCCCTATCTTCTTTTCTCCTCTGCACTCATCCTTCTACAAAGCCGACTCAAGGAACTCACACATCAGCTGAATATTATATCGTCATACCTCAGAATTCTTTTGCACGTAAGCAAGGATCTGAAACCACAGAAAAGATTGTTCAAATGGGACACTAATGGAAACATCAAGAAACGTAAAAGTTTATAAGATAAAACAATTGGACTTGATTCCTCATTTGTACTTCCAACTCACCAGATTCTTATTTAACGGGCAACTTGAATTAATTCCTTCCAAAGTTTCTTGCCTTTCCAAGCTTCGCAGAGTAACATTGGACCCACTGACCACTCGGGCTAGCATATTTGATGCATCCATTAAGGTTGAATGGTTAACAGTGGTATTGTCCTTTACTGCCAGTAATTCAACATCTTTTACTTGTGATTTTATCTCCTGAGCAACAAACTGCACTCGGAGTATCATTACCAAAATGGTTATTGAGGGAGAACGGAAAAATAAATGGCCCGCAAGTACTACGGAAGCAAATACAACAACAACAACAACCCAGTATAATCCCACTTAGTGGGGTCTGGGGAGGGTAGTGTGTATGCAGACCTTACCCCTACCCTTGGGTAGAGAGGTTGTTTCCAAATAGACCCCCGGCATCCTTCTCTCCAAGAACTTCCCACCTTGCTCTTGGGGTGAGTCGAACTCACAACCTCTCGGTTGGAAGTGGGGAATGCTTACCATCAGAGCAACCCCTCTTGTCTGAAAATATTTAGGCATAATCATAGAACAACAAACATGTATCATCAGTATTGAGATATTATAGCAGAATCAGAAGTGCCTTTCCTTGTGATCACGAACAAGATAATGCAGCACAAAAAGGTTGAATTTGTTGCATCTACTGTAGAAAATTCCATGTTTTAGGTCACTAAGGATTCCAGATGATTATGTTTCATATCTATTTCTGACAAGGATACTAGAAAGGAAATTTTCTTCTTCTTAATATAGTATGATGTAAAGGAATTCTTACTTCATAGAGGTGTTCAACTGATGTACTTGGCCTGCAGCAGAGATGGGGCTTTTTCAGACTTGGTGTTGTTTGTTTGTCCAATGGAATAAGGTCGAGATGGATATTTAACTGCAAAATAAGAACAGTAAATTATGGACAAGTGACCATTGAGAAAGAACCAGACATAGAACTCATGCTCATTTGAGATGTTATAAGAGAAGCTATGATAATATCACTCATGAATCAGATGAACAAGGATGTAGAGAATCTTATAATACCTCACCATCATTTGTTCCGACACTTTCAAGATAATCAACTAACTTTGATATTCGAGTGTTACGAGCATTTCTGCTACTACTTGCACTGCCATGTCGACTGTGACTTCGGACACCACCTCTTCCCCAAGTAAGTGTTTCAGGCTTCAGTGCAGGTCCAGGAGAATTACCTACAGTTTGTCTGGGTAGTTCTGCTGCAGTTTCAATGTGTCCGCCGTCTGGACTGGCAGCTGAAGGAGAAGTCGGGATTGCCAGAGCTCCTTTGCGCCTCCGGCGCTTCCTGAACTTGGTTTGTGTTCCACGCTCATTCTTGGGAGGTGAATCATTATTCCTGTCATGATCATCATTTTCACTCTCATTTGGATCAGATCGCTCAGGTTCAGCCCCCTGACTGTTTCTTCTTCTTCTCGAATAAGCACTGTGATAGTTGCGAGGTGTTCTTTGTGCAGAGGAAGCAGCTATGTCTTTACCAACTTTGCGCCTCTTAATTAGTGCTTCAGATTGGCGTTGAGAAATTTGGGCAATGGATGCTTGAATCTGTCCAATAAAACACAAGGCATGTATCAGGTCTACATGTCTAGCCCCCAAAACATATAGTGAAGTGTCAAGCAGAAGGGAAAGCAAAATTTAGCTCTATGTGCATTTTAGTTAAAGTTTACGTGCACGGTAAAGTATAATCTACTAGATAAATCATAAAAGTAAATTGGCCTATCGGATAGGCATATTATCACACCCAAAAAACACGTGTTTCGCAAACAATGGTAGAAAAGTCTTTCTTCATTCTCAGATCCTCAAATACGAGGAGAACATAGCCTTTTAAAAGATGGATTAACAAGTGTGTCAATAGGACACTTGGAGTGAGATACCAGCAAGCTCAGACGGACACATTGAGATCTTCATCTGAGAACACAGCATGTGATTTAGACATAGTAGGAGTCTCAGTTTCCAAAGTAATTCTTTACAGAATGACATCTTTTAGATCTCAGGTGTGTGTGTGGGGGGGGGGGGGGGAATCTATTACATTACAAAGAAAACATCATCAACAGATTCAGTTCTGTTAATTCATAACTATCTTTAACATGCATGGACCTGTAATAACTATGTACAGATCACCTTTATATGTGTGCTCTATTCCAGTAACAACGTTTAGATATATATGCACACTGTAAAGAAAAGAGGATACACAAAAAGCAAGAACCACAAACATGCAAACAAATGCATGCCCAGTCAAGAATGAGGATTTCACGTGCTTCTTTAACTGACCTGTTCATTGAGTGCCCGTTCCTCTTCAAGAAAGACAAGCTCCTGAAACAAGGTATTCCACAAACTAGCAGACAAGTTTCGTCTAAAGGAAGAGGAAAGGAATAGAGGCCTATCGTGGTTTTGTATTTCTTCTTTTTCTCATAGTGCCCCTTCTTTTTTTCATTTTAAAGGCGGGGGAGGGATTCATTAAGTTGCACAATATTAATTAAGGAAATACCTCCTCTTCGTACTTCTCAACGTCTGGATATATTGCCTCAATTAAGGTATCAAATCCAGGATCATCTCTCAATGAACGCCGACTAGCACAATGTATGCGGCAAGCAGGGCATTCGTTATTCCTGTAAAATTGTGAGTACAAGATAAATCCACAATAGTCGCCAGGTATTCTTAGCATCTAATGACTAGTTGAATCACAAAACTGATTTATTGCATTGCATACCCCAGTCTCATTGATTTATCTATGCATTCTCTGCAAAAACGGTGTTGGCATCCCATCACAACCCGAGTTCTCTTGATAATACCTGTGCATGCAGTGCAGACATCCAATGATAAAAAGTTATTGGACTCTGTAGTGTTCAATCAACACGTAGCAAATTAGTAATCAAAAATAGTATTAAGCAGTGAAACCTCAGTGCAGCTGTGATTGACATACATAGAGCACCATAGAGACTAAGCCAGAACCGGAAAAAAATTGGCTCCTCATAGCATATAAAGGTAAGACCAGGAATACAACATGGTAATTGAGAAGACTATGGTCATTTTAGTTGTTAGTAAAGTTGCCGAAGTCCAAAGAGTAACCAGCAAAGATTGATGAAAAAAAAGTAAACCAACTGAAGCCTGTGTTTGTTAGTTTTCCTTTTCCTTTGAAGGTATTTGGTAATTATCCTTTTCCATTATTTTGCAGAAAACATGAAATACTAACAGTCCCTGCTTGAGGAGAAAAAACAAAGAAGTTACTTTTGAAGATACTGCTGATAACAAGTCATATCTGGAAAGTTCAAGATGATGCAAAAGCTGGAACCATAAAAAGGATACGAAAATGAGATTTCTCAGGGGAACCAGCTGAATGGTCAAGTAGTGTTCAACTTTATGATAATATCAGGCACAAGAAAACGCACTTAAGAGTTTATCCCTCCGATTTAGAACTGGGGTGGAAGACAACTGCACAAGTTACCATGAAAAACTCAGGGGAGAAAGGATAGAAGATCATATTGAGAGTCCTCTCATCAAAGATCTAAACGAAAAGTGAAGGAATTCTCTTTGGGAGAAGAACCTGGATTTTTTTTAATGTAGCAGAACTTCCTCATATTCTACACGCCCTTCAAAGGAGTAAAATCATCATTGTCTTTTCAAGTATTCCCTTTGTCTAAACTAAAGGTTTAAAGTCTCTGACATCTGTAAGACTGTAGTCTGTCACACCTTAAGAACATTTCCAGAAAAGGAAAGAAATCGTAGATTTATGGCAGTTTTTCAAAAAGGCATACACCATCTGTCTCAGCAAAACATCCAATGCCCAGGTGCCATTGCCAGGTTTGATCACAGGAAATGGGAAATGAAAGAGAGTGGAGGGAGTAGGATTTTAACCAAATATCAAGTTATTGGAATAGCAGCCATGTGTTGGAAGTTGCTTAGTCATTACAAGGAAATAGAAGCTACAGATTTCAAGTCTCTAACAAGTTCTCTCTCCACCTTGTAGATAAATTCAAATCTAATGAGGGTATCATTTCCAGCGTTACGCTTTTTTGTTATCCTTAACTTTGCCTTGACTGCACATGCAGTTGCAGAAGCGGCTTTAGGAGCCACCAGCACAAGCTTAAGCTTGTATCACACTAAATCCTACAGTATCACCGTTGATACTTTCTTTACTCGCGGACAATCGGAAGAAAGAAAATTCTGACATCAGTATTGCAAGCCCATAGAAGATTCTGATCACTCCTAAACTCAATTAGGTGCTAAACATACATATAAGTTACCTTAACTAAAGCATCTTGAAGACCTTTTCAACTGAGTATAATAGAATACAGATTTCATCCAAGAATGTTTTGCGCTCGTTTCAGACTGAGATAGATGTCAATGGTTACTGGATCTTTGTGAATAACTGGAACGAGAATTGTGAGGATCAAATGTGAATTATTAGTACAATTCTAGCCTGTAACAAAAACTACCCAACTATACATGACTGGCCTGATAAATATTATGACGCTAAGAAAAAATTTCAAGGTGTCTTCTTTTGATCCCTTTTTTTCCAGGTACTTAGACATCATTTGCTGCATCACCATATAATTAGAAATGTCCCAATGCCTGTCAAGTTTCATCGACTACCTATTATAATTTATAATGGAGATATTTGTCATTTCTTTTTAAACTGACAGTTCTAAGAATTACTTACATGCAGATAGGAAACTGCCTTTTCAATGATATCGAAGCATTTTTTGCCTCACAGAGTGGTTTATGATATGAGGAATAGTGGTATATTCACATCTCATCAGGAGAACAGGGGGATATGGAAAAAGAATCGTAGTGAGTCATTTATTCTCAAAGCTGGTTGGGAATCGATAAGAAATCGAACGGGCATTCGGCCTTCAACTAAATGATGGTGTTTAATTAGTCCTGGATCGATCCCAGCAATAGTGATATGGGAAAGATCCCAATTGAAACAATCAACTTCAATGGTGGCATTTGTTTTCTGAAAACACGTAGGCGACCTTTATATTTGAACTTGTATTTCTTAATGAAAAAACGTATAGAAGTGGAAGCAGTCGCAACATCTACAATTCTAGAGAAGAGAGACTGTTTTCGATGATAAAATGAATAGTGATTACATCGGAATACATCTTAGAACATTAATATAATTGAAGGAATAGGTAGTTAATGAAACAAATAAAAGAGTAGAAGTATGTTAGATCTACAAACAAGCATAGTTTTCTTGAGAAGACAACCAGCAAAATTTAGCCTCCTGATAATTTATTGTGTAACCAAGTGCTGCCATTAATACCACAGAAAGTCAAACATCCAAAAGCCTCAGAGGTGCACCAAAGTGAATGCAAAAATTAGCATAGAACAGAGTAATTGGTTAGCCAAGGATATCAAACAATACACATTTTTACTAAAAACTAGTATGTCTACGCTTGAAAAGTAACAAGTGAATAAGAATTTGATATGGTTGTCCTGTTCAAAGAAAGAATTGTATATGTTTGTGATGTAGACAGAGTTATCAAAGGCTTGTCATGGAGGCTGGAGAGTTTCGAAGAAAACGTTTGCACCAGATATGGAAAACTCACAGCTGATATGTCCTTCAACTTTTAACTTTGCGGAAATATCAGCTTTTTCGCATAATCTTGAACTAAAGTCCCCTTGTAGGGATGCAGGAAAACAAACAAAGTGATATCTTGAGGAGCAAACTTTTGATAAACAAACTTATGTGTAAAAAGCAAAGTCAAAGGGTAAAATCCTTAAGGAAATGGTTTAGTGGTGGTAAAGGGAGTTCAAAAAGTTGCATTAGCTCACAAGTTCAAATCCCAAATATGCCATTTGCACGTCTCCAAGGCAAAAAAATACGAAGTGATTTCTTCCCATCTGCCTAAGCCTTAGTAGGCAAAGTCACCATGTACTTGTGCTGGTGGACAGTACAATGTAAACGGTGAACAATCGTGGTGCATGGAAGCGCGCCCAGACGCCGCCATTATAAAAAGAGGGTTAAAATTCACAAATATCATAAAGTTTTTTGGACTGGTAACCAAAATATAGAACATTAAAAACATAGAATGATGTGAAAGCAGATATACCTAAGCATATTGGGCATTCTACATCTTTACGAACTTGAAATAATTGTGCGAAAAAACTTCTCTCGTCGAAATCCTAGCAAAAAACTCGAAGCTGTAATATTCAAATATGACAAAATAAAATAACAAAAAGTACCTAAGCATATAGGACATTGTACATTGGTGCGAATCTCAGATCGTGACACGGCGATCAATCTGCAGACGGGCAAAGATTATGAAGTTATAAAACCACATCAAATACCCAGAAAACGGAAATGCAACAGATGCCGATCATTCTACCAAGAAGACAATATAGAAAATATGCCGTCTAGAATCTCATGATAATCATTAAGATAAATAAGGTTCTATACTCCAGAGAAGACTGGTTGCAATCTGTACAGTTTATCTTTCAGTTCAGCATGCAAAAAGGCAACCTATTTGAGTATTACGTAATTCATACTAACAAGTCTTACAGTAAGGCAATAGTATAAATACCATGCTTATTTAACAGAAGTAGTGACTTTATATTGGTGGAAAATAATGCCTGCATAATTTGGATCTGTTATTGGCCCATTTTGAATTGAGAAATCGTGTACCCAACAGAAGCTTTTCCTTTACCCTTTCAGATGTATCCATTTTAATCTGGCAATTGACAATCATAGACAATGGAATTTCCACCGGAAAACCCAGGGTCAAGCAAAATCCTTACCCGCCCAAATTACCAGTTTCACAACTGCTAAACTAGTGATCCTGAAGACTGCTAAAGTAAAATACTGAAGAATTAAAATAGGTCATTCAGGTTTATAGTAAATCCGTGACAAATATTTGAGGTCAGAGTTGAGAGGAACGCAAAAAGAATGATGAAATTCAATAATCTCCCGCACCTCAAAGATAACAGCATGAAACCAGGAAATTGAAATTTTTTTAATTATATTTTTTGCTAAATGTAGAAAAGGTTTTGTTGAGCTAAAAGATTGCCAAAAGCTACTTCTTTTATTCCTTTTGCAGAAATAATTTCTTAAAGGGATCCTCTAGAGTGTTAAGGGCCAAAAAAGGTGATGTTGCTTTAACCATGGGCCAAATAAAAACACTCACAGAACATGTTAACAAGAAAATGGTGTGCCTCCTCTATACTAGTAATCCTCTAGAATAACTGCTCTTTCATTACTAGGTAAACGTGACAAAAGTTAAACAAGTTTTATTATGAAAATCCAAGGAACCTTGAACTAATAACTTTCACTGCAAGAGTATGAGACTTCTGTGAAGTCCAATTCCAGTTATCACAGATGTTGGGACAACTACTCCTGTCACTAAATGACATATATGCTCAACAATAAACTATCTTTCACACAAATAGTACAGACAGAGCTTATTTGGTTGTTAACATCATGATAGCACAAACCTAACCATATATACAACAACAACAATTATAAAACTCACACTCACAAGTCTTACAGTAAGGCAAAAGTATTCCCTGCACGTTCAATAGAATTAGTGATTTTGTATGGGCGAAATTTAAACCTTGCATGTGCAGATCCAGATATAATACGAAAACGACCATTCAGTCCACTGGCAGATTGAGTGACAAACCTTTCTTATCTTGATAAAGGTTAAAAAGTGATTTGTCCCTCAAGAGGATCTATTTAAAACACTACGTAAGTTAAGTGACAAACATAATAATTAAAACATCTCATCTTGAATGGCCTTCACACAACTAAATCTGGCAAACTAAACTCAGGAAAAAGTGAATGTTTTAATGGCCTGCTAGAACAATTGAAATGCACAAAGCTTTCAAAAAATAATTCTCCAGACTCTTCAGGACATTCCAGGAGTTGTCCTATGCTGAAGTTAAAAACTTAATTTCACACGTCAAAAATTGAAAAGTCAAGCTGCGACAAATCTCATGCTGAAAGGGCACAACCAAAACCATGAAATGGAAACTTCTACAAAGAGCAGTGACAGGGTCAGACTGCAAAATAGAACAGTCACTGAAAGAAGAATTATAGCATTTTCTGGCTCAAGCAATGAAGAAGACAGACGGGAAAGTCAAGATTGCATCGGTTCGACTGATAAGGTCATCTGTGGCTTAGACACCATTCAAGGACAGTGAAGTACAATAACTTGACAAAAATACATGCATGAGCTTGCAGGCATGCATGTGCGACACTACATGAATACATCCTTATAACATACTGAAAATCTTTAAAGTCGTTTTCAAATTTGAAAGACGTTCATTTGAACAAAATTACTGTTTCAACCCAAATTCTTACACTTGGGGCAGGGGCCAGATACCTAAAGATTGAGAATACAAGTAACTGTAAAAGTAGGGCATAGAAAATGTAACTGAAAAAAATGGTAAGACTTAAGTGTTATTAAGTTATAAAGATGGATACTTTGCAGCTAAAAACCATACCGCAATAGCATTTCCAACTTTCACAATCAGTACTCTACTTATAGAAAAAGTCTTCCTTTAGAAGTCCAGATAATAAACCAATGAAGGGCACATGCAGCAATGTCTTGCACATTAAATCAAGCAGTACAAGTGCATTAGAAACTTGGCCAAAATTAAAGGAAAAATCACAATCAAACAAGTTTAAAAGTAAAAGGCAACACGAAATTAAACACGCAGAGAATTACTCATCAAAGGCTTCAGGGTCAGTGCCGCTTCCCTCAGAATCTGCAACATAAAATCAAGCCAAACAAATCATTAAACAACAAAAGCAGAATAACCAAAAACATTAATGCACGGTAAAAGAGCACACATTCATAACAGTAAAAAAAAGACAATGTAAACACAGATTTGGAATTTAGATACGTAACCATCTTCAGACGATTGGTTAATTTCCTCTTGATCATCATCATCCTCATCATCATTATCTTGGGCTTGGGTTTGCTCATCTTCCTCTTCCTCCTGCTCATCTACTTGTTGCACTTCCACATTAGCTCGTGTTTGTTCGTCGGCAGCACGTCGGGATTGTTTCCGCCGGAGGTGCTGATGCTGGGGAGAGTTCTCGTCATCGTCTTCGTTGTTGTTATTATCATCTTGATAATTCGACAAATAGCGTTTCTGGGCTGGCATTTTTTTTTTGTGGTAATTGAAAATTTGTTGGCCACCGCTTGGTTGTAAGTTTCAGAATGTGTTGGCTTTATTGGGTGTTTGGAATTGGGAGAAGATAAAGCAGAGAGTTAAATTGAATGAAAGCATAAAATGTTTCACTTTGTAGCAAAAAGAGAGAGGGGGGGGGGGGGGGGGGGGTCTGAAGAGGAGAATAGAAGAGAAGAGTGGACTGGGTATTGAGAGATTTTCAGCTGCCTTTTCTTTTCTCTTTTTTTCCCCATCTTATACATGTTCTTACAAATTTGCAACTTTCTACACTACTTCTTCCTTTTTTCTTTTTAATTATTTACTCTTCCATTCAAATCTCTTTTTTATTTCCTGTGATGGAGGGCAGATGTTGAAAATCTATGTGTTTTGAATAATGTTGAAAGTAATTATTATGTTTCTTAAATATATATATATATATATTACATGTGTTAAACAGTTAGACGGTGGGTGATTTATTTTTGTTCTTTTTAGTTAACGTGAAACGATTTGTTTAGATATAGATTGTGTTCACACGAGAAGATTTTTTTTTTTTAAAATATATTTTAATGATTGATATATTTACCTATTAAGACCATGATGTATAGAATTATAAAACTTTCTCATAAATACATAGAACGAACCTGAAATAGGAATAGACGAATTTGAAATAGGAATAGGCGCATTCACTATTTTCACATTTCTTATAGCAATGAAATAATAAATATAATGTTATGATTTCATATTTAAAACTTAAAATCTTATTCACCTCTTACTATTACAATCCTTTTATATATCATGAAATCAAAATAGTTTCATCATAGTAGTTAGAACTTAGAAGTATTACTTTAAAATTTAATTACGTATCTCCCGGAGTCTGGAGGAAAGTCTGGAGGTCTAGTATCAGGGTTGTAGGACAGGGGCTTCTAGAATTTTTCGTACTCCTCACCCGGGATTGGGTGAGGCTTGGCAGGGCTATCCATAGATGATTTGTATATTGGATTGTGTCTCCCTTATGGTAGTTACTGTATGATATTATTGCATGCTGTTTTTATGATTCTTATGTTTAGATAATTATTTACGTTATTTTTGTTGGAGTTACTAATGCTCTTTTGTTCTTGTTTTTGTTTTTCCTTTCCTTCACTGAGCCGAGGGTCGATTGGAAACAGTCTCTCTGCCCTTTCGGGTAGGGGTAAGGCCCGTCAACATATTACCCTCCCCAGACCCCACTTTGTGCGACTATACTGGGTAGTTGTTATTGTTGTTGTTTGTATCTCCCAAATATACAAGAACTTCAGTATCTTTGAATAAACCTTTTGATATACTGGAGTTTGATGGTTACATAATTGCTTGCATAAGTAATATAATCTTGTACTATTTCGTCAACTATTTTGACTGTAAATTTAAACGACGAAGCATCACTTTTCTTTGCTCTTCCATTAATTTCCTCTTTTTCCCCTTAATGCTATGGCAATAGCAATTTATTCAACGAAACAAATACAAAAATATATAGTTGTAAAATCACTAGTTATGAAATTAACCATTGTTTGGAGCAATTTAACGATTTCAACATGAATAGTTTGCAACAACCAATAGTCCATAGTACGTAACTAAAGGAATATCATACCTGGGCATTATATATTACGAGTACAAATTAAAGAAAAAGGTATTGTGTCCTATAATGTGTCTTCACATTCAGCATATCCTTCCAGCATCTTTGTACTTGTGTAATGCCTAGGATGTGTGTGACTGAGTTTGCTTTACGGTATATGTATTTGACTGGTGACTGGTTCATTGTAGCGAGGAACCTGCAATCATTTAGTAAAGTTAAGTCATGTGAGGTTCTATGATTATTGACAATACCTGACAATCAATTTGTCAACAAGTAACATTAAATTTTTAGTAAAGGCCAGCTACAGCCCCTTGGGCTGTAAGTTTTGCTTGTAACAGAGCATTGGCCAAAACACGGTTGGA
The DNA here is from genome assembly GCA_034376525.1 of Nicotiana benthamiana. Classification (NCBI taxonomy): domain Eukaryota; kingdom Viridiplantae; phylum Streptophyta; class Magnoliopsida; order Solanales; family Solanaceae; genus Nicotiana; species Nicotiana benthamiana. The sequence continues at coordinate 6,601,854 of CM067326.1, forward strand.
GAACCTTGCTATCCAGTTGCCCTGGGAATCTCTGATGACTCCTCCTGCTCCTTCATAGTTGGAGTTTTTCCTGTGTGCACCATCTATGTAGAGTTTATAAATATTTTGTGGTGGTGGCAACCATCATACTTGAATCCTATTGCATGTGAGTTGTTCTTTGTTTGTTGAGGCAGAGATATTCAATGGCTTGGGCAATTGGTGTGTTGTTGACGATTATTGTAGAGGTTTCTTTAATAGGTTGTTATTCAGGTGTATCCAGATATATCATAGAGTAATAGGTGTGAAGCGTTTGACCGTCTGGAATGGTCTTTCACTAGAAATTTCCTACATATTTTTAAACTTCCCTGCCAAATTGATTACCTTAATTATTAATTGCATCTCAACATCTTCTACTTTTATAATAACCAACCAACATAATTCTTTGAACCCTCTCGTAGTATACGCAATGAGACCCATTATTACCCTACCTTTTCATCATCTATATGCAATCAATTTCTAGATGTATTGACCATGTTAGACATTTGGTACTGGAAACCTATCAAAATTAGTCAAATAGGCCCACCCATATCCCATCTATAATTCGCATATGACCTTATCCTATTCTCTGAGGTAAATGTAATTAGTCTTGTTTCGATCATAAATATATTCAACTCCATCATCCAACAATCTTGTCACACCCTAAAACTACGTGACCGGCACTCGGTACTCTACCCGATCCGAGTGAACCATCCCATAAATTAATACTCATCTATATACCTAATCGAGGATGTGTAAGCCCCTTCAAATACAATCATTTTGAGATATAGCCTAAAGCATGACAAAATATCTTTAAGAAAATATTTTACTTCGAAAAAAAACTTCAAAAAGATTAAGAAAGTTTCATTCATACGTGCTATATAAGTAACCATAGGATTACAACCCAAAAATAAATACTACGGTTGTTTACGGAATCTCTATGACATGGAATGACCTAGCCAACCAAGACATAACCCGGTGGCTCAAAAGAATGATAACATAATAAAGTCCTCCACGGGTGCGAGGGTGGAGTCTCACCAAAAGTATCAACAGAAAAAGTAGAGTTGTCTTATCCACGCGATCCAGGCTGCTTAGGTCCAGACCCTGAAATCAGAAATGAAAATGTGGCCGAAAAGCCTAAGCTCCACATGCCTAGTACGAATCACGAACCGTTCTCCAATAAAAATATAGGACAAGCCTTAAAGAGTTGTAAAATATGAAATAACAATTGATATAAGAAAGAAGCATTTATATCAATTAAAAATTTAGAAAATAAATCAAATAATAAGATAAAACATATTTTAATGTATTTCTTTAGCATTAATCTTTATAAAATCATGCAAGATTTTTTTTATTTATGGGGGGCACTATACCATTACCGACACGAAGGAAAAGTCAACTAGGTTATGTACCTAGCGGCAAGTATCATACACCCTACTTGCTCAGGTCGTTTCATCGTTGTGCCGTATGAACTGACTCAGTCGTGCTAATAAAGTAGCACAATAGTAACCCTAATGAGAAGTACTCTTTCGTTATTCCCAATCGTAAGGTGAGTTCTACGCCTACATTGGCATGTGTAGTTTCATGACCTAATGAAGAAAAGTATGCAAGGTCAATCTCAGTGAACTTAGTAATTCCCAAAACCTTTACATTTATTAATGACGATATTCATAGCCATATCAACTATTTGAGAATAGTTAAATCCTGGATATTTCACAACTTATGTAACTCTGTTTCAAAAAAAATACTATAAGTATTATTCTTCATCTATTTAGTTTTAAAAAAATTTGGATATATGTCAAGAAAATAATATTCAATAACATCCAAATCCTTTATGATGCAAGAAATTGTACAATACTAACTCGCTCGTCCACAAAAGCTACGACTTACGTTTAGAAACTCAATTTAATCATGTTTCAATATAAGTTTGGAGAAAATTTTTGAAGGTAATTGTCACGCCCCAAAATCGAGGGACACGATCGACGCTCGATTGGGTAGGCCCAGTCATGTGGAACTGGGTGTCTTTCCTATCCCACATGTTACCCCATGATTCCATTACACATTATTCAAGTAAAATAACCATTTATGATTTAACACATTCTTACGTAATATACATAACATACATGCTTACTTTATGTGGTCTACAAGTTATACTTCCCAAATTCAAAATACATAAATACATAACCCATATTTCCTGTCTACAGAGCCTCTAGGACTACAAAAGAGTTCTACCATATTTGTCGCTAACAAGGCTCTGGTTATACCTTACACAAATACCAAAATAAGACTCCCGAAAGAAAAGCGGCATGAGCCACGCGGGGCCCCGGGAGGAAAGGGGCTCACCTACAATCATAACAAGAATGTAGCGCCCTCGGCAAAAGGGACGTCGGTACTTTTGAATTGTACTGGTACGTATGAACAAACTTTACCCCAAGTAAAATCAATCAAGACATGAATAACAAACAGTAATAGAATCAGCAATCAAATGCATATGAAAAGAACAACCAAAGCCAACAAGTTTCACAAACTCTCCTTTTCCCCTTTCAACATTATTTCATACTCAAGAATTTCATATATTTTCGTTTCAATAGTGAATATGATCAATTTTCCACCTTTATTACCTTGGTCACCCTAATTACCTCGTCCACCCTTATCACCACAACCCAGACCTTATAACTTCGTGTTGCGGCGCGCAACCGGATCCCACCGGACAATCATATTTCACACAACAGCAATAGTTCACAGTTCAATCACATGGCTTCAGGCCATCCAGAATATCATTTCACAACAACAATAACAATTTCAAAATGAGTTTTCATTAACCTTTATTATTTCCATCGTATCCAACAATATAAACAATTTGAGTCACAACGATAATTGCCCATGACAGGCCACACATGATATTACCAAGTTGTTTCAATTACATTAATTTCGACTTCTTTCCATAATTTATTACACAACCCTTACCACATAAATACATTACAGCCCTTACCACATAAGCACATTCACACACACACACACTTGGTTTGTTATCATTTATTCACATCATCATATCAGAACGTATAGCCAATAATGTTCAAGGCATATAAATCACAAGAATTCATGAAATAGGACATCTTGCCTTAACACCCGTGAAACAACCAAAATTCACAAATAGTTCACATAAATAACACGTACCAATTACTCGTACACCAAATAGGGTGACTTTACAAAGGTTAAAGTTAGTCATACATACCTGGAGTCAAATTTCCTTTTTTAACTCCTACTTTCAATTCGTCAAGCCATCTAATATGTCAATCTAATTCACAAGTTAATACATATATCTTAGAATTGAAGTTCAAAAATACAACCCGAACTTACTTAGGTTATCAACCCTTTTTTACTCCTACCCAATTCCTCTAACTAGATTTTAGGTATTAAAGAACATACATTTATGATTCAACTGATATTTTCAAGAATTAATTCATGAGAACCCCCTTTTTGTTTAAATCTAAAAATCAATAAAAAGAGTTGAGGATATTACCTGCAAGAACGAAGATGAATATAATTACTCGAAAATTCCCAGCCTGGGTGACTTTGAAAATCAATTTGTTAGAGATAAGACTTTCTCTTTCAAGAATCCTCTATTTCCTCTCTCTAGTTTTGTTCAAAAAATGTGTAAAAATGAAAGGTTGGGATGTTTTATTGAAGAAGGGGTCGGGTTAAAAAATTAGAAAATTTGGAGCCCCGACATGTAATGCGTTAAGGAATGCGATTGCATTCCTCACATGCGGTCTGCAGACCGGTCACAGATTGGCCCTAAAAAATGGGTCAAAATTAAAATACATTGTGAAGGTATGCGGCCTGCATACACGTTATGCGATCGCATAGTCCATATAACCTCCCTCACCAAAATCAATGGGCAAAAATGCGATTACTACGTGGTTCGCATAACTAAAATGTGATCACATTCTGGACCGCATAGTTGTCCTCCAATTGGGCAGTGGCCAGCCCAGGTATGCGACCATTATACGGTTTACATACTTGTTATGCGATCTCATAGTGCATCATATAACACCCAATTTCTAGAAAATTTTAATTTTCAAATTTTGGGGTACTTTTCTGCAGTTATAACAACACAGGGACCTACCCGACATTGTTTTAAGCAAGAAAATGGGTCTTTATAGTAATAAGTTTCAACTTACTTCAAATTGCTTCGAACCCTACTCCAAATGATCCAATAATGCCGACGAGTCACAATCTACATTTACGAACTCACATAATTTAATAATGCTTCAAAACAGTACCAACTAACCCAACTAAGTGTCTAACACTTCAAGTCCAATTGCATAAGTTTAGCAAAAATCTCCATTTCAATCATTTGAAGGTATGTCCTTGAATTTTAAATTCACATCCTTCATTATACATATTACGGGATCTAGTCATCCCATTAGAACTTGAAATAACATCATTCGAATAGGATCCAATACTATTCATCATCCCTACCGACCAACCCTTCTAGGATTTCATGTATAGATGTTTAAATATATCTTTATAAACATACTCTATTACGTCCATGGAGTATAATATATAAGTTTGGAGTGAAACGATTACATTTTTGTCGAACTCTCAAAAATTCAAGATTTGAGTTCTTAAAGCGTTCTTGAGATTTTCTTCAACAATCTATAGTTGCCATGTAGTTGAAGAGTCAAGAGATGTATCTAATGGAATAAATCTACCAAGAAATAATTAAATTATTACCTTAAGGTGTATCAATTGTAGAGAGCTCTCTTCTCTCTCTAAGTATTCAAAGATAAAGCCCTAAAAGTAAAAGACCAATTCATCCACTAATTGTCTTTAAAAGACTTCACAGCTCGAATGACACATGGGATGCGTCGCATGCACCATCGAGTGCATCCCAGTCCCTTCAAATTGACTGGAAGCGAAGGTTGTTGCTATGGCTGGAGCTCACTGCTTTGTCCTTGGCAGCTAGGACCATTGGCGCGATGGGGATGCGATGCATTTAAGCCAGCGTCCATCCTCTAAAGCTTTTCATCCTTTGATTCCTTGCAAAAAAAATTCAATCAAGTCTCTTGACACTTTTTGTATACCTAAAACTCCAACCATTATCCCATTATACAGTAAGTGACCTTATGTAATTTAATTCAACCGTTGTGATGACCCAAATGGTCATTACTTGTTTTAAATAAAAATTTGTGCTTTCAAGCCTTAAAAACCTCACTTAAAGTCGCCTCGATTTGCATTCGTATTTCGGGCACGCAGCCGGAAAAGCTTAAATATGAAATTCTATGAAAAATTCTAAGTTTTAATTTCAAAATGAATAAATTTGACTTCAGTCAACATTTTAGGTAAGAAGACCCGGATCTGTAATTTGACGATCCTGGAGGGTCCGTAGGAAAATATGGGACTTGGGCATATGCCCGGAATCGAATTCTGAGGTCCCAAGCCCGAGAAATGGATTTGTTTGTAAAATTATTTTCTGAAAAAATATTTAAGGAAATTTTTTTGAAATGAAATATGATTAGAAAAGGATGGTATCCGGCCCGTATTTTGGTTTCAGCATCCGGTACAAGTCTTAATATGGTTTAAGTCATTTTTGTAAAGTTTGGTTGAAAACGGATGTCGTTTGATGTGATTCGGGCTTTAAATGAAAAATTTAATGTTTTAAGAGGTTAGAAAGAATTCTTGAATTTTGAGGTTTAATCCGATGTTTATGATGTTATTTTGGTAATTTGATCGCACGAATAAGTTTGTATAATGTTGTTGATTTAGTACGAATGTTTGGTTAGGAGTCTCGAGGGCTCGGGTGTGTTTCAGAGGTGTTTCGAAAAGTTTTTGACTTATGAAAAGTTGCAGATTTTCTGCGGTCAATGCCCAGGGATATTACCCTTCGCGTTCACATGGTCCCCCTAGTGAACGCGTAAGGCAAAGATCCTAGGTGACCAGTTCTTCTTCACGAACGTGAACGTTGGGACGCAAACACAAAGTGTAGAAAATCACTCTATCTATGATATGTGCGCTTTGTTGGCATGAGCATGATTTTCAGATATAGGTTTTGATGAATGACAAACAATAAAGTCAAGTGTCAAACAACGATATTATATGACAAACAATCAAGCTTGAATGCCGAGAAGCATATTGATGAACGGATTGCAATGGAAAAGCCAAAGACGAGCTCAAATGTTCAAGACCGAAGGCCCAAGGCGTAGGTCGTTAGGTAGAACAAATGTAAGAGCAACGCTTAAGTTATCTCGTCTTTTGGCTCAACATAGGTCATCATAAATATGCATAAAATCATTTTATTAAATCATATTTATCATAAACATATTTTAAATACTCCAAACAAAATGATGTTAAAGTTTTCATCTTAACCAAAATGGTTTTTGAAGTAAGTTTTCAATTCTGCCTCAGAATAATCGATTATCAGTATATGCATAATCGATTATGCTGTAGACCGTTGCCAGTGTTTGAACACTGCCTCAGGATAATCGATTATCAGTATATGCATAATCGATTATGCTGTAGACCGTTGCCAGTGTTTGAACACTGCCTCAGAATAATCGATTATGCAGTATCAGATAATCGATTATTCAGCAGAAAATCAGCTTCTGATTTTCTGAACGTTGGAGAATAATCGATTATCAGATACTGAATAATCGATTATCTGGGCACAAAATCAGCATAATTGATTGCCAATTAAGCAACGGACATGCACCATTTTTCACCTATAAAAGGAGGTCTTTTGAGCTGATTTTAAACACACAACACCTCCCAATATTGATATACATATTGACATTATTTGAGCATCATTTTAGAGCTTTTGTTGAGCCATTTGAGAGACAACTTTGAGTTGTTCATAGAGCTAAATTTGTATCTCTTTATCGACTCTTTTGAGAGAGTTCTTGTTGTAAAAGAGAAAGGTGTTTGAGAAGAACATATCTTCTCATTGATTGTCGGGTTCGCTAAGTACCCTAAGTCTTAGTGGTTGAAGTCTTGTGGTGCATCCACGAGCAAGGTTGAAGTCTTGAGGTGCGGTATCCTCGAGCAAGTTGAAGTCTTGTAGAGTGTACATCTACGAGCAAGTGTAACGGTTTGTTAGGCACCCGTAAGCTTAACGGAGTTAGTGGAATCTCGAGAGAGTCTCTCGGGGACTGGACTAACCACAAGTTGTGGTGAACCAGGATAAATGCGGTGTGTTCTTTCCTTGCTATTTTTATTACCGAATTTATTTTATTCCTGCAATTTTTAATTCCGCAATATTTATCAATATTCTCGTGTTGCACTATTCACCCCCCCTCTAGTGACGGGCACAAATCCTAACAATTGGTATCAGAGCCTAACTCTCTTAAAGCCTTAACCGGTTGAGAGCAATATATATTTGTTTGTTGAGAATATTGAACGCAGGAATAATGAGCGAAGGACACTCCACCGAGAGGCCTCCATTTTTTGATGGAAGAAATTATACATACTGGAAAGAGCGGATGAGAATATTCATCAAATCACACAACTTTCGATTATGGCAAATCATCAAGAAAGGTGAACAAATGCCAACAAAGAAAGTTGGGGAAATCATGGTTCCAAAGGAGGAAAATGAATATGATGCCGAGGACATCAAGAAAATTGAAAGAAACGCAACGGCCGTCAACTTACTATTTTGTGCGGTGAATCCGGACGACTATCAGAAAATCTCTTGTTGCACAACCGCAAAGGAAATGTGGGATAAACTTGAGATCACTTATGAAGGTACGCCTCAAGTCCGAGAATCTAAAGTTGATTTTCTAACACATGAATATGAAATTTTTAGAATGAGGGAGAATGAACCCATTGGCATTATGTTCGAACGATTTTCAAGAATCGTCAACGATCTTCATGCTCTCGGGACAGTCTACACGAACAAAGATCTTGTTCAAAAAGTCCTACGGAGTCTCACTCCCGAATGGCGTTCGAAAGCCAATGCCATCCAAGAATCTATAGGATTCACGGATATCACAATCGATGGACTAAGAGGTAACCTCGAAACTTATGAAAGCACAATTCTTAATCCTTATCTTAGAAGTAATTCGAATATTGCCTTCAAAGCCTCATCGTCAAAAAAAGTAGAGGTAAGTGATTCGGAAAGCGATGATGATATTATTTCCAATGATATAATTGAAAAGTTTTGTAAGTTTATGAAGAAGGAAATAAAGAAGGAAGAACCAAGTCCTTCATGTCAAAAGTGTGGAAAACTTGGCCACACCAAATCACATTGTCCAAAATCAAAGGACAAGAAAAAGAAACACCATAGGCGCGTAACATGGGATTCGGACAGCTCGGGCGATGAAACTGCCGCATTATGCCTCATGGCCAACGAAGAAGAAGAGGTAAGTATTTCTAACTCTTACTCGTTAGAAGAATTGCAAAATGCTTATGATGAATTATATGGTAAATTTGTTAAAGCTTCCAAAACCATAAAAGAATTGAAGAAAACACTTTCTTTGCAAGAAAAAGATTTTGAGAAAACACTTTCTTTGCAAGAAAAAGATTTTGAGCAAATACTTTCTTTGCAAGAAAAATATTTTGAAAAACAACCTTCTTTAAAAGAAAAAGATTTTGAAAAATTGACTTGTGAAGAAAATGATCTTTTAGAAAATGACATTACTTTTCTTAAAAATAAAATCAAAGTGTTAGAAGAAGAAAATAGATTTTTGGAAAATGACAATGTCGATCTCAAAAATAAAATCAAGGAGATTAATGAAGCCGCTTTAGTTGTTCAAAGTTCAAATTGTTCCTCTTGTAGTTCTTTAAAAATGGAGAACGTAGAACTTAGAAATACACTAGAAAATTGTAGTGTAAATGATTCTAGAACAAGTGAGGTAATTAAAAAGGACGATAGAAATAAGGTTAGACCGCCTAGACACAACTCTAGGAACTTTATTAATGAGTCTAGAATGAATAATTTTAGACCACCTAGAAATGATTCTAGGAATTTCAACGCTTCTAGGAATAAGAACTTTAGATCACCTAGAACGCATTTGGCTCAACCTAGATATATGCACAATCCTAATGTCATATGTCATTATTGTAACCGGGTAGGACACATTGCACCCGTATGTTTTGCTAAACATAGAGATTCATATTCTGATTATGATTATTATTTACCTAACCCCCAAGGACTCAAAAGAAGTTGGGTACCGAAAACCTATTTTTAGGTACTTTTGCAGGTGTGCTTGAAGACTACAATATTGTAGTAGATGCACCAAGCACGAAACCTTACTGCGTCAAGGGGGAACGTCGGTTAGTTATCGTATTTTTAATAAAAACGAAATAGTTGATATGTGCTAACAATTGATATTAATTATTGATTCATGTTTTGATAAGTTTTATTTCGAATAACAAATTAGTATAAATTATTTTTATGTTAAATGATTGATTCATGTCTTGATGAATATTTTTAGGTTGAATAACAGTTGGTATATAATGAAAACCCGTCATTATGATTGGTATGGTTTTACGAACTTTTGGTAGTATTTGATGTTGATATGATTATTTTTCTAACAATTGGTATCGTCAATAGTTTCAATAACAATTTGTATACTCTTTTTGCTAATGCCAAAAGGGGGAAGAATTTAGGCGATATGCATCGAATAAGGGGGAATGTCTTCACATTCTAGTATGCTTTAATTGAGGGGGAATATTCAATTAAGGGGAATTATATTGAATTGTTTGCATGAATTATATGTTGAGATATAGCATGAATTTAGGGGGAATTCGATATGAATATCTCCTGTTGTTTGTCATTATCAAAAAGGGGAAAATTGTAGAAAAAACTCTATCTATGATATGTGCGCTTTGTTGGCATGAGCATGATTTTCAGATATAGGTTTGATGAATGACAAACAATGAAGTCAAGTGTCAAACAATGATATTATATGACAAACAATCAAGCTTGAATGCTGAGAAGCATATTGATGAACGGGTTGCAATGGAAAAGCCAAAGATGAGCTCAAATGTTCAAGACCGAAGACCCAAGGCGTAGGTCGTTAGGTAGAACAAATGTAAGAGTAACGCTTAAGTTATCTAGTCTTTTGGCTCAACATAGGTCATCATAAATATGCATAAAATCATTTTATTAAATCATATTTATCATAAACATATTTTAAATACTCCAAACAAAATGATGTTAAAGTTTTCATCTTAACCAAAATGGTTTTTGGAGTAAGTTTTCAATTCTGCCTCAGAATAATCGATTATCAGTATATGCATAATCGATTATGCTGTAGACCGTTGCCAGTGTTTGAACACTGCCTCAGAATAATCGATTATCAGTATATGCATAATCGATTATGCTGTAGACCGTTGCCGGTGTTTGAACACTGCCTCAGAATAATCGATTATGCAGTATCAGATAATCGATTATTCAGCAGAAAATCAGCTTCTGATTTTTTGAACGTTGGAGAATAATCTATTATCAGATACTGAATAATCGATTATCTGGGCACAAAATCAGCATAATTGATTGCCAATTAAGCAACGGACATACACTATTTTTCACCTATAAAAAGAGGTCTTTTGAGCTGATTTTAAACACACAACACCTCCCAATATTGATATACATATTGACATTATTTGAGCATCATTTTAGAGCTTTTGTTGAGCCATTTGAGAGACAACTTTGGGTTGTTCATAGAGCTAAATTTGTATCTCTTTGTCTACTCTTTTGAGAGAGTTCTTGTTATAAAAGAGAAAGGTGTTTGAGAAGAACATATCTTCTCATTGATTGTCGGGTTCGCTAAGTACCCTAAATCTAAGTGGTTGAAGTCTTGTGGTGCGGTATCCACGAGCAAGGTTGAAGTCTTGAGGTGCGGTATCCTCGAGCAAGTTGAAGTCTTGTAGAGTGTACATCTACGAGCAAGTGTAATGGTTTGTTAGGCACCTGTAAGCTTAACGGAGTTAGTGGAATCTCGAGAAAGTCTCTCGGGGACTGGACTAACCACTAGTTGTGGTGAACCAAGATAAATTCGGTGTGTTCTTTCCTTGCTATTTTTATTACCGAATTTATTTTATTCCTGCAATTTTTAATTTCACAATATTTATCAATATTCTCGTGCCGCACTATTCACCCCCCCTAGTGACGGGCACAAATCCTAACACAAAGCCGAGGGGGGAGACCCTTCGCGAATGTGGCCCTCCACTCGCGAACGCGTAAGGTTGAGGGGGAGGGTCACTAAACTGTGCCTCGCGAACGTAACCAACGGTCTGTGAACGTGTAGGCTCGAGGAGCCAAACTTTGCGAACGCGAGCATTTTCCTGACCTTACTCACCGCGAATGCGATAAGCTTATTGGGAACACGATGAACAAATCCGCCTAGTTATTTTAAGTCCCAAAAACAGAACCCATTATGAGATTTTACCAAAATTTCACAAACTCTTTCTTCGCCAAAGTTCTTAGGCGATTCTTGAAGCATTTTTTCACCACAATCTCTTGGAATAAGTAATCTTTAACTAGTTTTCTTCCATTTTCATCAACATCTATTAGATTTCTAGGCCTAACATATGATTAAGGGTAGACAATTAGGGATTTGGGTAGAGTTAGGAATTTTTTATTATTATTGATTTAGACCTCATTTTGGGGTCGAATCTGAAAACAAATTATATATTTGGACTCGAGGGTGAATGGGTGATTTGATTTTTGTCCAAACCTCGTGTTTTGACCAAGTGGGCCCGGGGTCGGTTTTTGGGATTTTGGGAAGAATGATTGGAAAGTTATAATTGAACATTGGAATTGAATTGTTTAGCATTTATTGATGTTATGAAGTCGTTTATATATAGATACAATCGATTTAGAGCTAAATCCGAAAGGTAAAGTGGTTATTGAGGCTTGAGTTGGCCATGGAAGTTTGAGATAAGTGTTTGGTCTAACCTTAGCTTGAGGGATTAGGAGTTGAGTCCTAGCTTCTATGTGATGATTGGTGAGTACGACGTATAGGCATGGTGACGAGTATCTATACGTCGGTGTCTAGCATGACCGTGAGTCTTTATATTGTGAATATCATGATTTCGTTTTATCTTTCATGCCTTGGTGATGATTTCTATATCTTGTGAAAAGCTTGTGAAAGAAATTGGGACCTTGAAACTTCGAGGAGCATTGGATCGAGTTATATTAAGAATTGTGAAAGCATATGAGATGATTGAACCTTTTGGAGCATTGGCTCAAGTGATAAAGTGAGTTGTGAAGTAAAAGTGAAAGAAAGAGAAAGAGTTATTAAATTTTTCCCTTGCCGGGATGCTGAGATTATTGATATTGTTCCCTTGCCGGGATTTAATTGTTTAACTGTGTTCCCTTGCCGGGATTTCTTTTATTATTTTCTTACTCCTTTGCTCCTTACAGGCACCGTAAGGCGACGGGAGCTGAGAGAAATAAAAAAATGAAAAAATGAGAGAGTCTTATTGGTGAAAACGCTCACGGGCACCTTGAGGCGACTATAAGTTGAGAGAAAAGAACAAAGTAAGAGAGGCTTGATGGTGAAAACCCTTTGGCGCTACAAGTTGAACAAGGATTGTGAATCAGATTGGATAATCGGAGCACTGAAGCCCAGCTTCACGGTCTGGGGAAGTATAACAAGAGTTGAACATCATATTTGCTTAACGAAATAGGCTGTATGTGCATGTCATGGTCATTAGAGTTGGTACCCGCATTTCATAGGTATCTACTTTTTAGGTTTCTAGTTAGGAATCATCTCCTTTCCTTGTCCTATACTCTGTTCCTTTTGTTTTGTTTATTCCCTCCTCTTGAGTCTGTCGGGTCAAACAAGTGAGTAATGACTTCAAAATCTTCCACCAGCTTACCAATTGCACAAACGGGAATTGTTTGTCATATCAAAGTAGCATAAGTCAGGAAAGAACAACAGGCACACTGAGCTGGTAACAATCAACATGCTTTAGGATTCGTTTGAAATACAAAGGCTTGGTATATAATCATGCACAATGCAACAGAATGAGGGCTAGGGTGAACAGATCAAAAGTGTTCCATGAAGAAATCGAATCTATCATGGCTAGCGATTGAGCAGTAGACCTCAAGGTCAGAGCCAGTGATTTGGGTCAGGAAAGAACATCATATACAATGTGGTTGGTAAATATGCTTTAGGGATCAGGTGAAACACAAGGGTTTGGCATATGTCGATTCGGGAACAATGCAACAAACGGAAGGTATTGGGTTCAAATGAGAAGAGGTATTTTCTGGGTTAAGGTTTACAAAGGAAGCAGGTCAAGGGGAAAACGGGGTCTTCAAATGAAAATAAATCATCATGACAAGTGAAGGAGCAACAGACCTTAAGGTCAAGGCCAATGGTTTAAGTCAATAAAAGCACCATACACACGAAATGGGGGGAAATGGACGTGCTTTGGGATTCATGAAAGACACAAAGGTTGGGAAGATGTCAGTTCATCAGCAATGCAACAAATAGAGAATATTGTGTCTGAACGGAGAAGAGGTATTTTCTATGATAAAGGTGAGAGAGAAGTTGGTCAGCCAATACGCAAGCCATGTCTTTCAAGGTGAAATCAAGCTGTTGTGGCAAGTGAAAAGGCGAAACACAAAGATTGAAAGGCCACAAGGGTTCAGGGGGTCAACCAAGCATCGTAAACTGACTGGACAATCTTAGAAAGGATGTAAGGATTCTGGCGAAAGAGTCAAAAGCACAACACGAAGTAGGAAAGGCCACAAGGATTAACCAAGCGTGATACGTTGACTCAGCAACTTTAGGAAACGATGTAAGAGTTTAGCAAGAGGGTCAAAGGTGCAACACAAGGATGGGGGATTAGAGTAAAGCCATAAGGGTCAGAGGGTCATTCAAGCATAATACATTGACTTGGTAATCTCGAGAAAGGTGCAAGAATTATAGCAAAAGGGTTAATGGGCAAGAAAAGTAAAGCCATAAAAGTTCAGGGGTCAGCCAACCAACTCAGGCAACTCATCATCTACATATAAATTTGAGCACAACGGAACATGAACAAGAATGCCGCAAGCTAACCACCAATTTTCAAACTGACAAGTTTCTTTGATTGACACAGGGGCAGAAAAATTCCAGAAGAGCCTAAGGGAGGCCTTCCACAGGGGGAGGTAGGCACATGACAAGTATGATCAAAATCTCAGGACCCATCTGGAAGTGGGACCCAGTTAAAACTCAAAAGGAACATAGTACGCCATAAATGTTCTCCCCAGCAAGAGTATAATGGGACAAACATTTAATTAGCAACCCCTAGCAGAAACAACCGAGAGTTAAAAGGGGCATGCAAGTTGAAATTCTCAAGACCCTTCCCCCCCCTCCCGGAGATGGAACTCATTTTAAACTCAAACAGGTGCGGGTAACACGGGCTGGCATAAACACCTTCCTCAGTGAGAGTCACTGAAACCCTCCTGAACAAGGATCACAAGCAGAAACAATTGGAAGTTGGAGTTCGATATTTATGCTGGAACCATCAGGACCCTCTTGGAAAATGGGACTTATTTAAAGGTTAGAGGTAATCATGGATAGCAAAGGGCATAAAATGACTTGCATGTTGAAGTAGGATTCAGTTAAGAGTTGTCAGGACCCTCCTAAAATTCGGGTGGCATGGTCAAACCCAAATACCTCCCCAATAGGAGTCATCAGGATCCGCCTGGATAACGAGATTCAATCGTAGAAGTTGTCAAGACCCACTGGATAGTGGGACGTAGCTCTAAACACTAACCCCCAGCAGATACATTTTGTCATCAAATTAAGAGTTTTCAGGACCAGCCTGGATAATAGGAAGTAATTTTAATCACCAGTCACCAGCAGCATAAATAACTCATAACAAGACATAGTGGAAAATAATACCTTTTGATAAACATAACATAGTCCTAAATTTGTCATAAGTTAAGAATTGTGAGGACCCTCCTGGATAATGGAACTTAGCTTAGATTTAGAGATATATACTCACAGATCCGCCAAATACCAAACTGGGGTAAAAAGATTTTTTTGTGTTTTGTTTGTTTTGTTGTGATCAGGTACACATGCAACAGTCTCAGGAAATATTTTTCAAGATTCAAGTTTTGGCAATCAGGCGCTCACCTGTAGAACAAGGAAATAATTTTCAAAATTCAAGTTTTTGTAATCAGGCGCTCACCTGGAGAACAAGGGAATATTTTTCATAATTTCAAGTTTTGGCAATCAGGAGTCCACTTGTAGAATAAGGGAATAGTTTTTAAAATTTTAAGTTTTGGTAATCAACAAGGGAATATTTTTCAGAATGCAAGTCTTGGTAATCAGGCGCCCACTTGGAGACCAAAAGAATATTTTTCAAAATTTCAAGTTTAGTAATCAGGCGCACACCTGTAAACAAGGGAATATTTTTCAAAATTTCAAGCTTTGGTAATTAGGCACCCACCTGTAGAACAAAGGGAATATTTTTCAAAATTCAAGTTACTGTAATCAGGAGTCCATCTGGAGAACAAGGAAATATTTTTCAAAATTTAAAGTTTTGGCAATCAGGTGCTCACTTGCAGAACAAGGGAATAATTTTCAAAATTCAAGTCTTGGTAATCAGGCGCCCACCTGGAGAACAAGGTAATATTTTTCAAAAATGCAAGTTTTGCCAATCAGGCGCCCACCTGGAGAACAAAGGATTATTTTTCAAAATTTCAAGTTTCGGTAATCAGGCGTCCACCTGTAGAACAAGGGAATATTTTTCAAATTTCATGTTTTGGTAATCAGGCGCCCACCTATACAACAAGGGAATATTTTTCAAAATTTCAAGTTTTTGTAATTAGGCACCCACTTGTAGAACAAGGGAATATTTTTCAAAATTCAAGTTTTGGCAATCAGGCGCCCACCTGTAGAACAAGGGAATATTTTTCAAAATTTCAAGTTTTTGTAATCACGCGTCCACCTGGAGAACAAGTGAATATTTTTCAAAATTCAAGTTTTGATAATCAAGCGTCCACGTGTAGAACAAGGGAATAATTTTCAAAATTCAAGTCTTGGTAATCAGGCGCGCACCTGTAGAACAAGGGAGTATTTTTCAAAATTCAAGTTTTTGCAATCAGGCGCCCACCTGTAGAACAAGGGAAAAATTTTCAAATTCAAGTTTTGGCAATCATGCGCCCACCTGTAGAAAAAGAGAATATTGTTCAAAATTCAACTTTTTGTAATCAGGCGTCCACCTGTAGAACAAGGGAATATGTTTCAAAATTCAAGTTTTTGTAATCAGGCGCCCACTTGTAGAACAAGGAAATATTTTTAAAAACTCAAGTTTTGGCAATCAGGCGGCCACCTGTAGAACAAGGGAATATTTTCAAAATTCAAGTTTTGGCAGTCAGGCACCCTCCTGGAGAACAAGGGAACACAATTTGAGTTCAGCAATCAGGCATCTACCTAGAGAAAGGGAAAACATCTCACATTACAAGTCAATACCAATAGAAGCTCGCGGCAAGAATGCAAGTCAACATTCCCAGGAATCAACAAAAGTTAGTCACAATAAAGAAAAAGAAAGAAGAAGAAAAAAGGAAGGCAAGCAAGATGTTAATCCAAATAAAAGTAGATGAAAAATATGAATTTCTCAAGGCATGGTTGAGGTCGCAAGCGCTACATGTCCGGTCTTAATTAAGAAAAGCTGAAGAAGAACGAGCTAGTACTTGCACATAACAAGCGTCAAGGTTGAAATCTAAAGTGTGAATGAAGAACCACTCAAGACTCAAGATCAAGCTTCATAAGACTTATAGATAGGTACCTTGTAACTCGTAGTTGACATGTTTAGCTTGTCTTTTCATTCTTTTGATTTTGATGTAGTAACAGGACAGTGGACTAGAACCTCGGCGAAACGACACCTCGACCGGATCTTCACCTTGGGCATACTCATTCATCTCACTCACTTCCGAACTACACTGACTTGATTCCTTTATAGCCAAGGATATGTAGGCAACCTCAGAAGCAGGGTGCGGTCAAATCTTTAAAAAGTACTTCCCACGGAGTATTCAAGCGGGCAAAAATCACTCGTATCGACGCACTTTATCTTTGCACGAAAACCCTTCGGATTTCCGAGCAAAGAGGGGCAGTTGTAAGCACGTGGTTATTGCCCTACATGAGAATAACTCCTAAAAATGGAACAAAAATATTCTTTTATTAATTTTAGGAATTTTTCTTTATTTTAGTTGCATTTCATGCATTTTTAATATGTTCAAATCATAGAAAAACCATAAAAATGTCACTTTTTAATTTTATGCCACCTTAGGTTCGATTTGCATTTAGGAATTAATTACATTGAGTTAATTGTATAAAAAAATATTAAAAAATGATCATCATAAAAAAATAGTTAACTTTGCATTTTTAATTTTAATCTTTCAATTTCGGTAGCTTTCCGTTTAATTTAGTTTTAATTAGTTGCAGTAAGTGTTAGTTATAGTAATTAGTTTAATTTGAAATAATTTTACTAGGAATTAATTTAGGTGTTATTTTTAGTTTTAATTTAAAAGAAATAAGAAAAATATGAATACAAAAGAGGTGAATCATATTTTTGGGGTGATCTTTACTTCCATTTTAAGCCCAATGTAATTTCTAAACCCAACCCCAAATCGGATCGACCCGCCCGACCCAACACCCAAACCCATTTCCCCACATAAGTAAAAACCCTAATGCCTAGTTTGGAAGGATGTACACGATACAATACACAAGAGATATACAAGCCTGGAAGATACACAGTTGCGCAGTAGTGTACAGAGAGACGGACCCCTACTCCATGCACGACGCCTGCTTCTTCTTCTTTATGAAGAATTCCTAAGACCTAAGACGATGGAGAAGCAACCGTGTCCCTAACCTGCATTTTCTTCATCCTTAATCTTCTTCGTCAATCTACAAGCAACCATCAACTCCAAGCCTAACAACAATAGAACCGGTGACATCATCGTACCAACTAGAGCTCGCCGAAAAAACAAACTCCAACAATAACCAGTGATCTTCCACTGAATCCAGCGACAACTTTTAAGCCCTAGAGCCAACGAACAAGGAAGTCAAAAATAGTGAGGAGTCAAAAAACCCCATTTAACACCTTTTCCGGCGAGTCTCGAGTTTTTCTGATCGAGCTTCGATAACTGAGTTTCGACAATTGTTTCCGTTGGTTCCATGTCGAGTTGTTGCTCGTTATAGAATGCTCAACATTATTTGAACCATGTTGCCGTTAGAGTTTTCCGTCGTTGGTTAGTCGTTGTTCATGGTTCCGCTTTGGTTCGTGTTCCCTATTCGTGGTCGAGTTTCTGTTCGACATATCAGGTTCTATTCAATACCATCTCACAATTTTTAACTGTTGCAAGCCCTTCTTATATGAGTTTCATTCTTCTACTTAAGTTTATATTCCCATGTTATGAATATGTCATTTTAAAGCATCTGGGCCCTTTGTTGATAGTTTTGTGCTAACGTATTTCATTCCAAGTGGTCCTGTGATATTTCAGTTCTCTATTAGTTTGATTTTGGTCCTTTGTTATAAACAGAATTGGTTGTGTCTCTAATAATAGTAGATAGATGTTTAATTCCAGTCAATTTTCCTATTTTGTATTTTGGCATCACTATAATCTGGATATTCTTGTTGGAAGGGGATTGCTTTTAATATTTGGAGGAGGCTTTTAGGCTAAGGGAATTTTGGAATAGTAGAAAGATTTTGGAGAAGAGAAACTTTTATTACTCAAAATTATTTTTGATTTTTTTGGCTTAATACAAAATTAGCAATCCTACACCTATTTATACTTGGCCACTTCCTCACTCAGTGGCCAAGATTTATCCAACACAACTTTAATCTAATGGCTACAAATCACCTTCTACACAATTCTACAAAAATATCCACTCTCTAGATCACTCCATACTTATCTATATCATTCTGCTATTCTAAAGATATTTCTAGAGCACATTTCTAGAACATGGGCCAAATGGGCTCACATTCTAGAAAATAAACTAATTGGGCTCTTTATTTTTCATAATTTCTTAAGCCCAAATAATTATTACAAAATCAAGTTTATTTTAATTTTATTTTCAACACCCCCCCCCCCCCCCCCTTAAACTTGATTTGTCATTCCAAGCAAACTTCTTAACTTGATGAAGTCCTCTTGCTTGAGTGGCTTGGTGAAGATATCCGCAACTTGGTCTTTGGACTTCACGTACTCTACTTGTACATCCTTTCTTGTGATGCACTCTCTTATGTAGTGATAGTGTGTGTCAATATGCTTGCTTCGATCATGGAACACCGGCTTTTTCGCCAACGCCAACGTCGACTTATTATCCACGCAAATTGTAGTTGGATCTTCTTGTGGCCATCCGAGCTCCTTTAGCAAACTTCGCATCCAAATTGCATGACATACACAGGAGGTAGCGGCAACGTACTCAGCTTCACATGTGGATAGAGTGGCAATTGGTTGTTTCTTGGACATCCAAGTGAAGGCGGTGTCTCCTATGAAGAACACGAAGCCCGTGGTACTTTTTCTATCATCAATGTCTCCGGCCCAATCGCTATCGCTATAACCAACAAGCTTATATTCATTAGAAGTTGAATAGAACAAGCCAAAGTTGATTGTACCTTTGAGGTAGCGGAGAATTCTTCTTGCAGCCTTCAAGTGTGTAGTAGTTGGATTCTCCATGTAGCAACTTATGAGGCCGGTGGCGTAGAGAATGTCGGGTCTCGTGCAAGTCAAATATCCTAAGCTCCCAACTAAGCTCTTGAACATCGTCGTGCCCACTTTCTCAGCTTCATCATGCTTCAACAACTTGATCCCGCACTCCACCGGTGTGTTGACTGGGTTACAATCATCCATCTTGAACTTCTTAGGATCTCCTTCGCATAGCCCTCCTGTGAGATGAAAATTCCATCCTCAAGTTGTTTGACTTCAATGCCAAGATAGTACGCCATAAGTCCAATGTCGGTCATCTCGAACTCTTTAGTTATCGCTTGCTTGAACTCATCGATCATTCTTTGGTTATTTCCTGCAAAGATTAAATCATCCACGTACAAGCAAACGATCAAGATATCTCCATCTTTCATCTTGGCATAGAGCGCATGCTCATGTGGGCATTTGGCGAAGTCATTTTCTTGCAAGTACTTGGCGATCCTACTATTCCACGCCCTTGGTGCTTGCTTTAGTCCATATAACGCCTTCTTCAATCTTAAGACTTTGTCTTCCTGCATCTTCACCTCATAGCCCATAGGTTGTCGGATGTAAACTTCTTCCTCAAGGACTCCATTCAAGAACGCCGACTTTACATCCATTTGGTGTATCTTCCATTTATTTTGAGCTGCCAGAGAAATGATTAGTCTTACAGTTTCTGAACGGGCTACAAGGGCAAATACCCCGTCATAGTCGATGCCGGCTCTTTGACTGTATCCTTTTGCAACAAGCCTTGCCTTGTATCTTTCGATTTCTCCCTTACAGTTTTTCTTTGCCTTGTACACCCACTTAACATCGATCGCCTTTTGCCCTTTTGGAAGTGAAGTCAGCTCCCAGTTGTCGTTCTTTTCGATGGACTAGATCTCCTCATCCATTGCATCTCGCCATTTCTTACTTTGTACGGCTTCTTCAAAGGTAACTGGTTCACAATCAGCAAATAGTCAAAGAAGAGTTAGGTCCTCTAACCTTTCAGTGTCTTCATAAATGTCTTCCAAACTCCTTGCGCGTTCCTCGCTCCTTTCATTCAGAAACGATGGTGGCGAGTCATCTTGAACTGATGTTGGCGAGGTAGGTGGAGTAGTTAGCTCTCGCTGGGCATCCTATGCTGTAGATCTTTGTTCTTCTTCTTCGGTTGGAATAATTGAATTAAAGTCCCCGTGAGAACCAAAATTCCATTATCCTTCTTCATCAAACTCCACGTCCCGATTTATCACAAGCTTGTTAGTATCTGGATTATATAATTTGTAGACTTTGGAGTTGGAATCATACCCGATAAAGATGAACGCGTTACTTTTGTCATCGAGCTTGCTCCGTGTCTCGTCAGGTACATGTATGTATGCTTTGCTTCCAAAGACTCTTAGATTGGAGATTCCTGGCTTCCTTCCACTCCAAGCTTCTTGTGGTGTCTTTCCCCACACGCTCCTTGTTGGTGATCGGTTGAGTAGATAGACTGCACACGCTACTGCTTCGGCCCAGAATTCCTTTGGTAGCTTCTTGCTCTTTAGCATACTCCGCGCCATGTCTAGAATTGTCCGGTTCTTCCTTTCCGCCACTCCATTTTGTTGGGTGGACCTTGGTACCGTTAGTGGACGCCTTATTCCATGCTCCTCGCAAAAATTCTGGAACTCTCTAGAAGTGATCTCGCCTCCACGATCGGATCTCATGGCCTTTATGTGTAGTCCACTTTCTTTCTCCATTGCCGCTTTGAATTTCTTGAATACTTTAAATGCCTCCGATTTTTGCTTCAAGAAATACACCCATGTCTTTCTAGAAAAATCATCAATAAATAGAAGAAAATAGTTGCTTTTACCGAAGGAGCTTGGCTTGATCGGACCACATATGTCGGTATGTATGAGCGCCAATGGCTTTTGGGCTCTCGAGCTTGACTCCTTTGGAAAACTCTTCCGAAATTTCTTTCCGAGTAGGCATCCTTTGCACAATTGATCGGGGTGGCTAATGGATGGTAGTCCTAGCACCATGTCCTTTTTGGATAGTAGCTCCAAGCCTCCAAAATTCAAGTGCCCAAATCGAAGATGCCAAAGCCAAGATACATCTTTGTGGAAAGCTTTAAGACACTTTGCAACATCATTTAGAATGTTCAACAAGAACATTCTATTTTTGGACATAGGCACCTTAGTGATTAAATTATTTTTATTATCTCTTATGGAAAGACTATGATCTTTCATGTGAATGTCATAGCCCTTCTCTAAGAGTTGCCCCAAACTCAATATATTATTTTTCATGTTGGGCACATAGTAGACATTTGAGATAAATTGGTGATTTCCATTCTTCAAGCGGATTAGGATGTTACCTTTGCCTTTCACTGGTATTTTGGATTCATCACCAAAAGAAACATTACCACTCACTAATTCGTCGAGCTCCACGAACATGCTCCTCTTTCCACACATATGGTTGCTCGCCCCGGTGTCAAGGTACCAAGTGTTGTCTTGTCCCCCTTCTTCTCCTTTGTATTCTAGAAGTAGGGTCAGGTCTTTTTGGCCCTTATCCTCCACAAGGTTGGCGGTCTCTTCAACTTTGGTTTGAGACCCTCTACATTGTGAAGTATAGTGTCCATATTTTTGACAAGAATAACATTTGATTTGAGATTTATCGTACCTTGGACCTTGGTTGCCTCTCCCACGACTTGGGTATTCTCTTCTTTCTTCATTGTTGTTGAAACCTCCTCGTCCACGTCCATGGCCTCGACCTCGTCCACGACCACGGCCTCTTCCATATTGACCTCGCCCATTTCCGATATTTTCTTCCTTATCTTTTATTTGCATCTTGAATAATTGCTCCACTGTATCTTGTTTTTTCTTATGCTTTTCTTCATATGCTTGTAAGGATCCCATTAATTAACCAATTGACATCTCCTCCAAATTTTTAGTTTCTTCAATTGTTATGACAATATGCTCGAATTTGGAAGTTAATGACCGGAGTATCTTCTCAATAATTCTAACATCTTCCAATTTTTCACCATTTCTTTTCATTTGATTTGAAACCACCAAAACTCTTGAAAAATAGTCGGAAATGGACTCCCCTTCTTTCATATCTAAAGACTCAAATTCTCCTCTTAATGTTTGGAGACGTACCTTCTTTACTTGCTCAGCACCTTTGCAAGACGTTTGGAGTTTCTCCCACGCTTCCTTAGCAGTGGTTGCACTTGAGATCTTCTCGAACCCATCATCATCCAATGCTTGGTAGATGAGGTAGAGAGCTTTCTTGTCTCTCTTTCTTGAATCCTTCAAACCATCCTTTTGAGTTTGGGATAATGTAGATTCATCTCGGGGCTCATTGTAGCCTTTCTCTACAATATCCCAAACATCATGTGCACCTAGGAGAGCCTTCATCTTGATACTCCAATTATCATAGTTGCCCTTGTTGAGCATGGGAACTTGGAAGGATGCAACACCATTTGCCATGGTTTTAGAAATTTTTGATTAGAATCTTATGGCTCTGATACCACTTTGTTGGAAGAGGATTGCTATTAATATTTGGAGGGAGGCTTTTAGGCTAAGGGAATTTTGGAAAGATTTTGGAGAAGAGAAACTTTTATTACTCAAACTTGTTTTTGATTTTTTTGGCTTCATACAAAATGAGCAATCCTACACCTATTTATACTTGGCCACTTCCTCAATCAATGACCAAGATTTATCCAACAAAACTTTAATCTAATGGCTACAAATCACCTTCTACACAATTCTACAAAAATATCCACTCTCTAGATCACTCCATACTTATCTATATCATTCTACTATTCTAAAGATATTTCTAGAGCACATTTCTAGAACATGGGCCAAATGGGCTCACATTCTAGAAAATAGACTAATTTGGCTCTTTATTTTTCATAATTTCTTAAGCCCAAATAATTATTACAAAATCAAGTTTATTTTAATTTTATTTCAACAATTCTACGGTTCGGATCTACTGCATTGCTATATGTGTGTATATTTTCTTCAGTTAGTACTATTTCATTGGTATAGTGAATGTTTGGAAAGAGGCTTTGTCAAAAGCTTTATTGTTGAATCCGATCAGGTAAAGGGCATAAGTGTCCTAAGTCTAATCTTTTAACGCACATAACTCTAACTAGCCTAATCGTTAAGTATTCTTGGATTAGCTTACACCACCATAAATAATTTACTATATTTCTTCCACAAATAAATTTTATAATCACATGTCTTTCACACTATTCTCAAAGTAGTTTAGTAAAATATTTTATAAACCTTGTAGTTTGCTTTAGTTGAGTATAATCCTCTGAAATTTAAATCTGAGGCGCGCCATGCCAAAGAAAATGACAATTGTATGGCCCTCATTTTAATTAATCTTGTATTTCTCCTTAGAATCCGATGTGCGTTGTTTACTTGAAATTCCATGGCCCTGGCGAATTGCAAAAGCGTAATTGCTTTAGGCGCATTAGTATAATAATTTACCTTTCCTAAATTCGGGTGCATATTTATGGGACCCAAATTCAAATCTCAACGAAGTTGAGATGTGTCAAAAATCACATGTGCATTTATGTGACGTGGTTCGAGGCATGTTTTAACGACATTGCAATTCTCTATAAAAATAATAATAAAAGTGGTTAAAAGATTAAAAAATGCACATTGGTTCATAATTGTAAATATCAGATAATTTTAACCAAATATAACAGTTGAGCGACCGTGCTAGAACTACGAAATCTGTGAATGCGTAACACCTTCTCCCCGGTTAATTGAATTCCTTTCCCGAATTTATGGTTCGCCGACTGTTAAACAGAGTCATTCTTTCCTCGATTCGTGATTCTAACAGTGACTTGGGACACCATAAATCTCCCAAGTGGCGACTCTGAAATTCTCTTAAATAATTGAATCCTGTTTTGATTGTCCTTTAATTGGAAAAACTCCCTTATCTATGCCCTTTTCCGGGATGTAGTAGCCAAAAGGAGGTGTGACAACTACTCCCTATGGTGGAAAGTTTGGGTCGTGACAACCGTTTACTTGTTTATTAATTAATATTATTCAAGCTCAAAATTAGTCCGATTAATTATTGAAATTAGGGGGGCTTTACATTCTCCACCACTTAGAAACATTCTCCCTCGAATGTAATTCCTTGGTTGTGTTAAAGTCCAAAAAGCATGATCTCCAAGACTTTCCCTACTTCCAAATTCTTAAAGCTTTGAAATTTGACTAACTCTCTCCAAATTTTCAAAAATTTTGCCAGAATTTTATTTGTTTATAGGCCTATCCAAAAATTTGAACCTAACAGCGACCCACAAGAGTACAATATAAAAGGCCCTAAATGGCTCTACTCATCATAACTACATCACTAAATGCCTTCATGACTTCATATATCTCCAACTACCATTACATAGCCTCTCTCGATATCACAGCAATAAAATTTATTACCCTAAGACATGCATAATAACCATGTGCAATAAATGAACCAATCAATCACCTGTCCGATGGTATGATAACTCTATACTCAAAATCTCAAAAAGTAATCATACCTAAAGTCGCGAATAAGTGAGGGTATTGGATTTTCATATCCTCCTCAACCTCCCAAGTAGCCACCTGGACGTCATGATTATGCCATAACACTTTAACAGAAGTTATGACTTTATTCCTTAACCTACGGACTTGCCAATCAATAATCTCAACTAGTTCTTCTTTATAAGTTAAGCCGTCATTTATTTCTACTACCTTCGGTGAGATAATGTGAGTAGGATCAGGCATATACCCCTGTAGCATCGACACATGAAAAACAGGATGAACCAAGGTCATTGATGCAGGCAACTCTAGCTTGTAGATTACTTCCCCAATCTTTTTCAAGATTCGATAGAGACCAATGAATCTCGGATTTAGCTTGCCCTTCTTCCATAATCCCATAACGCCATTCGTTGGCAATACTTTCAAGAACGCTTGATCACCCACTTTAAACTCCAACTTACGTAACGTACATCTGTATAGCATTTTTGTTGCCGCTAAGCAGTCTTAAGTCGTTGTTGAATCAAAGCCACATTCTCTAAGGCACCGTGTACAAGATCGGGAGAAAGTAGTCCTACCTCAGTCGGCTCAAACCATCCAATGGGCGATCTACAACGCCGTCGTACAAAGCCTCATAGGGAGCCATCTGGATACTAGTATGATAGCTATTATTGTACGCAAATTCAATCAGAGGCAAGTGTTCATCCCAATTTTTGCCAATATCAAGGACAAAAGCTTGCAACATGTCCTCAAGCGTTTGAATATTCCTCTCAGCTTGCCCGTTAGTAT
The DNA here is from genome assembly GCA_034376525.1 of Nicotiana benthamiana. Classification (NCBI taxonomy): domain Eukaryota; kingdom Viridiplantae; phylum Streptophyta; class Magnoliopsida; order Solanales; family Solanaceae; genus Nicotiana; species Nicotiana benthamiana. The sequence continues at coordinate 6,627,762 of CM067326.1, forward strand.
TTGGATGAAAAGCGGTACTCAAATTGAGACTTGTACCCAATCCTTCTTGAAATGACTACCAAAAAGGAGTAGTAAACTGGGCCCCTCTATCAGATATAATGGAAACTGGAATACCATGAAGTCTGACAATTTTTTTCAAGTACAACTTAGCATATTGTGGTGCTGTGTTAGTCATCTTTACCAGTAAGAAATGCGCCAACTTTGTAAGTCGATCTAAAATTACCGAAATAGGGCCGTGCTTCAAGCGAGTACCAAAACCTACTACAAAGTCCATATTAATAATCTCCCACTTCCAAATTGGAATCTCTATATTCTAATCCAATCCATTGGGTCTTTGATGCTCAGCGTTTAGTTGCTGGCAATTTAAACATCTAGCCACGAAGTGCGAAATGTTTTCCTTCATTTGATTCCACCAATAAATCTCCCTCAAGCCCTTGTACATTTTTTTGGACCCTGGATGTATGCAATACCTTGAGTTATGTGCCTTAGCCATAATTTCATTACAAAGCCCATCAACTTCTGACACGAACAAGCAATCGGTCATCTTCAACACCCCATCCTCGTCAAGAGAAAATGCAAGGATATCCTTAGATTGTACACCATTTCGAATATTCACCAAATTTAGTTCTTAGAATTACTTAGCCTTTTCGAGCTCAATAAGAGAGGAACGTGCTATGGCATAGGTGGAAAGCTCTTTATTTATCGGTAAATGTGCCAAGGTACCTCCTAATTTTCAGCTTAGCGCGTCGGCTACCACATTCGCCTTTACCGATGGTAATGAATGCTTAAATCATAATACAAGTTCTAACCATCTCATTTGCCTCAAGATTAATTCCCTCTGCTTGAATATATATTGTAAGCTTCTATGGTCGGTTTATACTACATAGTGCTCACAATACAAGTAATGCCGCCAGATTTTCAAAGCAAAAACAACCGTGGCAAGTTCCAAGTCATGGGTCGGATAGTTCTTCTCATGGATCTTCAACTGCATAGAAGCATAAGCGATAACCTTAATTTTCTGCATCAATACACACCCTAAGACAACTCTGGAGTCATCACAGTACACCATTAAGTCACCTAAACTTGTTGGCAACGCCAACACCGGCGTCGTAGTCAATCATGCTTTCAACTCTTGAAAATTTCTCTCACATGTCTCCGACCACTGAAACTTTGATGCTTTATGCGTCAACTTGGTTAATTAAGATGCAATATTAGAAAATCCTTCAACAAATCACCGATAGTAGCCCGTTAATCCCAAGAAACTATGAATCTCCGTCGGTGTAGTTGGTCTAGGCCAACTCTTAACCGCTTCAATATTTTGAGGATCAACCTTAATAACATCGCGATATTAATCACATGACCTAAGAATGCTACTTATTCGAGCCAAAATTCACACTTAGAGAATTTAGCATACAACTCATTCGACAAAATCATCTGCAACACTATTCTCAAATGATCGGCATGCTCCTCTTGACTTCGCGAATAGACTAATATGTCATCAATGTAAACAATCATGAATCTGTCAAGAAATGGTTTGAAAACCCGATTCATTAGATCCATAAAGGTTTCAGGTGCATTTGTTAGCCCAAATGACCTTACCAAAGATTCATAATGCCCGTAGCGGGTACAAAATGTCATTTTGGGAATATCTTTCTCTCGAATTTTCAACTGATGATACCCTAATCTTAAATCAATCTTCAAGAAGAACTTTGCCACTTCCAAATAGTCAAACAAGTCGTCTATTCGAGGTAGTGGGTATATATTCTTGATGGTCACCTTGTTAAGTTGCTTTAATTAATGCACTTCCTGAAAGAACCATATTTCTTTTTCACAAACAACATTGGTGCACCCCAAGGTGATACACTAGGCCTAATAAACCCTTTATCCAGTATATCTTTCAATTTCTCCTTCAATTCTCTTAACTCGCACGAAGCCACTCGATATGGGGGGAATAGATATCGATTGAGTATCTAGTACCACATCTATCCCAAAGTCGATGACCTGATCTAGTGGGATACCTAGAAGCTCCTCAAGAAAAACATCAGGAAACTCATTAACAACTAGCACATGTTTAATGCTTGTTACTTCCGCGGTGGTGTCAGTGACTCTGACTAAATGATAAAGACATCCCTTCATAATCATCTTCTTCACCTTAAGATATGGAATAAACTTACTTCTAGACTCAGAAATATTTCCCTTCCACTCACAAAGTGACTCATTGGGAAACCCAAACTTGACCACTTTAGCACAACAATCAAGAATAGCGTAACACTTGTATAACCAATCATCCCCATGATTACATCAAAGTCAATCATTTCTAGCTCAATGAGGTCTGTCTTAGTCTCTCGATCTTGAATTATAATCACACAACCCTTATAGAGCGGGAGGCAATAAGAGAATCTCCAGCTGGATTTGACACAGAAAATGGTTCAATTAGTTGTTCTAGCTCTATCCTAAAATCCAAAGCAAAGTACAGAGTAACATAAATAAATAAAAAAGTAGACCCCAAATCCATAAGAGCGTAATCATCTAGAGTACAAACAGTAAGTATACCTGTGACAACTGCATTTGAAGCCTCTACAATATGGCAAGTAGGCATGCCATAGGAACGAGGATGAGTCCCATGAGAAGTACCAACTGTCTGCGGCACCTTACCTGCATTGCACCCACTATGGGCTCTATTGCCCCTAGGTGGGGGTAGTGCAACCGAAGTAGTAGCCATAGGAGGTGTCGGATGAGATCTCTAAATCTATTTCCCATTAGGGAAAAACTTTCGGATATGGCCCATCAATCCGTAACCATAGCACAGACCACATGCCCCTTGGCAACACTAGAGTGACGCTGATGAGAATCCACACAACTCTGAGCTTAATGTGCAGTACAGTGGTCACTTTGAATGGTCCTAAACTGGTCTCCATGTCCGGAAATGTATGCCACTGGAGGGCTACTGAATGTTGTCTACATCCTAGACTATGGTGAACCAGATGGCCCTCTGTTGCTTTACCCTTGCCTAAACTAGGCACTGCACTGAAAGTGCCAAAAGTACGGGCCTTTTTCTTTTGCTCCTTATTGGCCATCTCCTTCTGATAACACAATGGTTGGGAAATCCAAGAACTTGAAGAAAATAAGTTGATGAAATGCGAAAGTAGTAAAGAAATGCAAGCGGATTAAGAAAAGCAAGAAAAATAAACTAGATATGTCGAAATTCAAGGAATGATCCAAGAACCCCGAGATTATGTTAATCTAGATTTTGACAAGATCCTAATCACAACAAGTTGGTTATGAAACCAATTTCCTTCACTAGATAAAATCTAATCAAGAACTAGATTCGGATCTTGACTCCTAATTTGAATAACTTATGATAACAACTAGTAAAAGAAACTAGTCGCCTTCGAAGAATATTAAAAGAAACCAAAGATATCACAAGAAAGAAAATTATCTTACTACTTTAAGCTATGAACTAGTTAGGATTGCAAGATAAATCTTCAAATTAAAGTTCACAAATGTTCAATAGAACTCACAATAATAATATTAATCTTCAAATATCCTTCTACAATGGAAGACAAGCACCCCTTTATATAGTAGTAAGGAAGGAGCTAGTCAAGACTTCAATAAATGATAATTATATTCTCTAGAGGCATAGAAGATTACCCGCACTAAGACTAATGTATTAAACATAGACCAATGCAAGTCAACACAGATAAAAATAACTATTAAATATATATTCTAGAAACTATTTTTGGGCTTATTTGGGCTGCTGAAAATTCCTCTATTTTGGGGCATATTTGGGTCTCATTCAATCTCCTCTTGGACTTTAATTTGGGCCTCAAAATAGTTGTAAGACTTGTCCCAAAGATCCTCCTTTTGTTGGAGCCCTTCTTCTATTATAAGATAATTTTTAATTGCCAATTGAAGCCTATTAAGCTTGTCTTGAAATTACTTTGTTTGAGACCTTGTCATGGGCCTCTTGGAGCTTCCAAAGCTTTATCCTTCTCCTTTAATGATGTTGAGCTACTATGAATGCTATCATTCCCCTCTTTTTGAAGAGAATTTTTTCTCGAATTCGAGCCTGCATCAAACAAGGAAAGATCAGAAAAATTGAAGGTAGCACTAACTTGATATTCACTACGAAGATCAAGTTTGTAAGCATTATCCTATCCTTTCAAGGACTTCAAATGGCCCCATCTCCTCTTGGATCTAATTTGGATATTTGTTTGGCAGGAAATTTTTCCTTCCTAAAATGCACCCAAACTAAATCCCCGGGCTTAAAAATGATAGATTTTCGCCCCTTATTTCTTCTTAGGGCAGTTTGTTCATTCTGCCGTTCAGTTGCAAGCCTTGTATGTTCATGAATCTTCTTCATCATTTAGGCCTTATTCCTACCATTAAGATTAACAATGTCATTAGTAGGCAAAGGCAACAAATCAAGGGGAGTGAGCGGATTGAATCCATAAACAATTTCAAAAAGAGACTTACCAGTAGAAGAGTTGATAGTTCTATTATAGACAAACTCTACCATGGGCAAATGTTCTTCCCAAGAAGTTAATTTTCCTTTTAAAATTGCTCTCAACATATTCTCTAAGGTCTTATTAACTACGTCAGTTTGCCCATCAGTTTGTGGATGACAAAATGTAGAAAACAACAATTTAGTTCCCAACTTTGCCCAAAGAACTCTCCAAAAGTGACTTAAAAATTTAGCATCCCTATCACTAACGATAGTTTTAGGTATGCCATGTAATTTAACCATTTCCTTCACAAATAAATCAGCCACATGTAATGCATCATTAGTCTTCAAGCATGGAATAAAACGAGCCATTTTTGAAAACCTATCTACCACCACAAATATACTATGCTTACCATTCTTAGTTCTAGGAAGTCCTAACACAAAATCCATAGAAATATCAATCCAATAAGAAGTATAGACAGGTAAAGGAGTATAAAGACCGTGTGATAACACTTTTGATTTGGCTTGTTTACATTCAAGACATTGAGAGCATACTTTTTCAACATCCTTTCCCATGCCTGGTCTAAAAAAAATGGTCAACAAGTATATCCAAAGTTTTGGGCACTCCAATAATGAGTCCACCACAATGTGCTTCCTAACAAACAATTCATGCATAGATCAATTAGGAATACACAATTTATTTTTCTTACAAAGGAACCCATCTTGAAAATTGAACCTCTCACAAGAACCCAGCTTACATACTGCAAAAGCCTTGCCAAAATCTGAATCATTAAAATAGAGTTCCTTGATTTGATCAAAACCCATCAATTTAGAAGTAAGAGAAGAAACCAAGACATACCTTCTTGAAAGTGCATCAGCAACCACATTCTCTTTTCCTTGCTTGTAAGCAATCACATATGAGAAAGTTTCAATGAATTCAACCCATTATTCATGGTAACGATTAATCTTAACTAGGCTTTTAAAATATCTCAAGGATTCATGATCAGTCTTAACCACAAACTCTCTCGGCCACAAATAATGTTGCCATGTAGCTAAAGCTCTTACCAAAGCATATAGCTTTGTGTCATAAGTGGAGTAGTTCTTTGTAGATCCACTCAGCTTTTCACAAAAGAATGCAATGAGCTTCGAGTCTTGCATCAAAATAACACTTATTCCTTTTCCAGAGGCATCACATTCAACCTCAAAAAATTTAGAAAAATCAGGTAATTGCAAAAGAGAAGCATAACACAATTTTTCTTTCAACAAGTTAAAAGCATCATTTTGTTCTTTTTTCCATGAAAAACCATTATCCTTTGTAACAACTTCAGTTAAAGGAGCAGCAATGGTGCTAAAGTCTTTAATGAATCTCCTATAAAAACTTGCAAGCCCATGAAAACTCCTAACTTCAGTTACACTGTTAGGTTTAGGCTACTCTTTGATTACCTTGACTTTCTCTTCATCAACTTCCACTCCCTTAGAACAAACCACAAAATCCAAGAATACCATACGATCCACACAAAAGTACACTTTTTAAGATTAACTAACAATTGTTGCTTTTTAAGAACTTTAAAAACATGTTTTATGTTTCGTATATGCTTATCTAGATTTTTAGACTAAATCAAGATACTATAAAAATAAACCACCATAAATTTCCCATGAAAATCCTTAAAAACATGATTCATCAATGTCATGAAAGTGTTGGGTGCATTAGTCAAGTTAAAAGGCATAACTAACCACTCATAAAGCCCATATCTGGTCTTAAAATTAGTTTTTCATTAATCTCTAGGATTCATTCACATCTGATGGTAAGCACTTTTTAGATCAATTTTAGAAAAAATTTTGGATCCATGTAATTGATCCAACATGTCATCAAGACGAGGAAAAAGATGGCGATACTTTGCCATTATCTTGTTGATTGCTCTACAATCCATGCAATCCACGCACATCCTCCAAGTTTCATCCTTTTTGGGTACCAATAGGACGGGAATGGAGAAAGGGCTCATGCTCTCTCTCACAAAACCTTTGTCAAGCAACTCCTCAACTTGCCTTTGAAGCTCTTTTATCTCTTCTGGATTACTTCTATAAGCAGGCCTATTAGGAATTTGTGCTCAAGGCACAAAGTTAATTTTGTGCTCAATGTCACGCAAAGGTGGTAGACCTTTAGAGATATCCTTATGGAAGATGTCATTAAAATTCTGCAAAAGAGAAGAAACACTACTTGGCAAAGAAGAAGTTAGTGACACGGAATTAATCAAAACTTCTTTTTAAGTAAGTACTATAATGGGTACCCCCTCTTTTCTTGCGTTCAAACACTTTTTGGCTTTTATGTACAAACTCTCCTTTAACTTTTTCTTTTCCTCTTTCTATTCACCAAAACTTTCTTTTTTATCACTCAAACCCTCGTTTACCACTTTGCCCAAGTTGCTGCCCCCCCCCCCCCTCTCTCTTTCTCTCTCTCTCGGTTATTTCTCTTCTTTTTTTCTACCTCTTAGCCTTTTTCTTTTCTTTTCCCTCAAGCTCACCTTTTTTCCCTCCCCTTTGTTTTCCCATTATCTCTCAATCTCTTTTGACCCTCAAACACTTGAGAAGGATTTAAAGGTGCAGGAATATATTTTTTGCCATTAAGCTCAAGAGAATATCTATTCTTTCTTCCATCATGAAAAACATTCCTATCATATTTCCACACACGACCTAACAAGATATGACAAGCTTGCATAGGAACCACATCACAAAGAATATCATCCACATACCTACCAGCATTGAAGGAAATCGTCAATTGTTTGTTGACTTTCAATTCACCACTATCATTCAACCATTGGAGTCTATAAGGCTTAGAGTGTTTCATACATGCAAGTTCTAACATGTTCACCAAGTATGAACTCACCACATTAGCACAACTACCACTATCAATAATCATAAAACAAGGTTTCCCCTTTATTCCACACCTAGTATGAAATATATTCTCTCTTTGTTCTTCACTATTGATTCCTAAATTAATAGTCATAATTCTCCTAACTACCCCAACCAAACCATTATTGAAAGGTACCTCGATATCATCTTCACTCACACCTTCCTCTTCTTCCTCTTCCTCACTTTTTTCTCACTCATATTCTCTATCTATAGTCCTCCTAATTATCCCAACAAAATCATCATTAGGAAGTTCTACATCATCTTCACTTACTCATCCCTCTTCTTTCTCACCTTTTTCACTTTCATATAACCCATCCTTTCTTTGCAAAAAAGATTAGCCTGAAATGTAGCGAATGGAAACCACATCAACCATTGGAAAGATAACTGGATCATTGCATAGTTGCTTATGAGGTCTCTCATCCCAGGTCCACTAACACATAAAGACTTGGGAATAAATCTGTCACATAAATTACAACCAAATTCTTGGGATCTAAACCAATTATCTTTTGAACTCCCTGCAAATATCCAATCATTAATCCACATTACCTACATACGTTTCTTCGAAAATGCCACGGATAACTTTTTTGGAAACCAGCCAATGACGGTTCCTTCCCTACAAAGTCAACCATTTTTAAATTAGGAATTGCTTATTTGCACAACCAACAAGGGACTTCTAACACTTTTGGATATGGAAAGCCAACTGATAACGAACTAAAACACTTCCTATGGCTACTAACCATAAAGCGCTACCTACAGCATTCATGCTCTACTACAAGAAAATACTTCTATCACCCCATTGTCCCCATTGCAATCTAGTGGAAGACATGGAACACATTCTCTATTGTCCATGCAACACCCCCATCCGGAAGACCCTACATATAGACTTTAATCTACCAAATTTCAGCATGTAGATTAACGAACTATGTAATTCCACTTATTCAGTAACTCTACCAAGCCAAACTCAAAGAGTTAAGAGCTCATGATCATATTCTTTTCTAAACTTCTTACAATACATTTAAAGGACACCATATAGTATAAAAGTGCATGACTGATTATCTTTTTTTTTTTAGTTTTTTGAATTCGCACCGAAGCACATTTTGGGGTAAAGCGCCTCCTAACATAGGGGAAGCTGATCCATCCCGATTTCCCACCTCCCTTTCCTTGCACAACATGATTTAAATTTTTCACTATGACTTCACAGATATTACGATCATCTATCCTACTGTTACTGACATTATGACTATCTTTGTCAAGTCTCAAATTCTATCATACCTAAATACATAGAAATCAAGCATATATCAAACATATAGCATAATGCAATCATATAATCTAAAGCCAGGGATGGTAGATCAAGAGGTACATGTAAACAACTACTTCCCATGTATTAGGGTAGGCTGTCTACATTATACTTTTTGGAATATTGTCTTAATCTGAATCCTGCATACAAGATGCTTTGTGTACCGGGCTACCCAACTACACCACGAGCATATGATCTTGGCTTTTTCTTAGTACTACTTATTACATCATTATTATAATTGGTAGTCTATTTCTAGTGCAGATAAAGCCAGGAGTACTAATGGCCGTCTGAGTGATGATTATTTCAGGGATAGAACTTGGAGAGAATGACAGAAGAGAGAGAGCAATTAATTAATATGCAGACATTTCTTCAACGGAGGTGGAAATTTTTGAAAGTGGAATTTTCTTGAATTGAAATCTGAATTCTTCCCCGGTCATTTACTTGACCACACATCATATTGTTAATGTCCTTATTATTAAGTTGCGCTGTCCCTTTTCTGCTTGAACCAGTTTCTGCAATTTGAGACTGATCTGCTGCAGATGGTAAAGAGCTCTTTCTTCGCCTTTCATTGTGTCCAGCCAAACGCCTTCGGCAACTCCTTTTTGATTCATCAAATTCCGTCAGCTCATGAAATCTGCTTCCACATATCACGTATGTAGTCAATTAATTAACCAAAAGCAGAACATCTTAATTATCATGACGATTATTATACAACTAGTTCTACCTACAGAATAGTAATAAGTAATAAGACCTCAGTTTCAATATTTTTCCTCACTGACATGTGACTTTGCATAACCATCAGCCAGTAGTCCAATACCTTAACAAGATTACAGTAAAGGGCGAGGAAGGGCCGCACTCCCAAGAGTGTAGTATAAACCGTCTATATATAAGCATTAGTACTTGTTTTAACAGCTAGGCTCTTCTTCATCGAGATTATAGTAAAAGAATTTTAAAGTGTCTATATGAATTGTGTAAATATATCTGTATAGTTATTTTTGTTATTTTTCAAGTAACTAATTCTACTTACTTTCAAAAATTACTGGGTCCGGTCAAACCCAGTAGCTTTTACGTCGATCATGTATTTATATTAAAAAAACTATTAAATTTGTATTAATATATAATTACAAATCCATTAACTAAAATATGCTATGAGTTTGGTGTTATGTTCAGAACCTATAAACTTTAAATCTTCGCTCCGTCTACTATGTAATTTTAGCGACTAAGAGGAGAATTTATCAACCGAAAAAGTTAAATTAAAACATACCATTTTTCGCGTAATATATAATTAAGCAGAAAATATCAATCACAATTCACAAGTACCACGAATCAGGTCTGAAGTCAGTTTACAAGCACAGATCTGATCTTATAACAATTATAACGTATCAAATTAATTAAATAACGAAAAGAAAAATATCTAGATTAGGAACGTCAATCACGCATTCATTAACTAAATTGTCATCTAATACTCCATCACAAGGAACCAACAACGAGATCTTGGCCAAGTATGGTGACTCATAAATAAGATATGTTTTTATTAACAAATTAATTTTGAACATAATTCATCGAGGGTCTTTCGAAAATAATTTTTCTAATTTTTTTATATCAAGAATAAAGTTTATGTATATTACACTCCTTATGTTCCACTTTTATTGAACTTTTGTTGTTGTTGTTAATGCGTGAGTGAAAAATAAAAAAAAGTGAGGAATAACAAAAGTAGTAAAAGGGAGAAATACACTTTAAGACAAAAGATAAAGGTTGTAATGGACAAGTGAGGCTTGCTCAGTTGGTAAAGTACATCCACCTACAACTTTTAGGTCCTGGGTTCGAGTCACCATGAAAAGAAAGTGTGGAAGCACTATAGATTCTCTTAATTTAGAAGCAGTTTAAAAAAAAAAAAAGTTGTAATGGAAAATAAAAGAAAAATGCATAGAACAATGCCCTAAGCTTGGTGACATAAGATGCCTTTGTAGTTTGTACCCACTTTAAAAAGAAGCTTCTCAAAATGCTATTTTTAGCATCTACCTCAACCACTTTTTTAATCTAATTAAACCACAGAGCTGACATAGAAAATGACATCAACGAATACCCTAGAAGAAGGAGCTAAAACAAATTAGTTAGTAATGATCCTTTAAATAGTGCTAAATATAGTTAATCCCCAAAAAGAAAAATAGTACGTACTACTATATAGTCACATTAAAAATTACCAGCTTTTCAACTATCTCACGCTTCAACCATTATAATATGGTTATAGTACTATATCATTCTGATTAGAATTAATAGACGAAAAATATCATGTAAACTGGAACAGAGAAAGTAATTATATTGAGAAAAATAAAAGATAGAGAAAGTTGTGATCAAACCGGCTGCATTGTTGACAGAAGCGTTGCCGTTGTCGGAGTCCGGCAACGACGACGACTTGAGCCTTTGCATGGCATTCACAGACTTTATGCCTCCTATGGTACTGCTTGGCATCACTTAAATCAGCACTGCACTTCTCTGCTTGACAACATGACCTTTGAGTAGTACTTGACCCTCCATTATTTAATGACCCTTTCTTAATATGCTTATTATCTGTTGTAATATTATTATTACAACTCCCTCTCTTCTTCTTATAATCATCCTCACTAGTAGAGATATTATGATGACCAGCTGTTTCCATGTAAAAACTAAAGTGGAAGAGGAAGAGGAATTGAAGAAAAGAAGAAGAACAAAGGATGAAGATGATGATATGAAGTGGGAATTTTGTGAGAAAAGAAGAGGAAAAGTTAGAGTGTGATGTTTAAGGACCACGTCTTCATTCTTTTGTGTGTGCCCTTTGTTTTTTATGGACGTAGGGGACGTTAAAGGTTCGGTTTGGTCGATTATTTTATAAAATTAGTATCATATTAATTTTTTGATTATTTTATTATGTACAGTTAAAATTAGGCTTTTCGAAACTGTCCCAATCATGTTCGGTTCTTTTCGGTATCGGTACAGTTTAGTTAATTTTTAGTATTTTTGTAGAAATAGAATGCAATAACATATGTTCTTTTATAGGACATAACAAAACTCTCTAGATATTTTTGTTGTTTAAAGAGTGATTAATTAAAAAATAAAAGATGACTAGAGTATAGATCCATCAACTATTTTACAACAACATAAAAGAAACCAAGCAAAGGCAAAGAAAATATAAATCACACGAGTGAAAAGATATTAACCAAGTTAGAACTCAAGAATAAAGTCTATAAAAGATTAAATATTCAAAAAGATAAATCTAAATTATATGAAAGGAAACCAATTTAATAAATTATAGTTTCCTAATCATAATCGCTAAATTATTTTATGTCTTACTAAGATACTTAAAATAGCTTAGTTTAAGTAGAAGTAGCATAATAGATTTTAGGAATTAATATTTTGAGTTTAATTACTTGTTGGCTTATAACATTTTTCATGATTCCAAGGCCCAAAGAAAAATTCATGCATATTATTTTAAACTTACTATATAAATATATTTTTCCAATGTAAAATTTGTCCAGTACGATTTGGTATTTTTTTATATTTATTTTCATAAAATAAAAAACCTACCCTATTTATCCGTGCGGCTATAGATTTATATAAAAATCTATAATTTTTTTTTAAAAGAAACCTAAAAACGGTTCGGTGTGGTCGGTTAAGTCGGTTTTCGAATATCCATTGACACCCTTATATATAAAGTTAAACAGAGGCAGAGTTAGGATTTGAAACTAATGAGTTCGAGATTTTATTCCTTCTAAGTTACTGAGTTCTAAATTAATAGTTTCTACATATTCAATGAATTTGTAAAGGCAAATATAAAATTTAGACTAAAATTACTAGGTTTGACCAGACCTGCGTCCGAAGCACTAGCTCCGCCTCTAAGGCTAAGGGTGCATGGGATGGATAGAAATGTCATTTCACATGGAGAAAAAAAATGCAAAGTGTTTTAATTAGTACATGTGTGCGTATGAGAAGCTAAGAAAGAGTATATGAAAGCAACATTTGATGCTAATATGTCTTGATATTGATGATGGTCCAAATTTCTTACTATTAAACGCATCTAATTCAACTATTTGTAGATATATATTCTCTACTTAAGCTTAGGAAAATTAAATGACAACCTTGTGATATAGATTTAAGGACAATGTAAATAGACTAATCAAACATATGGTACGTCCTTTTATTTTCTTTGATCAACTTGATTGCTTCCCCTAGAAGTCCAAAACCTAAGTGATCATGACACGTATAAATTTGAAGAAAATAAAATTATAATCGGCGAACTGATTAAACGAAAAATTATCATCTCTAATACGCTAATTATCCAGGTTGCCAGGTGAGTGAAGACTATTAAAACACTGGGGACTCAATGTCTAGTGAAGTAGGAGCCTATATTTTGTTCTTATTAAACTCTAAATATACCAAAAAAATATATGCTAATTATCTTTCCCCGTTATTTTCCTTTCCATCATAATCTTCTCCTCGCAATTATTAGAACTGGAATGCACAATATAATTCTGTTCTGCATTATAAATATCATAATATTTGATGAAATTGGTGAGAGGTATGCTATTCCATCTTGCTTTAGTTGACCAGATTTATCCACGAAATTATCGGTTAAGTTCGAATAATAAGAGTATTGTGAATAATCCAAAGTTACATACAGTCGAGATTAGGGGTGTACATAGACCGGGTTGGTTCGGATTTTACAATTACCAAACCAAACCAATTGTGTCGGGTTATTAAATCTAAATACCAAACCAAACCATAAAACTCGGGTTTTTCGCTCTCGGATTTTTTCGGGTTTTCGGATTATTCGGATTTTTTCTAAAAATTTTCCAATAAAATCTTCATAGTACAAAGCATATAAATTATGCTCAAAATATTTCTTTAATCCTAGTAAGATACAACTATATAAAGTATTTTCCAAGAAAATAATACAAAATATGAGATGTGTCATGGCATTATCCTAAAATATTCAACAATAAAGACAATAAAATTGTGTAATATCAATATTGCTAATTAAAAAGCCACAATAAAAATATTGTTACTTGAGTATAAGATGAATAGTTAGTATATTGGATAAGATTAGATAGTCAGCTGAGTATAAGCTAGACTATGACATTGTATAGCAAGATCTTTGGTGATTAATAAAATTTTTTAATTACCAAAAAAAAGCCACAATAAAAATAAAAATAATCTAAAAATACTAAGTCATGCTAAAATAAGTAGACTAATAAGGAAATATTAATTACATGACTAAACGCTAAAGAAAAATAAAACATGTTGTGCATTTATTTAAATTATTGCAAAACAAAAAAATAGATATTCAATACATTCTCGTTCATATATTGAATTGAATGTCTTTTGTTAGCATTAATATTGATTTGATTTTGGTTTTAATTTGGCTTTTGTTTGCATTATTTAATTTACTAATGTTAATGGCTATAAAAATTATTGGAACATTCAAAAAGTTCTAAATCCAACCTTGAAATAATACCTTAATATATAAAATTATGAATTTTTTAAGAAATATTTATAAATTACATCACAATAAGATATCTATATATTAAATATATCTAAAAGTTCTATATATTTAATGTCGGGTTGGTTTGGTTTCGGTTTGACTTTCTTAAGTTGAAACCAAACCAAACCAATTATGGTCGAGTTTTTTTTTTTCCAAAACCAAACCAAATCAAACCAAACCATGGTCGGGTTTTTTTCTCGGTTTGACTCGGATTATCGGGTTGGTGCGGTTTGTCGGTTTCCTTTGTACACCCCTAGTCGAGATAGTATAATTACTGAAAAATATTATTGGGTCAGGTACACTCATGAGGGATGCAAACCCTACTTATAACCTTTATTATGGGCGTATAAAAAAGAGGTTTGTTTCTGATATAAGCTAAAAGTGATAATACCTGTTTTTCTATGTTCCTTATTGAAACAAAAGACGTCTGCATCTTATAAAGGGATAATTAGGTTGTGGAAATTGGGAATCCAGTCCATTTGCCACGTGAGAATTCTCAACGGTTAGTAAGTTCAGTGGGGCTGCTATAGATGATTCGTTTTCGCTAAGGAAAAAATCCTTAAGTCTCCTAATTAATTATGCTACAAAGACAAGTGAGGCTTGCTCAGTTGGTAAAGCACCTCCGCCTACAACCGTTACGTCCTAGGTTCGAATCAACAGGGAAGAAAAGTGTGGAAGCACTATAGATCCTCCTAATTTGAGAGAGGTTTAAAGAAAAAAAAAGTTATGCTACAAGAATCAAGGGGAGCGCGATCAGGAGAGATAATTGGTGACATTAGTGGCAATTGCGTGTGGCATCCGAAAAGAAAAAAGAAATTGATGATAAGAGTACATGGTTGGCATTGGGTTGTCTTAGCTACTCGTGAGTGGTGGCTCCCTACGCAGTTAAATAAAAAGATGTTAGGAATGGGACGATTCTTTGGCATGGGTTCCTCTAACCTGAAGGAATGTGCACAATTGTTTTGTGAACTTGGACAAAGTTGATTGATTTGACTTGCATTATAGTAGTACTACTTTTTTAAATATTGGTAGTGTTCTCATCAGTTTGTGCACGAGTAGTCTATTAGGTTCGTGCTATTTATCACCAGTATAGAGACAGGTTACTTTTGAGGGCAAACAGACTCTTCGGTGCACTAAAAATATTTAGTATTTATATAGAATTCGAGGAAGACCGGATTTTATGAGTGTGATGTGAACAGCATATAATTCGATACCTTAAGTATCTCGTATTTATACAGGACTTGAGGAAGGGTATATTCCCGCAGTGTGATGTAGTCAGCTACAAGTATCGGTGGTTGATTTCAAAGCTCCAAATAGAAGTTATTTTATTCATTTAAATTTAGACGAATAAGAAAAAATCACCGACCATTTTTTATTTCGGTTAGAATTTGAACCGTGATCTTATTATTATTTTTTTAGTTTTCTTTTAGTCTTCACTTTGTATTTGATGCAATCAGGGATTGAAACGTGGTAGTGTTGGTGCTAGCATTGAAGTCTGAAAATTCATGGACGGGTGTCTTTTCAATTGGGCTAGGTACGATTCCTATGCAGTGGTGGGGATGGCTCTGTCTGGCCCAATAACCCAATTGACATATTGGGCCCATTTTGATGTACTTTGTACAATGGCCGTCCTAAAGCTTGCACTTATATACATAAAAAAAATACGGTATAGCTAGTTTTTGGATTAGTCAATTAAAAATAGTTAATATTTATCAAGTTATTGAAAAATAATTACTATTTTGCTACAATAGAGATCGGTCCAGCATAATATACTAGAGTTCGGTGCACTTGTGCATGAACTCCAGTATATTATGTTGGACCAGTATACTTTGCTAGCTCCAATATAATATACTGGAGAGTGGAGCACTAGTACTCCAAATTCTAGTATATTATACTGGACCAATATACTTGCTGGAAGTATATTATGTTGGAGTTCTAGTGTACTTATGCTGGAATTCCAGCATAATATATTGGACTATTTTTTGGGTTTTGAATAGTGTTTTCGCTCAGATTTATCTTTACATAAAAAGTAACTAAATTTTTATTTTCGATTATTTTTTAAATTGAGTTATTTTTGAACGATCAATTGTAAATGTGGCTATTTTTGAATGTCTCCCCTTATATACATGGGTCTGGCCCACTGTTTACTCCTTTCCATTTTTCTTCTTGTTTTGTTTTCAAGTTAATTGAAGAAATGATATTTAACTGCTAAAGGAGGAGATTATTGTTGTTGGTATATGCACAATCTGTTTGGCCATCCTAACGAGGATGGCAGGGAGGCAAAGTTTGAGCAGAATAAGGCGTTGAAATGTAACTAATCAACCAATCTAACTTAAGATCACGAACATGACAAAAAATAAAGACTCGTAATATCACTTAAATCATTTTAATGTCGAAATAATAGTAAGAGAGTTTATTTTCACTAATCATTTTAAAGTCGAAATCATGACACACATCCACTAATTAATTTACTGCCAAATGTACCTTCTTAAAATTCAACAAAACACTTGTTTATTTTCTTCAACTTTCAACAGAATTTTATCCAAAACAAGAATTTCTAAAACCATTATTTCAGAACTAATCTCAAACATTTGTAATTGCTTTCCACGATCACACGCTAATAGGAGTACCAACTTCTGAAAACCAAATCCCAAAGGTGACATAAATTATAAATTAGCAACTGAAAAGTAAACTAATAATAATAATAATAATAATAATTTGTCAAAAGATTCAAAACTATATAAAGTACGGACCCGACATTAATTATTTTAATTTACTTCTCTGTGTAACGAATATATACCAAACATATGAATAGTAAGTAGGATGAATTAGTTGAATTATTTTGTACAAAGACCAATAGAAGTCTATGTAGTTGGATTAAAAAATTTTAGTTACTGATACTATGGGTCCATTAACTTGTAAAGAGGAGACTCATCAGCTTCAAATCAGTTCCTTATTGAAATTAACAAAATAGAACGCTAATTTTGAAAATATTCTTCTTCTTCCTCTTTTTTGTTATTATAAACAGAAAAGGGTCAGAACTGCCCCTAACGTATTGACGCCAATTTAAAAATGCTCTCTGTTAACCTATTTTGAAAAAATGCCCCTACCGTTGAAATTCTGGCATATCTGTGCCCCTAACATACTGACTCCAGTTTAAAAATGCCCCTACCGTTAACCTATTTTGAAAAAAATGTCCCTACCGTTTTAAATATAAGTACGGTCAGTTGTTAGACTTAGGGACACAAATATACCAAAATTTTAACGGTAGGGGCATTTTTTTCAAAATAGATTAACGGAGGGTATTTTTAAACTTGAATAAATACGTTAGGGGCAGTTCTGACCATTTTCCCTATTATAAAACTAATGGATAATAATATGAAAATCAAACATAGACCGTCGAAGGCGAAAATAGAGAAACTCGAATGTCTAGGTAACGTACTATCGCAAGCAATGGTTTTATACACAACCACAATTAGTAATCAGAAGCGCTAGCACATATTGCACGTTGGCCGCTTCTTCTTCATCGTTTTTACATTTTTAGCTTGTTTTTGAAAGAATCTCTTTTTATTGGTCTTTACTATCTTGAGTTTGATTGTTGAGTTCCACAATTGAAATATAATGATTTTAGTTCCCCAACATCTTCTAGTATGCAGAACCAAGTGGATGAACCATTTTTCTATTATTCCGGCAAATGCCAAGCAAAATTCCTTTAAAACTTGCTATGTGTAAATGTATATACTTGGATGTTCATACTTGTAACTTACAGTAATTCATAGCTGACGTTTTCGTTGAATGTACATTTGACTAGTAGATTTTATTTTCTGGTTTCAATAGGTAAAATTTGAAAAGAGTATATTTTCTATTTTGGAAATCTGGTGCAGCGATTGATCGCTTATTAGTTATTATTAGGATATTTTTGTAAAATGAAAGATTATGTTAAAATCATAAATCACTTATACATTATTTAGAAATTGCTCATGTATTATTTATGATCGCTTTAGTGATTTCCGGTTGTAACATAAGTGATCAAATATCCACTCATACGAATAATCTTATTATTTATTTTAGTTTCATCAAATGTTTACTTAATTATAAAATGTTAAAATAGTAAAACAATTATTCATGAATATCATGTGAATATCTCATATTACAGCAATTGAATGGACTCTATAGACTTTTCAATAGCGTGTTTGACCAAGTTTCTCAAGAAGTCAAAAGGGTTTCCCTCCCCCTCCCCCCTCCCCCTACTTTGAGGTGTTTGACCATTTTTTTTTGGGGGGAGGGGGGGAAGTACTTTTGGGTAGTTTTTGAGAAATAGAAAATAGTAGATTTTTCCTAAAAGCAGAATCAGAAGCAATTTTGACTTTTTTTCTTACCAAAAATAGCATTAACAAAATATAGTATATACCAGTATAATCATTAAACCTAATGTGACGACCCGGCCAGTCCTCTCATGAGTTACCGCTCCGTTACTACCATTTTTGCTTCTTTATGCTTCGTTATCCATATTTTGTGATGTCAGGTTGGTCGGATCGAGTCCGGAATGATTTTGATAAGGTTTGAGACACTTAGTCTCTTTTAGGAAGGCTTAGTTGAAAAGGTCAACTGGATGTTGACTTATGTGTTAGAGTGTTCTTCTGATGGTTCGGTTAGCTTCGGGGGGTGATTTGTGACTTAGGAGTGTAATCGGAATGAGTTTTAGAGGTCCAGAGAAGAATTAAGCTTGAATTGGCAAAATTGATATCTTTGCGATTTTCGGTTGGTAGGTGAAATTTTGATCCGAGGGTCGGAATGAAATTCCAAGAGTTTCAATAGCTTCGTTATATCATTTGGAATGCGTGTGCAAAATTTCAGGTTATTCGGAGGTGGTTTGGTTGGGTTTTTGATCGAAAGCGTATTTCAAAAGATTTTTAAAAACTTAGGCTTGAATCTGATGTGTTTTGGGTAATTTGATTTTATTTCAGGTGTTTTGATGATTGGATAAGTTTGAATAAAGCTTTAGGATGTGTTGGTGCCTTTGGTTGAGGTCCCGAGGGCCTCGGGTGAGTTTCGGATGGTCAGTCGGACCATTTTGGAGTTTGGAAAATTGCAGAAAATATAGGTTCAATGTTGCAGAGATTTATCTCTTCGCGTTCGCGATAGGAGCCTCGCATTCGTAAAGAAGGAATCGAGGAAGGCCAGAATTTAAGCCTTCGAATTTGCAAGAAAGACTTCACGTTCGCGGAAGGCTGGAAAGTTGTGCATCGCGTTTGCGAGAGGGTATACGCGATAGCGTAGAGTAATTTGGGATCGAGGAGATTTTGTTCTTCGCGTTCGTGTATAGGGTATCACGTTCATGAAGGTGAAGAAGAAGAACGCATTGCATTCGTGATTGGTATGTTGCATTCGCGTAGAGTAAAAGTTGGTCAATGCGAGTTCGTGTTTCGCGAACGCGGGGGTTTGACTGCGTTCGCGAAGAAGGAGGAGTCAGACCTGGCAGAATGTTATAATTCATTTCATCCGTGATTTTGGGGCTCATTTACTCCATTTTTTTTCATTTTGAAAGCTTCTTGGTTGAGATTAATGGCGGATTCAAGTGGAATCGATTGGAGGTAAGATTTGTTAACTTCAAACTCGATTCTATTGTGATATCTACCTAGAAAATCATGGAAACCTAAGCTAAAATGGAATAACTAAGGCTTGGAATTTTTGGATTCTGATTTGGGGATTTGGAGGACCAATTGGGGTCGGGTTTGAGAATTTTTGGTATATATGAACTCGTGGGGATATAAGGAACTCATTGATGTAAAAATTTCTGAATTTTGTAAAGTGGGCCTAGGGCTCGGGTTTCGCTAATTTCGGGATTTTTGGTATTTTTCGATTATTTTCGCTTGAGTTTTATTCTCTTTGCATATTGTGACATATTCGTTCTGATTTTGGGTAGATTAAACGTGCGTGGAGGCCAATTCCAGGGGCAAAGGCGTCGCGAACTAGAGATTTAGCCTGTTCGAGGTGAGTAATGATGTAAATGATGCTCTGATAGTTGGAAACCCCGTATTGCACATAGTAGTGCTATATTGAGGTGAAACACAAGCTTGATGACGAGCGTGAGGTCGTGCACTATTGGGGATTGTGACTTGGTCCATCCCGATTGATGATTTTAACGCGTATTTGACTTAAAGTTATTTGTTATCATTATGATTTGGGCTAAATGCCATATTTGAGCTTCGTGCCAACTATTTGAATCCTTCAGGGATTTTTATCACTATTTCCTCACTGTTTTAGACTTATTACTTGAACTCAGTCATGTTATTTTTCACTATTTTACTACTCACCCATTTTTACTCAGTTTTGAGACTTAAATGATATTTTACAAGATGTTTTGGGCTAAGAAATATTGTTTTACCAATTCCCGAGGGGCTTGTGATGATTTTCGGATTGAGTAAGGCTGAAGAACTAATTGTGAGGATACACTAATACTGATATGAGGTCGAGGGCCTGAGATACATATATACGCCACGAAATGGCTTAATTGATATGAGACCGAGGGCCTAAATTTGATGCCACGAGATGGCTTGTGATTGCGCTTGAGTTTTATTCTCTTAGCATATTGTGACATATTCGTTATGATTTTGGATAGATTAGACGTGTGTGGAGGCCAATTCCAGGGGCAAAGGCGTTGCGAACTAGAGATTTAGCCGGTTCGAGGTGAGTAATGATTATAAATGATGCTCTGAGAGTTTGAAACCCCGTATTGCACATAGTAGTGCTATATTGAGGTGAGACACAAGCTTGATGACGAGCGTGGGGTCGTGCACTATTGGGGATTTGACTTGGTCCATCCCGATTGATGATTTTACCGCGTATTTGACTGAAAGTTATTTGTTATCGTTATGATTTGGGCTAAATGCCATATTTGGGCTTCGTGCCAACTATTTGAATCCTTCAGGGATTTTTATCACTATTTCCTCACTGTTTTAGACTTATTACTTGAACTCAGTCATGTTATTTTCCACTATTTTACTACTCAGCCATTTTTACTCAGTTTTGAGACTTAAATAAAATTTACAAGATGTTTTGAGCTAAGAAATATTGTTTTACCAATGCCAGAAGGGTTTGTGATGATTTTCGGACTGAGTAAGGCTGAAGGCCTAGTTGTGAGGATACATTAATACTGATATGAGGTCGAGGGCCTGAGATACATATATACGCCACGAAGTGGCTTAATTGATATGAGATCGAGGGCCTAAATTTGATGCCACGAGATGGCTTGTGATTGCGTCCGAGGGGCTAGTACTATTCTGAGATATTGCCCGAGGGGCGGATTTATGGATACTGAGCCTGAGGGACAAACTTCTATCTATTTACTTTACATTATTTACCTATTTTACCTGTTGAAAGGAGATCTTACTTGATTTTTCACTGATTTACTGTTTTCAAATGATGTTTTGCTGCCTCTTTATAGATGTGAGCACGTGATTTTTTCCCTATATGAATTACTCCCATAAATTCAAAAAAAAAAATCTTGTGTTATTTTGTGTTAATTGTTTGCATTTGTCTGTGCATTTTTTATTTTTGTTTAATGAATGAAAAATACAAAAATATGTCTCATGAGCATTTAGGATTTAACTTTGCATTTCTAGGAATTAATTAGCAACTAAGTTATTTTGTAAAAAAAGGAAAATAAAAAAATATATAATAGTTAATTTTGCACCTTTTAATTTTAATTTTTGATTTTGAGTAGTTCTTCTCTAATTAATTAGTTGTGGTAATTATTTAGGATTAGCTAGTATTTTTGACAGGTTATTTGGTCTTACAAACTAATTTAGGATTTTGGTTTTAATTTTTGAAAAAAAAAAGAGAAGAAAAGGAATTTTGGAAATATATTTGAAATGGAAAAGAAGAGATGGATTTTGGGCTGAAATTAGCTGATTATCTCAAACCCACTCAAATACCCAGCCCAGTACAACTTATTACGCGGTCCAATCCCATTCATAGTCAAACGATGATGTTTAGTCTAGTTAGATCTGAGCCGTCGCGGATCTTTGATCCAACGGCTCTAAACTAGGGATCACTTGATATAGAACTATCTAAACACCTCCCCCTACCCCTCTCACTCGTCTCTCACCCTTCCCCTGTAACACCGCCGTCCGCCGGCCGACCGCCGGAAATCACCCCACGGTGGCGGCAAGTCCCTAATGTCCCTCAAAATTACACCACAGCTCTGTCTCCTCTCCCTCATGCCATACCACACTTCGTTCCCCTCGAATCCCATTGGAATGTGTCAAATATTCTAAACCATAGGGCGCCGCTCTCAAATCCTCCGCCACAGCCGGCGCCGCCGCCTCTAATTGACAATAAAATAACACTCCATAAACTTCATAACCCCCTCACCATAAATCTCCATCCTATTTTCTTCGAACACTTCTGGAATTCCTCAAATATCAAATCAGGAAATTGAGCCCTATGTCAAAATGGAAATTTAGCGGAACTCTTGAAGATATTGGGCCATAATAGCTGTCACACCCCTTTTTTCCGACCCCGCAAAAGAATACAGATAAGTCATGGACTTGTGGGTTAAAGGGTTTTTTTCAATTAAAGTGACAATTTTGAAATAGTGATTATTTTATTGTTCAGAGTCGCCACTTGGAATGGGTTTTCGGTGTTCCAAGTCACCTTTTATTTAGATCCCTAGTCAAAGGAAAGTTGACTCTATTTTTATCGGTTTGCGAAAACAAAGTTCGGGTAAGGAATTCTGTTGACCGAGGAGAAGGTGCAAGGCATTTCCCGAGTCCCGTGGTTCTAGCACGGTCACTTTATTTACTCAAAAAATTTAGCTTATATTAATTTCGAACAAACTGTGATTTATATAACTTTTCATGTTTTACCTATCCGCTTTTATTTCTTGTTTATTAGGAAAAAGTAGAGAATATTTTTGGATAATAAGAATTCATGATCACACTACATAAGAGAATGCGTGATCGGCGAAATTTATTATTTAGTCACAACAACGCTATGCAAGTGAATCCGCAGTCATGTCAAACAATTGTTAGTGCGTTATTTACTATTAAAAAATTACTACAATTGTGCTCTTGAAGAACTTAATTTTTTGGAAATTTATTAAATATCTCTACCGCGCTACGCGAAGCGAATACGCGATTATTAGCAAAGAATTTGCTAAATTTAAAAATTAAATAACGGATATGGTATGGGATTGTTGAATTGATTATTGAATGTTGAACATTACGCTACGCAAGCGATTCCGTGAATAAAAAGATTAAAGTGCACCTACTAATTTCTTAGCGCTTAAATTAATTATAAGAGAAAACTAATTTATAAGTTATAAGTTATTTAGTGAAATAAAAATTTACTTTTTATTAAGTCATTTCGATTAAATGAGAAATATATATTTATATGTATATATTTATATGTGTATATATATATATATATAATTACATTTACTTGTAATTTTAAAGAGTGGACAACCTTCTAAAAAATGAGCCGATTTTTATTAGTAATGGCAACTTCAAGGGGAATAGGCCAGCTATGCTATTAACTTAAACAAAATGAATTAGGTGCTAGATCTTATTGGTGTTGCGCCACTGGAGATTATTTAGCATGAAATGATTTCTTGAACCAAAACCTAAACCCATACTACTAACGAGCTTAAACCTTATTTTTTTAAGGGATTTTTACATATACATCCCATATACCAAACCTTACTATCATTATTGTGCATTGTTTGTTAATTACCCTCATATCTCATGGTTTTGTTACATAATATGTACCAAACAAGATATTTGCTGATTTTCCATCCTAAATTAACACTAGACAATTAAGGCTAAAATAGAATCTTAATAAATTGACACAAAAAATAACGCCTATCATTATGGTTGATAATTAATGTTTGATTTTCTACCATTTAAATTCTAAATCAGGTAAGGTAACATATTAAATGCTCCAAATATATTAAAGGAACCATAACCTTATAACTAATCTGAAAAACAAACTTAAATTTGCGCTAATTGTAATATTTGCGGTGTCGGGCGAAGGATACAATCCTATGTGTTGGTGTTATTATTTAATTATTATATGATCAATCTTTCTTTATCTTTTCTTCAGTTTCTATATCACACTCCTTTTGTAACATACTGTTTGGCATTTTCTTTAGAATAAAATATGGCACCGAAAACTACGAGAAAGTGTGGAATAGTGTCAAAGTAATCTGGTCATTTAGTCAACGTTGGTTGGCTTTGCAGAATCTTTTGAGAGTTTGATATGATTAGTTAGTAGTCCCTCAGTTTCAAATACGTAATTTTTAATTATTTTCATACGATTTAAAAAATTTATCTTTTAATATTAATTAGCAATGTAGTTATGAAGTATTTCCAGAGAGTTTTAACAATGTAGTCAAATGTAGATATTCCAGTCTACAATTGGGCACAAATTCAACAAAGAATTGGAAGATAACAATACATTATCCCAGAAACTAAAGGTAATATATTCTTGTTTGGTGCAGGGAAAAAAAAACAAAAAAAGTAGTAGATGTTGAAGTTGTTTCCAGAGAGTTTTAAAAATGTAGACAATTGTAGTTAAATGTAGTTAAATGTAGTTATGAAGTATTTCCAGAGAGTTTTAAAAATGTAGATAATTGTAGTTAAATGTAGTTATGAAGTATTTCCAGAGAGTTTTAAAAATGTAGATAATTGTAGTTAAATGTAGTTATGAAGTATTTCCAGAAAGTTTTAAAATGTAGATAATTGTAGTTAAATGTAGTTATGAAGTATTTCCAGAGAGTTTTAACAATGTAGTCAAATGTAGTTAAATGTAGTTAACGTTTATATGCCGTTTGTTTGTAGCTGATTTGTAGTAAACTGATTGTTGCTAACATAGTTAACTTATTGACACCTTATTATTTTCTTTTTGATCTTGAATTGTAGGTGAGAGCTTCAACAGATTATATACACACTGTGTGACAATTAATTTCATTGAAATTAACTACAATGTTTTTTCTTTATCTACAACATTCTCGTTTCTCATCGACGTTCATGGCATTCATGAACTTGCATTTGATCCAGTCTCAAACTTCTTGATGCTTGGTATCTAGTTTTACAGTGTTCGCGAACATAGTTCTGAATTTATATGTGATTGCATGATAATGTTTGGGCTTTGAGACTGTTTGACAAGTTTACAACTTCTTCAAGCAAGAATGCGGTACTTTCCAGTGTGAGGAAGGACTAATGAACAAGACAAGATTACAAACAACACTTTTAAACAAAGAACTGATAATCTGAAAAATAGAATGAACAAAACAAGATTACAACCGACACTTTAAACCAAGACAAACGTGAATTGAGCTCTAAATTATCCAAAAAAACTGAATACAAACTATGATGATCCGTTCCTAGATAATGAATATATTAGTAGTTATATAATTAAAATTTGAGTTGAACATCAATCGCATGCTTTTAGGAAAATAAAATCTAATTGTTTTGAATAAAAAATTAAAACTTTCAAAATCAGGAAAAAAATTATTCCTTAAAAGTAGTAATATTACGAGAAATACTTCAATGAGAGTTTTCATGAAACTATTAAGTATATTTTTACAAAATAAAGTCTAACTTTTGTGTTATATACAAAAAATGATAATACAATAACTCTTATTGTGAAACGAAGGAAACTAGAAATATTTTATATGTACAACAGAAGTCTACTATGAAGTGATAAGCAGCTTCCCATCCTTAATAAAAATAAAATGGGATTGTTGCTCAATCTTCATGTGTGATCTATACATCTTCAACCAAACTCTATTTTCGGAACAAGAATCCGAAATTAACTGAAGAAGCGTCTGGTTCAAGGGTGGCTGGAGAAGACGACGAAGCACCAACGATGATGGATGGTGGTGTTCGCTGCTGGACTTGACGGTGAGTTTGGACGAAGGGGAGGACGATGGATGTGCTGAAGAAGATGACAGGGAAGGGGCATGGTTTGAAAATCAAGCCTCTAATTAATTAGTTTGGAAAGATTTTGTTCCACAAATCAAGCAAAACATTAATGAGTTGATTATTAACCTTAAATATAATTTTGGTACATAAATTGAAAGGTGGTATACTTAAATGTAATAAACCCAAACCTTAAACATGAGTGGTTATAAGGTTTGGTATATGGAATGTATAGGTAAAAATCCCTTTTTTCAATACTTAAACATTTGTTTTCTTTACAAAGGCAAATTAAGACATAAAAAGAAAGATACCTTTTTGGTTTACCGTATAAACATTTAGAAAGCACATGTAAGAACTTAATTTGATAACTTACTATCTGACAGCAATTCCTTAAAATATATAGAAAAACATTCTTTCTAAACAAACTTAATTTTACTACTAAATTCACTCTAACATAAATACTAACTCCACATTGATATACAACTATTCAAGCTAAAACATATTTGAACAAACTTTTTAAAAGATATTAAAACTAAGTAGGAACTTCTAAATATCCATTCTTATATTCGAACTAGAGAACGAATGAATAAACAAAGAAATGCGTTATCTACTTAAACACTTTAACAGGTGTTGGAACTTATTTCCAAGAACTCTGTTAAGGCAAATGGAAATATAAGGGAACAAAGTTTGTGTCAAAATTAAAGAAAAGAGAGAGGAAAAAATACCTTAAAAGAAAACTAGAGTAAAACTAGTACAAATTCATAATCACAACAAAAAATGGAACTTGGACCAAAGAGTGTCAATACAACTCTCTTAAGCTTAAACTCTAACATACGCACATTTTTTTACTTAAATTCAACATTTATCTAAGCTACCAATTACATATTCACATGCTCGAGCCATAGATAAACAGGTTAAAACGCTTAAGCAGCCTCATTGAATGAATTCAACTCTATTCCAGCAATCTAACAGGTTCAAATCTTCAACTATTGCTTAGAAAAAATCTGCATTACAAAGATTCAAGAGTTACCTGTATTGCAGAATAATAAACACAACTATGAAGAATGGAAGCTCGGGAACAAAGCAGCAACAACAGAAAGCAACAGTAACAGCAGCAAAACAAATAACCAATTCGTGTTGGAGCAACAATTTCAGCTTAAAGGAACGCTTCAGCTGCTGATTTTTACTCTCAAAGTTGTGTTCTTTTGGGTGTAAAAAAAATCAGCAGGAGTAGTAGCAAAATAGCAACAAAGGCAAACACTTCAATGATAAAACAACCCCGAAAACCAACAAAGTGACTTGAGACTAATAGCTACATAATCTCACAAATTACCTAAGGGATCGTTCTAGTTTCTCAAAGGTTCTTTCTAAGAAAACACCCTTAGTTCTGAAATTTCAGCTTCTATATATACTAAGTTGCTGATTTTTCTTTGAAGACATGTTCTTTTTTTTAGAGTGTAAAAAGATATTCAAAAGCTATGTGTGTTAGAATGTAAGATGGAGTCCTCTTTCAAGTGAGGCAAGACCTCTTCCTTTATAGGAAATGAGAGGGGTTGAATTATTTCCTTGAATATGTTTCAAGGACGGGTTGTCCACCTAAAATCTGCCACAACTATTCAAAGGACAAATAGTTTGGTCAAAAATCTGTCTAAAAGATAATTTTTTCACCGACTATGAATAGTGTTAAGAGCAGTGTACTCCAAACAGCCCTTTGAATAGTAAAAGCAACCAATGAGTACCCTACACTCGAGTATCTTTAGCTCTTATCATGACTGAAGGTTGAGCTAACATACTCCACATTCAAACTAACCAAATTATAGACTAGTACAAAAGAAACAAGACTTAAAAGGTAACTGAACCAAGTATTTGAAAAAACAAGATTGCAATTAATTTGACTTATACAAACAAACACTGACTAACAACCAAATTTTGCAAATTATTACTTGAAACATAAATTAAACGAACATTGTTAACTATTACGATTAGTAACAACTAAATATACAACTAACTATATAAATAATTGAACCAATCTTTTGGTTTCTTCATGAAATTAACACAAAGACTTAGCTATTCGACCGGCCAGGTCTACAAACTGAAAAATTCAGACTTAACAACTTGATACAAAATGGTCGACCGACTAGGTCGAAGGAATAAAAATCATAACTAACGAACAAATAAACAAAAAGGTAGACCGGCTAGCTTGAAGGACTCAAACATAAACAAATCCATACAAAATAATCGACCGGCTAGGTCGAAGAACAGAAAATCAGAATCAACAGCCGATAACAGACTACTCGACCGGCTAGGTCGAAGAACTGAAATTCACATTTATAAAGTCGAAATATAATTATAATAATAACCAATTACATATAAATAATAGCTACCTTTATAGAAATTAGACCTTTAAAACTAATACTAATTGCAAAAGCGAAAAATCAGAGAAGATAAAAAGGAGGTAAGATTCATACCAAGCGAGAGCATTTGACATTCTTCGAGTTACGAGAAGATATCGGGGATATCAACCAATGACTGTACGACCCTGAAACACAAGTTTCCTATTATTAGACGCCTAAACAATAAAGTTCTGGCATCATACTAGAAGGAAACATGAGTCTTTGGGTCGAATAGGCCTAAAGAATGAGGCGGTGGTAGGGCGGTAGCAACGGAGCTGGCGGAAATTCGCCGGATTTTAAGGAGATTTTGAAGGTTTTGGGGCGGGGAATGGAGAAGAGGAGAGTGAGATGAATAGGGCTGAAATTTTGGTGGCTTTTGGACAGTGGTGCGCGGCGGCAGTGACGGAGCAAGGCGGCAACGCAACTAGGGTTTATTTTTGTCAATTTTTGGTGCCGATTTGGGGAATTTGGGTTACATATTCAGAATGAGGGGAGCGAGAAGAAGAGGTGGTGAGATTTTGGGGTTTTTTGGTGGTGGACCGCTGCCGGTGGCGAATTCCGTCGGGCAGAGCAGGGGCGACGACGGGCGGAGGAGAGAGAGAGAAGAGGGAGTGAACGAGAAGTCTCTAGGGTTTGAAAATGGGGCAAAATTCTAATTTTTTGGCTTTTATATTTTAGTTAAGGATAAATATTTACCATTGCATTGAGGTGGAATGAATGGACAAGATGGGTTGTTGATTACTTATTCAAAATGACGTAGTTTCAAGGAAAAACTACGTCGTTTTGAGCTCTTTCTTGGCCAGCCACCTAATGGACTGGGTATGACTGAAATGGGCTCAAATTTTGGGCCAATTTTTGCTCAATTTAATTAAAACACACTAGTCCAATCCCTGCCCTATTAATTAATCAACTTTTCAAAAATATACACACCCAAATAAAAACAAACACACATACACTCTCTCTCTCTCTCTGACACACACACATACACACACACACACACACACACACACATATATATATGTATATATATATATATATATATAAGGCAAAATTTAGGCATTTACAGTTGCCCCTCTTTGCTCGAGAACATGAAGAGTTTTCGTGCAAAGACAAATAAATGCCATGGATAATTTTTGCTTACATTCACTCTAATGGAGGCATTTTGAAAAAGGTGGTGACCAAACCTTGCCTCTGAGGTAGCCTACATATCCTTGGCTGTAAAGGAATCATGTCAGTGTAGTTCTGGACAGATTTGGTAGCTGGGACTACCAGACACTGGAGTTAAGACTGTTGCTGCTGTTGTGTTGCTGTTGCTGTTACTCGCTTCTTACATAAAAAGAAAAAGAGAAAAGCAGTGCATCCGTCTGCAAACTAAGAGTACAAAATTTCTATCTACGTGTCTTCTGGAATCAAATCTTGATTCTTGACTTGCTCGCTTGTTTTGACCTTAGATTGGATCTTGATTCTCTTTGCAGAAAAGATTATGAATCAATCTCAATTGCTTGCTTTCTGGATCAGAACTTGAGAAGATGAATCTTGAGAAACCGAGTTGCTGATAAATTATCAAAGATGACTCCGACTATCTTGTGATCGAAGCTTCTTTCTTCAGATAAGAAGCTGAAACTGCATGTTTTAAATCATTACTTGTGTTATACGACCAGGCCTGCAAAGCTATCAAAGACAAACAAAACAAACAAAATTTTTCTGCCCCAGTCTGGTACTGGGAAAATTGTGTGAGTTATTAGAGAAATCTGTAAATTATCTAATTTATTAAAAAGGAAGATAAGAACAGTAGTATAAACTAGTAAAAAGAAACAAAATTTTGGTAACAAATGATTATGCAACTAGGTATTGAACAACCTGAGCGAAGCTTACTTCTATCCGGAGCTATGAGCTGGATCCCCCCTAGGCGAAATGATTCTACCTGAGTTAAGGTGTTGTAAAACACCCTAAGCGAAGATTACTTCTACCCGGAACAATGAGCTGGATCCCCCTAGGCAAAATGATTCTACCTCAGTTAAGCTGTTGTCAAACATCTTGAGCGAAGAGTACTTCTACCCGGAACTATGAGATGGGTCCCTCTAGGCGAATGGATTCTACCTGTGTTAATCTGCGTAATACATCCTGAGCGAAGAGTACTTCTACCTGGAACATGAGATGGATCCCTCTAAGCGAAAGGATTATACCTGAGTTAAGCTAAGTAAAACATTATGAGCGAAGAGTATGTCTACCCGGAACATGATCTGAATCACTCTAGGCAAAAGGATTCTACCAGAGTTAAGCTGCGTAAACATCCTGAGCGAAAAAGTACTTCTACCCGGAACATGAGCTGGATCCCTCAAAACAAAAGGATTATACCTAAGTTAAGCTGCGTAAAACATCCTGAGCGAAGAGTACTTCTTCCTGGAACATGAGCTGGATCCCCCTAGGCGAAATGATTCTACCTGAGTTAAGCTTTTGTAGAACACCCTGAGCGAAGACTACTTCTATCCGAAACTATGAGCTGGATCCCCCTGGGCGAAATGATTCTAACTTAGTTAAGCTGTTTTAAAACACCCTGAGCGAAGACTACTTCTACCTGGAACTATCAGCTGGATCCCCCTAGACGAAATGATTCTACCTAAGTTTAGTTGTTGTAAAACATCTTGAGCGAAGACTACTTATACTCGGAACATGATCCCCCTAGGCGAAATGATTTTACCTGAGTTAAGTTGTTCTAAAACATCCTGAGCAAAAAGTACTTCTACCCGGAACATGAGCTGGATCCCCCTAGGCGAAATGATTCTACCTGAGTTAAGCTGTTGTAAAACAGCCTGAGCACAGACTACTTCTACCCGGAACATGAGCTGGAACCCCCTAGGCGAAATGATTCTACCTCAGTTAAGCTATTGTAAAACACCCTGAGCGAAGAGTACTTCTACCCGGAACATGAGCTTGATCCACCTAGGCAAAATGATTCTACCTGGGTTAAGCTGTTGTAAAACATCCTAAGTGAAGAGTACTTCTACCCGGAACATGAGCTAGGTCCCCCTAGGCGAAATGATTCTACCTGAGTTAAGCTACATAAAACATCCTGAGTGAAGAGTACTTCTACCCGGACCATGAGCTGGATCCCCCTAGGCGAAATGATTATACCTGAGTTAAGCTGTTGTAAAACATCCTGACCGAAGAGTACCTCGACCCGGAAATGAGCTGGATCCCCTAGGCGAAATAATTCTACCTGATTAAGCTATTGTAAAACATCCTGAGCGAGGACTACTTCTACCCGGAACATGAGGTGGATCCCCCTAGGTGAAATGATTCTACCTGAGTTAAGCTGTTGTAAAACATCTTGAGCGAAGAATACTTCTACCCGGAACATGAGCTGGATCCCCCTAGGCGAAATGATTCTACCTGAGTTAAGCTGTTGTAAAACATCCTGAGCGAAGACTACTTCTACCTGGAACTATGAGCTGGATCCCTCTAGGAGAAAGGATTCTACCTGAGTTAAGCTGTTGTAAAACATCGTGAGCGAAGACTTCTTCTACCCGAAAATATGAGCTGGATCCCCTAGGCGAAATCATTCTACCTAAGTTAAGTTGTTGTAAAACACCCTGAGCGAAGACTACTTCTACCCGGAACTATGAGCTAGATCCCCCTAGGCGAAATGATTCTACCTGAGTTAAGCTGTTGTAATACATCCTGAGCTAAGACTACTTCTACCCGGAACTATGAGCTGGATCCCCCTAGGCGAAATGAGTCTACCTGAGTTAAGCTGCGTAAAACAACCCGAGTGAGGAGTACTTCTACCCAGAACTATGGGCTGGATCCCCTTAGGCGAAATGATTTTACCTGAGTTGAGCTACAAAATGGGAGGTGTGAACAATAGCGACGCATGTAAAAAAGAAACAATGGAGATTTTAAAGAGCTTACATTTGGTGACATTTGTTCTTTTAGAATTGCCAATCTGCACTGCTTTGTTCCTTCTTGAAACAAAGAAAAATTTATGAGTTTTCAAAGTGGTGGTTGGTTTGTGGCCTTGATCCCTTTGTGCCTTGTTAGTTTGATTCACGACCATTGCCGTCGAAGAATTAATCCTGTCAGCGCAGTACAGGGATGCTCGGTTACTCTGTATCATTCTCCGGAGACCTTGGCTTTCCCATCTTTCCCCTACTGTTTCATACCCAGATGTCCATGGTACCACCACCCTTGTCTCTAAGGCAAAACTATTTTCTTTAAAATCAAACTCAATCGCCTTGCACCTAGCATCAATTTGTGTCCATAGTGCTTATCAACTTTTCTCACGAAGCAGGTCCCGCTCATGCGACTTTCAAGTTTCTATTAAATACTTTGTTCATCTTACTAAATGAGAATGAGATCACAAATGGACTCATGCCTTCGTCAATACCATATATGCCCCAAATTGTGATCAACATTGCGGGAAAATTGTAGCTGGTTTTGCAGCTATTTCTTTGCTTCACTTTTGATACAGGATTGGACTAAAAGGGGATCAAAGGAAAATTATGGGTAAGACAGAATAATAATAGAAATTGAAACAGAACTGTGCTAAAACAAAAGGTGTCCCTTTCGGGGAAAGGAAACAGGGAGACTTATCTAGAGGCATGTGTCGACTTCAATGAATAATGTCATTCATTTTGGACTGGACGCTGATCCATTTAAATTGTTTAATTCTCAAAATCCTCCGCAAATGTTTATCTTGAATTTGTCTTGGTTGTGTTCATGCCGGTGAATCAAAGGGCCTCATTCGGCTACTAGCGCCCTTTGCAGGTTTTCACTAACTAACCTCCCTCATTTCTCTACTGATTGTTGCCTTAGCCCATCTGGGGTTTTCACGAATAAGACTCTCTCATTTCTCTTCTCGATGTCGCTTTATAGTGCCCGTACGGGTTTTTAATGATAAGGCTCTCTCATTTCTTTTCTTCTTTTTTTTTTCTGTTCTTTTTTGTTTTTTGGTTTGTTTTACTAAGATACGGCATGAGGGAGGTTACCTAATGTCCTTTGTCATGGGGACTTCAAACATCCAAACAAAAACATCGATAAGAAGTTCTTGAAAGATAAAAAGGCGAACTGAACCTTGAACTGAATTAAACCTTTCGGAACCGTTTATTACAGAAAATCGTGAAATAAAACAAACTTCTGCCCCAGTTTTGGAATATTGGGAATATGGATTTTTTTATTCTGATGGGACCGAACCTAGGGTAAGGCTGCCTACGTATCTTTTCAGAATTAGGTTAGACGTAGTTCAATTGGTATGAGATTTGTTACTTGACCTTTTTTTTCTTACAAGTACATAGGTTTCAAAAATTGAGAAACAAGGAAAACAAATACAAGCTCAAAAGGAGTAATGGTAGGGGGACACCTATTTGGAAGAACGAGCAAATGATAGTCTTCGTCACTTCAATTTGAGAAAATCAATGCGTGAAAACTCTACAGTGGGAATATATCATACATAATATCTTTTGAGTGCATCTGCATTGATAATCATGTGTGGTACCCGTCCTTCTTCATCTACCAAGTGCAAGGCCCCTTTTGGTAACACTTTCTTGATGATGTAGGGTCCTTGCTAGTTTGGGGAGAACATTCCTCTAGCTTCTACCTGGTGCGGAAGGATGCATTTCAAAACCAGCTGGCCTACCTCGAACTGCCTCAGGCGCACTTTCTTATTGTAAGCGCGTGCCATTCTTTGTTGGTATAACTGGCTGAAACACACTGCTGCTAGCCATTTTTCATCGATCAGCATCAGTTGTTCTAATCGAGTGTTGACCCACTCAGTGTCTTCAATCTCTGATTCCGCAATAATTCTAAGAGAGGGAATTTCGACTTCCACGGGTATTATGGATTCAGTTCCATACACAAGTAGATATTGAGTCGTACCCACAGATGTGTGAACAGTTGTGCGGTATCCCAAGAGAGCGAAAGGCAACTTTTCATGCCATTGACTAGAACCTTGGATCATCTTCCTAAGAATCTTCTTGATGTTCTTGTTTGCCGCTTCAACGGCTCTATTGGCTTTCCGCCGGTAAGGGGTAGAATGGCGATGCATGATTTTAAATTGTTCACATACCTCTTTCATCAAGTGACTATTTAGATTGGCTGCATTATCAGTGATGATGGTCTTTGGGATACCAAAGCGACAGATAATGTTGGAATGAACAAAGTCTACCACTGCTTTCTTGCTGACTGCTTTAAAAGTGACTGCCTCCACCCAACCCACTTGGTGAATTTAATCAATCGCAACCAAAATGAATCTATGCCTATTTGAAGCCTTTGGCTCGATCAGCCCAATGATATCCATTCCCCAAGCAATGAAAGGCCAAGGAGAGGACATGGGATGCAACTCTGAAGGAGGCGAGTGAATCAGGTCACCATGAATCTGGCATTAATGACATTCGCGAACAAAACTAAAGCAATCTCGCTCCATTGTAAGCCAGTAATACCCTGCCCGCAGAATCTTCTTCGCCAAAACATATCCATTCATGTGAGAGCCGCATACCCCCGAATGTAGTTTACTCATGATCCGCTCTGCTTCTGTAGCATCTATGCACCTCAGCATGTTTAAATCCAGAATTCTCTTGTACAGAATTTCCCCATTCAAAACGAAACCACTGGCGAGCGGCCTTATAGCTCTTTTTTTATCTCCTTTAGCATGTTCTGGGTATTCTCTTATTTTCAGGAATTGTTTTATGTCATTATACTATGGTTCACCATCTAGTTATGTCTCAATTTTATTGCAGTAACCATGTTAATTTCGAACATGGATTTCTAGTGGCTCAATGTGAGTGTTTCCTGGATAAGGGAGTATCGAGGCTAAAGTAGCAAAGGCATCGGCTAGCTCGTTGTGAAACTTGGGACTGTACCTGAACTCGATGGATTTGAATCTTTTGCTAAAGTCATGCACACATTGTCTGTATGGGATAAGCTTGATATCTCGAGTCTCCCATTCGCCTTGGGCTTGCCGGATAAGCAAGGCAGAATCTCCCATAACCAACAGTTCCTGCACATCCAGATCGATTGCCATTTTCAAACCCGTGATACAAGCTTCGTATTCTGTCGTATTATTGGTACAGAAGAACCAAAGTCGGGCTGTCGTAGGGTAATGATGTCCAATAGATGAGATAAGGATTTCCCCTATCCCAACTCCTTTGATATTGACAGCCCCATCAAAATACAGTTTCCATACAGGGTGGTCGTCTGGAACCACCTCTATTGATTTGACCTTTTCATCTGGGAAGTATGTGCTAAGTGCCATGTACTCATCATCAACTGGATTTTATGCCAAATGATCTGCTAAAGCTTGCGCTTTCATCGCAGTGCGAGTGACATAGACGATGTCAAACTCTATGAGTAGGATTTGCCATTCTGCGAGCCTGCCAGTGGGCATTGGCTTTTGGAAGATGTACTTTAAGGGATCCATTCTGGATATGAGTTAAGTAGTGTAGGCCAAAAGATAATGTCTCAGCTTCTGAGCGGCCCAAGTTAAGGCACAACAAGTCATTTCTAAAAAGGGTGTACTTAACCTCATAATTGGTGAACTTCTTGCTCAAATAATAGATTGCCTGTTCCTTTTTCTTGTTGCATCATGTTGGCCCAAAACACATCCAAAGGAATTATCTGTCACCAATAGATACAAAAACAGAGGCCTACCAGGTTCAGGTGGCACCAGTACAGGGGGTTTTGACAATTAATCTTTGATCCCGTCGAAAGCTTTTTGGCAATCGTCCGTCCACTTGATAGCGGCGTCCTTTTTCAGTAACTTAAAGATGGGCTCGCACGTGGTTGTGAATTGAGCAATGAACGTACTGATGTAGTTCAACCTCCCGAGCTAACTCAAAACTTCCTTTTTATTCTTCGTGGGTGGCTGATCTCGAATAGACTTTATATTAGATGGATCCAGTTCAATGCCCCTTCGGCTGACTATAAAACCGAGGAGTTTCCCAGAGGGAACCCCGAATGTACACTTGGCTGGATTAAGCTTAAGGTCATACCTTCGAAGTCGTTGAAGAATTTTTTTCAAATCGCACACGTGATCAGCCCGTATCTTTGATTTTATGATGACATCATCAACATACACTTCAATCTATTTGTGCATCATGTCGTGGAAAATGGTGGTCATAGCCCTTATATAAGTTTCTCATGCATTATTTAAACCAAACGGCATGACCCTGTAACAATAAGTACCCAAGGAGTGGTGAAAGCGGTCTTTTCTGCATCATCCTCATCCATTAGAATTTGGTGGTACCCAGCATAGCAATCCACAAACGATTGTATCTCATGCTTTGCACAATTATCTACAAGAATGTGGATATATGGTAAAGGGAAATTATCTTCTGGACTTGCTTTGTTCAGGTCCCTGTAATCAACACAGACTCTGGTCTTTCCATCCTTCTTCGGCACTGGCACAACATTCACCACCCAAGTGGTGTATCGGACAGCTCTGACCACATTGGCACTCAATTGCTTCATTATTTCCTCTTTGATTTTGTCGCTCATATCTATTTCACATTTTCGTTGCTTTTGCTGGACCACTGGAAAACAAGGAAGCGTAGGGAGCTTATGAACCACCAGATTAGCACTTAAATCCGGCATATCATCATAAGACCAAGCAAACACATCTCTATATTCAAACAAAAGTTGAATCAAGGCATCTGTTGTTTTTTGCTCGGTGTGAATACTTATCTTTCTTTCTCTAACTTCTTCAGGGCTTCCGGTATTAATCGGCTCAATTTCATTGTGGTTCGGCTTAGGCTTATTTTCAAATTATTCCAACTCTCTCTTTATTCCCTCAACGGCCTCATCTTCATCGTACTCAACCTCTTGATGCATTATTTCGATATTAGATAGCTTTTTAAGATCTGGGCGTGAATTCCGCATGCATGTCATGTTAATAAAGTCGGCATTAACAAAACTAAAATGGAAATAAAATGACATGAATTGGGAAGTGGAAAAGATAGAAAACTTAATAGATATCTGAACTGCATTTTATTGAATTCGAAAGGATTGAAGGGTTAACATCAAAACAAAACAATTATACTTAGATGTTTGGATTACAACCCTGAAAGTAACCCAAAATTCAAAGAGAAGCTGCAAAAGCAAATCACCAAGACCCCTTCCTTGTGGGGAGAGGAGTTGCTTCCCAGTTGGTGAGCATGGTGTATGGGTCAATTAGTTGCATATCGGAATGACTAGTGCCTTCACCGGCCTGGATCATATTCACTTCAGAAAACATCTGGCTAAGGCCATGGCATATTTCATCAATGTTTGCATGCGCCGAGGATTTTTGACTCTCTTGGAGTCGTGGCTTGACAAAAGAGTAGAAAATGTGAGGAATAGGTTGTTGCAGGACCCATCTATACTTTTTGCGGTGCTTGGCATTGTTTTCGTCTGCTTGGGTTTGCCTGAAGCCTAAGCCAAAAGTACCTGGTTACCAAGCGGAGAAACAGGCTCTAAATTCCCTGCAATGATTTCCCCAAGCCTTTTCCTGGTTCATAACCTTGTATCATCATTACTGCAACCACCATTACAGATGTAGAGGAAAGACGAGGATGTAAAATGGTCTTTCCTTCCTTGACATGGTCCACAACAACCACTTCAAAAGCCTGATAGGTGATGGACTCAGACCCTTCCTTGGCCTCGATACAGGGGATTAACGGGTCTTTATAAATGGAAGACTCGTCTTCTCCGTAGAAAATAGTTTCTTGCCTGTCATGTTCAAATTTGAGCATCTGATGTAAGGTAGATGGCACAACTCGGGCCGTATGGATCGATGGCCTTCCAAGAAGAAAGTTATAAGAAGTGGCCATGTCCACTACTTGGAAGACAATTTCAAAGTCAACTGGACCAATCGTCATGGTGAGGTTAATCTCCCCAATGGTATCCCTTGCTGAGCCATCAAAGGCTCGGATGCGAACATTGCTAGGTCGCATTCTGTCTATATTGATCTTAATTCTTTGCAAGGTAGAGAGAGGGCATGCATCTACACTTGAGCCTCCATCAACCAAGACTCGCTTTACATAATGCCCTTCACATTTGACTGTCAAGTTCAAATCCCTATTGTGCCCGGCTCCTTCCTCGGGAAGTTCATCATCAGTAAAGGAGATTTTGTTCACCTCAAAAAATCTATTGGTCATCTTCTCTAACTGATTCACTGTGGTCTCTTCTGAGATATGTGCCTCGCTCAGGACTTTGATTAGTACACGAGCATGCTCTTTGGAATGTATGAGCAGAGATAGTAGAGATATTTGGGAAGGAGTCTTTCTTAGCTGGTCAATGATTGAGTAATCTTGAACTTTCATCTTCTTCAAAAACTCTTCCGCCTCTACTTCAGTGACGGGTTTTGTTTATTGGCAATTGGCCTTCTCTTATTTGCTTGGCCTTCCTCGACTCTTCTGGAGAGTAACACCTCCCTGATCGAGTCAGACCTCCAGTTTCCCCCACTTCCTCTGAGATATTTTTCCTTTGTAAGTCATTACAGTTTTATTATAGTTCCAAAGAACGGTTTTCATGTTTTTCACAGGGGGTTGCACAACGGGTTTGATTATGATCGGCTCTGTTATACCATTCATACCTCCCTGATTCTGTCTTGTGATAGGGTGGCCTCTAAGGACATATAACCTTGGGCTCAAAACATTAGAGCAAACTTCCAACTTTGGTACCTTAGGCACACATAAGGTTACCTTTTCTGAGTTTGGGCCACCTTTTACAATTAACGGCACATCTCATCTTGGACTTACTTCCAAATTTGTTCCTTCCTGAATTGCTCCCACTGTCATTTTTTATCGACCGAACGACTCGTATTCTTGATCGTGGCTGATCATCCCCACAAAATGAACATCACCGTGTGCCGGAAACGGATTGTTTGTCACATTAGAAGGGTCCTAGCCATTTGTCACTACAATTAATTTTTCACAAATGAGTCTCTCTATGGCTCTCTTTAAAGTCCAACAGTCATCAGTGCTATGTCCTGGAGCACCTGAATGGTATTCGCATCTAGCATTTGCTTGAAATACATGCGAATCGGGATGCATATGGTGGGGAGCAGTGGGTCCAATCACACCCATTTGCTTCAGTTTCTGGAATAGACTAGAGTATGATTCGGCCAATGTAGTGAATTTTTCTGTTGGCCTCTGCTCTCGACCGTAATCATGCCTGAGAAGTGCGTTGTAAGGTTCCCGAAAATTTTGCTGTTGAAGTCGGGGAGCCCTTGGTGCTGGTGCCCGTACCTGCTGATTGGGAGGCCGAGCATATGATTAAGCATTGAACACTGTATATTATGGTGGGCCCATAGAGTATTGAGGAATTGGCGGGGGATAGTAATGTTGGGGGTAGCTGGATTGCCCCTGCTGAACTTGAACATAAGGGTGTGATGCCTTTCTTTGAACCTCCCTCGATCCCGAAGCCATCATGGACCCTTCATCTTTATTCTTTCTATTTGGAAATCCTCTCGACCCGTTTTGGATGGCTTGGGTGGTGGCTTTGAGAGCAGCTTGGCTTACAATTCTGCCAGTCTTGAGGCCATTTTCGACCATCTCCCCTATTTTGATTGCTTCTGCAAAAGGTCTGCCCATTGCGGACATCATGTTCTAAAAGTAGTCAGGCTCTTGAGCCTCCAGAAAGACAGTGATCAACTCGTGATTATCCATGGGTGGCTTAATTCTAGCCGCCTGCTCCCTCCACTTGATGGCATACTCCCTAAAACGTTTGGTCGACTTTTTCTTCATATTGGACAAAGAATTACGATCATGTGCAATATCAATGTTGTACTGAAATTGTTTGACGAAATCCTGGGCCATGTCATCCCACACATTCCAATGAGAGGTGTCTTGGTCGGTGAACCATTCAGAAGCTACACCCGCAAGGCTTTCCCCAAAGTAAGCCATCAGCAGCTCTTTCTTTCCTCATTTGCCCCCTCAGCTGATTGCAATACCTTTTCAAATGGGCGATAGGGTTGCCGTGTCCATCATATTTCTCAAATTTTGGGGTCTTAAACCCTCGTGGCAAATGGATCTGAGGGAACATGCATAGATCACTGAATGAAACACTTTTGTGAACGCCTAGTCCCTGTATATTCTTTATATTCTGTTCAGGACTTTTCATCTTCCTGGACATCTCATCATGCTCAAACATCGTGGCGGGCTTTTCATTCTCCACTGCTGACTCGTATTGTGGAGTCTGATTGTATGGAGCCGAGACCTCGAGAGCCATGTTTGGAGAACAGTATTGGCCATCATAAGCATGAGATGGTGGCTCATTGTTTGGCCTCGTTACAGGAGGTGGTGGCGGGATTATATATATCGGTGCGCCAAACACGATGAGAGGGGTGTTCCTGACTGGCGCGACTGGAGGTCGCATGTTAGAGGCACCGGGAGCGGTATGGAGGCTGTAGTTTGGCACATACCCTGGTGGTAGAATGTGATCGCTTGTTGCATGGAGTGGTGTTTGAATAGCCTGGGGTATGGTGGATGTCCCCTCGGAAGGACCCTGGGGTGGAGGTCGGCCGGAGACCCAAGCTTGATATACATCTGACAGTTGCTCTCCCAATTTTCTTATCTCCTCTGACGCTTGCTCAACTGACTGACCCTGTGGATTGTCGCTAATCAACTCGACTTCATCACTGTTATCCATTACCGCTGCTCCCATAGATCTTGTGAAGTAATGATGTGTTGCTAGTTTCACCACAAACCAACCACCTTAGAGTTAAGCATTTTGCAGATTGGAATCACACGTAGATGTGTTATGCTTCTAAAATGTCACCATCTATAACATGCTTTTGGAAGGCTTCATGTTTCATTCCGGCTTATCAGCTTGTTGTTTATCGGCACTGTTATTTCCTTTTCTCTTTTTCTTCCATTTTTTTCACTTTGCTTTATTCTGACCCCTTACTTAGAGCCATAAATATATATATATATATATATATATATATATATATATATATATATATATATATATATATATATATATATATATATATATATATATATATATATATATATATATATATATATATATATATATATATATATATATATATATATATATATATATATATATATATATATATATATATATATATATATATATATATATATATATATATATATATTTGATCGAATCTTTTGTGGGTTGCCTATGTATCATGTCGCCGCATGAATCAGATCATTACGTAGTTCAAGGACATGACCCCCATTTTTTAATATATATATATATATATATATATATATATATATATATACATACAACTCCCCCCTTTTTTTGGTTCATTTCAGAATTGTTCTTTAAAAAAAATCTTTTTCATTGATTTTCAATATAATTTCTGATACAAGACTCAAAAGCGAGAACTATATAAAGATGAACAAGACTAAACCTGACTTTTAGGATAAAAGGAGAAACAACAAGACCCAAAGCACTAGAAGAATCTTACAGATTCAAAAACAACAAAAGCATAATAAAAAAGGAGTGATAACTAAAAGAAGGCTTTGATCTCTACAGTAGAATCAACCAGCATCACTATAATCAAGGCTCTTGCTTCTCCGGCTGACCCCCAACATTGAGGTATATCCTCTCCAAGTCCGCGGATATATGACGGGCAACATTCAATGATACTTCTGCAAATCGCTCGTGCGTCATTCCCTGGCAACTCCAGCATGCTCTTGAGGTATATGTGGCTACCTCAAGAATATTTCCATTAACGTATTCCTGAGCCACGTGCAACTCTTTATTTTTCCGACCACGAGTCTTAGATAGATCCAGGGCGTCATGCTCGTGGTCCAAGGCCATATCTTTCTGGTGCCGATTTTCTAGTAACTCCCCCTCCAACCGACTGATCATACTCTGGTAGTGACGTTTTTCTATTTCAAACTCTGCAACCTGACTCTCTTTTCTTGACTCAACTTCCTCTATCTGATCACTCAGACCTTGGATTAACGTAGCAAAACTTCTATGCTCATGGTCACGGACTACCCTGAGCTGGGATTCTTCCTTTTCCCGCTGCTGAGAGGTTGGGACTATGTTCTTCTTTCGAATTTTGGCTTTGATTGCATGCTTCTCTCGTGCCCACTGAGCCTTTTCCCGCTCAAAATTAGCCTGTTGTATTTCCATAGCTGTCTCCAGAATGCCCTTATCTTCTTGTAGAGTGTCAATACGAGATTGGAACGCTTGCGCCACTTCCTTTCTGGTTTCCCCAACTCTAGACTTGATTTCCTCCTCCCAATCAACTGCATGCCGTATGGATCTTTCTGGCCTTTGCTCGGGGACAGCCTGTTTGTGAAACCATTCAAGGTATGCAAGGCTTACCTTCCCACTTTCCCGATCAGCTACCATCTCGTCCAAATCAGAAAATCGACTACCA
Organism: Nicotiana benthamiana; assembly: GCA_034376525.1. Classification (NCBI taxonomy): domain Eukaryota; kingdom Viridiplantae; phylum Streptophyta; class Magnoliopsida; order Solanales; family Solanaceae; genus Nicotiana; species Nicotiana benthamiana. Next base: position 6,670,592 of record CM067326.1, read on the forward strand.
AACCAAACCTTTTATACGTAAGACTCCCTTGGAGGTTCTTCTCCATTGAATTCCCACACGAATGGACGCATGTCCTCAATCGAAGGCCTCTTTTTCTCTCTCCCTAGCTGGCGCATGACGCGTAAGGGTGCATAGTGTTGGAAACCTCTGAAACCCATGAGTATGAAGAACGGGCGATACGTGGACATATGGATGACCCTAGCAGAAGAGAACTAATAATAGTTCCAAGAGATTCCATCAGCGTTCAATGAACCAAGTAATTTTCGCCAGGCCCTCACCCCCTCTGGAAGATTACAACTTGCGGCCCTGTCTGGGTGACATCCAATGTAATTCAACCAGTATTCTTTGAAATTTATTACTATTGGATGATGATAAAGGTGCTCTATGAACCACATTTGCAGCAGAATATTGCATCCCTCAAAGTAATCTTCACCTTCTTGGCAACGGGTCAAAGCTCGGAAAATATCTCCCAAAATCATGGGAAGAATGGTATGATCCTCACTACTTTGCAAATACGAGACTACCGCAACCAATCAAATTTTGATGTGCTAACCACGCTCTGGAAAGACCATGATCCATAGAAAGGATATCATAAACGCGAAGATTCTCAACTCCTTCCAAGTGTCGTAACTCAACTGGTCGATGAATTCTATGTCCGAGAACTTTTCAAACCCTTTCTCGTCCCCAAACCTGTCATAATGATATTCCAACGGAACCCAACCTTCATTTAAGCAAACCATTGGAATTCGCCGGAGGCATAACTTCTTTAAAAAGTTATTCACACCAACTCTTCTCGGAGCAGCAGGCTTTTTCGCCCGAAGGTCTCTCCCCAATCCAGTGAAACCACCTAATTCTTCCAATAGGCGTAATTTCATAATCTTTGAACATGAAGACATTGTTCACAGGGTCCCAAAAACCCACTAGAGCCTCGATTAAATCTCTGTTAGGCTTAATTCCCATGATATTTGTGAGATACTTGAGGTGCTTAAACACTTGATTCTGTTCCCACGTAGCAAAACTGGCCCAAAAAAATTAAAGAGACTACTTGGGATCTTATCTCTAATCAAGAACATAGGAGGTGTCTCGTCCCTTACCCTTTTCTGACTGTTTCTTTGTGGAGAACTCATGGCGATCCTAAGAAGAAGATAAAAAGGGTTAGGAATTACCTAAACTATATGCAAATTATGTCCTCCATTATTTTATTTTATTTTTAGGACTCGATCTATACATTATTTTTGAATTACTACAATATGTATTACCAGACCCAAAAGTTGAGATGAAAACCACGGCTATTGTACAAAGACAGCCCTTTGATAATTCTATGAAGCGGCATAAAGGATGTCTCGGTAAGACCAACCAAAAATAAAACTAAAATAAAATTAAAAATTTTTTACGAAAATGATCCCTTGCTATTCCTAGAAGGATATAAAGGTTATCTCAGCAAAACTAGATAAAATAATTATTCTTGCAAAAATAGTCATTTGATACCTCTGAAAAGGTTTAAAATCGCCTCGACAAAAATGGACAAACAAAAGGGTAAAATGGTAAAAGATGGATAAATATGGATAAAGTTTTTTTTTTTACAAAAACGGTTATTCAGTCCTTTCTAGGAAGATTTTAAGGCTGCCTTGGCAAAACAGCCGGATCATGAGGGCAAGGCAGTAAAAAGGTGACCAAAATAGGCTTTTTTTATTGTATATGGACTTGCGGAATTTATGCGCTCCTTTTTTGAATTTATGGGCTGAACTCGATGGAGGTTGACTACGTGTCTCACATCCGGTGAGAATCAAACCCGCATTGCTCGGTAAACTAGGTAATTTTCCTTTTTTTTAATAAAAATTAATCTTTACAACTCACACTAGACTACTACAATATATATATATATATATATATATATATATATATATATATATATATATATATATATATACATACTTTATATATTTAAAATAAAAGGTTTATTTGCAATAAACTAGGAGAATTATTCTTTTTGCTTTCTTCTTATTTAATTATTATACTAATTGATTTTTTAAAAGCCGGTCGAAAATGCAAATAAGCCTTCCAAATGATGTATCAGGAAACACAAACATGAACATGGTGGTCTCAAAGACGATATCTGTCTTATACGGACCCGGCCCGAGTTTCGCTAATTCAAATGCACATAATGCAAATAAAGCGAACCTAGTAGGGATATCCGGCATGGGGTTTGTTATTATAGGTTTAAATCCTATCGGAGAAGGTATCTAGACTGGCTTACTCGAGCAGACAACTCGAGCCGAGGAGAGTCAGCGTACCTGTGCATTGCTTTCTGGCTTTGCTGGTGGCGCTCCCCGCCTAAAACAAGTGTAACTAAAATCCTTCACCTGGTGACAAGCACCTCGACTATCTCAAAGAAAGTGGGCTATGTCAAGCAAATTCCCAATAACTAATTTCAAGAAGACTCAGAGGGGGTACGTAAGAAGAGAGATTATATGTACAGTTTAACAATGTCGAAGCAGTAAAAAGAAAAAAGCGAACATGTAGCATACACACACAAATAAATCACGGTATATATAAAATTAATAAAGCAAAATAAAATTCAACAACGTACAAGCTCGAATTTTCTCATCCCCAGCAGGGTCTCCAGAGCTGTCACACCCCTTTTTCCCGACCCCGTAAAAGAATACAGATAAGTCATGGACTTGTGGGTTAAAGGGTTTTTTCCAATTAAAGTGACAACTTTGAAATAGGGATTATTTTATTGTTCAGAGTCGCCACTTGGAATGGATTTTTGGTGTTCCAAGTCACCTTTTATTTAGATCCTTAGTCAAAGAAAAGTTGACTCTATTTTTATCGGTCTGCGAAAAAAAGTTCAGGTAAGAAATTCTGTTGACCGGGGAGAAGGAGCAAGGCAATCCTCGAGTTCCGTGGTTCTAGCACGGTTACTTTATTGACTCAAAAATTTTGGCTTAAATTAATTTCGAACAAACTGTAATTTATATAACTTTTCATGTTTTACCTATCCGCTTTATTTCTTCTTTATTAGGAAAAATTAGAGAATATTTTTGGATAATAAGAATACATGATCACACTATGCAAGCAAATGCGTGATCGACGGAATTTATTATTTAGTCACAACAGCGCTATGCAAGCGAATCCGCAGTCATGACAAACAATTATTAGTGCGTTATGACTATTGAAAAAATTACTACAATTGTGCTCTTGAAGAGGACTTAATATTTTGGAAATTGATTAAATACTCTACCGCGCTACGCGAAGAGAATACGCGATTTTTAGCAAAGAATTAGCTAAATTTAAATATTGAATAACGGATATGGTATGAGATTGTTGAATTAATTATTGATTGTTGAACATCACGCTACACAAGCAATTTCGTGAATAAAAAGATTAAAGTGCACCTACTAATTTCTTAGCGCTTAAATTAATTATAATAGAAAACTAATTCATAAGTTATAAGTTATTTAGTGAAATAAAAATTGAATTTTTATTAAGTAATTTCGATTAAATAATATACATACATATATATATATATATATATATATATATATATATATATATATATATATATATATATATATATATATATATAATTGCATTAACTTGTAATTTTAAAGAGTGGACAACCTTCTAAAAAATGAGCTGATTTTTATTAGTAATGGCAACTTTAAAGGGGAATGGGCCAGCTATGCTACTAACTTAAACAAAATGAATCAGGTGCTAGATCTTATTGGTGTTGTGCCACTGGAAATTATTTAGCATGAAAATGATTTCTTGAACCAAAACCTAAACCCATACTACTAACGATCCAAAACCTTATTTTTTTAAAACTTAAACATTTGTTTTTTTTACAAAGGCAAGTTAAGACATAAAAAGAAAGATACCTTTTTGGTTTACCGTATAAACATTTAGAAAGCACATGTAAGAACTTAATTTGATAACTTACTATCTGACAGGAATTACTAAAATATATAGAAAAACATTCTTTCTAAACAAACTTAATTTTACTACTAAATTCACTCTAACATAAATACTAACTCCACATTGATATACAACTTTTCAAGCTAAAACATATAAGAAAAAACTTTTTAAAAGATACTAAAACAAAGTAGGAACTTCTAAATATACATTCTTACATTCGAACTAGAGAACGAATGAATAAACAAAGAAATGCGTTATCTACTTAAACAATTTAACATGTGTTGGAACTTATTTCCAAGAACTCTGTTAACACAAATGGAACAAAGGCAAACACTTCAATGTTAAAATAACCCCGAAAACCAACAAAGTGACTTGAGACTAGTAGCTACACAATCTCAGAAATTACCTAAGGGATCGTCTATTTTATCAAAGGTTCACTCTAAGAAAACACCCTTCGTTCTGAAATTTCAGCTTCTATATATACTAAGTTGCTAATATTTCTTTGAAGACATGTTCTTTTTTTAGAGCGTAAAAAGATATCCAAAAGCTATGTGTGTTAGAATGTAAGATGGAGTCCTCTTTCAAGAGAGGAAAGACCTCTTCCTTTATAGGAAAGGAGAGGGGTTGAATTATTTCCTTGAATCTGTCCCAAGGACGGGTTGTCCACCTAAAATCTGCCAGAACTATTCAAAGGACAGATTTTTTGGTCAAAAATCTGTCTAAAAGACAATTTTTTCACAACCTATGAATAGTGTTAAGAGCAGTGTACTCCAAACAACCCTTTGAACAGTAAAAGCAACCAAACGAGTACCCTACACTCGAGTATCTTCAGCTCTTATCATGACTGAAGGTTGAGCTAACATACTCTACATTCAAACTAACCAAATTATAGACTAGTACAACAGAAACCAGACTTAAAAGGTAACCGAACCAAGTATTCGAACAAACTAGATTGCAATTAATTTGACTTATACAAACTAACACGGACTAACAACCAAATTTCGCTAACTATTACTTGAAACAGAAATTAAACGAACATTGATAACTATTACGATTAATAACAACTAAATATACGACTAACTATATAAATAATTGAACCAATCTTTTGGTTTCTTCATGAAATTAACACAAAGACTCAGCTATTCGATCGGCCAGGTCTACAAACTTAAAAATTCAGACTTAACAACTCGATACAAAATGGCCGACGGACTAGGTCGAAGGAATAAAAATCAGAACTAACGAACAAATAAATAAAAAGGTCGAACGGCTAGGTCGAAGGACTGAATGCTCAAACTCAAACAAATCCATGCAAAATAATCGATCGGCTAGGTCGAATAACAGAAAATCAGAATCAACAGGCGATAACAAACTACTCGACCGGCTAGGTCGAAGAACTGAAATTCACATTTATAAAGTCGAATTATAATTAAAATAATAACCAATTACATATAAATACAGCTACCTTAATAGAAATGAGACCTTTAAAACTAATACTAATTGCAAAAGCGAAAAATCGGAGAAGATAAAAAGGAGGTAAGATTCATACCAAGCGAGAGCATTTGACATTGTTCGAGTCATGAGAAGATGTCGGGGATATAAACCAACGACTGTACGACCCCGAAGCGCAAGTTTCCTCTTAGTAGACGCCTAAACAAATAAGTTCTGGCGTCATACTAGAAGGAAACATGAGTCTTTGGGTCGAATAGGCCTGAAGAACGAGGCAGTGGTAGGGCGGTAGCGGCGGGGCTGGCGGAAATTCGCCGGATTTTGGAGAAGTTTTGAAGGTTTTGGGACGGGGAATTAATAAGAGGAGAGTGATAGTAATAGGGGTGAAATTTTGGTGGCTTTTGGACGGTCGTGCACGGCGGCAGTGGAGGAGCAAGGCGGCGGCGCAACTAGGGTTTAGTTTGTCAATTTTTGGTGCGAATTTAGGGAATTTGTGTTACATATTTAGAATGAGGGGAGCGAGAAGAAGGGGTGGTTGAGATTTTGGGGTTGTTTGGGGGTGGACCGTCGCCGGTGGCGAATTCCGGCGGGCGGAGCAGGGGCGGCGACAGGCGGAGGAGTGGGAGAGAACAGAGAGTGAATGAGAAGTCTCTAGGTTTTGAAAATGGTACAAAAATCTGATTTTTTGGATTTTATATTTTAGATAAGGATAAATTTTGACCATTGGATTGAGGTGGAATGAATGGACAAGATGGGTTGTTGATTACTTAACCAAAACGACGTAGTTTTGAGCTCTTTCTTGGCCAGTCACCGAATGGACTGGGTATGACTGAAATGGGCTCAATATTTGGGCCAATTTTTGCTCAATTTAATTAAAACATTCGATTAAAGGTTGTTCTTGCCAAGAAACCAAAGGAGTGCTTTAGGTGTTCAAGTCCACTCTGATCCACTATGGGTATTTCTTTTTTCTGCTGTCTTGTGTTAAGTTTTCTTTGCTTTTTCTTTCATTTTTCTCCTATTATTATCCTTTGCTTCCTCTTCCTTTTCTTGACTTCTTTCCCAGTGTCTTCAAAGTTGTTTTTTCATGTGCATGATTAGTTTTAAAAAAGCTTGATTAATTAAATAATCTGCTTATTAGTTAGCATTCATTAACGATAGTTCAGTAATAGAGAAACAAGAGAAGAGAGAAAATTGCTTGATTTGTTTCTTTTTTTTTTTATTGTGTCATTTTCATTCAGAAATTCTATTTGATTGTGTTTTGGGCTTGAGGTTCACACTTTTGAATTCAGTTTAGGGTTAGAGGTCTCATGGATTTAACCCAGGGCCAATATGACCCATTGTTCATTTAAGCCTAATGTAAAACATGATAACTAGGGGTAATTTAGGAAAATTTCTTGAGGAATCTCGCAGTAAATGCCTTTAGAAGCTTCTCGAAAGCTAAAGGTAGACTTTCTTGGCAAGTAAGCCAAAATTTGAAAGACTATTAAATGAAAACAAAATTTAAAAAGTACAAAAAGAAAAAAGTGAAATCTGATTGCTTACCCTAGTTGCTTGCCTATAAAGGGATCTTATTCTTGCCTTTCAAAGAAGAAAAAAAGGGGGGGACACTTTAATATATACACAGAAACACAACTTCACCGTTTCATTAGATCTTCAGCGATTTTGAGCTCTTTTCAAATTCCTAAAGTCATTCTGTCACTTATGAGTATAAAAATGGTTTGAAGTTGGTTGCAAAATCATTTTAAAGTTTGTTGGGCTAATCGAACTTGATTTTTGCATATCATCGCCTATTTGAAGCTGATTTTTACTGGTTTTTTTGGCTGCCTAATTATTGATGAATTTGACCCCTTCCTACTCTTATTTCTAGGTATTTTTCCTTGAACTGTTGTTAACTAATTCCTTGTTACAAATCTAAACCTAATTGAATCTGTGTAAAGGTCCAATTTCATAAGTTTGAATTCAAGTGGATGTATTAGCCCCAGCTGCAATGCGATGGATTATGTTACTATAGTTCTTTGGTTTACCATATTTTATAGTAGCTTATTTTTCTTGCATTGGTTTAATTGCTCAATCTCCATGATTCAAATTTATTGATCATGTAGAATAGGTGTTTAGATTTAGGGTTCTGTAATAGTAAATGAAAACTCGTGTGTAGATGGACTGTTAAATATGTTATAAGGATTGATTACTTGAGTATCTTAGTTGGTTTGTTTTGTAGTTTGAAATTGGGATTTGATATGAAGAAGTTTTAGTACTGGCAGTGGGTGCTACATGTTTGGAATAGGGTTTTGGAACTGTGGGATTTAATTGATTCATGCATGTCTATGTCTGTTTTAGTCAAATTTGAAGCTAGTATATGTTTTGATGTTTATTGATGATTCATGTACTGAAACGATAAGTATAGGTTAGCTTGTTAAACTTTCGATTGAAGTCTATGTTAGTTTTGGCTATTAATGAAATCGTGCATGCTCTTGTTTAAAAGTTAGAACATATTTGATCAAGCTTAAGGATAGTAAATGTTAGTCTTGATTTTTTTCTAGATATATTTTGAAGCTTTGTGGTTATAATTATTAGTGTTTGTTGGATCACAAGTTTAGGTTGTAGCGTGTGGACCATAATTCTAAAGGTGTAGTGCTGTATTGTGGCACACGTTCATTTGGGCCTCAAAGGAGCCCATTGTCCTCTTTGTATGCATAGGGGCGCCTAGATTGTGATCTGGGCTGTTTCATGGACTTTGGACCATAAGTCCACTTGGATTGAAATTAACAGGCTTAGAAGTTGGGTCAGTGCAAGTGGCCTTAGGAGTTATTAGCCGGACAACCCTATCATGATGCTGGCCTCACGCTGGGCCCAAACTAGGCAGCCTTCGTTTTTTTCTTTTAATCATTAGTTCGCTTGGGAGCTGAATTGAAGCCCATTCGCTTTAAATAATTAACATCTTCTTCTAAGTCATTGAGAGAAAATTTAATCAATTTAGAGACCTTCTAAGTAAAATAATCTGGGGTGCGCCATGCCGAAAAAAATAACAATTTCGTGATCCTCGTTTTAATTAATTTTAACCTAACCTTGGAATTCAGGGCGTGCCATTTAGCAAATTTTCATGGCCCTCGCAAAGTTAACAACGCGTAGTTGATTTTAGGCGCGTTATTTTAATAATATACCTTCCTAAACTTAGGTGCGCATTTTTGTGACCCAAATCCAAATCACAACGTTAGATAAAAATGTGTCGTGGACGACGCCATTTATGTGACGTGGTTCAAGACACATTTTAAATAACATTGAAATCTTCCTAAACAGATATAATTGAATAAAAGTGGTTATAAAGTAAAAATGAACATAGGCTAAAACCTGTTTTAAGATCAGATAATTAAGCCGAACATAACAGTTGCGCGACCATGCTAGAATTACGAAACTCGGGAATGCCTAACACCTTCTCTCGGGTTAACAGAATTCCCTACCCGAATTTCTGATTTGCAGACTGTAATACAGAGTCAATCTTTTCCTCGATTTGGATTTGAACCGGTGACTTGGGACACCATTAATTATCTCAAGTGGCGACTATGAATTTTTAATAAACAAATAATCTCGTTTCAAATATGGCCTTTAATTGGAAAAAACTCCCTTTCTACGCCTTTCGCGGGGTGTAGTGAAATAGGAGGTGTGATAGCTCTAGCGACTCTGCTAGGAATCGAACCCAGAATCTCTGGTTCAGGGTTAAAGAATTCGAGCTTAGAATTATTGTTGTATTTGATTTTGTTTATTATCTACTTTTATTACATGTTTGGACCTGATATGCTAAATGTTGCTTTTTTACCGCTTTGACATTATCTAAATTGTATATATAAACTACTATGAAACCTCTTTCTTCTCTCTTCAGGGATGTGCTCGCTGGTCGAGACTCCCTATTCTGTTAGTGTCATACCTTGAAATAGAAAAGAGGCTCGGACAAGTTACTAAGCCGAATGACCTTCTGGTTCCCGGTAGGTAGCCCCCTCTTCGGCTCGAGTTGTCCGATCGGATACACAGTCTAGGACACATACCCAGCTTTTGAGCCTAGAATAACTCAGGTTCATGCCGGGTCCCTAGTAGGAACTCGTATTTGCATCATGTGCATTTGACTTAGGGGACTCAACACAGGGTTTGGGTCTGTCTAGGACATGTGTACCCAAAATAATAGACCATCCTGATGCATCTTGCATGCTACTTGTGCATTTATTTTCTTCGGATTTGCATGCTGAACGGCTGTTGAATAAAAAGATAGCAGTGTGAGGGCTAATGGATGTGATTAATTTTTCAAAAACCAATGCCCAAAATATATAATGAAACTCTGCCGATATTTTAAAAAAGGAGAATTTTTATTGTTTTCAAGAAGAAAAAGAAATTTTGATTTTTGTTTTGTCAAAATTGCCTAAACTATGCCAATTTGATTCTCACAGGGTGTGAGATACATAGGCAACGCTCATCGGGTCCAAATCCTTTTTTGTGAAAAATAGCCCCCAAAAGAACCAAAATTTGATTGTATAAATAAATAAGGTGATGCCATTCTTATCAAAATTAACCGAATGTCCCTAAAAAGACGCCGGAAGGTTGTTTTTACGAGAATAGCCACCTTTGTTTCTTTTTCAAATTTTTGGCTGGTAGTGAGCACAACTTTAAAATCTTCCCCCCGAAGTGTTGAAAGGCCGTATTTGCAAAACCGGGTTTTTACTTTTGAAATGAAAATTTTAAAATTGTTAACTTTGTTTTTTGAGTCAAATAAATCATGATTTTTGCTTAATCACCCTAATAAATGTGCAGAATAAGCACGAATCAAAATTTGCCAATAACAGTCATGAATAAGATCCCTTTGGAGCTGCATATGCGATGGAATGATCTGGGTGAATCAAGGCAAGACAAGGTCAATTCATACTTGGGAGCTCTCACCGGGTTGTTGAAAATTAATCCAAAGGGGGGACACCATAAAGGCGTTGGTTAAGTTCTGGGACCTGACCCACAATGTATTTCATTTATCAGATTTTGAACTCACCCTAACCTTGGAAGAAATAGCTGGATATATCGAGGGTCCTAAATTTCCTCTGAGACACCAGTACTTGATTGCACCTTTGGAGCTGGATATGCGGTGGAATGATCTGGGTGAATCAAGGCAAGACAAGGCCATACACAAATTCGTAGATTCACTAAAGATATGCAGGGGGATTCACAACCCAGATCTGTTAGTCGGTTTTTGTACTCCACAGTTTATATACAAAAGATACAGACATATAGGAAGGTTTAACAACCCAAAAAATAATATATGTAGTAAAGGAAACCGCCTTAAGAGGGAAAAACACATGTGTTTTGCATTTATGGTATTCTTCTTGGGCCTTTTGGTGTTTCCCTAGAAAGATGGGAATATTGATTTACGGATAGCTGGGGTTGTCAGCACTTTGCTTACTTGGGCTAAAAGTACCCTTGCACCCATGATCTTATCTGAAATCTTTCGTGCCCCTATAGTCTGCAAAGCCGGAGGAGACTTCATTGAAGGATGCAACTTGCTGTTACTAATGTGGATGATCGATCATCCATGTCATCATCCTCAATTCATGAGTCATGGGTTGTCAGAAAAGAGTTGCATAGAGGAATTTCATATCAGAGTTGATGGGTTCAGCTTGCTAGAGGGGGTCACAGAATGGGTATCACATCTCCGTGCCATCAGTGCAAGTCTAATAGAGTGGACATTTAGGTGGCTTCCCGTCAATGAGATCATATATATGCATGCTACCGGGCCTCATATCCTTTTGCTCAAGAGATCCAACCTTATGGCCCATACCGGGTTCTGAGATAGTTAGGGAGATGTCAAATGGTTCCCCAAGATAAAGACATTAGTCGCCACGTGGTCGAGATTGGTCCCGACGGTTAGTTTCATGAAGCAGCAATTCGCCAAATTTGGAGTAAATGCCAATACTTGATGGCGAACACTCGAGTACGTGACCTGTCCAAAGGTGAAGTTGCACTACGATACTTTACTAGGTATAAAAGGGAAGTTGAGTTTGGGAGGCCGACCCCATCTTCAGGAATTTGCTGAGGTATCAAAAGAACAAAAGGATTGGTTGGCCAAGGAAAATGAATACACAGCCACAATAGGAAAGCTGGAAAAACAAGTCAAAGAACTTCATTTCGAAAATGGTCTGCAAGCCGCAGCGGACAAGGGTGAAAAGAAAAAACTAGCCAAAAAAATGAAGCCCTGCGAGCCCAGATTCAGAAAATGAAAATAGCAAGCAGAGAATCCCACCAGAAGTGTGAAAGATGAGAATCTCGTAGACAACCTAAGGCGGAAAGTAGGAGAATATGGTTTTGACTTGAACAAAGCATAGGGTGAGTTAGCCCGGGCCCAAAAGCAATTGGCCAAAGATGCAGAAGAAGGAGCACGCATGATTGAACAGTTTAAATAAAAGTACGACAGCGAGGTTGTGGGATTGAAGAAGAGGGTCATCATTGTTGAAAACAAAATGGTTAAACATGCAAAGGACTTTAAGGCCGAAAGAGAGCACTGTTACACAACCATAGCACAACTAGAAAGAGATTTGCATCAATTTTAAGAACTAAATCAAGTAGCCAAACAAACTTTGGAAGCAAGGGCTCAGCAGATTAGGGAATTATTGCAAGAAAGCGGTGTCATAAGAGAGAGAGTCTGGAGGATCACCGGTTACATTGTAGTAAAGTGTAGTAGCTGTGAAGATATGACTAGATCGATTTTTTTGCCACTGCAATGACCTTCGTTCGTCAAGTAATGGAAGAGCTCCACCACCTCCAAGGGAATTTAGCATGCAGGCCTGAGACTGAATGATGTCCCGCAGGCCCCAGGAGAATTAGAGGCACTAATGTATTCATGATTTTCACTCAAGTCTATTAGCCTATTCGTGAAGTCTGTATTTTTTTTTACTTGACTCTATAGTTAGTTGTCGAGTCTATTGTTTTCACCTTTCTGTCAGAGTCTGTTGTTCTTGTTTTGAGTCAGAGTCTGTCAATTTCTTTTTCAGGTTTGTTGGTTTTATAATTTGGTGGTTGTAATCAAAACTGTTCTACTTTATGAAAATTGAAATTCCCTAAAAATAATTTATTCCAGAACTATGCTCGGTATGATTCGTGGGGGTCATATCCATAGGATTCAACCATTATCAAAAACGAAAAGGAAAAATAAATAAGGAAAAGAGAGAAAAAGAAAAGAGAGAAAAAAAAAAGAAACCATGAGAAGGAAACAACGGCAAAATAAGGGAGAGAATAATAAAAAAAAAGAGGAAGCAAGAAAAAACAAGATGAATAAAAGATAAAAGTACAAGAGAGAAAAGAAAGAGAGAAGTTGTACAACAACAACAACAACTACCCAGTATATTCCCACCAGGTGGGGTCTGGGGAGGGTAATATGTAGACGAGCCTTACCCCTGCCCGAAAGGGCAGAGAGGCTGTTTCCAATCGACCCTCGGCGCATAGGATAAAATGAAAAGCTGCATTAAAACAAAGACAAAATTAGAAACAAAGGCAAGACAAAACAAAATAATAAAGCATAAGTAATCCCGCAAAAATAACGCAAATAATTATGTAAACATAAGAAACATAAATACAGTCGCATGCAATAATAACAAGCAGAAACTACCATACTAACAGCCATAAGGGGACATAATCTAAAACACTAATCATCTATGAGTGACCCTACTATCCCACACCCAACCCCGGAAGAGGCGTACGAAGAACTCTATGAGCCCCTAGCCTACAACCTTGATTCTAGACCTCCAGACTCCCCTATCAAGGGTCATGTCCTTGGTAACCTGCATTCTTGTCATGTCCTGCCTAATCACCTCTCCCCAACGCTTCTTAGGCCTCCCTCTCCCTCGCCGACCACCAACAATCTCCAGCCGCTCGCAGCTCCTCACCGGGGCATCGGGACCCCTCCTCCGTACATGCCCAAACCACCTCAGCCTCGCTTCCCGCATCTTCTCGTCCACCAGGGCCACCCCTACCTTCTGTCGAATAACTTCATTCTTGATCTTATCTAGCCTGGTGTGCCCACACATCCACCTATTTGCCCTATTTTCAACTTCTCTCTTTTCGTGCAAAGAGAGAAGTTGTAAATAGGGTAAAGCTGGGATGACGCAAGCAGCCGATCCAATGCATAATACAAATCGATAATTTCTTAGGTGCATTCATCCCCGAATATGTGGTTTCCTATCTGTTAAACCCCGACCAACAACAAGTTTGTTGTTGCCTATCCAATTACAGACATGTGGTTAGTTTTGTGGCATTCTGGAAACCTACCCCTACAACACCCGCTCCAAAAACAAGCTGACTATGGCCAACCAGGAACCTGACACAAGTATCATCGATCCCTCAAGAGAGGTGGAAGATTTGGATGTAAATGCAATGAAAGAAGAGGTGCATAAACTGAAACAATAAATGGTTGAAATATACCAAGCATGGGTAATGGGGCAACCACTATTGTCACACCTCCTTTTGGACACTACAACACCAGCGAAGGGCGTAGATAAGAGAGTTTTTCCAATTTAAGGACAATCGAAACGAGATTTATTTTATTTAGAGATTTCACAATCGCTACTTGGGATAATTAATGGTATCCCAAATCACCGATTTAAATTCCGAATCGAGGAAATTTGACTCTGTTTAGCAGTCAGCGAACCAAAAATCTGGGTAAGAAATTCTGTTAACCCCGGCGAAGGTGTTAGGCACTCCCGAATTCCGTGGTTCTAGCACAGCTGCTCCATTATTATATTCGGCTTCATTACCTGATTTGAATACATGTTTTAGCCTATGGTACATTTTAAATTATTAAAATGCTTTTATTAATAATTTTCAGGAAGTTGAACGTCATTTAAAATATGTTTTCGGATCATGTCATATGAAATGCACCCGGACCCTTGACATATTTTATTCAGCATTTTGGGATTTGTATTTGGGTCGCATGAAATGTACACCCGGATTTATGAAGGTAAAATTAGTAAAGGACACGCCTAAAGCGTCTAACATGTTATTACTTTGCAGGAGGCCGTGAAAATTCGCTAAATGGCTCGTACCGAGTTCTAAGTATAAACAAGATTATTTAAATAGAGCCATGCAGTTTGTGGTTTTATTTGGCGCGGCGCACCTTGTTTATTTTAAGGCCATCCTAAAGAGACTATTATTCTCTATTAAAATTATCTCTGCGAACCTAATAAATTACCGCCATAATATTCGGCCCTCAAGTTCAATTCCAATTTCAAACAAAAGGAAAACCTCTTAATCTAAATTCGATGCCTAACTTGGAAGGCCTAAAATTGCATTAAAACGAATTGTAACTACGAAGCCAACTATTATCATTTGGGCTTTGCATTTGACTAGTATGTCAAAGATAAAACAAGGTCCAATCCTGGGTGGGTGAGCACGTTCAACTTTATTGAGAGGAGACTATGGGTCTCTTAGACTCGGATTTAATTTACAAGCCATATCCGGATTTAACTCCATTTTTTTACTTAACACTTGAAAGAGGAGCTGATAACATGTACGATATATTAACAGACTATATGATATGACATTCAAACAAAAGATATTGGACTCCTAGGCTTCAACAATTCGAGATTTTCAGCTCATTCAAGAGATTTTTTTATACTGAGATCGTAAGCAAAATAATACTCTGCTTTGAATCTGTTTTTGGTCATCTATTTTGAACACCTATTGCATGAGGAACACTTAAACACTTATGCAAAATAATAAATTGATTCTATAATACATCCGAAATCCAAGCTCAAACTTACAGATAAACACGCTAATAAATTCAGAAAGTGCGAAGAAAAATAGTACCATAATTGACCAAACTACTGGAAAACCACCAAGTTCACACACACTAGATCAGTGATAGAACTCGATGGCCCTTCCCATGAGCTATAAGCTAAACTATCAAATTCAGTAGTCCTTTATCACACTTTAGGTGTTCAATATATTGAGGAAATCAAGGGAAGGGGTGAACCAAAAGCTGCTACACATATCATAAATTACAAGCCAACAAAAAAAAAAGAAAACATGAATGAACGAGCAAAATTACAATAAGTACAATTATTTCACAAAAAAACTGAAATACATCTCATGCTTTAAAATCTCCATTTCAACCCATTTTTGCTAACCTATTTCACAGTCAACAGAGTTACAAGGAAGTGTACCTAGAATTTGAGGGGATCAGTAACAGGATAGCAATAGATCAGGATCTAAGAGCGAATTAACCCAGGAGTTTTTTTAACCAAAGAAAAATTGTCCAACACCAAGTAGAACTCGAACCCAACCAAACTCAAAAACCCCAAATAGCCTTTTTAATCCCTAAGATGATAGACTTTTTTAATCCCCAAAAAGTATCCTCTCTCATAGGCAAAGGACTGCCTTTTTATAAGCTAAAGTTAGGGCAACTCTTTTTCTTTCAATTACACCCTAAGTCCTTCTTTTAATCTCAGATTTTGGCCAATAATTCCCTAATTTTATGCCTTGTTGGCAAATTTATACCAATTAAGTCCTAGGTTTCAAATTGAAACCCCATCTAGAAGATCTAGTGGGTTCCAAGTTAGTTACTGCATTGTTTTCTATTTAAATACCACAATTGCCCTTAATTCAACCTCTAACTTACTAGCTAAGTTGGACCTAAACTCCAGCCCCTTTAAATTGGTCAAAACTGACCAGGATTAATTACCAAGGGTCAACTTATCCAGCAAGAAGATCAAATATTAATGGATTGACAAACATAGTTAACTATTCTAAATCTAAACTAAGAAAATTAGAGTTAAGCTACTTCTTATCCGTTGTTAATCAACTGAAACTCAAGAAACTAATCTATCAATTAATCAACCAAAATTCAAGAACCAAATATATCAAGTAATCAACTGAAAATCAAATGTATCAAGTAACAGGTTTATGCTATCAGTGTGAGTCAAAGAAAAGAAACCAAGACGAGGCATCAGTTGAATAAACAAACTTGATCAATTCAACAAATTTGATAAGCATATTTAAACATTCGTCTTTTAAACCAAGCTAATTTCCAAATATTAGGCAGAATCTCAATTACCATTTTCAAGATACAAGCACAGATAATGAATTACCAGGCAAGGTTACCATGTTTGACTAAAGTAAAGCCTAATAAATGAGATGAATGCAAGCAAGGACTTAGCTTTTTTTTTAGTTTAGACTCTGGGGTCTCCATGCAGTATCTCCGAACCCTAGCTTCACTTTGGAGAGTTGCAAAGACACTCGGGGGCTCTAACGGTGGTTTCAAGGTGTGAGAGGTGAAAGAACCAGAGGTGGTGTGTTTTGGGTGGTTTGGTGGGTGAGGAAATATTGGCCAGGTTTTCAAATTGATATTTGAAATGCTAGGAATAGATTCGACGTAGGAGACTAACAGACTCGAGATGAGGGAGGCTAGGGGAATCTAGGGTGTTTATTTGGAGGTGATTGGGCATCGGCGGCGTTGTGGACGGCAGAGCAACCGCTCCTTTAAATAAAGATTCAAGGAGATTGGTTGATATTTGAGGGACGCTAGTCACAGAAATAGGAAGTGGGGGTCGAGAAGGTGTAGTGGTGTATTTTTGAAGGCCATCGGAGACTTGCCGTCGGCGGCAAGTGATTTCCGACCGGCGTCGGAGGGCGATGGTGTTACATCGGAGTGGATTAAGGTTTTGGGAGATAGCGTACGAGGATAACTGGGGTGGGGGGCTATTTGGAACACTTATATACTAAATGAACCCCAGCCTCTCATCTGTTCGATTAAACAAAACCAACGATTCTGATTGATCTGATCCATACAGCGTCGTTTCAATTGGGGAATGGTGGACCGAGTTGGGGAAGCTTGGGTTTTGGCGACCAGTTTAAGAGAGGTCTATTTGGGCTTGGGTATGGAAATTGGCCCAAATTTGACTGCCCACTTTTCACTTTAATTTTCTTCTAATTAATTCCTAAAAATCCACATTAATTCCTAATATTCAAAAAAATCTAATTAACTCCTAATAATAATAAACTAATTAACACAAAATAAATTCAAAAAGAAAACACTACTCAAAATCAAAGTCAATATTGAAAGTGGGACTTGAACTATTTTTGTCATTTTCTCCCTTTTACTTTTTGTTTTTAAGTTAAATCCTAAAAATTGAAAATTAACTCCTAATAAAAATCATTCTACCAAATTAAATATCTAAATGACAATTATCACAAATAACTAAATGTAAACGGAGGACTACTACAATTTCGAAAATTAAAATTAAAAGCAAAAGTAAACTATTTTTGTGATTTTGTATTGCTGTAAATTCCTAATTACTGATTAATTCCTAAAATATGTAAAATTAAACTCTAAATGAAATGTATATATTTTGTATTTTTATATGTATTAAAAATACACACACAAATGCAAGCAAATAATAGAAAATGCCGCAACAATAAAAAGAAATTATTTTGTTTAAATTATGAGAGTAATTCATATAGGGCAACAACCGCGTGCTCACAGCTGCCCCTCTTTACTCAGAAACACGAAGAGTTTTCGTGCAATGATAAGTGAGCGGACACGAGCCATCTTTGCCCGCTTGAATACTCCGTGAGAAGCATTTTGAAAAGCTTGACCGCACCCTACTTCAGAGGTTGCCTACATATCCTCGGCTAAAGAGGAATCAGGTCAATGTAGTTCATGAGTGTTTGGTAGCTGGGACTATCAAAACCGTGATCTCACTACTGCTACTGCTGCTAAACCCCCTTATTACACCTTGTGAAAAATAAAAGAAGCTAGACTAAGCTATGAACTATGGATTACAAAAGAACCTACCTACATCTTCAATCTTGCTCTTGATCTTTGTCGCTGTGTTTCCTTGTGCATCTTCCTGTTGTTGCCTTGTTGACTTGTACTTCCTTTTTTACCATGTGGATGTCAAATTATTGTTCTTTAATTGTATTCGCTTGTTTTGCATATAGGCGCCTGATTACCGAGATCTGAAACATGGAAAAGTATTCCCTTGTTCTCCAGGTAGGCGCTTGATTACCGAAACTTGAAATTTGAAATGTATTCCCCTGTACTCCAGATGGGCGCCTGGTTGCTGAAACACATAATTTAAAAGGTATTCCCTTATTTTACAGGTGGGCGACTGACCGCCAAAACTTTAAACTTGAAATGTATTCCCTTGTTCTGTAGGTGGGCGCCTGATTATCGAAACTTGAAATTTGAAAAAATATTCCCTTGTTCTATAGGTGGGCGCCTAAGTACCAAAACTTGAAATTTGAAAAATATTCTCTTGTTCTACAGGTGGGCGCCTGATTACCAAAACTTGCAATTTGAAATGTATTCCCTTGTTCTGTAGGAGGGCGACTGACTACCAAAACTTGCATCTTGAAAAATATTTCCTTGTTCTACAGGTGGGCACCCGAGTAACAAAACTTGAAATTTGAAAAATATTCTCTTGTTCTACAGGTGGACGCATGATTACCAAAACTTGCAACTGAAATGTATTCCCTTGTTTTACAGGTGGGCGCCTAATTACTAAACTTGAAATTTGAAATGTATTCCCTTGTTCTACAGGTGGGCGCCTGATTACCGAACTTGAATTTTGAAAAGTATTCCCTTGTTCTGTAGTTGGGCGCCTGATTACCAAACTTGAATTTTGAATAGTACTCCCTTGTTCTACAGGTGGACGCCTTACTACCGAAACTTGCAACTTGAAAAATATTCCCTTATTCTACAGGTGGGTGCCTGACCGAAACTTGAAATTTGAAAAATATTCGCTTGTTCTAGAGGTGGACGCCTGAGTACCAAAACTTGAAATTTAAAAAATATTCCCTTATTCTACAGATCGGCGTCTGATTACCAAAATTTGAAATTTGAAATGTATTCCCTTATTCTGCATGTAGGCGCCTGATTACCAAAACTTGCATCTTGAAAAACATTCCCTTGCTCTACAGGTGGGCGTCTGATTACCAAAACTTGCAACTGAAATGTGTTCCCTTGTTATACAGGTGGGCGCCTGATTACCAAACTTGCAATTTGAAATGTATTCCCTTGTTCTACAGGTGGGCGCCTGATTACCGAACTTGAATTTTGAAAAGTATTCCCTTATTCTACAGGTGGGAGCCTCATTACCAAACTTGAATTTTGAAAAGTATTCCCTTGTTTTTACAAGTAGACGCCTGATTACCGAAACTTGCTACTTGAAAAATATTCCCTTATTCTACACGTGGGCGCCTAATTATCAGAACTTGAACTTTGAAAAATATTCCATGAGACGGTTGCCTTTGTAACTGACCATAACGAAACAAAACAAAAGAGATTTTTCTACCCCAGTTTTGTGTTGGATGCATCTGTGAGTGTTAATCAAATCCCATGACAACTTTTAAAATTAGGCTGTGCTCTCAAAAGGTATTATGTTACACTGTGTTTTGTTATCTGAGTTATGTCTGCTGGGGATCTACCGGAGATCGGTGATTGAAGCTAATTCCCATTATCCAGGAGGGTCCTGACAACTTTTAATTAGATGAGAGATGTGTCTGTTGGGGATTAGTATTTAGTATTTAGAGCTACATCCCATTACCCAAGAGGGTCCTGACGACTCTTGACTAGATGAACAAATGTGTCTGTTGGTGTTTACTGATTAGATCTACATCCCATTATCCATGAGGGTCCAGAAAGCTTCTATAATTAAATCCCATTATCCATGCAGGTCCTGACGACTCTTGTTGACTCTTGTTGGTGAAATATTTGTGCTTGCCCATGTTACCCGACTGCTGCGTTTTAAGCTAAGTCCCATTTTTTAGAAGGGTCCTGACAACTCTTAACTAAATCCTACTTTAGTCATACCAGCCATTTTATGCCCTTTGCAATCCATGATTACCTCTAATCTTTAAATAAGCCCCATTTTCCAGGAGGGTCCTGAGGGTTCCAGATTAAATGCCAATTCTAACTTTTGTTTTTCATGCTGGTGATCATTGTTCAGGAGGGTTTCAGTGACTCTTACTGGGGAAGGTGTTTGTGCCTGCCCGTGCCTGTTTGAGTGTTAAACTGAGTCCCATTTCAACTTCCACGCCCCTTTAACCCTCAGTTGTTTCTGTTGGGGTTGCTAATTAAAGTTTGTCCCAATATACCCTATTGAGGAGAATATTTATGACGGATTACATTCCTTTTGAGTTTTAACTAGGTCCCATTTTCAGATGGGACCTGAGGTTTTGATCATACCTACCATGTGCTTGCCCTCCCCAGTGGGCGGCCTCTCTTAGGATCTTTTGGCATTTTATGCCCCTATGTCAATTGAAGAAAACTTATCAGTTTGAAAAGTGGCGGTTAGCTTGCGAAATTCTTGTTGTACGTGGCCTCCCCACTGTCGTGTTCCGTTGTGTTCAATTTTCCGTGTTGATGATGAGTTTCCTGAGTTGATTGCTGACCCCCGAACCTTTATTGCTTCATTTTGCTTGCCCGTTGTTGTGTTACACTCTTGGCCCTTTTTCCAGAACTTTTACATCTTTCATGTGACTAACCGAGTCAGTGTATCGTGCTCGTCTGACCCCTGAACCCTTTTGGCTTTCTTCTGCTCCCCATCTTTGTGTTGCACTTTCGAACCTCTTGCTAGAATTCATACATCCTTTCCTGAGGTTGCTGAGTCAGTGTACCAAGCTTGGCGGACCATTTGACCCTTGTGGCTTTATTCTGCTCCTCATCTTTGTGTTGCACTTTCGACCCTCTTGCTAGAATTCTTACATCTTTTCCTGAGGTCGCTGAGTCACTGTACTAAGCTCGGCGAACCCTCTGACCCTTGTGGCTTTATTCTGCTCCCCATCTTTGTGTTGCACTTTTGACCCTACCGCTAGCATTCGAGTCACTGTATTATGCTTGGTTAATCCTTGTGGCCTTTTCTATTTTTGTATTGCGCTCCTGACTCTTTTGCTAGACTCTTGCATCCTTTCGGAGATTCCCCGGTCAGTTTATGATTCTTGGCTAACCCCTTAATCCCTTATGGGCTTCCTATCTTTGTGTTGCGCTCCTTCACTTTTCCAAACTCTTGCCTCTTGAGTTAATTTTATCATTGAAGCTTTTGTGAATCCCTCCCCTTGCGGTTTCAAACTTTTGCTGCTTTTGTTTGTGTCATGTGCTTTATCACTTTGGGAGCTATTAGTAAGCTTTGAAATTTCTCTCCCGTTTGCTTATACAAAAGACTTTAGAGACTCAAAAGAAAAATGAAAAGCAATGACTCAGAACTATATTAGGGTAAAGAATTCCACATTTAATGAATGTTGAAGGGAAGAGAAAAGAAACTTATCCGAGGAAGAGCAACTGGTTTTTCATGATCATGACATGCACTTCAGCCTAGTCGACCCAGTCTGTCCCGATGACCGGCTTTCGGTTGCCATACTTTTGTTCTTGCGGCCATTTTAACCTAATTCCCCTAACCAAACCCTAAATTTGCTTGACTTACAGTGTTCTGAATAGATTTTCACCAACAACCCTTTTCCAATTGTTCATTCCTTGCCTTTCCTTCGCCTTATGGTGCCCGTGAGGGTTTTCACCAACAAGACTATCTCATTTTTATTTCTCTCAACTCTCGTTGCCATACGGTGCCCATGAGGGTTTTCAGCAATAAGACTTTATTATTTTTATTAGTTTTTTTGCTTGAACTAGAGTGCCTTCTTGGGGTACGGTCTACTTCTCCTTGCTTGCCTTGGCATTTCTTAAAAACTAATCAGAAGGTCTTTCTTTTGACTGTAATGTAGGCTTTTGGATAAGGTTAGAAAGAAAAGGGTATAAAAGGCTCAAAAATCACTCTTATGGGTTCAAATTTTACAACTTTCGGAATCCAATTTATCATAGCAAGCGCAATTTGTGCCCCAGTTTCTTGCTTGGGGCCTCTGGATTTTAGTTGAATATGACCGAGTCGTGAGGTTGCCTACGTATCTTTAAAAGGAATCAGGTCAAAGATAGTTCCTGCCGATTCCTTGCTTTTATCGTTCTGTTGTTGCTTGTCTATTTTTCTTCCTCTTTTCCTCTTCTTTCCCTTTTTCTTTTTTTTTTCTTTTCTTTTTTTCCTTTTCTTTCTTTTTCTTTTCTTTTCTTTTCTTCTTCTTTTTCTTCTTTTTTCTTTCTTCGTTTTGATTTCTTTTCTTCTTTTCTTATTTCCTTTATTTTCATTTCCTCCTTTCCTTTTGACTTCTTATAATTGCGTTTCTGACTTCCATTACTGATTCCAAAAGAGGGATATGAAAAAAATAATTGAAGCTCAAAAGGGTTAGCAAAGGGTAAAATGTTTAGATAGCTGAATAAAATACCTTCATCATTTCAATCTCTAAAACATGCCAAGTATAGACAATGATTCAAGCAAAAGAAAGTCATACATAGTATCTTTTGACTACATCTAATTAATAGCCATTTCTACACATTTTCCTTCCACATCTGTTAGATACAATGCCCCATTGGACATCACTCTTGACACGACAAACGGTCCTTGCCATTTTGGAGCGAACTTGACCTTTGCCTCTGGCTGGTGAGGAAGAATGTGTTTCAATACCAATTGACCTACTTCAAACTTTCTTGGACGCACTTTATTGTTATATGGTCTGGCCATCCTCTGTTGATACAACTGGACGTGACACACCACTGCCAATATTTTCTCATCAATCAAACTCAATTGCTCCAAACGAGTTCTAACCCATTCTTCATCGTCGATTCCTGCTTCAGCCACGATCCGAAGGGAGGGGATTTCAACTTCGGCCGGGATTACTGCTTCTGTGCCATATACCAAAAAATATGGGGTTGCCCCTAGTGAAGTGTGGACAGTAGTACGATAGCCTAATAGTGCAAAAGGTAAGTTCTCATGCCACTGCATGGACCCTTCCACCATTTTGCGAAGTATCTTCTTTATGTTTTATTGGCTGCCTCGACCGCTCCATTCGCCTTGTGGCAGTACGAGGTGGAATTGCAATGTGTAATCTTGAACTGCTGACATACCTCTTTTATCAAATGACTGTTGAGATTTGCCCCGTTATCAGTGGTGAGAGTCTGGGGATTCCAAGCCGACAAATAATATTTGCATGTACAAAGTCGACCGCTGCTCTCTTCTTCATTGCCTTGAAGGTCTTGGCTTCAACCCATTTGGTGAAATAGTAAATAACAACCAGGATGAACCTGTGTCAGTTAAAAGCTGCTGGTTCGATGGGCCCGATGACGTCCATGGCCCAAGCAACGAAAGGCCATGGTGCAAACATCGTATGAAATTCAGACGGCGGGGAGTGAATCAAGTCTCCATGCACCTAACTTTGGTGGCATTTGCACACGAAACTGACACAATCCCGCTCCATGGTGAGCCAATAATATCCTTCCCGGAGAATCTTCTTTGCCAAAACATATTCACTCATGTGCGGCCCGCATACTCTAGAATGCACCTCATTCATGATGGTTGTTGCCTGCCTAACATATACGCATCTTAACAAACCAAGATCCAGCGTTCTTTTGTACAATATCCCTCTGTTGAATAAGAACCCGCTTGACAA
Source organism: Nicotiana benthamiana (assembly GCA_034376525.1). Taxonomy (NCBI): domain Eukaryota; kingdom Viridiplantae; phylum Streptophyta; class Magnoliopsida; order Solanales; family Solanaceae; genus Nicotiana; species Nicotiana benthamiana. The sequence goes on from CM067326.1 coordinate 6,694,466, forward strand.
GCAATGGATTGTTATCTTCTGGTCATTTGTGGCTTGTACCGTGTACACACCTATCCTTATATATTCTTTGATGTCGTGGAACCAAGGCTCACCATCAAGCTCTTCTTCCACCGTATTGCAATAAGCATGTTGATCATGGACCTAGATATTTATCGGGTCAACATAAGCCTTATCTGGATGATGTAACATTGACGCCAAAGTAGCCAAAGCATCACCAACCTCATTGTGAATTCTGGGATGTGCCTGAACTCTATTGACCAGAATCGTTAACAAAGATCATACAAGAATTGCTGGTCTGGTATGAGCTTTAAATCTCATGTTTCCCATTCCCCTTGAATATGGTGTACCAGAAGGTCCGAGTCCCCCAAGACCAAGACTTCCTGGACACCCATGTCTACCGCTAACCTCAAACCAGAGATACATGGCTCATATTCTGCCATATTGTTGGTGCAATAGAAACAGAGTTAAGTTGTGACTGGATAATGATGTCCTTCTTCCGAAATGAGCATTGCTCCTATCCTGACGCCTTTCATGTTTGCGGCCCATCGAAAAACAATTTCCATCCCGATTTATCGCCCTATTCTATTGATCAATATGCATTACTTCCTCGTCTGGGAAGTATGTCTTTAAAGGTTCATATTCTTCGTCTATCAGATTCTCGGGTAAATGATCAGCCAATACATGTGCTTTCATTGCAGTCCTAGTCACATAGACAATGTCAAACTCAGTGAGCAAGATTTTCCATTTCGCAAGCCTCCCTATGGGCATGGGCTTCTAGAAAATGTACTTCAACGGTCCAGACGTGAGATGAGATAAGTGGTATATGATGACAAGTAATGTTTTAACTTCAGGGCTACCTACGTCAAGGCACAACATGTCCTTTCAAGATGAGTATACTTAACCTCATAGGCCGTAAATTTCTTTCTATGGTAGTATATGGCCTGCTCTTTCCTCCCGGTGACGTCGTGCTATCCCAACACACATCCAACTGAGTTTTCCAAGACTGTCAAATATAAGATCAAGGGCCTTCCTGGTTCCGATGGGACCAACACTGATGGGTTCGACAAATATTCCTTTATCTTATCAAAAGCCTCCTGGCACTCTCCCATCCATTTCACCGCAACATCTTTTTTCAATAGTTTAAAGATGGGCTCGCAGATAGTTGTGATCTGAGCAATGAATCGACTGATGTAATTCAATCTCCCCAATAGACTCATCACTTCTGTTTTGTTCCTCGGTGGCAGTAGTTCCTATATAGCTCTGATCCTTGATGGATCCAGTTCAATGCCTCGTCGGCTGACTATGAACCCTAGCAACTTCACTGAGAGGACCACAAATACACATTTTGCCAGGTTGAGTTTGAAATCATACGTGCGGAGCCTCTAGAAGAATTTCCTTAGATCTTTGACAAGATCAGATTGCTTTCTTGACTTCATAATCACATCATCCACATAGACCTCAATTTCCATATGTATCATATCGTGAAAAATTGTTGTCATTGCCCTCATATATGTTGCCCCAGCATTCTTCAAACCAAAAGGCATGACCCTATAGCAATATGTCCCCCAAGGCCTGATGAATGTTGTTTTCTTCGCATCTTCTTCATCAATTAAGGTCTGGTGGTAACCTGCATAAGAATCCACGAATGACCCAATCTTGTGCTTTTCACAATTTTTAATCAATATGTGAATGTTTGGCACTGGGAATTAGTCCTTTGGACTTGCTTTGTTGAGGCCCCGATAATCAACACACAACCTAGTTTTACTATCCTTCTTTGGCACGAGCACATCATTGGCTAATTAGGTGGGATATCGTGTGACTCGGATAACTTTTGCCTCAAAATGCTTGGTCACTTCCTCTTTGATTTTCATGCTTACGTCAGTTTAAAAACATTCTCAATTTTTGTTTGACGGGAGGACAAGCTGGGTCAGTGGGCAATTTTTGAACCACCAAGTCAGCGCTAAATCCGGGCATATCATCGTAAGACCATGCAAAGACATCTTTGTATTCAAGCAGTACTTCAATTATTTCTTTCCTAAGTTGTGACTCCAGATGGACACTTATTTTGGTTTCTCTAACATTATCCGGGCTCCCTAAATTGACTGCTTCTGTATCGCTCAGGTTTGGTTTGGGTTTCTCCTCAAACTGGCTCAACTCTTTACTAATTTCATCTCATGCTCCTTCCTCATCGTACTCTGGTTTGTCCTCATTTTCTATTTCTTGAATTATTATTTCTGAACTAGACTGATTTTTAAGACTAGGCCGAAGAGTCCTTATGCATGTCAGATCATTAGAATTAGCATAAAAATAACTGTACAAAAGAGAAAAGAAAAGGAAGTAAAGAAAAATGGAAACTATCAGCACTGCTGGAAGATAAATTGCAATTCATTAAAATCACAAAGATAACAGATTTTGCACATCCAAACGGGCGGAAATAACAACCGAATTAATAACTACAAAGCTAATCCAAACTAGACTGAAAGAAAAATCAAAGCCGACTACCACGACTCCCTTCGGGTGGGAAGAGGAGTGGCTTACTAGTTGTTGACTTTTGCACGTGCTCCCACAAACTGCACATCTGCCTTGCTCGATCCTTCTTCTGCCTCGACCATATTTACCTCAATCGGCGGACCGGGAATCTTTGGTACTGGGCACTTGCTAGTACTGGGCTTGACAAACGAGCCGGACAACTTTGGGATGGGCTTTGGGAGGGCCCATGCCTCTGCTTTAACTTTCTGGATCGCCTTATGTCTGCAGTTGTAGGCTTGAACCCTAGACCAAAAGTGTTCATATTTTTGGGGAGAGACACTGGTTTCACGATGCCTCGTAGAGAAGCACCCAATCCCTTGCCGGGCATGAAACAAATCTTCAAAATTTTTGAAGCTACCATGACTAACGCGGCAGCTATCTTTCGAGTTGTGACAACTTCACCTTCTAGGATCTTCTCAACTGACACTGTGTCAAATACGTGGTAGACCCATGGACCCTTGCTATTTTCAGATTCAATAAAAGGTACGATGCATCACCCGAAACACACTAATTATCTTCACTATCTACCACAATCTTTTGTCTGTCCCATTCAAATTTGACCATCTGTGACAAAGTAGATGGCACTGCCTTGGCTGCGTGAATCTAGGGCCTGCCCAACAACATGTGATAAGAAACTACCATGTCCAGCACTTGAAATTCTATGGTGAACTCAACGGGCCCTATTGTCAGTTCCATCACTATATTCCCTACTGAGTCTTTGCCTCCGCCATCGAACCCCTGAACACGTGTTATTTTTGTAGACCCTTTCATTTTCTTCCTTCAGCTTGATCAATGTGGAGAGCGGACAAATATTTGCATTGGACCCATTGTGAACTAGAACTCGAGTTACCACAGCATCTTCACACTTCACTGTCAAATAAAGGGCCCGATTATGATCAGTGCCCTCCATGGGCAGCTCATTGTCACAGAAAGTGACCTGATTTGCCTCGAATATCTTGTTTCCAATTTTCTCCAAATGATTCACTGTTATTTTGTCAAGGACGTGGGCTTCTTTCAAAACCTTCATCAGCGTCCGGTGGTGTTCATCTGAATGGATTAATAAAGACAGTAAGGAGATATGAGCTGGTGTTTTCCTCAATTTCTCTATGATAGAGTAGTCCCACATTTTAATTTTCTTCAGGAATTCTTCTGCATCTTCTTCTGATACAACTTTCTTCACCGATTCTGGGTTATCCTTTGGGATCCTGCATTTCCTCAATTCCTCAGGGGAGAAGTATCTCCCTGACCGAGTCAAACCTCGGGCTTCACAAACTTCCTCCCTAACTTCCTTCCCTTTGTAGATCACTATTGCTTGTTCATATCTCAAAGGAATGGCTTTATTGTTGACGACTGGTGGATGGATTACTGGTTTTAAAATGATAGGCTCTATGCAAGCACCTTCCACAACTACGACGATTTCCCTATCTGCCCCGTGTACTATCATTTTTGTCTTTTTCTATTTTGGTGCAACCACGCATGATGACCTCCCTTGAACCATAACAGGTTTGCTGTCCATTCTCTTTATCTCGATCATTGACTTCTCACTGCTCATACTCTCCGTTGGCTTGACATTATTGGATTTAATCATCATTACCATTTGTGAGGGCTTTTTAGGATCTCCCCGCTTCTCCACTATCTCAATCATGTTGGTCTCATGATGCATCGGCAACGAGTTTTTGTTTATGTGGGTGCCTTTGGAGCTTGCACTTCTCTTCGATGGGAGTCAATAAGTTCCTGGATAACATTCTTCAAATGCCAACACTTTTCAGTATCATGCTCCGGGGCACCGGAACAGTATTCAAAACTAACAGAATAATCTAGATTTTTCGGGGGAGGATTTGGGAATTTTGCTTCGATTTGCCTCAACATGTCCAGTTGCCTCAATTTGTGGAAGAAGCTGGTATACGACTCTCCCAATGGCGTGAAAGTTTTCTTTCTCTGCACTCTTTCAGTTTTTAGAACTTGGTTGGCCCAAAAGCTGGTCTGGGAGGTTTTTGGTAGGTCATGGAGGGTAATTGTTCGGTGGAGCTGGATAATTATTTTGTGGAGCTGGCGCACACCATTGTACTCGGGCGGGAGGTTGGGTATATGCTTGTGCCTGATGGATTGAGAATTGAGGTTCTAACAATGGGTAGTAATGTTGTGGTGGGCCATATAGAGTGTGTGTGTATGTTTGGTAGTGGTGACGGGGTTGGCTGTAATGGGATGGAGCCTGAGGTCTGAATCAAGTTCCCGACTCAAATGTTGCTACTTCCTCATTCTTCTTCTTTCCAAATGTTCCCCCAGCCCCTCTCTGGATGGCCTAAGTGGTCGCCTTGATTGCAGAGTAGCTCATGATCTTGTTGGATTTGAGGCCTTCCTCGACCATACTCCCCATTTTAACTACCTCATTGAAAGATTTACCTACTGCCGATACTAGATGCCCGAAATAGGTAGGCTCCAAAGTTTGCAAGAAATAATCCACCATCTCACTCTCTTTTATTGAGGGGTCAACCCTGGCTGCTTGTTCTTTTCAATGGAAACCGTATTCTCTGAATCTCTCGTTGTGTTTCTTCTCCAGTATTGTCAAAGATAGACGTTCTGGGACAATTTCAAGATTATGTTGAAAGTGACAAGCTAACGTTTGTGCCAAGTCATCCCAAGTGTACCATTGATTGTGATCCTGCCAGGTGTACCATTCCAATGCCGACATGCTTAAACTTTGGCTGAAGTATGCCATTAGCAATTCATCTTCTCCCCTTGCTCCTGTCATTTTGCTACAAAACCCCCTTAAATGCACGACTGAATCGCCATGTCCATCATATAAGTCAAATTTAGGCATTTAAAACCTGGAGGCAAATGCACGTCTGGAAATAAGCAAAGGTCCTTGAACATCACACTCACCTGGTCGCCTAATCCTCGCATATCCCGGACTGATTGTTCTGAACTTTTACCTTTCTGAGCACCTCCTCTTGCCCAAGATTTTTGATTAGCTTTTCAACTCTCGCTGGGATTTTGAAACGGGGAGCATAGGAGTAAGGTTCATGGGCTTAGTAAGCGGGTTCTAGTGGGTAGTACTGGTTGTCGTAAGCTTGAAGCAAGGGCTCACTTGATGATCTATGGAGTTCGGTAGGAGAAGGTGCCACATAAATGATTCTTTCCCTGACCCGGCCCTTTTCTTGGAGTAGTCGGCTTATCTGTTGGTTACGAGCCTCTAATACCTGAGAGTCATGGAAGTGATGGTCTTGCAACAGTTTTATTTCCTTCTCCATTTCGGTGATTAGCCCATAGCATTGTTCCCTCTCAGCCTGAAATTCTTTGTCTTGCCGGGCTGCCTTATCTTTAAAGGTGCTCATTTTTCTCTTTATATTAGCAATGGTTCCCTCATAATTCTTTTTCATTTATTGTACAAACTAGGCTCTTTCCTCTGTCTTCTTTCCCCACTGTGCCCGAACTTTTGCCATGTTTCCTTCAGATTTATCCAATTCTTGCTGACACTCTGTGACTTGCTTCTTCAGCCCTTTTATCAACCTCTCATCAGACCAACTTCTTTCTTGATTTTCGGCGGCTATTTTCATCTGTTAAATTCGACCCTTGACAATTTTATTCTCTTTGGCCAATTTCTTTTTATCACCTTCATCAGTTGCGGCATGCACACTCTTTTCAAATTGAAGATCTCGAACCTGTTGCTCTAACTTCCCTATTCTCGTTCGGTATTCCTTTTCTTTGGCCAGCCACTCCCACTGCACATGGGGCTCGTCTGTGAATTGTTGTACATGTGGCCTTTTGGTGGGTTTCTCAGGGATTTGAAATCATTTGGAAAACCAAGTCGAGTATTGGGAATCCACTTCGCCTCTAGCCAAATCCTGTACTATTATCTTAGGCTCAAGGTATCTGCACTCATTCCATATTTGTCGGATTTTATCTTCCGGAAATGTAGCTTTTGGACCTAACTCAATGATTTGTCCGCTCAGGTATTCGCCACCGTGGATGCTATGGAATCTTCCAAGTTGCCTCAAGACTCGGTATGGAGCATAAGGTTGGATACTTCGAACGCACATCAAAAGAATGTAAGTTACCTTTGTCGATATATACAATACCGGGAAGCCATTCAAAAGCCCTTTTGACTTTATCCATAGTCAAAGATCTCAAGCACGACAACCGAGCCTCAGTGCCTTCGGGGAACTCAATATATGTTACCCTGATTCCGAATTCCGCAATACAACTTAGCCCGGTTAGACCATAGTTCATACACCCCATGCAATGACAAAGGTGCTCCTGTATCTATAATTGTAGTAACAGACTACAACCCTAGAAGAATTTCATACCCTCTCGGCACATGGATAAGGCTCGATACATTTCCGTCACGATCAAAATAACCACTATGCTAATAGGCTTTTTTATGGAAACATCTACCATCCCTACAAGGCCAATGTTTATGTGACCGTCTTTTCTTGGACAGACCACGATTCCCAGAAAAGCTACCATGAATGTCAATCCCCGCCGGGCCTCCCATTTATCTCTGTTCCCAGTATGTGTCAAACTGGTATTGGGCTCCTCAAAACCTTTCGGCTTGCCATAACGGTGGTATAAGAAATGAAGTGTGCAACACCCTTCTGATAGATGCTTATCTTGAACGTCCTGACGAATGCTCAACAAGTCCAAGAATCTGTGGATGGTTATCGGTCTCCGTGCCAACGGATATCTACTCCTAAGGTACCCGTTGAGAGATTCATATCCCGCAATCTAGTGTGGGTGTAAGCTCAAAGTCCGAGAACCGGAATACATTACGAGTTGGGTCCCAGAATGGTATCAGTGATTCAATAATATCTGTTCTTGGTTTGATGTTTAACAATCCGACGAGACCACCCAAAAGAATGACCACAATTTCTCTGTTACCTATTCCCAAGTCATTCACCACATTTGGAGCTTCAAAGGGATATCACTCAGAACTGAGAAGGGTTCTATGTCAGTGATATTCATCCTGCACATTTACTTAAAGGGGATTCAATGATTTATTTTGACCTAAAAGAAAAAAATGGCTATTTTTTGCAAATGTTTCTTCATTTAGGAAAACAAGGACTTGGTTTTGCCGATACGGCCTTTCAGCACTTCTGGGAGGAAGATTTTAAGGCTGTGCTCACAAACCATTTAAAATGACTCAGGGTGGTTGTTCTTACAAAAATAGCCTACCAGCGTCCTTTTGGGGACATTCGGTTTGTTTTAACGAGAATGGAATCTCCCGATTTATTTAGGACAACAATTAAAACTTTGACACATTTTTTTTGCTATTTTTGCAAAAGGGAAGTTGGACCCGATGAGGGTTTACTACGTATCTCACAACTTGTGAGAATCAAACTAGCGTAGTTTGGGCAAAACCAACTATTTAAAAATAAAAAGTTTTCTTTTCTTTTTCTCAAAAATCCAACCGAGCTTCGGTTACTATTCGAACATAGGTTTTACAAGAAGGTTGGTTATCCTCACTTATCCCTAAAACTTCCACTTTCTTGCAACTCTTTCCCATTATTCATAAGACGGTCAACATTCAGAGCCGAGTAAATAAATGCACAAGTAGCATGTAAGATGTATCAAGATGGTCTTTTCATTTCAGGTTACTTGTCCTAGATGGACCCAACCCCTATGTTGAGTCCCCTAAGTCAAATGCACATGATGCAAACAAACGTTCCTACTAGGGATCCAGCTTGAGGCTCCGTTATACTAGGTTTAAGCCCTGGGTTTATTGTTCTAGACCTGGCTTACCCGAGCGGACAACTCGAGCCGGGGGGAGAGTACCGGGCATACAGAAGCTCCGTCAGCTTAGCAACGTATCCGAACCTCGTTCCAAATGAGGTACGAATCTAAACAGAAGAGAATTCACACGAAGTGCACCCTTCTCCATGATTTAGAAGACTCAGAGAAAGGAAGGGTTTCGCAGCAGTTTATATACAATTCAACAAATATCAAAGCGGTAAAGCATTTAGCACATATAGCATGGAACATGTAGGAAAATCAGAAAATCCAAATATAACCGTTACTTTAAGCTTGAATTCTTGAACCCTGAACAAGAGATTCTGGGTTCAATCCCCAGAAGAGTCTCCAGAGCTAACACACCTCCTTTTGGACACTTCAACCCCGGCGAAGGGCGTAGATAAGGGAGTTTTTACAATTTAAGGACAACCGAAACGGGATTTATTTTATTAAGAGATTTCAGAGTCGCCACATGGGATAATTAATGGTGTCCCAATTCACCGACTTAAATCCCGAATCGAGGAAAATTTGACTCTGTTTAGCAGTCAACGAACCAGAAATTCGGGTAAGCAATTTTATTAACCCGGGAGAAGGTGTTAGGCACTCCCGAATTTCGTGGTTCTAGCATGGTCACTCCACTATTATATTCGGCTTCATTACCTGATTTTAATACATGTTTTAGCCTATGGTACATTTTAACTTATTAAAACCGCTTTTTAAATAATTTTTAGGAAGTTGAACTCATTTAAAATATGTTTTCGGATCACGTCACATGAAATGTACCCAGACCCTTGACACATTTTATTTCGCATTTTGGGATTTGGATTTGGGTCGCATGAAATGCACACCCGGATTTAAGAAGTTAAAATTATTAAAGGACGCGCCTAAAGCGTGTTATTACTTTGCGGAAGGCCATGAAAATTCACAAAATGGCTCGTCCTGAGTTCTAAGTATAAATAAGATTAATTAAAAAGGGCCACATAGTTTGTGATTTTATTTGGCGTGGCGCACCTTGTTTATTTTAAGGCTATCCTAATGAGACTATTATTCTCTATTAAAGATTATCTCTGCGAACCTAATAAATTACTGCCATAATATCCGGGCCTCAAGTTCAAGTCCGATTTTAAACAAGAGTAAAACCTCCTACTTTAAATTATCTACCTAACTTTGAAGGCCTAAAATCACATTACAAAAATGAATTGCAACTACGAAGCCGTCGTGGTGAATCTAGGGTGTTGATTTAGAGGTGATTAGGCACCGGCGCCGCCGTGGACGGTGGAGCAGCTACTTTTTTAAACAAATATTCGAGGATATTGGTTCATATTTGAGGGACGCTAGTCATAGAAATGGGAAGAGGAGGTCGAGGAGGTGTAGTGGTGTATTTTTGAAGGCCATCGGAGACTTGCAGCCGGCGGCAGATGACGGAGGGCGATGGTGTTACATCATAGTGGATTAGGCTTTTGGGGGACAAGGTATGAGGATAACTGGGGTAGGGCGGAGGCTGTTTGGAACACTTATATACTAAACGAACCCCAGCCTCTCATCTGTTCGATTAAACAAAACCAACGGTTCTGATTGATCTGAGCCATACAACGTCGTATCAATTGGGGAATGGTGGACCGGGTTGGGGAAGCTTGGGTTGGGGCGACCGGGTTAAGAGAGGTCTATTTGGGCTTGGGTATGGGAATTGGCCCAAATTTGACTGCCCGCTTTTCACTTCAATTTTCTTCTAATTAATTCCTAAAAATCCACATTAATTCCTAATATTCAAAAAAAAATTTAAATTAACTCCTAATACTCATCTAATCCTAAATTAATTAACATAAAATAAATTCAAAACAAACACTACTCAAAATCAAAGTCAATATTGAAAGTGCGACTTGAACTATTTTTGTCATTTTCTCTTTTTTTTTCTTTTTGTTTTTAAGTTAAATCCTAAAAATCGAAAATTAACTCCTAATAAAATCATTCTACCAAATTGAACTATCTAAAGGACAATTATCATAAATAATTAAATGTAAAAGGAGGAATACTACAATTCCGAAAATTAAAATTAAAATGAAAAGTAAACTATTTTTGTGATTTTGTACTGTTGTAAACTCCTAATTATCGATTAATTCCTAAAATATGTAAAATTAAACTCTATATGCAATGTATATATTTTGTATTTTTATATGAATTAAAAATTTACACACAAATGCAAGCAAATAACAGAAAGTGCCGCAACAATAAAAAAAAATTATTTTGTTTGAATTTATGGGAGCAATTCATATAGGGCAAAAATCACGTGCTCAGAATCACCAGCTTATCCCACGAACCTCGCCTTTATCCCACCATTAGCCGAGTCACATGATCACCCTACCACTGATCCACCCCCAAGCTTTCCCATCTACCAACACTACCAGCGCACAACTTGCCAAACACCACCAACCCACTACCCAAACCAGTCTCACATCCTCCTCCACTAGTTGCTACTATCTTCGTGGCACCTCCGCCCTCTACACTCCATAGATCTTCCAGTGAACCTTTGTTCCAAACCCATGACAACCAGTATTACCCCCCAGAGCCCACTTTTAATACTCCAAAACCCTATTCATACACTCTTCCTTTTGACCTCCCTGCAGAAGCTGAGAAACCAGCTACAAATCCCGAGCAAGAGGAGATGCTCGGGAAAGTCAAAAGCCTAGAGCAATTATTCAAAGTCATGAGGGGGCTGGGAGGTCAAGTAAGTGTGGCATATAAAGATCTATGTTCGTTCCTAGATGTACAACTGCCAGCAGGGTTTAAGATGCCCAAGTTTGATTTATGCGATGGGCACGGTGATCCAGTGGCACACTTGAGAGGATTTTGCGTCAAAATGAGGGGGCCTAGGGGAAAGGACGAGTTGCTAATGGCATATTTCAGTCAAAGTCTGAGCGGTTTTGCATTGGAATGGTATACCCGGCAAGACCACAGAAGGTGGTAGACGTGGGATGATCTAGCCCAGGAATTTGCTTGCCATTTCCAGTTCAATCTTGAAATTATTCCAGATCATTTGTCCTTGACAAAACTTGAAAAGAAGAACAATGAGAGCTTTAGGGAGTATGGCTTCCGTTAAAGAGAGCAGGCAGCGAGGGCCGACCCTCTAATGAAGGAAAGTGAAATGGTGTATTACTTCCTACAGGCCTTAGAGCCTACTTATTTTGGTCACTTGGTATCGGCTGTAGGCAAGTCCTTTAATGAAGTGGCAAAAATGGGAAGCATGGTAGAGGAAGGGCTCAAATCTAACAAAAATCATGAGCTATTCAGCAATCAAAGTGACCACCCATGCCATTCAAAGTGGAACTGGGGGAACAATTGGAAAGAAGAAGAAAGAGAAGGGTAGCAACAATTGACTCAGGAGCTTGGTTCGGACCCAGGGGTTCATCACATTACAACTATCCTCGACCCCACCACCAAACCTACCCCCACACTCCATATAGCCCCACCACAACACTACTACCCACCCTCGGACCCCGTTTTTCTGTCCAACATGCACAATCATATACTCAACCTCCCGCCCACGCACAATGGCGTGCGCCAACCCTATAAAATACTTACCCAGCTCTACAAAATGCCTATCCACCTCCAAGAAACTACCAAAAACCCCTGAGACCAGCTTTCCAGGCCAACCAAGCCTTTAAGAGTGAGAGCATGCAAAAGAAGAAGAAGAGTTTCACTCCATTGGGAGAATCCTATACCAGCTTATTCCACAGGTCAAGACAGTTAGATATGTTAAGGTCGATTGAAGCAAAGTTGCCAAATCCTCCCCCGAGGAATCTTGATTATTCGGTCAGTTACGAATATTGTTCTGGTGCTCCAGGGCACAACACAGAGAAATGTTGGAATTTGAAGAACTTTATCCAAGAGCTCACCGATTCGCATCGAATCGAGGTACAAGCTCCAGAAGCACCCAATATTAACTAGAACCCGCTGCCCACCCATCAAGAAATGAACATGATTGAGATAGCGCACAAAGAAGGGGAGCCCAATAAGCCTTTGCAAACTGCCATGATGATCCGAGCCAATGAGCGAAAGCTGGTTGAAAAACTGACAAGCGAGATGTCAATGCTTAAGATGAGTGGAACAAGCAGTGAGCCTTTTGTTGTAACCAAGAAGGGGCCCCCAGGAGATAGGGCAATGAAACAAGAAAATGCAAAGGTGTGACAAGCAAGCCTGTTATGGTTGTGGAAGGTGATCAGCTACCAATAGTCAATAGCAGAGCTGTCCCTTGGAATTAAGAGCAAGTGACAATGACTTACAAAGGGAAAGATGTTAGAGAAGAAGTCTGCGAAACCCATAGACTGACCCGTTCGGGGAGGTGCTTTCCCCCGAGGAGTTGAGAAAACCTAAAACCTCCAAAGATAACTCAGTATTGGTGAATAAAGCTGTGAGTGAAGAGGAAGACTAGGAGTTTTGAAAAATATATAAGTGCACGACTATTCCATTGTGGAATAATTGAGGAAGATTCCTGCCCAAATCTCACTATTGTCATTGTTAATTCATTCGGACGAGCACCATCGCGCACTTATAAATATCCTGAACAAGGCCCACATTCCTAAAAAAATCTCATTCAATCACTTGGAAAAGATAGCTAACAAGATCTTCGAGGTAAACAGAGTCACATTTTTTGATGATGAATTGCCCGTAGAGAGTACTGAGCACAATCGAGCCCTTTATCTCACGGTGAAGTGTGAAGATTCCGTGGTTACCCGGGTATTGGTCGACAATGGTTCAATTGCGAAAATTTACCTTCTATCCACGCTGAACAAGCTGAAAGTGGATGATAAAAAAATTCACAAGAATAGTATTTGTGTACAAGGGTCGACGGTGGAGGGAAAGATTCGATCGGTGACATAGTACTCGAGCTGACGATCGGCCCAGTTGATTTTACCATGGAATAGCAGGTGTTAGATATGGCTATCTCTTACAATCTGCTATTGGGGCGACCCTGGATCCCTGCCATTAAACCGATCCCCTCTACCTTGCATCAAAAGGCAAAATTTGAGTGGGATAGACAAGAAATAATTGTGCACGGTGAGGACAATCTCTATGCTCATAGTGATGCCATTGTACCATTCATTGAGGCTGAGGATGACAGGGGGCCTTGGTATATCATGTTTATGACACGGTATCGGTAAAAAGAATTCCAGAAGGGGAGTGCGTTCCAGCGCCGAAGGTAGTTTCTACATCAGTCGTGGTGGCTGTTGAAATGTTGAGAAATGGATTTTTCCCAGGGAAAGGTTTGGGCGCGTCGCTTCAAGGTATCGTGCTGCCGGTGTCTCTCCCTAAAAACATAGAAACCTTTGGTTCGGGATTAAAGCCTACAATTGCAGACCTAAAGAGAGCCAGAAGGATGAAACAGAAAGCATGGGTCCTTCCAATGCCTGTGTCGCGTCTCTTCAGATTATTTGTTAGGCTCGGCACCAAGAAGCGCCCGACAACTCCAAGTTCCGGTTCTGTGGACGGTACTAATAAGGAATTGCTTGAAAGGTTTGAGAAGTTGTTTGAAGATGTGAATATGGTAGAAGATGGAGAGGGCTCTAGCAAGGAAGATGTGCAATTTGTTGGGCCCTGTGCAAAGATCAACAATTGGGAAGCTACTCCTCTCCCGACCAGGAAGGAGTTTTGGTAGTTTGCTTTGATTTTCTTTCAATTTATCTATATTATACCAATGTTGTATTTCATATTCTATGTTCCGTCCGTTTGGATGTATAAACCTTGTTATCTTTCAATTTCAATGAAATGCAATTTCCCTTTTCATCATTTCTGATAGTTTTCATTTTCTTTGCTTTTCTTTTCCTTCTTGTATAGTTCTTTTTATGCTGGTTTCAATGACATGACATGCATAAGGAATACTCGGCCCAGTCTTGAAAGCCAATCTAATTCTAAAATAATAATTCAAGAGATAGAATGGGATGATGAATCAGAGTATAATGAGGATGAGGCATTTGAAGAAATTAGTAAAGAATTAAGCCACTTTGAGGAAAAACCCAAGCCAAACTTGAGCGATAGAGAAGCAATCAATCTAGGGGAACTGGATAATATCAGAGAAACTAAAATAAGTGTTCATCTTGAGTTGCAGCTTAGGGAAGAGATAATCAAAGCATTGTTTGAATATAAAGATATTTTTGCATAGTCTTATGACGACATGCCGGGTCTAAGCAATGACTTGGTGATTCACAAATTGCCTACTGACCTGGCATGCCCTCCCGTCAAACAGAAGTTTAGGGAGTTTAAAATTGACATAAGCGTAAAGATCAAAGAGGAAGTCATAAATTAGTTCGAGGCAAAAGTCATCCGCATCACGTAGTATCCCACCTGGTTAGCCAATGTTGTGCACGTGCTAAAGAAGGATGGTAAGACCAGGATCTGTATCGATTATCGTGATCTCAAAAAAGCGAGTCCAAAGGATAACTTCCCACTTCCAAACATCCACATATTGATTCATAAATGTGCAAAACATGAGATTGGCTCTTTTGTGGATTATTATGCAGGCTACCACTAGATCTTAATGGATGAGGAGGATGCGGAGAAGATGGTGTTCATCACACCGTGGGGAATATACTGCTACAGGGTCATGCCTTTTGGTCTGAAAAATACTGGGGCAACTTACATGAGGGCAACGAAAACCATATTCCATAACATGATACACAAGAAGATTGAGGTCTATGTGGATAATGTAATCATAAAGTCCAGGAGGCAATCTGACCATGTCAAAGATCTTAGAAAATTCTTCCAAAGGCTCCACAGGTACAATCTTAAGCTCAATCCTACAAAATGCGCATTCACTGTGCCTTATGGAAAGTTGTTGGGATTCATAGTCAACCGTCGAGGTATTGAGCTGGACCTGTCAAAGATTAAAGCTATCCAGGAATTACCGCCTTCGAGGAACAAGACTGAGGTGATGAGTCTGTTAGGGAGATTGAATTACCAGCAGGTTTACTGCTCATCTCATGACAACTTGTGAGCCAATCGTTAAGTTGTTGAGGATGCCACGGTCAAGTGAATGGAGGAATGTCAGGAGGCATTTGATAAGATAAAAGGGGTACTTGTCGAACCCACATGTATTAGTCCCACCAGAACCAGGGAGGCTGTTGATTCTGTATCTGACGGTCTTGGGCAATTCATTCGGATGTTTGTTAGGTTAGCACGATATCACCGGTAGGAAGGAGGAGGCCATATACTACTATAGCAAGAAGTTCACCTCTTACGAGGTTAAATATACATATCTTGAGAGAACATGTCGTGCCTTAACTTGGGTAGCAGAGAAGTTGAAACATTACTTGTCATCTTATACTACTTACCTCATCTGTCGCTTGGACCAATTGAAGTATATCTTTCAAAGGCCTATGCCTATAGGGAGGCTTGTAAAGTGGAAGATCCTGATCACAGAATTCGACATCGTCTATGTGACTCAGACTGCAATGAAAGCACAAGCATTGGCTGACCATTTGGCCGAGAACCCAGTGAATAAAGAGTATGAACCTCTGAAGATTTACTTCCTAGATGAGGAGGTGATACATATTGATGAAGTGGAACAGGTCGAAAAGCCAGGATGGAAACTTTTCTTTGATGGGGCTGCCAACATGAAAGGCATTGAGAAATCAGCGTCATTTCTATTTCACAAATAATATAGCGGAATATGAGGCATGCATTCTAGGTCTAAGGTTAGTTGCAGACATGGGTGTCCAGGAAGTCTTGGTCTTGGGGGACTCGGACCTCCTGGTACGCCATATATAAGGGGAATGGGAAATACGAGATTTGAAGCTCATACCACACCGACAATGTCTGCATGATCTTTGTCAATGATTTTGATCAGTAGAGTTCAGGCATATTCCAAGAATCCACAACTAGGTTGCTGATGCCTAGGCTACCTTGGCGTCGATGTTACATCATCCAGATAAGGCTTATGTTGACCCGCTGCATATCCAAGTCCATGATCAACATGCTTATTGTAATGTGGTGGAAGAGGAGCTTGATGGTGAACCTTGGTTTCACGATACCAAAAAATACATCATGATGATGGTGTATCCAGTACAAGCCACAGATGATCAAAAGAGAACAATTTGTCGCTTATCAAATGGATTTTTCTTCAGTGGAGGGGTATTGTACAAAAGAACACCATATCTTGGGTTATTGAGATGCATAGATGCTAGATAGGCCCATCATGAATGAGGTACATTCCGGAGTTTGTAGACCGCACATGAGTGGATATGTTTAGGCAAAAAAGATTCTCCGAGAAGGTTATTATTGGCTCACCATGGAGCGAGATTGTATCAGCTTCGTGCACAAATTTCATCAATGTCAGTTGCACGTAGATCTGATTCGTTCCCCACCATCTGAATTACATACAATGTCTACATCATGGCCCTTCGTTGCTTGGGGCATGGATGTCATTGGGCCCATCGAGCCAACAACATCCAACGGGCACATGTTCATTCTGGTGGCCATTGATTATTTCACCAAGTGGGTTGAAGCTAAAACTTTCAAGTCTGTGACCAAGAAAGTCATGGTCAATTTTGTGCATTCAAATATCATTTGCCGGTTCGGGATCCCAAAAGTAATCATCACGGACAATGGTGAAAATCTCAATAGTCATTTGATGAAAGAGGTATGTCAGTAGTTTAAAAATACACTTCGCAATTCCACCCCATACCACCCCAAGGTGAATGGAGAAGTCGAGGTAGCCAACAAGAACATAAAGAAGATACTTAAGAAAATGGAGGTGGGCTCCAGGCAATGGCATGAGAATTTGCCCTTCGCATTGTCGGGTTATCGCACTATTGTTCGTACTTCAATAGGGGCAACTCCTTATTTGTTGGTGTATGGCACAGAAGCAGTGATACCTGCAGGATTGAAATTCCATCCTTTCATATTGTCGCGGAGGCTAAAATTGACGATGACGAGTGGGTCAAAACCTGCCTGGAGCAATTGAGTTTGATTGACGAGAAAAGATTAGCAGCAGTGTGCCATGGCCAGTTGTATCAACAGAGAATGGCAGAGCATATTGAAACGTATCCTCCCTCATCAGGCGGAGGCAAAGGGCAAGTTCTCCCTAAATTGGCAGGAGCCGTTCATCGTGACGAGAGTGTTGTCCAATGGGGCTTTGTATTTAACAGATGTAGAAGGCAAGTGTATAGAAATGGCCATCAATTCTGTTGCACTCAATAGATACTATGTATGATTTTCTTCGGTTAAATTATATTTGTTTGTACTTGGTATGTTTTGGAGACTGGAATGACGAAGGCATTTTGTTCTGGTATCTAAACACTTTATCCTTTGTTACCACTTTGGAGCCTTATTTGTTTTCTTTCATACCCCTCTTTTGGAATTAGTAGCAAAATCAGAAACACAAGCATGAAAGATAAGTAAAGGAGAGATAAAAAAAAGAATAAGAAGAAGAGAAAAAAGGAGAAAAAGGATAAAATAAATAAAAGAGAAGAAAAAGAAAAGAAAAATAATTAACAAAACAACAAAAAGAGAAAAGAAGAAAGAAAATAAAAGAGAGATGAAGAAACATAAAAGAAAAATCACAACAACAAAGTAATTTTTATGACATGAACTACGTTTGACCTGATTCCTATTAAGGATACGTAGGCAGCCTCACGGTTCACTCCCATCAAAATAAAAATCCAAAGGTCCCCAAGCAAAAAACTAGGAGAAGTTGTGGTTGTTGTAAGAAATCTGATTCCGAAAGTTGTATTTTGAACCCATTTGAATTGTTTTGAGCCTTTGATACCCTTTGTTCCTAATCCCATCCAAAAGACCACGTTAAAGTCCAAAAGACCTTACAATCAATCGTCAAAATATGCCAAGTCAAGCAAGCAGAGATGATTCCTGTTAGGGGCAACACTCTGGTCCAAACAAGGAAAATGAAAATGAGAGAGTCTTATTGGTAAAAACCCTCACGGGCACCGTAAGGCAGCAGGAGTTGAGAGAAATGAAAATGAGTAAGTCTTATTAGTAAAAATTCTCACTGGCACCGTATGGTGACGGGAGTTGAGAGAAATGAAAAATGAGAGAGTCTTATTGGTGAAAATCCTCATGGGCACCTTAAGGCGAAAGAGAGTTGAGAAATGAACAAATGAAAGAGGTTTGTTGGTGAAAACCTTTTCAGGGCACCGCAGGATGAACAAGGTCAAGGTTTGGTTGAAGAAATCGAGTTACAAAATTTCGGAGCGACAAAGCATGGCAATTGAGAGTTGATTGGAGGGACAGACTGGGCCGACTAATCCGAAGTGCATGTCATGATCATTGATACCAGTTGTTCCATGTAGATGAGTCTTTTTTTTCCCTTTTAGCAGTCATCCAGTTTTGGATTCTTCTTACTTTTAACCCTCAAAGTCATTGCATTCATTTTCTTTCAGGTTTCCATTTCTCGAAGATGTTCCAAGATCAATTTTGTTTGAGCAAGTAAGAAAGAATTCCAAATCTTAGTACCAGCTCCCAAAAGTGCAAGGCACAGTATGGTCAGAACATACCAATGACAGCATGATGTGAAGTGGGATATAAAGAATCACCAAAAACTTCATCGGTGGAATGATTTAGTAATCTCAGGAGAAATGCAAAGATTCTGATAAAGGGGTCGGGAATATAATATAATGGTTTCGGTACAAAACACTCGGTTCATCCAAGGCTATAGTTTTTGAAAGTCAGTCAGAAAAGCAGGCAGTTCATAGCCAGTTCGGGGAAGTTAGCCACAACAAAGCATGACAGCAAGGAGGCTATTTTCATCAAGAATGCCACAAACTAACCACCGCATTTCAAACTGACTAGATTTTTATTTGATTGAAATAGGGGAAGAAAGTTTCAGTTGTCTCAAGGAAACCCTCCACGGGGGAAAGGCAAGCACCAGACAGGTATGATCGTAAATTTTTCAAGACCCTCCTGGAAAATGGGACCTAGTTAAGTTCGAAATAATCATGAATAGCCAAAAAGGAACATAAGTTATCTTAAAAGTTTGCATGCTTGAGATAGGATTCAATTAAGAGCTTTCAAGACCCTCCTGAATAATGGGACTTAGCTTTAGGATTTTCTAGCGTAAGTTCTGCTGTAGGATAGTTTATCCATAAGGAATTGTCACTCTTAGGATGAAATTTGACTATGGATTGTCAGGACCCTCCTGGATAATGGGGCGTAGCTTTAAGGTCTGCTTAGATAACAAGAAGTAGTAAAAGTTGTACCTTTAGACGATATAGCTTAACGTTAAAATTCTCGTTAGTTAAGAGTTGTCAGGATCCTCCTAGATAATAGGACATAGTTTTAAGGTCTGCCTAGGTAACAAGATGTAGTAAAAGTTTCACCTTTAGACGATATAGCTTAGCGTCAAAATTGTCGTTTCTCTAATGTGTTCAAGATTCTACAGGGGACAATCGGGGTATTTTAAAGCTATATATGTGTTTAGAAACTGCATTTTTATTGGAAAAAGGTCAAGACTTGTGGTATTTCTATGTTTATTATGGGATTCTATGTATTAGTATCAGGAAAGAAAAGGCAACAGATTTATATTCGCATGAAGTTCTTCAGAGTAAAGTATTTTGGAATGGGGTACTTTTGGAAATGAATGTATAAGAATGTATTCAACGGCATATAGGTTAGAGACAATGTGGTTTTGTGCTTGGATATCGTGTGGTAAGTCTGGGTTGAGGAATTGTGGTGTTCCAGTAAGAGGGAATATCAAGTTAAAGATGAATCAGCAGGAAATTTAGATAGATAGAGTAGCTTGATAGTAGACGTAGACCGAATAGGTATGGTAAGGATATGATTAATTCCTTGCATGTGTTTGAGGTAATGAGTTCTTACAGGTATCTTGCAGCAATGCTCTTAGGTTTTGATGGCTTACTTAGCTTAGTTAAGTTAGAAGGGTTCATCCCTAGCAGGTCTGATTTGTGCAAAGGGAACTTGAATAGTTCTTGATAGTTTTTTACCGCGATTAGGGGATGTATATTTCTATGGGAATGTAGAGCATGGGATGTATAGTGATTTTCCTTCTAGATGGGACCAATGAAAAATTCTTGAATAGTGGAGTGCGTAGTGTATGTGGCTCGGAAGGGAGATGAAGTTCTCATGATATCCTAGGATGGTATGGTATATGCGGTATGTCGTGAGGAATGAGATTTTCATGTGTAAGGTTACCGTT
The DNA here is from genome assembly GCA_034376525.1 of Nicotiana benthamiana. Lineage (NCBI taxonomy): Eukaryota > Viridiplantae > Streptophyta > Magnoliopsida > Solanales > Solanaceae > Nicotiana > Nicotiana benthamiana. Next base: position 6,714,882 of record CM067326.1, read on the forward strand.
CAGTTCTGAAAGGAAGTTCATGAAACTCTTAACAACTGGTAGCCTCAGATGATTAAGGAAATGGTATTGCTAATTAGAAGTGATTTGACGAGAGTATATATTTCAGTAAAAGGGCAATGTGATTAAGTTGATGACACTTCGGTAGTATTGTGGCACTTTTTTGTTAGATCGACTGGTGGTATTCGGGTTTGCTTGGTGGCATAGGGAAATTTTAGAATACATTCGTGGAATGATTGGGTACTTGAGGTATAATATGTATTTGGACGGTGGAATTTTGGATCAGGTATGGTGATTTGTGTGCTACATGGAGTTGGAGACCGGAAGTTCTCATATTCAGGCTATGTTGTGGTTGTAGATCGAGTGTATTGGCACTGTTTAGTAACTATCGGGGTTTGAAGACCCAATCAGACCTTTTATTGCTTTGTATATTAGATCTTGGATGTGATATTGGGTTCTGACTGGTTGTTTTCGTGTTGTTTTATTCTGGACTATTGCAATAAGACGACGTTATTGGCTATGCTGGAAAATGCCATAGATTGAGTGGTGATATTCGACGGATTATGTCCTATTGGGGATTTTTATATTTCGACGACCCAACGGATGGCTGGAAAGGATTTGTCTTTCTTATTTGGGCTCTTGTGATGAGTGTCAGTGCTAAGGCTCTTCATATTGATTCAGTTCCGGCAATGAGGGATTTTTCGGATGTGTTTCTTGTGGCCGAGAATGTCGTCGGGCAAGGTTGTTGATTTCAGTATTGATTTGGTGCCTGGCAACATATCGTATGGCACCGAAAGAGTTATAGAGATGGAAGGAGCAGCTTCAGGTATCCTTGATAAGGAGTTCGTTGGCAGGCCAATATGGGTGAGTGTTCTACCTTGAGTCGGCTTGGTTAGCTCTAAATGGCATTGTTGAGGGAGGTATTTATTCGACCGTTGTTGAGATTATCAGTGATTTGAGGAGATCCATGAGTTACCTTTCTATGTTGTGAGGTTTTATGATTTATTGGTTATAGGCACATATGGTGCAGTTCATTTGGGGTCTCTTAGTGGAACTCAAGCGAGAAGAGTAATTGGGCGTTCCTCAGTGAATGGCGTACCATTTATGTCCTATCGGGTTGCGTGGCATATGTTAATTGTTTCACGGTTGGTGTAATGATTTTCTTTGGTTCCAAACATCAAATTGTGTGTGGTTGTCACTTTCGAGCATAGTGACTTGAGGTGTTTAATATGGAGTAGTGTTTGATGGGATCGTACATTGCAATGAAGCTAGGTGGAGATATGACCTTGCGGGCTAGGTACGTGTGTTCTATTCTATAATGAGAGACGGGCTCAACCTTGTGTTGTGATGGTGCTTGTGATCTTGAGGTACAACTATTTCATTTAAGTCATTTTTCATGATTTGAGTATGTTCGGACTGTTGTTTATTGGTGCGCGTATTGCGCAAGTTGTGGCTTAGGCATGTATTGATGTGTCATGTCACCAGAGTAGTGTGTTGAATTAGAGGAGATTGGTGGGATCATTGATGAATATGAACAGATTCGATTTCAGCATGTTGGAAGGATAATATCGAGCTTCGGCTCAAAAATCTGTTATGGTATTAGCCAAAAAGGAAGTGGCTTCATTAATGGTTGATCTGAGAAATGGTGATGGCTTAATATGTGCTTTAGTTATCAATTGTGGTATATATAAAAGTGTTGGAATGAAACTTTAGTTGATAAGAGGTTTTCTGCCGGTATTCAGGCATTGTGTGCAACTGCTGTGAATGGAAGTTATCGCTACGAGTGTTTGAGTTATGTGGTATATCATGGGATTGCTCTCGAGGTTGAAGGCATGGGTTATTACAGCTAGTTGTCTATTCATAGGTGTAAGGTTTTCATCGTATTGATGGTTTCAGAAGTGAAAATGTGGTTCTATGGCTTATAGGCCAGACTGGAATGTGCAATTTCAGTTGCAGTGTGTTATCGGATCTATATGAGATAGGGTGAAGTGGGATCACCCCCAGTTATATGCATGATAAGGTTATTCAGTGATTGATTGGTTTCTAGAACAATCCTGGGTATGTTCGAGGATGAACGTTTATTCAAGTTGGAGAGGATGTGACGATCTGGCCAACCGTCCATGAGTTATCGCTCTGTTTCCCCCTATTTCTGCTTCTTTATGCTTCGTTATTCATGTTTCATGTGATCAAGTTGATTGGTTTGCATTCGGAGAGGATTTGGTAAGAAATGAGACACTTAGTCTCTTTTAAGAAGGTTTAATTTTTAAAAGTCAATCGGATGTTGACTTATGTGTTAGAGGACTCGGATGTGAGTTCTAATGGTTAGTTTAGCTTTGGGAGGTGATTTATGACTTAGGAGCATGATCGAAATGCATTTTGGAGGTCCGGAGTAGAATTAGGCTTGAATTAGCGAAGTTGATATTTTGGCGATTTCCGGTTAGTATGTGAAATTTTGAGCCGAGGGTCAAAATGGAATTCCGAGAGTTGCAGCAGCTTTGTTGTGTCATTTGGGATGTATGTGCAAAATTTCAGGTTATTCAGATGTGGTTTGGATGTGTTTTTTATCGAAAGCGTGTTTCGACGGTTTTTAGAAAACTTAGGCTTGAATTCTATGTAAATTGGGGGATTTGATGTTATTTGATGTGTTTTGATGATTGGAAAAAGTTTGAATAATGTATTAGGATGTGTGATGCCCTTGGTTGAGGTCCCGAGGGCCTCGGGTGAGTTTCGGGTGGTCAATCGGACCATTTTAGGAGATAAGAAAATTGCAGAAAAATCAGTCCAACAATTGCAGGTATTTTGGCCTTCGCGTTCGCGAAGGCTGAGTTTTGTGAGCTATACGTTCATGAGTGTCCATGCCGCATTCTTAAAGTCTTGTGAGGGGACTTCATCGTGTTCACGAGTTATTTATGTGATCACAAAGGAGAACTTGGGGTTGATGGTCAGTTATTCATCGCGTTCGCCTGTAAGCGAATGCATTCGCGAAGGTCAAGGCTATGGAAGCGTTGCGTTCGCGACTGGTATGTCACGTTTGCGCAAGGTAAAAGTTGGTCAGCATAATTATTGTGCTACGCGTTCGTGAGAGATTAACCGCGTTCGCAAAGAAGGAAAGTCAAGCATGTGCATAATATTTTTAATTCGTCTTGTCCGCAGTTTTGGGTCTATTTTCACCCATGGCTGCTCGTTTTTGGAGATTTTTGAATGAGATAAGCGAGGGGTTCAAGGGGAAATGGCTTGAGGTAAGAATTCTGGTCTTGAAACTCGATTATATTGTGAAATCCACCAAGAAATTCATGGATACTAAGCATGAAATTGAAGAGCTAGGGCTTGAACTATTGAACTTTTGAATTGGGATTAGACGGGCCATTTAAGGTTGGATTTTATAGCTTTTGGTATGTATGAACTCATGGGAGGATAAGGAACCCGTTGATGTAAAAATTTTTGAGTTTTGAGAAGTCGGCTTGAGGCTCGGGTTTTGGTAATTTCGGGAATTATGCTCGATATTGATTGTTTTCGCTTGGGCTTTATTCTCTTAGCATGTTGTGATGTATTCGTTCTTATTTTGGATAGATTCGATGCGCGTGGAGGCCAAATGGAGGGACAAAAGTGTCGCGAGCTAGAGATTTTGCCTGTTCGAGGTGAGTAATGATTGTAAATGATATTTTGAGGGTTTGAAATCCCGGATTTGCATATTGTAGTGCTATATTAAGGTGAGATACGCGCTTGATGATGAGCGTGGGGTCGTTACTATTGGGGATTGTGACTTGATCGGTCCCAATTGATGATTTTACCGCGTATTTGACAGAAACTTATTTGTTATCATCATGATTTGGGTTGATTTCCATATTTAGGCTCCGTGCCAACTATTTGAACCCTTCGGGGATTATTATCATTGTTTTCTCACTGTTTTGACTTATTACTTGAACTCAGTCATGTTGTTTTTCAACTGTTGTATAACTCAGCCACTTTTACTCAGTTGTGAGACTTAAATGATATTTTGTTAATGATGTTTTGGGCTGAGAACTACTGTTTTGCTGATGTCCGAGGGGCTTGTGATAATTTTCTGACTGAGTGTGGCCGAGGGCAGATGTGAGGATACACTGTGTGATATGAGGCTGAGGCCTAAGATACATTTATATGTCGCGAGATGACTTGAGTGATGTGAGGTCGAGTGCCGAGAGTTAATGCCACGAGGTGGCTTGATATAGCACTTGGGCCGTAAGGGACCCTCCGGAGTTTGCACACCCACAATGAGTGCGGGTACTCATTGTTTTGAGAGTGAGCCTGAGGGGCTGATATTGTTTTGATAGTGAGCCCGAGGGGCTAATATTACTCTGAGAGTGAGCCTGAGGGGCTGATATTGTTCTAAGAGTGAGCCCGAGGGGCTGATACTATTATGAGAGCGAGCCCGAGTGGTTGATAATATTCTGAGAGTAAGTCTGAGGGGCTGATAGTGTTATGAGATATTGCCCGAGCGGCGAACCTTTATGTGTTGATCTTTCATATATACTTGTATTTTACCTGTTATACTGTGGTATTTGAGCCCGAAGGGTCGGATTTTTTGTGCTTATCGGCACTAATTGTTTTGCATTCATTTGTGTAACTGTTTAAAAAGTCATTTTCAAAAGAGGTTTAAACTGAGCTAAGATATTTCTAAAGATTTTATAGCTTCACTGCTTTTCTCAAAGGGTTTTACACTACTTCTATACAGTATGTTGGTTTGCATTACGTGATTTCTTGCCGCTCAGTTGTTATTTACCTTTATTACTCACTGAATTGGAGTACTTACTTTACTCCCTGCACCCGGTATGCAGATAGAGGTATTCATACACCAGGTAGCGGGTTTTGGTCGATCGGAGGCAGAGTTATTGGAGTTTAGCGAGGTGATTGCTAGTGTTCGCAGCACCACTTTTCTCTCTTTTGTTCATCATTATGGTTTTATGTATTTCAAAACTTGTAGTTGAATTTACACTTCAATAGATGCTCGTGACTTGTGACAATCTGGTTTGGGTTGTTTTTGGTTATACTTCCATTGTTATGGTACTATCTGTTGTTTAGAAATTATTAAATCGTGTTTTAGCTTGCTTTATTGTTGTTTAGTTATTTGACTTCGAATTGGGGATGTGTCGGCTGACCTTGTCTTCACGAGAGATGCTATCTCAATCAGGTATGGGTTTAGGGTCATGAAAAAGGTTGAGCTAAATTGATTATGACTTACTTTTCTTGAGGAGTTTCTCTAAAATTTTGAGTTAATACATGATATTATTTATAAAGTGCATCCGCACTTGTAGGGACAAGAGGGAAGGATATCATAACGTGTTTCTAAATTTGTTTTTTGAAGTATCATATGATTTCATAAAATAAAAAAATCTTATTTTCAAAACTTGTTTCAAGATAACACTTAAGGAAAACGCTATAAGTTTTATTAAAACTTACGTGTTAGATAAAACTATAAACTGTTTTACTGCTAAAGAGATATTTCATGAAAAAGTATGTGTTTTGAAATAGATCCTTTCTACTAGCCTATGAATCTATTTATATTCAAATATTTTTGGGAATTACTAATAGAGACCACCAAAATTGGTTCGAATGAGTTCATTACTATGGAACTATACATATTAGTGCAGGGACACCTTCTAAGATTAAGTCAAGGTTTGTGGGATAAAATCCCCAATTGAGAGGACAAATGATCATTACTTAAAGTAATGAGGTTAAGTTGACTTGTACGGCACTACGGGAAACCGCTCAGACAAATAGGGTCAAATGCTTGTTGTTAGGTTGATCACCGTTTATTATGTCCGTGTCGATATAGTACTCCTGGGGAAAGGAGCCGAAAATGGTTTCAATAACTTAATGAGATTGAAATGGTTTTGTATGATTTTTATTAAAAAATTTGGATTGATATAAACGTTCTAAGAATTTATATCATGGTTTATATTCCACTTGTTTTTTAATTTGAAATGATAAAGAGCTTGAGTTTATATAATTGTTTATCACTTTATCTCAAATATCGATTTCATAGTTTTTATAAAATCTTGTCCCAAAAACTTGAGTGAGAGAGTCTATGACACTTATTGAATACCGTGGTAGTGTACTCAACCCTCAGGGGCTCCTATTCAAGGTTCCGCTTACTTTACGTATTTCAGATTGGGGGTATGATGCGTGGCATGCAGAAATTACTAGGATGACTCTCTTTCAAAGTATATTGTGAGGCACCACTCATATTTCGGGGTAGCTATCATGTTGTCCTTTTATTTTATGTTAGACGGGCATTGACCCAAATATTGAGTTCTATTCTTGGTATAGAGACCCCGTAGATAGTTTTGATGAGTTGTAGTAATGGGTTGGTACACGACATATATAATATTTGTTGTATTTGGTCTCATTATTATATGAAAGGCGTCGTGTGTGTTTTGAATTGGAAAAATGTCTTATCATTTAACTTGGAAATATCTATAATTTTCAAAGAGTTTCGACAGTTAAATTATTTTTTAGGCATATAATTTAGGTGTATCATTTGGTTTGATTCGCTCGAATCAAATAATATATCTGATGCCGATCATATGATTTTGGATCGTGACAATTTTTCAAACTAAAGGAAAATCATAGTTGCAAATAACAAGTACAAAAATAAAATCTTAATCTTTTGGTCATTACAAATGGGTGAAGAAGAAGACTGATGAAGTTCCTACCGAAAAAGACTTGAGCAATCGATTGCATAATATTGCTATAGAATGAAGAAGATGAGAGACAAATGAAAGAGCGTGCCGCGTGCGTGATATGTGGGACAAAAGGCGTCTCATTGGGTGAAAGATATTTAATTTTTAAAGGGTTATTTGGTCGGATCATTTCAGAATTAGTTATCCCAATATTAGTTATTCCATCTTTTTATGGAAATACAAATGAGTACTATAATTCCGAGATTAATTATATTATTATTTTCTCCCAACTAAATATGAAATGAATTCTTCTTAAATTTAATCTCGAATTAATTATTCCTTATATCTCGTAACAAGTCATAAGTGTTCTATTTTTTGTTATTTGTAATATGGTCCTTAACTATTGTCAATTAAGATAAGTTAATATTCTCACTCATATCAACTAAGAAAATATGGAAAAAATTAATCCAAAAAAGAAAATAGTCACGTGGCAACAAAATTCAAGTATCTGTTTTCGCGCCCATTTCATACTAGTGTGGTTTTTCATTTCCCGACGACGCTACAGTGTCGAGTGCGACCGAAGTACCTAACGAGAAGAGGATGGCAGTCATTTCCAAAAACCCAAACAACACAAGTAGTTCCTCCTCCATCGACGACCCTCTATTGCCTTGGCTCTGGTAAATTTTTCTCCGAAATATGCATTTGCAACTCACATCACATGTTCAAATTATTTATTATATGCCCTAATTTGTAGGTCAATTGAGAAATTGTTGAATGAGCGAACTTTAACTGACTCGAACGATGGTAGGGACCTGCACGAGCTTTGCTCAAACTGCATCAGTACTTTCAAGTACAACCCTCGGTACCAAAACGACGTCAGATTCCTCAAGATTTGGTTTCTATATGTAATAAATCATCATCCCCTTTTTGTTCTTCCTGTTTGATAACTACAAGTTTATTAGTACTATATATAAATGATTAGAAATGTCTGGGAAGAGGTGGATTTGGGAATTTAAGTTAATAGGTGAAGGAATTTAAACATAGGAACTCATTCAACAACTTATTTATAAGCCAAAAAAACAAAAAATCATTTTGCCCCATTTACATAGTATAATTTTCCATTAAGGGGATTCAATTGAACCCCCTTGGCTCCGCTCCTTAATAGGTGCAAGGTATACACTACTTTGTTATAATGGATGCACTTAGTATAAACGTGCACACACACATGGAGGCGGATCCATGATTTAAAGTTTATTTTGGGTTCCTATGGTGACCTCAAGTTAATATACAACATTGATCGGTTCACAGTCAAGTATTTATAGATATTTAGTAGACTTCTCAATACATATATAGGGTCTCGACAAAAGCTAGTAGGTTCACGTGAACCCATAGTTTACAAGTTAGATCCGCCTATGCTAAAAAGGTTGATCTACTCCAGTGTGTGGGCGTTATTGCATTATCTGATATATCGGTTGTTTGTATTTCAGATGGATAGCAGTTTGGACCACGAAAGTGTATATAGAGAAATTGAGCAGAATAAGATTTGCTTGTTCAATTCTATGCTCTACGAGGCATATGCGTTGTTCCTAGAGGCAAAAGGGATGTTAACAGATGCATTTCACATTTACCATTTGGGGATTTCAAGGTTGCTCTCTTCTCAGAGGACATTGCTATTTTATAGGCTCATAGTTCTTTAAGCACATGCTTCCAGTTGTATTTTATGACATTATGTTCATGAACTTAGGACTATGTTTTCAGGAATGCGGAGCCACTTGGTAGGTTGAAGAAGGCACAAGTGTTGTTTCTCGAGAGAATGTCTGAGAAAGTAACAGCTGGTTCATTACAGAAGGTATTTTCTGTTCTGCTTTGATAATCTGTACTAACTGGGGCAAGAATAGCGATGTTATTAGCATAGCGTCAGGTCTTTGGAAGTAGCAATGCTGGATTCAATAATTAAACTTTGACTAGCAGGGAACTGCTGAACTTTAATCAGATGAAATGTTATATATGTGGATAAAACAGAAAAGGGTAAATTGTCTACACATTCTGTCATCCATGTTGACCTACAAATGAATAGAGGATATTTTCTAGCTTCATGCTTGGACTTCATTGTTGTGCAGATTAAGGGCCAAATCTCTGACATCTACTTGCTGATCAGCATTTTTCTGCTTTTAAATTTCTTGTTCAATCCATACTGCACATATGGAACTTAGGCAGTGATGCGAATCTCGTATTTTTCTTTCTGCTAAAAATGATGAAAAATCTGAATATTTCTGGCAAGTAAATCTGCCTGGCCGTGGCGTGTTCCATTTACTTGATAGCTAATATGATAGATCAAATGATCTATGAATGTGATACAAGTAACATGTCATAGGTTTGAGCTAGAATAACATAGGGGATAACTTTCTTTGTTGACCTGTGACCTGTCAATATCATGTAATCTCAATAAAGTGCATCGGCACTAAGCATCTGATTAAGAAGGCAGCTTCTGGACCATTTGATAAATTGAAAACTCAGGTTTATGATTGTGTGATTTAGACACACTAAAGTTATTTTCAAAGAATTTAGATATAAAGTCATCTTGTTGGAATGTTACTGGTAAAGATTAGTTGACTTATTTTTTCAGAATAAATTTGATAGTTAAAGTCTGTTTATTATTAACCATGTAATGTGCTTTCTGATTATTTTATGTATGTGCTTACTTTCTAATCTGCAATGTTAACATATGTTAGAATAAAATCATCATTAGAGAGGCAACAAGTGCTGGAAAAGCATGTCAAGCATGTCGAGTTCTGAGGCGAGGAACATTTAGCATGCATTTTGTGATTGTCGCTCTCTTAAATGATAAGTTTATTTGACTAAGCATTTGTATACATGCTATCAGACAACCTATTACAGTCATACTGCACATCCTAATTTTAGTGCCAGAGCGTATTATTAGTCGTGTTTAGTAATTTTTTTTTACCAAAAATTAAACCCTCTTTAGGCCTTTTAAGGTTGTAATATCCAATATAAGCTGTCTTGAAACCGTCAAATTGAATATTAAGTGGTAAGCTTGTAGAATAGTCACTATGCTTCATTCCTCAGGTAAGTCTTCATGTTCATTTGTCCAGTTTGTTGATTCTATTATCCTGCATAACTAATTTCCATCTTGCCTCTAGGCTACTTTGTTGCTTATGTCACTCTTACTTTAAAACAGTGAAAATCTGGATCTATCATACATTCTATGATCCCTTCCAATTTCTCTTGTTTTTGAATACTTATGGAGCTAGTGTTTGTGTTGTCTGTCATGTTCTTTCTTACTTTTTTATCCACGTTTTTAGCTGTTAGTGAGGATTATATTATTGATTTCCTTTCACACCATCATGTAGATGGACATTGTGTCAGAGAGTGGTGGAGCTTGTATCAATCCATGGTTGGTCTCGACAATTAAAAATCTGTTGCAGAAGAAGAATTCTGAGATATTAAAATATGATGTGAGATAGACCAGAAGCATTTTATGAAACTAGTTTTACATGTTAGCAGCAATTCATGACGCTACACGTGTACTTTCATCAGGGATACCACCCAAGCAAAAAGGCTTATCCAGGAAAGGTGTCATTGTCAACTTTGCAGAAATCTGCCAGGAATAAAACTATTGACATAGGTAACTTTTTGCCTTTTTGTCTATAATAGCTGCAGAGTATTGGATCTTCATTGACCATTGAATAGATTCAGATCAAGGTAAAGTTGACACTCAACTTGGATTCGCCTTGTGGTGAGGCAGCTGCTAAATTTCCTGAAGTGACCATGGGAACTAATGTCTGATGGGACAAATACCTAGATACGTGGGGCGGTCATCCCATGCATACAGTAGTGTTTATGCCTTGGTTTGTCTTCTCCATACGCCCTTATAGCAGCTTTGTTTTCTTTAAATTCTCCAGGATATTTCAAACTTTCAAACAAACGCCACCTAAATCAGACAAATCATAACTTTGTACTGGATGTGCTGAACATTTCTCCATATTTTCTTCTTTTGTTTCTTCTTTCACAAATTTTGGTGTGAGTAAGGGTATGATCTTTATTTTGGTGTGAATCATGATTATACAGGTGGATACAGCTATCAGATCAAGGGCTGTGCAGGTAAGGGAGGATTTGCTCAGGTATTCAAAGCGTGTCTCGATGGTAATCCGGATGAGGTTGTTGCACTTAAGGTGAAATAGTAGTTTATCCTTCCTTCCCTTCATGATAAAACCTGACACTGGAAGTCTGCTCACTGTCTTTTTCATGTTATTGATATATGCAGATTCAAAAGCCAGCTTTCCCTTGGGAATTCTATGTTTACCGTCAACTGGACGTGCGGATTCCAGAAAGAGAAGTATGCAATATGGAGATTAAGTCATTAGACTATTTGTTGAACTTTATAAAGTCATAAAACTATGTTTGACATATTAAAGTAACTAAACTTTTTCTACTCTTACAGTAAAGGCACAAAACTATTTTTTGTCTGATTACCAACTTTAACAGTAAAGTCACTGAACTTCACTGATTATCAGCAAAACCTTACCATCAAAGTAACTTTACTGTTATGGTGGATTAAGTTCAGTTGCCTTAATGTGACAACAGATAGATTTTGACTTTACTGTTATGGTGGGTAGATAGTTTTGTGACTTTGCTGTTATATTGGTTAAATGTTCAATTACTCAAATGTGACAAAAGTGGTTTTATGACTTCGGGATTTTAATGATTAAAATTCAGTGATCAGATGTGAATTTAACCACTACATATTGGTGTTTAACTCAAGGGGAAATTCTACAGAGCCGTGGTTAGACCTGCGATGTTGTATGGGGCAGAGTGCTGGCCCGTGAAGAACTCCCATGTTCAGAGAATGAAGGTTGCTGAGATGAGGATGCTTAGGTGGATGTGTGGGCACACCAGACTAGATAAGATTAAGAATGAAGTTATTCGACAGAAGGTAGAGGTGGCCCCGGTGGACGAGAAGATGCGGGAAGCGAGGCTGAGGTGGTTCGGGCATGTACGGAGGAGGGGTCCCGATGCCCCGGTGAGGAGCTGCGAGCGGCTGGAGATTGTTGGTGGTCGGCGGGGTAGAGGGAGGCCTAGGAAGCATTGGGAAGAGGTGATTAGGCAGGACATGACTAGTATGCAGGTTACCGAGGACTTGACCCTTGATAGGGGAGTCTGGAGGTCTAGAATCAGGGTTGCAGGCTAGGGGCTCTTAGAGTCCTTCGTTCGCCCCACCCGGGGTTGGGTGTGGGATAGTAGGGTTACCCGTAGATGACTAGTGTTTTAGCGTAGGTCCCCTCTTGGTTGGTAATATGATAGTTGTCGCTTGTTATTGTCGCATGCGACGGTATTTATGTTTCTTATGTTTACATAATCATTTACGTTATTTCTGCAGGATTACTTATGCTTTGTTTTGTTATTGTGTTTTGGCTTGTCTTGGTTCCTAACTTTATCTTTGTTTTCCAATGCAGCTCTTCATTCTGTCCTATGCGCCGAGGGTCGCTTGGAAGCAGCCTCTCTGCCCTTTTGGGTAGGGGTAAGGCTGTCTACATATTACCTTCCCCAGACCCCACCTGGTGGGAGTATACTGGGTAGTTGTTGTTGTTGTTGTTGTTGTTGTATATTGGTGTTTGCTGGCTTAGAAAATGGTGCTGATTTATTTCATTCTTATTCACCAGAGATTGAGCTTTGGCTATGCCCACAGGTTACATCTTTATTCTGACTACAGCATACTCGTCTCTGACTTCCTAGCTAATGGCACACTTCAGGTTGGTGCCTGTTGATCTTTCAACTGCTATTTCTTTGTTCCCAAAATTTGAATGATATGATGAATGTTTATGCTTTCTAGCAACTTGAGTAACTTGCAGGATGCAATTAACTCCAATGCTGTGATTGGTGGGTCCATGGAGGAAGTATTGTGTATTTATTACACCATTGAGATGCTCTGCATTTTAGAAACTTCGCATCATGCTCAAATTATTCATGGCGACTTCAAACCCGATAATCTTCTGATTCGTTATGCGAGGTATTTAAAGCCTTTATGTCACTTAATACAAACTTGAAATGCATATACTCCTAAGCAGAATCTTACATGTTCATCAAAAGGGAACAGTTAGCAAGAGAGTTTCTGCATTGTACAACTTCTACGGTTTTGTCTCTCTTTTTGGTTCTCGTTAGCTTTTTAAAAAGGTTATTGGCAAAGACTAGTACTTTTTGAATTTCATTTAGGCACGACCACTTGAGGTTGCAGAACTGTACTTGTAGGTTGCTTTAAAATTTATCTATATTTTAGCCTTATTTCTCTTTGTTTCATGTTACGAAAATTATAAGGAGTTGTTGCTATGCAGTCAAAGCTATTAATTCGACAAATGCTTTCTTCCAAAAATTAAATAACAACAGGTTAAAGCTTTGTCTTGAACATTATTCCCCCTATGCTGATTAAGGCCGACTTAATTGGACCTACACAGTAATCAAGAATAAATATTTGAAGTTAAAAATTTACTTTTGTAGAAAATGTATATAATATTTCTGAAAAAGTTTTAGAAGGTAAGACATCATTAAGTTTGAAACGGTGTAGTACTTTTACGTATTAATTTATACGACTCTATTTTCATTTTAGGACATTTTGAATAATATCTCAGTAATATTATTTTACCTCTTCAGGTAGGGGGTAAGGTCTGTGTACAAATTACCCTCCTCAGACATCACTTGTGGGATTATACTAGGTATGATGATGATGATGATTATGACAGAGTTCAGAAACTTAAATTTATTTAACTATTCAAACTTGAATTTTGATATGATGTATGTTTTATAAAACTAACAATTTCAACAATTATTGTAATGTTTTCTAACTAGAAATTAAAAAGAAAAAGTCAAATTAACACTTAAAACTCCATATTTAGTTAAACAATATCGCATATCATGGGCCAAAAGGTGTATTTGTTCATATTAGTTCCAGTTATTGGACAAGGACTAGGGGTGTCAATGCTCCGGTTCGGCCGGTTCTTTTGTTAATTTTGTACCATACCAATTTTTCGGTTATTCATTATGTATGACCAAAATTGGACTTTTTTGAAACTGTCCCAATTATATCGATTTCTCTTCGATATCGGTACGGTTCGGTTAATTTTCAGTATTTTTTTTAAAATATCATGTAAAAATCACTAGTAGAAGTAGAATGCAATAATATACATACTTTTATAGGACTTAGCAAAACTCTCTAGACATTTTTAAATTTTAAAGGGTGATGAATTAAGAAAATATGAAAGATGGTTGGAGTATAGATACATCAACTACTCTATAATAGCGTAAAAGAAACTAATCAAATTAATGTAAAGAAAATATAAATCACACAAGTGGAAAGATATTAACAAAACTGGGATTGAGACTCAAGAATAAAGTCTATAGAAGATTAAATATTCAAAAAGATAAATTTAGATCATATGAAAGGAAATATAATCAATATATTGTAGTTTGCTACTCATTCGCTATAATGCCTTGTGTCTTGCTAGTGAATATGCTGGAAATAATTTATCTCCGATGGGAGTAGCATAATAGGTTTGAGAATTATGATTTTGCGTTTATTACTTGTTGGCTTGTAATTGTTTTCATAATTCCAAAACCCAAGAAAATTTAATGTTTTATTATTTTTAAACTTAATATATAAATATCTTTCACATATAAATTTATATTGGTACGGATGTAGATTTATATAAAAACCTACGGTTTGATTAAAAGAAACCTAAAAATTGGTTATGTACGGTACAATTCGGTCGGCTTATTCGGTTTTTAAGTATCCATTGACACCCCTAACAAGGACTATATATTTATTGAAACAAGTTTGTTTTTGAGCTGTACCAAACTATTTTGCTTCTCCTCCAAAGATGCTGTCGCACTTGTGTCAGATTCTCTATAATGTTTTGAGAATCCTACATGGTGGCTTTTTTTGGAGAATTTGCGCAACATAGGTATCAAAAAGGAAAGCATGTAAATTGTATTGTGGTGGGGGGAATATTCTTGCATCTTAAAGTTAAAGGGGATTTTTTTTTGACATATATCAATGAGCTCCCTGGAAACTTTCTGAGGACCTCGGATGAAAATTTCATCTGACCCAATTTAGGTCCTAATTTGACTAAGAATGAATTTTAAAGTGTGATTGGGATTTATTATACTAAAATAGTGCAGAATTTATTGATCATTTATGCATTCCACTTCCAATTATTTTGGATTAAGGCATAGTAGCACTTTGTTAAATATGGAAATATATACTTTCTGTTTTACGAAATTGGACCCAATTTTAGGACCAAAAAATAAATGTGAACTGTTAGATTGTGAAAAAGAGTAATTTACGGGTATTTGCTGTTGTAACTTTTCAGGGACGATCTGACCGATGATGTAGAAACTTTTCGTCAGCGTACTGGTCAATGGAGGGATCAGGTAATTTCTTGGCCTTGTGTGTTAGTAAATGTTTATGAACATTAGCAAACTATCACGGGTTTTATCTTCCAGGGAGTTTGCCTTGTCGACTGGGGAAGGGGCATAGACCTGAGCCTCTTCCCCGAGCAGACAGAGTTTATAGGAGACAGTAGAACTTCTGGCTTCCGCTGCATTGAAATGCAAGAAAACAAGGCATGGAAGTTTCAGGTAAGAGGCTTCCAAAGTTTAACAACTTAATAGTTCAGATAATTAGACTGGTGTCGAGTGGAAACTAAATTTTGGCATCTAATGGATACCAGGTGGATGCATATGGCCTCTGCGTTATTGTACACATGATGCTTTTCACTTCATATATGGAAATTGAGAAAAGACCTTCTCCCGGTGGTGGCTATAGTTATCAGCCCAAGTCGCCTTTTAAGCGGTATGTCTTTGCTCCTCGTCTTATTTGCTGGCATATTTTGTTTCCACATTCTCTTTAAGATGCAAATGATCTTATTAACACTTGCATCTTTTTTAAGTTTGAATCTTTCCAATGGTTTAGCATATAGTATCAAGTCGTTATGGTCTGCACCAAACGGCAGAGCTCCAGTTGTTTTATTATTGGTATGTGATATGTTCCTTAATCTCCATTCTGCTTGGTTATCTTTCAGGTACTGGAAAGTTGAACTCTGGAAGAACCTATTCACCAAGTTACTAAACATAGACCGCGCTGAAGATCACAAGAAAATGTTGAATAGCCTGAGGGTGTCATTCCAGGATTATATGTGCTCAAATCCTCAGCTGATCAAAAAGCTTAGGCAGTTGCTGTTAAAGCAGAAAGCTTCCTTATGTTCGTCATAGGGACGGTGTGTAGAAGAATGAGTCCGAAAGCAGTTCAATGTATCAAATCCTCTTTGTTGTACGAAACTGTATACATTCATGTTCATATATCAAGGAAGTATGGGAATTGCCCTATATAGCATAATGACATGCATGTATCTGTAGAACTGTAGGGACTGCTGCTTTTTTCTTCACTCTTTGGTGTCCTTTCCTAAATTATTTGTCAGGAAATATAGGCTTGTATGTGTAATTCGTATCCAAAAACAGCATATAGTCGGTGTTCTGAACATTTGAATTCCTTTGCCACTTGCACTTCTCCCAAATATTTGAGAGGGAAACAACTTATACAGATCAAGTATTGTAACTATATTCGTCGCAATGTCAAATTATGTGACATTTGTTATTATGTTTTTTACTTCGTTGTTGTATCACGACTATGGAGTAGTATTCTTTATCAAATACCAATTCATACTTGTGGGACAACTCACTGAAGTACTTTCTCCAATTCAAGTTATAAAGTTCTCTTTTGGGGATGTATATGGTATCAAATTGATCTTTTAACTAGTACTAGTATGCTAGTATCTTCTTTCACTATCATTAATATAATATATAAATCTAATCACTAGTAGCATTTTAAATTGTGTCTAGAAGAGCGTTGCGTAATTAGTAAAGTTGTTGTCATGTGATTAGGTGATTTTGGGTTCGAGCTACAGAAATAGCCTTTTGGAAAAATGCAGGGTTAGATTGCGTACAATAGACCCTTGTGGTCCGACTCTTCCCTGGAATCCGCACATAACTGGGCTTTAGTGCACCGGGCTGCCTTTGTCTAGTTAGATATGGTTATATAAAATAGGAAAATAATAGAAGCATGTGGTAAAACATATAAGAATTGTGGATGCCCACTACTCCCATTAATTTCACTCCCATTACTCATCATTGTTATGATCGTAATTTACACACCTCCATAAGTAAAAATTGTGTGGGGTAGCCACTTTTTAAAGTGGTATTCACTTTTTGTCCAGCATTTTCAATGCTTAGCAATAATAGCCACTAGTCTATTAAAATTAATATGAAAAGAAAGTATAACCCTTTCTTCTATTTCTTTCATGTTAAGTTGAAGAACTGTGCCGCCGTAGTTTATTGTTTTCAGAAGAAATGCAATACAAATAACAAAACTTGCATTTTCTTTTTCCAGAAGAGTGAACCCACATCAAAATACTCAGTCAGAACTACAAACATATTTGAGAAGTTTTATTTTGTGTCTCATACAACTGAACTAGTTGTGAACTAGTTGTATGAGATTCCTTTTTGTCTCACAAATTTGTGGACCCCAATCTTACACTTATGGTTCCACAAATTGTGAGACAAAAGGAGCCTCATACAACTAGTGTCAGTTATATAAGATACAAAATAAAATTTTCTAGCATATTTGTAAACTACTATTCTCCACATCAATATATGTTCACGAAAAAAACAAATCGAAATTAAACATAAACAGAAAAGGAAAACCTTTTGTAGTCCAATTCAGCTAGCGAACGAATTGGAGATAATCACCATAAACATAACCAACACCCTGAACTTAGAATTACAAGTTTAAAAATTAAGGACACTTGGTCCTTAACTTAGACTAACAAGCTTAAAAGTTAAGAAAAATACATGAATTTGCAGTTACAAGTTCAAAAGTTAAGGACAATAGATCCTGAAGTCCTGAACTTAGACTAACAAGCTCAAAGTTATGGACAATAAGTCCTGAACTTAGGCTAAGAAGCCCAAAAGTTAAGGACAATAGGTCATGAAATTAGGCTAAGAAGATCATAAGTTAAGGACAATAGGTCATGAACTTAGACTAACAAGCACAAAAGTTAAGGACAATAGGTCATGGACTTAGACTAACAAGCACAAAAATTAAGGACAATAGGTTATGGACTTAAACTAACAAGTGCAAAAGTTATGGACACTTGGTCCTGAACTTATAGTTACAAGTTCAAAAGTTAAGGACAATAGGTGCTGAATTTAGGCTAAGAAACCCAAAAGTTAAGGACAATAGGTCTTGAACTTAGACTAACAAGCTCAGAAGTTAAGGACACTTGATCCTGAACTTACAGTTACAAGTTCAAAGTTAAGGACATGTAGACGTGAAATCCTGAAGTTAAGTTCAAAAGTTAAGGACATGGTCCTGAAGTTAAGCTCAAAAGTTAAGGACATGAGCAGAAGAGTAATTTCGTCTAGGCAATTAAAGTTTATTAAAGCAGTGTTTAAAGGCTAAAGATGTTTTAAACAGTAGCTTAAAAGTAAATACATATGTTATTAGTGGCTAACCGTGCACTTTCCCTTTTAATTAATCTAATCTCATGATATAGTTATCGAGAATATAAAGAAATCGAATGAAGTTTAAGTCCAAAAGTGAACAAGGAACCGTTCGAAGTTGAAAAGGGGTGATTTGTTTTTATCTTTACTTGGGAATTGGCGTTAAAAGTTAAGTACATGTAATCTTGAATTTCAGAACTTAGAGTTCCAAGTTCAAAAGTTAAGGACATGTAGTCCTAAAGTCTTGAACTTAGAGTTACAAGTTCAAAAGTTAAGGACATGTAGTCCTGAAGTCTTGAAGTTAAGTTCAAAAGTTAAGGACGTGAAAAGAAGGGTATTTTCATCCGGGCAGTTAAATTTTATTAAAGCAGTGGTTAAAGACTAACGACATTTTAGATGGTGACTTAAAAGTAAATACATGTGTTATTAGTGGCTAACCGTGCACTTCCCCTTTAACCCCTCCCCAGGATCTTCCCCTATGATCTCAATCGTTAATGTCATGTTTAAGACAACCCTTTGTAACCTTCTATGTTGTAGTATAAATAGAAGCATGAAATGTGATATGGAACACACTTGAACACTTAATGAAATAAGAAAGTTTATCTCTTCTTCTCTTATTCTACTTATCTTCTTGTGTTATATTGTTACTTTGAACTACATTTCTTAATACGTTATTAGCAAGAATTCTCTAACCTCAAGGTTGACCCACTTCTTGCGAGGTATATCTCTATGATCTAATGTCAAAATTATCAAGCCTAATAATTCTTTTATTTTTTTTTAAATCAGATATACATATGAGTATATTCTGCCGAATGAATGTTGATTCCTTTATTTTTATTTTTCTTGTGATGTTTCATCATAATATAAACTTGCACATCATTTTCTTATTCATGAATATATTACTGTTAACTTTCATATAAAATAATAGGTGATATACATCAGACTAAATAATCTACAAAAAAATTATACTTTATTATCTATGCTTATTGGTTTTATATTATGATGGGATTTGAGTATCCTAGTATAATAATTATACATTAGTTTAGACGACATGTTTGTTCTGTTAAAAAATATATACTAATAACTTGAAACAATTAGTATTTGTCTCTGTGTAATTACGAGTGTAGTGTATATGGATCGCAAATTTGATATTATGCCAATCGTTTCTTACGCTATTATCCTGCTACTTTTTAATTATTTATCATCTTTGACAGTTTTCACTATGTCGAATTTGTCAAAACTTGAGTTTATGGCACTTGACATTTCTGATAAGAATTACCTATCGTGGAATCTTGATGCTGAAGCTTCACTTTGCCACTAAAGGCCTTGGTGACATCATTACTCATGTTAGTGAAGCATCAAGCGAGGACAAAGCGAAAGCCATGATTTTTCTTCATCATCATTTGGATGAAGGTTTGAAGGTTCAATATTTGACAGTGAAAGATCCACTTGAATTATGGACTGGCGTGAAGGAAAGGTATGATCACCTTAAGGCTATATTATTGCCAAAGGCTCAATATGAATGTATGCACTTACGGTTGCAAGATTTTAAGACCGTAAGTGAGTATAACTCTACTGTATTTCGAATAACTTCCGATGGGATGCTATGAATGATGAAGATTTATTGGAAAAGACTCTTACAACTTTTCATGTCTCAATATGGTATTACAGAAGTAATACCGTGAAAGGAGTTTTAAAAAGTATTCTAAACTGATCTCATGTCTTTTGGTGGCTGAGCAACTAATACCCTTTTGCTGAAAAAAGCATGAAGCCTGTCTCACAGGTTCGGCTCTACTTCCTGAAGAAAATATGGTAGCGAGACATGATAAGTCTGGAAAAATATAAAATAATTATCATGGTCATATGAATGTACGCAGGCATGGAAATGACTAGAGATGATAAAATAATTGTCATCGTGCTGGTAATGGCAAACGAGAGAACAATATGGATTATCAAAACAATCTTTCAAGAGGCAAAAATGGTAACTACCACCGCTGTGGCATGAAAGGTCATTGAAAAATTGAATGTCATGTACTTGAGCATTTTGTCAGACTTCATCAAAAATCCATCAAAAGAAAGAAAAATAATGTTGGAGCTGTTAGAAAATACGCTTAACGCTAGAGGGGGGGTGAATAGCGTTATAATAAAAAATAGCGTAAACTTGCGGAATTCAAAAATTGCATGAATGAAATAAGTGCGATAAGTAAATAATAAGGAATGAACGCACCGATGTATCCTGGTTCACCACAACCCGTGGCTAGTCCAGTCCCCGAGAGACTCTCTCGAGATTTCCGCTATCTTCGTCAAGCTTACGGGTGCTTAACAAACCGTTACAGTTGCTCAAGGATACCACACCTTAAGACTTCACTTGCTTGAGGATATCTTACCCAAGACTTCAACCACTAAGACTTTGGGTACTTAGCAAACCCGACAAATGAGAAGATATGTTCTTCTCAAACAACTCTCTTTTACAACAAATACTCTCTCAATAGAGTGGATAAAGAGATACACAATAAGCTCTATGAACAACACAAAGTTATCTATCAAATGGCTCAACAAAAGCACTAAAATGATGCTTGAAAATGATCAATATGTATAACAATGTATGGAGGAGTTGTGTGTTTAAAAACAACTCAAAAGACCTCTTTTTATAGGTGAAAAAGTGGTGCTGACCGTTGCTTAATTGATAAATAAAATCCCTGATTCTGTGCTCAAATAATCGATTGTTTGGAGTAGATAATCGATTGTTTGACCAACGTTCAAAAGACAGATTCCTGATTTTAGGCTAAACAATCGATTGTATGGACTAAATAATCGATTGTATTCAACGTTCAAAAATCAATTTAGGATTCTGTGGGAACGGTCAAAATATAATCGATTGTATGAAAATGACAATCGATTGTTTATGAATATAATCGATTGCATGACAAAAACAATCGATTGTTTAGATGTTTAAAAACTTCGGTTGCACACTGTCTCAAAATAATCGATTGTTAAAAGTAGACAATCGATTGTTTACTATTTTGAAAAACTTCAGATCATACTGTCTTAATACAATCGATTGTAGGATTCAAATAATCGATTGTTGAGGCCCAGATTTAAAAGACATGTTTAAAACCTTCAACATCATTTTGTTTTAACACAAAGATGCATGTTTATGAAAAATATGATTTAATAAAACATTTTATGCATGTTTATGATGACCTAATGTTGAGCCAAAGGATAAGATAACTTAAACGTTGTCCTTACATTGGTTCTACCAAACGACCTACGTCTTGGGTCTTCGGTCTTGAACTCTTTGGCTCGCTCATGCAATTCCGTCATCAGTATGCTTCTCGCCATTTGATTGATTGTCATATTATATCGTTGTTTGACACTTGACTTCATTGTTTGTCATTCATCAAAACCTATACCTGAAAATCATGCTAATACAACCAAAGCGCACATATCATAGATATACATGATTTCCAACAGGAGCATCTTCTGCTAATGCCTTAGTGAAGTCTCGCTTGACCTTTAAAAATGATTTTGAGGCAGGGCCTTCAATAAAAATAATGACAATTCCGAGGCAAATCTTACTTTGAATGATGATGATTTCGAAGGCCTCAATGATCCTAGTCATTTGGAAGTTAAACACTTCTTTGGAGATCATAACTAAAGTTTGATCATTTTACTAGAGAATGCAATTATGTTGTTATTTCTATTTTTTTTATCTCGTTCTACAATTTTTTTTTATTTTTAAGTAGTAATTAAGTTGTCTTATGTTGTTGTGGTATTGTTAGTTTTTTCGTACTTCTTATGGTGTACTATTATTTTTTTATGGAGAAAATAAAATTCCCTAGTTTTCAATTGTATCCAAGATGAGTAATGAAGATTTATGCCTTTTGATAGTGCTACAACTCATACAATATTAAGAGAAAAGAGAATTTTCTCTTATTTGGTTATGAAAAAGGCATATGTTAATACAATATTTGGTAGTACAAAATTAATTGAGGGATGTGGCAGAGCGACCTTATTACTATCTAGAGGAACGATATTAACTATTAATAATGCATTGTATTGTAGTAAGTCTCAAAGAAAGTTGTTGAATTTCAAAGCTATTCGACAAAATGGTTACTATGTTGAGACCTAAAATAAAGGAAAGGTTGAATACCTTCATATTACTACAATAAAAGTGGAGAAAAAATTTATGCACGAAAAATTACCCGTATTTTCTTCTGGGTTATGCCACACAGATATTGGTGTGGTTGAATCACATACTATGGTAAACAAAAGGTTTACTACTTATAATGATTTTATCATTTGGCATGACCCATTGGGCCATCCCAGTTCTAACATGATGCACAGAATAATAGAGAATTCAAATGGGCACACATTGAAGAACAAGAAGGTTCTTCAATTTAAGAAATTCTCTTGTGTTGCTTGTTCTCAAGAAAAATTGGTTATTAAACCATCAACAACTAAAGTTGGGATTGAATCCCCGTATTTCTGGAATGTATACAGGGTGATATTGTAGGCCTATACACCCTCCATGTGGACAATTCAAGTATTTTATGATCTTGATAGACACATCTACAAGATGGTCATATGTGTATTTATTGTCAACTAGCATTTGCGAGATTGTTGGTGCAAATAATAAGCTTAAAATCACACTTTACATATTATGCAATTAAGACAATTTGTCTTGATAATGCTGGTGAATTTACATCTCAGGCCTTTACTGATTATTGTATAGGCACTGGAATAATAGTTGAGCATCCGGTTGCTCATGTTCATACTCAAAATGGCTAGCAGAATCATTGAGTAAACGCTTCCAATTAATAGCTAGATCATTGCTAATGACGATAAAATTTTCCCTTTCAGTGTGGGGACATGCTATTTTGCATATAGAAGTACTTGTGTACATAAGGCCAACTAGTTATCATGAAGTCTTCCCATTATAGTTGTCTTTTGGTCAGGAGCCAAATATTTCTTCATCTAAGAATTTTCGAATGTGCGGTATATATTCCAGTTGCTCCACCACAACGCACAAAGATGAGTCCGTAAAGAAGGTTGGGAGTATATATTTGTTATGAATCTCCTTTTATTATTAAATATTTAGAGCCTGTGACAGGAGATTTGTTTACAGCCGGATTTGCTGATTATCATTTTGATGAATTAGTTTTTTCAACATCAGGAGGAGAAAATAAATAGCTAGAAAAAGAGATGATTGGAACGTATTATCTCTATCTCATTTGGATCCTCGTACAAATAAATGTGAATAAGAATTTCAAAAGATTATTTATATGCAAAATATTATAAATCGATTACCAGATGCATTTACTAACCTTCTACAGAATACTAAATCGCATATTTCAACTATAAATGCTCCAATTCAAGTTGATGTCCAGCTGGACAGTATGATAATGCAAATGAGTCTAGGCCACGCCTTAAACATGGTAGATCAATCGGTTCCAAGTATAAGAATCCTTGAAAAAAGGAGCAAATGGTCAAGTTGATCATAATATGGAGGCAATTGCTCAAGAGGAGCATAAAGACATAATAATTGATAAGACCTCACATTAGGTTCTAGTACCTGTAAATGATGGAAATGAAGAGATCTCAATAAGTTATGTTTCTACAGGAAAAAAGTGGAACCAAAATAATGTTGTTGTCGATAATAATTTTGCATATAACGCTGTAGTTAAAGTAATGCAACAAGATGAGGATCTTGAGCCAAAATATGTCGATGAATGTAGACAGAGAAGCGATTGGCCAAAATGAAAACACGCAATTCAAGTGGAATTGGCTTCACTCGAAAAACGTGAAGTGTTCAGACCAATAGTCCAAACGCCTGAAGGTGTCAAGCCAACGGGGTACAAATGGGGTTTTGTGCAAAAACGAAATAAGAAAGGTGAAGTTGTAAGATATAAAGCACGATTTGTGGCATAGGAATTTTCACAAAGGAGTTGCATTGATATATAGAGATATATTCTCTAGTGGTAGATGTAGTTACCACTGGACAATGAAATTTTATGAAAATCCCTGAAGGATTTAAAGTTCTTGAAGTACATAAAAGTTCAAGGAAAACTTGTTCAATAAAGTTTCACAAATCCTTAAACTGATCGAAGCAATCAAAAAAGATGTGGTACAATCGCCTTAGCGAGTATTTGCAAAAGGAAGGGTACAAAAATGACCTTACTTGTCCTTGTGTCATTGTTTAGAGGCTTGGATATGAATTTGTCATCATAGTTATGTATGTTGATGACTTGAATATCATTGGCACTTCTAAAATGCTTCCAAAAGCTGTAGAGTGTTTGAAGAAAGAATTTGAAATGAAAGATCTTGATAAGACAAAATTTTTTCTTGGCCTACAAATTGAGCATGTAACAAAATAAATTTTTTGTCCATCAATCAACATGCACTGAAAAGTCCAGATTTTACATGGATAATGGACATCCATTGAGTATTCCAATGATTATAAAATCGTTTGACATAATTAAAAATACATTTCAGCCTCAAGAAAATGATGAACAGCTCGTTGGGACTGATTTGTCTTGCCAACAACACCCGACCAGATATTGCTTTTGCATTAAGCTTATTAGCAAGATTTAGCTCCTCTCCAACAGGAAGACATTAGAATAGTGTTACACATATATTTAAATATCTTCAGGGAACTATAAATATAAGAATGTCTTATTCAAATGAATTCAAGTCAGAAATGATTGGTTATGCCGATGCAAGTTATTTGTCTAATCCACATAAAGCCCGATCTTAAATAGACTATTTATTTATATATGGAGGTACAACTATATCATGACGTTCAATGAAACAAACAATAGCTGCCACATCTTCAAATCATGTTGAGATAATACCCATTTATGAAGCTAGTCGGAAATGTATTTGGTTGAGATCAATGACTCAGCATATTCAAGAAATGTGTGATTTTCTTATAAAAAAAGATAATCCAACTACACGATATGAAGACGATGCTACTTGCATTGTTCAACTGAAAGGAGGATACATCAAAGGAGACAAAATGAAGTACATTTTACTAAAGTTTTTCCACTCATTATCTTCAACAAAATAGTGAAATTAATATTCAACAGATTTGTTCATGTAAAAATTTGGATGATCTGTTCACTAAGGCATTACAACGTCAACATTTGAGAAGTTGAGACAGAAGATTGGAATACGGCGTCTAAGAGAAATAAAATGATGTTTTCATGTGGGGGAGTAAGATACACTTTGTACTCTTTTTCCATTAGCCTAGGTTTTGTCCCTCTGGATTTTCATGGTAAGATTTCTAACGAAGCAGCAAATAAATTACATATATGTGTACTATTTTTCCTTCACTAAGATTTTTTTCCCACAAGATTTTTTTTAGTAAGGTTTTAACGAGGTATATTATCTATTTTTAGATATCCAAGGAAAAGTATTTTAAAACATATAATAATTGTGGAAGTCTACTACTCCACTACTTTCACCCATGATATGAATAAACTTCCACTACTCTTCGCTATTATGATTGTAACTCTTACGTCTTCGTAATCCTTTCGCATAATCTTCCCTCATAATCACAATTATTAATGTCATATTTAAAACAATACTTCTATAACTTTCAATGTAATAATATAAATAGAACATAAAATATAATATGAGATACACTTAAACACTTGTGAAATAAAAAAGTAATCTCTTTGCATCTTATTCTACGTCTTCTTATTTTAGGAGTACTGTTAATTTGTAAGTACGTTTCTTAACAAAGCGTTTAATAGTTATCCTTTTTCCATTTGGAAATAGACTTGAGAGTTGAGACCGGCCTTCATGGGACTAAAGAGTCAAGGAGGACTGTTGAATGAAGCGAGAAAATGAGAGTGAGGATAATTTTCGCGGAAAAACGGGATCAGATGAGTCAATAATTGTAAAAACCCTAGTCTTCCGCAGCTTCTAGAAACTCGCAGCTCCCGATTTGCTAAGACACTCAGCTTCTTTGGAAAATATTACTTTGTGCCTTCCTCGGAGGTGGGAACGAGACTTCTCGACCTTTCTCAGGGTATGTGCTTCACTCTCTCTTCACATTGAAACACTCATACTGTGTGTAATATTGCTATATCGACTGTGATCACTTGTTTATTTTTAGTTAGGGTTAATTTTGTTTACTTGTCAACTTCATTTCATCTTTATCGTATCGTAAGATCACTGATTGTGAAGTTCATCTTACCTAATTATTGTGATAGAACGTTTATTTGAGCCTTAGTTTCATTTTCATATTGATATACTCCATGTATTATATAATTAGTTACTTATTGCACTGAATAATAGTTTGGTTGAGAATAGTTGAGATCATTGCTTATTTCCTTTTTCTGTGCCTAGTTTTGATGTTTTATACTTCTGATTTGAGTT
The DNA here is from genome assembly GCA_034376525.1 of Nicotiana benthamiana. NCBI lineage: Eukaryota > Viridiplantae > Streptophyta > Magnoliopsida > Solanales > Solanaceae > Nicotiana > Nicotiana benthamiana. Next base: position 6,741,491 of record CM067326.1, read on the forward strand.
TGAACTTTGAAAAATATTACTCTCTTTTGATAATATTGATAAATATAGTAGTAATTAATATAATTTACATGTTTAGCCTCTATTTGTTTGAATAGTGCTTTGCTTTTCTGATCCAAAACATTTTTCTTCCATTACCTAATTTATTTGTTGATTCCTGTAAATAAAGAGTAATTGTCAAATAGTTGTTTCTAACTTTGCTCGTATTGAATTATTTGGTAAGTATTCTATTGTGTTTGCTTAGATTTTGATGTGCTTTTATTGGTAGGGTTTGACTGCTTAGTCATTAAAATTCTGTGTTCCAATTTTTGAACTATTTTCGCTACTTGAACTGAAATTTAGACATTGTTGCTTAATTATGTGCTTGATCATTTTTGGAAGCTTCCGTTCACCACTTGCTTGTACTTTAGGGAAATGTTTCAGTTATTAGTGCTTTCTTTGCAGGTCATAGTATTGACTTACATACATGGGGGACGGGTCACCACGCCCATCTGTAATTCAAAAAATATACGGGCATTTGCACCTCTTCTCTCTAATATCTCCCTCCACACATTCTAAGCATGCTGGTTCACACAACATGACTGGTGGGTATGTTAATGAAGTTATACGGGGTTCTTTTATGTTGAGTTGCCAAGCCAATATCCTGGAAGTCCAGTCATTGCGCAACCCTATTCTCATACAGGCCCCATCTGAAGAGAAGAAAGCTAACAGTTTTGTCGAGGATTTTGTCATGGGAGGGGTTTCTGCTGCAGTGTCTAAGACAGCTGCAGCTCCAATCGAGAGAGTCAAGCTCTTGATTCAGAATCAGGATGAGATGATAAAAGCTGGTAGACTTTCTGAACCTTACAAAGGGATTACGGACTGCTTTGGCAGAACTATTAAGGATGAAGGCGTCATTGCTCTTTGGAGAGGCAATACGGCTAATGTCATCAGATACTTCCCGACTCAGGTTGGCAGTCCTAGCTTTCTGTTGTTCTGTCTACAATTTCAATAGCTACTTAAACTTTTTCCCTACACTTAGCTGAGGCACTTATCTGCTCTTTGATTGCCTTTTAGCCCAAAGATTGCTGTTACTTACCTACGAGACAGTTACAAAGGTATACTACAACAGAATATAGATCATGCGAATTAGTTTTGCCATCATTACTTCGAAGCTTTTACTGTTATTGTTGTATTGACTTTGGGACGTCATGATCTGTCTAAGGATGTGCGTTATCTTGGCCATAGTGTCTGTACATTTATGTATCTTACCTATTTTTGTGGTCGCTGGGACATCACTATGTGTCCACCTGGATAAGTCCTGGATTTGAGTACATTTTGCCATCATTATTAAAATGCATTGATTTATTTGTTATAATGATTGTGAAACTTTATGAATCTTTCTTCTGTTATAAAATTATCAAAAAAGCTAAGAAGAGGAGGACTTGAGAGTATCATTGGTACATTTTAGTTGTTTAAACAATTTCGTGGACATCACTACATCAGTTTGTGTTCTTAGGATCACTAAATCCTGAATTTTTTGAATATTTATGTTTTGCTTATTGTAATACGGTTAAAATTCATAAATCTCTCCAGTGATGTGCATTACCAAATAAGGAAAAAAGAAGAGGACTTGAAAGTGGCATAGGTACATTAAGTAGTAAATTTGTGCCCACTACTGCAGCAGCTTTTGTCCTTCCGAATTACTAATTCGTAAATTTGTCTTTTGCAGGCCTTAAATTTTGCTTTTAAAGATTACTTTAAGAGACTGTTTAATTTCAAAAAGGACAGGGATGGCTATTGGAAGTGGTTTGCAGGAAACTTGGCATCTGGTGGTGCTGCTGGTGCCTCATCCCTTTTGTTTGTGTATTCCTTGGATTACGCGAGAACGCGTCTTGCTAATGATAATAAGGCTGCGAAAAAGGGTGGTGAGAGGCAGTTTAATGGTGTGATTGATGTTTACAGGAAAACTCTCAAATCAGATGGTATTGGGGGGCTTTATCGTGGATTCACCATCTCATGTGTGGGAATCATTGTTTACCGTGGTCTGTACTTTGGGATGTATGATTCACTTAAACCAGTTGTTCTAGTTGGTGACTTGCAGGTATCGGAAATCTGAATTCTGGTTCAGCGTCCGGTTTATTTTATAAAGTCATATTTTATGTACTCTTATTCATATACTGGATTCTTTTGTCCTTTTGATGCACGCACAATTTCGCTCCATTTCGTCAATAATTTATTACCCATATGTAAAATTTATTGTTTGAGATGTGGGTACATTAGCTGTCAAATTTTGGTGATTTGATTCACGTTATTCATGAATTAACCATTTGACTCTGTGTGTATGGATTACGTATGATCAGTCCTCATCTGTTGAATCATACCATCTACATTTGGAACTGAAGGATGGATCTGCCATCTCATTGCTATTACCTTTAGTTTCTGTTTCCACAAAGTGGCCGGTATTAACAGTACTGCAATTTTTTGGTATTTACAGGATAGCTTTTTCGCAAGTTTCTTGTTAGGTTGGGGTATCACTATTGGTGCTGGTTTGGCTTCTTATCCAATTGATACGGTGCGTAGAAGAATGATGATGACTTCTGGAGAAGCAGTCAAGTACAAGGGCTCAATGGATGCATTTACTCAGATTGTTAAGAATGAAGGCACTAAATCACTTTTCAAAGGTGCTGGAGCAAATATTCTACGTGCTGTTGCTGGTGCAGGCGTTCTAGCCGGGTACGATAAGCTGCAGCTCATTATGTTTGGAAAGAAATATGGATCTGGTGGCGGTGGTTGATTTAGTATGGTGATGACGACGAAACGATTGTCCTTTGTCTGTGTATATTTCCTTGGTTGTCCCAGTGCTTTCAAAATAATTTTCTAGAACAATGTCACATTGGTTTGGATTCTCTTGAAAGTTTATGCAGGAACTGTAATTTCCTTGAAGTTGTTTTCCTTGTTGCTATGAAACTCTTGAAACTGCTGTATATTTATAGTGGTGTATTATGCAGAAATTGATGTAAAGTTTTACTTTCTGCAACTCCATAGCAGAAATTATGATGGGGATCACAAGAACGAAGCAAGGAAAATGCAAACTATTTGCCGAGTTTGACTGTACTTGGCATGCAAATGAAGCTTCATCTCTTTAGCATGTTTTGACAAAGATAAGAGAACAGTTGTTGTCTATTCTCTTTCTGGTGATGTTTCAAGTTTCAACATAAATATCACAACTTCGTAATCTTTTTGTTTTCATCGAAAACTTTTATGAGAATTGAACCATACGAGCTTGGCTGTCCTAGGAGTTGTGCAATCCATCTGATCTACGATATTTTTCTTATTTCCTAAACTTCTGTTTGTAGCAATAAGCCTATAACTATCATTCAACAAGACAATATAATCATTGTTGTCCCCGTGATGCTTTGACAAAAGCTCCTCTAGATGATGGCTGACCCAGCACAAAATTTTTCTTCTAAAAACCTTGTTAGAAACATGAAGTCCATCGCTTCAAATTCAAGTTAAGATCCTGTCTGCCCTTGACTCTACTGTGTTCATATCTAATCCCACTTCAAACAACTGAGAAAGCTACCTGTAAGGAGGGAAGTCTATATCGTTTACATCATCTAACTCTACTTTGACTACAAATAGCATGATCATTCAACACATTGAATTTTCATGTCTTGTTGTAGAGGTTTTAGGATTTAGAATCCAAGAAATTTCGTATAAACCATCTGATAAGGTTATGAAAACATGGGGTACATCATAAAAACATAATTATGTTGGCAACTATTTCTGACAGTTGCTAGGTTGCTGTTACTTTGGTGGTTGTGACATGCAGTCTAGATGCAGTAATCCTAACAGGAGATAGTGACTACATCATTAACCAGAGGACTTAAAATTGAAAAAGAAAGGATATCACACCTTACAAAAACCAAGAGAAGCTGTTTATTAATTGCTTACATTTCCAGTCCTTAACAAAAGATGTCTTTAATTTTCCTTTCCCATTTCCACTACTGCATTTGTCCTCTTTCTTCTAAGTCTCACCTCAAATATGTTCAACAATAAGTTGGTGGGGCCAATAACTTATAGTATTGCTGGATTAGCTCCTTTTTGTTCTTTTCTTCTTTTCCTTTATCCTAGATTGAGATTCGCTCTTCTGGTCATCTCAAATCCCGTGCCTTGAGGTAAAACCTGTTCGGACATCAAAACCAACAAAAGAACGAAATTTTCTGTCCCAGTTTTCACTAGGAAAATTTAGTGAGTTATTTGTAGCAAAAATCTAAACTATTTCTATTGAAAACAATAAAAATCGGGATTGTTTATTTTTGGAAATATTACCAGGTTATGTTGGCAGATCGCCGGGTTGTGCCGGGAGAAGAAACGGGTCCCTGCTGGGGATAAGAGGAGAATCCGCGGGTTATGCCGAGATAGGAATAAAGAGTCTCTGTTGGGGATTCCCGGGTTATGCCATGGAGATCCGCGGGTTATGCCGGGATTGAAAAGGACTCCTAGGTTATGCTAGGGGGATCCACTAGTTATGCTGGTATTTGAAAGAAAAAGACTCCTTGGTTATGCCATGGGCATCTGGGGGTTATGCCGGGATAGGAAGCAAAGACTCTTGGGTTATGCTAGGGGAATCCACGGGTTATGTCGAGATTAAGAAAAGGGCTCCTGGGTTATACCAGGGGAATCCACGGGTTATGCCGGGATAGGAAGAAAAAGACTCCTGGATTATGCCAGGGAAATCCACGCGTTATGCCGGGATAGGAAGGAAAAGACTACTGGGTTATGCCAGGTGAATCCATGGGCTATGCCGGGATTAAGAAAAGGGCTCCTGGGTTATGCTAGGGGAATCCGCGGGTTATGCGGGGATAGGAAAAAAAAGACTCCTGGGTTATACCAGGGGAATCCACGGGTTATGCCGGGATTAAGAAAAGGGCTCCTGGGTTATGCCAGGGGGATCCACAGGTTATGCCGGGATTAAGAAAGAAAAGACTCGTGCTGGAGAAGAAAAACAGAAAGATCCTCAGGTTATGCTGGGGAATGCTGGGGAATAACAGAAAGAAAAGTACCTCAGGTTATTCCGGGGATAGAAGGAAATTGGTCCTCAGGTTATGCTAGAGAAATGAAAGAAAGAAAAAAGTCCCTCAGGTCATGCTGGGGATCGAAGAAAGAAAGGTCCCTCAGGTTATGCTGGGGTAGAGAGAAAGGAACCCTCGGGTTATGATGGGGAGTGAAGGAAAGGAATCCTCAGTTTATACCGGGGAGAACGGAGTATGATCCTCGGGTTATACCGGGGAGGTCCACAGGTTATGTTAGGGAGAGTTAGGGGATGTGGTCCTATATTTGGGGAGATAGAGTTGAGGATTGGGGTCCTATACTACCATGATTTGTGATTCTCCTTTTCTTCTTTTCTTTTATAAAATTGCGGGAAAAGAAATAAAGAGAACTTCCCTTTTAGTTGATCATCGCTACAAGGCTATTCTTAGTCCCTGTCATTTCCTTTGTTGCATTTCCTGTTTATCCCATTGCTTTGGATTACACATGTTTCAAATTTTAAAACAAAACACGACTTGTTAGTTCGAAACGATGGTCGGTTTTGTGTCCTTGATTTGCTTGATCCCAGGCTCGCTTCTGTTGAGAAGACCTTTGCTTTTCCAGACTTTTCCTTGTTGGTTGATCGAGAGTTCATCTTTCATATTTGTTTCGCCTTCATAGGCCTTTTGGTTGCGATTTCCTTGCCCAGATTTCCATTTCAGGGCCTTTGGGTATCATGCCTTTTGAAACTTTGTGGAGACAATTAACCCACTCAGGCTTAACCTTCCTAATCTTCATTTTGCCTTTGTGGGCATTTGACTTTAATTTTCTTTCTTTCTACCTTTCTGCTTTTGAAGCGTCAGCCGTCATGGCCAGCCGGGATCGGCTAGATGCGCCTGCTGAGACAGGGTATTTTCTTTAGTCCTTGCCAGACGAGCCTTGTGAAACCGGTCTTACCACCTTTTCTTGTGGAATAGTCATGAAATCAAAGTTAAGCCAAAAGGTATTCAAGGAACAATAAAAGCAATCATATGGATTTAGAGAGAAGTGTCCCTTCCCAAAAAAAGGACTTATTTGGGGGTGCATGCCGACTTCAAATGAACATGACATGCTTCCCGGACTAGATGCCCAACTCGTACCACATTTCCAGCTTTTGTGAACTGTATTTCAACCTTTCGAAACCAGGGAAACTCACCCGGACTTTTGATGATGATACATCTTCTTTTCGGCCTACAACGCCCTTTGCGGGTTTTAGCCAATCGACCTCTCTCATTTCTTTTTTCCCGTCGCCCGATAGTGCTCTTTACGAGTTTTTACTAAACGAACTCTCTCATTTTATTTTCTCAACTCACCATCGCCTTATGGTGCCTGAAGGTTTTTACCAATAAGACTCTCTTATTTTATTTCTCTCAATTTGAAATGTGCCAAATCCCAACAATGGTATTTGTCGTGTCCCTGCTTTTGCCAATCGATCGGAAGGGCTTAGGCCAGGTTTTCGGTATAGGAAATTGGATGGAAACTTACAACTTTGGAACCATTCTGGCGGGTTCATGGCCAAACCATTACATCATCTGCCCCAGTTTCCGTTTTGGGGAATTGGGGTTTTTATTTGATATGACTGAACCTCAGGGCCTACGTATCCTTTCGGAATCAAGTCAGACGTAGTTCAGGAAGTGTTTCCTAAACTAATTTTGTTTGTTATTTTTTTTTGTTTTTGATTTTTCTTCAGTTTTCTTCTTTAGTTTTCTTATCACTTTTTTCTCTCTTTTTTTTTTCTCTTTTTTTGTTTTCTTTTTCTTTTGTTTTCTGTCTCTTTTTTTCCCTTTTTTTTCAAATAGCACTTATGGGTTCCAAAGAGGGTAATCAAAGAAATGTAACCAGCTCAAAGGGTTTGTAAAGGATTGATAATTTTTAGGGTAGCCGGAAAGAAAAGCCTTCGTCATTTCAACCAGCCTGAATCATTGCTGCAGGGAGTTCAAACGTAATACCTTTTTACTGCATCTGCATTCATTGTGGTTTCAGTATCGTCTCCTTCGACGTCATCCAGGTACAATGATCCTTTGGGCGGCATCTTTCTGATAATGTATGGACCTTTCTAGTTCGGAGCAAACATTCCTTTAGCTTCCTGATGGTGAGGGAGAATACGTCTCAATACAAGCTGTCCGAATTTGAAATTCCTGGGGCGCACATTCTTGTTGTAAGCGCGGGCTATTATTTATTGGTACAACTGCCCATGACAAACCACGGCCATTCGTTTTTCATCAATTAATGACAACTGCTCCAGCTAGGTCTTAACCCACTCACTATCCTCAATTTTCGCTTCGACAATTATCCGGAGCGAATGGCTTTCTACCTCTGCCGGTGTAACAGCTTCAGCCCCATAGACCAATAAATATGGAGTTGCCCCTACTGATGTGCACACCGTGGTGCGATATCCAAGAAATGCAAAAGGTAGATTTTCGTGCCATTGTCTTGAGCTTTGAATTATTTTTCTCAAAATTTTCTTAATGTTCTTGTTAGCTGCTTCGACGACACCATCGGCTTTGGGCCGGTAAGGAATGGAATTTCTATGCGTTGTCTTGAATTGTTCACATATTTCTCCCATCAGGCGTCTATTCAGATTTGCAGCGTTGTCTGCAATGATGGTTGCAGGAATACCGAAGCGGCAAATTGAGGTTGGAATGCACAAAGTCTACCACAACTTTCTTAGTGACTAACATAAGTGTGATGGCTTCGACCCACTTTGTAAAGTACTCAATAACAACCAATATGAACCTATGTCCATTTGAGTCTTTTGGTTCAATGGGCCCAATGACGTCCATGCCCCAGGCAGCGAATGGCCAATGTGCTGACATAGGAAGCAATTCAGCTGGCGGTGCATGAAACAAATCACCGTGCACCTAACATTGATAGCATTTCCGAATGAAGCTGAAGCAGTCTTTATCCATGGTCATCCAGTAATATCCTGCCCGAAGTATTTTCTTTGCCAATATATACCCATTCCTATGTGGCCCACACACTCCAGCGTGTACTTCGTGCATAATCTTTCCGGTTTCCTCGCTATTAACATATCTTAGCAAGTTGAGATTTGAGGTCCTCTTAAATAAGATATCACCACTCAAGAAGAAACCACTCGCGTGCCGTCGGATGGTTCTCTTTTGATCCCCAGTGGCCTGCTCGGGATACCCTTGTGTTTTTAGAAATTTCTTAATATCACGATACCATGGATGAGTGTTGGATTCTACCTCGGTCACATTACAATAACCATGCCTTTCCCTGATTTGGATTTCAAAGGGATCGATGTAGGCATATCCGGGGTAAGGCAACAGGGAGGCCAAAGTTGCGAGTGCATCTGCTAACTCATTGTGACAACGAGGAATGTACCTGAACTGTACCGACTTAAATCGTTTGCTGAGATCCTCCACGTGTTGTTGATAAGGGATGAGTTTGACATCTCTCGTTTCCCACTCCCCTTGGCCTTTCCGGGTAATCATATATGAATACCCCATGATTAATAATTCCTCGATATCTTGGTCAATATCCAAATTCATACCCATGATGCAAGCCTCGTATTCAGCTGCCTTGTTGGTGTATATAAACCGAATCTAAGGCGTGGCTGGGTAGTGTTGACTAGTGGGTGACATTAATATTGCCCCAATTCCTACTCCTTTCGCATTTACTGCTCCATCGAAGAACATCTTCCAAGCAGTGATGTCTTCAAATTTTACCTCCATCGAATTAAATTCTTCATCTGGGAAGTAGGTATTCAAGGGTTGATATTCATCATCAACTGGGTTCTCGGATAGATGATCCGCTAGAGCTTGGGCTTTATTTCCGTGCGAGTCACATAGACTATGTCGAACTCGGTGAGCAGGATTTTCCATTTTGCCAATCTCCATGTGGGCACCGGTTATAAGGTATGTGGTGTGGGCTTGCAAGTAATTCCATATCTTCTGGGCCACCCAAGTTAAGGCACAGCAGGTTCTTTCTAGCAAAGTGTATTTGGCCTCGTAACTGGTAAACTTCTTGCTCAGGTAATAAATGGCGTGCTCCTTCTTTCTAGTGACATCATGCTGCCCAAGAATGCAACCAAAAGAGTTCTCCAGGATCGTCAGATACACAAACAATGGCCTTCCCAGTTTGGGCGGGACCAAAACTGGTGGATTGGACAGGTACTCTTTAATTTTGTCAAAAGCTTTTTGATACTCGTCAGTCCATTTAATTGCTGCATCCTTTTTCAACAACCTGTATATAGGCTCACGCGTAGAAGTTAACCGGGCGATGAATCGGATAATGTAATTCAGTCTTCCTAACAGGCTCATTACATCCTTCTTGGTTTTTGGATGAGGTAGCTCTTGAATGGATTTTATCTTTGTTGGATCTAGCTTAATACTGCTCCGACTGACGATGAACCCAAGGAGCTTTCCTGACGAGACCCCAAATGCACACTTTGCTGGATTTTATTTTAAATTATACTTGCGAAGCCTTTCAAAGAACTTTCTTAGGTCCTGTACATGATCACCTTGAGTCTTGGACTTGATTATCACGCCGTCTACATACACTTCTATCTCCTGATGCATCATGTCGTGGAAGATAGTGGTCATAGCCTTCTTATATGTTGCCCAATCATTCTTTAAACCCAAAGGCATAACCCTGTAGCAATAAGTACCCCAAGGTGTGGTGAAGGCAGTTATCTCAGCATCTTCCTCATCCATCAACACCTGGTGATATCCTGCGTAGCAATCTACGAAAGATTGTATCTCGTGTTTGGCGCAATTATCGACAGAGATGTCGATATTGGGCAAAGGGAAATTGTCTTTGGGACTTGCCTTGTTCAAATCTCTGTAGTCTACACATACTCGAGTTTTCCCGTCTTTCTTTGGCACCAGGACTACATTGGCCAACCACGTGGTGTACCGAACCACTGGGATTACTCTCGCCTCCAACTGCTTTGTGATCTCCTCTTTGATCTTATCGCTGATATCATGCTTGAACTTTCTCTATTTTTGTTAGACTTGAGGGCATTCGGGGTATGTAGGCAACTTATGAACCACCAAATGAACACTCAACCCTAGAATATCATCATAGGACCAAGAAAACACGTCTTTGAATTAAAAAAGAAGTTGAATCAGTGAGTCCCGAATTTCCTCATTCACATGGATGCTTATTTTGGTTTCCTTGGTTTCACCGGGACCACCCAAGTTAACCAGTTCGGTATCATTTAGATTTGGCATAGGTTTATTTTCAAAATGTTACAGTTCTCGATTGATTTCCCTAAAAGCCTCTTCTTTGTCATACTCTAGTTCTTGGTTCATTATTTCATAATTAGGTAGCATGTTCGGATCGGGACATGAAGTCCGCGAGCATGTCATATTATATAAAGCCGCATTATTGAACTGAAAGAAATGAAATAAAAGGAAAATAGCAAAATCAGAAAGGATAAATTAATGTAGACGATGAAATATTGATTTCATTTCTTTGGAATTGTAAGATAACATGGTTTACATTTGGAAATCAAAGGACAAAATACTAAAGGAAAACACATGAGTTACATCCTAAAATAACTCGTGATGCTAGAAAAGATGGCAAGGCAGGATTACCGGGCCTCCCGCCTGACTAGGAAAGGCGTAACCTTCCAATTTTGCAATTTGGCATCCGGTTCCATGTAGAACACCTCAGCGGTGCTCGAGCCTTATCCAAGATGGACCATGTTAGCTTCATACAATAATTTCTTCATGGCCCCACATATGTCTTCAATTTCTTATGCTGTGAAGGTCCATCTTCTTCTTCCTCACTGTACTTTGGCTTCACAAATGTTTCATACAAGTGGGGTAAAGGTTTAGGTAAAGCCCATCCATTATGCTTTCTGCGATTTTCCCATGTTATATCCTCTGGTGTTGGGTGGAAGCCTAACCCGGAAAACTTCTCTATAGTAGACAAAGCAATTGGCTCAATTATCCCTTGTAAAGAACTTCCGAGCCCCTTCCATGGTTTGAATCCTTGACGTATCATCTCTCTAGCCACCATGATTGAGGCATTGGAGAGGAAAGGTTGGGGACATAGTTTTGCTTCTTCGTGTTGATCAGCTACCACGACTTTGAAAGCCTGATAGACTATATATTCACATCATTCTTTAGCTTCGAGGCAGGGGACAGAGGGATCGCGGTAAATTGATTTTTTATCTTCACCATGGACCACAATTTCTTGGTTCTCATGTTCAAATTTCAACATCTGGTGCAGAGTAGAAGGCACAACCCTTACTGCATGAATCCATGGTCTTTGCAGGAGGTAATTTTAGGATGTGTCCATATCTAACACTTGAACTGTCACCTCAAAATCAATCGGGCCAATGGTCAACACCAGATCAATCTCTCATATCGTGTCTCTTTTAATTCCATCGAAATCTCGGACACACACATTGTTGGGGCGGATCCTCTCCGTCCCAATTTCCATTCTTTGCAATGTTAAAAGTGTCATATGTCCACCCCGGAGCCTCCATCTACCATTACTCTTTTGACGCAATAGCCTTCGCATTTGACGGTGAGATGCATGGCTTTGTTGTGGGAGGCTCCCTCTGGATTTAAATCGTTCTTACTAAATGTAATCTGATTAATGGTGAAGAATCTCTCCGCCATTCTCTCTAATTGTTCCACGGAGGTTTGAACCGGCACGTAAGCCTCAATTAAATTTTTGGTTAACACCTTCTGGTGCTCCGGGGAATCCATCAGCAATGATAATACAGAGACTTGTTCAGGGGACTTCCGGAGTTGGTCCACTACTTCATAGTCCAACATTTTCATCTTTCGAAAGAAGCCTCCGCCACTTAGGCGCTTACCGGCTTCTTGGGTGGCAATCGGCTTTTGGTAGCACTGTTCACTTCCTCCAAGTCAGAATGTTTCTTTACAGGGTGGCTTTCTTGAGTTTCCCCAGTGATTTATTTGCCTTTGTATGTCACCACTATTTCTTGATAGTTCCAAGGGACTGTAGAAGGGTCTGTCATGGGCCTCTGAGGCGCGCGACCAACTACCACGGGCTCATTCAGCCTTGGCAGTTTAGTTGGTCCCCGCAACACATAGGTTTCTTTGGGTACGTACATCGTTCTGTTTAACTCAAACCTCTTTGGGGGACTCAGAGTTGGTTGCTTTTTGTGACGACCCCGTGGTACGTAAATGATAGTTTTTTTGACGGGTGCCAGCTCAGTTTTATCTTTAACCTTCTTTTCAGCTTCTGAGTGCTTGGTTTTACTCATTTTCTTTTATTCAACTTTCTTGGAGGTAGCCTTTGGCTTTTTATCTGCATCACCAATAACTATTATGGCTTTCAACGCATGGTCAAATTCTTTGTCTTCATAGATCATCCCAATTACTGGTCCGTTGTTGTGAGACGATAACGGGTTGTTAGTCATATTCGGGACATCTTCATCCCTCAACACTATTTTCCTTTGTTCTATTAGATCCTCCACAGATCGCTTGAGTCCAACAATTTTCTGTGTCGTGTCCTTCAGCCCCTGAATGATAAGCACAGCGGACACCCTGTTGGTAAGAAGTTGACTCAGGGTTCTGTCCGTTCGGAGGCATAGGCTGCAAGAGACCCATCTGGACCAACTTTGGGAACATGCTAGAATACTACTCCCTAATTGGAGTAAAGGTTTTTCTTCTAGGTGGCTCCCTATGATGGAAATTATTTTGAGGAGGGCGGGGATTATAATGGTTTTGGGGAGGCTGATTTCTCGGGGCCTGGTTCCTGTTGAACTGCTGTTGTCGCCGTGCAAATAGTTGGGCATTCATAACTACGTAAGTTTGGGGAGCATAATGCATGTCTCGATGGGGATAATAGTGTTGAGAGGTTCTTTCCGAGAACTTGGGCCTATGAGCATGATGTCTTTTTATACCGGAGGCTGCTATCGAAGCATTTTCTTTCATTTTGTTCCTTGCGACTCCTCCTGACCCGCCTTGGATGGCCTGGGAGGTTACTTTGATAGCTGATTGAACTAAAATTCTTCCCTTTTTCAACCCATTTTCTACCATCTCACTGATCTTGATTGCTTCTGCAAAAGGTTTGCCCATGGCCAACATCATGTTTTGGAAATAGTCCGCTTCCTAGGACTGGAGAAAAATAGTGACCATCTCTATCTCATCCATGGGCGGCTTTACCCTCAACGCCTGTTCGCGCCACTTAATAGCATATTCTCTGAAACTCTCTGAAGGCTTCTTCTTCAAATTGGCCAAGGAATTCCTATCTGGCGCAATGTCAATGTTGTACTGAAATTGCCTTACGAAATCTCTAGCAAGATCATCCCAGATATGCCATCGTGAGACATCTTGGTCCATATACCGTTCTGAAGCTATGGTTACCAGACTCTTTCCGACGTATGCCATCAATACTTCTTCTTTTCCGCCTGCCCCACGCAATTGGTTACAATACTTTTTCAGGTGAGCGATGGATTCGCTATGATCATCATACTTTTCAAACTTTGGCATATTAAATCCCAGGGGAAGATGTACATGCGGGAACATGCATAGATCTGTGTAAGAAACACTCTTTCGCCCACTCAAGCCCTACTTGTTCTTCAGGCTTTGCTCAAGGCTCTTCATTCTTCTTGCTATCTCATCTTGCTCAGGCATTTAAGGAGTTTTATCCTACATTGGTGTAAGTTCATATGGTGGTTGAAGATAAGTGTATGTAGGGTATGGAGGAGGCTCAGTTTGGTAATTGGGAGTTTGAAATGTAAAAGCAGTCGGATCAAACATGGGTCTTAGCACTGCAGGCTGTGTGGTGGATGCACATGGGGGAGCCGTAAAAATATTGGGGGCAGTGCTAGAGGTGAACACCTGAGGGAAGACTTCAGAAGGTGCTCAGACAAAATTGGCCGGTATAGTAGGCTGTCCTAGGAGGATGTTTGGATGGCTAATGGGAATAGTGGAAGTAACCCCCGACCTTATGAAGAGCTCAGGAAATCCAGGGATGGCACTGGGCAACTCTTCTCCATTCGTCCATGCATCCCACATTTCCATGACCCTAAGTTGTTGGATACTATTTTCTTCGGTTGCCGCAAACTCTGAGGTCGGGATGCCTGTAACCGGGCTATCTTCTAAGATAGGAATTGCCGGCAAAGTCATTTCAGATGACATTTCTGCGCTTCCTTTCAATCTGGTGAAATATCGATGTGATCCCAGTTTACCACAAACCAACCACTGTTTCTAAAAGCTGGACTAGAATTTGTAACAGCAACAAACGGTCAGTTGAAGACATAACAAATATGGAATCACACATTGGGGTGTGATGTACCTATAAAGTTAAAGAATGTCTACATGTTTGCGATGGTCGCATGTGTCATCCTGGCATTTATTCCAAGTTTCCTTTCTGATTTCCACTCTCTTTTTCTTGCTTTCTATCTCTCTGGTTTTCCTTTTGTTTTGGTTTTTTGTTTTTTTTTCTTTTCATTTCACTCCTCCCTCTTCCTCTTTTGTAGCTTTTTATTTTTGTTTTAAGAATACGATCGAATCCTATGAAAATTTCCTACGTATCATGCCCCGCTTGAATCAGAGTCCATGAAAAATAAAATGAAAGCAACAAAATATTTTTGGAATTTCAATTTTCATAATAACAAACTTCAGTTACAAAGACTGACAGATTTAAATAAGCAACTAGCAGACTTTGACATAAGAAGAACTACATACTCGAAGAACAATTAACCATGCGTAAAAGAAAATACAGACTCTAATACAAACTGACAAATTCTAATGAAAAATGCAGTTTCCAGAGATCACGAAACATTAGGGCTTCAATTGCTCCCGAGCCCGCGAGGCATCGTTCGGCCTTGCCGCAGGTTTACTAGCTAAATCCCCTTGGAGGTGATGAAGATCTTCCATACGCGACAAACGAAAAGTATCACGGCGAAAAAGAACATAGATCTAGGCATATCCTAACAGCTATTACTTTTCATTGTGATGTAATGAGCGATTCCTTTGATTCTTTCTCGTATGACACCTTTCTCCAGCAATAACCGCCCAATCTTTCGGTTCTGGCTCCCAAAATTTGTTTGGCTACTTGATTCTGCTTTTGAAGTTGTTGCAAATCCAATTCTAACTACGCCAATGTTGTGTAAAAATGCTCCCTTTCCATTTTGAACTCTTTTGTTTGTTTGAGCATTTTGTTTTCCGTGATGAAGACCCTTTTCTTCAACCCTGGCATCTCACCGTCGAACTCTTCTTTTAATTGCCTCATCATACGTGCTCGTTTTGCCGCATTTTCGACCAATTGTTTCCAATCCCTGGCTAGTTCTTTTTTTGTTATGTTCAAATCAAAACCATAGTCATCTACCTTCTATCATAAGCCATCTATAAGTTTTTATCCTTAGCACTCTGGACGGGGTTTTTTGCTGCTGCTTTCGTCTTCTGAATTCGGGCCTGAAAGGCTTCATTTCCCTTGACCGGTTCCTTGTTGTCGCCTTCATCTGCGGTAGCCTACAAATCTTTCTCGAATTGCAAATTCATGACCTGTTTCTCTAGTTTGCTTATCGTAGCCCTGTACTCGCGTTCTTTAGCCAACCAATCCCACTGCTCTTGCGATGCTTCAACGAATTCCTGGAGATGGGGCCTTTTGGCCGGCCTTTCGAACTCAATTTCTCTCCTATACCAAGCAAGATATCCGTGTGACAATACGCCTTTGGACCGATCCCGTACACAAGTGTTTGCCGTTAGGTATTGGCATTCATTCTACATTTTGCGGACTGTTGCTTCGGGGAACTGACCATCAGGTCCAATCTCGACTACTCGAGTACTGAGATCTTCGTATTTTGGAACTATCTAGCACCTTCCAAGTTATCTCAAGACGCAGTGCGGGGCATAAAGATGGATACTCCTAAGACCCATAAGAAGGAAATGAGGTTCTGTTGCCAGCATGTATATGATCTCGTCCACATACAACTATCCCAGCGTCCACTCTACTTGACTGGCAGTGAGGAACTGAAAGTAAGATATCCATCTTGCTACTCCTTCGGGCAAACTGAGCCCTTCAATTCTTGTTTAAAACTCTTCTATGCAAGTTTTATCTGCGGACCCATAGCCCATAAGTTGGGGACGGTGGCATAGATGCTCGATCATCCACATTTGCAATAATAGATTGAAATATTTCCCGGCCTTGCAAGCGTGAAATATCTCGGCTACTATCATAGGTGTGAGTGTACACTTGGCTTGGGTGCGTAGAGTGTTGTCAACCCCTGCTATTTTTATGTCGATGTTCCCATCTTTCCTTGGAAACACCAGAAGCCCTAGAAAAGCCACCATAAAAGCGAAGCATCTGTATTCTTCCCATTTGACGCGGTTTCCTTTGCTGCAGATTTTGTTTTCTGGATTGTTGAACCCCCCATGTGACCATATCTGCTATGCAGGAATGAAAAGGTGCTAAACTTTGCCGCCATGTTCGAGTCTTGTACCACTCTGCTTATCTTCAAGGTATCTAAGAATTTATGCACCGCTACAACTCTCGGAGCCACCAAATACTTGTGTCTTAAAGGAAGCTCAGCATCTCCGATGTACCCAGCTATTTCTTCTAAGGTCGAGGTAGGTTCAAAATCTAAAAAGTGGAACACATTGTGCGTCGGGTCCCAGCACGTGACCAACGCTCTTAAGATGTCTTCCTGGGGTACGATCTCCAATAGCTCGGGAAGGCTCCCCAAATATTTCTTTATCTCATCTTTCCTTTCTATACCTAGATCATTCCACCACATTCGCAGCTCCAAAGGGATTCGGCTTACAAATGAAAAAGAGTCGTTTTGGATTGTGCTAATCCTGCACATTTATTAAGGCGAATTAGTGACTTATGACTTTATTCCTGTTTGACTTGAAAAATCAAAAATCTTTCTTTTATGAAATTTATTTTCTAAAACTAAAAGCCCAGCTTTGCAAATACGGCCTTTCAACACTTCCGGAGGAAGATTTTAAGGATGTGCCTGCTAACTGCCCAAAAATACAACAAAGACTCAAAAGTGGCTGTTGCAAAATCAGCCTTTCGGCGCCCCTTTTGGGAACATTTTGCTATTCTTGACAACAACGACATCACCCGATTTATTTAGGACGATAAATAAAAATATGACATTTGTTTTCCTTTGTTTTGGCTCTTTTTGCAAAAGCGAGGTTGGACCCGATGACGGTTGCCTACGTATCTCACACTTGGTGAAAATCAAACCAGCGTAGTTCGGGCAAAACACTTTGTCATACAAAAATTTGTTTAAAATCCCCCCCCCCCCCCCTTTCTTTCTTTTTTTCTTTCTCTTTCTCTCTCTTTTTTTTTTCAAAAATCCGACAGCATTTCGGCGCTATTTGGGCATTGGTTTTGCAGAACAAACGATTACTCTCAATCAGCCCTAATACAACTATTTGCTCGATTTGTTCTCTCCTTATTCACAAGCCGGTCAACATGCAAATCCAAATCAAATAAATTCGCAAGTAGCACATAATATGCATCAGGATGGTGTTTTCATTTCGGGTCACCTGTCCTAGCCAGACCCAACCCCTGTGTTGAGTCCCCTAAGTCAAATGCACATGATGCAAACAAACGCTCCTATTAGGGATGCCGCATGTGGTTTTGTTTTACTAAGTTCAGAACCTGGGTATTTGCTCTAAACTGTGTACCCGAGCGGAAAGGTAGAGTCGAGGATGGGGCTATGTACCGGGGACCTACGAGATCGTCCGGCTTAGTTACTTGTCCGAGCCTCTTTCTTATTTCAAGGCATGGCACTAACAGAATAGGGAGTCTCGACCAGCGAGCACATCCCTGAAGATAAAGAGAGAAGGGTTTCGTTACAATATATATATATATATATATATATATATATATATATATATATATATATATATATATATATATATATATATATATATATATATATATATATATAATTTATCCAATATCAAAGCGGTAAAGCATTTAGCACATCAACATGGAACATGTAGGAAAATCAGAAGAAGCCAAATATAACAGTTATTCTAAGCTCAAATTCTTGAACCCTGAACCAGAGATTCTGGGGTTTCTCCAACAGAGTCGCCAGAGCTATCACACCTCCTTTTTTACATGGCTACCCCAAAGGATAAAAATGTATAAGAGAGTTTTTCCAATTAAATATATATATATATATATATATATATATATATATATATATATATATATATATATATATATATATATATATATATATATATATATATATATATAATTTATCCAATATCAAAGCGGTAAAGCATTTAGCACATCAACATGGAACATGTAGGAAAATCTGAATAAGCCAAATATAACAGTTATTCTAAGCTCAAATTCTTGAACCCTGAACCAGAGATTCTGGGGTTTCTCCAACAGAGTCGCCAGAGCTATCACACCTCCTTTTTTACATGGCTACCCCAAAGGATAAAAATGTATAAGAGAGTTTTTCCAATTAAAGTGATATTATTCGAAATGGGATTATTTATTTATTCAGAGTCTCCACTTGGGATATGTTTGGCTTTTGGCGTCCCAAGTCACCGGTTTATTTAGAATCCCAAATTGAGGAAATTGTTTTGACGCCCAAATGGAGTCTGCGAACCAGAAATTCTAAGTAAGGAATTCTGTTGACCTGAGGGAAGATGTTAGGCACCCCCAGATCCCGTGGTTCTAGCACAGTTGCTTAAACAATTATAATTGGCTAACAATTCTTATTTTTGTACATGTTCATCCTATGGTGCAATTTTAAATTATTCCTCTACCGCTTTCAATATTTTTTAAAGAAATTTGCAATGTCGTTAAAACATATCGCGAACCACGTCACATAAATGCGCACGCAGTTTCTGACATATTTCAACTTCATTGAGATTTGGATTTGGGTCACATAAATGCGCACCCGTTCTTAGGAAGATAAAATTATTAAAGACGTGCCTACAAGCTACTAACAAGTTAAGCCGTGAAGTTTGCTAAACAGCACGTCCCAGATTTCTAAATATTTTAATATGAATATTTAAAGAGGGCCACACAATTTTTGGATTCTGTTTGGCATGGCGCACCTTATTTTATTATTTTAAAGGCCGATCCTAGAGCAAACTATTATTTTCTATGGGATACGTCTCTAAATAAGACTTAATCAATTCTTATTTAGTCTTGATGCCCTACTCAAATCTCAAACATATATTGTAAAATTAAATTAACAGGAGAGAGGTGCATTCATCCTTCAGCATATTGGGCTGTTGGCCTAGGTTGAAAATTGATCCAACCTTCACAAAAGCCCTTCAGCAAATTATAACGGCCTGAGTAGGGTGTTGAATAAAGTCCTGGCATGCTGGGTTCCCAAATGAGCCCAAGATTGCATTCAATAGCGCCGGTTATGAATACACTAAACAAATGATTTCTTTTGTAACAAAAGAACAACCAGGATTATTTAGATTACCAAACAAGACTTCATTTTAATCCAGAATTTGATGATGCTGACAACAATCAAAGAGACCTTAATCTAACATAATGTGAGAAACTGATACTAAATATAGTTGATTCCTGGAGTTCATATTTTAAAATAGGCAAGTAGTGGATCAATTCTAACTTAGTAGACAACAAGTGTAACAGTTTATACAGTCCAGTTCAGGTATAGATTGAATACAAATCCCAACTAAACCTCCTGGAGCCAATGTTCTTCAGCCAACATACAACTGATTATTATCACATAAGGATCCAAATGAAACAACAAAGAGTTAGCTATGGTTCCACACTTCAAATATCAATCCAAAATGTCCAATTATTACAGGGAAAATCAGTCTAAATGTCCAATTATTACAGGGCAATTATCTCAACTATAACAAACATAATTGTAATAAAACTGATGAAAGAACAAATAATATGCATCTTCAACTTGAGGATTTATTAAGTTCAAACTTCATACATCATTGGGTATTGAAAAGGTACCTGGAATTCGAATAAAAACAAAACTGAGGGTCAGCGAAGTCATACAGCAAAACAATCATAGGAATCCACAGCTTATGAGCGGTTAATGAGCCCATGAATGCTTCTAAATAACCAGGAAGATTTGAACCCAAACTCAAACGAGCAAAAACCAATCAAATAGCTCAAATGAACCCCAACCAGCTAAAATATGAACCCAGGACAACCGTTGAAACCTTAACACCTCAAATAAACATATTTTAGGTCAGATTTTCATCCTATAGAGCTAAAACATATACTGGACAGCTGAAATTATGATTATTCTGAGGAAAAGGGATATGATGGAACAGTAAAACCACTAAATTTCAGAGAATTTGATAACTTCAATAAGCTTTGGATTTCTCGAAATTTTCAGGAATTTTTGAGATTTTTTTTAGGCTTCAAAATATCTGAGAATTGTTTGAGATTTTCAGACTGTGTATATGCTTTTTTGAATGAATAGGGATGCCCTTTCATATCCAAAGGCTAGGGCAACCCCTTTATTTTATTTTAACTACTAGTCCCTCTTTCAATTTTTAAATTTTACCTACTTGGTCCTTTATTTTCTGCCTTGTTCCCAAGTCATTGAACTAAAACTATTGAATTTCATACTATGGTCCTCTTCTAGAAGAGTCTAAAGGATTCTAGAATTATTTCTTATTTATAGAATACCTATGGTACCCTTGTTTTATCCTGAAATTACCAGAACTAAATCAACTAAACTCAATACTACCCTTCTAGTATACTAAAATTACCACTTCTATTAAGCTAAATCTTAAAAACTAATTAATGCTAACTAATAGCTATAACCAAAACCATAATCAAATCTGAACCATTAATCAGAAATAATCAAAATTCAATTCAGAATTCTCAAACTATTGGAGCACAAGTTTAAACCAGAGGCTGAAATTAAAATAATTAAAGAAATATGCAAAGCTACACTAACATGCCATCCTATTACTGAAAAAATAATTCTAGTTCACACTCATTATCAAATTATCAACTAAAAAGGTGGAAAGTCACAGAACAAGAACTTATGCTAAGCTTAAAAAAAACTAAAACTAATGCGACAGAATCATCAAGTAAAATATTTACAAACAGGAACCAAAAGTTGATTGTACTTAGGCTAACTAAAATAAAAATTATAATTGAAATAAAGGGTAACAAAAAAAATCAAATCTAAATAGAACTAATCAGTATTTCCAATTAAAACAAATAACTAAAACTAAAGCAAGGCAAAATTGTCAACAAAGAAGTAAAAAATAAAAAAGCAAACAAAAGGAAGTGAACACTTACTGATTGATCTTCAACTAGACTGATGTATTCGACTTGAATCCTCAACAGAGTTACATATTTGTTTTTGGTCAAAACGAACATGCAATTCCATTTGGGAACCCAAGTATAGCTTTGACAGTCCATCTCAGAATTAGGTCGATTTTAGATTTGAAATTCGAAACGTTTGAGGGTTGTTCAAAGGACACAGGGTTCATTTTTGGGTAGAGGAGGCCAAGGGGAGTATGAGGTGTGTTTTTGGGAGTCATTGGAGCCGGCGCCTCCGTGGACGGTGGAGCAGCCGCTCCTTTGCTCGGATATTCGAGGTGTTTGGCTGTGTTTTGAGGGCTGAGTTATGGGGGTTGGAACAAGGAGAAGACGGGAAATATGAGATGTTAATTTGGGTGGATTTGGAGTTACGCCGCCGACGGCGGGAGGTGGAGAGACGGTGGGGATACGATGGTGTTACACCGGAGGTCGGTTTGGTACGAGGAGGATGATTTTTTTCTCTGTGGGTTGTGAGTGTCATTCAGACACTTTTATTAAAAAAGTGAGGCTAAATCTGGGCCATTGGATCAAAATGAATGAATGGCTGAGATCAAATGGACGTCAGACGACGTCATTTTGATGCCTCCTCTGGCTGGACCGGGTATGGGGTTTGGGTCTGGGTTGATTTGGTGGGTCTGGTGGTTTTGGGCCAAGGTTTATCGCTAGAAATAGCCCAAATCATGTTCTTTTAATAAAGATCCAAGTTATATGTATTTTTCTCTTTATATTTC
The DNA here is from genome assembly GCA_034376525.1 of Nicotiana benthamiana. Taxonomy (NCBI): domain Eukaryota; kingdom Viridiplantae; phylum Streptophyta; class Magnoliopsida; order Solanales; family Solanaceae; genus Nicotiana; species Nicotiana benthamiana. Next base: position 6,763,489 of record CM067326.1, read on the forward strand.
ATTAGTTATATTTTCAGATTTTAATAATAAAAATAAAATAAACTAAAACATATTTAACTTCTACAATATTAAATAACCCAAAAGAAAAATATAAAAATTAAGTCCTAAATGTAAGCATGCCCTTTTTTGTATTTTTATGAATTATATTAATTATGTGCAACATGCAAATAAACACAAAATTATGCAATAATTCCTAAAAATTCAAATAATAAAAAGAAAAATTGCAAATAAACACAAAATCACGCAGTTAATTCCTATAAATTCAAATAATAAAAAGGAAAAATTCAAAAAAAAAACACAAAATCACGAAATTAATTCCTAAAAATTTAAATAATAAAAAGATCCTAATTTTAATAAATATTATAGGAGCATTTCAAGCGAGGCAAAAATTACGTGCTCACACTACTTTAACGTTGTATTGTAAAATTTAGATGACACTATTTGTTTTCTCTTTGCTAAAACACATCGAAGAGGTCAATTCTGTGGTGTTACTTATTCAAATAACGATTTACGAAAATTCTAATGGAATACCAATAATCAGTGTGTTATTGGAGCAAGAAAAATTTATAAAATGTTATAGCATGGGACTATGCCACATGTACCATGCTCAATGCATATTTTGAGAAATGCTCACAAGACACTGAAACACGAGTTTAACCTATACAAAGAATTTCCACACAATTATTTTTGGAACTCTCAAGGCAAAATATGGACAAAAAGAAAAACAAGATCAGTAATTGGTCGTGTCGCTACTGGTAAGTCATTTAACGTTTGCGCTCTTAATACTATTTTCATATTTGTTTAATTTAATCTATTGATCTGGTTCTCTCAATGATATAGCTAACCCCGGAGAAGGAGAAAGGTATTACTTGAGATTATTGTTGAATCATATCAAAGGACCCACTTCGTTCAAATACTTACTTACTGTTAACGAAAAAAAGTGTGAAACATTCAAGAAAGATGCAAAAGAAAGAGGTTTATTAGAGTTAGACAACATCATCTCGGAATGTTTAAGTGAGGCGGTCCTCTTTAAAATGCCATTAGCTCTCAGAAATTTGTTGCAACTATTTTGGTTCGTTGTAACCCAACGGATGTTAGAATGCTATGGGATACTTATTACGAGGACATGTTAGAGGATTTTAGAAGGATACATGATACCTCTCCTGCTTCTCAACTACAATGCACACTGAAAAGCATAAGATATTTCTTAGAGAGCATGGGCAAGAGAATTCAAAACTATGACATACCTGCAGCTAATCAGGACCTGGATAATAATAGTCCATCAGAGTGCTAGGAAATAATTGAAGAAAGGTCTATAAAGGTACATGCAGAAGATTTTGACGCATAATCAAAGTTAAATGCAGAACAAAAGCAAGCTTTCAAGATTATATTACAAAGAGTAGACTCTGGACGAGTAGGATTATTCTTTGTAGATGGACCTGAAGGAACCGGAAAAACGTTTCTTTATCATGCATTACTTGCAGATGTCAGATCAAGAGGCATGATAGCACTAACAACAACAACAAGTGGTGTAGCAGCAACAATTTTACCAGGGGGTCGTACTGATCATTCTAGATTCTACATGCCACTTCCAATAACTGATACGACAATCACAAATATGTCAAAACAGAGTGGGAGTGCAAAATTGATAAAAAAAGAAGAAGCAAAGTTGATAATCTGGGATGAAGCGCCTATGACAAAGCATCAAACAATTGAAATTGTTAACAAGAGTTTTAGAGATATAATGATAACGATGAACCATTTGGAGGCAAAGTAATGGTTTTTTGAGGTGATTTTTGACAAGTACTACTTGTAGTCCCAAAATCTACGAGAGCTGAAACAATAAGTGCAAGCTTAGTAAAATCGTACTTGTGGCATAAAATGGAAAAGATTAAGTTAACAAAAAAAATGAGGCAAGAATAGATCCTGCATTCAGTGATTTTCTACTACGCACTGGTGACGAGGAGGAACCAACCATAAGAGATGATTTGGTACAACTTCCAGAAGAAATAGTTGTCAAACATATGGCTAATACTAATGCTGAAGATTGCTTAATAAGAAAAATATTTTTGTCATTAGATAAAAATGCAAGTTGCTACAAATACATGTCAAAAAAAGATATTTTAAAAAGCAAAAATGAATATGTTGATATCACTATCCGGATTTTCTATCCTTGGGAGTCGTGATGACGCCTACTAATGTGAGCTAGGCAAGCCAATCATTTGAACAAATTAACTTTTCACCTATTTTATATTCTTTAACAATTACGAAGATATAACATTTAAATAGTGGAATTTAACATAAACAGAAAAAGACCAATAATTATCTGAACATAAACACCTAGAACAACTATTTGAGTCTCGACTACCCAGACCTAGTGTCACAGTTTCACAGACGGTCTAAGAATTCTACAAATAAAGGCCTGAAAGAATTAAATATAACAATGTGTCTAGAAATACATGTAAGAAACAGGAAAGTAGATAGAAGGAGATGTCATGGCCTACGAACGTCTGCAGGACTACCTCGGGTCACTTGATGAACAATATCCAGCTATGTCACTGCGGTACGAAATCTACAATACTGGGGTCTGCACAAAAGAGTACAGAGTGTAGTATCAGCACAACCGACCTCATGTGCTGGTAAAAAGTCTAGCCTAACCTCGGCGAAGTAATAACAAGGCTAGGACCAGACTCCAGATACACTTATGCAGTTATATAATATATATGGCGGAAAAGTAAATAAATAATAAGCAATTAGAGCTGGGGGAGGGGAACATGCTGCGGGAGTGGCAGATGATCAAAATATCAAAGAACAATAAGGAAACTGTAAATTTAACTTCTAATGTAAGTAAGGAGAAATAAAGGCAACTTTAACTTTCAATTTCATCTTGTTGCAGGCGTGCAACCCGATCCCATTTCTCATATCTCGTGGTAGGCATACCATCGGCTCCCATTTTCATATATTAATAGTTCTTCCAAATGAAATTACTCCAACAACCGCAACCATTAATGCAAATTCATAAGACAAAAAAGTACATAATAATTACGATTCACCGAGGAAAACAAATAATGACAAGTAGTAATTAATTATGGACTTTAAGGAGCAAACTTGCAATTCAATATTTAGTATGCTAAATGACAAGTAGCAATTAAGTCACATAAACACGTAGAAATTATAGCATGAACTCAAATAATAAGTAGTGACACGATAAAGGAAAATGCCAACACAAAGAATCATAGTAATTGTGGAATAAGACAATTAATGCCTCAAACTGATAACAAGGAATCATAACAAACAGTAATAAGTGCACGGCATCACCCTTCGTGCTTTAACACTCTCTCACCAAAATAATACACGGTATCACCTTCGTGCTTTACACTCTTCTTCACGAAAGCAACAATTACAAAACAGTAAGGGCAAAGGAATCAATAACATCACCATAAAGTCAATTAACAACACAAAATTAGTAAAATAAAGCAAAGAAAAACATAATCGTAGTACTGTTGCGGCACGCAACCCGATCCCTTACCAATTAACTCTGTTGCAGCGTGAAACCCGATTCATATACATATAACTGTTGCGGCGTGCAACCCAATCCAATAAAATATCTCTTGCGGCACGCAACCCGACCCAATAAATATAATATATCTGTTTGCGGCGTGCAACCCGATCCAATATAATATCTAAGTATACAGATTACAATGATCATGACAACAGTCTCAGCAAGGGATTAACCATAACCTATACTATCTAGCATGGGAATTCAATAGTGCAAGTATATACGTCCCGGCAAGGGAGAATATCAACAAAACAACAAAACATCCCGGCAAGGGAATAAACCAGTAACTCTTTCTCTTTCTTTCATTTTTGTTTCATAGTTCACATAATCATATGATCCAATGCTCCAAGGATATAATTATCTCATATACCTTCTCAACTTGTATTTTTAAGTCGAGCCAATGCTCCTCGAAGTTTAAAGATCACAATTCCTTTCACACACTCTTTACAACATATAGAAATCATCAATTAAGCATGGGAGTTACAACAAAGATCATAATATTTGCAATATAACGACTCACAGTAATGCTAGAAACCATGTATAGATACTCGTTACCATGCATATACATCATACTTGAAAATTAGCAAATAGCAAGTAAGACTCAACACATATTCCCTCAAGCTAAGGTTAGACCAACACTTACCTCAACTTTCATGGCCAAATCAATCTACAATCACCGCTTTCCCTCTCGAATCCAGCTCTAACCCAATCGAATCTATGTATAAATTACTCAATACCATCAATAAGAGCTAAACAAATGACTTCCTATGTTCAATTACAACTTTTCGATCATTCTTTCTAAAATTCCAAAAATCGACCCCTGACCTGCTTGGTCAAAATGCGAGGTTCAGACCAAAATCAAATTCCCCATCCACCCACGAGCCCGAATATATAATTTTTTTTCAAATTCGATCCCAAAACGAGGTCTAAATCAAGAAAATTCAAAAATCCCTAACTCTACCCAAACCCCCAATTTTCTAACCTAAATTACATATTTTAGGCTTAGGAATTTATTAGATGTTGATGACAAATGAAGGAAATGAGTTAAGAATTACTAACGCACGATGTTTTGGTGAAAGAAAGCTTCAATGGACGCCTAAGGACCTTGGAGAAGAAAGAGCTCGTGAAAACTTGTGAAAAAACCCGCAATAACACTATTCTGGAATTAAAAATATAATTGGGTGAAATTTCACTCCGCGTTCGCGACACAATAGCCGCGTTCTTGAAGGGTAGCACTTACTGACCATTGCATTCGCGAGCTAGGGAATGCAACCGTGTAGAGTAAAAGGGTGGGGTCCATAAATTTGTTCTATGCGAACCCGTAGGCTGCCACGCAAACGCAATGAGAAAACAATGCAAGGCTATGTGAACACAGTCATATGCATGCGAACACGATCACATGCATGTGAACACAAAGTGGAAAAGAAGACTGAGCCCTTAGGGTCAAATAACTCTATATGAACGTGAGGGCAAGGGTGCGACGCGATGAGGGAAAAACTTAGAGCTTGGCGAATGCGGAAGAGGCGTCGCGAATGCGAAGAACAAATGGATCTGCAACTGTTGAAGCCAAAATCTGCAATTTTTCCTAAGTTTGAAACCACCCCGAAACACCTTTGAAACACTCTCGAGCCCCCGTGGCTCCTAACCAAACACATGCACTAACTCAACAACATCCTACGAACTTCACCCTGCGATCAAATCACCATAATAACATCAAAAGCACTGAATCAAGCCTCAAAATCAAGAGTTTTTATTCAAACTTCATAAACTTTTAAATTTAGAACTTTAAATCCGAAACAACTCAAACGACGTCCAATTTCAACCAAACTTTACAGAAATGTCTTAAATTACATATGAGACTTGTACCGGGCACCGAAACCAAAATATAGACCCGATACCAACACATTATAATCAAATTTCATTTCCAATTTCCTTGATTATTTTTAGAAAAATATTTCACTCAGAAATTCATTTCTCGGGCTTGGGACCTCGGAATTCGATTCCGGGCATAAGCCCAAGTCCCATATTTTCCTACGGACCCTCCGGGACCATCAAATCATGGGTCCGTGTCCATTTACCCAAATTATTGACTGAAGTCAATTTTATTTATTTTAGTATCACTTAGCATTTTTCACAAAAGTTCATGTTTAAACTTTCCGGCTACGCGTCCGGAATGTGCATGCAAATTAAGGCAACTATAAATGAGTTTTTCAAGGCCTCGAAAGCATGAAATGGATAAGAATACAGGTGATTACCCTTTGAGTCATCACATTCTCTACCTTTAAAAAAAATTTTCGTCCTCGAACAGACAAAAGAAGGAAGTACCTGAGTCGGGGAATAGACGAGGATAACGGCCCAACATATCGGTCCTGGACTCCCAGGTCGATGCCTCATGAGGGTGACCTCTCCACTGAACAGGAAGAGAAGGGAAACTCTTGGATCTCAACTGACGAACCTGCCAGTCTAGAATAGTTGTCGTCTCCTCCTCATAAGAAAAGTCCTTGTCAAACTGGACAATGTTGAAATCTAACACGTGGGCTGGATCGCCGTGATACCTTCGAAGCATGGTCACATGAAACACTGGATGCACGGCTGATAAGTTTGGCGGAAAGGTAAGTCTATAAACCACCTCTCCCACTTGATCGAGAATCTCAAATGGCCAATGAACCTAGGGCTAAGCTTGCCCTTTCTCCCAAATCTCGCCACGCCCTTCATAGGCGACACTCAGAGCAATACCCGCTCACCAACAATAAAAGCCAATTCACTAAACTTGCGATCTGCATAGATCTTCTGCCTGGACTAAGCTAAACAAGCCTATCCTGAATGATCCTGACCTTGTCTAAGGCCTCCTGAACCAAATCCGTACCTAACAACCGAGCCTCTCCCGATGGAAACCATCCAATCAGAGATCGACACCGTCAACCATATAAATCCTGATAAGGAGCTATCTGGATACTCAACTGGTAGCTGTTGTTGTAGGGAAACTCCGCTAAGGGAAAAAACTGATCCCATAAACCTCCAAAATCAATAACACAAAGATCGGAGCATATTCTCTAAAATTTGAATAGTCCGCTCGGACTGCCCATCCGTTTGAGGATGAAATGTTGTGCTCAACTTAACCTGGGTGCATAACTATCACTTAACTGCTCTCCAAAAGTGCGAGGTAAAATGTGTACCTCGGTCCGAAATGATATATACCGGCTCACCATGAAGGGGAACAATCTCTCGGATATAAATCTCAGCTAACCTCTCGGATGAACAGGAGACTGCCACAGGAATGAAATGCGCTAACATGGATAGCCTATTAACAATGACCCAAATTGCATCGAACTTCTTCCGAGTCAACGGAAGTCCAGTAACTAAGTCCATAGTAATCCGCTCCCATTTCCACTCGGGAAGCTCAATCCGCTGAAATACACCACCAGGCCTCTGATGCTCATACTTAACCTGTTGACAATTCAAACAACGTGCCACATATGCCATAATATTTTTCCTCATTCTACGCCACCAATAATGTTGCTGCAAATCCTGATACATCTTCGCGGAGCCCGGATCAATAGAGTACCGGGAACTATGGGCCTCTTCCAAAATCAACTCTTGGAGCCCATCCACATTAGGCACACATACTCGACCCTGCAATCTCAAAACTCCATCATCATCTAAGGTAACATGCCTAGCATCGCCGTGTTGCACCGTGTCTCTAAGGACACACAAATAGGGATCATCATACTACCGACAGCGGATATGCTCCAACAACGAAGAACGGGCAACCGTGCAAGCGAATACACGACTGGGCTCAGAAATATCTAGCATATGAATTGATTGGCTAAAGCCTGAACATCCAAAGCAAGCGGCCTCTGACTGATCGGAATATAAGCAAGACTGCCATACTAGCTGACTTCCTACTCAAAGTATCGGCCACCACATTGGCCTTTCCCCGATGATATAGAATGGTGACGTCATAATCCTCCAACAATCTAACCACCTCCTCTGACTCAAATTCAACTCCCTTTGCTTGAACAAGTACTGAAGACTCTTGTGGTCAGTGAACACCTCACATGCCACGCCATATAAATAGTGCCTCCAGATATTCAATGTGTGGACAATGGATGCCAAATCCAAATAATGAAACCAGATAGTTCTTCTCGTGAATCTTCAACTGCCTCGAAGAATAGGCAATGACCTTGCCATCCTGCATCAACACTGCACCAAGTCCAATACGGGAAGCACCACAGTAAACTATATAAGTCCATGAACATGTGAGCAAAACCAACACTAGTGCCGTAGTCAGAGTTGTCTTGAGCTTCTGAAAGCTCGCCTCACACTCATCCGACCATTTGAACTAGGCACCCTTGTGGTCAATCTGGTCATGGGGGTTGCAATAGATGAAAGCCCCTCTACGAATCGACGATAGTAACCTGCCAATCCCAAGAAATTCTGAATCTCTGTAGCTAATGCTGGTCTAGGCCAATACTTGACTGCCTAAATCTTCTTCAGATCAACCTGAATACTCTCTGCTGATATGACATGATCCAGGAATGCAACTGAACTCAGCCAGAGCTCACACTTACAAATTTTGCATCTAATTGACTATCCCCCAGGGAACTCACAAATAAAGGGCACATAATCAGCAGAAGAAACCTCAACACTAAAATAAAAAACATATGCCAATTAGGCCAAACACCCATTCTCGACCATACATCTAGCCTTCATATACGAGATAACACTACGGGTAAAATGACCAGGAGTCCCTCTTCACTCTAAACCAGGCATACCCAGTAAAGCTAAGGTCACAATCTTGGTATAACAATCCAAGATAACGTGATAAGGTGTTAACCAATCCATCCCCAATATAATGTCGAAATCAACCATGTCCAGAAGAAGCAAATCTACACGAGTCTTAAGACCTCCAATATCCACTATACATGATCAATGAAACACGATCCACCATAATAGAATCACCCACAAGCATAGACACATAAATAGGGGCACTCAAAGAATCACTAGGCATGACCAGATACGATGCAAGACAAAACCGAAACTTCTCTACCATACCCCAAAACAGTAGCTACACCTCCACCTCTAATAACTTTACCTCCACCTCTAATACCGTTACCTCCACCTCTTGCGTCTCTACCTCCACCTCTAGCTGGCTGAGCACGCTGGACGAATCCTCAATAAATCTCTACACTCTATATTGCATTGGGAAGTATGATAAGAGCATGATGATCCAAGTCAATGAATCTAATCTCGTACTGAGTAACGGTCATAGAACCCTGTTGGGGACGCTTAAACTGTCTCTAATAAACCTCCCTTTGAGTGATGGGAAGAAACTTCTCCAGAAATAGCTGCACGAACCATCCTCTAGTAAAAGCTGGCGATCCGGCTGGTCTAGCTAAACAATAATCCCTCCACCAAGTCTTGACGGATCCAAATGAGCAAAATATGGCAAAATCAATCCCACTGGTCTCTACAATACCCATGTTCCTGAGAACCTCATGGCAGTCGTCTAGAAAATTTTGGGGATCCTCAAAAGATGCACCGCAGGAAGTAGTATTGAAGAACTTGGTGGCACCTATCCAACCTCCGAAATCCTCCAAAAACGTAGCCAATCTATCACCAATCTATGCTGCTGCTTGGCTAAAGAAGCGGTACATGACCTGGAAATTTATGATAGAACAGAGTATAAATCCAATTGGCATTGAGAAACAAATCTGCACGACAAGAAAGAAAAAACGTGGAATTTTCTAACTCTGTAGCCTCTGAGGGATAAACATAGACGTCTCTATACAGATCCCTTAGACTCTACTAAGATTGTCTGTGAACTGTGAGACCTATGTAACCTAGAGCTTTGATACCATCATGTCACGATCCAGATTTTGCACCCTCAGGAGTCGTGATGGCGCCTACTAATGTGAGCTAGGCAAGCCAATAATTTGAACAATTTAACTTTTCACCTATTTTATATTCTTCAACAATTATGAAAATATAACATTTAAAAAGCAAAATTTAACAGAAGCGGAAGAAGAACAATAATTATCTGAACAGAAACACCTAGAACAAATGTTTGAGCCTCGACTACCCAGACCTAGTGTCACAGTATCACAGACGTCTAAGAATTCTACAAATAAAGGTCCGAAAGAATTAAGTATAACACTGTCTCTGGAAATACATGTAAGAAACATGAAAGTAGATAGAAGGAGGGCCCGTGAACGCCTGCATGACTACCTCGGGTCGCCTGATGAACAAGATCGAGCAATCTCACATCCGAAATCTACAACACTGGGGTATGCAAGAGTGCAGAGTGTAGTATCAACACAACCGGCCCCATGTGCTGGTAAGTGTCTAGCCTAACCTCAGTAAAGTAGTGACGAGGCTAGGACTAGACTCCAGATAAACCTGTACAGTTATATAATATATATGGCAGAGTTGGGGGATGGGAACGTGCTGCGGGAGTGGCATATGATCAACATATCAAAGAACAATAAGGAAACTATAAATTTAACTTCTAACACAGGTAAGGAGAAATAAAGGCAACTTTCACTTTCAATTTCATCTTGTTGCAGACGTTCAACCCGATCCTATTTCTCATATCGCGTGCTAGGCGTACCACATGCTCTCAGTTTCATATATTAATAGTTCTTGCGAATGAAATTACTCCAACAACTACAACCATTAATGCAAATTCATAAGACGACAAAGTATACAATAATTACGATTCACAGAGGAAAACAAATAACGACAAATAGCAATTAATTATGGACTTTAAGGAGCAAATAGGTAATTTAATATTTAGTATGCTAAATGGAAAGTAGCAATTAGGTCACGTAAACACGTACCAATTATAGCATGAATTCATTAATAAGTAGTGAAACGATAAAGGAAAATGGCAACATAAAGAATCACAGTAATTGTGGAATAAGACAATTATTGCACTCAAACTTATAACAAAGAATCATAACAAACAGTAATAAGTGCACGGTATCACCCTTCGTGCTTTAACACTCTCTCACCAAAACAATACACGGTATCACCCTTCATGCTTTACACTCTTCCTCATCCAAGCAACAATTACAAAGCAATCAGGGCAAGGGAATCAATGACATCACCATAAAGTCAAGTAACAACAAACAATTAGTAAAATAATGCAAAGAACAACATAATCATACTACTGTAGCGACGCGCAATGATCACTTATCAATTAACTCTGTTGCAGCGTGCAACCCGATCTATATACATATAGCTATTGCGGCGTGCAACCCGATCCAAATATGATATCTGTTACGGTATGCAACCCGATCCAATATAATATTTGTTGCATCATGAAACCAGATCCAATATTATATCTGTTGCGGCGTGCTACCTGACACAATAAATATAATATATCTGTTACGGCGTGCAACCAATTCAATATAATATCTAATATACAGCTTACAATGATCATGCCAACAGTTTCGGCAAGGGATTAACCATAACCTACACTATCCTGGCAAAGGAATTCAACAGTGCAAGTATATACGTCCCGGCAAGGGAGAATATCAACAAAACAACAAAATATCCCGGCAAGGGAACAAACCAGTAACTCTTTCTTTCATTTTCATCTCACAGTTTACATTATCACATGAGGCAATGCTCCAAGGATTTAATTATCTCATATACCTTCACAACTTGTATTTTAACTTGAGCCAGCGCTCCTCGAAGTTTAAAGATCATATTTCCTTTCACATGCTCTTTACGACATATAAAAATCATCAATTAAGCATGGTCGTTACAACAAAGATCAAAATATTTGCAATATAGCGACTCACGGCCATGCTAGACATCAATGTATAGATACTCGTCACCATGCCCATACATCGTACTCGACAACTAGCAAGTAGCAAGTAAGACTCAACACCTATTCCCTCAAGTTAAAGTTAGACAAACACTTATCTCAACTTCCACGGTCAAATGAATCAACAATCACTGCTTTCCCTCTCGAATCCGACTCCAACCCAATCGAATATATGCATAAATGACTCAATACCATCAATAAGAGCTAAACAAACTAATTCCTATGTTCAATTAAACCTTTCTGGTCATTCTTTCCAAAATCCCAAAAATCTACGCCCTGGCTCGCTTGGTCAAAATGCATCTCCCATCCACCCACGAGCCCGAATATATAATTTATTTTTAAATTCGATCCCAAAACGAGGTCTAAATCAAGAAATTCAAAAAGCCCTAACTCTTCCCAAACTCCCAATTTCTATACTAAATTACATGTTTTATGCTTAGGAATTCATTAGATGTTCATTAAAAATGAAGGAAACGAGTTAAGGATTACTAACCCATGAAGTTTTGGTGAAGGAAAGTATCAATGGACGCCTAAGGACCTTGGAGAAGAAAGAGCTCGTGAAAACTTGTGAAAAATCCCGCAATAACACTGTTCTGGAATTAAATATATAACTGGACAAAATTGCCCTTTGCGTTCACAACAAGATGGTCGCATTCGCGAGCTGGGGAATGCAAACTTATAGAGTAAATGGTTGGGGTCCAGAAATTTATTCTGTGCAAATGCGTAGGCTGCCACGCGAACGCGATTAGGAAACAATGCAAGGCTATGCGAATGCAGTCACATGCATGCGAACGCAAAGTGGAAAAGAAGACTGAGCCCTCATGGTCAAATATCTCTATGTGAACGCGGGGGCAAGGGTGCGAATTCCATAAGGTAAAAACTTAGAGCTTCGCGAACCTGGAAGAGGCGTCGCGAACGCGAAGAACAAATGGACCTGCAACTGCTGAAGCCAAAATCTTCAATTTTTCCTAAGTTTGAAACCACCCAGAAACATCTCCGAAACACTCCTGATCCTTCGGTGCTCCTAACCAAACACATGCATTAACTCAACATCATCCTACGAACCTAACCATACGATCAAATCACCATAATAACATCAAAAACACTGAATCAAGCCTCAAAATCAAGAGTTTTTCTTCAAACTTCATAAACTTTCAAATTTAGAACTTTAAGCCGGGAACACGTTAAACGACGCCCGATTTCAACCAAACTTTACAAAAATATCTTAAATTACATATGAGATATGTACCGGGTGCCGGAACCAAAATACAGGCCCTATACCAACACATTTTAATCAATTTTCATTTCTAATTTCCTTGATTATTTTCAGAAAATAATTTTACTCAAAAATTCATTTCTCGGGCTTGGGACCTCAGAATTCGATTACGGGCATTCGCCCAAGTCCCATATTTTCCTAACGGACCCTCCGAGACCGTCAAATCACGGGTCCGGATTCGTTTACCCAAAATATTGACCGAATTCAAATTTATTCATTTTAATATCAAAGCTTAGCATTTTTCACAAAATTTCATGTTTAAGCTTTCCGGCTATGCGCCCGGAATGCGCACGCAAATCGAGACAATTATTAATGAGGTTTTCAAGGTCTCGGAAGCATGAAATGGATAAGAATACAGGTGGTGACCCTTTGGGTCGTCACAGTTGATCAACTAAATGAGATGTTAATTTTCAAGTTTCCTGGCTAATGTAATACGTTTATTAGTTTCGACTCTATAGAAGATGCTACAAACAGTTATTACCAGGAAAAGTACCTAAATACGTTAATACCAAATGGTCTTTCACCACACATGTACGATTGTCAGACTGGTTTTGGGGAATTTTTCTACAAATTCAACTGACATGCTCTCTTTTGCTTTGAATTGTCATCTGCTCTGCGTGCTTTCTTACATTTTAAATCGTTTCTTGGCTAAGTAAATAATGCATTACATTTGCCAAAATTATTTAAACTATTTAACTATTATTTAAATTTCTTCATTAGTGTTAACTTTCTCCGGTTTCCTTTAGTAAACTTTAAATTTGATCTTTCTGATTATTAATACCATTGTATATACTTTAATACAGTAGCAAACCGATGCATATTATAAAACAGATATATATATATATATATGTTACATATCTTCTTTTATATATATATATATATATATATATATATATATATATATATATATATATATATATATATATGTATATGAAAAAGACGTGTCTGAAATTATTTCTGCCATATGAAAAAAGATAAGCATTCCAATTGAAGTTCTCGTAATAATCTTTGGCAAAAAGATAAAAGGACTATAAAAATTTATAAAAAAACTATAATACTAATACTAAAGACTAACTCTATTTTATTTTACTCATGCGTGATATAATGGTATACATGTTAGTTTTGAAGAAAAATCCTCCAATCATGCTACTAAGAAATTTGGATCCTTCAAATGGACTATGCAATGGTACAAGAATAATATGCAGAGGTTTTGACAATAATATTATACATGCAGAAATAATGATGGGACAAAATGCTTTCAAGTATGTGTTTATTCTAAAAATTCAATTTTCGCCGCCATAAAATGAAGGATACCCATTTAAATTCATTAGAAAATAATTTCCACTACGTTTATGTTTTTCAATGACAATAAATAAAGCACAAGGTCAAATAATACTCAACATTGGATTGTACTTGCCACAACATATTTTTTCACATGGACAACTATATGTCGCATTATCAAGAGATATATCAATGTCAACAACAAAAGTTTTAATCATGATAGAGCAACCGAAAAGACGAAGGGGCACATATACTAAGAACACTATCTACAAAAAAATATTAGGTAATACAACAACATAACATATTATTAACTCATACAATATATTATCTATAATTACAAATGTTATACATATCACGACCTTAACTAACTGTAGTGTTTATATTTGCTGGTTCATAAGATATTAACCATATTAAATTTATCTATTATATCAGTGTAATAACACTCATGTTCTCATTTCAGTTTAATGTTAAATCTATTTTGAGGTCAATTACTACTATACATAGTTCATTCACGTAATATATAATTTTCTTACAAACAAATGCGGTTTACACGTGCAACGTATGTACACCAAAACTAATCATATTAAAACTATAAAAACCTTATTAAAATATTGTCAGGTTTTTTTACCTTTTGTATATGTATTTTATGTTGGATATAATTATAATTGAAACCAATAAATATTTTTTTGAGGGAAAAAAAATTTAAAACTATCGAGTATTACCGTTTTTGTTGGCTATTGCTTCTCTTTATTTATTTAGGTTTACAGTTCGTTGGGTTTCATTGTTTAGGATTAGGATTCCTTAGTGCCGTAGGGCTTTTCCTTAGATTTAGGATTTTTTAGGTTTTGTTGAGATTCATTAGTCCTTTATGTTTAGGATTCTTTTAATACCACGTTATTTTTGCTTAAACATTCTTTAGGATGGAGATTCTTTTCTTTGTTTTGGTTTAGAATTCACTTTTTTTTTTTTAAAGAATATGTATATGAGGGTTTAAATTAGTCTGAAATTGTTGCTTTAGTTCTTATCAAATTGAGTTTTTTTTTGTTTAATCCAGATTTAGTTCTTATTAAATTGAGGGGTTTTTTGGTTTAATGTATAGACTAGTGATGGTTATTATCTTTATTTTCCTAGTGATTTTATGGTAAGTTCAACTATTTCGATTCCAATTGCATTCGTTAAATTATTTTGCTTTTTATGTATCTTGCATATGAATGGAAACACAAAATTTTCAAAGTAATTGTTATGTTATGCCGTTATCAAAGTAAATCAGTATCCATCATTATTAAGAAAGTATTCCTTAGCATTTTTAATTGTAACTCAAAATACAATTTATGAATAATATTAATTTTCTTACTCATAAAAACGGGACACACGTGCAACGTGCGTACCATAGACTATCTATCTATATTTATATTTATATCTATATTATTGTAAAAACACGAATTGTTTATGTTATATGTTGAACGACTAAAGTATCCCTGAAATATTGATAGACTTTTATTCTCTTAAATATTGATATAATTTAAGAATCTAATGATAAGTTATTTAGTAATAGAATTTTTTTTCGATTTAAATTATACATATAAACAACCCTATAACGTTGATCATACGAATTAGAAAAGTATTGTTCCTAATTACAATTCTTTTATAAGAAGGCATGTAATAAAAGAAAGATACGTACCAAAGAAAATTTTAGTACTTCGCTAAAGAAAACATCTATATAATTTTAAACAAAGTTGAAATTCTTACTATTCTTTAAAGTCTTAATTTGTATTTAGTACATCTAAACCTACAACTAAATTAAGTTATATCTTTTACCTAAATATTAGAAGTTACTACATATTTCAAGCAAATTGAGTTAATTTTTAAAATATTAAATAATAAGAAAATAATTAAATAATAATTTTTAAAATATAAAATCTAAGTTTAAAGTGTTAAAATAATAGGAGAAATTTTAGATGAATATTTTTACTTTACATGGTAATAGAGTGGTGAGATTGTGATCTTTAATTTATTTATTTTTACTTAAGTATGAGTAATTGATTCATTTACAAATTTCTCAAAGAAAATCGATTGATGTTAGTTTAGATTAGGTTTCCTAAAACAAGTTCGTCCAAGTCTCCTATATATCGAAGTTTGACAATTCTTTTCTTTAATTGGTTTACTTTCATTAGATGCTCATACGACATAACTTGGTAAAAAAATATGTATATTTCTCCTAAAAAGTATGTAAAATATGTATACAATATATAATGTTATCGATTGTCCGTGTTCAAAGCAACGAGAAACTGGAAACCAGTAAGAAGAAGAGACAAAAAAAAAAAATCACAGAAATGAAGAAATCCGAGACCACGGAATTCACTGTGTGTCCTTAAGGAATTTAACCCCCTCACTGTACCCGAGGTTGTGGATTATTTCCTCCCAGGATATAACGGATATACCTGTCGTAGGAGTGGCGGTACCTCAAACGCCTACGACTTCGACGAACTCAAATTCGGGAACGAAATCACACTATGACTCGATATGTTTCAGTTTGCAGAAAAGAATGCAGAATTTTTAATGCACGAATAATTTTTTTTTTCCAGTACTCGAAAATGAGGCATTGCCTCAGTTTATATAGCCTCGAATTGTGACTGTTCGGAAAGGCTTGGTGCCTGTTCGGGAAAGGCCATGCCTTTTTCTGAAAAATAAGAACGTTGGGAAGTTTACAGTTAACAAATTAATATTTTTCCCGCGGGAATTAAAAATAATTTCAGAAAATGAAGATTGAATTTTAAATAAATTTGGTCCAAAAAGATTATCAATCAATCAGATCATTGACCAAATCCAAATCCAAAGCCGAAGCCGAGCCGAGCGACGACGACGGCGCGAGGGGAGTCCCTCTTCTTAACCCTTTAAGAGCTAGAAGAAGTGCTTTCTAATATAAGCACATAACTTTCCCTTTCTACCACCAATGTGGTACAAAGCTCCTTTTCAAAGGAACTTTGCTTTGAAACTTCATTTTCCTTCTATTGTCTTCTTCCCTCCATTTCTCATTCACACCAACTTAGCTAGCTTTAATCATTAACTAGCTTTAACAATCCCCCACATGAATGGGGAATGGCTATATGATGAAAAACATGCATGACAAAAAACTGTGTGATTCGTAAGCAAGGATTAATTGCATCTGGATAAGTAGATTTCTCTTTGAACTTTCCGTAGTAAGCATATGTCGGATATACTCGGTCAATCGGTAGATTTGATATCTTTGAACCGTCGAGCTTTGGTGTATACCTAGACAACCACATGTCACACAATTAACCCTTTAACCGTTTTTGGTTCTCATTGTTTTGTTCGTTTCAGCCATGAACACTTCCTGGTTCATAAGTGCGTAGAGAGCTGGCCTTACAGAGTTCTCCTTGAAGCGGCTTACACTTCACACTTACATAGGTGATTCCTAAATGTGTCATCCCGTAGATACACTATTTGATATACCCCGTATCAAACTTAGAAACCATTAAAAAGCCTTAATGCTTTATCCTGGTACTGAACATTGTCTCATCACGAGAATGGACCAAAAAGTTATTGTGACAATGTTGAACCGTCATCAATGACTTTGTTTGATCTCTTTGAACCTAGATCTTGGGATCTCATGTCTTCTAGGTAGAGTTACCGCCACGATGACTTGTCCTCGGCCATAGTCCCATTCCCCTTGATGATCTTTCAACCACTTCTCTAGTTAGGCCTTTAGTTAGTGGATCCGACACATTATCTCTTGACTTAACATAGTCAATTGTGATAATTCCACTAGAGAGTAGTTGTCTAACGGTATTATGTCTTCGTCGTATGTGACGAGACTTTCCGTTGTACATAACGTTCCCGGCTCTTCCTATTGCCGCTTGGCTATCGCAATGAATGCATATAGGAGCCAATGGTTTGGGCCAAAATGGAATATCTTCTAAGAAATTCCGGAGCCATTCAGCTTCTTCACCGGCTTTGTCTAGAGCTATGAACTCAGATTCCATTGTAGAGCGGGCGATACATGTCTGTTTGGATGACTTCCAAGACACTGCTCCTCCACCTATAGTAAAAACGTATCCACTTGTGGATTTAGTTTCAGTTGAACCGGTGACCCAATTTGCATCACTGTATCCTTCAATAACTGCAGGATACCTGTTATAATGCAAAACAAAGTTTTGAGTATGTTTCAAATACCCCAAAACTCGTTTCATTGCCAGCCAATGATTTTGGTCGGGATTACTCGTGTAGCGACTTATTTACTTATAGCACACGCAATATCAGGTCGCGTACAGTTCATAATATACATCAAACTTCCCAACACTCTGGCATAATCCAATTGAGAATGACTTTCACCTTTATTCTTTGCAAGAGCAAGGTTCATATCAATTGGCGTCTTTGCAACTTTAAAGTCCAAATACTTGAACTTTTCAAGTACTTTTTCAATATAATGAGATTGAGACAATGCTAGACCTTGAGGAGTCTTATGGATTTTAATTCCCAGAATTAAATCGGCAACTCCTAAGTCTTTCATATCAAACTTACTAGCAAGCATGCGCTTAGTAGCATTTATGTTAGCAATGTTGTTACTCATTATTAACATATCATCCACGTATAAACAAACAATGACGACGTGGTTCGGAGTGTTCTTAATGTAGACACATTTATCACATTCATTTATCTTGAATCCATTTGACAGCATCGTATGGTCAAATTTTGCATGCCACTGTTTTGGTGCTTGTTTTAGTCCATAAAGAGACTTAACAAGTCTACATAACTTCTTCTCTTTCCCTGGAACTACAAACCCTTCGGGTTGTTCCATGTAAATTTCTTCCTCCAACTCTCCATTTAAGAAGGCTGTTTTCACATCCATTTGATGGATTTCAAGACCGTACACGGCGGCTAATGCTACTAACACCCGAATAGATGTAATCCTCGTTACCGGCGAGTATGTATCAAAGTAATCAAGACCTTTTCGTTGTCTAAACCCTTTAACAACTAGTCTTGCCTTATATTTTTCAATAGTGCCATCAGCTTTCATTTTCCGCTTGAAAATCCATTTGGAACCTAAAGGTTTATTCCCTGGAGGAAGATCAACCAATTCCCAAGTATGGTTGTTCAATATGGATTCTATCTCACTATTGATTGCCTCTTTCCAAAATTGAGCTTCCGATGAAGACGTAGCTTCGTTGAACGTTCGAGGCTCATTTTCCAACAAAAATGTTAAAAATTCTGGTCCAAAGGAAGTAGTCGTCCTTTGACGCTTGCTACGTCTTGGATTTTCCTCATCAGGAATGTTTTCCTTTATTTCTTCCCGAGGTCGTTTAGATTCTTTGCTAGACGACGCACATTCCTTTTTATACGGATATATGGTTTCAAAGAAGTCAGCATTATCTGATTCAATTACCGTATTCACCTGAATGTCGGGATTTTCTGATTTGTGAACCAGAAATCTATATGCCTTACTATTTGTGGCATATCCTATGAAAACACAATCAACGGTTTTAGGTCCTATTTTTACCCTTTTGGGTTTAGGAACTTGCACCTTGGCCAAACACCCCCACACTTTGAAGTATTCCAAATTGGGCTTCCTTCCTTTCCACTTTTCGTATGGAATAGATTTTGTTTTGCTATGGGGCACTCGATTGAGTATTCGGCTAGCTGTTAGAATGGCTTCCCCCCACAAGTTCTGGGGTAAACCAGAACTTATTAACAGGGCATTCATCATTTCTTTCAGTGTTCTATTTTTTCTTTCCGCAATTCCGTTTGATTGTGGCGAGTAAGGAGCAGTTGTTTGATGAATAATGCCATATTCCAAACATATTTGTTCAAAAGGAGATTCATATTCACCGCCCCTATCACTCCTTATCATTTTAATCTTTTTGTTAAGTTGAGTCTCAACTTCAGTTTTGTATTGCCTGAACGCTTCAATTGCTTCATCTTTACTATTAAGTAAATAAACGTAGCAATACCGCGTACTATCGTCAATAAAGTTATAAAATACTTCTTTCCACCGCGAGATGGAATTGACTTCATGTCACAAATATCTGTATGGATTAAGTCTAAAGGACTTGAATTCCTTTCAACTGACTTATAAGGATGTTTAGCATACTTAGATTCAACACAGATTTGACATTTTGATTGATTGCATTCAAACTTAGGCAATACTTCCAAACTAATCATTTTTCGCAAGGTTCTATAATTGACATGTCCTAAACGTGAATGCCATAAATCATTTGACTCAAGCAAGTAAGACGAAGCAGAAACTTTATTATTATTAGCAACAACCATTATATGCAGTTTGAAAAGGCCCTCTGTGAGGTAGCCTTTTCCTATGTACATTTCGTTCTTACTTATTACAACCTTGTCAGAAACATAAACACATTTAAAACCGTTCTTCACTAGAAGTCCGGTAGATACAAGATTTTTCCTAATTTCAGGAACATGACAGACGTTGTTGAGAGTCACCACCTTGCCAGAGGTCATCTTCAGCAGTATCTTTCCATAACCTTCAATCTTGGCCGTTGCAGAATTTCCCATATATATTGTTTCGTCGGGCCCGGCGGGAGCATATGAAGCAAAGGCTTCTCTAACAGCACAAATGTGGCGAGTGGCACCAGAGTCAATCCACCACTCTTTCGGACTTCCCACTAGGTTGCACTCGGACAACATAGCGCACAAGTCATCAACCTCCTCGTTTGTTTCAACCATATTAGCCTGACCCTTCTTCTTTTCCTTTTTCGGAGCACGACAGTCTGCAGCTTTGTGTCCGATTTTTCCACAATTATGGCAGTTTTCCTTGAATTTCTTCTTGTTGGGATAGTTCCTTGGTCCCGATGCCTTTTTCCTCTTTTTCATATTAGTTGGGGCAGTTTCAACTATATGTGCTCCCCCTATGGTTGATCTCCCATTTGCCTTTTTCTCCGCTGCCTTGTTATCTTCCTCGATTCTCAACCGGACGATGAGATCTTCCAATGTCATCTCCTTTCGCTTATGTTTCAAGTAATTTTTGAAGTCCTTCGATGAAGGAGGCAACTTCTCTATCACTGCCGCAACTTGAAACGCCCCACTAATCACCAAACCTACAACAAACAACATGTAAGTGACGGGGCACTTAATACTTTTGACAAAGGCATTAATTAAATTTATACCTTCAGCGAGGAGATCATGGATGATAACCTGCAACTCTTGAACTTGAGTGACAACAGACTTGCCATCTACCATTTTGTAGTCCAAAAACTTGGCAGCGATAAACTTCTTTAAGCCAGAATATCCTCCTTAATAAACTTTTGAAGGCTTAAAGTAGTTAGATAGAAGAACATCTTTTGTTGCCATCGTTTGAAATCAATCCCGGTGAATTTTCCGGGCTTCTCTGCCGGAGCCGGTGCTGGTGCAGTACGACTGGAGGACGCAACATTGCTCGTAGAACAACCACGGGGGCTGGTGTGGCAGTAACAGTAGCAGTAGCATTCAAATTTGGAGTTTGGTCTCCCATTTCTGTCGTAGGAAATAACAGAACACTTTAATAATCGGTGAAGATTTTATTTCTTCAAACCGAATCAAATTTACACAAACAGAATTAAAACAAACTTCAAATAGAATGTAATAAACTGTATGTAGTATACTTGATGAAGTTTTTATATCTTCAAATCAAGTACCCAAATGAGTAGAAAGTTCTGAAAACTTTAATCTCAACCGGAGTAGAAAATCCGAAGATTTAGTCTCCAAACAACATACAAGTTCGTTACATGCAAACAACAAAATTACAAGTTTCTTTTATTTTCTGGACAGTCACAATTTTATGTTAGGAAAAACTGTATGTAGTCACTGTTTTATGTAAGAATTTTTTTTTTCTGTACTGTTGTATCGTTCTGTAACGTTTTAATCAACAGCAGATGAACACGGAAATAATAATTTAAATTCCTTAAGCTTGTTATCGATTGTCCGTGTTCAAAGCAACGAGAAACTGGAAACCAGTAAGAAGAAGAGACACAAAAAAAAAATCACAGAAATGAAGAAATCCGAGACCACAGAATTCACTGTGTGTCCTTAAGGAATTTAACCCCCTCACTGTACCCGAGGTTGTGGATTATTTCCTCCCAGGATATAACGGATATACCTGTCGTAGGAGTGGCGGTACCTCAAACGCCTACGACTTCGACGAACTCAAATTCGGGAACGAAATCACACTATGACTCGATATGTTTCAGTTTGCAGAAAAGAATGCAGAATTTTTAATGCACGAATAATTTTTTTTTTTTCCAGTACTCGAAAATGAGGCATTGCCTCAGTTTATATAGCCTCGAATTGTGACTGTTCCCGCGGGAATTAAAAATAATTTCAGAAAATGAAGATTGAATTTTAAATAAATTTGGTCCAAAAAGATTATCAATCAATCAGATCATTTGACCAAATCCGAAGCCGAGCCGAGCGACGACGACGGCGCGAGGGGAGTCCCTCTTCTTAACCCTTTAAGAGCTAGAAGAAGTGCTTTCTAATATAAGCACATAACTTTCCCTTTCTACCACCAATGTGGTACAAAGCTCCTTTTCAAAGGAACTTTGCTTTGAAACTTCATTTTCCTTCTATTGTCTTCTTCCCTCCATTTCTCATTCACACCAACTTAGCTAGCTTTAATCATTAACTAGCTTTAACATATAATACACATATATACGGAAAAAGATTATCTGCTATTATTTTCTGTAACAGTTAAAAATATATATATTTCTCTAAAATATTTACTAATCATAGACTTGATTTATCAAAATACGTATATAATTAATATTTTATTGCTTTGAATGTGATAAAGTAGTAATAATTTTACTCGGGTTATATTCGACTTAACTTCAATTTGACATAATTTTATAAATAATTGAGACAACCCTCACAAATATGCCAAAGTACAATAGTTAAGAGTAATACTTATTGAAGGTGATTCAAAGATATAAACTATATATCTCACTTTTAAGATAGAGAAGTCAAAGTTATAGAAGGAAACATACACCAAAAATATTCTCTATATAGAAGTGTTAGATATGATTACTACCATACTGAATATTTATATACTATAAATAGAATATAAATTAACTTAACTAAATTGTTCATCTCTGTAGGTTAAGGTGATATAATTTTGAATGCAGGTATTCTATTAATGTAATAAAATTAATTTTTAGCATTAAATTATTGTTGTATTTTTATCATGTTAATTACTTTATAATGATTTATCATCTTGTAAATAATTTCTTACTAAAATTAGTTAGTTGTTCTTTCACATAAAAGTTCTGACTAAATATTTCCGTGCAACGCGCGTACATAGTAACTAGTACTATATTAAAAATACGAAGATCCTTAACAAAATATCGTTATCTTTTTTTACCCTTTAAAATTAGAGTTCTTACTGGACAAAATAGTCATTTAATAATTTTTTCCTAATACATAGGATATTAAAAACATCTAAAATTGTGGTTACTAAATTGTTCCTTGAACTAGGTAAAAAGTCCTAAGTTGAGCACTTTAAAGTCAAATAAGATTTTACTTTATAAAAATACCTTTTTTTATTTAAAGTATGTTAAAACAAACTATATTTACGGCTAATCGTCCTATTAGCGCTTTGGAGTCAATTACGATATTAGTCAATAAACTTTGTCGCTAGTATCGTTTTATTTTGCTAATCATTCTTACACAGGATTTTAGTTACGGTTAATGATTTTATTATATCTTTAAGAGTCAAGTTTGTTATCTTTTACTTGTGGTGCATTCATTGTTTATTGTTGCTTCAATTTGAAATAAAAGTCTTGTTTTGGATTTTTTTTTGTTTTGCTCTTTTTACTTTGTCATATCAATAGTTTTATATTTTCTTTCTTCCAATTTTAAGTTGCAGTATCATGTCTTAGAAGCTTTTGGACCTAAAACAATAAAATATATTGAAGTAACACAACAATGAATAAAATTTTGTTTATGTAAATTATTTACTTATTCAAATGGTGTGAAATAGCTATAACTCTTTATTCTATTTCCAAGAAAATTTAAAATATTTAATTCAATCTACTATTTATCATGATTTAGTGATTTGAATTGATGTTCTTAAGAAAAGAATTTAAAAACAATCTTTATTAAGTAAAAATATATTATTTTTTTGTAGCTGGTTAAAATTTATTTATTTTCATAAGTCAGATAAGAGATGACAGTTGCACTGCCAAATCTTCATAAACTTGTCTACAAAATAAAAGGAGAAAAATAAAAGTAAAGCTTAAGTGAGCACTGAAAGTCCTGAATTAATTTTCACGTGCTAAAAAGCACTTGAAGATGACCAGTTTGGCGTCCCCCGTATTCATTCTTCTCCTCTTTTATTTCAACATACTTTTTTTCCCTGTAAGCATACGTTCAAGTCTTTATGTCATTTAAGCTGTGATTATTTATTTATTTACAACTATCATCGGATAAGAGATGACAATTGTGATTATACTAGTTTTCGAAAACGTGATTTGCACGTATATCTCATACTGATTAATATAAATATTTTAATAGTTGTCACGACCCAAAATCATTCTGAAGGAATTATGATGACACCTAGTCTCTAAACTAAGTAAGTCTAACATTTACTGAAATAATATTAATATTTACTGATTTCTAATTAAACAATATCAATAAATCACAATTCCAAAATCGGTGGTACAAGTCATAAGCCTTTTTAAGAGTAGTTATATAAAAGAAATACAACACTGTTCCAGAACGAGAAGGAATCAATGGAACGTAAATACAAATGAAGGTGACCCCGAGGCCTGCGAACACATCAACAGGTTACCGTGAGTCTCCACCGCGACGACCCGCACAGCTACTATCAATCAATACATGGATCTGAACACAAAAATTGTACAGAAGTGTAGTATGAGCATACCACGGCGGTTCCCAGTAAGTATCAAGACTAATCTCGGTGGGATAGTGACGAGGAACGTTCAAGACACCTACTGGTCAAATGAAATGAACAAGATATGATAGTAAAATATCGAGATAAAGATAACGAGATAATATCAACAATGGAGAGAAATCAAAATACAAACAGTAGGAACAATAAAGGAAGAATACGGGGGCAGTAACGAATGATACCCAAGTAAATCAGATAACCAAGTAAATCAACACTGACATAACAGGAACAGAGACAAGTAAGAATATATTCAAATAAAGAAGGCAATACCAACTCAATCAATCACACCATGTCTAATACACAATCACAGCCATCTCAATCATCAGTTTCTCATATCATAATTCCAACTTCCGAATCTTCAGCACATATGGCACCTTGTGCTCCCATATTTTCCATCTCACGTTTAACAACAAAATTCACATGCTATACTATATATAATGTCTATACAAATGCACTCAAGATGTTAAAGAAATCTAATTTACCTAGTATAAGTAAATTACAATTTTTAAACTAATTAGGAAAGTCAGCGAGAAAAGATGAGGTTTTTCTTTTGACATCATTTGAGTAAAGAAAGTACCCCTTTCAATTAAAATACAATATCGGCTGGATTATTACCTTTAACATGGGAGTTAATAACTTAAAAGTTAGTAGAAATTCCCTTGTACGACCTCAGACGGTTTAAGGGGATATAATTGAGAAATTAATTGAATTAAAGATGTAACAATTTTTGAAGTTTGAAGTATTGGAATGTATATATAAATACGGCGAAGTATTGAAAACACTATAGGGTCCAACACAAAGGATCACAGTAATAAAGAAAATTAAACAGTTAAAATACTTAAATTGATATCAACAAATAAACACAGAAACAGAAAGTGCATGGCATCACCCTTCGTGCTTTTACTCTCGTTCTCACCGTAAGAACCAATATTCACTTTCATTCTTTCTTGTTGCACCATGCAACCCGATCCCAATCATATAGTACTGTTGCGGCGTGCAACCATATCCAAATCATATAATTATTGCAGCGTGCAACCCAATCCAAATCATATAATATTGTTGCAGCGTACAATCCAATTGAAATCAGATAATACTATTGCAGCGTGAAACCCAATCCAAATCATATAATATTATTGCGGCGTATAATCCAATCCAAATCATATAATACAATTGCGGCGTGTAACCCGGTCAAAATTATATAATACTATTGCGGCGTGCAACTAGATCGAAATCATATAATATTATTGTGGCATGTAACCCGATCCAAATTATATAATATTTTTGCGACGTGTAACCCGATCCCATATATATACATCAACACCAATCACAAACAACCCCGGCAAAGGAATAATAAGGAAACAAAATTATCCCGGCAAGAGAGTCACAACAAGAATAAACACATCTCGGCAAGGGAACCCACAGTAAGAATGAAATATGTCCCGGCAAGGAAATCAGCTATAATCAAACTTGTACCAACTATTACTTCACAATGAAACCTCAACTAAACATAATAGGCAAGTGATAACTACACCAGTACCCACAACAATTGAACATGTATTCTATTTGCAAGAAGTCATAGAGAACTCACCATCAACAAGTATCAAAGTCGTACTTCAATCCGGCCAATTCAATACTCAATTTGGCGTTACATTTATCGATTTATCAACGCTCAGCTCAATCTAGCCAAAACGACTTGAATACATCAAACAATGCAAGAGGAAACACTGTTAATTGACAAAACCATGATTCTTATACAATTTGTAAAAAGTCAACAAATGTCAACTCCCCAGGCCCGCTCCTCGGAACCTGACAAAATTTACAATATCAAACACTCATTCTGCTAAGAGTTCACCCATACAAAAATTATCTAATTCCGATACCATTTGGTCATTCAAATCATCAGTTTACATATTTGAAAGATTTTATAATTTTCCTAAATTTTCCTTTAGATTCTGATGAATTTGATGTTAAATCTAAGATGTAATCATAAAATATAGTTAAAAATTGATTAGAGACACTTACCCAATGATTTGGAAAAGTTTAGGTCTTTAGAAAATCACCCATGGAGATTTAGGGTTTTAGAAAATTGAAAAATGAGTGAAAATCTCGTCAAAAATCTCACTTAACAGGCCTCAAATATCGCATTTGCGACCCAGGGTTGATAATTTGTGAATCCTTATAAATTGTGAACAAAGAAGGGCTAACGGAAGTCGCATTTGCGAACACACCAAAAGCAAACAATTTTTCTCGACTCGAAAATGAGCATAACTTCCTTAACGATGTCTAAATTCGATGATTCTTTTTCCTATAGCTCCGTAATTTTGATACGGATCTAATGATTCAAACACAACTGAATTTGAATCTCATTTGCTCAATATGATTTTATTTTTTCTTGAAGAAACAGCAATGAATTATCCAAAACATGCACAACATAGCGTAAACCTATCTGAAACTCATTCAAGCCCTCAAAGATCCAAACATAACATGCACGCAAATCTAAAAATATCATATGGACTTGCTCGTGCGATAAATTATTAAAATAACATCAAAAACTATGAATTTAACATCAAAACTCATGATTTTCTAACTTCTCAACCGGACGTCCAAATCACGTCAAATCAATTCCGGTTCTCACCAAATTTTACATATAGGACTTAAATATAATAACAAACTTGTACCAGGCTTCGAAACCAAAATACAAGCCCGATACATATGATTTCAGACATTAATTCATTTCTTGAGTTCCTAAAAAATCAGCACAATAATTTTCTTCAAAAATTGTTTTCTAAGCCTAGGGATCTCAGAATTCAATTTGGGGCATATGCCCGAGTTTAATATTTTACTGCGGACCTTTGGGGATCGTCGAAACACAGATTTGGGTCCATTTACCAAAAATATTGATCAAAGTCAACTAAAAACTAAATTTTAACTCTAGAAATTAATATATTTTTCATATTTTCACATAAAAGCTTTCCGATTTCACGCCCGAACTGTGCGCGCAAGTCGGTACACATAATATAAAGTTACTTATGACCTCAAACTGTCAAACCAGACGCAATTACTCAAAACGGCTAGTTGGGGGTATTAACATAAGTGTGTGATAGAAGTTAGAAAAATACAAGTTCAAGTTGATGAATGTGAAGCTATTCAAATCATATTGAATATTTGCTTTTGAATAAGTTTGAAAAATAATGTTCGATTTCAATTATATATGCAATTCTTTTATCAAGTACTCAATGTGACAGTAATTCTTCTTTTTATACATCAACAATACATAATTTAAATGTAAATTTGAGCAACATTGGCTATGTTTGCAAATGTTTCACGTCTTAAATTTTTGCCTTCTTTTTGAAGAATGTAAGACCGCATTTACTTTTTTTAAGATTAAGACGTCTGAATCTGAATGCACATCTGAATATCAAGATGTATACTAAGGTTAACACATCTGAATATATTAAGATGTGTATTAAGATCTGAATAGAAATAATTAAAACTGTTTGATTTTTAACATTTGAATATATAAAATTTATCTTTATTTAAAGATTAATAAACATACAATTCTAATGAAATACTAACGAATCTAATATGCTATGAATAAAATATAAGTTTTTTAAGATATAATAGTTGTTGTTGGTGATGGTTAACGAGTGAATACTGACTAGAGGCGGTGGTTGGTGGTAGTTTTGGGGCTATGATGGTGGTTCATGCTAGTTGCTAGTAGTGATTGGTAGTGGTGGCGGTTACAATTGGGGATGATACTGGTGGGTGGTGATAGTTAATGATGGCGGGTGAGTTAGTAGTTGTATCTGAGAAAGGTGGTGGGTGGGTGGTGGTAGGTTATAATAATGGGCAGCGTCAGCTTTGGTTGTTGATGTTGATGGGGTGGTCAGTTGTAGTAGTTGAGGCGGATGAGTATTGATTATGGGTGAATGATATTGGTAGTTGGAGTGGTGGGAATAATGGGTGGTGATTGTTGAAAATGTTGATGTGTATAGTTGAGGATGATGGTGGCGTGGTGATTAAGGTGGTGGTAGTGGGGAGTGGGGATGGTGGTTAAGTATGGTGGTGGTAGTGGCATGATGATAGTTGATAACGGCGGCAATTAATAATGAATGTGATAGCATTTTAATGAAATTAAGTCTCTGTTATAGATCTTAATCATACAGACCCATTCAGACACATTAAACAGATGTGAAGTAAAAAAAATAAACACACTTAATGATTTAGATCTGCATAATTAAGATTCAGACTTCATTAAGTGCAAACCAATGAGGTCTAACCTCCTTTTTTATACCCGCATACATAACAAAAAGTGTTTGTCGAATGAAAGTAATGTTTTGGAAATGTTGTACAGAAATTCGATCAATATATATATCTTCTTTAGAATAGCCAGTAGATCATTGCAGATATCATGATGTATACCTACACAAAAGTAGAGTTAATATTCTGTATAAGGATAATAGTTTCAAAAAAATGAGTCCTTTCATTTATGACTTTGACAAAAAAATATTAGATAAATAACATAAATATAACTGTATTATAAAATATGGCACAATCATGTGCAAAATATTGATAGTTTGATGTTTTAGTACTTCATGAAATTTAACAATTTATTAATATTTTATAGTTTTCAAATTTAATTTTTAATAAGAAAAGATCTTGACAAATAAAATAGAAGGAGAAAAATAATATTACAAACATGCGAGTGACGAAGAATATGAAAAATTACAAACTCCAACTTAAAAAAGAATAGCAAAGACATGAAATACAAATAGAATCAAAGGCCATTAACAAGAGAGAATAAGAATAAGGAAGAGCAACATGATGTAAGGGTCTTACCTCTAGCACAATCTCTTGCTACTTATACTTTTTGGTATCTTGTTCAAAGGAAAAAAGCTATATGATGTACTCGCTAGAGAAATCAACGTTACGAATTATTTTAATTTTATTTATCTTTTAGTAATTTATCAGTTAATATAAGTAAATTAGCAGAATCAAATGAAAGAACAAAAGTTAACATGTAATCTTCATACAACTGCGAAACCATAATAAAACTCCATCCAGAACTGGTATCAAAATTTTACGGACCATCTACAAATACTACACATAATAGTTTGAACAAAGAAGTATAATCTATTTCAGAGATAAATAAAACAGAAAAAAGGATAAAAGGGGACGCCAAGGCCTGCGGACGCCTGCAGGATTACCTGGGGTCTCCACAGTTCTGAAGATGGCAACCTCAAACTACGCTCCGTAGAGTCCAGCACTCGGATCTGCACAAAAAGGATAGACTGTAATATCAGTACAACCGACCCCATATACTGGTAAGTGCCGAGCCTAACCTCGACGAAGTAGTGACGAGGCTATAGCGAGGCATAATAATATATATGTCCTGCAATAGTTTATAACCAGAACCAGTCTACTAGTATTCAACTATAACCAATCCTTAGGGAATTTCAATACCTCAATAATAACTTCAACGGAAATAAATGCAAAAAATAATAACTGATACGGTGTGCATCCCGATCCCACCATATGAACAATAACATTATCAATATTTCCAACAATAACGGTATCAATATTCTCCCTTATTCCTCCTTGTTGCGGCGCGCAACTCGATCCCGCTTGTCCTTCCTTATTGCTCCTCAAAACATATTACCCTTATTCCTCCTGTTGTGGCACGTAACCCGATATCACATGTCCATCCTTATTACTTCTTGTTACTGCGTGTAACCCGATCCCATTAGATAATTACAAATCTCTCTTATTTCCCTGATGCGGCGTGAAACCCGATCCAAACATGTGTATATATCAACACCAACGACAAAGAATAAACACAGGTGTTTCACAAGTTAACTCAATTTCCACAATTCTTATACTTCAACTATACAATGGAATTTCGCTATGATTATGAAATTTCACTCATGAAACCAAATCAGCGAGACCTACCAACGTGCACCATAAGGCACCAAGAAATCCATACCAACAGGATAATAAAATGAAGCGAAACCAATAATACGTCAATGTAAACACCAACAATTAACATGAAACAATTAGATAATTCAATGAAGAAAACAATAGTAAACATGAAGGAATTAGAATGCAACATTTGTGATCAAGTAGCAATAAAGGCATGGAAGTATTTATGATCGAGTAGCAATTAAGGCATGGAAAATACTTCCATACCTTAATAAGATGAGAAATAGTACAATAGGAAACGCGGAAGGGAAACAAACTAAAAACGAAAATTTGGTGGTACATAAGTACTCGTCACTACACCTATATGCCACGCACATGAAATTTCATTTAGCACATACGTCAGGGGTTCCTATTTCCTCTAGTCAAGGTTAGACCAAACACTTGCCTCTCAACGGACAATTCAACACTCAACCACCGCTTTCCCTCTCGATTCTCCCAGCAATTCACTTGTATCTAGCCATAATTAATTCAATAACATCAATACATGATAATTAAACCAATTCTAATGCATGAATATGAATTTTCCAATAGTTTCCCCAAAAAAAGTCAAAACCCAACCCCGGGCCCACTTGGTCAAAACTTCAAGTTCGAACCAAAACCCGACTACTCATTCACCCACGAACTTAGATATGCAATTAGTTTTGGAATCCAACCTCAAATTAAGGTCCAAATCCCCAAAATTCAAAAATTCTAATTTCTACCCAAGAACACCCAATTTCCCATGAAAACCCCTTGATTTTGAGGTGAAATCATGTAAAAAGATAAAATAGATTTAAGAAAATGAGTTACAAATCTTTTACCTACGATTTGGGAAAGAACTCTCTTCAAGAAAATCACCTATGGGAGTTTAGAGTTTGAAAATTTGAGAAGTGAAGTGAAAATCCCGTCCAAATGATGTTTTGATCAACTGCAAATGTCGCAATTATGACTAGAGCTTCGCATTGGCGAAGCTCGAAATTGCAAAAAGGGCATCGCAAATGCGAACCTTTTGCATTTGCGAGAAATGCTGGCCCTGACCTTTTTCGCATTTCCGGTCACTACTTACATCGCAATTGCGAGATCAGGGACCAGCTACACAGCTAAAACATACCAGAAATCTCCCTAATCACTCAGTGGCTTATCCAAAACTCACACGAACCCTAGGGACTTCAAATCAAACATGCACACAAGTCTAAAAATATTATACAAACTTGTTCGTGCGATCAAATTACCAAAATAATATACATCAAAACTCATGAATTGCACAAGATAGCAAATTTCTATTTTCTCAACCAAGGGTCCGATTTATACCTTACCAGCTCTGATTCTTATCAAATTTCATAGATGTGATGTAAATATTGTATTAAGCCTGTACCGATTTTCGAAATCAAAATACGGGCCCGATACCATCAAGATTTTACACCATTTAATTTCCAAAAGTCCTTATATTTTCCAGCAAATAATTTTCTTTAAAATTTCTTTTCTCGGGCTAAGGACCTCGAAATTTGATTCTCGACATACGCTCAAGTCCCATATTTTACTACGGACCCTACGTGACCGTCAAATCAAAATTCCGGGGCTGTTTACCAAAAATATTGACCGAAGTTAACTTTAATCAATATTAAAGTCCAACTTTAATATTTTTCTTAAAATTCACAAAAATCTTTCTGAAATCGCACCTGTATTGCGCACACAAATCGAGAGATACAAGGAGGTTTTCAAGGCCTCATAACCCGAAATGGACTCTAAAACAAAAGATGACCTTTTGAATCATCATATTCTCTACCTCTAAAACAATTGTTCGTCCTCGAACAGACATAGAAAAGTACCTGAGTCGGTGGAGAAATGGAGATATCGGCTCCACATATCGGACTCGAACTCCCAGGTAGCTGCCTCAACAGGCTGACCTCTCCACTAAACATGAACCAACGGATAACTTTTTGATCACAATTGACGAACCTGCCGTTATAGAATAGCTACCGGTTCCTCCTCATAGGTAAAATCCCCGTCCAATTGGACATCGCTGAAGTCTAACACGTGGGATGGATCGTCGTTATACTTCCGAAGAATGGACACATGAAACACTGGATGCACAGCTGATAAACTCGGGGGCAAAGCAAGTCTATAAGCCACCTCCGCCACTCGATCAAGAACCTCAAAAGGCCCTACGAACCTAAGGCTTAGCTTGCCCCTCTTTCCAAATCTCAGCATGCCCTTCATGGGTGATACCCGAAGCAAAACTCGCTCTCCGATCATGAATGCCACATTACGAACCTCACGATTGGAGTAACTCTTTTGCCTGGATTGAGCTGTACGGAGCCTATCCTGAATGATCTTAACCTTGTCCAAGGCATCTCGTACCAAATCTGTACCCAACAACCGAGCCTCCCCAGCTCAAACGACCCAACTGGCGATCAATATTGTCTACCATATAATGTCTCATAGGGAGCCATCTGGATGCTCGATTGTTAGTTGTTGCACTAGGAAAACTCCACTAATGGTAGGAACTGATCTCAAGAACCTCCAAAGACAATGATACATGCTTGGAGCATATCCTCCAAAATCTGAATAGTACACTCGGACTGTCCGTCCGTCTGAGGATGAAATGTTGTGCTCAACCCGACCCGTGTACCCAACTCATGTTGAACTGCCCTCCAAATATTTGAGGTAAACTGCATACCGAGATCAGAAATTATAGACTCGGGCACACCATAAGAACGAACAATCTCCCAGATATATATCTCAACTAACCTCTCTGAAGAATAGGAGACTACCACAGGAATGAAATGAGCTGACTTGATCAGCCGATCAACAATAACCTATACTACATCGAACTTCCTCTGAGTCTGTGGGAGTCCAACAACGAAGTCCATGGTGACACGCTCCCACCACCCAGGAATCTCAATCTTATGGAACAAAGCACCAGGTGTCTGATGCTCGTACTTTACCTGCTAACAATTCAAACACCGAGAACATATGCAACAATGTCCTTCTTTATCCTCCTCCACCAATAATGTTGCCGCAAATCCTGATACATCTTAACGGTGCCCGGATGAATAGAATAGCGGGAACTATGGGAATCCTCTAGAATACACTCACGAAGTCCATCAATATTAGGCACACAAACTCGACCCTGCATCCTCAAAACTCCATCATCTCCAACTGTAACTTGCTTGGCAGCAGCATGACGCACTGTGTCCCTAAGGACAAGCAAATAAGGATCATCGTACTGCCGATCTCTAATACGCTCAAATAATGAAGACCGAGCGACTGTACAAGATAGAACACGGCTGGGCTCAGAAACATCCAACCTCACAAACTGATTGGCTAACGCCTGAACATCCAAAGCAAGCGGCCTCTCACTAACCGAATTATACGCAAGGCTGCCCATACTGGCCGACTTCCTACTCAAAGCATCGGCCACCACATTGGCCTTCCCTGGATGATACAAGATGGTGATATCATAGTCTGTTAGTAGCTCCAACCACCTTCTCTACCTCAAATTGAGCTCCATCTACTTGAACAAATACTTCAAACTCTTATGATCCGTGAACACCTCACATGACATGTCATATAAATAATGCCTCCAGATCTTTAGCGCGTGAACAATGGCTGCTAGCTCCAAATCATGAACTGGATAATTCTTCTCGTGAATCTTCAACCGCAGCGAAGCATATGAAATAACCTTATCATGTTGCATCAACACTAAGCCATGTCTAATACGAGATGCGTCACAATATACTGTAAATGGCCCTGAACCTATAGGTAAAACCAACACTGACGTCGTAGTCAAAACTGTCTTAAGCTTCTGAAAGCTCTTCTGACACATGAACTGGGCACCCTTCTGGGTCAACCTGGTCATCAGGGCTGCTATAAATGAGAACCCCTCCAAGAGCCGGCGGTAATAACCTGCCAAACCTAAGAAACTCCGAATCTCTATAGCTGATGTGGGTCTAGGTCAATCCTTGATTGCCTCTATCTTTTCCGGATCCACTTGAGTACCCCTTTGCTGCTACGATGTGGCCTAAGAATGAAACTGAACTCAAACAAAACTCCGATTTCGAAAACTTAGCGTATAATTGACGATCTCTCAGAGTTTGAAGGAAGACTCGAAGATGCTGGCCGTTCTCCTCTTGGCTGCAGGAGTAGATCAAATTATCATTAATGAAGACAATCACGAAGGAATCCAAAGAAGCCCTGAACACTCGGTTCATCAAATCTATGAATGCTGCTGGGGCATTTTTCAACACAAATGACATCACTAGTAACTCGTAATGCCCATACCGAGTGCGAAAAGCTGTCTTAGGGACATCGGATGCCCTAATCCTTAACTGATGGTAGCCAGATCTCAAATCAATCTTCGAAAATACCACCCTGAAGCTGATCAAACAAATCATCAATTCTCGGCAACAAATACTTGTTCTTGATGGTGTCTTTGTTCAACTGCCAATAATCTATACACATCCTCATCGATCCATCCTTCTTCTTAACAAACAACACCGGCACACCTCAAGGCGAGACACTAGGTCTAATAAAGCCCTTATCAAGCAAATCTTACAATTGCTCATTCAATTCTTTCAACTCTGGCGGTTCCATGGAATACGGAGGAATAAAAATAGGCTGAGTGCTCGAAGCCAAATCAATGCAAAAGTCAAGATCGATGTCGGGCGGCATCCCCCGCAGGTTTGTAAGAAATACCTCTGGAAACTGCCGAACAATTGGTACAGAATCCATAGAAGGACCCTCAACACTAGAATCACGAACATATGCTAGATAAGTCAAACACCCCTTTCCAACCATACGATCCTTCACATACAAAATAACCCTGCTAATAGAATGACCAGAAGTCCATATCCACTCCAATCGAGGTAACCCGGCAAGGCTAAGGTCATAGTCTTGGCGTGACAATCCAATATAGCATAGTAAGGTGACAGCCAATCCATCCCCAAAATGACATCGAAATCAACCATGTCGAGAAGTAGGAGATCTACACTTGTATCAAGACCCCCATTAACAACCACACACGAGCGATAGACACGATATACCACAATAGAATCCCCTACTGGCATGGACATGTACACGAGAACACTCAAGGAATCACGAGGCACAACCAAATATGGAGCAAAATAAGATGACATATAGGAGTACGTAGACCCCAGATCAAATAGAACTGAAGCGTCTCTATTGAAAATTGAAATCGTACATATGATAACTGCATCGGAGGCCTCAGCTTCAGGCCTAGCTAGAATAGCATAATACGGAGGCTGGGCCCCACCACCCCGAACTAAATCTTTGGGATGGCCTCCTAATGGTTGGCCTCTATCTCTAGCAACCTAGCTCCACCTCTAGCGGGCTGACCCCTACCTCGACTGGTTAGGCAGGAGGTGCCTCAACCATGGCACAAGAACTCTATTGTTGCGACTAAGCACCCACTAACCTCGGACAAGCCCTCCCGATATGACCATACTTACCGTAGTCAAAACATCCATCTGACTACTGCAGTTGGGGAAACTGAGACTGACCCTAGCGAGCTGGCTGACCACAATAATAACTCTAGAGGATGTGCTCCGATAGGAGCTGGCTATGCACTATGAGCTGGCTACCCTTAAGGAAGTACATACAGACCACGACCCCCTAAAGCTCCATGGGAAGACTGAAGTGCTGAATGAAACGGCCTGGGATGGTGACCTCTACCAAAAGAATCCCTGCCTCTAGACAAGGCACCATTGAACCTGCCAAAATGACGTGACCTCTTGTCAGACCCCTGACCACTACCCTGAGCTAAAACCATCTCGACTCGTCTGGCCACATTGGCTGCATCCTAGAAGGAAATCTCGTTCCCTGTATTCTTAGCCATCTGCAATCTTATAGGTTAAGCGAGTCCCTCAATTAATCTCCACACCCTCTCTCTCTCGGTGGGAAGTATAAGAAGAGCATGACGGGCCAAGTCAATAAATCTATCCTCGTACTGAGTATCAGTCATAGAACCCTGCCGAAGACGCTCAAACTACCTCCGATAGTCCTCTCTCTGAGTGAAAGGGAGAAAATTATCCAAAAATAGCTGAGAAAACGGATCCCAAGTAAAAGCAGGCGACCTGGCTGGTCTAGCCAAACAGGAATCCCTCCACCATTTCTTGGCGAAAGCTGATAATTGAAAAGCAGCAAAGTCAACCCCGTTGGTCCCTAGTATCCCCACATTCCGGAGAACCTCATGGCAACTATCCAAAAAATCTTGGGGATCCTCTGAAGATTACCGCCATAGGTAGTAGTGAAAAGTTTGGTGAACCTGTCCAACCTCCATAAAGCATCTGTAGACATAGTAGCCGGTCTGAGTCACAATACCTATGGGGACTACCCCAACTGGCTGAGCTGTTGGAGTCTGAACTGGGGAGCCATCTGCTCCGGTGTATGAGTAGCGGGATTCTTTTCTCCTCCCCAACACGAGAGACGACTGGTGCTACTGGAAGTATGCCTGCCTGAATGACACTCTCCATAAGGCCCACTAGATGGACCAGAGCATCCTGGAGTACCGAGTAGCTATGAACCCCTCCAGGACCTGAGCTGGTCTCACTAGAAAGGTCTGGGCCGGAACCTCATCATCAAACTCAATCTGATGCTCTGCCGCTAGTGATACTGCTTTTGGATGTGCCCTGCCCCTGCCTCGGCCTCTAGCACAGCCTCGGCCTCATCCTCTGCCCCTCGTAGGAGCTGCCATCGGGGGCTCAGGCTGCTGATCAGCTGATGAAATGGTATGTGTTCTCGCCATCTGCGAAAGGACATAGTAGAGAGTTCAATTAGCATTAAGAGATCAAACCACACGACATAGATGAATAGAAGTGAAACTGTTCGGAACTTCATAGCCTCTGGGGGAAAAACACACATGTCTCTGTACTGATTCCTCAGACTCTACCAAGTTTGTCCATGAATATTGAGACCTAAGCAACCTAGAGCTCAAATACTAACTTGTCACGACCCGAATTTTATACCTTTGGGACCGTGATGGCGCCTAATATTGTACTAGCTAGGGAAGCCAATTACAGATTATTTCACTTTTTCTTTATCTTTAAGAAATTTATCAGTTAATATAAGTAAATCAGCAGAATCAAATGAAAGAACAGAATTTAACAAGTTATCTTAATACAACTGCTACACCATAATAAAACTCCACCCAGAACTAGTGTCACAATTTCACGGACCATCTACGAATACTACACATAATAGTCTGAACAAAGAAGTACACATATATTTCGAAAATAAATAAAACAGAAAAGAAAGACAAGATAGAAGGGGACGCCAAGGGCTGCGGACGCTTGCAGGACTACCTCAGGCCTCCACTGGTCTGAAGGCAACAACCTCGAACTATGGTCCGTACGGTCCAATACTCGAATCTGCATAAAAAGTGCAGAGTGAACATCAATACAACCGACCCCATGTACCAGTAAGTGTCGAGCTTAACCTCGATGAAGTAGTGACGAGGCTAGGGCAGGGCATAACAATTTATATAACCTGCAACATTTTATAATAAACAGAAAAGAAGTACGGAATGAAAAATAACCGAAACTTGCATTAAAGGAACATAGGATCCAACCAGTCTACTAATATTCAATTATAACCAATCCTTGGGGAATTTCAATACCTTAGTAATAACTTCAAACGAAATAAATGCCAAAAACAATAACTGATGCGGCGTGCATCCCGATCCCACCATATGAACAATAACAATATCAATATTTCCAACAACAACGGTATCAATATTCTCCCTTATTCCTCTTTGTTGCAGCGCACAACCCGATCCTCCTTTTCCTCCCTTATTGCTCCTCAACACATATCACCCTTATTCCTCATGTTGCGGCGCGCAACCCGATTCCACCTGTCTACCGTTATTACTCCTTGTTGCGCCATTTAATCTAATCCCACCAGAGAATCACAAATCTATCATATTCCTCCTGTTGCGGAGTGCAACCCGATCCAAACATATGTATATATCAACACCAATAACAAAAAATAAACACAAGATGTTTCACAAGTTAACTCAATTTCTCCAATTCTTATACTTCAAGTACACAATGGAATTTCGCTATGATTATGAAACTTCACTCATGAAACCAAATCAGCGAAACCAACCAACATGTACCATAAGGCTCCAAAGAATCCATATAAACCAACGGGATAATAAAATGAAGCTACGAAACCAATAATACCCCAACGAAAACATCGAAAATTAACATTAAACAATTAGATAATTCAATGAAAAGAACAATAGTTAACTTGAAGCAATTAGAAATGGAACATTTGTGATCAAGTAGCAATTAAGGCATGGAAGCATTTATGATCGAGTAGCAATTAAGGCATAGAAACAATTTAAGCAGGTTGCAAATAAGACGAGAAATAGTACAATAGGAAATAGGGAAGGGAAACAAACTAAAAACGAAAATTTGGTGGCGCATAGGTACTCGTTACCATATCTATATGCCACGCACATGAAATTTCATTTTGCACATACGTCGAGGATTCATATTCCCTCAAGTCAAGGTTAGACCAAACACTTACCTCAAGCCAACGGCCAATTCAACACTCAACTGTTGCTTTCCCTCTCGATTCCACCACCAATTTACTCGTATCTAGCCATAATTAATTCAATAACATCAAAAAATGATAATTAAACCAATTCTAATGCATGAATATGAATTTCCCAATGTTTTTCCCAAAAAGTCAAAATCCAACCCTGGGCCCTCTTGGTCAAAACTCGAAGTTCGAACTAAAATCCGATTACCCATTCACCCACGAACTCAAATATGCAATTAGTTTGGAATCCAGCCTCAAATTGAGGTCCAAATCCCCAGAACTCGAAAATCCTAATTTCTATTCAAGAACACCCAGTTTCCCATGAAAACCTCTAGATTTTGAAGTGAAATCATGTAAAAAGATGAATTAGATTAAAGAAAACAAGTTAGAAATCGTTTACCAATGATTTGGGGAAGAACTCTCTTCAAGAAAATCACCTATGGAAGTTTAGGGTTTGAAAATTTGAGAAGTGATTTGCATCATCTGTTGATGTCGCAATTGCGACGCGAGCTTCGCATTGCGAAGCTCGCAATTGCGAGAGGGGCATCACAAATGCGAACCTTCGCAATCTCTACTGCCTTCTCATTTGCGACAATTTTTTCACATTTGCGACTTCTAACCCATCTCGTCAATCTTCGCATTTGTGAAGTAAATCTCGCATTTGCGAGAAAAGCTAGCCCTGACCTTTTTCGTATTTGCGAAGCAAAAGCTCGCATTTGCTGTCACTGCTTACATCGCAATTGCGATGCCTGGTGCTGAAACATACCAGCGATCTCCCTAAGTCCAAAATCACTTCGTGGCATATCCAAAACTCACTCGAGCCCTCGGGGCTCCAAACCAATCATGCACTCAAGTCTAAAAATATCATATGGACTTGTTCGTGCGATGAAATCGTCAGATAACATCTCAAACAACGAATTTAATATAAAAACTCATGAATTCCACAAGATAGTCCAAATTCTATTTTCTCAACTAAGGTACGATTTATACCTAGCCAATTCCGATTCTTACTAAATTTGACAGACGTGAAGCGAATATTATATTAAGCATGTATTGGACTCCGAAACTAAAATACAAATTCAATACCATCAAGATTTTACATCATTTTATATTCAAAAGTCCTTATATTTTCCAGCAAACAATTTTCTTTAAAATTCTTTTCTCGAGCTAGGGTCCTCGAAATTCTTTTTGTAGTATACGCTCAAGTTCTATATTTTACTACGAACCCTACTAGACCGTTAAATTACGGGTCCAGCTTCGGTTCCGTTTACCAAAAATGTTGATCGAAGTCATCTTTAATCAATTTTAAAGGTCAAATTTAATATTTTTCTTAAAATTCACATAAAAGCTTTCCGGAGTCGCGCCTGAATTGCGCGCACAAATCGAGAAGAGATACAAGGAGGCTTTGAACGCCTCAGAACACGAAAATGAACTCTAAAACAGAAGATGACCTTTTGGGTCATCACCTATCAAGAGCGTGGTAGCTCGACCCTTGGTGGAGTGTTCATAGAATAGAAGGCCTCGCCCATGACAGATTTGATTGGGTAGATGAGATCCATAGATCTGAATATTCAAAACAACGGTTAACCAAAACAGGAAGAAGTGCAATGCAAAAGAACGCCTTTTTTTCTAGAGGCCTCCGCAGTGGAAGATGAACAACCGCAAAGGAATAACTTGATCTTAGAGGAAGTAAAGTAATATTGGCCAATTCCCCGGTATTCATTGAAGACCTCACACGTAGCCCTGCGAATTATTTTTCTAATAGTAAGAAAGTCAAATTTGAAAACCAGTATAATAACAGTTCCAATTCCATCTCTTATTGGACAAATTCCTATAAAAACCATGATTCCTATCTACCTCTAATTCACCTATTGAAAGGTGCTGATTAAAGGCTACATTTCCCAACTTGGAATATACAACTTGTTTTTTCAAACAAAAACTGAAGTAATGGAATAGAGGAAAAGAATCCAGAAATGTTATCACCTGGAACAAGAAGTACATTGACCATAATATACATTACAAGAACTGCACAAGGCAATCTGGTGAATCTGTGTTAAATTTTTTAAACCTACTGAAAACTTGTCAAGGATGCTCCGATCCACTCCACCACCAACCTAAGAGAAGGTACAAAAGCTCAGTCACATTACACATTTCTTTCGTTATCACAGGGAGGAGGAATTTTTCTATCTGTTAAGGGAAATAATCACAACATCACGTGTTTGGTCACACAACTTATTTAAACTTTTCTCAGAGCCCATGGCCACCAGGGGCAAGCTTTAGGCCTCACATTTGTGGGGACCAACCTTTTATTGTTATACCTAATAGGCTGTATATATGCGTTTAAAAAAAGTTATATGAAAGTGAAAAAGTTTTATTTTTTTCTTTCTTAAATAAAGAGAAGAAGATTTGCAACTGCGGGCGCACTATGATTTCTACCAAGAAATATACATTTGAAATGAATATGTAATTTCGTAAGAAATGTGTGATATATAAGAAAAAACAATTTGATAAGAATGTTGATAATGAAATTTTAAAATCTCTCGAAAATTTTTAGAGTAGATTACTTTTTATACATAGTAGACCTATTTTTTCACTTCAAAATAGATTTGAATAATTCGAAGCATATGACAATATTTTTGATTTTCTATTTAATGATAAATAACTGAAAGTGCTAGATGATGGAAATTTGAAGAAAAAAAATGCCTTGAATGTTCCTGGAAGCATAATAATCAATCTACTATTGATGGTTTAGATTTATTTTCTGAATTAAAAGTGTTAAGGAAAATAGTGCGCAATTAGAAGATAACAGTTTAATAGATATACCCAATCAAATAAAAAAAATTGATTCTTTTTCAAATTTCTATATTGCTTATAGAATAATATTGATGACCCCTGTTACCTGTTGCTTCAGCGGAAGTAAGATTTTCAAAATTAAAATTGATAAAATCTTATCTTAGATCAACAATGTCTCAAGAGAGATTAAATGTATTAGCTATATTGTCAATTGAGAAAGACTTATGAAGAGAAATTGATTATAAGAACATTATTAATAAATTTGCATCTAAAAAAACGAAAAAAATAGACTTCATAAAAAAAAATTAAGGCTCCTCATAAAGTTTAGCTTTAGGCCACAAAATTTATCGGGCCGCCCCCAATTGCCACACTAAATTTCCGCA
Organism: Nicotiana benthamiana; assembly: GCA_034376525.1. NCBI lineage: Eukaryota > Viridiplantae > Streptophyta > Magnoliopsida > Solanales > Solanaceae > Nicotiana > Nicotiana benthamiana. The sequence goes on from CM067326.1 coordinate 6,806,059, forward strand.
CGTTTTGTATGGTAATATTGCCCACAAGAGTTCTAGAGGAAAGAATGTTACCGTTAAAACATATTCATGTACAGCCATTTACCTCATTTGACAGGTTGGTGGTGATGTGAGTCGCTCCATATTAACAGGAATTCAAAAATAAATCTATTCACGTGGGAGGAAGAGTACGTCGGCATGTTGGGCACTCCATCTTTATGTCCATCCATCTTTGTAAACAACCGGAATGAAAGAAATGATCACAAGGCGTCACCTGCAAATCAGTTGGCGCATTATAACCATATGAATTTTCTTTACCATATTTTGACAGGAATCCTACATTATAGCGAGAAAAGTTCAATACAACTTGCATTACCATCCAATGATTTGCACGTTGAGTAAGATCAATAGCAGTCATGCAAATGACACAGTCAGAGACACGAACTGCATCTTGGTTAAACCTTCTATAATAGCTATACTTCTCCGGTAAAATCTGCAAGACATCAACAAAGCTTACGTAAGATAGATCACTGCAAAACTCAATAGATGATTGATGCTTTATCCTAAGAATCATTTTTTTGTCTAGAGCATCTACTTTTGTATACTTCATCAGAAAAGATCGGTCACCGCAAAACTTATTCTTCTCAGTTGTTTTCTTACTTCTAGTAGCATAATTGTTTTACTAAAAATCAACAAATAGAGCAGCATAATACCCGACGAGGAACGAACCACCGAGATCCAAGATAGTGCTGCAAAAGAAGAACTGATGCTTGGAATGCCATGAAAATTCCCAAGCAGATGCACCAATTTTTGTCGGGCTCTATCCGCATAAAATTGTGAGGACAACCAAAGACGTATAGCGGGATTGCTAACCGAGTTATAGTCATTCCCAAGATATAATGAGGATGCAGTGGTTTTCTCGAGTCACGGATAACATTAGTTACAACTTGAGGTATCCAAAAAGAGTGTAAAAGGAGAAGAAGAGGCCGCAGAAACTTATGGAACTCGTACATAACCAAAATGCCACCTAAAAGGATCCCATCTGCAAAACAATTTTGGAAAATAAAGATAGAGAAATGATATCCTTTTATCCATAGATTGCTAGTACTGCCTAGAGTTTAACTGCTTTCTTAGCTTTAGTCTTATTTTTATCTTGGTGTTGTTCCTACTTGTTGCCATTACTTTTTTCATCTGTTCTCCCACCGAGAATCTATTGGAAACAACCTCCCTGCCCTTCCAGGATAGGGGTAATACTGCGCACATCTTACCATCCCCATACCCCACTTGCGGGAATCGGTGGTTTTGTTGTTGTTGTTGTTGTAAAGATAGAGAAATGAGTGTGTCGTCCATGACAGTTGAAGCTTGATAGAAAAGGAAGGGGGAGAAAATGCCTAATGAAATTGCTTTAGTGTTTCCCTACTAAATTTGTATGACTTCTTTCTCTTGAGATTTTTGGATGACAAACGACATAAAGCTTCTGCCCTAAGAGAGAGTTGCATTTGTTTTTGGGACAAAATTTCAATTCGTTGGGCCCATGGCACTCATCTGAAGCAAACCATGAACCATGTTGAGCGGCAAAGTTCATTCATTGCTTATATTTTCACCCTAGACACTTATTCGTTTACTTAAACCTGTTATGTCAGATCACAAGTCACCAAATTCTGAAGTCTAGCGTGAATTGGACAAATGATTGCAAATCAGAGGTTAAATCCTTCTTCACTAGGTAGAGAAATGCAATAAAACCAGGAATAGTTCACGAATTGAGCTATATGAAAGCAGGTAGGACTATATCAAAGAAAGATTTCCCAGATAAACCCAAATTTGTTATTTACTCTTCAACATCTAATTTCCCCTATCAGAAAATTCATACCTTGCAGCTTGACAAATTAAAGATACAGGCAGATATAGTTGGTGACTCAGTTTATTATTTATTGATAAGAATGGACATTGGGCCTAACTCTACCCCAAAAGCTAGCTTGTGAGGTGAGGATTGCCAAGCCCATATAAGGAGACCAAGGACCTCAAATCCCTCCGATGTGGGACAACTCAACACCCCCCCCCCCCTCTTACGCCCAGGCCTTTGGAGCGCGGACAACATAAATGGGGGGCCAACATCGGTAACAATAATTGGGATGGGCCTGGCTCTGATACCATGATAAGAATGAACATTGGGCCTAACTCAACCCCAAAAGCTAGCTTGTGACGTGAGGATTGCCCAAGCCATATAAGGAGACCAAGGACCTCAAATCCCTTCGATGTGGGACAACTCAACATTTATGCACACGTCCATATTTCAGCGAGGGATACTTACAGAAACGGCTGTACAGAACTGATAGCTCGCGCCTCATTGCTTCCCAACCCTCTCCACTACTCATAGGTCTATTTGCTTTCCATATTGCGAGAAGATATCTCATCTCAAATATTGAGAACACAACAAACTTGAAAAATGCAGCAGTTGCAAAAGCATTGAACAGGGATTCTGTAAACAGCGAAAGTTAGCAGAGTGCAGAATTGCAGCTAGAAACAACATGAGTTTCTCAGAGAAAATCTTCAACAAGAGTCTATAAGAAGTAATGAACACATTAGGAACGTAAAATTCAATTGAAGTAGCCATACAAACTTCTAAGAGTAGGTAACAGGAAGGCAAAAGCACGACATAGTATGACTTTTTAACAAATTACTAACTAGGAAGTGTTTATCTTAAGAGGGTTATGTCATTGTTACCACCACTCTACAATTTCAGATAATAAAACCAGCAAAACGTGCTGGTTACAGTGACCTAGATACCAGCTACCCATCTAACTTACCAACAAGTATGCCTGCAGTCAGATGTAGAAGACAAAGATAAGAATCAATTATTCCCTGTTGTCCGATCATCAGAATTGAAACTTTGGAAGCTCCCTAAAAAGGAACATCAGACATCATTCATTTGATTTAACACACTGAAATAGCAATAAAAAAAGAAAAAGAAATAAGTGAAGACTTGTATGATTGGATGTAATGGAAAGTGGTGGTCTTACTGATTGACTGTTGCTATATTCCATTTGCCGAATGAGCAGGAGCACTTGAAGAAAAGATACCTAGGGTTTCCATAAGTTAAGGAACCACACAAAGTTTATAGAAAAAATAAGTCAATGAAATAACAACTCTTGTAGGATACAAAGGTGACCATCAGCGTATAGTTAACTGATTTGTTGTAGTAAACCTCTATATTGACAGAAGTAGCATTTAATAGCATGGGTGAGAAACAGTCTCCATGGTCATCCACTGAAGGGCTTTCCATCAATCCTTCTAGATGATAATGATCATTATCTACATCTGGAAATGACAAGTAACCCGAGATAAATCACTTGCTTCCTGGTACTTGCTCAAACTACAGGGAGAAATTGGGTGAAAAAAAAAGTATTTGGGATAAATCAAATACCAGTAGCAGAAGATGACACACGAGAAACTTGTGCTACAATTTCAACATTACAATGTTTCTCCATTTCATAAATAGGTGCTGCACAGACACAGATAAACATAGTTATAGACAGGAATTTAAAAAATTTAATTGGATCAAGGTTGAGTAAGGATTATTACAATGTTTCCTTTTCCAAATCTTATCTCGTGGAGACTCCTGGAAGACCTGAGATGAGAAAAGTCCAAGCTGTCCAGGAAAGGGAAGATAAAGAAAGAAATTGTCATTTCATAAATTATTAATGACACTCAATATTTGTTTGGAATTCACTTGGATGGATGTAAATCAATTTTTCAATATAATTCCTGAGCTAAAAAAAACATATAGAGGGGTAAAGGTACCCTATCTGGGAGGGGATATGTGAATAATACAAGAAGCTCCCTCTATGAACCACCACTTTAAGAAGGAAACTTTTCATAACACAAGTAGTTTCATTTGTTTAAATAGATAACTGAGAAAAGGGTTTCCTAAACAAGTAAACACCATAAAATTTTTGAATTTGCATCCCGTTGCCTCAAGTATATACAAGTAAAGCATGTCATTCATGGCTGCAAACCTTCAAACAGTCAGGTGCCAAAGCATTACAACTTACAAGCTTCAAATATAAAGGAAAATACATAATGATAATGGAGAAATTTGAAATAAAACAATTGATTAGCATGGGTAAAACTCACAAGTGCAGACGTCATAAGTTTGTCTATCAAATCTACTATTCAAATATTCATCTCAAAGACATAAAATATAGTCATGATTAATACCAAATGATATGGATTTGATAACAGATAATCGTCTTCCTTCCCGAGCTCACCCTCTTTGCCACTGCAAAAGAAGCATAAATGTCAGTTAATGAAGCAATCCAAATAGTATCTCCAGGCTTGTTATGCGAATTGAGAAGACTGAAGCAATTAGGCTTACTTTGTTAAGAAACAGTTAAAAAAGAAAATTATATTCCTTTTCCTTTACTTCTCTTTACAACAATATTCTTAAGATATGCAATGTCTAACATCTTTCTTGACAATGCTTCATAAAGCCTACTTAAGGCCTAAATCCTTCACCATGCCTAAAACCTAATAAGAGGACCTTATACTTTCATGTGTATCCATAACCTAATATAATCAAACTCAACCATTACAAACCAAGTCGTAATCATCTATTGTCCTATGTGAGATAAACTGTCATGAGTTCATAAAGACATTTTTCAGATTGTTATCTTTCAATAAGAAAGTGACCATAGCTTTAAAATAATTATATTAGTTAAGTGCACTTTCAATTTTCTACAATATAAGGACCTTCCTAAATCAATTTGTTCCATGGAGCAAGATAGGTGGCTGAAGATACTTAGAAAATTTCCTTTCGGCCAAGTAACAAAATTAGTACCTGTAAGCTACCATCCGAAGTTGTCTGAATGGCCATACATATACACCTTCTACTCTAATTTGAGCACCCCCATGTTCATTGTCAAAAACATCATGGAAAATTATTACACCCTGTTGTCGGCAACATTAAATTATAGGAAGATAATGTCATTGAAATAAGTAATGTCATCATAAAATGTATATCCAGCTCAGGTTACTTGACTTTTCAAGCACTATAACAGAGATTCTTGAAGGCTCTTCAAAGAAAACATAAGACATCCCAAAAGATAGCAACGAGACATAAGCACATCAGACTATTCACTATCAGGTTCTGATTGTCGAGCTTAAAACATAAGCTACTTCCATGGTTTACAAATTCATAAGTGCCAAAAAAACAATTTTTTTAGACTTCAGAAAACAGCATCTTCGAAGGGTACACCGTACCAGAATGCTAGGGCAACCGAACAGCGTCAGAATTATACCACCACAACTAAAGACCATCATTATAAAAATGGAAGATGCACTGCTTGTAATTTTAGTAGGGATGTTAATAAGTAATATGTTGTGCTGAAATCTAATATCCAACGGCAGTACAAGATTGGATTTGGTAAATGACATAGGCTCTAAGAGAACATGATACGAGCAATCTTTTATAAAGGGAATTTTCAGTTATTTCCAAAACCCGTACCAACATGCAGTAGACACTTCAAAGTTACAGGCTTACAGCATCACTGAGAGATTATGCTTGGACGCCCCATTCTTTGTCAGACAAGAAAAACATGCAACATAAACAATCTTGTCATGCAATTCCTTGTACAATACTTCCTTTTCTGAGATAAAAAGACAAATGAAGGTGCTGTACTTCATCCAATTTCAGTCAAGTAACTATGTTTTCCTTTTAGTGACAAGTTATAGTCCAGAAATCATCATCTGATTGCAACTTCATAGATACAACATCTTTTTTCATTTTTCTTTCTGTTTGATATGGGTGAGAAGTAATTTTGTTAAATATGACACTGAGTTAACACAATATTCATAAAGAGATTGGTATTTGTTATGGCAGGAATACCTGAACATAATGTACACCAGTTATTTTAGTTGGAGCACTAATCAATTCCAGGACAGAATTTCCATTGGACTTCTGAAAATCAGGAAATTGAGAAAAGCTATTCTTTGAATCTAGGAACCTCCAAAATCCTGCAACTCAAATTTCAGAAGAAAATATCGTTAGATTCAAGACGGTAGTAGCAAGGGAAGTTCATTTATTGAAGTAAGGGTGATTGTTAGGGGTGTGCATTCGATCTATCGATTCAGTTTTGACCCTTATCAATAATTACTTATCGATTATCGATTTTTACATATGCTTATCGTTATCGTTTCAATAAGGTTTCGATTTTTTCGATTTCGATTTATCAGTTTTTGAGGCTTATCGATTCGCTTATCGATTACACCAACAAGAAAATTTAGGGAATTCCACGGGAAGTATATCGATATAAACACTCCTAACTAATATGAACAAAAAGAAGCGAAAATAAGACGAACACCATTTATAATATAAAATTGTATCAACAAGCACATGCAATGAAACTAAAGTAAGGGATCAAATGTATGCCACCAACACTCCAATGGTATAAAAAAAATACATCATCATGGCTAATCTATTTTCCATTAATTTGAACTACATTCCCTTGAGCTTTAGATATGATTATTCCTTAAATGTAGTAGATAAAATAATAGGGTTAGGGACTTAGAGCAAAGGAAAGGGTATTATAGAATAAGGGTAATTATTTTTGATATCTTATCGGTTTTATCGATAAACCGATAACCGAAAAGGACAAAATCGAAATCAAAATCGATAACTCGATAAGGAAAATTTCGAAATCGAAATCGGTAAATCGATAAACCGTATCAATAAACCGTTAACAACTAATCGATTCAATTTATCGATAAACCGATTCGAATGCACACTCCTAGTGATTATTTTCCTCCATTTTCTTTGAGATGAGTTCTGCTCAACCGATAGCATACCTTTTAACTTCTTAGCCTAGTCTGTTTGACAACACAAATTAGGTGTGTTCACTATCTTCAAAAGACGCTACTCATCAGAATACGTAAAGGAAGAACATAAGGAAAACTTCTCCCAACAAATGCAACATGAGCATGCACCAGAAAGCAAGTTTACAGCTTACAAACCTCTGTATGTTCCTGTTATATTCCAAGCAGAAAATGGCCCCAATTCATTGTCATTCTTCTTTGCAAATAGCCACTGCTACCAAAAACAAGAAGAATTTGATTAAAGACTAGGCAGGAAAAACAAACAGCCATACTATGGCCATAGTCACTTTCTTTCTCTTTGTTTATCATTTTGATGACCGAGAAATCCATTGTTTCAACTTCAAAACTTAATGGATAATAGGCCCACGCCTTTACCCTTCTTCATTTAAAGACTAGATTTGGTTCAGTATCCAGGCTACGAACTCCTGACATCACCTATACACATCCTGTTTATACAACCTTTGCCATTGAACAGAAACCCCTGGGCACTATGGCCCCAATCAGTTTTCGTAGTAATGTCATGAACCCTCATGTTACATATGCATGAACAGACATCCTCTCCAGGCTTCAATATGCATAATTTGTAAATGAGATCCAATAATCCTATATTGAAATAGGATTTTCTCATTGATCCTATATTGTAAGAGAATCTAAATATAGCTACATCAATTCGTATTTTTCCACTCTATTTTCCAACCAGTCTTACCAAAAAGAGTTGAACTGACTTCATAACTCGTCGACAAATAGATCAGGTCATTCCATCCTTCCGTGAGAGGTCAAGACATTCTTTCTTTTATCTAGTAGATGAAGGGGTGGGGGATGGGAGAGGAGATCATTTTATGAACTCCATAGTATACTTGTACCTTATTCAGGATGTTCTCCAATTATTTAGACACGAACCCATAGAAGCAAGTTAATCACTTATTATAAAATATATACTGAGAGCAAATTGTTCAATGGTCATTGTTTAGCTCGTATAACTTTTGTCTCCTCGAATCTTGGCGTAGTCTTAACATGGATACAATGCTGCGGTTTCATCAAGGGTTGGACAAACTAGGCTTTCTGGAGGGTGTATGGTATGCAAATAACGGCAAACATCTCCCAAATAGCATTTGCGAGAACTTTAAAGTTGAAAGCAAATGGTAACGGTGTTTTTGAACTTTTGACAAGTAAATAGCAAGAGTCCTAGGAAGATCTTCAACAAGCTGTTGTTGCTTTTACAGAGAACCTTTTCTTGTAATGTCAATGTCCGAGCCAACTTGTGCGCACCTCAACTATTCCTCTAGATACCTGACTAGATACCTGATACCTCGCACCAACATTGGTAACTCCGGCCACCAGATGTAAAATCTGCTAGGTATTAGAGAGAGCCTTTGGGAAAAAAGTTCATGGTATTCAGTGCTGGAAAAGCATTACGGATTCCAAATAAATCCTATACTTGTGAAGTTCGTCATACATTAACCTAATGGATATGGCTTACTTTAGAAAGACTCACATGGTGCAAGTTTTCCATATTGAGTTCCTATCACCAACCAATTTTTAGGCACCGTGGCTGCATCTAGACATGTTATATTCATAGGTCCATACCCCCTTCTATATGTGACGGGCAATAAAAGAAGTGACTGTTGTTATATTCTTTGAAACATAACAACCATTAAATATATGCATTGGTACTCTTATCAGATGTTTCTTAACTAAACTAAAGTAACTATGACACAGGAGATATTTTGTCCTTTCTCATTTCACCTCCTATTATTATGTGGTTTGGCAAGAATGCTCGAGTCCCAACTCCTATTGCTGTATGACTCCTAGGTCTAATACTGTGATACAGATTCAAGAGTCTAACTTGCCACCTATAGATCATGGATTTCTGGAAATGGTGCCACCCTTTAACTTATAAGTCAAAAGGTCTGGTTAAATTAGACTTATCTGGAAAAGAGAGAGTAAAATTAGCTCCAAATGATCATTCTAAAGATAGATAACTCATGACAATATTTATCTTGACCTCCAATTCACCGAAATGACCTTCTACCAAGATGACAAGATGTAGCACCACCTTCTCTTTCCTTTTCAATTTTCCCGTCATATTTTTATAGTTAATTTTTCCATCATTTTCGATCCATATCCATATCGTGGCTGCAGAAGTGCGATGACCCGTGATGTCTGTTTCATTAGTTACTAAATGGAAACTTGGAACTTAAACCACATAATATCAGTTACATCCCGGGTATATGCAGAATATTATGATATTATGCAAACTAAAACAAACACTGCCTGCCCGTAAAACCTGACCGGAGTCTCTATTCTCTCTTTCCTATCAATCAGCTCCCCAGGAACCCCTTAAGCTAAGTAAGGCTCTAAACATGTGACCAGATCACATTTATCATAAACCCACCACAAACACCAAAAATTAAAACTTTTTCTCTAATTCAATTGAAATTTCCGAATTGCACAAGTCAAATGCATCAAATATCACAAGAATGCTCTCGTTTCATGCAGCACACAAGAAAGCTTAAATCACTTTCTTCATTTTTCTTTTCTCCAACAGAGCTGAGAACATCAATTTCCATAACTATATAAATATCAGTCAAGAGAAGTCAAAAACATACATGATAAAGAGGAACAATCATACAACTTAAGGACTTCATAGTACAATCATAGGGTTAAAAATTCTTCCATTTAAGCAAACACCAAGCTTTTGATTTCATAACTTAAGCACCACTTAATTGAGAAAAGTTTCCAGTTTTATTGAAGTTGCCTTAATAGGAAACAAGAAACAACAGATATGAAACAACTACAAGTTACTAACCTCATCACTCCACGAACGAGACCTTTCTCTAAGAGGCCTGAGTCCCTTTACTGAGCAAAACCCTCCAAAGAAGAGCCATAAATAGAATAGAATTCTTAAAAAGTTCAAATTTTTTGTGGCACCCATTTCAAGATCAGTTTCAATTATAGCAATTCTTGATAAACCCAGATGAAGAAATGAGGCCCATTACAGTTTGAAAGAAGAGATATTTAAGAAGAGGTGCGTTGCTTCAAGTGAAGTCAAAAAAATCAAGAAAACTATCGACCCAATAACAAGCACAAAGATACCGAGCAATTTTTCAGAGGAAAAGGAGAGCTCAACGGCTAATCTACAACCTAAATAGAATCATTTGTTTGTTGCTTATTTTGGTTACAACAAAAAGGACCGTCACTGGTCAATTCACGAACAAGAAAATAGAGTACCCCAAGTCCCAACTAGTACTGTGTTTTTTAATTTTAATTAAAAATAATCAACTATAGTAGCAGTTTCTGTTTGTTAAGTAGATTCTAAACAGCTATACAGATATTACAATGTACACAGAATATATATTGATGAGAGTGATGAAGAGGTGGGGCGAGTGTTTTTCTCAATTCGCTTACAAGTTTTGCTTCAAATTCAATTTATGTGATAGTATTTTATTTAATATAGAATTTTCAACAAAAAAATTACACTATAGATATTTATGTGATTTCAAAACTTATTTATAAAAATTATTTTTTTAAAATATAAAAAAGTGACATTTGAAAATAGTGTTTGTCTTACTTTTCTAGGCAAAATGGAAGTCTTATTAGGAAGGAGGGGTGACATTGGGACATTCAAGAAAATAACATGCAATGGACTGTGTAACTCTAAATTTATCTGCTCCTGTGCTTATATAGCTGCAGATAATATAATCTCAGTTAACCATAAATAATATTTACTAGTTGTAAATATCAATATATAAAAATACAATTAAAAGAAATTCAAAATGTTTCAGATGAAATGATGAATTTTATCCACAAATTTTTAATTTTTTTCAAATAAAGCTCATGTAAAATACAACTTAAACTTGCAAATACTCTCCTTTTTACTTTTACTACAAATATTATTTTTTTAGTATATATTTTTAAACTTACAAAGTTGTTTTTGTATGACCTATAATCATGGGTTCGAGTCGTGGAAGCAACAACTAATGTTTGTATAGTTGTGTTAGAATAAACTCTTTACGTTATATTCTTTGAGACATACTCGTTCTTCGAATCCAACGTGAATCCGAAATACTTTGTACAACGATTATATTTTTTTTCTTTTAATTATAAATCAAATATTACCCAAACACCTCAGTTTTAATCTAGTGTGATGTAAACACTGGTGTAATTAAATTTACCATTGACAATGAATAACGTTGACTTTAGATGAATTATAATTTAGCTGTCATATAAGAAATATGATTAAAGTCTGTCTCCATATCTCTTTTTGTACTTCTGGACAAGTGGACAGCTCTACCTTTCGAATGAACCTAGTTGTATATTTAGGCCTGTTATTTGGACTGCCTCAAACTATTACTGCTAATAAGCCACGTCGATGGTCATAAATTATTTTTTATTTTTCCCTCTTACATTTTGTCCCTGTTCTCTGATTTTTCCTTTTTTTCTTTTTTTAGAAAAAAACAGTATAATATGAGAACCTTTCTGTGAGAGCAGAACGTGCAGAGCAGAATAATAGCTTGTTTAATCAAAGGTTTTTGGCCTAGGGTATTTTCTTTTCCGTTTAAAAGTGATTTTCCCCAAAGATAAGGTATTTGGCTAAGTTTTAGAAGGAAAAAAATATTTTTGAGTAAAAGTAAGAGACGTTTTTGAGAAGAAGAAAAAAATATCTTGTTTCTTAAAAGTATGTTTTTGAAAAGTAATTTTGAAAAATATATATTTAAAAGTATTTTTAAAAAGCTTGGTCAAATATTAGTTGCTGCTTAAAAATATTTTTCAAATTAAACCTGTAGCGGATTGACACTCCTTTACCGAAAAATTATATTGTATTACTAGATAGGTATTTTTTATTTTATATATATTTACTATATGTTGACTCGCTTTGACTTTTCTATATATATCTAATTTTATGTATATTTTAATATCCCATAATAAAAATTCTAATTCTAATACAAACTACTTTTTATCAAAAGTATAAATATTTTCCAAAATAAATTGATTTTAAAAATTTAGCAGGATAGGTTATACAGCTCAAAGCCTCGAATTGTTAAGTAGCAACTCAATTTTTTCTACCTACTCTGTTTCTCTTTTTAATCTAACACGGTGCTGGGGTGAATTCTTTTTCTTCATAAATCTATATGAACGTTATTGTGTTCAAACATAAAATCAGAAATCTGTTAGAAGAATAAATAAAAAATTGAAAACAGTAAAGAATAAAAAATATTCCGAGTCCACAATTTGTTTGTGCGTCCTTAAGGAATTTTAACCCCCTCACATGTTGCCAAGATAATAGATTAAATCCTCCCAGGATGAAACGGAATAAACCATACTGCAACAGTGGCAATACAAACTGCAGGATACCGACGAACTCAAAGAACAGAGCAAAATCAAACTTACGAATTATAAAGAGAGAAACTGCGAATTAGAATGCAGTATTCAGAAGGAAAGAAGTTCTATTATATATCAGTGTATTAAAAAACAAAGCCATGCCTTAGTATTTATAGGCATTATTGGAAGAGGTGTGATGTTTGTTCTGGAAAAGGTATTTGTTCAGAAGTTTACGCGTCCTGCCGCGGTTACACCAAGACCGCGGCCAGACTAGCTCTCTGAATAATCTGCAGTAGTGTCTGGCACGGTCTTGCAGCGGTTACGCCAAGACCGCGACTAGACTAGCTCTGTGAATAATCTGCAGCAATGTTCTGGCATGGTCCTACCCCGACAGGGGCTAACCAACTGATATTTAATTATTTATTAAATAATTAATTAAATAAATTTTATCCAAAAAATAATCGTATAGGTAGATCATTTTCCAAATCCAAAGCCGAAGCCGAGCCGAGCGAGCGACGACAACAACGTAAGGGTTCATTCTCTTCAACTCCTTTAAGAGCTTTATGAAGTCATTCTTTGTATATACACACAAATGTAGTTGTCCCTCACCAATGAGGGACAAAGTTCAAGACAAAAGCTCACTTCATTCAAATTTTCTCATTTCCCACCATTTTCAATTCACACTCTTAGACTTTAAAGCCCAATGTTGAAAGTCTTTGAAGCTCAATGCTTAAAAGTCCAACAATCCTCCACATGAATGAGAATAGCTGTAACAAGAATGATCATAGATAAAAGTAGTGTGATTTGCAAGTAAGAATTAATTGCATCTGGATAAATAGGTTTCCCTTTGAACTTTCCATAGTGAATATATGTCGAATATACTCGGTCAATCGGTGGATTTGATATCTTTGAACCGTTGAACTTTAGTGTATACCCTATACAACTATATGTCACACAACCAACCCTTAACCGTCTTTTAGTTCTCATTGTTGTATTCGTTTCAGCGATGAACACCGACTGGTTTCATAAGTGCGTAGAGTATTGGCCTTACATAATTCTCATTGAAGCAGCTTCCACGTCACACTTACATAGGTTATTCTTAAACGTGTAATTCTTTAGATTGACACTATTTGATAAATACCACATCAAACTTAGGTAATCATTAAAGAACGTGTAAAGTTCTATCCTTGTTACTGAACATTGTCTTCATCACGAGAAGGGACCAAAGATCTTACTTTGACAATGTTGAACCGGTCAATCACTACTTTGTTTAAGCTCCTTGAACCTAGATCTCGGAACATCCAAAATTCTAGGTAGAGTTACCGCCATGTTGACTTGTCCTCGGCCATAGTCTCATTCCCTTAGATGATTTCTCAACTCCCTCTCTAGTTAAGCCTTTTGTAAGCAGATCCGCCACATTATCCTTTGATCTTACATAATCAATAGTGATAATTCCACTAGAAAATAGTTTCCTAACAGTGATATGTCTTCGTCATATATGACGAGACTTCCAATTATACATAAGGCTCCTTGCCCGTCCTATTGCAGACTCACTATCGCAGTGTATGTAAATAGGAGCCAAAGGTTTTGGCCAGAACGGAATGGCTTCTAAGAAATTTCGAAGTCATTCAGCTTCTTTACCGGCTTTATCCAAAGCTATAAACTCCGATTTCATTGTAGAGCGAGCGATACACGTCTGTTTGGAAGACTTCTAAGATACTACTCTTCCACCAACAATAAAAATATATCCACTTGTGGACTTTATTTCTGTTGAGGTTATCCAATTTGCATCATGATGTCCTTTGATAACTGCAGGATATTTATTATAGTGCAAAGCGTAGTCTTGGGTAGACTCCAACTATCCCAAAACTCGTTTCATTGCCACCAAGTGATGTTTGTTGGGGTTACTTGTGAATTGACTAAGTTTACTTATGGCACAAGCTATTTCAGGTCGTGTACAGTTCATGATGTATGGTAAGCTTCCCAACATATGTGCATACTCCAATTGAGACGTACTTTCACCTTTATTTTTTATAAGATGATGGTTTAAGTTAATCGGAGTTCTTGCACTTCTAAATTCCAATTGTTTGAATTTTTCAAGTACCATTTTCACGTAATGTGATTAGACAAAGCTAGACCCTGAGGATTTCTATGGATTTTGATTCCTAGAATTATATTGGCAACTCCTAAGTCTTTCATATCAAACTTCCTAGCAAAGCATACGTTTAGTAGCTTGAATGTCGACAATGTCTTTGCTCATTATTAGCGTATCATCAACATATAAGCAAACAATGACTATATGATTTGGAACGCTCTTAATGTAAAGACATTATCACATTCATTAATCTTAAAGCCATTTGACAATATTGTTTGGTAAAAATTCGCATGCCATTGCTTGGGTGCTTGTTTTAGTCCATAAAGGGACTTAACAAGTCGACACACCGCCTTTTCTTTTCCCGGAACCACAAACCCTTCATGTTGGTTCATGTAAATTTCTTATTCTAGATCACCATTTAAGAAGGCTATTTTTACATCCATTTGATGGATTTGAAGACCATACAAGGCGGCTAACGCTATTAGCATCTGAATGAATGTAACTCTTATTACCGGCGAGTATGTGTCAAAATAGTTAAGACCTTCTCGTTGTCTAAATCCTTTGACAACAAGTCTTGCCTTGTATTTGTCAATAGTACCATTGTCTTTCATTTCCTTCCTAAAAACCCATTAAGAACCCAATATTTTGTTACCTGGAGGAAGATAAACCATTTCCTAGGTATTATTGCTCAATATTGATTCTATTTCACTATTGACAGCTTCTTTCCAATATTGTGCTTTTGAGGAAGATATTGCTTCCTTGAAGGTACGAGGCTCATTTTCTAACAGAAAAGTCAGAAAATCTGGACCAAATGAAGTAGATCTCCTTTGATGTTTACTTCTTCTCGGTTTCTCCTCATTAGGCATACCATATGTTATTTTCTCCCGAGGTTGTTTTGACTTTTGGTAGGTCACTTCACTTTCCTGTTTATACGGATAGGTAGTTTCAAAAAAGTCAGCATTATCTGATTCTATTATCGTATTAACATGAATCTTAGGATTTTCTGATTTATGAACCAAAAAACGATATGCCTTGCTATTGGTTACATATCCAATAACTACACAATCAATTGTTTTTTGGACCTATCTTAACCCTTTTAGGTTCAGGAACTTGTACCTTAGCTAGACACCCTCACACTTTGAAGTATTTCAAGCCGGGCTTCCTTCCTTTCCACTTTTCATACGGAATGGACTGTGTGTTTACTATGAGGTACACAATTGATTGTTCAGTTAGCTGTAAGTATAGCTTCCCCCCCCCCCCCCCCACAAGTTCTGTGGTAAACCAGAACTTATCAGCAACACATTCATAATCTCCTTCAATGTTCGATTCTTTCTCTCTGCAATTCCAGTAGATTTTGGAGAGTAAGGGGCAGTTGTTTGGTAAATAATGCCATTTTCCAAACATATTTCTTCAAACGGAGATTCATATTCGCCACCCTAATACTTCTTATCATTTTAATCTTTTTGTTTAGTTGTGTTTCAACTTCACTCTTGTATTGCTTGAAAGCATCAATTGCCTCATTACTATTAAGTAAATAAACATACCAATATCTCGTTCTATCGTCAAAAAAAGTAATAAAATACTTTTTCCCATCGCGAGATGGTGTGGACTTCATGTCGCAAATAACTGTGTGAATTAAGTTTAAAGGACTTGAATTCCTTTTGACGGACTTATGCTTAGCATACTTTGATTCTACACATATTTGACATTTGAAATTAATGCAATCAAATTTTGGCAATACTTCTAAATTTATCATTTTTCGCAATGTTTTGAAGTTCACGTGACCTAAACGTGAATGTCATAAAGTGTTTAACTCAAGTAAGTAAGAAGAAGCATTAACTTATTAATAGGAATTGCTAGTACATTTAGCTTAAAAAGGTCCTCATTCAAGTAACCATTTCCTACATACACATCATTCTTACTTAGTACAATACTATTAGAAACAAAATACACTTGAATCCATTCTTGACAAGAAGTGAGGTAGACACAAGATTCTTGCGAATTTCTGGAACATGGAGAACTTGGTTTAGAGTCACTATTTTTCCCGACGTCATCTTCAACGCAATCTTGCCAAATCCTTCAATTTTGGATGTAGACGAATTTCCCATGAAAATTATTTCGTCGGGTCCTGCAGGGGCATAAGAAGAAAATAATTCATTCTTAGCACAAACATGCCGAGTGGATCCAGAATCTATCCACCATTTTTTCGGATTTCCTACCAAGTTGCATTCAGAAAACATGGCACACAAGTCCTCATTTTCTTCAGTATTTTCAACCATGTTAGCTTGATTATTTTTCTTCTTATCATTCTTTGGTGCACGACAATCCACGGCCTTATGCCCAGATTTTTCAAAGTTGTGGCAATTAACCTTGAACTTTTTCTTTCTTGGTAATTCTTTGGTCGAGAAGCCTTCTTTCTCTTCTTATTTTGTGGTGTCTCCTCAATAATGTTTGCTCTTATTATTGTCGAGTTTCCACGTGGCTTCTTTTCAGCATTTTTGTTGTCTTCTTCTATCCTCAAATGAACAATCAAGTCTTTTAGTGTCATTTCTTTCCGCTAGTGTTTAAGATAGTTCTTAAAATCCTTCCACAACGGAGGTAACTTCTCAATGAATAAAGCGACTTGAAAGACCTCATTTATGACCATACCTTCAATAACAAATTCATAATTAGTAACAAGATAAATCTTATTAATAAAATTATTGATTCGGGTCATACCTTCAGCAAGGAGGTCATGCATAATGACTTGTAATTCTTGGACTTGAGTTATGACCGACATATTGTCAATCATCTTGAAATCCAAAAACCTTGCAGCCACAAACCTCTTAAGTCCGGCATCCTCAGTCTTGTACTCTTCTTAAGCGCATTCCATATTTGAAGTTTCTATGACACCATAGACATTGTACAAGATATCTTCCAAACAACTCAAAATGTAGTTTTTGCATAAGATATCATAATGTTTCCATGCTTCAGTTACAACTACTCGTTCATCATCCGGAGTGCCTTCTGCCAGAACCGGAGGATCCTCCTTGATGAAACGCTGCAAACTCAATGTAGTAAGATAGAAGAGCATATTCATTTGCCAATGTTTGAAGTCAATACAAGAAAATATTTCGGGTTTTTCTGCTGGTGCCATAGCATGAGAAGAGTTGAACGGCTTGACGAGGCAACAACACTCGTAACAATAGCACCCCTTCCCGCAATATTTCCATTAGTTTGATTTTCATTCGTCATGTTTCTGTAGAGTTGGAAACACAACAGAATGTTGTTAAATCAGTGAAGTTTTGATATCTTCATACTGAACACAAAACTAAACGCACAACAAGTAATAATGGTGAAGTTTTTATTTACTTCAAACCCGTACGTTTATTATTTCGGCAAAGTTTTTATATACTTTAAACCGGATAAAACAGTTATTGGAGTAGAAAGCACGAAGGCTTTAGTCTCCAAAGCAGTATACAAAATATAGACGATAGTTTAATATATATTTCAACATAAAAACATTAGTATTTAATATTCCTTAAGCTTCTGACGCTACTGTGTTAAAACACAAAATCAGCAAACTGTTAGAAGAATAAACAAAAAACTGAAAAACAGTAAAGAATAAGAAATATTCCGAGTCTACAATTTGTTTGTGCGTCCCTAAGAAATTTTAACCCCCTCACACGTTGCCAAGGTAATGGATTAAATCCTCCCAGGATGAAACGGAAAAACCTTCCTGTAACAGTGGCAATACAAACTACAGGATATCAACAAACTCAAAGAACGAAACAAAATCATACTTACGAATTTTAGAGAGAGAGACCGCGAATTAGAATGCAGTAATCAGAAGGAAAGAAGTTCTATTATATATCAGTGTATTACTAAACGAAGCCATGCCTTAGTATTTATAGGCAATTATTGGAAGATAGGTGATGTTTGTTCTGGAAAAGGTGTATGTTCAGAAGTTTACGCATCCTCCGGCGGTTACGCCAGGACCGCAGCCAGACTAGCTCTCTGAATAATCTGCAGCAGTGTTCTGGCATGATCCTACCTCGGTTATGCCAGGACGGCGTCCAGACTAGCTCTGTGAATAATCTGCAGCAGTGTTCTGGCGTGGTCCTACCCGAATAGCGGCACTTACTGATATTTAATTAATTATTAAATAATTAATTAAATAAATTTTGTCCAAAAAATTATCTTATGGATCTATCCAAAGCCGAAGCCAAGTGACAATAACGGCGCGAGGGTTCATTCTTTTCAACTCCTTTTAAGAGCTTTAAGAAGTGACTCTTTATATATACACACACAAATGTAGTTATCCCTCACCAATGAGGGACAATTCAAGACAAAAGCCCACTTCATTCAAATTTTTCCATTTTTCTACATTTTATTTTTCATCATTTTCAATTCATACTTTTAGACTTTAAAGTTCAATGCTTGAAGTCTTTGAAGCCCAATGCTTCTTAATGCTTCAAAATCCAGTAATCTATACTATAAACTTTAGAATGGACTGAAATAACACGATGTTACAACTGGAATAAGATAATTTCTTCATCTATATATCTGTTTAAATTCTATATTAAGGAAAAATAACTTAACAGTTAGGCAATTTTCAGTAATTCCAAACGATAAAACATCGAATTTACAATTATAACAGCGTGGTTTTCTTGATCTTCTCTCCAACTTCTTGTTTTTCTTTGTCTTAATACAAAAGATCTCATTCTTTCCTTTATGTTATTTTGGTAATAAATGTGATTATATTACCATAACAAACCAACAGTTTAATACAGCCTACGAGCATCCCAGGTTACACAAATATAACCAAACGGACCTCCCCTATCATCTTTATCCTCCTCCTAATACATTCCAACAGAAAAAGCTAACGAAAAAATACATTATTTTTGTAATAGACCCGAAAGATCATCTCTTATTTTAAAAGTTAAATTTGTAATTCAAAGATTTAAAAACCTTTTTTTGTCTTTTGAGTTGCGTGCACAATCCGGTATATATCCGAAAAACCTTTATGTGTGAATTTGAGAAAAATGCTAAATTGTGCCTTAAAATTTGAATTAAGTTGACTTCGGCCAACATTTTGATAAATGGACCCAAACCCGTAATGTAATGATCCCCAAGGCTCCATAGGAATATATGGGACTCAGGCATATACCCGGAATTAAATTTCGAGGTCCCTAGCCCGAGAAAAGAATTTTTAAATAAAATTATTTTCTAGAAAATATATGATTTGTGGAAATGAAATGGTGAGTGTTCTTGATGGTATCGGGCTCACATTTTAGTTCCGGAGCCCGGTATAGGTTTAAAATAATGTTTAAGTCGAATCTGTAAAATTTGATAAGAGTCGGTATTGATTTGATATAAATCGGACCCTTGGTTGTGAAAATAATAACTTTAGGTGTTCTTGAGAATTTCATTGATTTTGATGCTAAATTCGTTGTTTAAGAGGAAGAGTGTAAAGCACGAAGGGTGATGTCGTGCATCGTTTCGGTGAGAGAGTATTAAAGCACGAATGGTGATGCGTGTATTATTTTGTGAGGAAGAGTGTAAAGCACGAAGAGTGATGTCGTACCGTATGATGTACCATTCCGTGCCGACTATATTAATTTTATTGTGAGGATGAGAGTGAAAGCACGAAGGGCGATGCCGTGCAGTTTATATTGATTTTTTTTTTGTGAGGATGAGAGTAAAAGCACGGAGAGTGATGTTGTGCACTTGTTTGGCTTTCGATTCTTGTTGATAATTGAATGTGGTATTCCATATATTTAACAGTTGTCTTCCTGTTGCTGATATTCCCCACAACATGTTTCCCCCTCCCAACCTTGACTGTAGATTTTTGCTTCTATTTTTCGCTGTAAATAATTTATCTTCACAGGTTTACTTGGTAATCTAGTTCTAGCCTCGTCACTACTTCGCTAGGTTAGGCTAGGCACTTACCAGCATATGGGGTCGGTAGTGCTGATACTACACTCTGTACTCTTTTGTGCAGATCCTAGTGCCGCAGATTTTGGACCGTAGTGAGGTTCCAGCTTCTTGCTTATCAAGCGACCCGAGATAGTTTTGCATGCGTCCGCAAGCTTTGGCGCCTCCCTCTATCTATTTTCCTATTTCTTTTATGTAGTTCCAAAGGCAGTACTTTGTTATTTCTTTCGAAGTCTTATTTGTAGTACTCTTAGATAGTATATGAAGTTGTGACAACAAATCTTAGATGATTTTGTTAAGGAATTTAATTAGCAGTATTGAAAGTATGTGACAGTTATAACCCAAGAACATTCCATAAACACGTGCTTTTGTGTTTCTATTGCTGCAATATCACATAGTTGACAAGTGCCATCAACTGGAATATGCAACCTTTATAATCTTTCCTTCGTAAGAAGTTTATCTTGGTATGGAAGCCATACTATAAATCTATGCCTTACCATCATTGATTTGGTTCACATCAAATCAGCTTCTCGTAATTTGGTTAAGTCTATTAACATTACATTATACCTCCTTGTCACAGAATATTCTCCATTGCACTACTAAAATTTTGAAAAAAATATCAAAGTTTAGCGATTAAATTTGATCTATCAAGAAAAGCTATTAAAATTGATCGCAAACTATCAAAAAAAAAAAAGAATTGAAATATTTTAGCGACCAAAATTAATTGCTATTTGATCGCTAAAGTGAGACCCACATAATTTTTTTTAATAATTTTATTATTATTTTATAAAAATTATTAAATATAAATATATATAATTTAAAATTGGCGACAAAAGTTGATCGCTAATTGAAGGATAAGTTGATAACAACCAACAATGGTCGTTAAAATGGGACCCAGTTATAAAATTTTAATAAATATATATTTATTTTAAAAAATTTATAAGATATAAATAAATATAATTCAAAATTTAGCGACCAAAGTTGGTCGCTTAAATGAATAGATACCAACTTTGGTCACCAATGTGGGACCCAGTTCTAACGTTTAACAATATTTATTATTAATTTAAATATTATATAAAATATAAATAAATCTAATTAAATTTAATGACCAACTTTGGTCGCTAATTTAAATTCATGTATAGTTAGTGACCAAAGTTGGTCTCTATATGGTCAAAATTGAAAATCACTTTTGTATTTACTATCTAAATAATATAAATGTAAGTCGTTAATACTTTTGTAATACAAGGAATGAATAGTACTACGAAGCGTGTATGTGTGTGTGTGTATATATATATATATATATATACTTACGCTATACTATGCTCTAAGTACAAGTGTATTAGCTAATATTATATCGAATATAGCTTATATGTATGTATGTATGTATATATATATATATATATATATATACACACACACACACACACACACACACACACACAACATATACACACGCTCACACACTTACGCTATAGTATGCACTAAGTATTAGTGAATTAGCTAATATTATATCGAATATAAATTTTATATATATATTATATACACTTGCGCTATACTATGCACTAAGTATATGTGTATTAGCTAATATTATATCGAATATAGCTTATATATTATACTTACGCTATAGTATGCGCCAAGTATAAGTGCATTAGCTAATATTATATCAAATATGGCTTTTATATAATATATATATATATATATATATATATATATATATATATACTTACGCTATACTATGGTCTAAGTATCAGTGCATTAGCTAATATTATATCGAATATATATATATATATATATATATATATATATATATATATATATATATATATATATTAACTGTTTGACCCTACATTGGTCGCCATATTTGATCGTTTGACCAAAAAGCGACCAACTTTAGTCGGTTTTGTATGTTATATATATATATATATATATATATATATATATATATATATATATATATATATATATATATATATATATATCAAAAAAAGAAAAAAAATTATTTATTTATTTATTTTAAAAAATAACGACAAAAGTTGGTCGCTTTTTTGTCAAACGGTCAAACATGGCGACCAAAGTTGGACGCTATTTTGGTTAAAACGGTCAATAACTGTATAGCTACCAAAATAGCGACCAAAATCGGGTTTCCCCTCCCAAAATCTTATTTTCTCCCCAAAAATTTCTTAACCTCTCTCTCAACTTTTTCTCCTGCCCTTCTCAATTTTCCTTCCACAAATCAATCCTCCCACCACATGCCACCACTGGGGCCGCCGCCACCACCACTGTTCCGCCGCCACCACCACTGTCCGCCATCACCGTTGTTCCGCTGCCACCACTGATTTTTGGAGCTCCTTGCCACCAATAATTTTAACCTCCTTTTAATCTACCAAGGTTAGTAATTTACCTATTAGTTTTTAAATTTTTAACTTTTTCTAGATAATTTTATGTAATTTTTTAGAGTTTTTGCCTATTTAGTATTAGATTTTTTGTTTGAACTACATTAGCTAATATGAAGTTAAGATAGAATTATGATCTTTGTTCTTGTATTAACTTATATTGAGTTCAATTGTGAAAAGATACAATTCATTGTCTTAGAAGAGGAGTAATACCTAAATAAGAGTACCTAAATTCATGCTTTAAACTATAAATTATACATTTATAAGATAAGAAAAAAATTAAAGGGAGGAGTTTATTAATGTATTAATTATGAACTTAGAGATTATGCTATGAATTGACTAATTTAATTTGTCCTTGCTTTACTTATATAGATGGAACATCGCTCTTGGATGTACAATAAGAATTATCCTAATCGGCGGGAATTGCGGGAGGATTTTGTAGAAGGGGTTGATGACTTTATTAGACATGCAATGTCACTTCCACTATACATAAATGAAGGAGTAATTAGGTGCCCTTGTGTTAAGTGCGACTGTATGAAGTTTGGAAAACCGAAGGAAGTTAAGGTTCATCTTTATAGTAAGGGGTTTATAGCGAATTACTTTGTGTGGACAAATCATGGAGAGATGGATGGTAGCCATGTGATATCATAACATGGTTGTTGATGAAAGTAGTAGGTCTAGGGAGAATAGAAATCGTGATTTCAAAATTCATGATATGGTTGCGAATGCTATTGGAATGCACTTTGGGGGCGAGCCCAATGGAAATGTTGAACAAACTCCAAATGATGAAGCAAAACATTTTTATGAACAGTTAGAGGAAGCTAGTCGTCCACTACGTGAAGGACGTCCACACTCTAAGTTGTCTGTTACAGTTAGATTACTAAGTATGAAATCTGATTGGAATATTTCTCAAGGAGCCATAGATTCTTTCATTAACCTTATGCGTGAACTAGTTGACGAGAAAATCGAATTAACTGGTGATTTCTATAAGGCAAAGAGATTAGTTTCTAAGTTAGGACTTTCGTCAATGAAAATTGATTGTTGTGAAGATGGTTGCATGTTATATTATAAAGATGATGCAAATTTAAGCAGTTATAAATTATGCGAAAAGCCTCGTTTCAAGAGGATTTCCAGCGGGAAGAAGGTCACTATCAAGGCGATGCATTATTTACCTCTTACACCTAGGCTAAAGAGGTTATATGCGTCGATGAGTTCTGCTCCTCATATGAGATAGTACTTTGAAACTAGAAGACCACCTGGTGATATGCGTCATCCTTCAGATGGAGAAGTTTGGAAGCACTTTGCTAGGACATATTCAAATTTTGCTAGTGAACCAAGGAACATCCGGTTAGGTTTGTGTGCGGATGGCTTCAGGCCTTTTTCTGTATCTGCGACACCATATTTATGTTGGTCTGTCTTTCTTTCACCTTATAATCTACCACCCTAGTTGTGCATGTCTAGTCCATATATATTCTTAAATTGTATTATCCCCGGTCCACGTAATCCGAAAAGATTGATAGATGTATTTTTGAAACCTTTGATTAATGAGCTAAAACAAACAACAGAGATTAGTTTGCTTTTCAAAGACTTGTGTTCTTCCACATTAAGGGAAGAAAACCTAAGCCGGATGGATCAGAGCATTCGTATAACTTCTTCTAAGATGGAAAAGATATTTCCATGTGGGTTTTTTGATGTGATGGAACACCTTCCAATCCACCTTGTAAACGAGGAACGACTTGGAGGGCCTGTTCAATGCAGATGGATGTATCCCTTTGAGAGGTACTATTATAGTCCATATATAATTTTTTTTATTTTAATGTTCTTGGATAACCTGAAATTATGTAGGATAATTGGCAAATGCAAATAATTTGTTATGCAGAGGAATAGAATTGAAGGATCTATATGTGAAGCTTATCTTGCAAAGGAAACTGCTCATTTTTGTTCTTATTATTTTAAGAGCAATGTGCCATGTGCTAGAAATAGGCCGAACAGGCACACGGTCGACCTTAGGAATGATCCATTATATTCGCCTATGTCCATATTCAATCAACCAGGCCGATGTTCTAAGGATGGTAGAAAGAGAAGTTTGAGTGATATGGAGTTCTAGTCAGCTACACTTCATGTGTTGCTAAATTGTCCCGAAGTTGTACTATTGTCAAGTAAGTATTGATTTAATAGTTATCAAAATATAAAATTTACTGTGATTACATCTCAATGCAACTACTAAAAATATTTGATGTGTCATAGTCACTTCGTGGGTCAATTTTGCCATGATGTTGTATATACGGCATTTGATACGTGGTTCAAACAAATTGTAAGTTTATCCTTAAAATATTCTAACACTATGTAGGTAAAAAATGTTTGGAAGTTATGCTAACCTATGAGTTTTATTAACAATATATAAGTAAATGATCCAAATAATGGTGTAAATCAATTTTTGAAAGATATATCTTGGGGACCTGGGGTTGAGGTCACAACATATTCCAAGCACGTTGTGAATGATTATAAGTTTCATATAGAGGATTACTTTAAAAATAAAAAAAGCAACAACAGTGGGGTGTGAGTTCAAGGTGGTGATGGCAACCAAGTTGGAGATATTGATTATTATGGTGTGCTCAAATAAATAATAGAACTATAATATACAGGTTGGCCAAAAAAGAAATTGATACTCTTTATATGCAAGTGGTTTGACCCAAATCCAACAAGAAGTACGAGAGTACACAATCAATACAACATAATTGATAATTATATGAGGGAGTATGATCACTATAATCCTTTCATAAGTGCACATAATGTTAGGCAAGTGTATTATACTCCTTATCCATTTCGGCGGAATAAGTCCGATTGGTGGGTTGTAATTAAAACTAAGCTTGTAGGTAGGGTCGAAGTCGAGAATGTGTTGGATGTTGCATATCAAAACGGTATCTCCAGTGTTCACCAAATAGTGGACGAACTTTTAGAAAATGATTTAGAACATTCTGAACATATATTGGAAGAGTTGATATATATGAAGTAATAATTATGGAAAATGAGGAAGAAGAATCAACTGATGAAGCTCAAACTAGTGAGGAAGAAAAATTCTCTGACGAGGAAGGATACGTCGATGAGCTTTAAAAAGTTGGTTTCTTCAATAACTCTCGTTTATAGATAGTTTCTTTATATGTTTCAATTTAAATATGTATTATATTATGCAGATGACAGGCAAGGGTCGAGGTAACAATGAAAGAAGTAGTTCTCGGGGTCGAGAAAAGGCTAGGAAACCGAAGAGGAGGGTAGAAGATACTACTCATCAATCTTTTCCATCCTCTTCTGTTGTGCCTATGCCTATGCCACAGCCTCTACCCCAGGGCTATTTTGAGCTGCCACAGCATGTCATGCCCTACGCCTTCGTGCAGGCCCCGGGTATTTCGTCATAGGCCATAGGACTATGCCTCCGACATACAGTCCACTTACCTCACTACCACACGGACCACAGCCAGCAGCATCACATGAATCGCATCGATCCATGTCACAACCACTCGGGTCAAAACAGTCAGTGTCACAGCCACTTGCGATCCATACAACTATGTCACAGTCACATGGCTCACATCTATCTTCATCAGGGACTCCACCTATTGGAGGCCTTCGCCTGCGGGATAGTAGCTCTGACCCCCTACTCCTTCCACACATGCCTCTGATATACAGGTTTCAGACGATGATGTTGATGCTGTTGCTGACTAGGAGGTGCATTATGATTAGTATGGCAGGATCATCATAGTCCCTGAGGGTGATGCGTAAGAGTTATTTGTTATTTTAATGTTTATTTTTTTTGTACAATTTTTACTGAGATATTAATTTGTTTTATTCATTAAATTGCAGGTTCATCCTGAGTAATATTACTACGAGGATAATCACCAAAGCAACCAGAAAGCTTTATGATGCCCCTTATGCGTCTTGGCGTGAATTCTCATTCTCACTGAAGGAGGAAATTTTCAATGAATTTAAGGTATAAATGTTCTTTTAAGTAGTATAATTATTTATATTTATGATATTTTCATATAATATTTAACTTTTGAAATACAGAGCAAGTGCGTATGGAAACACCAGTATAGCGCGGACGTGGCTGCAAATTTTCATCTCAAAGCTCGCAAGTGGTTGTCGCATACTTTCTCCAAAGCTAGAAAGATGAACCAGAAGCCTCGCTGGTTGCTTCAGAATTTATAGGATGATTTGTACAGGCAATGGCTTACAGTAGAGTTCATAGAGTAAAACGAAAAAGGAAAGAAAGTTCGCGCATCTGAGAAGGGAGGATCCTTGTACACTACAGGTGCGGTCAGCCCGGGGACAATAAAAAGAAGGATGGTACGTAATTGCTTAATTTATTTTTATTTTCAAAGTATATCTATTCTATTTATTAATTAAAATTTATGAGTTTTCAGGAAAAGAAGTTGGGCCGTCCAATGAACCAAGATGAGCTATTCAAAGAGACTCATATTGTGAAGAAGAAGAAAGAGACGGATCAAGAAAGGTGGGTCGAGGGACTAGCCATTACTATACATGTAAGTTTTCATTTTTCATTAAGTATTTTCATTTACTCTTTTATAAATTTTGAACTACTAATTCAATTTACTTTTTCTTATAGGATTGATGCACAGCTCAAGCTGAGAAATTCAGACGCAACCAGCCACCTACTGAGTCGGGCGCGCCAATAGAACTTTCGGCCGAGGATGCTGAAAGACTATGGACGTATACTGTAGGCGGTCCAAAATGGGGGAAGGAATACGGCCTTCCTACTAAGAAATTCCATCAGTATATGTGTGGAATGCAAGGAATAGGGACTTCCTCGCAAGACGAACACCTTGATGGGGAGAGCCTCTCCGCTATGCAGGAGACTGTGACAAAGCTCACATCCGAGCTAGAAGCATCCAAGGAAAGAGAAAAGCTTAGAGATGATCAGTACCTTGGCGTGGTCGCTCAGTGTCAGGGCATGCAAGAGCATATCAGAAATCTCCTAGCTTATGGATCTTTTCTGATTCCCAGCTCTCGGCCATCATCGCTAGAGGTTGGCCATCTCTGTGCTCGTTCCTCCCGTCCTCCCCGTGATCATTCTTCCCGTTATCGACAAGTAGACCTTTTCAATACCATCATGATGATGAAAGTTCATCAGACGGTGATGATAATGATGTACCAAACACTGATTGAATTTTAGACAATTTGAACTAGACAAATACACTCGGTTTTCGATTGGGTTGTAATAAGAGTTAACTTAGTTTGGTAGTTCTATTAACTTTACACTTTGTTGGTTTTAATGTAGCTTTTAATGTTATTTTTATGTTGTTGTTGTTGTTGTTGTTGTTGTTGTTGTTGTTGTTTGGTATTGTTGTTGGAATTATAGTTGGAATTATTGTTGTTGTTGCTTGTTAGGATTTTGCTATGACTGACAGGTGGTGTAATTGCCAAAACAGACAGTTTCTGCCAAAATAATACACAGAAAAACGACCAACTTTGGTCGCTATTTACCTAGATTTAACAAAAAACAACCAAACTTGGTCGCTATTTCATTAAAAAAGTATAATTTCTGGTAATATAGCTATCAACATTGGTCGCTTATTTTTAAAAAATAAATTAAATTTATCAATTTAGCGACCAGCCTTGGTAGCTATTTAATAAAATAAATAAATAATTGAATAAAGAAGCAACCAACCTTGGTCTCCAGTTTCCAGATTTTAAAATATAATATTTGGATTAGAGACCAAAGTTGATTGCTTTTTAATGATTAATAATAAATAAAAAAACATATTATATATTTAGAGACCAACTTTGGTCGACAAATTTATATTATTAAATTAACAAAGTGACCAAAGTTGGTCTCTATTGTCAAAATCCGGAATATTTGGTTCATTTATCTTAGAGACCAAAGTTGATCGCTAGTCCCTAAATAAAAGAGACCTTCAATATAGCTACCAGACCTGTTTGGTCGCTTTTTGGTAGATTCTTAGCCTATAAGCAACCAACTTTAATCGCTATTTTCAGTTGCTTTTACCCAAATTTCTCGTAGTGTTGGTAGTTAGTGTATACCTACCATTCTAATACCACTCTGCCATTTTACCTTTTAGTGCATTTAGCTTCCTCCAATACCAGTTGCTATCTTGTGGTGGAGTATGCCCCCATATAGTTTCGTCTTGTTTTATATAAATCACATGCACCCATTTTACCTATAACAAGTCTTTTTTGTCATTCAATTGCTACAGTAGCTCACCTACTGAAGCTTCATTCCATTTCCTGCATCTCTTGATGTTAAGACCACCAAACTTCTTTGACTTGCACACCTTTTCCCATGCTATCAATGTTACTTTTCTATGCTCCTCTCAATTGCCCCACAAGTAATCTTTGCACCTCTTGTCTACCTCCTTAAGGATACTTTGGGGCAGTATAATGCCAACTCCCCAGAAGTTGTAAATGGAAAATAAAAGTGCATTGATTATTTGCAATCTTCCAGTATAAGATAGTTGTCTAGACTATGCCTTTGTGATTCCAGTATAAACAACATTTTTGTTTATGTTCATTTATATTTTTCAGAATTATTTTATAAATACAGTTTACTAACAGGGGTCTAGTGTTATATGTATTAGAGTAAGATCAAATATGAGCCTAGGTTTGAATTGGGCTCTAAATTTACCAAATTAGGCTAAAAAAAGCTGAAAATTTAATTTACTTCTAAAAATACTTATATAAATATATAAAACAACTCTTAATTAATTCTAATAAACTATTATATTTAAAATAAAAATAAAAATTAAAGTTGAAGCTATTTTTGGTATTTTTAAAGATTATATTAAAATAAAATAGATTTAAAGTAATATATTTCTAAAAATATCTAATACATGAATTAAATAGGGAACAATTTTTGTAATTTTAATTTTTGTTCTTAAAATAAAGTAAAAGAGTCAAAATTAGTTAAAATGGCGATATTAAACGTTATAAAGTGTATAATTTTGTGGAGGGTCAAAAATGACATGTGTAAGGTATTTGAGTATCCCCTTCATTCTTAACTTGCTTATCCTGCTGTTGTTCATCCACTCCATCTTTGTAAGTACCTGAAATGAATTCTTCACTTGCACTTGCTGCACTTGTCTAGAGCTTTGTCTCTGATTGTTCAAAGTAGTCAAACAACCTACTTGTTGTGTTGTATTCTGCCATGCCCATATATTTTATTTTTCGTTGCTTGCACCTCTTTTGGCTTGGTGTTTGACCTTTTTTAATATATGATCTTCTCTTACACCTTTTTCTACCCTTGTCTTCCATCCTTTGATCTGTTTCCTCCTGCTGCACTATCAGTTTTGGTGACTCTGGTTGTGGTTGCTTTTTCCTGCATTCCTACTCCTTGTGCCCATATTTTTTTGCAGCATTTAAATATTATAGGTTGCCAGTCATATTGTACCCATTGTTCTACCAAACATCCCCTTTCATTACGAAATACAATTTTCTCTGGAAAAAAATATCCACTTCAACTAATAAGTGAGCAAAGTTCAGTCCCAACTTCTTCTCAGTTTGTTTATCCACCATCAATGGTTTTTCAATCAAACTCCCAATCTTACTAAGCCCCTTGGAGATCCATTTAAAATCAAGTGCTGGCAACTTGATCCATATAGGAACTGTTTGCAGCTCCTCCCAAGTGAACTCCATATCAGCACTCCATGCTTTGACAATGAAAAGTTTATTTGTCAAAGTGATATATACCCCCTTGTAGCACCTCATTCTTCCCCTCCTCAGAGTCAAATTTTTTTAACATAGTTATCTTGTTGATTCCATATTTAGCCCACTGTCGTTGTATGAAACCATTAATTACCGTGAAATGTGGGTGAGCCCCTAACACATAACGTACTACTGCAGTTTTCCAAAACAGAAGTTCATTGCTAATATCATCAATCTCGATTTCACATACAGGTGATATTATAGTCCAATTTAGAATTGGACATAACAAAATCCATGAATTTTCGGCAATAAAGAAGTGGAATTCGGAATTTCCATAAAAAAAAGAAAATTATTACCTCAACCAAATAGGAAAAAGGTTTGTATCCTATATAAAAGGATGATGGAGAAAATTTACAAAGTCTTTTTTTAGTCTTTAATTTTTCTTGAGAAGAAAACCTACTTTGTGAAAGTGAGAGTGCAATACAAAGCCAAGAGAGAAAATAAAATTACAAGAAAAGTGTTTCTTGTTCTTCTAATTTGAGTTGAGATTTTTGAGAAAACTTTCAACACAATATTCTTCGTTCAATTTGTTCGCGGGTTTCATTGATCAAAGAGTGTAGCAAGAATCGGTCTCGGTGTGGATACGCATAGAGCCTTCGCACTATCGAAGAAATTCTGAAAAAGAAACTCTCTTCACCAGGTACGTCTTAGATCTGATCTTTGACACATAAATAAATTTTAAACATGAAAAAACTACCCAGGATTGTTATTGTCTTCCGCTGCGTGTTACGAACACATATACGCAATCTTTCAGTGGTATCAGAGCTGTGGTTTATTGTGTATAAAATTTATTTATGAAATATTTTAATATTATATTTGAAGAGTTCAAACCATAATAGATGTGCCTTGTGCAATAGTCAAATCGTTTGAATGTTGATATTATTTTATTGTGGATAAAATATGCATTCATATAACTATTGTGATCGTTCCTAACTTGAATTTGAAATTTTGTATTTGATACAACGGGAATCTATAATAGGTTACACGATTCTATTATTATTTTAGTTGTTATTAGTTCATGAGATGTTAATTAATAATAATATTCTAGCATGAATTCTTTTTATGTGATATATAAGATAAATATGTTGGAGGATGTTGAATATTATTTTATGCCATGTGCTTGTTCATTACATAATTTTGAATTATTTATTACATATGATGTAAATTAATTTAGGACTAAGCATGTGGACAACTTAAACAAAATTCACATGCTATAAAAGATTCGATCTTCTTGTTATTAAAAATTGTTTTTGTAACAATTCTCTCTTACTAAAATTTGAGTTCTTAAATAATAAAATATAAGATATTTTATTATAGAGCTATCCATCAAGGTAATTAATTTTACTTATTTCTTGTTTATAAGGAGTGGCCAGACTACCATGAGACTTATAGTTCGAGAATATGTTAAAATTATTTATTGCATTAGATGTATGGATTGAAAGAATTATTCAATTTCACACTAGACGCCTGGACTACCGGGGGGAGTATAAAATTTAATAAGTTCTTTGCTATCATGATGGTTGAACTCAACTATGCCAATAGGATCGACCTGACTACCAGGGGACTATTTGACATAGAGCTGTTTAAGGAAATTGTATGGGGATACAGTTGGTAAGAGTACCTACCTTTAAAATATATGTGAGAAACGACTTGATTTCCAAGGGGCTCATACATATTGTTAAAGGATTCCTTAGCTCCACTAAAAGAAATAAAGATTTCGTAAACTATAATGAGGATAAAGAGTTTAAATAATTAGTGGGAATATCATTTAGATAAAAGTCCATGTCTTTATGATATATGCAAATATGTTCTTATATTGCTGCTTTTTCTTTTTTATATTTTAGATTTTTCAATATGTCTATTATATGACTGTGTGAAATACTTGAGACCAATAAATTGGTAGGACCAAACTTTGATGACTGGTATAGAAATTAGAGAATTGTTCATGCAAGAAAAGCTTATGGATGTGATCGATAAGCCTGCAAAGATAATCCCACCATAAAACCATGTTTGAGGCAACAAGGTTTATCATAAATACTTGGATGAAAAACTGCAAGGAGTATCTTGCAACTCTAAAGGAAAAGAAACAAGGTGAGACATTAATGAAAAATGTTTTCAAGGTTTCTTTAGCTACTACTAATTCTTCACTGTGGGTATTAGATATTGGCAGTGGTTATAACATCTGCAATATGTTGCAAGGGTTCAGGATAAGTAGGAGGCTAAAGAATGGAGAAGTTAATCTACAGGTTGGAAATGGTGCAAAAGTTGCGGCCGTAGCTGTAGGATCAATTTCTTTAATAATGCCTATGGGCAAAGTGCTTATGTTGGATGATTGTTATTACATTCCTAATATTTCAAACATAATTTCAGCTTCTATATTACACAAACGTGGTTTTCGCATTAATATATGCAATGATATTTGCTCAATTTATTATAGTAATAATTTATATGCGAATGGCAATCTCCAACACGATGTTTATGTCTTACCTAGTGTGAATACTAATTCGATTATGCATGTTTCAAGTCTTAAGAGGAAAAGAGATGATCATGTAAATCAAACATACCTTTGGCATTGTAGGCTTGGTCATATTGGAGAGAAAAGAATCAAAAAGTTGTACAAGGAAGGGTACCTTAACGAGTATAATTTTGAATCATATCCAACTTGTGAATCTTGTCTCAAAGGAAAAATGACCAAATCTCCATTTACTGGAAGTGGAGAAAGAGCTTCTGAATTATTGGGACTAATTCATACATATGTTTGTGGGCCCATGAAAATTCAAGCTAGAGGTGTATATTCTTACTTCATCACTGTTGATATGTCACGATATGGATTTGTATATCTTATGAAACACAAGTCTGAATCTTTTGAAATGTTCAAAAGATTCCGTAGTAAAGTTGAGAAGCAGACTGGTAAAAGTATCAAAGTACTAAGGTCTGATAGAGGTGGAAAATGTCTTAGTGATGATTTTACTAGATATCTCAAAGAGAATGAGATTCTCTCACAGTGGACACCTCCAGGAACACCACAACACAATGGTGTGTCTGAAAGGAGGAATAGAACCTTATTAGATATGGTGAGATCTTTGATGGGGTTCACTGATCTTCCAACAAATTTATGGGGATATGCTTTGGAAGCAGCAACATACTTACTTAATAAAGTTCCCACTAAGTCAGTCTCTACAACACCATATGAGATATGGAAAGGACGTAAGCCTAACCTTAAACATATTAAAGTTTGGGGTTGTCCAGCTTATGTTAAGAGACTACAGTCTGATAAACTTGACTCAAGATCTGATAAGTGTCGATTCATTGGGTATCCCAAGGAAACAAGCGGATATTATTTCTATCACCCTCCTGACCATAAAATGTTTGTGGCCAGAGGAGAACCCTTTTTGGAAAGGGAATTTCTTTTGGAAGGAAATTATAATGGAGAGATAGAACTTGATGAAGATCAAGAAACTAATGAATCAACACAATATGAAGATCATGAGACCCAAGTTGAAGAACCTTTATTGGATGTTTTGAAGTTGCCAAGGAAATTGTTATCTTCAACTGTTGAAGTTCAAGAACTAAATAAAGTTAAAGAACAGGTTAATGAACTTGTTCCAAACCAAATTGAGCAACAATGAAATCCAACATAAGGTGAACAAGTTGTACAAGTACCTCTTCGAAGTTCTACACGAGAACGTCACGTACCAGCTAGACTAAATTTATTGGTACAAGATAATTTATCAAATGAGGTTGATCATAATGATGATGACCCTAAGACCTATGTAGAGGCTATACAAAGTTCTGATTATGAAAAGTGGCAAAAGGCCATGGAATCCGAAATGGAATCCATGAAGGAAAATAAAGTATGGACTTTAGTTGAACCTTCAAAGGATATAAAACCTATAGGTTGTAAATGGGTTCTTTTAAGAAAAATATTGGATCAGACGGAAAGGTGGAGACCTACAAAGTACGTATTGTTGCCAAGGGATATCGTCAGAAAGAAGGAGTCGACTATGACGAGACTCTCTCCCGTGGCAATGCTCAAATCTATTCGGATTTTACTTGCTATAGCAGCATACTATGATTATGAAATATGGCAAATGGATTTGAAAACAACTTTCCTTAATGGTGAGCTAGAAGAGGATGCGTACATGACACAGCCTGAAGGTTTCACATCTTCGTCTGATCATAATAAAATTTGTAAGCTACAAAGATCTATTTATGGATTAAAGCAAGCTTCTCGAAGTTGGAATATTCGATTTAACAAAACAATTGAAAAGTTCAATTTTGTTAAATGCAAAGAAGAACCTTGTGTCTACAAAAAGGTTAGTGGGAGCACAATTATATTTTTAGTGTTGTATGTTGATATATTGCTCATAGGGAATGACGTACCGGCATTGCAAAATACCAAGATTTGGATATCTGAACAGTTTTCTATGAAATACTTGGGAGAAGTAGCTTATATTAGGAATAAAGATCTATAGAGATAGATCTAGGAAGCTGCTTGGACTTTCCCAATCTTTGTACATTGATACCATCTTAAAGAGGTATAACATGGATAATTCCAAAAGAGGCTATCTACCGATAGGCACTGGAATTTCTCTCAGTGGGAAGGATTGTCCTAAAACACCTGAAGAGAGAGAACGCATGAGTAGGATCCCATACGCTAGTGCAGTGGGAGCTATCATATATACCATGACATGCACACGTCCTGATGTGGCTTATGCACTTGGAGTGACTAGCCGATATCAGGCAAATCCTGGTGAGGAACATTGGAAGGTGGTGAAGACCATTCTTAAGTACTTAAGAAGGACTAAAGACCAATTCCTCATCTATGGGGATTCTGAGTTGAAACTTGAAGGTTATACTGATGCAAGTTTCTCTTCAGATAGGGATGATAGCAAATCTATTTCTGGTTATGTATTCATCTTAAATGGTGGTGCAGTGAGTTGGAAAAATTCCAAACAAGC
Source organism: Nicotiana benthamiana (assembly GCA_034376525.1). Lineage (NCBI taxonomy): Eukaryota > Viridiplantae > Streptophyta > Magnoliopsida > Solanales > Solanaceae > Nicotiana > Nicotiana benthamiana. Next base: position 6,841,326 of record CM067326.1, read on the forward strand.
TACAGTAACTAATTCAGTGACTGAAGCAGATATATAGTAGCTAGTGAAGCTGCTAAAGCTGTATGGATGAAAAAGTTCTTAACTAAACTTGGTGTGATTCCTTCAATGGAAGGTGCGGTTCCATTGTTGTGTGACAATACTGGAGCCATTGCTCAAGCAAAAGAACCAAGATCACACCAAAAGTCCAAGCACGTTCTGCGAAGGTATCACTTGATAAGAGAGATCATTGAACGTGGAGACGTCGAGATTCAAAAGGTTGATGGAAAAGAAAATGCTGCAGACCCATTCACTAAAGCTCTTGGCGCAAAGGAGTTTGACAAGCACAAGTGGAAATTGGGGATGAAGTACAAGAGCGATTGGCTCTAGTGCAAGTGGGAGATTGTTAGGGATATAGTAGATATGCCCTAGATCCAATATCATATTTGATAACTTGAACATATTTTTGTGAATGTCATTTGATATAAAATATATGGCATTTGATATTCTTTTATCATTATTATCAATTGTTTGATTATTTTGATAAGGTCCTTGATTCAATTTTGAGATTTGTCATCGTGATAGAGATCATGATAATGAGAGCTAAGCCTTTTACAATTTAATCTAAATTTTGTTCTTGATCGTAGAATTATTAATTTGGACATTAGTAATCCGGTTAGATCAATATTTATGTGATCGTCTTTATCGGATAAAGATTAGTTGATCTCATTAATTAAATCGCATAGATAGATGATGCATATAGAGATATGATCATTGAACCAATTGAACCGACTCATTAGATAATTCCTAATGGTTAGAATTACCATAATTGTCAATAAGATATTTTCTTGAAGAATGTGATGTGACCGTTTCCTTTGACTTGAGATCGTCATAGTAATTGACAAGTTATTTATTGTGCTTTGATACTAGATACCTATAGCCCTAGGGCGATAGTTGAAAGGATATTGGGTACGATTAAATACTTGTACAATTAGTGATTGATCAAAGACGGAATCTGTCAACTCTTGGTAATGAGTTTAAGCTCCATGTTGTCATGAATTATAAAAGACCAAACTAAGACCTTGGCCAGGGCAATTGAATGAAAGAAGAAATGAGTTTCTTAGGTCATTCAATGGTCGATTATATTTGACGTGAACACATAGTTGATCGCCTATTAGGATTTGACAATTGAACCATATCCTAGGGTGACCCAGAGCTATAAGGACAGAAGGAATTACTACATTATTCTTCTACTGGTTCTTGAGAGTAAATTGTATACTTCATGCTATCCGGTCGTTAAGGAGTGTTGCTAGACGCCACTCTTGATTAGTATATTGATATGATCAATTTACTACTGGTTTAGTATTGAACCTATGGGGTCACACACTAACGAGTGTTCTGATCTTTGCTAAAGGATTAATTAACTTATTATTTGATAATTAAAATAAAGAATTTTATTAGTCAAATAAATTTAGTTATTAGTCCAAATGAAATATTATTTTATATATTAGATGTATATAAAATGTAATATTAATAAAAGCTTGTTAATAAATCTAATTTTGAATTGGATTACTAATTGAAGTTTTATCCTATTTGGAATGGGATTAATATTTTCAATAGAAAAATATTATATTAATAAAATTCAAAAAGCCAAAAAAAAAGGAAAAGAATATTATAGTCCAATTTAGAATTGGACATAACAAAGTCCATGAATTTTCGACAATAAAGAAATGGAATTCGGAATTTCCATAAAAAAAACGTGATTTTATCAAATTTTTCCTTAAAGTTTATTTTTGGAATAAACTTTTACCCTAGGAAAATTATTAACTCAACCAAATAGGAAAAGGGTTTGTAGGTGATACTATATAAAGGGTGATGGAGAAAATTTAAGTTTTTTTCTGTCTTAATTTTTCTTGAGAAGAAAACCTACTTTGTGAAAGTGAGAGTGCAATACAAAGCCAAGAGAGAAAATAAAATTACAAGAAAAGTGTTTCTTGTTCTTCTAATTTGAGTTGAGATTTTTGAGAAAATTTTCAACACAATATTCTTCGTTCAATTTGTTCGCGGGTTTCATTGATCAAAGAGTGTAGCAAGAATCGGTCTCGGTGTGGATACGCATAGATCTTCGCACTATCGAAGAAATTCTGAAAAAGAAACTCTCTTCACCAGGTACGTCTTAGATCCGATCTTTGACACATAAATAAATTTTAAACATGAAAATATCTACACAGGATTGTTATTGTCTTCCGCTGCGTGTTACGAACACATATACGCAATCCTTCAGCTGATTCACCATGCATCTCTGGTTCAACAAAATCCAGCTTGAAACCTACATTTGAGACCTTCATTATGTCGAAATTGTCCCAAAACGACGGTTGCTTCACTGGATCTGTGTTATTTTCCACTTCATCTGCCCCTGACAGCTTCTTCGCTCCTGATCCTGCGCATTGCGACAGTAATTCCACAGTTGGAATCAATGGAACAGCGTTTTACCCATTAGCTTCTCCACTTACCACCTCCTCTGCTATCTCGCTTGGTTCAGCGACTGTAATTGCTTGAGCTCCTCTCGATTTTCCTTGACCTCCTCCTTGATTAAAGTTCATCTGCGCCTTGACTCTTTCTAGGACGAGACGCGTACTCTATTTCCTGCCATGGATAGCGTAGGTTCGCTTACACCGAGAGAGAATGGTATCCTACGCCCTGCATGGCGGTTTTTGCTTCTTCTTTTTTTTCCTTTCCTTTATGATGTCACTTTTTTCCTTTTTTTTTGGATAGATTTTGATAGATTGGAGCTCATTGGCCTTAAATGCTAAGGGTAATTTCTAAAATTTTGGCCGATTGAGCATGCATTGCAATAAAATTTCTTTAATGTTTAGGTTTTTCTTGACAAATTGTTAAATCCTAAGCTGCAGGGAGGTTTATAAACTTTAAAAACACAATGGTCAAGACATAAATTGTTTTAGTTAAACATAATTTTTTTTCCAATATAATTTTCACAAGATGACAGTATAAAGGAATTTTTATGATATTAAGCCACTTAAAATTACTTGAAAATAGTTATATGGAATATTGTTCATAAAAAATGTGATCAATAACCTGAAAAAGGTACATAGTAAAAGTATACTCCCCAGTCTCCTCGTAGCACTTTGTTTGTCATTATTTTCTAACTAGTTGAGTTGTCCGCGCTTATTACAATCATGAATGACATCATTAAATCTCAATTATTTGATTTTATTATCGGGAAATCTCACCAATATGTGGGGAGTCTTGTCAGCCGTTGGCAAGGTCATTTCGTATTTTAGAAGTTAAATTTGTGTCCCGAGGCCTTGAAAACCTTCTTTTATCTCTTCTCGATTTACTTTTAAAATGGAATTAAGTTGACTTCGGTTAATATTTTAGGTAAACGGACCCGGACCCGTATTCCGACGATTTTGTAGGGTCCGTAGTAAAATATAAGACTTGGGCGTATGCTCGGAATCAAATTCCGAGGTCCCTAATCCTAGAAAGGAATTTTTAAAGAAATTATTTGCTGGAAAATATAAGGACCTTTTGAAATGAAATGGTGTGTGTTCTTGATGGTATCAGACTCGTATTTTAGTTTCAGCGCCCGGTACAGGTTTAAAATAATAATTATGTAGAATTTGTGAAATTTGATAAGAATCGGAGTTGATTTGATATAAATTGGAACCTAGATTGAGGAAATGGAAAATTTGAACTATCTTCTGAATTTCACGAATTTGAGGTTAAATTTGTAGTTGTGATGGTATTTTCATGATTTAATCGCACGAGCAAGTCCGTATAATATTTTTGGACTTGCATGCATGTTTGGTTTGGAGCCCCGAGGACTCGGTGAGTTTTGGATAGGCCACAGGGTGACTTGGATTCAGGAAACACAATTGTGCATCTGGTATTTCTGCACACGCCTCTGATGTTGCAATTGCAAGATCAGGCTTCGCAATTGCAAAGTGAACAGGCCTGGAAATGCGAACAATATGTCGCAAATGGGAACCAGGTCTGGCAGGCGCTCATCGCAAATGCGAACTTTGGGTCGGAAAATTGCGAAGGCCATTCTATTGCAAATGCAAAGGCAAGCACTATTTCACAGGGTTCACCATTGCGAACCTCTGATCGCATTTGCGATAACTGCGATCTGTTAGTGGGATTTCAGACGGGATTTTCATCATTTTACAATTTTCTCAAACCCTAAACATTCCTAGGCAATTTTTCAAAGACCCAAACTTCTCCAAATCATAGTTAAGTGATTTCTAATTCATTTTTTTCAATCTAATTCATCTTTTTACATGATTTCACTTCAAAATCGAGGGATTTTCATTGAAAATTGTGCGTTTTTTATTAGAAGTTAGGATTTTCAAATTTTAAAAATTTGGACCTCAGTTTAGTGTTGGATTTCAACACCAATTGCATATTTGAGTTCATGGGTATGTTAGTATAAAAGATGAAAAATAACCATGATGTCGTGGAGTAAATACCATAATCGTGGAGTAAATAATAGTAGAGTATTATGCTTTTCAATGTGCTTTTCCTTTTTCGGGTTCCGCTTGGTAAAGCTGCATTTTTTTTCCTGGTCGTTTAATTCATACTAATGAATTTCTGGTAATCTATTCACTATGCCATTTCAATTTGATTATGCTCGTTTCCGTTACTTGGAAATATTAGTTTATTGAGCTATAAGTGCGAGATATATCTTTTGATTGTACATGATGCTTGATGCATAAAGTTTGCCTTTCTTTCGGGATTAAGAGGAATCTTTTTATGTTGCTGTGTTAAGAAACTCTTCATATGCAAAGTATTTCTTGTTCTAAGCCCAAATAATGGAGGATTGCCCCCAAACTTAGTCGATTTACAAATAATCCCAACAAACATCACTGGATGACAATGAAACGAGTTCTGAGATATTTGGAGCATACCCAAAACTACGCTTTGCACTACAATAATTATCCTGCGGTTATCGAAGGATATAGTGATGCAAATAGGATAACCGGCTCAACAGAAATAAAGTCCACAAGTGGATGTGTTTTTACTATTGGTGGAGGAGTAGTATCTTGGAAGTCTTCCAAACAGACGTGTATCGCTCGCTCTACAATGGAATCAGAGTTTATAGCTTTGGATAAAACCGGTGAAGAAGCTGAATGGCTTCGAAATTTCTTAGAAGACATTCCGTTAGGGCCAAAACCTTTGGCTCCTATTTGCATATATTGTGATAATGAGGCTGCAATAGGACGGACAGAGAGCGTTATGTACAACGGAAAGTCTCGTCATATATGACGAAGACATAACATTGCTAGACAACTACTTTCTAGTGGAATTATCACTATTGACTATGTAATATCAAAGGACAATGTGCCGGATCCGCTTACAAAAGGCTTAACTAGAGAGGGAGTTGAGAAATCATCTGAGGAAATGGGACTATGGACGAGGACAAGCCTACATGGCAGTAACTCTACCTAGAATTTTGGATGTTCTGAGATCTAGGTTCAAGGAGCTCAAACAAAGTTGTGATTGACCGGTTCAACATTGTCAAAGTAAAATATTTGGTCCCTTCTCGTAATGAAGACAATGTTCAGTAACAAGGATAGAACTTTACACGTTCTTTAATGCTTACCTAAGTCTGATGTGGTATTTATCAAATAGTGTCAATCTAAAGGATTATACGTTTAGGAATCACATATGTAAGTGTGAAGTGGAAGCCACTTCAATGAGAATTCTGTAAGGCCAATTCTCTATACACTTATAAAACCAGGCTGTGTTCATGGCTAAAATGAACACAACAATGTGAACCAAAAGACGGTTAAGGGTTGGTTGTGTGACATATGGTTATCTAGGTATACACAAAAGTTTGACGGTTCAAAGATATTAAATCTACCGATTGACCGAGTATATCCGACATATGTTCACTACAAAAAGTTTAAAGGGAAACCTACTTATCCAGATGCAATTAATCCTTACTTGCAAATCACACAACTTTCATCTATGATCATTCTTGTTACAGCCATTCCCATTCATGTGGGGCACTGTTGGATTTTAAAGCATTGGGAAGCATGGGGCTTCAAAGACTTTAAGCATTGGGGTTTAAAGTCTAAGAGTGTGAATTGGAAATGGTGGAAAATAAAATGGAGGAAAATGAAAAATTTGAATGAAGTGAGCTTTTGTCTTGAGCTTTGTCCCTCATTGTTGAGGGAAAGCTACATTTGTGTGTATATATAAAGAATCACTTCTTAAAGCTCTTACAAGGAGTTGGAGAGAATGAACCCTCGCGCCGTCATCGTCGCTCGTTCAGCTCCACTTCGGCTTTTGATTTGATCGATCAATAAGATTATTTTTTGGACAAAATTTATTTAATTTCATTAAATATTTAATAATTAATTAAATATCATTTAGTTAGCCGATGTACGGGTAGGACCACGCCAGAACACTACTGCAGATTATTCAGAGAGCTAGTCTGGTCGCGGTCCTGACGTAACCGCAGTAGGACCATGCTAGAACACTGCTGTAGATTATTCAGAGAGCTAGTCTGGTTGCGGTCTTGGCGTAACTGCGGCAGGACCACGACAGGACACGTAAACTTCTGAACAGACACCTTTTCCAGAACAAACATCACACCTCTTCCAATAATTGCCTATAAATTTTGAGGCATGGCTTCGTTTTTGAATACACTGAAAATTAACAGAACTTCTCTTCTTTCTAAATACTGCATTCTAATTTGCAGTCTCTCTCTCTCTAAAATTCGTAAGTGTGATTTTGCTCCGTTCTTTGAGTTCGTTGGTATCTTGCAGTTTGTATTGCCAGTGTTGCAGGAAAGTTTATTCCCTTTATCCTGGGAGGATTTAATCCATTACCTTAGCAACATGTCAGGGAGTTAAAATTCCTTAAGGACGCACAAGTAAATTGTGGACTCAAAATATTTCTTATTCTTTAATGTTTTCCAGTTTTGTTTATTCTTCTAACAGTTTTTGAAAATTTTGTGTTTTAATACAGTAGCGTTCACAAGCTTAAGGAATTTTAATACTTATTTTTCTGTGTTGAAATATATATTAAACTATCATCAATATTTTGTATAGTGCTTTGGAGACTAAAGCCTTCGTGCTTTCTACTCCAATAACTGTTCTATCCGGTTTAAAGTATATAAAACTTTGCCAGAATAATAAACGTACAGTTTTTGAAGTATATAAAAACTTCACCATCATTAAGTGCTGTATGTTTGGTTTTGTGTTCAGTCTAAAGATATCAAAACTTCACTGATTTAACAACGTTCTATTTTGTTTCCAACTCTACAGAGACATGATGAATGAAAACCAAACTAATGGAAATGTTACGGGAATGGGTGCTACTGTTACGAGTGTTGCTACCTCGTCAAGCTGTTCAACTCCTGCTCATGTTATGGCACCAGCAGAAAAACCCGAAAAGTTTTTCGGTATTGACTTCATACGTTGGCAAATGAAGATGCACTTCTATCTTACTACATTGAGTTTGCAGCGTTTTCATCAAGGAGGATCCTCCGGTCCTGGCAGCAGGCACTCCATATGGTGAATGATTTGTTGTAACTGAAGCATGGAAACATTATGATTTTTTATGCAAAAATTACATTTTGAGTTGTTTGGAATATAGCTTGTACAATGTCTATATTGTCATGGAAACTTCAAAAGCATTATGGAATGCGCTTAAGAAGAAGTAAAAGACTAAGGATGCCGGACTTAAGAAGTTCATGGCTGCAAGGTTTTTGGATTTCAAGATGATTGATACCAGGTCGGTCATACCTCAAGTCCAAGAATGACAAGTCATTGTGCATGACCTCCCTGCTGAAGGATCAATAATTTTATTAATAAGATTTATCTTGTTATTAATTATGAATTTGTTATTGAAGGTATGGTCATAAATGAGGCCTTTCAAGTCGTTGCTTTCATTGAGAAGTTACCTCCGTTGTGAAAGGATTTTAAGAACTATCTTAAACACAAGTAGAAGGAAATAACACTAGAATACTTGATTGTTCGTTTGAGGATAGAAGAAGACAACAAAAATGCTGAAAAGAAGTCACGTGGAAACTCGACAAAAATAAGGGCAAACATTGCTGAGGAGGCGCCACAAAATAAGAAGAGAAAGAAGGCTTCTGGACCAAAGAATTACCCAAGCAAGAAAAATTTCAAGGGTAATTGCCACAACTATGGAAAACCTGGGCATAAGGCCGTGGATTATCGTGCACCGAAGAATGATAAGAAGAAAAAGAATCAAGCTAACATAGTTGAAAATGCTGAATAAATGGGGGACTTGTGTTCCATGTTACCTGAATGCAACTTGGTAGGAAATCCGAAAAAATGGTGGATAGATTCTGGAGCCACCTGCCATGTTTGTGCTAACAAGGAGTTATTTTCTTCTTATGCCCCCACAGGACCCGACGAGACAATTTTCATGGGAAATTCGTCTACAGCCAAAATTGAAGGAGTTGGTAAGATTGCGTTGAAGATGACGTTGGGAAAAATAGTGACTCTAAACCACTTTCTCCATGTTCCAGAAATTCGCAAGCATCTTGTGTCTACCTCATTTCTTGTCAAGAATGGATTCAAGTGTATTTTTGTTTCTAATAGTATTGTACTAAGTAATAATGATGTGTATGTAGGAAATGGTTACTTGAATGAGGACATTTTTAAGCTAAATGTAATAGTAGTTCCTATCAATAAGTTAATGCTTCTTCTTACTTACTTGAGTCAAACACTTTACGGTATTCACGTTTAGGTCACGTAAACTTCAAAACATTGCGAAAAATGATAAATTTAGAAGTATTGCCAAAATTTTATTGCATTAATTCCAAATGTCAAATATGTGTGGAATAAAAGTATGCTAAGCATCTTTATAAGTCCGTTGAAAGGAATTCAAGTCTTTTAGACTTAATTCACACAGATATTTGCGACATGAAGTCAACACCATCCCGCGGTGGAAAAAAGTATTTTATTACTTTTTTGACGATAGCACGAGATATTGCTATGTTTATTTACTTAATAGTAAAGATGAGGCAATTGATGCTTTCAAGGAATACAAGAGTGAAGTTGAAACACGACTAAACAAAAAGATTAAAATGATAAGAAGTAATCGGGGTGGCGAATATGAATCTCCTTTTGAAGAAATATGTTTGAAAAATGGCATTATTCACCAAACAACTACCCCTTACTCTCCACAATCTAATAGAATTGCGGAGAGAAAGAATCGAACGTTGAAGGAGATGATGAATGCATTGCTGATAAGTTCTGGTTTACCACAAAACTTGTGGGGGGAAGCTATACTTACAGCTTACCGAATAATCAACTGTGTACCTCATAGTAAAACATAGTCCATTCCGTATGAAAAGTGAAAAAGAAGGAAGCCCAGCTTGAAATACTTCAAAGTGTCGGGGTGTCTAGCTAAGGTACAAGATCCTGAACCTAAAAGGGTTAAGATAGGCCCAAAAACGGTTGATTGTGTATTTATTGGATATGTAACCAATAGAAAGGCATATCATTTTCTGGTTCATAAATCAGAAAATCCTGAGATTCACGTTAATACGATAATAGAATCAGATAATGCTGAATTATTTGAAACAATTTATCCGTATAAACAAGAAAGTGAAGTGACCTACCAAAAGTTAAAATGACCTCGGGAGGAAATAACAGATGGTATGCCTAAAGAGGAAAATCCAAGAATAAGTAAACGTCAAAGGACATCTACTTCATTCGGTCCAGATTTTCTGGCTTTTCTGTTAGAAAATGAGCCTCGTGCCTTCAAGGAAGCAATGTCTTCCTTAGAAGCACAATATTGGAAAGAAGTTGTCAATAATGAAATATAATCCATTTTGAGGAACCATACCTGAGAATTTGTTGATCTTCCTCCAGGTAACAAAACATTGGGTTTTAAATGGGTTTTCAGAAAGAAAATGAAAAACGATTGTACTATTGACAAATACAAGGCAAGACTTGTTGTCAAAGGATTTAGACAGTGAGAAGGTATTGACTACTTTGACACATACTAGCCGGTAACAAGAATTACATCTATTCGGATGCTAATAGCGTCAGCCGCCTTGTATGGTCTTCAAATCCATCAAATGGATGTAAAAACAGCCATCTTAAATGGTGATCTATAGGAAGAAATTTACATGAACCAACCTGAAGGGTTTGTGGTTCCAGGAAAAAAAAGAAGGTGTGTCGACTTGTTAAGTCCCTTTATGGACTAAAACAAGTACCCAAGCAATGGCATGCGAAATTTGACCAAACAATATTGTCAAATGGCTTTAAGATTAATGAATGTGATAAATGCGTTTACATTAAGAGTTTTACAAATCATATCGTCATTGTTTGCTTATATATTGATGATATGCTAATAATGGGCAAAGACATTGCCGACATTCAAGCTACTAAGCGTATGCTTGCTAGAAAGTTTGATATTAAAGACTTATGAGTTGCCGATGCAATTCCAAGAATTAAAATCCAGAGGACTCCTCAGGGTCTAGCTTTGACTCAATCACATTACGTGAAAATGGTACTTGAAAAATTCAAACACTTGGAATTTAGAAGCGCAAGAACTCCAATGGACTTAAACCATCATCTTATAAAGAATAAAGGTGAAAGTACGTCTCAATTGGAGTATGCTCATGTGTTGGGAAGCTTAATATACATCATGAACTGTACATGACCTGGTATAGCTTGTGCAATAAGTAACTTAGTCGATTCACAAGCAATCCCAACAAACATCACTGGGTGGCAATGAAACGAGTTCTGGGATATTTGGAGTATTCCCAAGACTATGCTTTGCACTATAATAATTATCTTGCGGTTATCGAAGGATATAGTGATGCAAATTGGAAAACCGGCTCAATAGAAACAAAGTCCAGAAGTGGATGTGTTTTTACTGTTGGTGGAGGAGCAGTATCTTGGAAGTCTTCCAAACAGACGTGTATCGCTCGCTCTACAATGGAATCAGAGTTTATAGCTTTGGATAAAGCCGTGAAGAGCTAAATGGCTTCGAAATTTCTTAGAAGACATTCCGTTCTGGCCAAAACCTTTGGCTCCTATTTGCATACATTGCGATAGTGAGGCTGCAATAGGATGTGCAAGGAGTGTTATTCACAATAGAAAGCCTCGTCATATATGACGAAGACCACTGTTAGGCAACTACTTTCTAGTGGAATTATCACTTTTATTATGTAAGATCAAAGGATAATATGGCGGATCCGCTTACAAAAGGCTTAACTAGAGAGGTAGTTGAGAAATCATCTATGGCCGAGGACAAGTCAACATGAGGGTAACCCTACCTAGAATTTTGGATGTTCCGAGATCTAGGTTCAAGGAGCTCAAACAAAGTTGTGATTGACCGGTTCAACATTGTCAAAGTAAAATCTTTGGTCCATTCTCGTAATGAAGACAATGTTCAATAACAAGGATAGAACTTCACACGTTCTTTAATGGTTACCTAAGTTTGATGTGGTATTTATCAAATAGTGTAAATCTAAAGGATTACACATTTAGGAATCACCTATGTAAGTGTGAAGTGGAAGTCGCTTCAATAAGAATTCTATAAGGTCAATTCTCTACGCACTTATGAAACCAGGCGTTGTTCATGGCTGAAATGAACACAACAATGAGAACCAAAAGACGATTAAGGGTTGGTTGTATGACATATGGTTATCTTGATGTACACTAAAGTTTGACGGTTCAAAGATATCATATCAACCGATTGACTGAGTATATCCGACATATGTTCACTACGAAAAGTTCAAGGGAACCTGCTTATCCAGATGCAATTAATCCTTACTTGCAAATCACACAACTTTCATCTATGATCATTCTTGTTACAACCATTCCCATTCATGTGGGGGATTGTTGGACGTTAAAGCATTGGGCTTCAAAGACTTTAAGCATTGGGGTTTAAAGTCTATGAGTGTGAATTGAAAATGGTGGGAAATAAATGGGGGAAAATGAACAATTTGAATGAAGTGAGCTTTTGTCTTGAACTTTGTCCCTCATTGGTGAGGGACAACTACATTTGTGTGTATATATAAAGAATCACTTCTTAAAGCTCTTAAAAGGAGTTGAAGAGATCGCTCGCTCGGTTTCAGCTTTGGATTTGGATTTGTGAAATCGATCGATAAGACTATTTTTTGGACAAAATTTTTTAATTAATTATTTACTAATTAATTAAATGTCAGTTAGTTAGCCGTTGTTCGGGCATGACCGAGGTAGGACCGCGCCAGAACACTGCTGCAGAATATTCAGAGAGCTAGTCTGGCCGCAGTCCTGGCGTAACCACGGTAGGACTGCGCCAGAACACTGCTGTAGATTATTCAGAGAGCTAGTCTGGATGCGGACGGGTAAACTTCTGAACAGACACCTTTTCCTGAACAAACATCACACCTCTTCCAATAATTTCCTATAAATTCTGAGGCATGGCTTCATTTTTTAATACACTGAAAATTAACAGAACTTCTCTTCTTTCTGAATACTGCATTTAATTCGCAGTCTCTCTAAAATTCGTAAGTGTGATTTTGCTCTGTTCTTTGAGTTTGTTGATATCCTGCAGTTTGTATTGCTACTGTTGCAGGAAGGTTTATTCCGTTTCATTCTGGGAGGATTTAATCCATTACCTTGGCAACGTGTGAGGGGGTTAAAATTCCTTAAGGACGCACAAGCAAATTGTGGACTCGGAATATTTCTTACTCTTTACTGTTTTCCAATTTAGTTTATTCTTCTAACCGTTTTTCTGATTTTTGTGTTTTAACACAGTAGCATTCACAGTGACATGAGACAACAGGAGTGTGTTAGAACTCAAGTTTATGCATTTCGAAAATTCAAGTTCTAGTCTGAGATGACTTTAACTTCTGCTTCTCTTAAAAGATAGCAATGTATCAGAAAACTGCTTATCTGGGAATCTAGCTTATGGCAAGTCCAATTTGACGGTGAATTCTCCAATAGAACCACATGCGATGAGGATGTTAAGGCTCTTCTTATAGCTGAAAACAAAGTACGATTTTTTATTTGTTCTTACCTAGACAGGGCCATTTCTGTTCCGGTCCACTTGCATTACTCTCATTATCTCATTTCTCGCTGTTCCAGCTTGTTCTTTCTTTGTTTTCTTCTTCTCAGCACTGGTAGACAAAGAATGGTTAGGTGACATTGTTGCATTTATGATTTATGTCATCTCTTGAACTGCGGAAGATTTGTAGCTTGTACATGTGACCCTGTCAGCACCCTCAATTTTTCAGTTGACTTGGATTTCATTCAAAATTGTCCGTTTCTCCAAGAGCTGCATTGTTGGACCAGCTAGTCTCTGGATTGTCGTCTTTTTAAAAAAAAAATGAAGTACGAGTAGATCCTTTTGTAATCCATGTTAACAAACTCAAAAGTGTAATATAGTTGGTCTGCATTACGCATAAATTCTTGTCTCTCACCATATTTGTGGTGACATGGCTACAATGTCATTTTTATTTTTATTGCAGCTCCATCATTCCCCTCCGTCTGCCTTTTCCCCTCATGAAAAATGTTTATATGTAGAGAGAAATGAACTTGGTGCTTATTTCTGTTCATAACATAATCTTAGTCCCGAGCACCAAAGTCATTGTGTACCACGTTCATCTCTTTGCTGGTGTGGCATTATCTTCAACATAATAATACTGCATCGTGCATCTTTTCTGCCCTATATTGCTTCATTATCTTCAACATAACGATATGGTGGCATCAGGCATGCATGTTTTGCTGCGTGCATCTTTCCCGAGTTAAGAACTACAAAAATATACTCTGAATGCTTTTCTTACATGCTGCTGCTTGTCCTTCCTAACCACACTTTGACTGCAGTAAGGTACATTCTTGCACGATTATAATACCAATTGATATATTAAGAAGGTAATTCATATCTGACAATATCCTCTTGCAGGCTTTTCTGGTAGTATTCATAGAACACACAACTGATATGGATATCAATTCAAGAGAGCAGTCAGTCGGTCGCGGCTCAAAGCCAGTATCAAGGCTCAGTACACTAAGGAATTAACTGCAAATTATTTTTCTTCATGAGGAAGTCGTACAACTTAGTGTTCTATCATAGAAACACAAGTTCCCAAGATATCATAGACAATCTCAGATTCAAGTTGCAGAGAAAGTAGATGTAATATTCCTTTCTGAAGTGAAAGACTATATTTGGGGGTGGGGTGTTTAACAAATAGGTGGATTTCAGACATCCAGATGCAGCGCAATAGAGAACAAGCTTGTAATAACTTTGGACTAGTATTACCTCCCTATTTATTCAAGTGCGAATTGTTTATACTCTAAATTCTAAAACAATGAAGATACAAGATACAATGGACAGCCTAAATGCTTTCCTGTGTACACACAAAGAAGTTGAGTATATAAAAGAAAGAAAAGAAAAAAGAAGCACTTGTACAGAGCAAATGTTACAGAAGTTACAAGTTGCCATGAAAGTCATGAATTTTATTTTTTCGCCTTGTGATAATCTTTTAGTACTTTTTCACGCTCTGCTGGAGTTGCAGATAAGAGCCATTTGCTAAACTGAACCTCTTCCATACCCATGAAACACGCAATGAGGCTGAATTGGTTCTTTTTGCGCATCTTTAAAGGATTGCCAGTTCCTACATTCTCCTTCCTAGTTATGGCATCTGATTTCTTCTTCCCAACGGTTGAACACTTTGGCTGCCCTGGAGCGTTACTTAGATGCACAGTCTGTTCTTTTTTCTCTTTCATCACTGCTGGTCCAAGGTCAACAATGTCTTCAAACCGATGAGCATATACAATACCTGGGCATCAAAAGGTCAAATGAGCAATAAAGATCAATGCCACTGTATATCTGTATCCTACAATTTTGTCTTTGTAAGAGACATCAGCCAGTTAATGAGGTGAAGAAAGAACTTCAATATTGCTGCCCAAAAAAGAAAAGGAAAATAAAAGATAAAAGATTGGCAACCATTTCAACAGCTTCAAGAATCTTTAACGTAAGAACAGTATAGTAGATTTCTTAAAAGAACTACATCCATGTCCATCCTCTTAGTTCCGTCTATCAAATAACCAACAGATACTTTCCTTCTTTCCTTTCAGAACCGATCAATAGCTAGAGCTAGAACAATATTGACCTTCCTATTCTTTTGGAGAGAAATTTTACTTTGGATGCCACCATAATTACCATTCTTTTCTTTCTTGTTGTCTTCCCACATTGGACCTTCAGAGCAATTCTAATTTATGAACAACAACAACAACCCAGCGGTAAATCCCACACATGGGGTCTGGGAAGGGTAGGGGAGGGTAGGATGTGAGCAGCCTTAAATTAACAATTATAATTTATCAGAAACAAATAAAAAATGAAGTCACCAAGGTATTCAAGCATTGGAGCAACTGCTGTGCCCTCCTCTTCTTTACATTTACTGATTTCAGGTACCACCAAAGATGCTGTAGTTATTTCTTTCTCAGGAATAAAATACATCCCACCCAAATCCTGTTTTGAATGAGTTCCATCTTCCTTTCTCTTCTTTTCATGTAATTCAATGATCTCACTTGTGAAGAGTTTGTCAGATAGATCTCTGAAAAGATTGCAGATACCGAAATAGCTCCCCTTGAAACTCCTTACAATCCTGAAAGTTGCAGTCTGAATAAGTAAGCATTTCCAACTAGAAGAATGGTACAGAAATTTTATTTTTGAGGAAACAAATAAAGAAAAGTAATTTTCAACCTGAACTCCCTCGAAAAAGCGTTTTTCCATTTTTCCAGAGACAGCAATGTTTGATAACTGCTGTTTGTAGACCTGACGAGTGTAAACAAGTTCTTCAAGAGAACCAGCCGCAACTAGGCGGAAAACAACAACATGCCGCCTCTGTCCAAATCGGAATGATCTGTCCTGGGCCTGCAAATCTTGGGCAGGATTCCAATTTGGATCAAATATCACTACACGATTTGCACTGACGAGGTTGAGGCCAAGTCCACCAGCTTTTGTTGATATAAGGAACACCTAAGATGAGAACAACTTAAAATTACAGAAATGATAAAGAGAAGTAAAGTTTAATATTACTAAATTGTTCCATTCCATATTAATAAAGAGGAATGGGCCTGAATAGAGCACAACTGGATGCAGAGGATTCACATAGCTAATCCCCAACTAATTTGGGATAGGAAGAGTTGATTGATTCAAAAATCTACCTGTTTGCTAGGACTAGAGTTGAAGTCGTCGACTAGAGACTGGCGCAGGCCAGTTGGGGTGGAACCATCAAGCCTTGAAAAGCCATAGCCTTTGCGTATAATAAATTTCTCAAGTATGTCCAGCATCCTGCTCAGGATAATTATTTTTAAAAGCAGGAATTAAGACTAGAGAATAGATAAGAAATGCATGAAAACCTATGCAATAAACGCAACATATCTATCTATACTATTATAAAAGCATGAAGCCCTTAACTAAAAAGCCAAAATACCATATTACCCTTTTAAATAATCTAAATACCTTACTTATCCTAATAAGAATTCTCTAATATTAATATACTAAATAAAATATTAAATAATTTCGGCAAAACGGCTAACTAAACAATGCGGGAATCATTATGCCCATTTAGAAATGGTACCTTTTGGTTAGATTTTTCATTCTAAAAAGCACCTATAAAAATATATTTCAAAGATTAAAATTTCTTCCATTAGGTAAAAACATATTTGCTTACTAATGATTATTTATAAGATTGTTAATTTTTTTTTTTGGCAGATGCCACTATTGCATGACATGAAATTGAGAATGAGTCTTTTTTGGCGAATGCATGGGAAGAAAGTCAAAAGAGCAAAGTGGACAATAAGTAGGGTTTCTAACTTTCTATGTTATATATTCGATAATCATATAATTGACTTACTTATTGCTTATGGACTTAAGTATGAAAACTACCTATTTGTATGAACGGCTTAAGTTTCTAAGTGATGGGATTGGAGCGATGTTCATTGATCAATTGTTTTTATTTTATTGTTGCTATGTTCCCTCTTTCTGATATTTCTCTAATGTTAGTATTACTCATGAAACTAAATAGTTAAGTTAATGTCACCCCAAACAAGATAATATCTAACATATTCATGATTACGAATATTATGACAAATGGAAACAATTACAATATAACATTGTAAGAGTAAGTTTGTGGTTATTTAAAGAGATATAAATAGAGTGTTATAACTTAATTTTTTATGTCATGCACTCTTAGTACGTGGAAATATTGCATTCGTATAATAGTATAAATTGCTTTTAGGGGAAAATAGATGGTGCAATTATCTTAGTTGATGGATGTGTAGAAGATCTAGGCATTTGTAATTAGGTTGGAGGCTAATATTTTGAAACATCCTTGCTTCATATATCCAACTCAACTAGTCAGATCTTAATAACGCATACCTAAAGTAATGCGAGGAGAAGGAAAGAATATGTTCCTGCTTCTTATGAGAATTCCCTACATGATCAATGGTCAAGTTTGCATCGAATAATTGTATAAGAGGAATTCTTGTGATAGAGAATATTAGCAAAAAGTTCACGTTGTTCATTAGCTAGGTCAATCTATACTTACTACTTCAAGTAGTATTTGGATTGATCAATTATCATTGAAAAAATAAAATGTTTTCCGAATAATTAAAACTTTAATTTCATCTCAACATGACAACGAAAAATAATTAATTTCTGAATCTAGCTTATGGCAAGACTAAAAGCCTGGATTTAAAAAAAATAAAAAGAATAAAGATTAATTGGAAGCATGTACTTTGTTCCTCGCAAGATGTCTTCTAGGAGTAATTAAATTTGATCACAATACTTTGTATATTTTATTTTGTCACTTTCCAACAGAGGTGGGAGTGTAGATGGGTGTATCTACTAGAATGATTTATAGATATAGTCGCTTGTTTCCTTTGTTTGATGCATGTTCAAGAATTATTGTAAGCATGAGGGCTCATCAAACCCAGAGAAATTGATAGGAAGACGGTCTTTAACTATGATAGTTATCTTCAGATGTGTCATAATAATACGGTTTATCGGGCTCAAATGATTGTCAAAACTTGGCAAGGATTTTCTACCCAATTTGAGAGATCGGATTGGTTTGAGGATACAGGATAGGCATGGTGAAGGCAGAATGGAAATAGAAAACAACTAAATGACTTAGTCTTGCCTTCTTCTTCCTTTCTGGGGAGAGGGTAGAGCCCATACTCGGAGAACGAATTCATACGTAAGATGCCCAGTTGGATCACTAATTCGTAGATGGACAACCTCTATAAAGGATCTCCCTCGAAAGGAGAATAAATACCATTGTAGCTAGGCTCTGTTCTCTTGAATTGGTAGGCTCAGTACACTAAGGAAGCTTGGTTTGCTTACTATTAAAAAAAAAGATTCTATTTTATTTACCCTACTTATTATTCAACTGCCTATTCTTTGTGATATACAAAATTCATCTATAACAAGCTACAAAAGTATTGCGTGTTACGTGAAATACACTTTATTGCATGTTTGGATCACATAAAATTATAATAAATAAAGACACACGTATCTATAATTAATCTTTGATGGTCTATATTCATAAATTCAATTCAGACGATATCCGATCATCTTGACATCAACAAACAAGTTATCATGTGACGATACAAATTAATTATTCAAAAAAACTTGTGCTTTATTCTTATGTATAATTATTTACTGAAAGTTATACTATAATAATATCGATATATTTTATGAAATTGGGTACCATATAACTCGGAATACACGTGCGATCCCGAGAAACTATTATACTTCCATAAGCATAAAACGGATCCTTGGGTGACTCTTGCTGTTTTCCAGATTCCACAGCAACAGAGTTGCAAAACAAGAGAAAAAGGGCTATACATCAAGTTAGCCTTATAAGAAGAGACGGATCCTACTTATCCTAAAAGCAAAAAAAAGATGGAGATCCTCATTAAAACCATTCACAGCCCTCAGGTTGTCATAATAGTGCACTACGACCTTTCTTCAATTTGGAAGATCAGAGAGAAAAAAACAACTTTACAACCTTATAGAAGGAAAGGAAAAAAGAAACCCATAAATTAAAACTCACACAAAATCAGAAGGCTAATTTTTTTAAATGCATCAGAAGGCTAATTTTTTTAAATTTAAAGAAGTCCCATCTCTCAATTGGTTGGAAGTACTATCTTCAAGAAGATAGTCATTAGACTATCACTGAAAATATTCCTTAAACTAGGTAGCCCATAAGTGTAATAATTTCGACATATCTCCAACAACAAACTCAGCTGGTCTAATATCAAATAAAGCAGGAAAAAAGCTCTTACTCATGCAGTCTTTTGAATTGACATAACGTGACAGACGATAATTGAGGAAGAGAAATATTGATAGAGTAATAAGAAATCATCATGAAAAGTAATCATATGATGATCATGACTGAGGACAACAACAAAAACAACTGCCTCAACGCCTTAAAATACAAAATAATAAGGCGTTTTTAGCTCCATCACAAACAACATCAACAACAACAAACCAGTATAATCCCACTTAATGGGGTCTGGGGAAGATAGTGTGTACGCAGATCTTACCCCTACCCTTGGGTAGAGAGAGAGGCTGTTTCCAAATAGACCCCCAGCATCCTTCCCTCCAAGAACTTCCCACCTTGCTCTTGGGGAGACTCGAACTCACAGCCTCTTGGTTGGAAGTGGGGGTTGCTTACCATCAGAGCAACCCCTCTTGTCACAAAAAGGGAGTAATTATATTTGTTAGCCAAGCACCTAGCTTTTTGCAAGCATTTACATGTTTCAGTCACTCAAAAGGATAAAAGAACTGAATACTGATATAGTACCTTACAGAATAGCTGAAAAGAAGAATCTTGTCACCTTGTGAAATCCAAGAGGACATTAGTTTCTCCAATGCTCTCATTTTCCCGCAATGTTCAACATTACTTAAGCCCAAGAAACTCTTATTCTGAGTATGCCCTCCTACCAAATCAATGTCCTTACCAAATACAGCAGCAGCAAATTCTGCATCTTTTCTTTGTTTATCTGGATCATCCCTTGGATTAGGCTTGATAAGCTCCAAGTGATTGCTTATCTGCTCAGAGAGCTCCAAAAAGTGAGGATACAAAATGATGAAAGACGGCAGAAAATAGTTTCAAAAGAAAAGCAAATAGGATTGAGGGGTACCAATGTTGCAAATAACTAGAAAGTCGAACGAAATAACATGGTTATGTCCACCCCATACTCCACCATACGACCAAGAATCATTATTTTTAACGGTAATGGCAGATCTGAGGTGTTAAGAAGTACTCTTCCTCTTTAATTTTCAAAAAATGTTCCCGAGTCTTCTTTTCTCTTGTTTCATTAACATTTCTTTTTAAAAAAGGGAAGAAAGATTAAAACTCAGAATTCAGAGATAAAAAAAAAAGGATTACATGTGTAACATGTTCTGCTAGACAACAATGCATCCACTTCTAATAGCAAGTTGATAAGTAGAAACAAGATTGGTTAATTAATTAATTTTTGGGTTAATTACTTAATTTATGCATCACCTGACTGAGGATTCCTAGATGTTCATCATTTTCCTTCTCTATGTTGTCTGAGTCGTTTTGACTCGTTTTGCATCTGGAAACCTAATCTCATTTACTTTCACTTTAGGAGCATATCTCTAGAGCAGCACTTTTCCTTAAAAGAAACTAGAGAGCTTACTTTTCAGATTAGATTTTAAACAGCATTGACTATGAAGGAATCATAGGACAGATCTATAAGGAGACAACCAAGAGAACATTCTTTAGGAATAACCTGCTGGACCTTCATGAGACAAGGAAGAACGACACAATAAGGGCATGAATCACAACCATCTGGATTGTCCCTGTGAAGGTAAGACCAGATGATTCCATCTGGAACCGTCCTTCTGCAACATTCGACTTGCTTGAGAGGGCTTCCACAACTACAAGGGAGATCCTTATTGATGAGGCATCGTACCTCAGGTAACTGTAGCATCCTCTGATAAACCCGTTTTTGCAGTTCACTCATTGCACAAAATACAACATTATCTTCCTTCCCCAACATGAGATGTCCAATAGTTTCCTCCTTTGTCCTTCTTAACAAATATTTGCGCAGAACTGATACTAAGTGCTGTTTTCGCTCATCAGCAACTCGAACAAATCTATCTGGAGCACTTGATCGCTGACCATGTTTAAGAGGCTCATCGTAAAATTCTCTGAAGTGTTCATGTGTCCCCAAGCAACCGGGAATCACCCAGTCGAACAGATTGAACAATTCCATTAATTTATTCTGCATTATTGTTCCTGTAAGACCATAACGTTTTAGGGTCTTAATTGCTAAACATGCCTTGTACAGTTTTGATTTCTCATTTTTAAGCCGATGGGCCTCATCAATAATCACAATCTCCCAATCAACATCTGATAAGATGTGTCCATGGATTCTGTATGTATCAAAACTGGTTATAAGTATCTCCACTCCACGTGCTTCTAGTTTGTCAATCATTAAATCACGGTTTAGCCCGTGATAAATGCAAACACTAAATGTTGCCCACTTGGAAAACTCATTTTCCCAGTTGTGGATCAAAGAAGAGGGACAAACTATTAGTACAGGGCCCCTTGTTCTGGGGCGTTCCTTTGAGACTGTTGATTCAGGTAAGTCTCCATCCTTACCAAATACAGCAGCTAAGAATGCAATGCTTTGGATAGTTTTACCAAGTCCCCTGTTCCAAGCATATGTCATAAAAAAAGAAAGACAAGGAGAAGAGACATTATAATCATATTATAAAATTGAAAAAAATGACACTTTACAATTGCATTAGTAAGTGTATATGACTGCATAACATGACCCGACAGCTGATGCTCATCACTTGTACAAGTTAGGCCGACACCATACAACAAGTAGTATCCACCATAACACCCAAAAAGAGAATCACAAAGAAAACTCACATATCATCTCCAAGAACTCCTCCATGATTATTCTGATACAAGCTATACAAAAATTTCACTCCTGCTCGTTGATGCTCCAAAAGCCTACAGTTTATAGATGCTGGAACCTGAAAAAGCAATAAAGGATATTGCTAAATACGTAGTCAATCATTACACATCATAAACTGAGTAAAGAAGCAAGTATGAATTTATTTCATCAGGTAGCAAAATGCTCTGCATCTCTTTTTATTTCTTGATTTAATTTCAAGATTCATTATTTGGAAATGGGCTGTTGCAGCAGAATCTCAAATGGCAGAACAGTTGTACTTATCTGAGAAATCTAGTAATTCTTAGGGTCAGAGAAGATAAGAGGTTTTACTCCAAAAGACATTGAATGGTTCCTAACCAAATATGAAGACGATGGTCTGTCGTTACCTAATAAACCTAAAAAATAGAGCAATCTTTCAGTTAAAACTGAAACCTCGTCAAGAAAAGAAACAAAGAAGAATGTTCCTATTGTTTCCGCAATGAAGAGAAAAAGAAAATTACCACCTTTGGCAGAAAAAACCTGTATTCCACATAAATAAGAGGAGAAATAGCAAAAGCAGATGAAAGATATCCATATCTAAAGGCCATCCCCCTTGGCTCCTTTTGATTAAATCCAAATGGGATTAACACTTAAAGCCTCATATTTTATGGGAGAAGGGTAGAGGGACAAGTCCATTATCCACCGAGGTTCAAACTATGAGCCAACTGGACCACAGGATTCAGTTATTGAAAAAAATTCATCTTTCCATCTATTCTCATTCAAGATGCTTGTCTCCTTCTTAAAAATCCATGGAGATCCAACCAAAGCTTAAGCAAGGGACTAAGTCATTCACCAAAACCACGATCTAGATATCGTTTTCAACTTACCACATTGGTGAGCAAAACCAACTAGACCACCGAAACAATCAATTAACATACAAATTTTATCAAATTTTCTATTTAGGCAATTTTGAACAATCATATTCTGATTAAGGAGCTAAAATTCTAATAATCAAATGAAGTCCAAAATAAGCATATAATGTTCACATTCACAACCAATAAGCACATGATCTCAAAATACCAGCTTTCCAATATAACCAAAACCCATTTGGGTAATTTTGAAATCGAACTAATAATTACAGAAACTATAACTTAAAAAGGCTTCAAAAATATTGAATCTTAATTATTTGGGCCAGCGGAAAATCACCTGGACTACAGGTTTTTGACCCGATAAGGACAGACCCAAAGGCTCGTACGGTCCTGTTTGATTTAGCAATAAAGGATCCAATTTGGGCCTCCCAAACCCAATGGGATTTTCTTCTTCTTCTTCTTCTTCCTCCTCCTCTGATTTTTCATATTTTCTTTTCAAATCAAAATGGTTCTGCTTTTTGGGAGTTTGTGGTGGTTGGGTTTGAAGCAAAGAAGTATGATCTTCTAGTCGTAGAAGTTGTTGGGACAAAGAAGATTTAGGGGGTTTTCTAGGGTTTACTGATTTTGTGTCGAAAATGTAAGAACTTATCGAAGAAGATTGTGAGAAAGATGATTGAATTGTAGAGCAGGGCTTGAGTGTCTCCTTGAAGCTATTCAAAGACATTGACATTCTTCGCAACGTCTCTACAATTTGTTGAAAGGAAGTTCTTTTTCTTTTTTTTCAAATCGAAGCGCTTTCATTGCTTCTATTCGTCAATTTTCGAAACCGCCTATCTCCATTTTTTTTCCAATTAAATAATTTGAAACAGTACACTTTTAATTGTTTAGGTTTTTAATAGAAACTGGCAGAAAATAACAATTTAACAATATAGAACACATTAATAAACAAAAATCAAAATAAATAAGCATTTATTAAAACAAGTTATTTTTTGAAATTACACAATATATCATGCAAACAATTTCAAGTTACAATTAACAATATAGTAATAGTATATTATATACCACACCTTATAAAGACAATTAAGTAAATAATACCAATATGATATGGATAATAAACTAAACTAACAAAAAAGATAACATGAATCTTCCACATATTTTATTTTAACCCTTTCAAAAGAAGTATAGGGAACAAAAAAGAAAAACAATTTCGAGCAATCATTATGGTTTTTATAGTATTTATAAATAGAAAATTTCCTTAAACAAATTTGAAGTTTAGTATCAACCTAACCTCCCTAAACATAAAATAGAGGAAACAAATTTGAAGCTTAGCTCTATGGTCATATTTACTGTCCAGCTAATTAGCCTCGCGACTATCTTAACAACGTATATAAATAATTTTCTTTAACAATGATGTGACAAAAAATATGGAGTAATATTGCAATGAAAGATCAATTGAAAAGTTTTGTTTAAATTTTTCCTGAATCTTAGATTCTTTTCTTCCGTATCCTTTATTATTAATAAATAATATTGCATTACCCAAACTAAATGAAGCATATATTTAATCAACATTATCTTGATATCATCCGGCAAAAGTATGATTAGTATTCTTCTACTAAGTTTACTTATTTAATTGTACTCAGTGATGACAAAAGAAAATGAATATGAATGTACCCAGAAATGACATAAGGAACTGCGGACACTATAACAGGTTAAAAAACTTTCTGCACTAATTTGAGCAACCAACAGATATTGTAAAAAAAGAGAATATATTTAGTCATATTGACTATTAATTCACAAATAATTCATGTATTTTTATATTTTTTATTGGCGAATATTTATAAATGTGATTTTTAGTGTTTCAATATCTTTGTATTACCATTATTGACATATATTTAAAAATTTTAAAGTCTAATAAGTTAGTAAACAACTTTTTGAAGTTGAAGTTGGAATAAAGTTTGTGTGAGGAAAACTATGCTAGATAGTTATATTTTTTTGTGGAAAGACGTTATGAAGTTGAAAATTATGAGTGAATTTTGAAAATTTAAAGGGAAAAAAACTCTTCGAATACATAACTATAACATCAAATTTGGTTGTTCTTTGATGTTATGATTAAATGGGAGGTGTTAATAGGCACTGAACAACAAGTTACCATTAGAGTGTATCATCACGACATTGGCAAACACATTATGATGGTGTTTGTGTATGTTAAATGCTTATCCTTAGAAAGGCTTGAATTGTGGGATAACTTGTACTACTTGGCAAGTGATGTGGAGTTACCTTGGATGGTTGGATGACATTTTAATGTTGTTATGCATGAGGATGAGAAAATAAGTGGTTTGCCGGTGTATCCATTGAATATGAAGATTTTGCATTTTGTGTGAACTCTTGTGGCTTATTTGATCTTGGATACAAAGGCAACCCTTTTACTAGGTGGAATGATAGGTCAAATCCAGAGTGCATCTTCAAAAGGCTGGATAGAATCTTTGTAAATATCCCTTTTCAGAATTTTTTTCCAAACATTAAAGTGGAACATCTTATTAGAACAAGTTCTGATCATGCCTCTTTATTGATGAGTTGTGGGGAAGAGGCTATGCAATTTGTTAAACCTTTTAAGTTCCTTAACTTCTGGATCAAGCATGAGACATTTAAAGATGTGGTAAGGCAGAATTGGGGTGGCAGATTTCATTGGTGATTCATTCTTGATGTTGAAACAGAAGCTGAAGAGGGTGAAACCTGCTCTATCCAAATGGAGTAAACAAAAATATCGAGACATCTTCAAACATCCAGCTATTAGAGAGCATATTGTTAGGGTGAAGGAGATGTAATTTGAAGATGAACCAACCATTGAGAACAGGATTGTGCTCCAAAAGTCACAAGCTGAACTGAAGAAGTATCTTAACATTAATGAGCACTATTAAAAGCAAAAAACAGGTATGAACTAGTTTGCTAAAGGAGATAGGAACACAAGATTTTTCTACAATCATGTCAATGGCAAAAGGCGGAAGTTGTAACTGAAGAGAATTCAAAACAGTGATGGTGATTGGATTAAAACACAAGAGCACATGGCCGAGGCTGCACTAGATTTCTTTCAGAAGCAATTCACAAAGAAGGTGATCCTACATCATTTGAACTCCTCAACAATATCCCTACTATGGTGTCTGATAGATTATATATATATATCTGTGTTATATTTTGATGATCTAACAAACTTAATACTAACACCAGATAGGTACATGTTATACATCCTCAAGTACTTAAGATCAATGAGCCTCAAGCAGGGGGCATGGTTCAATTCTTCAGAGCTAGAGAAATGGCAGAAGGAACGTATAGACACCAGTTATCTTGGTGAATATACCGATCAACCTCCAGACAACTGTAAAGTTGTTGCATACACGTTCCTTTGTACCAATCATGGTTACATCATTCAAGTGATGTCACTTATGCAATATTAACATTGAAGAAAAGGTAAAATATCACTTACACACTCAAGAATAATCAAGCATTCTCTCAAGTGATCAATCAAACTAGAAAGTGATTCTCAAGGGCATCAAGAACAAAAAACAACACAATAATGGACCACTTTCCTGTATTGAGTTATTATATGCCCTTAGTTGTGTCGCACCTTTGTTAAAGTCCTTAACTTGTAATTCCTACTTAGCTTAGTTAGAAGCAATGTGTAGGAAATATTTGTAAATCATACTTTTGTGTTTGTGTCTTGGCTAGAGTTAGTCAAGTTGTATGTCTTTGTAATAGAGTTATTACAAAGTGGCTTTTAATAGAGTTGTTACAAGTTAGTGAGGGGTTTAGAGGTTAATTCATAGGTTACAATATGTTATAATCTAAAGTTTTCTCAATAGTGAAGTTGAAATGCAACAAGGGTAGGTAGTGGTTTCTAATCCCATGAGCTGGGAGTTTTCTACGTAAAACTCCCTTATGTCATTTACTTACTGCGTGTATTTTTTGGGAACTAATAGAGAATCCAGTTTTTCATATAATTTGGTAGACCCTTAGTTTCTATCAATTGGTATCAGAGCATGTTCTTTCTATCAAGCTAACACCTAGAAAGTATCCTCATAGCTGCTCCACCAAACTTTGAATAAAGCCAATCTACCTACAGACCACCCATTTTCAATAGGCAATACTATGGATAGTGGAAGATAATGATGCACGACTTCATCAGGGCTGAAGACTCAGACCTCTAGGACGTCATCTGCGATGGACCCTTCATCCCTACGAAGACCATGGGTGACCCAGTAGTAACAGTTCCCAAAACAAGAAAAGAATTCAATGATGATAATGGCAAGTCCATATAGAAAAACTTTCGAGCAAAAAACATTCTTGTCTGTGGTATTGGTCATGATGAGTACAACAGGATTTCAGCATATCAATCCGTTAAGGAGATCTAGGAAGCTGTCCAAACAGCTCATGAAGGGACAACCCAAGTTAAGCAATCAAAGATTGGTATACTTACCAAAAAGTACGAGCTTTTCAAGATGAAAGACAATGAGTCCATCCAGGACATGCATACTCGATTCATTTCCAGCATCAATGAGCTTCATTCTCTAGGAGAAATCATTATAAGGAACAAACTTGTCAAGAAAATACTTAGTGTTTTACTCAGTTTGGGAAAATAAAGTAAATGCTATCACAGAGGCAAAGGAGCTACAAAAGCTGACCATTGATATAACTTTTTGGTAGTTTAAAAACTTATGAAATGAAGAAGAAGAAGGATAATGAGAGAAGAGAGCCTAAAAGGGAGAAGAACCTGGTCCTCAAGACAGATGGCAATGA
Organism: Nicotiana benthamiana; assembly: GCA_034376525.1. NCBI lineage: Eukaryota > Viridiplantae > Streptophyta > Magnoliopsida > Solanales > Solanaceae > Nicotiana > Nicotiana benthamiana. Next base: position 6,868,891 of record CM067326.1, read on the forward strand.
CTCAGGTGACGAGGAATATGACAAAAAGATTTCAGAAAATGATTCACAGAAATGGAGGCATTCCAAAAATAGGCAGCTCCAACAATCCAAAAGGTTATGACCTATGTCATAAGTGTGGTAAGCCAGGATACTTCATCAAGGATTATCCTCTCTTAAAGCAAGATCAGTACAAATACAACACAGACAAAGCAACTAAGAGGAATCGGTTCCTGATAAACATTTCAAGAGAAAAAATGATGGTGACAATATTGTGAAACAAGCTCTTGCTGTATTGGGAGACTCTTCCAGAAAATCTGAAGAAGATGATGATCAAGTTGATAACTCCATGATGCAGTGGAAAGTGAACCATCTGAGTATGACTCTATCTTTGCCTTGATGACACAATCTAATGATGATGAAGATGACAACGACGATAATGAGGTAAACTTTTTAGATGGTCAAAGAAATCTGAAATCCTATTCTCCAAAAAAACTTATGTCCTTGGCAAATATTTTAATTGATGCTTATCATAGTCTTATAAATGATAAAATGCATTAATTATGGAACTACGAGAAGTAGAACATGAGAGAGATGATCTAGTAGTCGTTGTGGTAGATTTAAAGGAAATTATTAAGAGTCTGAATAAAGAAAGAAAATGATGTCTTAACTGGAACAATTGCAGACATAGAATATGAGAGAGATGATCTAGTGGTTGTTGTGATCGATCTAAAAGATACCATTGAGTGTGTTAAAAAGAGAAAGAAGTTTTAACTAAAAAGTTTGCTAACATAGAGCATGAGAGAGATGACTTATTAGTAATGGTTGTAGACCTGAAAGAAACAATTGAGGAACTAAATGGAGAAGGTACGCCTAAGATTCTTAAAAAGGAAAGGATGTTGCAAATGAAACACATCTTAGACTTGAAGATGAGCTAAAATCAGTGAAATCTAGTTTGTGTGTTGAACTCGAGAAAAACAAACAACTTTAGGAATATCTAGATTGAGTCAAGAGTGATCTTGAAAAATCACTCAAGTGGACTTGGTCCTCTGATGCTATCATCATGTATACAAATAATGGGGGAACAGACAGGGAATCAGGTTCCAAAGGGAAAATACTCCCTAAATCCCTCATAGCAAGTACGTTACTGTACCTGATAACTAGCTCTGCTCTCACTTTGGTAACACTGGGAACTTTAAGGAAACCTGTAAGGCTAGAATTCAGTCTCAACAGAAAAATAAAGTGTTTGCTAAAAAGGTAACTATTGCTAGAGAACCTGGTCCTCATATAAAAGATGTATGATCCCTGCTTGGACCAAAAGAACTCTCATTCAACCCTTTCCTCATTACAAGGGACCAAACTTATTTGGGTTCCTAAGTGTAACCCTTGTTTTCATTGTGCAAGGAGCGACCACTAATGGTCCATGCATAGTGGTTGCTCAAAGCACATAACTGGAAGTACAAATGATTTCCTTTCACTAAAGCCCTGTAGAGAGGGAGTGTATCATTTGAAAATGGAAAGAAGGGATATATTATGGGAGTTGGAAGGATAGGAAAATTTCTCTCATTCAATTGAAAATGTGTACTATGTGAACGGATTAAAGTACATCTTGCTTAGTGTTCCCCAAATCTATGACAAAGGAAACAAAGTGGAATTATTATCAATGATATGCACAGTCACTAATCTTGTGACTAGTGAAGTGGTGTAAGTGGCTAAAAGATAAAAAATATCTATGTCGCTGACTTTGAGTCCTTGAAGAGTGGGGATCTCATCTGTCTGAGTGCCGTTGACGATGGTGTTGAACTATGGCACAAAAGGCTGGGTCATGCAAGTTTTACGTTGCTAAACAAATTTATCAAGAAGGACCTGGTTCGTTGTCTACCCAACTCAAGCTTCAAGAATCACAAGGTGTGTGATGCATATGTAAAAGGAAAGCAAGTCAGATCCTTTTTCAAGCCCAAAAAGGAAGTTAGTACCTGAAGGCCACTTGATCTCCTCCATATGGATCTATGTGGACCTATATGGGTGCCAAGTAGAGGAAAGAGGTACATCTTTGTTATAGTAGACGACTATTTTGGATTTACCTAGACTCTATTTCTCAGAACCAAGGATGAAACCTTTCAAGTGTTTGTTGCATTTGTCAAGAAGATCCAGTGAAGATCAGCAATAATGTAATATGTATCAGCTTTGATCATGGGACCGAATTTGATAATGCTAAATTCGATGAATTTTGTGCTAAAAATCACATCATTTACAATTTTTTAGCTCCAAGAACACCTCAAGAAAATGGTATTGTGGAGAGAAAGAATAGGACTCTTGAAGACATGGCAGAACAATGTTGATTGATAGTGGCATTGCAAAAGTTTTTTGGGCAGAAGCAGTCAACACTATATGCTACGTAAACAGGTGTACGATTAGGTCTCCTCTAAATAAAACCCCATATGAACTGCTGAACGGAAGGAAATACAAGCTGACGCATTTAAGGACCTTTGGCTGTAAATGTTTTCTTCTAAAAAATGGTAAGGAAGCACTTGGAAAATTAGATGCCAAAAGCGATAAAGGAATATTTTTGGGTTATTCACCACAAAGAAAAGCCTATAAAGTATACAACAATAGAACTCAATGTGTTTGAGGAATGTATACATGTGATCTTTGATGAATCTCACCACTCTTGTGGAAAGGATTTACATGATAAGAGTGATCAAGACAGAGTCAACTATCCTTGGTGAAGTCATTGACACCAAATGGAAAGGCTGGTATGATGAGCCATATCAAGGAATCAAATAAGGATGATGCAACTATATCTTCAACTGATGGAAAGGAACCTAATCCCTCAATCACATTAACTGAAGTTGAGAACAGAGTTGTCGATGTTTTCTAAGGCACCCCATATGCTGAGGTGAGAAGCAACAAAGGATTATAGTCAGAAATACATGGACCTTCTCATAATGAGATTCTGGTGTCTAACTGGAAGCACGAAAATTCACACCCTCTTGAAAATGTAATCACTCTTCTTGATTCAGGAATTTAAACCAGATCAAAGACAAGAAACTCACTTGCCTTCTCAGCCTTTTCCCTCTCAAATAGAGCCAAAAAAGTCTAGAAAGAATTGAAAGATGCATACTGGATTACATCTATGCAAGAAGAGCTCTATTAATTTGAGAGGAATAGTGTATGGCACCTAGTTCTAGGACCTTCTGGCTGATCCATTATAGGAACTGGGTGGGTATTCAGAAACAAACTTGATGAGTTTGAAAACACAAGTAACAAGTCAAGGCTAGTATTTCAAGGCTTCAGGAAGAAGGGATTGAGTATGATGAAACTTTTCCACCAGTTGCTCGAATAGAGGAAATCAGAATTCTCATTGTCTTTGCATCTCATATGCAATTCAAATTGTTACAAATGGATGTAAAATGTGCATTTCTGAATGGTTTTCTAAAGGAATAGGTCCCCGTCAAGAAACCATCTAGATTTGAGAATCATGAGCATCTTAAGCACGTCTTCAAACTTGATAAGGCTTTGTATAGGATAAAGCAAGCTCCTCGCGCTTGATTTGAAAGGTAGCGAAAATTTATTCTACAAAATGGTTTTACATGAGGAGAAACTAACAACACCCTTTTCTGAAGAAACGGGGAAAGAACCTGCTCATTGTACAAGTCTAAGTTGATGACATCACTTTTGGAGCAACGAATGATTCTCTGTGTGAGGAATTTGAAAAACTCATGGGAAGTGAGTTTTAAATGAGCATGATTAGGGAATTGTATTTCTTATTGGGTTTACAAGTGAAGCAAACTCCTAAAGGGACAATGATAAGCCAACAGAAGTACATCTAGGGACTGTTGAAGAGATTTGACATGGAAGGATAAAAAATCATTGATACTCCTATTGCCACAACCATTCGTCTGGACATGGATGAACCTGATTCCTCTATAAATGAGACCATGTATAGATGTATCATAGGTTCACTCCTGCATCTCACACCAAGAAATCTGAATATTGTTTTTAGTATGAGTCTTTATGCCAGGTTTTAGTCTAATCCAATGGAATCTTATTTGACGGCAACCAAGAGAATCTTGAGGTATCTCAAAGAGACACATGACCTGGTTCTCTACTATCCCTTAGGATACAATTTTGATTTAACTGGGTGTGCTGATGTTGATTATGTAGGCTATCTGGTGGATAGGAAAAGTATTCTGGCATTGCACATTTTCTGGGTTCATGTATGATTTCATGGGGTACAAGAAAACAAAAGTCAGTGGCCCTCTTAACTACAGAAGCTGAATATATGGTGATTGCCTCTTGCTGTGCTCAACTGCCGCCGCGGATTAAGCAGTAGCTGGAAGATTTTGGTATGTTTTCTAATTGCGTGCCCTTACTATGTGAAAATACCAATGCTTTCAACATGGACAAGATTCCAGTTTAACCTAAGAGAACAAAGCACAATGATGTGTGACACCATTTTCTCAGAGAAAAAATTGAAAAGGGCTCATCTAACATGAAATTTTACAGCACAAAAGATCAAATTGCAGACTATTCACCAAAACACTGAGTAGAGAGCACTTTGAAAAGAATCACTTGGCACTAGGGTTGATGAAATTAAGCTGAGGATGCGGTCCCTTGATAATTGGTTACGAAAGAAGTGTGTAGGTAAAATAGCTAAAAAGTGTTTTCGGGCAAAGTCTAACTCATCTCTATACCATTACAGGTAGACACACATGATAATTATAGAGCAAACAAACAACTAATGCATTGTACGTTGGACAAAGGATGAGGCTTCATTTACAAAATCTGTGAACACAGGTTAGTAGTTCTTTTGTACTCTCATGCACAATTTTTAAGTAGTTGAACGGTTCCATGTCGTTAAATATAATTTCTCTTCTTTCCTGCTTTTTGAACCCAAGCGTCTTACCCATTATGAAGTGAAATACCAAAATTGACACCCATTCCTAACCGGTCCTTTATCCCTCTTAAATAAATCCACTCATAGTCCATAATGACGTGGTCAGTTATTTTGATAGTTATAACCTCATTTTGCCTATTTCTATTTGTTTATGTGTTGTTCAGCTGTGTTGAGTTGTATCAAGTTGGTAAGTTTGGGTTCGGAGTAGTTTTAGAGTGAAATGATCACTTAGTCTCTTTGTTAGAAAGCTAAGTTTGAAAAGTCAACTAGAAGTTGACTTATGAGTAATCGAAATTCAGATTTAGATTTTTATGATTCAGTTAGCTTTGTTGGGTGATTTTAGACTTAGAAGTGTGTCCGAAATGTAATTTGGAGGTTCATGGTGGAATTAGGCTTGAATTGACGAAAGTTGGAAGTTCAGAAGTTCGTAGGCTTGAATTCAAGGTTGATTTGGTGTTTTGGTGTTGTTTGGGTGTTTCAGAGGTTTGACTAAGTTTGGGTAGTGATATATGACTTGTTAGAATTATTGGTTGAGGACCCGAAGGCCTCGGGTGAGTTTCAGATAGGTTTGGATTGTGTTGCGCTCGTTTTTCTTATGTTTCGACGCTGTTTCTTCAAGCACAAATGATATCATATTTAACAAATAAGCTTCGATTTCTTTTTTAATTGAAGCATTAGATTCATATCATAATTATGTACTCGTAACAAAAAGAATTGTCAATTTTGGATATTGTATGAGGATTTTATGAGCATTTTACTAAGATTTAGGTTGCCAGATTTTTCAAATTAATGACGAACTTGCTACTGACAACGTATTTGAAAATCTGCACTGTTTGTAAATATTGAAACCAAAAAAATCTGATCCATTATAAGGTCAAATTGAGTGATTCAAAAGCCTAATTTGACTAGAATTTTACAAGAAATCTAATGGAGGCATAAAAGTGAGTTTTGGGATCATTTAGCACGAGAAACGAGGTAGAATAACTGCAAGAAAAATATAAAATAAAGGTTTATTTATTCGGTACTATTTTGAGTTGGGGAGCTCGGAATTAGGCAATTTTTGAGGATATATTCACCATATATATTTGGGTAACTGTTCTCTACTCGGTTTTGGTTATATTTCATGATTATCTTCGTTTTTGGGATTTGATTGTTGATTTTAAAGTGAAATTAAGGGAGTTAGGACTTAAGTTTTGGAGAGTTTTAGGTAGGGATTTGAGGGACCAAATGGAGTCTGATTTTGATAAATTTTATATAGTTAGACTCGAGAGAGGACATGGTTTATTATTCTACCATTTTTGACTGGTTTCGAGACATGGACTCAGGGGCCGAATTTTGGCTAGTTTAAGATTTTTGGCCTATTTATATTGTGGAATTCGACTCTTTATCCTATGTTAATTGTATTTTTATGATTATTGATAGACTCGAATCTATTGGAGACCGAATCGAGAGACAAGAACATTCCAGAGTAGGATTTCATGTTGTCAAGGTAAGTAACAGTTTTAACTCTGACTTTGAGGGTTGAAACCCGGAGAATTTGATGCCACGTGACTGTTCGGAGGTGATACCTATGCTAGGTGACGGCGTGTGGGTGTATACCTCGAGGAATTAAGACGTGGTCCGTCCTGTGAGGCCTAATGACCATTATCCGTGTTTATGCATTTACTTGTTGGTGAACTTGTCTGCCTTCACGTTAGAGATCATGTTTAGGCTTCATTCATTCTCACGTTATTTGTACTCAGTCATAGAAATTATTGTATATGTTTTCCCCAGCCTTTATTATTTTGCTGATATGTTGTGATACTTGATGTGAGTTGTGTCCCCTTATTGGTGGTGCATTGTGAGGCTGGAGAGGTTGCTGACTGAGTGAGGCCGAGGGATTGCTTTAGAGGATATTATACCGTAGCACGTGAGATATCTGTATAGCACGTGAGCTAACCGTGCGAGTATAGGTATTGATACCATAGCGCGTGAGCTGTCAACGTAGCACGTGAGCTGACCGTGCGGATCTAGGTATTGATATTATGGCATGTGAGCTGTCCGTGCTTAGAGCTTGGGCTTTGGGAGCCCCTCCGGAGTCTGTACACACCCCCAGAGAGCGTAGAATATTAAGTGTATTAAGTGTTGAGTGTTGAGTGTTGAGTGCGAGTGATGAGTGATGGAGTGGCATTGCTGTGATGTTGCAGTTACTTTTGATGCATTTACGTGTTAATTCTTTGTGGCATTTGTTGGTTTTATGGTATTTACGTATTTATTCATGTTTATTGTAAATTGTGAAAATAAATAATTGGGCTGTTTTGCTTAGCTCGTCATTACTGCGAAGTTCTTATGTTATTTCTGTTACTACTGAGTCAGTTGTACTCATACTACACCCTGTACTTTATGTGCAAATCCAAGTGAGTTAGAGCGTGGCGATCATTGAGCTTAGGCCGAGTATTTGTGGAGTTTGCAAGGTAGTTGCTAGTGTCCGCATGACTTTATTACTCCTCATTTCTTCTTTTGGACAGCTAAACAATTTAGTTATCTTAGTTATAGTTTTAGACATTCATGACTTAGTGACACCCCGATATTTATGGCTCGTTTTTGTATTTTTCTATATTATATTTAGAGTTGACTTAGTTTATGAAAATTTTAAATGTTGAAATATTTTATTAATTTCTTATAATCGGTTTAATAGTAATATTTTGGGAAGTAGGCTTGCCTTGTAACACGATAGGCGCCATCATGACCAAGGTTTGATTTTGGGTCGTTACAAGTTGGTATTAGATCCTAGGTTGCATAAGTTTCACAAGTCATGAGCGAGTTTAGTAGTGTCTTGAGGATCGGTACAGAGACATTTATACTTATATTTAAGAGGCTGCAGAACCTTTTGGAAAACTTCACCTTCTTGAATTCTTATCATGCGGTATTTGTTACACCTCCTTTTTCCCGAAAGGATAGGGATATAGAATTTTTTCAATTTAAGTAACATTAATCGAAATGAGATTATTTTATTTTTTTCAGAGTCTCCACTTGGGGTAATTTATGATGTCCGAAGTCATTGATTTATTTTAAATCCCAAATCAAGGAAATTAACTCTTGCTATGGTCCGCGAACACAGAAGACCGGGTAAGGATTTTATTAATTCAGGAGAAGGTGTTAGGCATTTCCGGATTCCGCGGTTTTAGCACGGTAGCTCAACTATTAATAATTGGTCTAATTATCTGATTTATTACATGTTTGAAACCCATTGTACATTTTTAACTTTATTACCACTTTAATTTATTTATAGAATTATTTCTAGAGTCGTACACTTGTCATTTTGGTACATATTGCAAACCGCGTCGGGGGAACCATCCGAACGATCTACAACATGTTTATTTTATTAGTGTTTGAGGTTATGATCGAGTCACATGAAATGCACACTTGAATTGGGGATTATGTATCATGACTATACCATAGAAACCGTACCCATAGTCACGATGATTATTTAATTGTGCCCAAAGCAAGCTACGATGTTTGGAAGCTTCTTCTAAACTAATTTGAGATTGCTGCAAGGCCATGAATTTATGGAAATCATTGCGGTAGGGGTAAACCCCAAACTAATCCAAACATAATCAAATATCTCCTAAAATACAACTAGCTAAGTAAATCTCAAACACGTCACAATAATATTTATTTGGTGATGGTATCGGGCCCGTATGTTAGTTCTAGATCCTGGTATAGGTCTGCTATAACGTTTAAGCCTTACATGCAAAATTTGGTAAGCATCAGAGTTGATTTGATATAAATCGGACACTAGGTTGAGAAAATGAAAAATTTGAACTATCTTATGAATTTAGTGAATTTGGGGGTTAATCCGTAGTTGTTGATGTTATTTTTGTGATTTGATCGCATGAGAAAGTCCACATGATATTTTTAGACTTGCGTGCATGTATAGTATGGAGCCTCGAGTTTTGGATAGGTCACAGCATGAGTTTGGACTTAGAGAAAATTGTTGTTCCATCTGGTATGTGTTGCATGCTCTGATCTTGCAATTGCGAGGTCAGGTTTCGCAATTACGAGCTCAACAGGCATGGCAATTGCAAGGGCTTGATCGCATTTGCAAAGAAAACCCAGGCCTGCCTTGTTCGCATTTGCGAACCTTCCTTCGCAATTGCTAATCCATCAGGGAGGGGCAATCATCGCAATTGCGACAAAATGCTCGCATTTGCAAAAGGTGCAGACATGTAGTAGGTTCGCAATTACAAAGGCTGTCTCGCATTTGCGAGCTTTGTAGCTCATGTCGCAATTGCAACATCTGCACCTAAACAAAACATCATTTGGGCGGGATTTCAACTTCATTATTCAAAATTTTGAACCCTAATGTGATGACCATTTTGGTCATCACTTGCTTTTAAATTAAATTTTGTGGTTTCGAGGCCTTGAAAACCTCATATAGAGCCACCTTGATTAGCATGTGCAATCCGGGTGCATAGCCGGAAAGCTTAAATATGAAATCTATGAAAATGGTAAATTTTGGCTATAAAATGAGTTAATTTGACTTTGGTCAATATTTTGGATAAACGCAGCTTGACCCGTGATTTGGCGGTCCTAGAGGGTCTGTAGGAAAATATGGAACTAGGTCATATATCCGAAATCAAATTTCGAGGTCCCAAGCCCGAGAAATGAATTTTTAAAGAAAATTATTTTATGAAATTGTTTAAAGTATTTTGAAATGAAATTTGATTAAAACATGATGATATCGGGCCTGTATTTTGGTTTCAGCGCCCGATACAAGTGTTATATATGATTTAAGATGATTCTGTGGAATTTGGTGAGAAACGGATGTCATTTGACGTGATTCCGCCCTAAATTTCAAAAGTTGATGTTTTATGAAGTTTGAGAAAATTCTTTGATTTTGAGGTTTAAGTCATTTTTATTGAGGTTATTTTGGAAATTTTATTGCACAGATAAATTCATATGATGTTATTGAGTTAGTACCTATGTTTGGTTAGGAGCCGCGAGGGCTCAGGTGTGTTTCGAATGTGTTTCGGGAGGTTTTTGACTTAAGAAAGTGTAGGTTTTGCTATTGAGCACCAAGGGATTTTACCCTTCGCATTCGCGTGGTCCCTCTCGCGAACGCGTAAGGCAAATATACCAGGTGCCAGATTCCTTCTACACGAATGCGTAGCTCAGATCGCGAATGCGAGGCAGTGGGGGGGGGGGTTACCTCTTCACGAACGCAGTCTTGGCCACGCGAATACGAAGTCCAATTAAGTCTGGGTGGGGATGGAGCAATTTTTCTGAGCGAACACGACACTTTGGATGTGAACGTAAGGGTTTGAGGGGTTTCCTCTCCACGAACGCGAGCCCAATGTTGCGAACGTGAAGGTCTTCAAGCCTGACTCATCGTGAACGCGATGAGCCTGTCGCAAACGCGAATGGCAATTTTGCCCAGTTATTTTTAAAAGACCAAAATATAACACTTATGAGATTTTTACAAAATTTCATAAACCTCTTCTTCTCCAAAGCTCTTAGGAGATTTTTCAAGCATTTCCTCGTCATAATATCTTGGGTAAGTAATTTTTAATTTGTTATCTTCCATTTTTATTAACACCTACTAGATTTCTTGGCCTAAAACATGAGACTAAGGGTTTAGGGATTTGGGTAGAGTTAGGGATTTTTGATTAGTTGTGATTTAAACCTTATTTTGGGGTCGAATTCTGGATATAATTTATATATTTGGGCTCATGGGTGAATGGGGTATCAGATTTTGGTTCGAACCTCGTGTTTTGACCAAGCGGGCCCAGGGTCAATTTTTGGATTGTTGGGAAGAATGTTTAGAAAGCTATGATTTAGCTTTGGAATTGGATTGCTTAGCATTTATTAATATGATGAAGTTGATTGTGTATAGATACGATTAATTTGGAGACGAATTCGAAAGGAAAGGTAGTGTTTGAGACTTGAGTTGGCCGTGGAAGTTCGAGGTAAGTGTCATTTCTAACCTTAGCTTGAGGGATTAGGAGTTGTGTCCTATTTTCTAATTGCTTCTTGTTGAGTAAGACGTATATGTATGGTGATGAGAATCTATGCATTGGTGTCGAGCATGACCGTGAGTCGTAAATTGATAGTTGTTGTGTTCTTAAATAATACTACGGATGATTTAAGTGATGATTCTCAATATTGAGCAAGGATTTAGATTATTTCGTAAATTTTGCTTATGATTGAGTATTGGTAATAATTTAGCTGAGTAGGTGATCACTGCCAACTTCGCATTACTAAAGAGTAGCAAGAGAGGGTCGTAATAGCTTTTACCCAACTTTGGGCCGGGATCGAATTCACAGAGAGCTAGGATTGGAGTTAAGTATCTATCTATCTAGCTTAGAATTGTGAGTGTGTTCTTAATTGGTCTTCTTATAATTTTTTGGGTTTTCAATTATAAACTACCATTATCGAACTACTAATTGGAACTAGATTATTCTACGAGATAATTGCTAAAGTTATATCTAATAGTTTAAAAAGGCACTAGGGCGGTGACTTTAACCTAGGTAGCTAATTAACAGTTAGTTATTTCTATGGCATGCTTGAGGTGATTAGGAAAATAAGCTATAACCGTTGGATGATTTTACCCACTCTCACACCTCTCGGTAGAGAGAGTGATTTTTCCCAATTGACTTCTTAAGACCATATGGGTAGGCAAATTTGGTCAAGCAACTAGGGTTCAAGTCGGGTAGTTACTCTCTCGAAGTTTAACACTTTAAAGAGGACTATCAGTTCTCTTGAGTCCATCCCAATTCCTTGTTAGGTCAATTTTGGAGACTTAGATTCCTTTTCTCAAGAAGAACCAAGTCAGCTAAACACAAAGCAGTGTTTTCAACCACCAATTTATAAATTAGACCGTAAAATTGACCCAAATAACAAACACCCATAGTCAATCTAGCCTTAAATTGTAACACCCATCAATTACCCACACTAGGGTGGAGCCACAACCCTAGCTAATGGGTTAAGCTACTCATGCATGAACAAGAAAATAGAGAAATAGAGGAAGAACAAGACATATTAATTAACTACTAAAATAAAATACAAGAATATATCGTTAAAACCAAGCTAAGATGCCAAAAATGGCTACAAATGAAGTTCCCACGAGCACAACTATGTTCTGGAGTTAACAGATAACCTAAAAATGACAAAATATTCTATTTATACTAAGCTAGAAAAACTGGACAAAAATACCCTGCGGGGTCAGTGCAGGCCGCAAAAAATGGACCGCGGCCGCACTAGGCTCTTGGACTTCAAAATCCGGGCTCTCTGAACTTGGGCTCCGTGGACCGTGCAAAAGCGACCGCGGCCGCGGAGGTCTCTAATACGGTCCGCACAAGTATGACCGTGGACCGCACATCTTTAACCGTGGCAAATTTTAACCCTTTGAATCTCTCTTCCGCGGACCGCACAAAATGGTAATGTGGCCGCGGAGCCTTTCACTGCGGACCGCACAATGTGTACTGCGGCCGCATTGTCTAAGTCCTGGTTTTCCCATCTCTCTGAATCTACCTAGTGCGGATCGCACAAAGTCGAATACGACCGCACTAGGACTTTTTGCCCTCAGTTTTCCTTGTCTTTGATACTTGAGCAGGTTTCACTCCCTTTGAGACGATCTTTGACGTTTCGTCACTTTGTCGATCAAACCTGAAATCAAGCACACTTATGAGCCTTTTGAGACTATTTGTAATAGTTATAACCAAAGCGTAAGCAAGAATAAGCATAGAACATGACCAAATCCCTAGTATTAACTCCCCCAAACTTAAGCTTTTGCTTGTCCTCAAGCAAACAAAATAAGACCCACCCCTTAAGGAAAAATCCAAGTATTTTCAGCTATCCTAAAGTAATCTCAACAAGCATCAATTGGGACTAACAATTGCTCTCAATACGAATGAATTGTTAACAACATTTAAACTTTAAGATACTATGTATCAAGTGTGACACAAGAGCATCAAGGGTAGACTCATTACATCAAAGAACTCTCTCAATTACTTTGGTCATTGTGGAACCCAAACTCACACATCCTCAACTTTCCCCAAGCAAACCTTACCTTTTTATAGTATTGACACAGAAACTGAGGTCAATGGGATTGAACTCATCTCTCTCAAGAAAAGGTCACAAGTCCGGCTCTAAGTACCATATGCTTGCCCCTTATGTAAGTATCCACTAATGTAAGCTTCATTCAGCTCAAGATCATATAGGAATTTTATGCAGTTATTGTGAAGGCTAAGGGTTAGGGTAGGACATGTTTTTGGTTCAAGTGGGTTCAATCTTCCCTTAAGCACTTCTTTTGATTCATTAGGCACAATTCACTTGACTCTTGAGTCATTTCACTTCTTTCTAAGGGGTTAGAGAGACATATTGTCGCTCTTTCTTATGCAATTCAAACTGTTTCTCCTTTTCAACCTTTTCGACACCTTTTTCTCTTTTGCTTTTTTTGAATCCCTTTTTTTTCACTTTGGGCTTTCTTTTTGTTTTTTTCTTTTCTTTCTTTTTTATTGCTTTCCATTTCTTTACTTTTGTACCTTTTACCATTTTGCTCAATTTCTCGTCTCTCCCCCAAACTTAGACTTTTGCCATTGCTCAAGGAAAGATCAGGTGCCAAGAGAGAGTATATTTTAGAACAGGTATAGGCTTATAACATTGGTTCTTGAAAGAAAAATAAGGCTCAAAAGAGTTAACTAGGGATTATATCATTGATAGGCGGTGGAATTGTTCAATTATCATTTGGATCAAGGAGAGCCTATAATCACCTCTCAAGGGAAATTTCACTTAAGATTTTGCCTCAAAAGATATTCAGGGCAAGTTCTTGACTATTGGCTCGGGACTTGGACTCACAATTCCATTTCTCACCACACACGCTAACGGATTGCTAAAGACATGGAGTTGGGGGCCCACAACAACCTTAGACACTATTTGAGCATACAATGGTTCCAAAAGACCACATGATGATTGTTGGTAAACATTAGAGTCTCAAGGTCACGACTTTCACCATCCTAAACATAATATTTTGTCTTTGACCATGGGATCAAAGGAAAATGTGTTAGGTCCAAGTGAAGCTTTGCTTGAGGTACCCTTAACCACAAACTACAAAAAACAAAGAAAAACAAAAACATACTCAAACTCTTAATAAGGTTGTCACGCCTTCCGTTATCGGGAAGGGCCACTCGGTTCACACAATACTCAACCTTTGAAAAGAACTGTGTCATTAAGAAAACCAAATGCTTATTGAAAGCGCCAAAATAAAAAAAAAGCTACGAGCCTATATAAGAAGCTAAAGACAATTTTTTTTTTACGAAAAATAGAAAATAGAATGCATATGCACAATAAGGGATTTGAATATGCAATGGAGATGAATATACACAATAGTGTAACTTTATATACATACCAAAGAGAAGATAAAAAGTACGATAAAAGTAACTAAATGTAAAGTTATATACAGACCAACAGAAAATCAAACGAAAGCATAAACTAAATAAATTTATATATATGATCATCTGAAAATAAAATGTAGGGCGCACCCCCTCAAATAAAAGCTGACATTGTCCCCAATGCCAACTTAGCAAATAAGTACCAAAAACGTAAGAAGAGAAAGGATATAACGACTTCCTAGGCCGTGTCCGTTTGCATGGGATCATCAGTGGTCCTCGGGTCCTTTCTATGCGCAGAAACCTCAGACTGGTTCCCCGTCTCCTATTGCTCAACTGCTGGGACTGGGGCATAGGCCTGAATGGGCTGAATGATAGGAACATCCTGTGGCTGACCGTAGGAAGCCTCTGGTGGGTCCGCTAACTGGATAATCACCTCATTTGCACTGGGGAGCTTTCTCTTGTTCTTTGGAAGCCTCTGTGTCTGCTCCTGCTGTGGCACTGCTGCTGGAGTTAGATCCTCAATAAGAAAATCTTGAGGCAGATGGTCTACCTTCAGCTTGTCCACATACACTCTGAGATCCTTCACAGTGGAAGCCCATGTTTTGCGCAGCTTCTTGTACTCCCTGGCAAGCTCCTTCAGAGCCTTGCCATATGGATCTACTGCCTTAGCCAAGGTAGCCTGAGAATCAAGGATCTTCTTCTAGTTGGGAAGAATCTCCTTAAGTGAATCCTCTAGAGAGTGGGTCACCTGTACTGGCTGTGGTGTCGACTGAGCCGCAATGGTGGAGGTCAATATAGACAACTTGGACAAAGTAGTCGCCATCCAATTGTTCAAGCTATGAAATGTCTGGCTCAGCTGGTAGGCAGTGGTAGGATGGGCCCGGGAATATGGAATCCCCGGGACAGTTGAAGTAGAGGGACCGGCATTAGTGGAGGGTCCGGGAGGCAAGCTAGCTATTATAGAGGTAGGCTCAGTGGAAGGTTCTACCGCAACCGACTCTTTAGACTGGCTAATTGGGGCAGAGGCAGGCAGCTTGTAATTCTTGTCCTTGGGGTTGTCTGGCTCCTTCAAACTGTACCACAAAAACAGAGCCACAGGTTTGTCTTTGACATCAAATGGTCTCTTCTACACCTTCAGGTGTCAAAAATAAATAGTGAGGGTGTTGGGAAATGGTAGTTTCGGTCATTCTCAACCCCCACTGCAAAAATAACACGAGACATAACATTGCCCATGTTTATAGGGTATCCTGCTATAATAGATTCAACAAGAACAACCCGGGCAAGTGGAAGAGCCTGGTCATGGGTAGTGGGGTCAAGCCGGTTGCACACAAAAGTCAACCACCCCCTAGCCTCAAAGTTAAGAGCCCTCCGAAGTATTTTGGACTCTGCTTACAACCACTCTAGAACAGTACCTGGGATTTCCAGGTATCAAGCTAACCACATACGAACCTCCTCGCCCATTGCCAACTTTTCATTGTACAAGGACTCATCTTCTTCATTGAAGCCTAGGTATTCATGTAGCGCCTTTCTGGTAAACACCACATTTTTGTTCCGCACCTTGGTCACTTTGGTGCCCTTCAAGATATGGGCCAGATTTCTATAAAATTCCTTGACCATGTGCTCATCCGCCTTCACACAATCATCCATAATGTTCTCCCAACCCACTCGAGCTCGAAACTGTCTATGCATATTGGGGGTAGGGGTAGTAGGTCTCTGTCAATGAAACTCCTCTTTGCAATCAATTTTCATGACAGCCACCATTCCCTAAACTTGTGGAATGCCACCTAGCTGACGAATCTATCTTCCCAAGTAGCGGGATTTCTAGTCCGGTCAACACCACCAACCTGAGGCACACCACCCCTAGGTACCTCTTCTTCTCTTTGTACCTCTTCTTTACCTTCGTCTGCACTCTCCCCGAATAATGAAGCTGTGGGGGAGGTGGTGTCAGGCCCTAAAACCAAGGGACACGACCAGCGCTCAACCGGAGGACCCAAGTCAAGTGGACCTGGAATTGCCTTTCCTATCCTATGTGTCGCCCCGTGATTTCAATATACATTATTCTTGTGAAATAGCAATTTAAGACTTAAGAAAAAACTTACAACTTGAGTTCATTTCTACTTTTTATCATTTCCAATATTTGATACCAAGTACTTGCAAAATACATACAACATTTACCAACGTGGACCACGATTCCGAATCGTAAAATTACTACCCAAATTACTTTTGTACACTGCCCACATTATGTCTACGGAGCCTCTACGAATACTAGGAACTTAACCAATACTTGCTGGCAACAAGGCCCCATCTATACCTTACAATACACAAATACTAAAATAAGACTCTGGGAAGAAAAGCAGCATGAGCCACGCAGGGCCCCGAGTGGAAAGAGGATCACCAATACAGACGACGAATAGTGGAGGAGGTGCTACTGTCGGTGGACTGGAGTACCTGCTATAGAACCACCTACAATCATAACAATAATATAGCAGCCCCGACAAAAGGGACGTCAGTACATTTAAATTATACTGGTATGTATGAACAAACTTTACCCTAAGTAAAATCAATCAATACACAGATACAAAATGAATGGAATCAACAATCAAATACACTTGAGAGGAACAACCAAAGCCAACAAATTTCACAATCTCTCATTTTCCTCTTTCAACATCATTTCATACTCAAGAGTTTCACATATTTTCATTTGAATAGTGATTATGATCATTTTTCCACCCTTATTACCTCGGCCACCCTTATCACCACAACCCATACCTTATAACTTTGTGTTGCGGCGTGCAACCTGATCCCACCGGACAATCACATTTCACACAACAACAATAGTTCACCGTTCAATCACATGGCTTCAGGCCATCCCGAGTATCATTTATCAACAAAAATAACAATTCATAAGGAGATTTCATTAACATCAGTACCATTTCCATCATATACAACAACCCGTATACAATTTATGTCACAGCAATAATTGCCCACGACAAGCCATGCATGATATTACCGTAGTTATTTCAATTGCATCAATTACGACTTCTTTCCATCATTTATTACACAACTCTTACCACATAAACACCTTCACACACAAACTTTGTTTGTTTCCATTTATTTACACCATCATATCGGGATGTTTAACCAACAATGTTCAAGGCATATTAATCACAAGAATTCACAAATAGTCCACATAAGTAGCACATACCAATTACTCGTACACCAAACAAGGTGACTTTACAAAGGTTAGAGTTAGCCATACATACCTGGAGAGGAATTTCCTTTTTATCTCTTACTTTAAATTCACCAAACTGCCTAGTACCTTCAATCTAGTTCGCAAGTTAATACATATATCTTAGAATTGAAGGTCACCAATACAACCCGAACTTATTTAGGTTATGAGCTGCTATTTGTTTGCAGATTTTTACTCCTACCCAATTCCTCTGACTAGATTTTAGGTATTAAAGAACATGTATGTTTGTTTCAACTTATATTTTCAAGAATCAATGCATGAGAATCGCCTTTTTCATTTAGATCTGAAAAATCAACGAAAAAGGGTTGGGGATTTTACTTGTAAGAACGAAGATGAAGACGATTACTCAAAATTCCCGGCCTGGGTGACTTTTAACATCAAATTGGTAGAGATGGAACTTTCTCTCTCAAGAACCCTCTCTCTATTTTTATTCAGAAAATGTGTTAAAATGAAGGCTTGGGGTGTTTTATTGAAAAAGGCGCCGAGTTTAAAAATTAGCAAAATTGAAGCCCCGAGTCAGGAATGCAATCGCATTTGCGATCGCAAAGAGGAAATGCGGTCGGAATAATGGACCACAAAAGTGCTCCAAAACTCTAAATATTTCTGTTTGGGTTTGCGACAGAGATGCGGTCCGCATACCTGTTATGCGGTCGCATAATGCACCGCAAAACTGCAATTTTGCAAATTCGCAAGATAAATATGCGATGACTATGCGGTGTGCATATTAGTTATGTGATCGCATAGTGGACTGCATTTTGACCTCAATTTTGACTAACATAACTCACTTTGCGACAGAAATGCGGTCCGTATACTTGATTTAATAGCACTTTTCTAGAAAACTTTGATTCTTGATTTTTAAATGCTAGATCAGTATAAAGGGTCACATTCCTAACACATATTCAAAACTTGGCACTACGAGCTACTAGGTTTTGAGTACAAATTTTCACAGGGACATAGACGTGGAGTAATTACCGCTGCCGGCTGCTGAGTCCTCAGACGACTCAGAATTAATACGCTCTGGAGCTTGGGCATGTGGTGAAGGAGGTGGAGTATCATCAGTCAATCTCATTCTTTCGGGCCAGTCAGGAATCTATGCAGGAATTGAATCTGAGGAGACCTCTTGAGACGGCTCGTACTCACTTCCTGATTTGTTAGCTGCCTTGTCAGTAGCTTTTATCAACTTTCTAGTCCTTTTTATGCTCGCCCGAACTTGGGGAGTGAGTTTTATCATCGTTTTCCTTCCGCCCTGGGAGGATTTACCTCGGCCGGGTTGTTTTAAGCCTCAACCTCTTTATTTAACCATTGTCTGCAAGCAAAACCATCCAGCTTTGTTAGTATCAGCAGCGGCAGTGAATCAATTGTGGAAAATAAATTACAGAATAGAAGCCCAAAAGTTGTAGAAAATGTTGCAGACACAGTGTACTGTGAAGGCCCGTTCAAAAAGGAGTGTGGCCATACTGGAGGCACCGCGTACCGTGCAAAAGCCACCGCGGTCCGCATTGGGGCAGGGTCTAGAAAACCACCTCTCTGAATCTCTCTACCGCGGCCCGCACAAAGTGGTACCATAGCCGCGGTGGCTAGCGCGGACCGCACAAAGTGCAATGCGGCCGCGCTGGGCAAGAGGTCAACTTTCAGAAACATAAGCACTGCGTTCCGCACAAAAAGGTATCGCGGACCACTTTAGAGCACCACAAACCGCACAGAAGTGACCGCGGTCTGCCGCAGGGTTCTTAGTTCATGCACTAAGTTAGGCTTTTTAATTTTTTGCAATTTTGTTCAAGTTTTTACCAAGAGCTTTGTCCCTACTCAATTTTCCTAATTAACAATACTCCTCAGGCACACAAAAATTAACAGTTACACTAACCTTAGCTAACAAATAGAGAAAAACGGGAAGAAGAAGAAGCTATGGGCCAGTGAACATGAAAATAAGATGAAATTATAAAATTAAACAAAGAAAAATGAGTGAAATGTTACCATATGTGGAGATGGAATGCAAGTAATCAATCTAAGAAAGGATCTATATGAAAAGGGAGGATGAATAATAGATTTTTAGGTCTCTGAGAGTCAATTTTGCGAAAAGGATAACAGGAACCCCTGGTGGTCTATTTATAGAAAAACATGCGGGACCCATTTTTACTTACCAGTGTGTCCACACAAAACGGATTACGGACCGTGCTGGGTTTGTTTAGAAGAAGTATGAGAAGGCAACCTCCGCGGTTTGCACAAAACAGACCACGACCGTGGTGGTCCATCGTGGACTGCACCAAATACAATACGCCCGCAGTGGCAAACTTCAGAGAGTATCTCACTCGGCCTTTACCAGTGGGGACCACATCAAATGCAATGCGGCTGCAATAGCAACTTCGAAGACTGTTCAATTTTTTCAAAATGTTTTGCACTGTATCCATCAATACTTGCAATATCTCACAACAAATTAGCCCAAAATCAAACTTAAGCTACAAAAAATCAAAGAAAACAAGAAGGAAAAGACTTGGGTTGCCTCCGAAGAAGCGCCTGATTTAACATCGTGGCACAACGCATGTTACCATCACAACACTCTAGATCAAGAAGTTCCATCGCGTGGATATTATCAAGCTTTCCAAGAAGCAATAAAAATCACGCCCATCCAGTCGGCCAAGTATCTGATCAATGAATGGCCAGGGATAATGATCCTTGCGGGTCACTTTCTTCTATTTTTCGTAGTTCATGTAAATCCACCGACCTGTGACTGTTCTTGTGGGAATCGACTCATTCTGAGAATTTGTTTATATGACCAAGCCGTCCTTCTTCGGTGCGCACTGCACCAAAGAAGTCCAAGTGGTGTTATAAATATGGTAGACCGCTCTGGCGTCCAAACACTTGACAACCTCTATTTTCACCACTTCTTGCATCGTCTCATGTAAATTTCCTTGACGATCCCAGAAAAGCGTTGCATCATCCTCCAAGGTAATTTCGTGAGTTTCCCAGTTTGCAAGATCCAAAGAAAATTTATTGGGATCACAAGAATCCATAACATGTAAAGCATCTGTGCACTCCAATCTACTTGCATCATCATTGACATCCATATTTAACCGCACGACCTTAAGAGGATCCTGCACGTTGATCGTAGCACCGGTATCATCCACAATCACAGTTGTGACAAGGTCTATAAATTAGCACACACGGTGCTATTGGGTTGCTTCATGGATTTGCAAATAGGGAAGAAGACCTTTTCATCACCCACTCAGAAAGTGAGCTCATCCGCTTCAACATCAACCGATGCCTTCCCCGTTGCAAGGAAAGGTATACCTAAGATAATCAGAACCTCATAGTCTACTTCACAATCTAAAATGACAAAATCCACCAGCAAAATGATCTTTTTCATCCAGACAAGCACATTATCAATAATTACCAAGGGTCGCTTCATCGATCGATCCTTCATTTGAAGCCTCATTGAAGTTAGTCTAGGTTTCCCAATACCTAAAGTCTTGAAAACCGAGTACAACATCAAATTGATACTAGCCCCCAAGTAACATAAAGCTATGGAAAAGTCCGTACTTCCAATAGTACAAGGGATATTATTAGCACTGGGGTCCTCTAACTTCAAAGCCATTGAATGCACTATAGCACTCACTTGGTGAGTCATCTTTATAGTTTCACAATCGATAGACCGCATTTTTGTAACCAAGTCCTTCATGAATTTTGCATAGCCCGGCATTTGTTCAAGTGCCTCCACCAAAGGCACATTTATGGACAAACTCCTCATCATATCAATGAATTTCTTAAATTAATTATCATTATTTGCTTTACGGGCCTTTGAGGATACGGTGGAGGTGTCCTAGGCAAGGGTTCCTTCGATTTTGGCACAACCCGCTCGGGCATGCCAATCACTTATTCCCTAGACGGGTTCACAACATCTTGATATTCTATCTCGGCTTCATCTATGTCAATCCTCATATTATTTTTCATATTTTCTTCAACCACATCATCAACAATTAAAGGTCCCTCATTATCCCAACACTCAACATCATCATCTACAACTTGCTTTTCTCTTGAGGCATTCACATCACCGCCTCTCCCACTTCTTATTGTAACCACCATCACATGATTATTGTTCCCGCCCTTTGTGTTCACTACCGTGTCACTTGGTAGAGCACCCTTGGGGCGAGTGTTAAAAGCTTGACAAATTTGGACCAATTATACCTCCAAATTCCAGATGGAGGTATTGTGTGAAGCCAATTTAGCATCGGAATCTTGGTTCCTTTTCATCATTTGCTTGAACAAGCTTTCAATTCTACCCATATCACTTCCGGAAGAACTATGACCTTGAGAAGGGAAAAGGGGTGGATTGCTACGTTATTGGTACATTGGGGGCCTTTGAAAGCCTTGCCCCCGGTTGCCTTGGTTCCCATTATTGTTCCACCCACCTTGATTGTTGTTGTTGCTCCAATTATTGTAATTTCCATTCGAATTGCCTTGGTTACCCCAATTGTTATTTTGGTTGTTGTTGTTCCAATTGCCACCACCTTGTTGTTGATTGTTGTTGTTCCAATTGCCACCACCTTGTTGTTGATTGTTGTTGTTCTAGTTGCCACCACCTTGTTGTTGATTGCCCCAATTTCCTTGGGGTTGCCATTGTTGATTTGAAGAGCTGCCTCTATTGCCCTAATAGTTATTAACATATTGAACCTCCTCGCTTCGGTCATCATAACACTAATTTGAAAAACCACCATCATCATTGTCATATTGTTCACAATTCCCTTGAAATTGTTGTCCTTTTTGTCTTTTCTTAAGCATATTGACGCCTTCTATGGCGTTGACTTGGCGTGGATTTTGGACTTGTTGTAATTGTGCCTTAACTAATTGATTCATAGTGGTTTTCAACTTCGCTATAGCTTGACCATGGTCATGTAACTCCTTATGCAAATGAATAACCATAGGGTCACCTTGAGGAACATTAGCTCTACTTTGCCATGCGGAGGATGTTTTCGCCATCTCATCAAGAATGGCACAAGCTTCATCATAAGTCAACTTCATAAAATTACCCTCGGCTAATTGATTCGCTATGCATTGATTTGTATTATTGATGCCCCGGTAGAAAGTTTGTTGCAACCTATTCTCTGTCATGTCATTATTGGGAATTCCTTTACCATTGTTCTATATCTCTCCCAAATTTCATGCAAAGGTTCTGTTGGCTCTGCTTGAAGGCTAAGATTTCATCCCGAAGTGCCGCCATATGACTTGGTCAGAAGAACTTGCAAATGAATTTACCCACCAACTCATCCCAAGTTGTGATGGAATGGTTGTGGAGCCTCTTAAGCCAATCTAATCCATTTCGCCGAAGTGAGAACGGGAAGAGTCTCAATCTAGCGCATCCTCAGAAACATTCGTCTGCTTGCTCCCCCAACATGTATCGACGAACCCATTAAGATGCTTGTAGGCATTTGATAAGAGGCGCCCATGAAATACTCACATTGCTCGAGCAAGGTCAACATTACATTGTTTATTTAAAATTTCCCTGCCAGGATTCGGGGAGGGACAATAGAACTCGTATACCCTGGATTCGGTAATATTTCGGGAGCCACTCTTGGAGGCGGCGGAGGAGGGTCTAGAATATTATCATTTGGAATAGCATTTGTATTGGCATTCTGGCCTCTCCACTTTCCTTGAAGTGCTAGAGGCACCTCATCTTGCTCAAGATCATCTACCTCCTCCCCCGCTATCACATTTCCAAGAGGGTCATTAGAATTTAAAGCCATTTTGTACCTGAATAATTGACATTAAAAATAAGTAACAATGAAGGAAAAAAGAACAACACAAAAAACTAACTAAATAGATAGCTAAAACAGTTAGCTCCCCAGCAACGACGCCAAAAAGTAATCGTTTCCAAATTCGCACAACTAAAGAGTAGAAAGAGAGGGTCCCAATAGCTTTTACCCGACTTTGGGTCAGGATCAAATCCATAGAGAACTAGGATTGAAGTTAAGTATCTATCTAGCTTAGAACTGTGGGTGTGTTCTTAATTGGTCTTCTTATCATTTTTTGGATTTTCAATTATAAACTAATATTATCAAACTACTAATTGAAACCAGATTATGCTACAAGATAATTTCTAAAGTTATATCTAATTGTTTTAAAAGGCACTAGGGTGTTGACGTTCACCTAGGTGGCTAATTAACCGGTAATTGCTTCTAAGGGATGTTTGACGTGATTGGGAAATTATGCTATAACTGTTGCACAAGTTTACCCACTCTCACACCTATAGAGAGAGTGATTTTGCCCAATTGACTTTCTCAAGACCAAATGGGTAGTTAAATTTGCTCAAGAAACTAGGGTCGAGTTGAGTAGTTACTCTCTCGAGGTTTAACCCTTAATTGGGACTATCAATTTTCTTGAGCCCATCCCAATTCCTTATTGGGTCAATTTTGGAGACTTAGACTCCATTTCTCAAGAAGAACCAAGTCAGCTAAGCACGAACTAGTGCTTACAACCACCAATTCATAAATTAAACCTTAAAATTGACCCAAATAACAAACACCCATATGCAATCTAGTCTTAAATTTCAACACTCATCAATTACCCACACTAGAGTTGAGCTACAACCCGGCTTAGCTACTCATGCTTGAATAAGAAAAAATAGAAATAGATGAAGAACAAGATATATTAATTAATTACTAAAATAAAATACAAGAATCTATAGTTAAAGCAAAGCTAAGATGCCAAAATGGATACAAATGAAGTTACCACGAGCGCAACTATGTTCTGGAGTTAATAGATAACCTAATAAGGGCAAAATATTCTATTTATATTAAGCTAGAAAAACTGGACAAAAATACCTTTGCGGGGTCAATGCGGGCCGTACAAAATGGACCGCGACGGCATTAGGCTCTTGGACTTCAAAATCTGGGCTCTCTGAACTTGGGCTCCATAGGCAGCGCAAAAGTGACTGCGGCCGCGCAGGTCTCTAATGCGGTCCACACAAGTATGACTGTAGACCGCTCAGCTTGAACCATGGAAAATTTAGCACTCGAAATCTCTCTTCCATGTAACTTAAAAAATGGCCGTGCGGCCGTGGAGCCTTTCAATGCGGATCGCGAAATGTGTACTGCGGTTGTGTCGCCTAAAGCCTGTTTTTTCCATCTCTCTGAATCTACCTAGTGCGGATCGCACAATGTCGAATGTGGCCGCACTAGGCCTTTTTGCCCTCAGTTTGCCTTGTCTTTGATACTTGACTAGGTTTCACTCCCTTTGAGCCGATCTTTGACATTTCCTCACACTGTCGATCAAACCTTCAATCAAGAACACTTATGAGCCTTTTGGGACTATTTTGTAAAAGGTTTAAAACGAAGCCTATGCAAGAAGTAGCTTAGAACATGACTAAATCCCTAGTTATCAGTAGGTGTAGAGTAAGATTGGTTATAGTTAATTCTCCCTTGCCGGGATGTTTGTGTTGATATTATGGTTCACTTGCCGGGAAGTTATTATCTTTCTTTGTTCCCTTATCGGGATTCCTTGTGGTTTTGTGTTGCCTTGTAAATGGGAACGGGTGGTACGTCTACCATAAGTTATGATGAAATGAGAGCGGGCGGTACGCCTACCACAAGATATGATGAAATAGGAGAAGGTGGTACGCCTACCACAAGATATGATGAAATGGGAGCGGGTGGTATACCTACCACAACATATGATAAAATGGGAGCGGGTGGTACGCCTACCACAAGATATGATGAAATAGGAGTGAGTGGTACGCCTACCACGAGATATGAGAAATGGGATCGGGTTGCACCCCTGCAACCAGATGTGAACCGAAAGTGAAATCTGTCTTTGTTTTCCTTATCTTTGTTAGAAGTTGAATTTTGGTTCCCTTACAATTCTCTTGAGATTCTGTTTTATCTGTTATTCCTCGAAGCATGTTCCCCTTCCCAGCTTTAATTGTTTGTTCCGGTTTATTTTTCAACTATCTACATATATAACTGCACAGGTTTATCTAGAGTCTAGTCCTAGCCTCGTAACTACCTCCCCGAGGTTAGACGAGGCACTTACCATCACATGGGGTCGGTTGTGCTGATGCTATACTTTGCACTTTATGCCAATACCGAGGCAGCACAGGGACAACAGCAGTAGCTCGAGAGCCAGCCTTCAGTCCACAGAGATCCCGAGGTAGTCCTACAGGCGTCTGCAGGCCCGACGTCTCTTCTATCTGTTATTATGTTCTATTATCACTTGTATCTGA
This sequence comes from Nicotiana benthamiana, assembly GCA_034376525.1. Classification (NCBI taxonomy): domain Eukaryota; kingdom Viridiplantae; phylum Streptophyta; class Magnoliopsida; order Solanales; family Solanaceae; genus Nicotiana; species Nicotiana benthamiana. The sequence continues at coordinate 6,894,600 of CM067326.1, forward strand.
GACAGATTATATTTCTTTCTTCCAGACACTTGTATGTAGTAATCGTAGACAGTCCGTGAATGTTGTGGCACCGTTTTTGGGTAGAGACATATGTTGGATTTTCATATCAATTTGGTATTATATCTATTTATGTCTTCCGCTTAATTTTATCTTTCCCTATTATTTAAATATTGATCACCTGTTATTATAAGTTTTTGAAAAGGGACTAAAATGCAAGAGTTAGATTTCTAAATTTTTTAGCTTGCCTAGCTTCTACGAGTAGGCACCATCACAACTCCCAAGGGTGGTAAATCCGGGTCGTGATAAATTGGTACTAGAGCACTAGGTTACATTGGTCTCACAATTCACGGACAAGCTTAGTAGAGTCTAAGGGATCGATATAGAGACGTTTGTATTTATCCCCTAGAGGCTATAAAGTTAGAAAAATTTCACATTGTTCTTTCTTGTCGTGCGATTTGGTTTCTCAATGCTAATATATTTTCTACTACGTTCTTTTGCAAATGGAGATAACACGCGCTTCCTCATCTACCAATCAACAGCCCGAGCCCCTAGTAGCAGCTCCTACAAGGAGTAGAGGGCAAGACCGAGGCTGTGCTAGAGGCCGAGGTGAGTGCAGAGCTTAGTCTAGGGCATCGACACTCGTAATGGAGCCTCCGATTGACTTTGATGATGAGGTTACGGCCCAAGCAGTTTTGGTGGGCCCAACTTAGGTGCCAAAGGGGTTTATTGCTACCCCAGTACTTCAGGATGCTTTGGTCCATCTAGTAGGCCTTATGGTGAGTGTCACCAGGGCATATTTACTTACTGTAGCACCATGCATCTCTCAGGCTTGAGGAGCAGTCTAGATTCCTACTACTCGCACTCCGGAGCAAGTAGCTCCCCAGTTTCAGACTCCAGCGGTTCAACCAGTTGGAGCAGTCCAGCCGGGTGTGGTAGCCTAGACCAGGGATGGTGCAGCTATGTTTGTCGATGCTTCGTGGAGATTGGACAGGTTCACCAAGCTCTTCACTACTACTTTTGGCGGTGCATTTACTGAGGATCCCAAAGATTATCTTGACAGCTATCACGAGGTTCTACGGAAAATGGGTATTGTTGTGATCAATGGGGTTGATTTCGCTACATTTCGCTTGTCTGGATTCGCAGAGACTTGGTGGAGGGATTATTTCTTATCTAGACCAACAGGATCGCCAGCCTTGACCTGGGAGTAGTTCACACAGCTATTTCTGGAGAAGTTTCTCCCTATCACTTAGCGAGAGCTCTATCGGAGGTAGTTCGAGCGCCTCCAACAGGGATCCATGACTGTCACCCAGTACGAGACCATATTCATTAATTTGGCTCGCCATTCTCTTATCATACTTCCCACTGAGAGGGAGAGAGTGGGGCGGTTTATTGATGGAGTTATTCAGCCGATTCGTCTCCAGATGGCTAGAGAGACTGGAAGTGAGATATGCTTCCAGAAGGCGGCCAATATGGCCCAAAGAGTTGAGATGGTACTATCACAGGGGGCTGGTCATGGGGCAGACAAGAGACCTATCATTTAGGAAACTTCAGTGGTACCTCGTCTGGAGGTAGAGATTTATATGGTAGAGGCCATTCTCCTAGGCCTTTTCAATCAGCCCTATAGTGCACCACTAGCTCCTATTAGTGCACCACCGCTTTAGAGTTTCTAGTGCCATCAACCTCAACAGCATATGGTTTGTTTTACTTGTGGCGACATGATTCACATTGCTAAGTATTGACCTCGAGCACCGAGTAGCTCTCAGCATCAGGGTTTCCGTGCCATAGTTCAAGCACCAGTTGTTCCATAGCCCGCTCAGCCAGTTAAGGGTGGGGGTAGAGGTGCTAGAGGTAGAGAAAGAGGTGATAGATGTGGAGCTCAGACCGCTAAAGGAGGAGGCCGGCCAGTTGGAGGCCACCCTAGAGATGTGGTTCAGAGTGGTGGGGCCCAGCCCTGATGTTATGCTCTCCCAGCCAAGCCCAAGGATGAGGCTTTAGATGCAGTTGTTACATGTACAGTTTTGGTTTGTGTTAGAGATGCTTCAGTGTTATTTGATCCAGGGTCTACATACTCGTATGTGTTATCTTCGTTTGCATCGTATCTAGTCATACCTAATGATTCATTGAGTGTTCATGTTTATCTGTCTACACCGGTGGGTGATTCCATTATGGTTGATCGAGTCCATCATTCTTGTATTGTGGTGATTGGGTCCTGTAGATTTGTTGCTTCTAGACACGGATGATTTTGATGATATATTAGGGATGGACGGGTTATCACATTACCACGCTATCTTGAACTGTCATGCCAAGACTGTAACTTTAGCCTTATCGGGTTTGCCTCGTTAAGAGTGGAGAGAGACTCCTGGTCATTCTAACTGCAGTGTTATCTCATATATAAAGGCTCGACATATGGTCGAGAAGGGGTGTTTGGACTATTTAGCATATGTTCGTGATTCTAGTGCCGAGGTTCCTTATATTGATTCTGTGCCTGTTGTTCGTGAGTTTCTTGAGGTATTCCCTTCAGACCTGAAGGGCATGCTGCCCCATAGGGATATTGACTTTTGCATTGATTTGGCTCCGGGCACTCAGCCCATTTCTATCCAGCTATATCGTGTGGGCCCACCTAAGTGTAAAGACTTAAAGGAGTAGTTGCAGGACGTGCTTGAGAATGGTTTCATTAGACCTAGTGTTTCGCCTTGGGGTGCCCGGTGTTGTTTGTTAAAAAGAAGGATGGGTCAATGAGAATGTGTATTGATTACCGGCAATTGAACAAGGTTAGAATCAAGAATAAGTTTCCGCTGCCGTGGATTGATGATTTGTTCGATCAGCTTTAGGGTGCCAAGATATTTTCAAAGATTGACTTGGGAACAAGCTACCATCAGTTGAGTATTAGGGCATCCGATGTCCCTAAGAAAGCTTTCGGCACTTAGTACGGGCATTATGAGTTCTTGGTTATGTCATTCGGGTTGACAAATGCCCCATCAACTTCTATGGATTTGATGAACTGAGTGTTCAAGCCTTATTTGGATTCGTTCGTGATAGTCATTATTTATGATATATATATATATATATATATATATATATATATATATATATATATATATATATATATATATATATTCTCGCAGCCAGGAGGAGCATGAGCAACACCTTAGAGTGGTTCTTCAGACTCTGAGGGATAGTCAATTATATGCTAAGTTCTCAAAGTATGAGTTCTGATTGAGTTCAGTTGTATTTCGATATCACGTTCCGTTAGTAGAAGGTATTCAAGTTGATCCAATGATGATTGAGGCGGTCAAGAACTAGCCTAGACCAGCATCGGCTATAGAGATTCAGAGTTTCTTAGGATTGGCAGGCTACTATCGTCGGTTCATGGAGGGGTTCTCATCTATTGCAGCCCCGATGACCAGGTTGACCCAGAAGGGTGCCCAGTTCAGATGTTCAGATGAGTGTGAGGGAGAGTTTTCAGAAGCTCAAAACAGCTCTGACTACACCACCAGTGTTGGTTTTTCCCGCGGGTTTAGGTCCTTATACAGTTTATTGCAATGCATCTCATATTGGACTTAGTGCAATGTTGATGTAGGATGGAAAGGTCATTGCCTATGCTTCATGGTAGTTGAAGATTTATGAGAAGAACTATCTGGTTCATGATTTGGAGTTGGCAGCCATAGTTCACGCATTGAAGATATGGAGTCATTATCTATATGGCATGGCATATGAGGTATTCATGGATCACAAGAGTCTTCAGTATTTGTTCAGGCAAAAGGAATTGAATTTGAGGCAGAGAAGGTTGTTGGAGTTGTTGAAAGATTACAATATCACCATCTTATATCAGAAGGGAAAGGCCAATGTGGTGGCTGATGCCTTGAGTAGGAAGACAGCCAGTATGGGCAGTCTTGCTTATATTCCGGTCGGTGAGAGACCGCTTGCTTTAGATGTTTAGGCTTTTGCCAATCAGTTCATGAGGTCGGATGTTTCGGAGCCCAGTCATGTATTAGCTTGCACGGTAAATCGTTCTTCTTTATTAGAGTGTATCTGTTATCGATAGTATGATGATCCCCATTTGTATATCCTTAGAGAGAGGGAGCAGCACGGAGGTTCCAAGAAGGTTACCTTAGGTGATGATGGAGTCTTCAGATTGCCGGGTCAAGTTTGTGTGCCTAATGTGGATGGATACCGAGAGTTGATTCTAGAGGAGGCCCACAGCTCCCGGTACTCTATTTATCCGGGCACCGCAAAGATATATCAAGATTTGCGGCAGCATTATTGGTGGCAGAGAATAAAGAAGCATAACGTTGCATATGTGGCTCAGTGTTTCAAATGTCAGCAGGCTAAGCACGAGCATCAGAGGCCTGGTAGTTCATTTCAAAGGATTGAGCTTCCCGAAAAGTGGGAGTGGATTACTATGGATTTTGTTGTTGGAATTTCGCAGACTCGAAAGAAGTTCGATACAGTATGGGTCATTGTTGTTAGGCTGACCAAGTCAATGCATTTCATTCCTATGGCAGTCTCCTATTCTTCTGAGAGATTAGCTAAGATCTATATCTGGGAGATTGTTCGCCTTCATGGTTTGCCCGTGTCTATCATTTCGGATCGAGGTACGCAGTTTACCTCATATTTCTCTGGAGAGCAGTTCAGTGATAGCTGGGCACACGTGTTGAGTTGAGCACAACATTGCATCCCCAGACGGACGGTTTGTCCAAGCGGACTATTCAGATATTAGAGGATATGCTCCGAGCTTGAGTCATTGACTTTAGAGGCTCGTGGGATCAATTTTTTCCTTAAGTGGAGTTTGTCTACAGCAACAGCTACTAGTAGACTGTGTAGATGGCTCCTTTTGAGGCTTTATTTGGTAGGCGGTGTCGGTCTCCAGTTGGATGGTTTGAGTCAAGAAAGGCTTGGTTCTTGGGTATGGATCTAGTTCAGGAGGCCTTGGAGAAGGTAAGGATCATTCAGGATAGGCTTTGTATATCTCAGTCCAGGCAAAAGAGTTATGCTGACCGCAAGGTTCGGGATTTGGCTTTCATGATCAGTGAGCGGGTACTGCTTCGAGTGTCGCCTATGAAGGGCGTGATGAGATTTGGGAAGAAGGACAAACTTAGCCCTAGGTTCATTGGTCCATTTGAGATTCTTGATTAAGTGGGAGAGTTGGATTATAGACTTACATTGATGCATAGCTTAACGGCCGTACATCCAGTGTTTCATGTGTCCATGCTTCGGAAGTATCACAGTGATCCATCCCACTTGTTATATTTCAACACTTTCCAGTTGGACAAGGACTTGTCTTATGAGGTGGAGTCGGTGGCTATTCTAGACCGGCAGGTTCGTTAGTTGAGATCGAAGAGTTTTCCTTCTGTTCGTGTCCAAGGGAGAGGTCAGCCTCCTGAGCATCGACCTAGGGTTCCGAGTCTGATATCCAGAGCCGTTATCCACATATTTTCCCCGACTCAGGTACTTTCTTCTTCTGTCTCTTCGAGGACGAACAATTATTTTAGAGGTGGAGGATGAAATGAGCTAAAAGGTCATCACTTGCTTTTAAATTAAATTTTGTCGTTCCAAGGCCTTGAAACCTCATATAGAGCCACCTCAATTTGCGTGTGCAGTCCGGGTGCATAGCCGGAAAGCTTAAATATGAAAATCTGTGAAAATGGTTAAATTTTCCTATAAAATGGTTAATTTGACTTCGATCAACATTTTGGGTATGTGGGCCTGGACCCATAATTTGGCGGTCCTAGAGTGTCCATAGGAAAATATAGGACATGGGCGTATGCCCAGAATCAAATTTCGGGGTCCCAAGCCCGAGAAATAAATTTTTAAAGAAAATTGTTTTTTGAAATTGTTTAGCGTATTTTGAAATGAAATTTGATTAGAACATAATGGTATCGGGCCCATATTTTAGTTCCGGTGCCCGGTACGGGTCTTATATATGATTTGAGATGATTTTGTGGAATTTGGTGAATAACGGATGTCATTTGATGTGATTCAAACCTAAATTTCAAAAGTTGATGTTTTATGAAGTTTGAGAAAATTCTTTGATTTTGAGGTTTAATTCATTGTTATTGAGTTTATTTTGGCGATTAGATTGCATAGATAAGTTCATATGATGTTATTTAGTTAGTACATATTTTTGGTTAGGAGCCCCGAGGGCTCAGATGTGTTTCAGGAGGTTTTTGACATAAGAAAAGTTGTAGGTTTTTGCTGTTGAGTTCCCAGGGATTTTACCCTTCGCTTTCGCATGTTCCCTCTCTTAAACGCGTAAGGCAAATATCCTAGGTGCTAGATTCCTTCTACATGAACGAGTAGCTCAAATCACTAACGCGCAATGAGGGGGGGGGGGGGGAGGGGTTATCCCTTTGCAAACGCGATCCTGGCCACACGAACGCGAAGGCCAATTGAGCCTGGGAACGGGTGGAGCAATTGTTCTACGCGAACCCGACACTTTCGACATGAACGCGAGGTCTTGAGAGGTTTCCTCTCCGCAAACGCGAGCCCAATGTCGCGAACGCGAAGATCTTTAGGCTTGACTTATCGCTAACGCGAAGGGAAATTTCGCCCAGTTATTTTTAAAAGACCAAAACAGAACACTTATGGAATTTTTACAAAATTTCATAAAACACTTCTTCTCCAAAGCTCTTAGGAGATTTTTGAAGCATTTCCTCACTATAATCTCTTGTGTATGTAATTTTTAACTTGTTATCTTCCATTTTTATTAACATCCACTAGATTTCTAGGCTTAAAACATGAGATTAAGAGTAGAAAATTAGGAATTTGGGTAGAGTTATGGCTTTTTGATTAATTGTGATTTAGACCTCGTTTTAGGGTCAAATTTTGGAAATAAGTATATATTTGGGCTCGTGGGAGAATGGGGATCAGATTTTAGTTCAAACCTCATGTTTTGACCAAGCGGGCCCGAGGTCGTTTTTTGGATATTTGGGAAGAATGACTAGAAAGCTATAATTAGGCTTTGGAATTGGATGTTTTTAGCATTTATTGATATTATGAAGTTAATTGTGTATAGATACGATTGATTTGGAGCCGAATTCGAATGTATAGGCGGTGTTTGAGACTTGAGTTGGCCGTGGAAGTTCGAGGTAAGTGTCCGGTCTAACCTTTGCTTGAGAGATTAGGAGTTGTTTCCTATTTGCTAATTGCTTCTGGTTGAGTACGACGTATAGGCGTGGTGATGAGTATCTATGCGTTGGTGTTGAGCATGACCGTGAGCCTTAAGTTGATAATTGTTTTGTTTTAAATAATACTACGGATGCTTTAAGTGATGATTCTCTATATTGAGCAAGGATTTAGTTTATTTTCGTAAATTTTACTTATGATTGAGTGTTGGTATTAATTGAGCTGAGTAGGAGTTCAGTTAATTATAGCTTAGTCTCCCTTGACGGGATGTTTGTGTTAATATTATGGTTTCCTTGCCGGGAAGTTATTATCTTGATTTGCTCCCTTGCCAGGATTCCTTGTGATTTTGTGTTGCCTTGTAAATGGGAGTGGGTGGTATGCCTACCACAAGATATGATGAAATGGGACGGGTGATACGCCTACCACAAGATATGATGAAATGGGAGCGGGTGGTACGCCTACCACAAGATAGGATGAAATGGAAGCGGGTGGTACGCCTACCACAAGATATGATGAAATGGGAGCAGGTGGTACGCTTACCACAAGATATGATTAAATGGGAGCGAGTGGTATGCCTACCACAGATTCAATAAAATGGGAACGAGTGGTGTGCCTACCAGTAGATATAATGAAATAGGAGTGGGTGGTATGTCTACCACGAGATATGAGAAATTGGATCGTGTTGCACGCCTGCGACGAGATGTGAACTGAAAGTGAAATCCGCCTTTGTTTTCATTATCCTTGTTAGAAGTTGAATTTTGGTTTCCTTATAATTCTCTTGAGATTCAATTATATCTGTTATTCCCCGAAGCATGTTTCCCTTCCTACTTTTAATTATTTGTTTCAGTATATTTTTCCAGTGCATATGTATATAACTACACAGGTTTTATCTGGAGTCTAGTCCTAGCCTCGTCACTATCTCGCCTGGGTTAGGTCAGGCACTTACTAGCACATGGGGTAGGTTGTGTTGATGCTACACTTTTCTTTTTATGTAGATATCGAGGCAGCAGCAGTAGCTTGGGAGTCGGCCTTCAGTCCACAGAGATCCCGAGGTAGTCCTACAGGCATCCGCAGGCACGACGTCTCTTCTATTTGTTATTATGTACTATTATCACTTGTATCAGAGACAGTCTATGTTTCTTTCTTCCAGACACTTGTATGTACTAATCATAGATAGTCCGTGAATGTTGTGACACCATTTTCTAGGTAGAGACATATGTTGGCTATTCGTATCGATTTGGTATTATATCTATCTATGTATTCTGCTTAATTTTATCTTCTTCTATTATTTAAATGATGATCACTTATTATTATAAGTTGTTGAAAAGGGGCTAAAATGAAAGAGTTAGATTTCTAAATTTCGTGGCTTGCTTAGCTTCTATGAGTAGGCGCCATCACGACTCTCGAGGGTAGTAAATTCGGGTCGTGACACCTAAGCATCCCTAGGCGATTATTCAAAGACTCAATCTTCTCCAAATCATAAGTAAGTGATTTCTAACTCTTCTTCTTCAATCTAATTCATCTTTTTCACATAATTTCAATTCAAAATCTTGGGGTTTTCATGGGAAATTGGATGTATTTGGGTAGAAGTTAGGATTTTCGAATTTTGGGGATTCGGAGATTTCAAAACTAATTTCATATTTGAGTTTGTGGGTGAATATATGATCGGGTTTTGGTTTGAACTTTGGGGTTTGACCAAGAGAGCCCTGGGTTGGTTTTTGACTTTTTGGGGAAAACATTGGGAAATATTTTTTCATGCATTAGAATTGGTTTATTTAGAATTTATTGATGTTATTAAGTAAATTATGACTAGATACAAGAAGATTAGGAGTTGAATCGAGAGGTAAAGCGGTAATTGAGGCTTGATTTTATCCATGGAATTGAGGTAAGTGTTTGGTCTTTCCTTAGCTTGAGGGAATAAGAGTTGTGGTCTTAATTTCTGCGTGTTAGTGTGAGTACGATGTATAGGTGTGGTAACGAGTATCTATACATTGGTGTCAAGCATGGCCGTGAGTCTTATTCTATGGTTATTATGACTATATTGTGTATTTTCCATGCTTAGGTTTATGATTATCAATGTTGAATATGATTCATGATAATTTCTTGGTAATTGACCATTGTGAAGTATTGACTCAAGTTGAGATTTGGTTTGTGAAGTAACTATTGGAATGAGATTGGTTATAGTTGATTCCCTTGGCGGGATATTATTATTTATATCATTGATTCCCTTGCTGGGACGTATTGTTTCTATTGTTTGGTGAGGAAGAGTGTAAAACACCAAAGGTGACGCGGTGCATGATATTGTGAGTGAGTGCTAAAGCACGAAGGGTGATGTCGTGCTAATATTATGAGCATTAATACATGAAAGGTGATTTCGTGCCATGATTTGAGAGTTAAAGGATGAAGGGTTATGCCGTGCCGATATTGTGAGAGTTAATACATGAAGGGTGATGTCGTTCCATGATTAAGAGAGTTTATGCACGAAGGGTGATGCTATGACGATCCGACTCTTCATCTTAAGAATTAATGCCCTGATCCCCTACTAAATGCTTTTCCCGTGTTTGTTTCTACTTTTGTGAGTTGCCAGGAGAAAAAATTTGGAGTTTCGGAGAGTTTTTGGACACTTAGTCTCTAAATGAGAGATTAAGTTTTGGAAATTTGACCATAGTCCGAACAGTGTTAAGACGGACTTGGAATTGAATTTCGATGGTTCTATTAGCTCCGTTGGGTGATTACGGGTTTGGGAGCGCGTTCAGATTATGCTTGGAGGTCCGTAGCTAATTTAGGCTTGAAATGCCAAAAGTTAAATTTTTGAAGTTTCCAGTTCTATATTGAGATCTTTATTCGAGAGTTGGAATGGAATTCTGGAAATTGGAGTAGATCTGCTGTGTTGAATGTGACGCATGTGCAAAATTTCAAGTCATTCGGACGAGGTTTGACAAACTTTTTGATCAAAAGCGTATTTTGAGAGTTTTTGAAGTTCTTAGGCTTGAATCCGATACTAATTGGTTTATTTGATGTTGTTTGAGGTGTTTGGAATATTTGTATAAGTTTGGATAGTGGTATATGATTTATTTGTGCTTTTGGTTGAGGCCTCGGGATGATTTCGGATGTTTAACGGGAAGTTGGAAACTTGGAGTTGGCAGCTGAAGTTCTTTAGGCTGTTGTCATATCTTAGCCCAAGATGTGACTCCCGCAAATGCAAAATTTAGCCACAAAAGCGGCCAGCTGAGGAAAAGCAAGGAGACGTAGGTACGGAAAGGTTCACGTACCTGCTTGACCGCATATGCGGTGAGTAAGTCACAAGTGCAGATTTTGGGACTTTAATGTGTTTCGCAGATGCGGTCATTTTTTCACAGAAACGGGATCGCAGGTTTGGTCCCTTGATCGTAGACACGGAAATGCTGGGCAGAAAAATCAGTAATTCAAGGGTTTAGTTTTAAAAGTTAGAAACTGATTTAGGAGCTCGGGATTGGCAATTTTGAGGGGTATTTTCACCTTGATATTTTGTGTAAGTGATTCTTACTCTATATTTGTAGTTTTCCAATTTATTATTTAATTTCGAGTTGGAGATGAAAATTTTGGAAAAAAATTTGAAGAAAGTTCTTAGACCTAGAGCTCAAATTTTGATTGGGAATTTGACCTTGGATTTGGATAACTTTGGTATGCATGAACTCGTGAGAGTATGAGGATTCTGAAAATATAAATTTTTCCCGATTCCGAGACGTGGGCCCGAGGTGTTTTTTGGTTATTTTACCTAATTTCGCATATTAGCTTATAATGTTTTTGTAGAATTAGTTACTTGAAGTGTTATTTACATTATGCAATTGAATTTAATAGATTCGGGCCATTTGGAGTCAAGTACTCATGGAAAGAGTGTGGTTTCGGCTTGATTTTGAGCCGGTTTGAGGTAAGTGGCTTGTCTAACCTTATGTGGGGGACTTCCCCTAGGATTTGGTGTTGTTGATATTTGAGATACCTTGTATGTGAGATGACGAGTGCGTACTTGTGTTAATTGTTGTAAATCCGATTTTCAGTAAGTAGCTAAAGCAGTGTTTCTTATCCTGTACTTACTACTTACAATTTCAGCATGTTGTTAGCATAGGGAAGCATGTCTAAGTGATTCAATTGATTTATTTGCTCAAATTGCTTTACCTGAATTCTGTGTAGCATGCTAGGCTAGAAGTACATGTTTGTCTTAATATGAAATTTGCATTTGCTTTATATTTTTTCATGTTTCTATTGTGTATTTACATTTGGGACTACGGATGTGGGATTCCGGTAGATTCCCCTTGTCTATTTATTTGGGACTACGGATGTGGGATTTCGGTAGATCCCCTTGTTTTTTATTTGGGACTACGGATGTGGGATTTCGATTGATCCCCCTGCACAGTTACATTGAACTACGGAACTTCATTCGGTAGATTCCCCCAGTACTGGGTATTTATATTTGGGGGCTACAGGACGGTATCCTCGTAGATCCGCGGTTGCTATCTCTGTGTTGAGTTATGTTCCTTTTGTGATTATTTTGCCTCTGTGTAGTTGTTGTTGCCCTTACTATCCTGTGTTACTCTTTACTGTTGCACCTAATTATACTATCTTGTTCTACACTGTTATACCTTATATTTCATAATCTCACTACCCTACCGAGGTTAGGCTTGACACTTACTGAGTGCCGTTGTGGTGTACCCATTCCCTTTCTACGTATGCTTTTATAAGGAGATCAACGTACTTTCACTCAGTATTGTCATCCTTGAGGCGAGGCGCTTCTGTAGAGACTTTGAGGTATATCTTCCGCATTCGCAGACCGAGAAGTCCCTTTCTATTTTTCTGTAATAGTATAGCCCTTCAGTATTTTCCTTTTGTTAGACATTTCAAGTGTTAGAGCTTCTTATGTATCTCTTAGCTTGTGATTAATTGGACTCCAGATTTTGGGAGTGTTTGGTTGAGATTTTCTTATTGTTATGTGCCACGTGGCATCTTAAGCATCGTTTTATATTACTATTTCAGTTTTTAATTATTTCTTCCGTAATTGTTGTTTGTATTCAGCATTGTTAGGCTTACCTAGTCATAGAGACTAGATGCCGTCACGATTGTTCACGGAGGGAAAACTAGGATCGTGACAAGTTGGTATCAGAGCTCTAGGTTCATAGGAGTCATGAATCAGAAGCCGATTTATTAGAGTCTCGCGAATCGGTACGGAGATATTTGTACTTATCTACGAGAGGCTACGTAACTGTTAGGAAAATTCCTTTTTATTTGATTTCCCTGTCCTGCGAGATTTTTGACGTCACAATACAAAATTTCTATCTTCCATTCTCTCACAGATGGTGCGGATATGTACTATCGACGATGACCAGGCTCATGCGCCCCTTGCGAAGGGCGTCAGAGGTCGGGGTGGGGATAGAGTCTGAGGACGCGCACAAGGTACAACCAGAGCACCCGCACGAGGTGCCATCGAGGTGGCACCAATAGTTCTAGCCAGAGTCTATGCACCTGATATGTCTACCGCTACTACTACTTCAGCACTTTAGAAGACCTTAACACAGTTCCTGACAATGTTTGATACATTGGTTCAGGCAGGATTGATTAAGGTTGTATCAACTACTCCACAGATCGGGGAAGGTGCCCAGACTTCTGCCGCTCCCACACCAGAGCAGTAAGTTCTCATTGGTCAGGTTCCAGGTGTCATGGCAACATAGCCTGTAGTCCCAATTCAGCGGATGGTAAGAACCTCTTGCCAAGTAGAGGACAAGTGGGTCCAAGAGAGAGAGGACAGACGACATCAGGAGACAGAGTATAAGGGAGAGAGGATACCTCGTAGACTGGAGAAACCCACTAGTCCTTATTTTGGAGGAAGAGTACGAGTAGAGGTTTTGTGGGCTAGCTAGCTCTGTTTGCGTCTCAGATTTCACCCAGTGTTTTAGGTGTTCAGGGGTCTCAAAGTACCCGTACCGCATAGTTCCCACCAGGGGTGGTGTTCCGGCAGTTCGGATTGCATATAAAAATTCAGTTTGGATTTTCAGTTTTGAAATTGACAAAAGATAATCCAAATCCAATCCAAATAAGTTTGGATTGGATCGGATTTTTAAGTTCAGCTTCGGATTAATCGATTTGGATATTTTAGATTTTCGGTTTTGAGCTTATAATTTGAGATGTTTCTTCTTTTTACAAAAATGAATATCCAAATGGAGTACTCCTATTAAACTGTCTGAAAAGTTCTACATTTTCAGCAAAATCATCTAAATGAAATATTTAAGCAATGAAATTATTGTATAAAAAAAATACAATAGAGACGTTAATACGACAGACGAGAAGTAGAAATAGTAAAACCATGTCCAAGTAGAAAATATTCTCATAATAACTTAGTAATTAATATTGAATATATATGATAATATCTAATGCGTAGGGTATTAAACTTATTACTAATGACATATGGATATCCAAAAATTCGAAGTACCAAATCCAATATCCAATCCAAAATCCAAAATTTTAAAAAATTAAATCCAAAATCCAAACTGAAAATCAAAGAAATTCGGACTTCGGTTCGGATTTCGGGTTCGCCCAAAGTATGCTCACCCTTAGTTCCCACTGCCATGTCCTCCCAGAGCTTGTTTTGAGTGTGGTGACACATACCATGTTGTAAGGGATTGTCCTAGACTTGGGAGGAGTACACCTCCATAGACTTCTCATGCACATCATGCCCCACAGAGTTCTCAGGCTATGGTTACAACTCTAGTTGCTATCTCACCTGCTCAGCCAACTAGAGATGGAGGTCAGGGAGGTAGAGGATGCCTAGAGGGGAGGCTAGGCCAGATATTATGCCCTTCCTGGCCGTACCTAGGTTGTCGCCTCCGATTCTGTCATCACATGTATTTTCCTGGTTTCTCATATTCATGAATTGGTTTTATTCGATCTAGGCTCCACCTATTCTTATGTGTCTTCTTATTTTGCCCCGTAGGATTCTTTGAGTTCTTCTGTTTATGTTTCTACTCCTTTGGGAGATTCTCTTGTTGTGGACCACATTTATCGGTCATTTTTGGTTGCACTTAGTAATTTTGAGATCAGAGCCGATTTATTGTTGCTCAACATGGTTGATTTTGATATTATCTTGGGCGTGGATGGGTTGTTGCCCCATTATGCTATTCTCGATTGTCTTGCAGAAACCGTAATGCTGGCTATGCCAGGTGTACCGCGTGTTGAGTAAAGGGGTGCTTTAGATCACACTCCCAATAGAGTTATTTCTTTCCTTAAGGCTCGACGGAAGGTTGAGAAGGCGTGTGACGGGTATCTAGCTTATGTGAGAGAAGTCAGTATTGATAACCCTCTTTCGTTGATTCATTCCCAGTAGTATGCGATTTTTCTTATGTGTTTCCAGTTGACCTTCCTAGCATGCCTCCCGATAAAGATATTGATTTCGGTATTGATTTGTTTCCAGGCACTCAGCTCATTTCTATTTCTGTGTATCTTATGGTTCCTCTTGAGTTGAAGGATTTGAAGGATCAATTACATGAACTGCTTGATAAGGGTTTTATTAGGCCTAGTGTATCACCGTAGGGTGCTTCTGTCTTGTTTGTGAAGAATAAAAATGGTTATATATGTATGTGCGTTGATTATCGCCAATTGAACAAACTTACAGTGAAGAATCGTTATTCTTTGCCTCGTATTGATGAACTGTTTGACCAGTTTCAGGGTGCACAGATGTTTTCTATGATTGACTTGCTCACCGGTTACCATCAATTGAAGATCGGGAGCCAGATATCTCGATGACTGCTTTCAAGACTCGGTATAGTCACTAGGAGTTCCTTGTTATGTCATTTGGGCTGACCAATACCCCAATAGCCTTTATGTATTTGATGCACAGTGTGTTCCGACGGTATCTTGACTCGTTTGTCATTGTCTTTATTGATGATATTCTGGTGTATTCCTTGAAATGTGAGTTTTGGTTGGATTCCGTGGCATTCTTAGGCCACGTGATATCGAGTGAGGGCATTCAGGTGGATCCGAAGAAAGTGGAAGTAGAGCAGAGTTGGCTCAGACCATCTTCAGCTACAGATATTCACAATTTTCTTCGCTTGGCGGGTTATTACCATAATTTTATTGAAGGGTTTTCATCCACTGCAGCACCTATGACTATGCTGACCTAGAAGGGTGCTCCATTCCAGTGGATGGAAGAGTGTGAGGGAGCTTTCAGAAGCTCAAGACAGCTTTAACTACATCCCTAATTTTGATATTCCTTACAAGTTCGGGGTCCTATACTGCCTATTGTTATGCCTCGAGGATTGGCCTTGGATCGGTTTTGATGCAGGACGGTAGGGTGATTGCCTGTGCGTCGAGAAAATTGAAGGTACATGAGGAGAATTATGTTGTCCATGATATTGAGTTAGATGCTATTGTTCACACCTTAAAGATCTGGCGTCATTATTTATACAGTGTGCCTTGTAAGATTTATACTGACCATCGAAGCTTGCAGCACATTTCATGCAAAAGGATCTTAATTTGTGTCAGAGAAGGTGGTTATAGTTGCTGAATTACTATGATATCTCTATTTGATGCTTCAAGTCACCTGTCAGAAAGTTTGGGGAGTTTGGCTTATTTACCAGCAGCGGAGAGGCCCATGGTGATGGATGTTCAGGCTTTGGCCAGTCAATTGTGAGATAGATCTTTCAGATTCCATTCAGGTTCTAGCTTGCATGGTTTCTCGGTCTTCCTTATTTGATCGTATTAGGGAGCGTCAGTATGATGACCCTCATTTCCTTGTCCTCAGGGACAAGGTCCAGCATGGTCATGCCAGAGATGTGACTATTGGTGATGACAGGGTATTGAGGATGCAGGGTCAGATTTGTGTACCCAATGTTGATGGGCTTTGGCGGTTGATTTTAGATGAGGCTCATAGCTCTCGATATTCCATTCACCTGGGTGCCGCGAAGATGTATCAGGATTTGAGACATCACTACAGGTGGAGGCGGATGAAGAAAGATATAGTCGGGTTTGTAGCATGGTGCCTTAATTGACAAGTGAAGTATGAGCACCAGAGACCGGGTGGATTACTTCAGCAGAATAGAGATTCCGGAGTGGAAGTGGGAGCGGATCGCCATGGACTTTGTTGGTCTCCCACGGACTTTGAGGAAGTTCGATTCCATTTGGGTAATTGTGGATCGGCCGACTAAATCTGCGTATTTCATTTCTATGATTACTACATATTCTTCGGAGGGATTGGCAGAGATTTATATACGGGAGATTGTTTGTCTGTATGGTATCCTAGTTTCCATCATTTCAGATAGGGGTACTCAGTTCACCTCACTGTTCTGGAAGTCCATTTAGCATGAGTTGGGTACTCGTATAGATTTTAGTATAACATTTCACCCTCAGACGGACAGACAGTATGAGCGTACCATTAGATTCTTGAGGATATACTCTATGTGTGTGTGATTGAGATTGGAGGGTCTTGGGATCAGTTATTTCCATTGGCGGAGTTTGCCTACAACAACAGCTCCAGTCTAGCATTGGATGGCACTGTATGAGGCTTTATATGGTAGGTGGTGTAGATCCTTTGTAGGATGGTCTGAGTCGG
Organism: Nicotiana benthamiana; assembly: GCA_034376525.1. Classification (NCBI taxonomy): domain Eukaryota; kingdom Viridiplantae; phylum Streptophyta; class Magnoliopsida; order Solanales; family Solanaceae; genus Nicotiana; species Nicotiana benthamiana. Next base: position 6,911,299 of record CM067326.1, read on the forward strand.
GTGAGGCTAGATTATTGGCCACAGACTTGGTTTAGAATGCTTTGGAAAAGGTTAAGGTGATTCGGCATAGACTCTGTACAGATCAGTCCAGACAGTAGAGTTACACGGACCAGAAGGTTTGTGATGTTTTCTATATGATTGGAGAGCGGGTTCTGTTTTAGGTATCACCTATGAAGAGCGTTATGATATTCAGGAATAAACAAAAGTTGAGTCCGAGGTTTATTGGTCCTTCTGAGATATTGTGGCGAGTTGGGGAGTTTGCTTATGAGCTTGCCTTACCTCCCAGCTTGGTAGGAATTCATTTGGTATTTCTTTTTTTGATGCTCTGAAGGTATCACCTCGATCCATCGCACCTGTTGGATTTCAATTAAGTCTAGTTGGACAAGGATCTATCTTATGTTGAGAAGCCAGTGGCGATATTGGATAGACATATTAGAAAGCTGAGGTCAAAGAACATTGCATGAGTGAAGGTTCAGTGGTGGAGTCAGCTGGTCGAGAAGACAACCTGGGAGACCTAACAGGATATGCGCAATCATTACCCTCATCTTTTCTCTACTTCCGGTATGTCTTTATACTCATTAGAGGACGAACAAATGTTTATGTGTAGGAGGATGTGAGACCCAGCCGGTCGCCTAACAAATTAACGCCCCAATTCCCTATTAGCTGCTTTTCCCGTGTTTGTTTATGCTATTGTGAGTTGCTGGGAGGAAATATTTAGAGTTTCGGAGAGTTTTGGAACACTTAATCCCTAAATGAGAGCTTAAGTTTTGAAAATTTGATCGTACTTAGAATAATGTAAAAACGGCTTCGGAATAGAATTCTAATGGTTCTGTTAGCTTCATTGGATGATTTTTTATTTTGGGAGCATGTTCGAATTGTGTTTGGAGGTTCGTAGGTAATTTAGGCTTGAAATGCCGAATGAATTTTTAATGTTTCTAGTTCGATAGTGAGATTTTGATTCGAGGATCGGAATGGAATTCTGGAAGTTGGTGTAGTTCCATAGTGTTAACTGTGACGTGTGTGCAAAATTTCAGGTCATTCGGACAAGGTTTAATAGAATTTTTGATCTAAAGAATATTTTGAGAGTTTTTGAAGTTCTTAGGCTTGAATCCAATGCCAATTGGTTGATTGGATGTTGTGTGAGGTGTTTGGAAGATTTGTATAATTCTGGATAGTGGTATATGACTTGTTTGTGCTTTGGTTGAGGTCTCCGGCACCTCAAGATGATTTCGGATGGTTAACGGAAAGTTGGAAACTTAGAGTTGGCAACTGAAGTGCTTTGGGCTAATGTCATAACTGCATCTGTGGTTGAGAGGCTGCATATGCGACTTCCACAGATGCAGAATTAAATGACCGAAGCGTCCAGCTGAGGAAAAGCAAGGAGCCACTGGTGAGGAAGGGTTCACGCACCTGCGTAACTGCAGATGTGGTGAATAAGTAGCAGGTGCGAATTTTGGGACTTTAATGAGTTTCGCAGATGAGGTCGTTTTTACGCAGAAGCGGAATTGCATATGTGGTCCCTTGACCGCAAAAGTGGAAGTGTTGGCAGAAAAATCATAAATTCGAGGGTTTAGTTTCAAAAGTTAGAAATTAGTTTGGGAGCTGGGGATTGGAAATTTTGAGGGGGATTTTCCCCTAGGTGTTTTGGGTAAGTGGTTACTCGATTTTATTTGTTTTCCACGAATCTATGCTTAAATTTGTCATCTAATTTCAGATTGGAGATGAAAATTTATGAAAAATTTGAAGAAAGTGCTTAGACCTAGAATTCGAATTTTGATTGGAAATTTGACCTTGGATTTGGATATTTTTGGTATGTATGAACTTGTGAGAGTATGACGATTCTGAAAATATAAATTTTTTCGATTCCGAGATGTGGGTCCGAGGGACGTTTTGGTCATTTGACCTAATTTCGTATATTAGCTTAGTATTTATTTGTAGAGTCAATTACCTGAAGTGTAATTTACATTATGCAATTAAATTGAATAGATTCGGGCTATTTGGAGTCGAGTACTCGTGGCAAGAGCGTGGTTTCGGGTTGATTTTGAGCCAGTTCGAGGTAAGTGACGCGTCTAACCTTGTGTGGGGGAGTTCCCCTAGGATTTGGTATTATTGATATTTGAGATCCCTTGTATGGGAAGTGACGAGTACGTACTTGTGCTAATTGTTGTAAATCCGGTTTTCACTAAGTAGTTAAAGTTGTGTTTCTTATCCTGTTATTACTACTTGCAATTTTAGCATGTTGTTAGCTTAGGGAAGCATGTTTAAATGATTTAATTTCTTTATTTGCTCAAACTACTTTATCTGAATTCTGTGCGGCATGCTAGGCTAAAATTACTTGTTTGCCTTAATATGAAATTGGCATTTGCTGAATATTTTTTTCTGTTGCTGCTGTGTATTTACATTTAGGACTACAGAAGTGGGATTGCGGTAGATTCCCCTTGTCTATTTATTTGAGACAACGGATATGGGATTCTAGTAGATCCCCTTGTTGTTTATTTGGGACTACGGATGTGGGATTCTGGAAGATCCCCCTACACAGTTATATGAAACTACGGGACTGCACCCAATAGATTTCCCTAGTACTGGGTATTTACATTTGGGGACTACATAACGGAATTCCGGTAGATCACCGACGCACAATAAGTTGGACTACGGGACGACACTCGGTAGATCCACTGGACATTTACATTTGAGGGCTACAGGACGGTATCCTGGTAGATCCCCGGTTGCTATCTATGTGTTGAGTTATGTTCCTTCTAAGATTATTTTGCCTCTGTATAGTTGTTTTTGCCCTTACTATCCTATGTTACTCTTTACTGTTGCACTTAATTATATTGTCTTATTCTACACTATTATACCTTAGATTTCATTTAATCTCAGTAGGGCCCTGACTCTCCTCGTCACTACGGAGGTTAGGCTTGACACTTACTGAGTACCGCTGTGGTGTACTCATGCCCTTTATGTGCATGTTTTTCATGTGCAAATCCAAGTTCTTTCACTCAGTCTTATCATCCTTGAGGCGAGGCGCTTCTGTAGACTTCGAGGTATATCTTCCGCGTTCGCAGACCTAGGAGTCCCTTTCTATCTTTTCTATAATATTTTAGCCCTTCATTATTTCCCTTTTGTTAGACATTTATGGAGTTAGAGCTTCTTATGTATCTCTTAGCTTGTGATTCACGAGGTTTCGGATTTTGAGAGTGTTAGGTTGATATTTTGTACTATTTTATTTCACAATTTTAGCTTTTAATTATTTCTTCCGTAATTGTTGTTTGTATTCTGCACTGTTAGGCTTACCTAGTCGTAGAGGGTAGGTGTTGTCATGATGGTTCTTCGAGGGCGAACCGGGGTCGTGAGAGATGCCGTGCCGATTCTGTTGATTCTTATGGTAAAGACGAGAGTTAAAGCACGAAGGGTGAGGTCGTGGACATGTCACTCTATTCCTTCTTCCTGCTAATTTAACTATGCTGTTCTTTATGCTTATCTATTGAAATTATGATAGTATTTGAAATTCCCCCTAGCATGCTCCCTTTCCCATCTTTATCTATCATTTTCTGTTATTGTCGTGTTGTTTGTATATGATTTAACTGCACAGAATTATATAATTATCGTGTACTAGCCTCGTCACTACTTCGCCAAGGTTAGGCTTCATACTTACAAATTCATGGGATTGGTTGTACCGACACTACACTCTGCACCCTTTTGTGATTTCGGTGCCGGACCTGGTGAGTAGCGTGAGGTAGCTGCTAATCCAGGGAGACAAAGGTAGATCTGCTAACGTCCGCACAGCCTGAAGTCCCATTTCCCCACTTCAGCTTTTGTTGTCTCTTTTCATTCCGATAATAGTTGTAATTTTCTTTCTAAACTAATGTTTGAAGAAATTCAAAGATGTTCGTAAAATTGTGACACCAGATTCTTGGGTAGACATGTATTGGAGTATTTAAATTAGTTATGACACTTTCGCACTTTTCATTTGCTTAGCTGTAGTTACTGTTTATATCTGTTTGAGTGGATTGCTAATGTGTTGAAATCATAGTAGTTGGCTAGCCTAAGCTTTCATGAGTAGACGCCATCACGACCACCGAGGGTCACCGAGGGCGGGGAATTCAGATCGTGACAGAACTATTGCATGTTTCATCCTGACCTTAACTAACTTTTTATTTATGTACCTATTTTCTTTTATTTCAACCTCTCTTTAATTACTCTTGATTTTTTTCATCTAGTTTCTGTCGCTCTTTTATTTTTTGGCACTCTCTTCTCTTTCTTTTGTTTTTTTCACTCTTTTATTTTTTTGTCACTCAATTTTTCTTTCTTTTTTTTTTCAATTTATTTTTCACTCAGTTAATTTTATGGCTATGATCGAATCCGATGGGGATTGCCTACGTATTATGACGCCCCATGAATCAGATCTTGCGTAATTCGGAAATACAAGGAACAAGGTAAATAAGCTAACTTTTTCCTTCTCTCTATTTTTTTTTAAAATTTATTCTATATTTTTTAATAGTCAAAACATACCTCAAAAGCTTCTAAAAAGGAAAATATTTTGGATTTTTTGTTTTTATTCTTAATTTTTGAAAGAAAGACTTCTAAATATTTTGTTTCTTCTGTTTTGAACTTTTGGAATTTCAAAAGTAAAAAGAAAATATTTTTTTTTGAATTGTACCGGGCGTCAAAACCAAAATACGAGCCCGGTACCGTAGTCTTCTGATCAAATCCCTTTTCCATTTTCCATAATTAATTCCAGAAAATAGTTTTACACAAAAATTCATTTCTCGTTCTTGGGACCTCGAAATTCGATTTCGGGCATACGTCCAAATTCCATATTTTCTTACAGACTCTTTGGGACCGTCAAAACAACGGGTCCGGGTCCGGGTCTGTTTACTCAAATTTTGACCAAAGTAAATATTAATCATATTAATATCAAAATTCATCATTTCTTCACAGAATTCATATTTAGGCTTTCTGACTATGCGCCCAAAGTGTGCACACAAATCGAGGTAGCCCTCAATGACGTTTTCAAGGTCTCAAAGACACAAAATGAGTAAGAACACTGGTGATGATCCTTTGGGTTGTCACACTTCATATTAGGGACCAAAGTTGGTCGCTAATTAGGGACCAACTTTGGTCTCTCAAATAAAAGGACCAAATTTTTCAGGCAAAGCATATAGTGACCAACTCTGGCCGCTCAAATATTTGAATATTATAAATTTAGCGGCCAAAGTTGGTCTCCAGATGTAAATAACGTTTTATTTTTATTTATTGTAAATCATAGCAAGCGATCAACTTTGGTTGCTATATTAATAACATTTATAATTTTTTATTTAAATTGGAAACCAAAATTGGTCACAAATGGCAAGAATTAATATTTTTAACTATAAGCGACCAACGTTGGTCGCAAAATTACCAGAAATTATTTTTATAAAAATAAATAGCGACCAAGACTGGTCGCTACTGCCCAGAAAATTATTTTTTTCAGTGAAAAATGACCAACTGGAGACTAAAGTTGGTCGCTTTTCTTGGTATATTTTTGGCAAAAACGGCCTGTTTTTGGTTGCTACACCACCTGCCAACTTATACCAAATATCCTAAATAGGCATTTTATGTCAACAACAAAAACAATAAAAAGCAATAAAATATAAAGATTAATAGAACTAAAATATTAAGCTAACAAAACTAAGCTAACACTTATTACAAGCTCATTCAAAAATTAGTTCTATTGTCTAGTTCAAAGTATATAAAGTACTCAAGGAGTGTTCTTTTAGCATCCTCGTCCGAAAGTTGGATTGCCTCGGCCGACTCATTAAGTGGCTGACTGTATATGAATTCCCCCACATCAGCTGTGAAGTGAACCTATAAGAAAAATGATATTGAATTAACATTTCAAAATTTATATAAAAGTAAATCAAAATACTTAATGAAAAGTAGAAACTTACATGTATAGTCGAGGCTCGACCCTCGATCCACCTTTCTGAATCAGTCTCTTTCTTCTTCTTTAAATACGAGTTTCATTGAATAGCTCAGTTGACTCATTGGCATCATAAAGTTGTCTGGTGGCTTTGGTGATTATCCTCGCGGTACTATTACTTGGGATGAACTTGGATACAGAGAATAACTTGGATACAGTAGCTGACAGGGTGTGTCTTTTGATCAATTGTTGTTCTCGTTAGCGACAACGATGATGAGAAGGCAATGGCATGTGTTTCAAATAGTGATGGTGTAGGCAGGAATTTTAACATTTCCTAAGTATATAAAATAAAGATTACAGAGGAATTCTCTGCGTCAATTTCCAAGAAGAGAAGAAGTTTAATTGATAGTGACAATGGTGATGGTGATGGAATGTTTTCCATTGGTCATGACAGTTCCTATAAACCGGGGATCATAAGACTCTATGATGACAAAGATTATAGGAAGTTTTGTTCTCAACTTTCTTCAAGTCTTATCCGTACAAGCTTAATTGGATATTGGTGATATATTCTTCGGATTGAGACAATAATTTGACTGATAAAAGTATGGAAATCCTACTCAAAAGAATTAAAGCTAATACGTTTTTCTTGGTAGAGAAGGATGCTGAAAAACATTTTAACTTTAATTCTTTTGATTAGCATTTCCGTACTTTTGTCGGTCAAATCATTGTCTAAATCCGAAAAATATATCACCAATATCCCATTAAGCTTGTACAGATCAGACTTGGAAGAAAGTTGAGAACAGAACTTCCTATAATCTTTGATTTCATAGAGTCTTATGATCTCCATTTTATGGGAACTGCCATGACCAACGGAAAACATTCCATCACCATCACCCTTGTCACTCCCAATTAAACTCCTTTTCCTCTTAGAAATTGAAGAATAGAATTCCTCTATTACCCCTTCTTTTATCTACTTAGGAAATGTTAAACTCTTACCTGCACCATAACTATTTGAAACACATGTTCTTGCCTTCTCATCATCGTTGTCGCTAATGAGAATAACAATTAAAGGCACACTCTGCCAGGTACTGTGTCTTAGTTATTCTTGGTGGAAGTTCCATTGCATGTCTAATAAAGTCATCAACCCCTTCTACAAATGTTACAACCCATAACCACATGCATTAGTTAATTCCATACGCTAGTTGATATAAATCCAAGAAGGAATTATCCTTGAGATGATAAGAAGTTAATCCTATTGATCTTAAGTGATACAAGGGTGTATAAGGGTGATTAACAAGTATTAGAAGATAAACGAATCAAGGATGTTGTAACTCGTATTTTTGGGTAAACCTATAGGTGCTAAATAAACTAAAGAGGTCATGTTTTATGTTATTTGAATCATATAATATCCGTTTCATAGTCTTGAAGTCAAACGAGTTATGAAACAAAAGTCGACTAAAGTTGTCACAACTTAGGTTAAAATTTTACTGAAACATTAGGTCAAATGTTTCTAAAATTTTCTCCCAAGTAATAGGGAATTATGGAGTGATCTACCAACAAAATTAAAGATCTATGAGTCTAGTTTCCAACGCATTAAACCGTTTATAAATACGACATCGGAGTAGAGAGATATAGCTATTTTCGTGAGACTGCACAAGCTGCTAGGTGACAAGTAGGTGTGTCACCTATTGAGCCCATTTAAAGGGTTATCTCCTGCAATATAAACCTCAATATATCTCACAAACATACCAAAACCCCTGCAAACCTCCTCCCAAAAATCCTACACAAACCCTAATCGATTTTCCCTCTCTTTCAAGTTCTAATTGAGGGTAAAATCAAGAGTCTGAAGAACCAAGGGAAGGGATTAGTTATCCAAAGAGTAAGATAAGTTTACTACACTATTTCATGCATTTGTTCTGCTGTGAACTCATGTTAATTCGTTCTATACATGTAAGAACTCACGGGATGGTGATAGGAAGCCGTGAATTCGAGTTATTCACTTGTAGCGGACTGTTTTGTAGATTGTTTTGTCTTGCTGTTGGGCTGAGTGTTTTACTGCTATTTTGTGGGTTTTTGGAGGTGGAAGGCTGTGGAGAAACACCATATATATGTAGGGTTGTGGGCTGATATTTCTTCGTAACATTTCCGGGTCGTTTGACACGACTATGGTGGTCGTCGTATGTATGAAGTTATTAGATGGTCTGTGGACTGTTTTGGGAGGCTCAATATGATTATTATTGATGTTATTTAGGTTGTTTGGTGATTTCTTTGAATGTTTTGAAGTCATATATATAGGGGAGGTGCTGTCCATTTTACCGTAAAATAGGTTGTGATTGGTACATAATAGTTATGTCGCTCAAATGATAACGATACTCGTTTCTCTTATTGTAGACTAAGGAGTGGTGATAATTGCATAGCTTGAGATTGGGGCAGTATATACAAGCTATGTGATGCTATCTCTTTTCTTCTTTTGCACGACTCCAATTGCACATAATTTAATGAACGAGCTTCCAAAGATACTCTACTCTTAGAAGCTAGCGGTACTTACATTGTTTCCCCTCTTATGGAACGGTTTATGTTGATGTCGCTTCTCTTATTCGTAATATTATCAATGTTGTTGGTACATCCTTATTCTTATTGGGTTCATAGTGAAGTGTTAGTCCTAATAAGGTGTACAAAGGATACCGACCTTACGTCACTACGAAAGGTCTAGAACGTGTTCCCATGAGTCGAGCATGCATTATATATATGTACCTATTTTACTCTACCGAGCCGTGCTATAGTCTGCCGGGTGCGGCACCTACTGTGCAACCACTGATCAGTTGGATTTTACCAAGCTCCACGTGGCCGGGTACGATTCTACCGAGCCTTAGGATGGCAGGTACGTTTTTACCGAGCCTATTATGACTGAGTACGATATGATGATGATGATGCCCACATAGGCATATGTTTTAACATTTTATGTATTTATACATATGTATCATGCATTTCATATCAAGATCCCTTAGAGGTACTTCAAATGTTACAGGTTGTATATTCTCTATCCATGCTTATATTATTATTCGTATTTATGGTTCCCTACCTTACATACTCAGTACTTTATTCGTAGTGACGTCCTTTTGTTTGTGGACGCTGCATGTTGTGCTGCAGGTCCTGATAGACATGCAGGTGCAGCTCCCCCACCACAGTAAGTTGTCCAGTTCAGCGGTGGTTGGCGAGATCCCTTCTCCAGACTTGCCGTAGCATTTTTGTTATAGATATTATGAGTATGTCGGGGCCCTGTTCCGGCTATGTTGCAGAACTTATGTTCCTTGAGAGGCTTTAGACAGGTGTCAACTCATGTATAGTTTGGTATGCCTTGTCGGCTGGTTTTTGTTGTATAGTCTTTCATGGTATCGTGGTAGCTCGTACCTTATATATAGTTTCTTGATTGTCTGGCCACCCCATGTTATGTATGGTTATTCCATCATCTTTTATCGTTGGTTGTCGATGATACATGTATACCGTTAATATTGATCTCATCAGCCCTAACAGATAATAAAGAAGGTTAGGTAAAATGTATGTTGGTGCGCGGCAAGTATGTCCGAGTGCTAGTCATGGCCCTCCAGTTTGGGTCGTGACAAACTTGGTATCATAGCCGGTCTGTCCTAGGGATTGTCTATGAGCCGTGTCTAGTAGAACTTTTATTATGGATGTGTAGAGCGCCACATTTATAATCAGGAGGCTATAGGACATTTAGGGTTGTTACCTTCTTCCTGAATCTAGATCGTGCGTAGAGTTAAGTCCTAAGTGTTTGTCTCTAATATTTACCTTGTTTTCTTTCAGCAATGCATTCGACTAGGAAGCAAACAATTAGTAGATGGATTGATACAGCTGCGGGAGAGGGTACCAATCAGGTGCCCCAAACCAGAGTAGGCCAAAGTGAAGCTCAGAGTGCGATGACGTCTCATACCTCATCTACTCCGTCTCCTCTAGAGGATATTAGGAGGAACCTAACACCTCCAATTCCTCCGTCTGTCACTATGCACCAGGATATGCGAAGTGCTTTGCAGTTATTGACTAGATTGGTAGCTGCTCAGGCTCAGAGGCAGACTTTAGGTGCTGGTAATAAACCAGTTAGTACGGGAGTTCGTGATTTTATTAATTAGACCCTCCAGTGTTTACCGGATCGGACCTTAAGGAGGAACCACAAACTTTTATTAACTAGGTTCATCGTACATTGCGGGTTATGCATGTTAGTGATACAGAGGTAGTAGAGTTGGCTTCTTATTTGCTACGGGATTTAGCTGTTCTCTGGTATGATAGTTGGGAGAGATCTAGGGGTTCGAACGCTTCTCCAGCTGTGTGGAAGGAATTTTCTGAGGCCTTTCTTCGTCACTACTTGCCAGTTGAGATACGACGAGCTAGAGCTGATAAGTTCTTGAACCTAGTCAAGGTAATATGAGTGTGCAAGAGTACAGTATGCAGTTTGATTCTTTAGAAAGGTATGGTCCCCATATGGTAGCCGAGATGAGTGATAGGGTGCATTTGTTCGTGAACGGGTTGGGACCACATTTGATAGATCAATGCACGACAGCCTCCTTGGTGGATGGCATGGATATTTCCCGTATTCAGGCTTATTCCCCCTAGAGGATCGTAAGCGCCAAAAGAGGGAAGATAGGGAGCAGGATAGGGGCCAGCATAAGAGGGCGAGATTTGCAAAGAATCTTTATGACTTCAGAGGCAGCGTCAGGCCCCAGTCTTCGAGGAGTTCGGTGCCACCTGTAACTAGTGATCCTCCACAGTTTCAGAGGCCTTGATATGATCGATCCTATTTTGGTCCAGGTCAGATTTTGGTGGCATCTAGCTTGCAACATCGCAGGGATACTAGTCAGACGAGACCCCCCAATACCACGTTGCATTCAGTGCAGTAAGGCCCACTTTGGACTGTGCCGTCGAGGTTCTGATGCATGTTATTCTTTTGGACAGCCTGGCCATATGATGCAGGATTGCCCTAACAAAGGAGGTGATGGTATGGCTCAGCCGACAGGATCTATGTTGGGTTCTTCCTCATCAGTTCGACCTTCAGCACGGGGTTTTCAACAGTCGACATGTCGTGGTAGAGGTAGGGGTGCAGGCCCGAGTTTAAGTAGTGCTCAAAGTCGAACCTATCAAGTAGGCCGACATGATATCGAGTCATCTCCAGATGTTATTACATGTATATTGTATGTGTTTGCTTATGATGTATACTCACCGATTGATCCGGTATCCACATTATCATATGTTACACCCTTTGTGGCTAATAAGTTTGGCGTTGAACCTGAATTGATAAGTAAACCCCTTGCGGTATCTACTCCAATAGGAGATTTTGTAATTTCTATAAGAGTATATAGTGGTTACACTATGATGATTTTTAGTCGTCAAAACTCGGCAAATTTATTTGAGTTAGAAATGGTTGATTTCGATGTGATAATAGGTATGGAATGGTTGTCCTCATGCTATGCAAATGGTTATTGTCGTACGAAGATCGTTAGGTTTCAATTTCATGGTGAACCCGTCATTGAATGGAAGGGGAACATTGCTACACCGAAAGATAGGCTTATTTCCTATCTTAAGGCAAGGAAAATGATCTCAAAAGGTTACATTTATCATCTCGTTCGCGTTAGGTATGTGGAGGCGAAGCCACCTACTCTAAAATTAATCCCCGTTGTCAATGAATTTCCAGATGTTTTCCCAGATGAACTCCCATGCCTTCCTCCTAAAAGGGAGATTGAGTTTAGCATTGATGTGTTGCCTAACACTCAACCAATTTCTATCCCTCCATACAAGTGGCTCCAGTAGAGTTGCGAGAGTTGAAGGCGCAATTGAAGGACTTGCTGGATAAGGGCTCCATTAGGCCTAGCACTTCACCTTGGGGTGCGCCAATTCTATTCGTGCAGAAAAAGACGGGTCGTTAACGATGTGTATCGACTATCAACAGTTGAATAAGTTTACTATAAAGAACAAGTATCCACTTCCAAGAATTGATGACTTGTTTGACCAACTCCAGGGTGCCAAGTATTTCTCCAAGATTGACTTAGGTCAGGGTATCATCAGGTGAGGGTCAAAGAGAAGGATATTACAAATACGATCGTCCGGACAAGATATGGGCACTTTGAGTTCTTGGTATGTCGTTCCGGCTAACAAATGCCCTGGGAGCTTTTATGGATCTCATGAATACAGTATTCAGGCCCTATCTTGATGTGTTCGTGATTGTATTCATTGATGACATTCTAGTGTATTCTTGTTCGGAGGCGGAACATGCTGGCCACTTGCGGATAGTATTACAGATGCTTCAGGATCGTAAGCTATATGCCAAGCTCTCCAAATGTGAATTTTGGCTAAACTCAGTTGCATTCCTTGGCCATGTGATATCTGACGAGGGTGTTAGTGTCGATACTCAGAAGATTGATACAGTAAAGAATTGGCCGAGACCTACAACACCATCAAAAGTCCGCAGCTTCCTAGGGCTAGCAGGATATTATAGGCGATTTGTAGAAGGGTTTTCCTCCATATCAGCACCCTTTACTAAATTAATACAAAAAGATACCAAGTTCCAGTGGTCTGAGACTTGCGAGAGTAGTTTTCAAGAACTGAATAATCGATTAATATCCGAACCAGTGCTCACTCTCCATGAAGGAATAGAAGGATATGTTGTGTATTGTGATGCCTCATGTATAGTTTAGGGGTGCATATTGATGCAACGTGGAAAGGTGATTGCTTATGCATCAAGACAATTGAAGAAGCATGAAAAGCATTACCCGACCCATGATTTGGAATTGGCTGCAGTAATATATGCTTTGAAGATATGGCGGCACTACGTATTCGGCATCCATGTTGACATCTACACAGATTCATAAGAGTTTACAATACATCTTCAAGCAGAAAGAGTTGAACTTGAGGCAGCGTAGGTGGCTTGAATTACTGAAAGACTACGACGTCGAGATATTTTATCATCCAAGTAAAGGCCACTGTTGTGGCAGACGTTCTCAGCCGTAAGTCAATGGGAAGCTTAGTACACGTTGAGGCAGGTAGATGGGGATTGACTAAAGAGCTTCATCCACTAGCCAAAATGAGAACCAGATTATTAGACTCTGATGATAGAGGTCTAACAGTACATAATACATCCGAATCATCTTTGGTAGCCGAGGTAAAAGCACGTCAATATGAAGATCCTATCTTAGTAAGATTGAGAGAGAGCATTCAGTAGTGTCAGATTACAGCTTTTGAGATCGCAAGAGATGGGGCACTGAGATACCAAGGCCGATTATGTGTGCCTAATGTGGCAGTGTTGCAAGAAAAGATTATGAGTGAGATTCATCAATTCTGATATTCTATCCATCCTGGCTCGAAAAAGATGTATCATGATGTCAATGAGCAGTATTGGTGGGATAACATGAAGAAGTCTATTGAAGAATTTGTAGCCCAGTGTCCCAATTGTCAACAAGTAAAGATAGAACATCAGAAATCCGGTGGATTGCTTCAGAATATAGAGAATCCGACCTGGAACTGAGAGGTGATTAATATGGACTTCGTTATTGGATTACCTCGCTCTTATCATAAGTTTGATTCCATCTGGGTGATTGTTGATCGACTTACAAAATGTGCCCATTTTTGCCAGTTAAGATAACTTATACGGCTTAAAATTATGCGAAGTTGTATATCAAGGAAATTGTTAGGCTTCATGGTGTGCCGATATCTATTATATCAGACCGAGGAGCTAAATTTACGGCTAATTTTTGGAGGTCATTTCAGAGGGGCTTAGGCACACAAGTGAGTCTCTGCACTGCATTTCATCCTTAGACAGATGGATAGGCTGAACATACTATTCAGACATTGGAAGATATGCTACGAGCATGTGTTCTAGATTTTAAGGGAAATTGGGATGACCATCTTCCACTCATAGAATTCGCCTACAATAATAGCTACCATTCTAGTATTAAAATGGCCCCATATAAGGCACTATACTGGAGAAGATGTAGATCACAAGTTGGATGGTTCGAAGTTGGTGAAACAGAATTGTATGGGCCAGATTTCATTCACCAAGTCATTGGGAAGGTAAAGGTGATACATGAATGATTGAGAATGGCACAAAGCAGGCAAAAGTCTTATTCCGATGTCCGACGCCGTGATTTGGAATTTGAGGTTGGTGATTAGGTTTTCCTGAGGATCTTACCAATGAATGGTGTTATGCGTTTTGGGAAGAAAGGTAAACTGAGTCCAAGGTATATTAGTCCGCATAAAATTCTTCATCGAATTGGACAAGTTTCTTATGAGTTGGAATTGCCATTCGAATTGGAAATTGTGCACCCTGTATTCCATGTATCTATGTTGAGAAAATGAATTGGAGACGCTTCTCGAGTTGTCCCTACCAAGGATGTACAAGTTATAGAGGATTTATCATATGAAGAAGTACCAGTGGCTATATTAGATCGACAAGTCCGCAAGCTAAGAACAAAATATGTAGATTCTGTCAAAGTATTGTGGAGGAACAAGAATATGGAAGAAATGACATGGGAAGCGTAAGAAGAAATGAAGTCTAAATACCCTTACCTATTCCAGAATGATGATAACAAGGATGTTAGTGGAACGCAGGATACATTGGAGAGGTGAAACGGCTATATGAGCCTTGTGAGGCCATACGTTGGGCTTAACTGCTTGCAAATTTTGATAGTGACCATTTTCCATTGGAATCCACGATCATTATGACTCCCCATAAACCCTTACATTCGAGGACAAATGTTCCTAAAGGGGGAGGGTGTTCAACCCATAACCACATGTGTTAGTTCATGCCATACGTTAGTTAACATAAATCCAAGAAGGAATTATCCTTGAGATGATAAGAAGTTAATCCTATTGATCTTAAGTGATACAACGGTGTATAAAGGTGATTAACAAGTATTAGAAGTTAAACGAATCAAGGATGTTGTAACTCGTATTTTCGGGTAAACCTATAGGTGCTTAATATATTAAATAGGTCATATTTTAAGTTATTTGAATAATATAATATCCGTTTCATAGTCTTGAAGTCAAACAATTTATGAAACAAAAGTCGACAAAAGTTGTCACAACTTAGGTTAAAAATTTTACTTAAACATTAGGTCAAATGTTTCTAAGATTTTCTCCCAATTTATAGGGAACTATGGAGTAATATACTGACCAAATTAAATATCTATGAGTCTAGTTTCCAACTCATTCAACCATTTATGAATACGACATCGGAGTAGAGAGATATAGCTATTTTCGTGAGACTGCAAGAGCTGCTAGGTGACAAGTAGGTGTGTCACCTACTTGTTAAAATGATAGCCCAAAAAAGGGAAATTTAGGGTCGCATATTGAGCCCATTTAAAGGGTTATCTCCTGCAATATAACCCTCAATATATCTCACAAATACTCAGACCAAAACCCCTACAAACCTCCTCCCAAAACTCCTACACAAACCCTAATCGGTTTTCCCTCTCTTTCAAGTTCTAATTGAGGGTAAAATCAAGAGTTTGAAGAACCAAGGGAAGGGATTAGTTATCCAACGAGTTTGAAGAACCAAGGGAAGTTTAATACACTATTTCATACATTTTTTTTGCTGTGAACTCATGATAATTCGTTCTATACATTTAAGAACTCACAGGATGGTGATCTGAAGCCGTGAGTTCGAGTTATTCACTTGTAGCGGACTGATTTGTGGACTGTTTTGTCTTGCTGTTGGGCTGCGTATTTTACTACTATTTTGTGGAGTTTTGGAGGTATAAGGGTGTGGAGAAACACCATATATGATGTAGGGTTGTGGGATGATAGTTCTTCGTAACATTTCAGGATCGTTTGACACGACTACGATGGTCGTCGTATATATGAAGTAATTAGACTGTGCGTGGACTGTTTTGGAAGGCTCAATGATTATTATTGATGTTGGTTAGGCTGTTTGGTGATTGTTTTGAATGGTATGAAGTCATATATATATAGGGGAGGTGCTGTTCGTTTCACCGTAAAATAGATTGTGATTGATACATAATAGTTATGTCGCTTAAATGATAACGACAGTATCGTTTCTCTTATTGTAGACTAAGGAGTTGTAATAATTGCATAGATTGAGATTGGGGAAGTATAAACAAGGTATGTGAGGCTATCCTTTCCTTCTTTTGCACGACTCCAATTGTACATAATTTAATGAACGAGCTTCCAAAGATACTCTACTCTTAGAAGCTAGCGGTACTTATATTGTTTCCCCTCTTATGAAACGGTTTATGTTGATGTCGCTTCTCTTATTCATAATATTATCAATGTTGTTGGTACATCCTGATTCTTATAAGGTTCATAGTGAAGAGTTAGTCCTAATAAGGTGTACAAAGGATACCGACCTTACGTCACTACAAAAGGTCTAGAACGTGTTCCCATGAGTCGAGCATGCATTATATATATGTATCTATTTTACTCTACCGAGCCGCGCTATAGTCTGCCGGGTGCGGCACCTACTGTGCAACCACTGATCTGTTGGGTTCTACCAAGCTCCACGTGGCCGGGTACGATTCTACCGAGCCTTATGATGGTCGGGTACGTTTATACCGAGCCTATTACGACCGGGTACGATATGATGATGATGATGCCCACAGAGGCATATGTTTTAACAGTTTATGTATTTATACATATGTACCATGCATTTCATGTCAGTAGCCCTCAGAGGTACTCAGATGTTACAGGTTGGATATTCTCTATCCCTGCTTATATTATTATTTGTATTTATGGTTCCCTGCCTTACATACCCAGTACTTTATTCGTACTGACGTCCTTTTGTTTGTGGATGCTGCATGTCGTGCTGCACGTCCTGATAGATAGGCAGGTGCAGCTCCCCCACCACAGTAGGCTGTCCAGTTCAGCGGTAATTGGCGAGATCCCTTCTCTTGACTTGCGGTAGTCTTGGTATGCATTTTTGTTATAGATATTCTGGGTATGTCGGGGCCCTGCTCCGGCTATGTTGCAGAACTTATGTTTCTTTAGAGGCTCATAGATATGTGTCGACTCATGTATAGTTTGGTATGCCTTGCCGGCTGGTTTTTGTTGTATAGCCTTTCATGGTATCATCGTAGCTCGTACCTTATATATAGTTTCTTGATTTTCTGGCCACCCGATGTTATGTATGGTTATGACATCATCTTTTATAATTGGTTGTCTGTGATCCATGGATACCATTAATATTGATCTCGTCGGCCCTAACAGATAATAAAGAAGGTTAGGTAAAATGTATGTTGGTGCACGGCAAGTATGGCTGGGTGCTAGTCGTGGCCCTCCAGTTTGGGCCGTGACAACAAAATCCTCCCGCAATCTAAAATTCCAATACATAAACCAAATTTTTATTCATATCCTATAGGTTCAACTCATATACAAAATATTTCAATTTATAATATAAAATTTCAATTCATAAACTAAAAGTCCAATTCATATCCTAAAGGTTCAATTCATATCATAATGTTTCAATTCATATCATAATGTTTCAATTCATATCCGAACGACAGATTATCCCGCAACCTCAAATTCAATTTATATGGTAAATTTCCAATTCATATCCAAGGGATTTAATTAATATTCTAAAGGTTCTAGTCATATCCTAAAGGTTCTAGTCATATCCTAAAATTTCAAGTCATGTCCTAAAATTTTAAGTCATAAACTAAAATTCCAATTAATAAACTAAAACTCCAATTCATATCCTAAATGTTCAATTCATATCCTAAAGGTTTAAGTCATATCCTAAAGGTTCAATTCATATTCTAAACTTTCAAGTCATATCCTAAAATTTCAATTCATAAACTAAAATTTCAATTCATATCCTAAAGGTTCAATTCATATCCTAAAGGTTTATGTCATATCCTAAAGGTTTAAGCCATATCCTAAAGGTTCTAGTAATATCCTAAAATTTCAAGTCATATACTAAATTTTCAAGTCATAAACTAAAATTCCAATTCATATCCTAAAGGTTCAATTATATCCTAAAGGTTCAAGTCATATCCTAAAGGTTCAATTCATATCCTAAAATTTCAAGTCATATCCTAAAATTCCAATTCATAAACTAAAATTTTAATTCATATCCTAAAGGTTCAAGTCATATCCTAAAGGTTCAATTCATTTCCTAAAATTTCAAGTCATATCCTAAAATTCCAATTCATAAACTAAAATTTCAATTCATATACTAAAGGTTCTAGTCATATCCTAAAATTTCAATTCATAAACTAAAATTCCAATTCATATCCTAAAGGTTCTAGTCATATCCTAAAATTTCAAGTCATATCCTAAACTTTCAACTCATAAACTAAAACTCCAATTCATAAACTAAAATTCCAATTCATATCTTAAAGGTTCTAGTCATATCTTAAAGGTTCAATTCATGTCCTAAAATTTCAAGTCATATCCTTAAATTTCAAGTCATAAACTAAAATTCCAATTCATAAACTAAAGGTTCAATTCATAAACTAAAATTCAAATTCATATCCTAAAGGTTCAATTCATATATATCCTAAAGGTTGAAGTCATATCCTTAAATTTTAATTCATATCCTAAAATTTGACGTCATATCCTAAAATTTCAAACTAAACTATCAAGACAATACAAAGATTCAATGTTACAATTCAAACTAAAAGTTAGGATTATATCCAAAAAATCAAAGTCATACCCTAAAAGAACGATTCACAAGAACAAATCATAAACCCTAAAAGAATAGGGTTCTTCTCTTCAAACCATTTTTCTCCAAATTAGTAGATAAAACTAAATATTTTAGCTACTAACATTTATCATAGATATAATTTAGCTAAGAATTATTAAATTTTACAAATCAAACTAGAAGGAATTAAACAAAATCTATGTATTTCGAAAAAACAAAAAAAGGAGAGAGAAACCTACCTGGATAGTGGAGGACACCAACGGTGGAACTGCTGCCGCCAGGGGCGTCGGTGGCGTCGGTGGAGGGAGACGGAAGGGGAGGGGAGAGGGTTTAAGTGAGAGAGAGAGAGAGAGAAGAGAGAAAACAAAATAAGAGAATATGAGGTAAAATCTGTTTTTAGCTACTGTTTTTATAAAAAGCGACCAACGTTGGGCGCTAACTTTGGTAGTAAAATTATATTGACTATTTTGAAATATCGACCAAAGTTGGTCGCTAATTTCTGGCCGTTTGACCAGAATAGCGACCAACATTGGTCTCTATATCTAAAAAAATTTTAATTACTTCTAATTCAAATTAAAATATTATATAAATATATAAATATATATAATATTTGAAATTGAATTAAAAGTAATTTAATATATATACCTTAAGTATATATATAAAAACTGTATTCAATAAAATATTACCTAATATACTTATACTTACTACCAGTGTAAGTATATATATATATATATATATATATATATATATATATGCTCCATATATATTCGATATAATATTACCTAATACACTTATACTTAGTGCATAGTACAACATAAGTACATATATTATACATATACTCCTTATTCAATATAGTATTACATAATACACTTATACTTAGTGCATAGTACAGCGTAACTATATATATATATATATATATATATATATATATATATATATATATATATATATATATATATATTATATACGCCTTATTCGATATAATATTACCTAATACACTTATACTTAGTGCATAGTACAGCGCACGTATATATATTATATATAAACACGCCATATTCGATAGAATATTACCTAATACACTTATGCTTACTGTATAGTACAACGTAACTATATTTATATACATATATATATATATATATATATATATATATATATATATATATATATATATATATATATATATATATATACGCCATATATATTCGATATAATATTACCTAATACACTTATACTTAATGCATAGTACAACGTAAGTATATATATTTTTTATATATATATAAGCCATATTCGATATAATATTACCTAATACAATTATACTTAGTGCATAGTACAAGGTAAGTACATATATATATATATATATATATATATATATATATATATATAAAATCCATATTCGATATAATATTACGTAATGCACTTATACTTAGTGCATAGTACAGCATAACTATATATATTAAATATATATACGCCTTATTCGATATAATATTACCTATTACACTTATACTTAGTGTATAATACAGCGTAAGTATATATATATATATATATATATATATATATATATATATATATATATATATATATATATATATATATATATATATATATATATATGCCTTATTCAATATAATATTATCTAATACACTTGTACTTAGTGCATAGTACATCGTAACTGTATGTCACGACCAGAATTTCGCTCCCCGGGGAGTCATGATGGCGCTTACTATTAGGAGCTAGGCAAGCCACTTATTAATTACCTCTTTTAGCAAACATCAATAAACTTTATAAGGAACGAAGAATTTAATGATAAAAACTGAATTCTCGAATGGAAATAACTGAAAGGAAATGCGGAATCCATATACAAAACTCCACCCATGATTTGGTTTCACAATACTCACGAACTTCTACGATTTACTACATTCAATAGGCTAAAAGAAGTCATAATCTGTTTGTTTCGGTACAAGGATAACAAACTGAAATAAACATAGAGGAGACTCCGAGCCTGCGGACGTCGACAAGATAACCTCGGTGTCTCTGGTCTGTATGTCTACTCCTAATCTACTGCTGCTGCTCAAAAGCTGCTTCAATATCTTCACATGAGTGCAGAGTGTAGCATCAGCACAACCGATCCCATATGTTGGTAAGTGCCTGGCCTACCCCGGCGAAGAAGTGACGAGGCTAGGACTAGACTCCAGATAAACCTGTACAAGTACATAATGCATTGCGAAGGAAGCAGCAGGAAACAACAAGTACACCAGGGAAGGGAAACATGCTCCGGTGATAGCAAAATGAACAAAATACTCTAAAACAAAATACTCTGAACTGACAACGGACCCACTAAAAAGCTACCAACACGAATAAGAGTATATAAAACAACTTCCGTTTAAAAACTCATCTCGTTACAGGCGTGCAACCCGATCCTATTTCTCAATATCTCGTGGTAGGCGTACCACCCCATCCCATTTCAATCAATATCTTGTGGTAGGCATACCACCTGATCCCATTTCATAAATATCTTGTGGTAGGCGTACCACCCGATCCCATTTCATCAATATCTTGTGGTAGGCGTACCACCCGATCCCATTTCATCATAACTTGTGGTAGTCTACCACCCAATCCCATTTCATCAATATCTTGTGGTAGGCGTACCACCCGATCCCATTTCATCAATGTCTTATGGTAGGCGTACCACCCAATCCCATTTCATCATAACTTGTGGTAGGCGTACCACCCCATCCCATTTCATCATAACTTGTGGTAGGCATACCACCCGATCCCATTTAATTAATATCTTATGGTAGGCGTACCACCCGATCCCATTTCATCATAACTTGTGGTAGGCATACCACCCGATCCCATATTGATCCAACAAAATACACAAAATAATCACGGCAAGGGAACAAGACAATTTATTAACTTCCGGCGATGGAATACAATAACAACAATTCAAATATCCCTGCAAGGGAGAGTCAGCTATAACCAATCTTATTCAAGTTCTTCTTGGCATAATTAAAAACAAATGCTCAGTATCAAGGATTTATCAATAAAGGCTTTTATTGGATCAATTAGGAATTTACAGCTAACAATTTAAGACCCATGGTCATGCTCGACATCGACATATGGATACTCGTCACCATACCCATACATCGTAAAAACACACACATGTAACAAATACGAGGTGGAGCCAAAATAATAAGGTACTAGCTGGACAACGAGGCCGCGATTGGAGACATACATTCCTACTCACACATATATACAAATGCCAAGCATATGGGCTGTAGAGTGAAAGCTACCAACAGAAACCCATAATACTATGTCCACAATAGCCTCTAAGAGTGTCATAAGCATTGTCGAGACAAGGCCCCGACTATACCCAAAATGTAAAACAATAGTAACCATCCTATGAAAGCTCCAGGAAGAGGTGGAGCTTACCAACTCACACTTGAACCTTGAAATCCTAGCAGAGGGGTCGATCAGAGTCCCTAACTAGACCTGCACGCACGAACAAAATGCAGTGTCCGCAGACAACGGGACATCAGTACGAATATAAATGTACTGTATGCAAGGCATAAAGTAGAATCATACATAGCTGATAAAAAAATGTTAATAGAGATACCACCTGACACTGAAACTTTGATAGCCTCCATGGACGACATCCGGCCTCATAGTAAACAAATATGCATGGTATGCTCGTGTAGTCATATGTTGTGAATATATATATATATATATATATATATATATATATATATATATATATATATATATATATATATATATATATATATATATTGATACAAATGCATGACATACCCAACCAAATGCTAGCAGTGGCGGTCTCTTTCTGTAGCTAATCGGTATCATATTGCCAACCTGTGGCCATCTGTAGAATATATAGTTTTTCGGGCAAATAGGCCTCTTACCTTTGATTATAGATCGAAATCCATGCATAATATGCCATGTATAATATGAACTTCGAATGCACATAATATGCCATAACAAGAACTTAGCCAATCTCGGCTCATAGGTACTCTTATTCTCGTGATCGCATAATCACCTATGTATTTCATACAATTGTCTCGCGGAACCTAACACAACCCAAAGACAAAAATGAATTCATATATATAGACATATAGTTAAGAAAGCCGACAAAATGACATATATAGATGTCGAATACCCTATTTAACCGAATGAATGGAACATTAACCTAATAGCGTTATGAAAATACTTCAGCTATGATCCCAATGCCTTCCATAGAAGGTCTTTCTAGCAATATACTAGTAAAATTTCACATTTGGTGTCTTAGGAATTTCCCAGAATTCGTGCCAAAAGAAAGGACAGAGTTTAGCCTTAACATACCTTTCCAACGAACGTAAAATTGCTTGTAATTCCTTCACAAAAGTTGTTCCTTACGTCCTAAGCTTCCCAAACACTATATATATGTAGCTTATACGCACCTATAAACAATTCATTATTGAGTTTAAATCGGCAAATTTGCCATATGACCCTAACTTGACGAAACGTCCGTAGAACTTTGTAAAAACGCTCATAAAAGAGTCCTTAGATGATTACCTTGGCAAACCAAATATAAAGCCTGAAGAACCAGCAAGACCAACAGATTCCTATCTTCCAAGAATAGCTTCAAACACCGCTAATAGAAGGTGGAAATGATTGCAAAGAGTAGAGATTGTGTTTTTAGGCACTGAGGCAAATTTTAACGGTACAAATCGTTAAAAACGTAGATTAATCGCTCAAGAACACCATGGAACCCTCTCTTAAGCTTTCCCACTGTTTTGGAACTGAAATGAAATGTTTTGGGGGTTTCAAAGTCGAGTTCACCGACTTATGCCACTTGTTTGACCCGACCCGGTTCGAGACCCGGTTTTAGCCTGGACAGTCCGGGGTAAAACAATCATAACTTTTTACTCCAATGTCCGTTTTATACAAGGTTTTTTTGGTTGAAAACTAGACTCATAGATCTTCGATTCGATTTGTCGTGGGTCTCATAAGTCCGTATATATTAGGAGAAATGATCTAATACATTGACCCAAAATTTAGAAAATTTATTAGAGAAATTTAGGATAACTTTTGCCGACCCTTATTTCGCAACTTGCTTGACTCCAAAACATAACAAGTGATCAGTGTGATGTTATACCCAATCATATATAACTAATATAACCACATCACATTACGTATATTACATAAGAGAAGAGGAAAAATAATAACATTGGATCTCACAGTCTCCCCCCTTAAGAACATTCATCCGCGAATAGGTCAAGTCAATTTCCATGGTTTATTTCTTTTCCGCTAATACGTTATTTGAGAGGATATATTTGTTTAATTTGCAAGCTTAAATCAAATTCTGAAGATTCCAACTGCTAGGTTTCGTATAGCTATCTCGCAATAAGAAATTTAAATCGCACTTTCAAGTCATCCAAAATCCCATTAAGTTGTAGTAAAGAAATAATTGCCAATTATTTAAATGCGACTCACTTAAGTCGTAAATAGGTGGGGGTACTTCTTCCTCATTCCCTCTCAGCTTCCCAGGTCATTTCTTCGATATTGTTATTTCGCCATAACACTTTCACGGAAGCCACTTCTTTAGTTCGAAGCTTTCTTACCTGGCGATCTACAATAGCTACTAGTACCTCTGCATAAGATAAGTCTTTAGCAATGCGAATATCCTCAATGGGTGTAATACGTGAAGGATCTCCAATGCACTTCTGCAACATAGATACATGAAACACGTGATGGACTGCTTCCAATTCTGAAGGCAAGTCAAGCTCGTACGCCACCTTACCAATCCTCCGAATAATCTTATACGGTCCAACATACCTGGGGCTGAGCTTCCCCTTCTTTCCAAGTCGCATGACACCCTTCATAGGTGATACTTTCAGGAAAACCCAATCTTCTACATCAAACTCTAAGTCTCGTCGTCGAACATCTACATAAGACTTCTGTCGACTTTGTGCTGTACGCAGCCGGTCTCTGATAAGTTTTACCTTTTCCATTGCTTGCTGGACTAAATTAGGACCTAGCAACTCTGCTTTCCCGACCTCGAACCAACCGATTGACGACCTACACTTCCGCCCGTATAGTGCTTCATGAGGAGCCATCTGAATACTAGCTTGGAAGCTGTTATTATATGCCAACTCAATAAGAGGTAGATGATCATCCCAACTTCCTATAAGATCTAGCACGCAGGAATGTAATATATCCTCAACTGTCTGCATAGTACTCTCTTCCTTTCCATCAGTTTGTAGATGAAAAGCGGTGCTGAGATTTACCTGCATGCCTAGACACTTCTGAAATGATTTCCAAAAATGGTCTGTAAGTTGATCCCCTCGATCAGAGATAATAGATAATGGTACTCCGTGAAGGTGAACAATCTCTCGAATGTAAAGCTTGGCATAATCCTCGGCTGAATATGTCATCCTGACTGGCAGGAAATGAGCAGATTTTGTAAGCCTATCAATAATTACCCAGGTAGAATCATACCTCCGTAGAGTCCGAGATAAACCAATGATGAAGTCCATATTTATCATGTCCCATTTCCATAATGGAAGTTCAATATACTGAGTTAGGCCTCCAGGCTTCTGAAGTTCGGCATTAACTTGCTGGCAATTGGGACATTGGGCTACCATCTCCGCGATATCTCTTTTCATTCCATTCCACCAGTAGATCTGTCGAAGATCTCGATAAATCTTTGTCGCTCCGGGGTGAACTGCATATCTAGAATAATGGGCCTCCAAAAGAATCTTGGCGTGGAGCTCTCCGACTGTCGGTACACATAAGCGACCCTGGTATCTAAGGAGTCCATCTCCTGCTAGCTCAAATAGAGGTTGTCGCTGCTGTGAAATACTTTCTCTCAGTTTTGTAATCTCAGGATCCTCGTGTTGTCGCTCTTTTATTTCAGTAACAAAAGAAGATTGTGCTGTATTCTGAACGAGAATGCGTCCACCCTCTGCATCTACCAAATGCACCTGCAAATTAGATAGCTGGCATAGATATTTGGTCATCTTGACCTTATCAGCTTCAACATGGCTTAGACTGCCCATGGACTTCCGGCTGAGGGCATCAGCAACAATATTAGCTTTGCCGGGATGATATAAAATATCAACATCATAGTCCTTTAGTAACTCTAACCATATTCTTTGTTGTAGGTTTATCTCCCTCTGTTTAAATAAATACTGAAGCTCTGGTGGTCATTGAAGACATCAATATGAACCCCATATAGATAATGCCGCCAAATCTTTAGGGCGAAGACAACTGCGGCTAGCTCAAGATTGTGTATAGGATTGTTCTGTTCATGTTTCCGCAACTGTCTGGAGGCGTACGCGATAACCTTACCATGTTGCATAAGAAAACACCCTAGGCCAATTCTCGAGGCATCACAATATATAACAAAATCTTTGGTGCCATCCGGAAGGGTCAAGACAGGTGTTGTCGTAAGCCTTTTCTTTAGCTCCTGAAAACTTTGTTCACATGCCTCTGTCCACTGAAATTTAGCTTCCTTATGTTTAAGTTTCGTCAATGGTGCAGGGATAGAGGAAAATCCCTCCACAAACCTTCGGTAATATCCTGCCAAGCCTAAAAAGCTACGAACCTCTGTCGGATTGAAGGGCCTCGGCCAAGTCATCACAACTTCAATCTTTTGGCTATCAACCTTGATACCAACGCCGGTAATAACATGACCAAGAAAAGCTAGCGAAGTTAGCCAAAAGTCACATTTAGAGAATTTAGCATATAACCTGTAGTCCTGGAGAGTCTGTAATACAGCTCGCAAGTTGTATGCATGCTCGGCTTTCGATCGTGAATATATCAGGATGTCGTTAATAAACACAATCACAAATTCATCCAAAAATGGTTATAATACCCGGTTCATAATATCCATATAGGCTGCTGGGGCATTTGTAAGCCCAAAAGACATGACAAGGAATTCAAAATGGCCATACCTCATCCTAAATGTTGTTTTTGGGATATTAATATCCCTGACTCGTAGCTGATGATAATCGGATCGCAGGTCGATCTTTGAAAAGCATTTTGGAACCTTGTAATTGGTAGAACAAGTCATCAATCCATGGAAGAGGATACATATTCTTGATAGTGACTTTATTTAGTTGCCTGTAGTCAATACACATCTGCAAGGAGCCATCTTTCTTTCAAACAAAGAGCACCGGAGCACCCCATGGGGATTTACTTGGCCTAATAAAGACTTTATTGAGCAAGTCCTTCAGTTGTTCCTTCAATTCCCTTAGTTCTGCAAGAGCCATTCTGTAGGGAGGGATAGATATACGATGCGTATCAGGAAGCAAAACTTTAGCGAAATTGATTTCCCTTTCAGGGGGAATTCCTGGAAGCTCGTCAGGGAATACCGTCGGGAATTCATTCACAATAGGAACTGATTGAAGAGTTGATGGTTCCTTATCTATATCTATGACATGAACCAGATGGTATATACAGCCTTTAGCATTAAACTTCTGAGCCCTAAGGTTTGAAATAAACTTACCCTTGGGCGTGGCTACATTACCTTTCCATTCAAGGACAGGCTCACCAGGAAAACAAAATCGGACCAACTTTGCACGACAATCAATATTAGCATAACAAGCTGCCAACCAATCCATACCCATAATGACATCAAAGTCTAGCATAACTAATTCAACTAAATCAACAGAGGTTGGACGGTCATTAATTAACACTGTACAACCTCGATAGATATGATTAGCTATAATAGAGTCGCCAACTGACATAGACACCTCAATTGACTGTGGCAAAAACTCAGATCTCATGTCAAGCTTAGCAACAGTAAATGGAGTAATATATGAAATGTAGAGCCGGGATCTATCAATGCATAAATGTCATGAGAATGTATTGTCAATATACCCGTGACAACATCTGGGATGCCTCTAAATCTTGTTGGCCTGTGAGTGCATAAAAGTGGTTCTGGCCACCACTAGAACCTGAGGTCTCTCCTCCACCTCTCCCCCTACCACGACCTTGAGTAGTTTGTGGACCTGGTCCGGGGGGGGGGGGGGACAGAATGAGGGGGAAGAGGCTGTTGTGGATCCTGAAGGCGGAGCTGGTACACTTCTGCCTAATCCCGGGCACCGACTAATAAAATGTCCTGTCTGCCCACAATGATAACATGCACTCGAACCCTGTCTACACTGCCCAGTGTGTAGCTTACCGCATTGAGTACATGGAGGAGTAGGTTGTCTCGTTTGTAAGGAACGCTCCTATCGATGGCCCTCAGGCTGGCTTGAGCTCTGTCCTGGTCCTTATTGAATATATCGATCAAACCGCTGGCCCTGCATCTGTGGTTGGAAACTACCTGCTGACCGAGGTATGTATCGATGGAGTGGGGGCCTAAAATCACCTTGTGGCTCCCTATAATACCTCATAGTACGAGCCCTTTAACTCTGCTCCCTATCCCTACGAGTATCACGAATCCGACGGAAAAGGTCCTCTGTAGTCTGAGCGAAAGCCATGCGGAAAATATCTACATTATCCGATATGGATGCTGCCCTACAGTCTCTAATCAGATGATCCGCCAAACCATCAACATAATGATGAACTCTAGCCCTCATGGTGCGTACCATATTTGGTGCATACCTTGCCAAAGAAATAAACTTATGGCTATAATCCTTCACACTCATATCCCCTGCTTCAGGTTAAGAAATTGGTCAAACGGGCCTCCCAAACCTCCCGTGGAAAATAATGGACTAAAAAGCCTCAGCGAAGTCCTCCCCTTCTGCTAGTGGAGCATCAGGTCCTCTGGATCTCTCCCATGCCTCATACCATAGGACGGCTACATCATGTAGTCGAAAAGAAGCCAACTCCACAACCTCAGTGGCAGATGCGTGCATCACCCTCAATACTCTATACATCTGGTCTATAAAGTACTGGGGATCCTCAGTGGAACTGCATCCTGTAAATAATGGAGGGGCCAAGTGAAGAAACTCTCGTACTGTCGAGCTTCTTGTCTGATCTCTCCTGGTATTTGCTCCCGACTCTAGCTGACGCTCATGAATAGAAATCATCCTAGTCATCAACTGAACTTCCTCCCTCATCCCCTGCTCCCAGTCTCTGATGGGGGAACAACAAGTGCTGGAGGTCCTGTGTCTTAGCTGCCTCAGGTACTAATGGAACTAGTGAGGCTGGGGATACTGCATCTCTCTGGGCTCCAACAAGTGCTGGGGAAGCTGAAACTAGAGGTAATGGAGACTCGGCGTGTGTCTCTAAGGGAAATCTATCCCTCTAACCCTATCGGGAACAACTGGTACCTTCCCTCGGATCCACACTTATCTGTCGTTGTGCCATCTCCTGAGCGTAGGTAGCCTGTTAGATAAATAAACAAAAGCACGATTTAGATTTCATATGTTCTTATAACTTCGATCTATAGCACGATCTATTAATTGAAAGAAACATAGCCATTCCTAAATGCCTCATAGCCTCCTGATTATAAGTGTGGTGCACAACACACCCATAAGCAAGACTCTACTAGACACGGCTTGTGGACTTCCTGGGACACGACCTGCTCTAATACCAAGTTTGTCACGCCCCAAACTAGGGGAGGCACGACTGGCCCTTGATACTGTATTTGACCGAGTTAGCCACTAACATACTAGCTAACTAAACTGGGGGCCCAACATATCGGGCAGCATAACATCTGAAATACTAAGCCTGGACCATTAAGGTCATGACCTGAATAACAATAAGGCATATAACTAAAAGTAGACGAACCAAAATAATAAGGTACTAGCTGGCCAATGAGGCCGCGATTGGAGACATACATGCCTACACACACATATATATACATGCCAAGCCTATGGGCTGGAGAGTGAAAGCTACAAAAAAAAACCCAGAATATTATCTCCACAATAGCCTCTAAGAGTGTCATAAGCATTATCGAGACAAGGCCTCGACTATACCCAAACTATACAACAAAAGTAACCATCCTATGAAAGCTCCAGGAAGAGGTGGAGCTTACCAACTCACAGCTGAACCTCGAAATCCTAGCAGAGGGGTCGATTGGAGTCCCTACCTGGACCTGCACGCACGAACAAAATGCAGTGTCCCCAGGCAACGGGACATCAGCACGAATAAAAATGTACTGGTAAGTAAGGCAGAAAGTAGAATCATACATAGCTGATAAAATAATAATAATAATAGAGATACCACCTAACACTGAAACTCTGATATCCTTCATGGACGACATCCGACCTCATAGTAAACAAATATGCATGGTATGCTCGTGTAATCGTATGTTGTGAATATATATATATATATATATATATATATATATATATATATATATATATATATATATATATATATATATATATATATATATATATATATTGATACAAATGCATGACATACCCAACCAAATGCTAGCAGTGGTGGTCTCTTCCTGTAGCTAACCGGTATCATATTGCCAACCAGTGGCCATCTGTACAATATATAATTTTTCGGGCAAATAAGCCTCTTACCTTTGATTATAGATCGAAATCCATGAATAATATGCCATGTATGATATGAACTTTGAATGCACATAATATGCCATAACAAGAATTTAGCCAATCTTGGCTCATAGGTACTCTTATTCTCATGATCGCATAATCACCTTTGTATTGCATACAATTGTCTCGTGGAACCTTACACAACCGAAAGACGAATAAGAATTCATATATATAGACATATAGTTAAGAAAGCCGACAAAATGACATATATCGATGTCGAATACCCTATTTAACCGAATGAGTGGAACATTAACTAAATAGCGTTATGAAAATACTTCAGCTATGCCTTCCACAGAAGGGCTTTCTAGCAATAGACTAGTAAAATATCACATTTGACGTCTTAGAAATTTTCCAGAATTCGTGCCAAAAGAAAGGACGGAGTTTAGCCTTAACATACCTTTCCAACGAACGTCTGAATTCTTGTAATTCCTTCACTAAAGTTGTTCCTTACGTCCTAAGCTTTGAAAACACTATATATATGTAGCATATACGCACCTATAAACGATCCATAATTGAGTTTAAATCGGCAAATTTTCCATATGACCCTAACATGACGAAACGTCCGTAGAACTTTGTAAAAACGCTCATAAAAGACTCCCCAGATGGTTACTTTGGCAAATCAACTATAAAGCCTGAAGAATTAGAAAGAACAATAGATTCTATCTTCCAAGAATAGCTCTAAACACAGCTAATAAAAGGGGAAATTGATTAGAAAGCGTAGAGATTGTGTTTCTAGGCACGGGGGCAAATTTTAACGGTAGAAATCTTTTAAAACGCACCTTAATCACTCAAGAACACCATGGAACCCCTTCAACTTTCTCACTGTTTTGAAACTGAAATGAAATGTTTTGGGTGTTTCAAAGTCGAGTTCACCGACTTATACCACTTGTTTGACCCGATCCGGTTCGAGACCCGGTTTTAGCCTGGACAGTCCGGGGTAAAACAATCATAACGTTTTACTCCAATGTCCGTTTTATACGAGGTTTTTTTGGTTGAAAACTAGACTCGTAGACCTTCGATTCGATAGGTCGTGAGTCTCATAACTTTTTATATATTAGGAGAAATGATCTAATACATTTGACCCAAAATTTAGAAAATTTATTAGAGAAATTTAGGATAACTTTTGTCGACCCTTATTTCGCAACTTGCTTGACTCCAAAACATAACAAGTTACCAGTGTGATGTTATACCCAATCATATATAACTAATATAACCACACCACGTTATGTATATTACGTAAGAGAAGAGGAAAAAGAAAAATATTGGGTCTCACAGCCAAGTTCAAATTATATATATTTAAATTATATATATTTTTTAAAATAACAATATAATTATAAAAGTTTTGAAGGTGGGTCCCACTTTAACGACCAACATTGGTCGCTAATCTCAGTAAATCTTTGAACAAGCAAGTCTGACCAGTCCAGTCAATATTTTGACTAATTTTTCATTTATTTATTTTATTATTTTTGCTGGTTTAGCAACCAACGTTAGTCGCTTTTCTCTATAGACTAACTTTGATCGCTATTTGTGGTCGTTTTTTTCCGAAATTATAGTACTATAAATAGTACTATGAATGAATATGCATAAGAAAGTGATGGAATTATATAACAAAAGATTATCAAAATGGTAAAGATACTAAAAATTATAAGGAAAGGAAGGGTATATAGATAAAAAAGGGGAAAAAATAACAGGGAATATTATAAATATCAAGAAAGTAATGAGAATATGATTAAATGCATTTTTTTATTTGCTACCTTTTATGAAAAACATAAATCGTGAAAGTAGAAACTTCTAAAACTATTTATTAGAAATCTTAAATAACATAACTGTGACCAATAATAATTTTTGGCTTAATGATTTAGTAAATAACAATGATTTATGTAATAACACGACTATTTTAATAACAGTAATTTTAATATTCATATATTTATAAAAGGAAATATATCATTATTTTAGACAAATTTACTAGTAGATATAGTAAACTCGACACACAAACACCAATGTACATGCATGGATTTACGCCTAGTCAAATATGATCTTGACTAAAAGAGAAAGAATCACTACTTTTTTATACATAGAGAGAACTATTAATGCGGTTAGAAAAGAATAGTGACCATATATATATTCCTGTACAACCTGAATGCACCATTAATATTTGACTCTGTACTCCATATAAAGAATCCATTTGAAGAGACTACGATTTTGAATTTTCTGATAATAGTTTTAAATATCCAAGATAAATGGCAGGTGTGTGCAAGCGTTATTCCTAGGAAAATGATAAGTAGTTGATTGATGAATAACAATTAACAGCTATTATAAAAGAGTAATTTATGAGAAATTAAGACACACACAAATTCCCAGCAAAGACTTTCCATATACTCCCACCCAAAACCCAACGGTAATATCATTCATCCTTTCAATAAATTCTGCTAATCTTCCCCTCTATTAGTCCCATGTTCATCTACAGCTTTATAACTTGTATTTTGCAAATCTGCTTCTGAATTTTCTCGTTCTCTAATTCTTACTCGGTTTGATCTGCATATTATATATGGATTCTCCTTCATTTGTTAGCATTTTCTTTGTGATATTTCTGAGTGTTCTTTGTACATCTCATGCGTACACATTCTACGCTGGTGGCAAAGAAGGCTGGGTTTTAGAACCTACTGAATCATATACTCATTGGGCTGAAAGAAACCGCTTCCAAGTTAATGACACTATTGGTAAATCCTTTCCTCTTCTCTTCTGTGTTATCTTATTCTTTTTGAGTAATCAAAAGCTTTTTATTTAACTTATATCAGTCTATTTTAGTCGGTACATATAATAGATACAGATTATTAGTTTCATTATTTATGAATGGTTTACCTGTGATCATTTATTAATTAGGTCATTGCAGAATATTTATTAGTCTGGTTGGTCTATAAAAATTATATATTCTTATTTTGGTGCAGTTTTCAAGTGCAAAAAAGGGTCAGATTCAGTTCTCGTGGTTCACAAAGATGATTACTTCAAATGCAAAAAGGACAAGCCAATCCATAAACTAAAGAAAGCTAAATCAACATTGAAGTTTACAAGGTCAGGTGCATTCTACTTCATCAGTGGAAAAGATGATAACTGTGAGAAAGGCCAGAAGCTTGTAGTTGTTGTGTTATCTCCCAATCACAACCGCCATAAATCTCCATCCCCAGCCATCCAAACGCCGTCGAGCTCTCCGCTTAACACCCCAACTCAGCCGCCGGAAGATATTCCTTCCGTCGTTGCACCGTCTCCGCAATCCATTTCACCTGCTCCGGCTCCTACCAAGTCGGCCGCAGTGGATGTTGGTTCAAGTGGTTTATTTTGGGTGTTTAGTTTGATCATGGCTATTGTTGTTATGTAATTTAATTTAATACGTTGTGTCTAGTTCTGTTTTTAATGGATGTTTTTAACTCTATAGGTATGTATTTTGAATTGTCTTACGATCAAGATATGATTTTCGTTGTTTGATTTCTCTTGCTTTATTTCATTATATATAAATTCTTTCATTCATAAGACTATGGCTATATGAATGTGTTTGTATGACGAAAAAATATTTTTCGTGAAATTGTTTTTAAGAAAATACTTTTTTTAAAAATGAATAGTAATTTTATTTATTTTTCGGTACTTAATACGCAAATTAAGGAAAATAATCTCTCAAAAGTATTCATAAATAATTTAGATATAATAAACATAAAGACATAAACTTTCAAACAAACAACCGAGCCCATAAGTTTTATAAACTTTCGAACTGCGGAATTTTGAATCCGAAAATGTTATAATTTCTAAACACGTAAACTTTCAAACACATAAACCTCTGAACTCATAATTTTGGAATTTGTAAAGTTTGAACCTTTAAATAAATAAATAAAAAGCTAAAACTGAATATAGAAGTATATTTTTCGGGGGAGGGAGAGGTGTGGGTGGGGGCAAGGTGGTGCAAAAAAAAAACAAAAAATAGAAATTTAAAATTTCAAAAAAAAGGTAAAAAAACAAATTTTTTTGCGGGGGTGGGAGTGGGGTTGGGGTGGAGCAGTAGTATTGTAACGGAAAAACTAATATTTTAAATAGAAAACCCTTTTTTGAGAGAGGGATGGAGTATGTTAGTAAGGGTTGGGAAGATTGAAATGGAGTTTTAGAAAAATATTTTTCTTTCTCTTGATACAAAAAATTGAAGGAAAATGAGTTCAAAAAAATATTTATCAAAATATAACCAATTAAAAATGGAAAAATTAAAAATTATTTTTGAAAAACTATTTTCCTTGATACCAAACAGGGGCGGATCTACATATAAAAATTGGGTGCTCGAGCACCCATTAATCTCGACCCCGAACGTGTAATTATATAAAAAACTTAAGAAAACGGATATAACAAAATAGCAAGCACATAGATAATAAAAGGCATGGTGGGTGCTTTGGTTATGATGGATGTTGAAGGGCTCTAAATGAGTATATGGTCGAGAGATCGAATCTCACTCACACCCCTAGTTAGACTTTTTCCTCCATTTATCAAGCACTAACTTTCTTTTGCTCCAATTAAAAAAATTAAGCACCCACGAACTTA
This sequence comes from Nicotiana benthamiana, assembly GCA_034376525.1. NCBI lineage: Eukaryota > Viridiplantae > Streptophyta > Magnoliopsida > Solanales > Solanaceae > Nicotiana > Nicotiana benthamiana. The sequence continues at coordinate 6,945,953 of CM067326.1, forward strand.
AAATCCTGGATCCGCCATTGATACCAAACACACCTAGTATAAGAATTGGAAACGTGCGTTTTTTTGGTTCCAAAGATTAATCCATAAGGTGAAAGGAACTATCCACTAAGACCGTTTATTTTTTTTATATAAAATTTTCCATTGTTTTTGTTATAAAATATTCTATTTTAGGTGAATGTCCATATTTAGAGAGATTCTAGGGTTTACTTTTTGGTTGCTAAGTCACCACCTCCCTATAAATAAAGGGGTTCTATTCCATTGTAAACCATCCCAAAGTATCAATAAGAATACTCCTCTCTCTACTTTTCTCTCTATCGTTCTTGTTCTTGTATTATTGTTCTTGTTCTTATATTATTTCATAACACGTTATCAGCACGAGACTCGTCTCAAGAATCCTCTTGAGAAAATTAAGGTATTTCCCTTTTTCCGAATTTGGTTTTAATTATGTCTGATATTATGAAAAGAAAGTTCGTTGCCCTTGAAATTTCGGGCAAGAACTATATGACATGGGTGATGGATGCTGAAATCCACTTAGATGCTATGGGTCTTGGAGACGCCATTAAAGACAGAGATAAAGCATCCACCCAAGACTGTGCTAAGGCCTTAATTTTCTTGCGCCATCACCTTGATGAAGGTTTGAAAATTGAATATCTCACAGTCAAAGATCCACGCATCTTGTGGAAAGGCTTAAAGGAGAGATATGACAACCTGAAGTTGGTCACTCTGCCACAAGCACGATATGATTGGGCTCATCTGAGGCTCCAAGACTTTAAGTCTGTTTCTGAATATAATTCTGCAATGTTCAGAATTACTTCTAAGTTGAAACTCTATGGAGATAATATCTCTGATTATGATATGCTTGAAAAAAAAACGTTTACAACGTTTCATGCCTCCAATATGGTACTGCAACAACAGTACAGAGAGAAAGGTTTCAAAAAGTACTCTGAACTGATTTCTCTTCTCCTTGTGGCTGAGCGAAACAATGACCTGCTCATGAGAAATCACGAAAATCGACCCACTGGGTCTACACTATTGCCTGAAGCAGATAAGGTGTATTCTCATTATGCCAAGCATGGAAAAGGCTATGGCTTTAATCATGGTCGTGGTCGTAATCGGGGTCATGGCCGTGGATGTAGACAAGGAAGAAATTTCCCTGATGTCCGTCACCCCCAAAGAGATATAACCACCAAAAGCAGAAACGGGATTATGAGGATCCAAAGGCAAATAGTTCAGAAGCTATATGTTATCGTTGAGGTGGAAAATGGCACTGGTCAAAAGCTTGCCGTGTACCAAGACATTTGGTTGATCTTTATCAAGCATCTCTAAAGAATAAAGGCCCTGAAACAAATTCACCTGGATGTGGCAGACTTCTTTGAGCAACCCGAGGGGAAAATAGACCACTTAATCGGTGATGGATCTGTGATGAAGGAAGATGGAATTGTTTGATTTTATTTTACTTATTTGTATTAGTTAGTGAATAAACTAATAGTCATTAGTATCAGCTCGTATTAGTTAGTTTATGATATAATGTTAGTATTAGCTCTTTAGAATATTTCAATATGCTTAAATTTCAAAGATATTTTTATTTTCCAGTAGAGTTAATTGATTAACCTAACAGTTAGTCGATTATATAATATTTCGCATTAAAACTGGACTTTTCCGCAAGCTAAGTTGGTCGACTATCTGATTTAGTTAGTTGACTAACCTGATGACTGTTTACTAAGTTAGTCGACTATCAGTTTAGTTAGTCGACTAACTAATATTTCGCATTAAAACTGGACTTTTCCGCAAGGCAAGATAGTCGACTATCTGATTTAGTTAGTCGACTAACCTAATGACTGCTTCCCAAGATAGTCGACTATCAACTAAGTTAATCGACTAACCTCAGCAGATTTTGAAAATATTATTTAAATGTGAAACAAACGGGTTGAATTTGTTTATTCTCATGTTCGTGTATCTTTTGTATGTCAAACCATGGGAAAGCAAATATGGATATCTCACAAAGCAAGCTTGGATCAACGTCCAACTGTAAAAATATTTGTTTAGTTGATTCATGTACTACACATACGATACTCAAAGAAAAAAAATATTTCTCTCAACTAAGTATGTGTAAGGCAGATGTTACTACAATCTCTGGTAGTAGTAAATTGATTGAAGGCTCCGGAAGAGAAACTATAACTCTGCCTAGAGGAACAATGTTTATCATAGAGAATGCAATGTTCTCCTCAAAGTCTAAGAGAAACTTGTTGAGTTTTAAAGATATACGCCGGAATGGCTATCATATTGAGACAATAGATGAGAATAATCTTGAATATCTCATCATTACAAAGAATGTCTCTGGCCAAAAGAGGGTTATTGAGAAATTCCCGTCTTTATCTTGTGGCCTGTATTGGACAAAAATTAGTGCAATTGAGGCACATTCAACAGTAAACCAAAAGGTTACTGATTCCAATACTTTTGTACTTTGGCATGATCGATTGGGACACCCTGGATCAATCATGATGAGACGGATTATAGAAAGCTCATATGGGCATCCGTTAAAGAATTTCACCCACCTAGTGGGTCCTTTAGATATTTTATGGTCTTAATAGACGCATCCTGTAGATGGTCTCATGTGTGCCTGTTGTCATCACGCAACCTTGCGTTTGCAAAACTAATGGCACAAATAATTCGACTACGAGCACAATTTCCTGATAATCCAATCAAGTCTATTAGACTGGATAGTGCTGCTGAGTTTTCATCCCAAGCATTTAATGATTATTGCTTATCAATTGGAATAAAAGTGGAACATTTTGTAGCTCATGTTCACACTCAAAACGGTCTTGCAGAATCTTTAATTAAACGCCTGCAGTTGATTGCAAGACCATTACTCATGAAAACGAGGCTGCCCACTTCGGTATGGGGTCACGCCATTTTGCATGCAGCAATGCTAATTCGTCTCAGACCGACGAATTATCACAAATATTCCCCGTTGCAATTGGTTTTGGGTCATGAACCCAATATATCCCATTTAAGAATCTTTGGATGCGCAGTATATGTGCCTATAGCACCGCCATACCGCACCAAAATGGGTCCGCAAAGAAGGTTAGGAATATATGTTGGGTTTGAATCTCCCTCCACTATTCGCTACCTCGAAACATTGACAGGGGATTTGTTCACTGCACGATTTGCAGACTGTCAATTTGATAAGACACTTTTCCCAAAATTAGGGGGAGAAGTTGGTGAAACCAAACAGGAAATTTTGTGGAAAAATGCATCATTATCTCATCTTGATTCACATACTTCTATTTGTGAAAAAGAGGTGCAAAAGATTATCCATTTGCAAAGAATAGCAAATCAAATGCCTGAAGCATTTACGGACTTGAAAAGGATAACAAAATCCCACATCCCCGCAGAGAATGTTCCAATCCGTATTGATGTCCCTGTTGGACAATCATCTAGTGTCATATCCAATGAGTCGAATGCACGCCTGAAGCATGGCAGGCCATTAGGTTCCAAAGATCGAAATCCTAGAAAGAGGAAAGCAAACGATCAAAATGACACTACGAAAGAATCTCATGAGGAAATTCATGATTTAATAAATTCTAAGATTCATGAAGAATCCATTGAGCCCGAGACTCAAGAAAATAAGAAACTATTAATAAATTCAATCGATATTGAGGCAAATTTTAATCGAGTGGATATAGTGGTGGATTATGTCTTTGCTTTTAATGTCGCATCTAGCATTATGCAAGAAAGTGAGGATCTTGAACCTCAATCTGTTGGAGAATGTCAAAAAAGACATGATTGGCCAAAATGGCAAGAAGCAATCCAATCAGAATTGAATTTACTGGCAAAACGTGAAGTTTTTGGCCCTATAGTTGAAACACCTAATGATGTTTAGCCTGTTGGCTATAAATGGGTCTTTGTACACAAGAGAAATGAGAAAAACGAGGTACAAAGATATAAGGCACACCTTGTTGCACAAGGATTTTCTCAAAGGCCTGGTGTCGATTATGAAGAGACATATTCGCATGTAATGGATACCATAACTTTTCGTTATCTCATTAGTTTTGCTGTCCTTGAAAAGCTTCACATGCATTTAATGGATGTGGTTACTGCCTATATTTATGGCTCACTGGATAATGAGATATACATGAAAATTTCCGATGGACTCAAAATGCCAAACGCTCATAATTCAAAGTCCCGGGAAATATTTTCAATCAAATTTCAAAGATCCTTGTATGATCTAAAGCAATCAGGACGAATGTGGTATAATCGTCTTAGTGAGTATTTATCAAAAGAAGGCTATATAAATGATGCCATTTGCCCGTGTATTTTTATAAAGAAAACAACATCGGAATTTGTTGTACTTGCCGTATATGTCGATGACATAAACCTTATTGGAACCCCCATAGAACTCCAAAAGGCAATTGATTATCTAAAGAATGAATTCGAGATGAAAGATCTCGGAAAGACAAAATTATGTCTTGGTTTGCAAATTGAATATTTGGCAAACGGAATTTTTGTTCATCAATCTACCTATATATAAAAGGTACTGAAACGGTTTTACATGGATGGAGCATATCATTTAAGTACTCCGATGGTTGTTCGATCACTTGATGTGAATAAAGATCCATTCCGACCGCAAGAAAGGAATGAAGAGCTACTTGGTCCTGAAGTACCATATCTTAGTGCAATTGGCGCACTAATGTATCTTGCAAATACTACAAGGCCTGACATAACCTTTTCAATTAATGTCTTAGCAAGGTATAGCTCGGCTCCCACAAGGAGACATTGGAATGGGATCAAACATATATTGTGGTACCTAAAAAGGACTACGGATATGGGCTTATTTTATAGCAATAATTGCAGTCCTGATTTTGTTGGTTATGCTGCTGCTGGATATTTATCCGACCCACACAAGGCTCGATCTCAAACGGGTTATGTGTTTACCTGTGGAGGCACCGCCATATCTTGGCGATCGACTAAGCAATCAATTGTGGCTACTTCATCTAATCATGCCGAGATAATCGCTATTCATGAAGCAAGTCGGGAGTGTGTGTGGTTGAGATCTATAATACATCATATTCAAGACAAATGTGGTTTGAAGTGTAACAAACTACCCACGACTTTGTATGAAGACAATGCAGCATGTATAGCTCAATTGAAGGGAGGATTCATAAAAGGAGATAGAACAAAGTTTATTTCACCAATGTGCAACAGATTCGTTCAAGCGATAATATGGCTGATTTGTTCACAAAATCTCTACCAACGTCAACCTTCAAGAAGCTGGTTCACAAGATCGAAATGCGAAGACTCAAGGATATGAATTGATGCTCTTTTCATGGGGAGTTAATGCGCGTTGCACTCTTTTTCCCTTACAAGGTTTTGTCCCAATGGGTTTTCCTTGCAAGGTTTTTAACGAGGCAACCAATAGGCGCATATTCAAACATGTGTACTCTTTTTCCTTTTCTTTAATTTTTTCCCATTGGGTTTTGTTTTAGTTAAGGTTTTAACGAGGCACATTATTGAATAGACATTCAAGGGGGAGTGTTATAAAATATTCTATTTTAGGTGAATGTCCATATTTAGAGAGATTGTAGGGTTTACTTCTTGGTGGCTAAGTCACCACCTCCCTATAAATAAAGGGGTTCTGTTCCATTGTAAACTATCCCAAAGTATCAATAAGAATACTCCTCTCTCTACTTTTCTCTCTATCATTCTTGTTCTTGTATTATTGTTCTTGTTCTTATATTATTTCATAACATGTTTGATATTGTTATATTAATCGAAAGATTTTTCTCAATAGTAAGATCGTTTATTAAGCATTAATACGTGTGTTAATTTATGAGGTTACGAAGTGAAAGTTCCGTGTTATTAGGGTTTTTGAATACTTTTTGAGATATTGCAAATCTAATTGTTTTAGAAAGGTTCTTTCACTTGAAAAACGCATAAATAGCCGTATTTTAGTTCTTTTAGTTTTGGTCTGTGTATTTTCCAAGAATTATTTTAAAATTTTTGGAGGGGTAGTAAGGTGAGTTGTAACGAAAAAATTAAAATTTTAAATAAAAAAGTCTTTTTTGGAGAGAGGGATGGGGTGGGTTAGTGAACATGGAGAAGGTTGAAAAAGAATTTTGAAAAATATTTCCCTTCTTTTAATAAGGAAAGCATTTTCCTCTAATTGAAGGGAAATGAATTCATGAAGAAAATGTTTTCCAAAACATTTAAGCCAACCAAATATGAAAAAATTGAAAAACTTTTCCAGAAAATATTTTCCGTTCATAACAAACACACCCTATATCTGAATTCTTTCGTTTGTAAGAGTATAACAATTGGAATCGTGCTTTTTTTTTTTGGGTTACAAAGATTAATCCATAAGGTTAAAGGTTACTATCCACTAAGATCGTTTATTTTTTTTTAATAATTTTTTCCATTATCTGGGAGTGTCGTATTAATCGAAAGATTGTTCTCAATAGTACAACACTAAGATCGTTTATTAAGCATTAATAGGTGTGTTAATTTATAAGGTTACGAAGTGATATTTCCGAGTTATTAGGGTTTGTGAAAACTTTTGGAGCTCTTGTAAATCTAATTGTTTTAGAAAGGTTCTTTCACTTGAAAAAGCTCATAAACAGACGTATTTTAGTTCTTTTAGTTTTGGTCTGAGTATTTCAGCAGAATTGTTTTCAATTTTTTTTCAAGAGTTGTCCAAAAAGCCAAAAGAAAATTGACTAGATTACAAAAATATCTTCTGTTCACATCCTTTCGATCATCTCGATTCACCATGTTATAGGTTTTAACAGAAATTCTCTCTCGAGAATGCTCTCATCTTACGTTAGTTAACGTGTGCTGAAATTGGTCATTACTGGCGAGAGGGAGGGAAAGAGAACGAGGAAGACCTTAAAAATTGTCATTACCAGCTCGGAAAAACTAACTATCACGCATAGCAAATCAACACCAAAGGAGACTGATATGCAAACGCGAGACCTAGATCTTCACTCAGACACTAGAGCTCAATGGAGGAACACTGGGGTGAGTCCAACTCAGGAGTTTCGAAGAAGCTAGACCTCACAACACCTCCAGCTAGTGCGTCAAAACTACAATCGGAGGAAAAAACTATGGAATAGGGTTTTCATGCTACAGTAGCTAATGTAACAGTAACAATTGCGGAAGAAGAACAAGGAAATGCTGAAACCAGCTGCAGTGACGAGAGACGTTGGACCTAAAACATGGTCGAATCTATTTCAGAAGAATAGATCAGCAGCAAATGGTATGTCTCTTTTGTATATTCCACCGAAAATTATTGATGGTCAAGTAATTGTGCAATTGGATAAGGAAGAAGTTGAATATAAAACGGAGAAGTGGAAATGTGCCTTAATTTTATACATTCTAGGAGATACCCCAGGATACAACACTATGAAGAGATATATAAATGTAAATTGGGCAATCGTGAGGGAACCAGATGTATTTCTTCATGAGGAAGGTTATTACATCATCAGGTTTCATCTGAAGCTGATATGAAAGAAATTTATTATTCTGGACCATTTACAATTAACAATAGGCCTATAATTTTGAAGTCCTGGACCGCAGAGTTTGATTTTAAAGAGGAATTTCCCATTGAAATTCTCATATGGGTTAATTTTTCAAAATTACCATTGAATTGCTGGGGAGTTAACTCTTTGAGTAGAATAGCAAGTTCAGTTGGTACCCCTATTTTTACGGATAAATGTACAACTAAGAAAACTAGGATCTCATATGCTAAAATTTTGATAGAGGTTAATGTGACCAGACCTTTAAAGGATGAAGTCTAGGTGAGAGATCCAAAGGGGAAACAGTTTTTGCAAGATGTGTATTATGGGTGGAAGCCTAAATTTTGTGAGCAATGTCAAAAGATGGGCCATTCATGTGCTCTTCAGGGCACTAGTGCTGAATAATAGGTTAAGCAGCAGAATAATTAAAAAGGCAAAGCAAGGGAGGTTAAGAAAGTGACTATGGAATGGTGAACTAAAGGAAAGGTGCAGCAAAATGATACTCAATATGTACAAGCCATACCAGTTGAGCAACAAATACAACAACAAGCAACAGGTTCTCAACCAAAGGCAAGCATCTCAGCAAAGTCCAGGCCTGAAAGTAACCAAGGACGATATGAGACAGCATCACCAAGTAGTCCAAGTAAAGTATCATGAGTAACCCCAATCGAGGAAAACAAGTGGAGTGCAACCCTGAGTTTAACTTGGTGAACTTTCCACTATTGTCCAGTTTAAAATTGAGAAATTCTTTTGAGATGTTGCCATGTAGAGATGAGGATGTGCAGCAACTAGCCCTTGACAGGGGAGGAGGACACCTAACATGTTAACAATTGGCTATTTTGAAAGGTAAGGGGAGTCAATAAGAGGTATAAGCAGAAGGAATTGGCTAATTATATCAAAAGCAAAAATATCAAGATAGATGGCCTAATGAAAACTAGAGTGAAAGAGCATAATATTAAGAGAGTTACCAGAACTATAGCACCTGATTGGGAAGGGGTAAATAACTACCAATATGCTCAAAATGGTAGGGTGTAAGTATTGTGGGATCCACGGTGGTATAGTGTGAAGCTACTCAATGCAGGGGATCAATATGTGCACTGTCAAATTGCATATAATGGAGGGAAAATTGACTTTTTAATAAAAGTAGTATATGAACATAATACAATTGAGTAAAGGAGGACATTATGGGCAGACGTTCACAAACTGGGTGCAAACATAACCACTCTTTGGCTAATTGGAGGAGATTTCAGTGCATTTCTATATTCCCAAGATAGACTAATGGGCAATCCTATAACATTTGCTGAAACTCAAGATTTTACTAACTGCATTCAAACTCTGCAGTTGAGTGATTACCATGGAAGGGGGACTGCTACACTTGGTCGAACAAACAAGATGGCACTGACAGAATTAGAAGTAGAATTGACAGGTTGTTTGGAAACTTTAAGTGGATGATGCAATGGGAACAGGTTCAAACTGAATATGATTTGCCTCAAATATCTTATCATTCACCTATGCTCGTTTCAATAATCATGAATTCAAGGCCAGGAAAAATTTCATTTAGATTTCTAAATGTGTGGGAAGACCATAGCAAGTTGTACAAATAGTGCAAGAAGTATGGGAACAAAATGTGACAAAGTGGAAAATGTAGAATATATGGTTGAAACTGAAAAAATTGAAAGCTAGACTTAAAGCCTTAAGCAATGAGAAGTTCAGATCTATTGCGTAAAAGATTGATAAGGCTCGAGTAGAACTAAAAGAGATACAAGAGATGATTATCCCTAACTATACTGATGGCCTACTGGAGCAAGATAAAATGCCCTTTGGTAGCTGGAAAAATGGTCGCTTGTAGAGGAAAATGTCCTAAAGCAAAAGTCTAGAGCAAGATGGATTAAACTTGAGGATTCTAATTCCAAATATTTCTCTGCTATGTTGAAGGAGAGAAACCAAAGAAAAAAGATTAAAGAACTCATAGCTATAGATGGTCAGAAGCAGAATGATGCTGGTAAGATCAAACGGGAAATCATTGACTTCAACAAATCATTGATGGGGACATCAATAACAAATCTACCCTCAATCAATAGGGAGATCATCAAGCAAGGGCCTGTGCTATCCCAACAGCAAAGAAGGCAACTAGTTGCAGAAATATTTGAAGGCTGCAGTGTATTGGGGATGACAAAGCACCAGGAGTAGATGGTTATATTGCTTGGTTTTTCAAGAAGGCAGGGCCTATTATCAAAGTGGCGATCTGTGAAGCTGTTAAGGAATTCTTTAGTATTGGGAGATTGTATAAGGCATTTAGTTGCACTACCCTCACATTAATTCGAAAGGTGGACAAGCCAATCATAATGAAAGACTTTAGGCCTGTTGTTTGTTGTACTCTACTCTATAAGATGATCTCCAAAATATTAGCACCAAGAATGCAGAAGGTTATTACTAGCATCATTAATGAAAATTAGGCAAGATTTATCCATGGGAGGGGAATTGCAGACGATATTATCATAGCCCATGAACTGGTTAAAGCTTATACAAGGAAATATATCTCAGATAGATGCATGATAAAGATAGACTTCTAGAAAGCCTATGACTCTGTGGAGTAGATCTACTTGGAGCATGTAATGGAAAACTTGGGCTTCCCTGTTCAATTCATCTGCTGTTTCATGGAGTGTGTCAAAACAATTAACTATACCATCTTGATCAATGGAGAGACTACTACCCTTTTTGATGCAAAAAAAAGGGCTTAGGCAAGGGGATCCCATATCACCCTTCCTATTTGCCATTTCCATTGAATATCTCAGCAGGAGCCTTCATGGATTAAAAGAGGACAAAGAGTTCAGATTCCATCAAAAATGTGCCAAACTTGGTATTACTCACTTACATTTTGCTGATGACTTACTACTATTTGCGAGAGGAGACCTATCATCAGCAAAGGCTATTCACATATGCTTCAAACACTTTGCTCAAGCTTCAAGATTGCAAGCTAATATAGGGAAAAGTTCAGCGTATTTTGGAGGGGTGCCAAGAGATGAACGAGATCAAATACTACTGCATTTAGGGTATGGCCAATGAGTAATGCCCTTCAAATATCTAGGCATTCCCTTGTCAACAAAGAAGATAACAATGATCCAATGGCAGCCACTCATTCAGAAAATTTTAGCAAGAATATCCTCATGGACAACCAAGAAACTCTCATATGCAGGAAGATTACAGCTAGTTCAAAGTGTCATTTTTGGAGTGCAAGCATACTGGGCTTAGATTCCACCCTTACCAGTCAAGGTACCTGAAACAATCGATGCTTACTGTCGAAGTTATATATGGTCAGTAACCAATATAATAACTAAGAAAGCATTGATATCCTGGGAAAAGATGTACTCTCCTAAATCTTGTGGTGGTCTAAATTTGGTAAATATTCATCTATGGAATAGAGCAACTATTGCCAAAATATGCTGGGATCTGGAAGCCAAACAAGATAGGTATGGATTAAGCGGATCCACTCTTATTATATTAAAGAGCAACAACTCATGCAAATGCTAGTGCTCAAGCAAACATGTTGGATGCTTAGACAAATCTTTAATGCTAAAGGTGATTACAACTTGGTGCAGAGGAATACACATGTCACTATTACTACTTGACATGTATACCCTCAACTGCTGGGACAACAAGCTCGAGTATTGTGGAAATGTCTAGTATTTCAGAACTGTGCGAGACCAAAAGCATAGTATACTATGTGGATGCTATTACATGGAAGACTCCCAACCACAGATAGATTGATCAAATGGGGATTGACAGTGGATACACACTGTTTGTGATGTCACAACCATGAGGAGAATAAAGAACATTTGTTTGTCACAAGTGATTTTGCTAGAAACATATGGGAGAAGCTTATGCAATGGATGCAACATGACTATACAAGGAAGCAAAAGTGGGAGAAACATATGGGATGGAGTATACAGCATGCTAAAGGCAAGAGCACAAAAGCAAGAATATTTAGAATGATATATGCAAAAATATTTCATGCTATTTGGATTGAGAGAAATTTGAGAATCTTTGAAAAAAGGCACGTGATTGGAGTAGTATTGCTCGAGAGATAGCACACATGTACTGTTAGAGCTACTGCTAGTATTCGAACTCTAGTTCATAGCTATATTTTCGTATGAATGTATAGTGAATGATAGGATATAGCAGATGAGATTCCTTGTAATGAGATAGCTAGCTGTGTAAGCGATGCTATGGTTTATACAGTTTTATAGATAATTACTATAAAAGTGATTAATTACCAAAAAAAAATTTGACTAGATTAACATTTACATGAAATATGAGGAAAATGTGTTTTTATAAGATATCTAAAATAGTGCTCAAATTGCAGCGAAGACGTTGAACAAGGAACGTGATGGGTTTTTGAAAGGATTTAGTAACAAGAAGATTTAGAGTTTTGATACAAAATGTCTTTCATAAATTTTATTAACCAAAAAAGGCTTAAAATAGCTAATTTAAAACAAAATTTGCAGAATAAATATTTAAATTCAAAAATCTAAGCTAGCTTAACTAATTATCCTATTAAATTAAAATTTAAATAAAGACTCCTACTACTAAATATTTTTTATATAAAAAAAAGAAAACTATTATGGACAGCTAATCGTGCTGCTGTGAATGTTTAGAAAAGTAGAAAAATACGTCTTGTAGATTAAAGGATAAAGAAATTCATGGCCTTGGACGAATTTAATTACATCAATATCATCCAACTCTCTGATTGCAGGCGAACAAATTAAAATTAACAATGACACTGACCATATATAAGATTTCTTATGATGACCAACTCTCTAAAGTAGGGAAGAACGCAAAAAGGCACTTGAGAAAATTGAGTATAGATTTCATATGATGATAAAAGAGATTTGAGAAATGAAAGACAGAGCTTCAAGAATTGGTCCTAGCACATCGAGTAATTTCACTACAACCACGACGATAAGGATTAATTTCCAGGTGTGAACTGCAATCGTAATAAGAGGCTCCTCGTACGTTACAGGGAATACTATCCGCAGAAAGTGCAGCATAGCTAATATAACCATCTTCCGTTTGCAATATTCGTCTGCCTGTACTGGAGACTGCAATTGCATGGTCGCCATGCATGCTTGCAAAATCATGACCAAAGTTGGTATAACGATACTTATGATCATATGTAGATGATGATATAGGATTAATAAACATCGCTAGAACTACAAAGAGAATTATCTTTAGTCGCAGATCCATAGGTGTTGTGTGTTCCTGTGATATTTAATAATGAGTAATTGATGTGAAGTGTGGAAGGTGAAGAAATAGATACTTCTTAAATTTATGGGGATGATTTTAGAAAATTTTGTCACATTATGTGATGTTTCATGCTAGATGTAATATATAGTAATAGTTTGTTTGATATGCCCGGGTCTTGCTTCTTCATTGCTATGATTAAGGACTTTCAGATCAAGACTTCTTTTCTTTTCTAATAGTACTATTGTACTTTTCCTTTTAAATTTGTTTTGCTTTGGGCGAGTTCCACTTGAAATGGCGAATAGTCTTCCACTTAGCTTCCTGTTTAGGAATTTCTGTTGGGAAAGGACATCTGCTCAAATCCTAGTGGGCTTCAACAGTACTAAATAGGTTTCTTTAATCTTCTTTCCTATGATCGATCATTGCTGCAAAAATAGCGTAAAATTTGCCCGGAACGTCCTATTTGGTCGCCCTTATTTAATTTATACTAATTTTTTTAAAAACTTTTAATTTGTACCTACTTTTTAAATAACTTCGGCCCCCTTTCTCCTCCTTCTCCTCCTTCGTCGTCGTCTTCTTCTTCTTCTTCGTCTTCTTCCGCTGCTGCTGTTGGTACTGCTATGGAACTTCAGCTCATGAGATGGTTACCATAAATATATTTATCAGATTATTTAAAAATAAATTATAAATAATTACTTAAGTTAGTAGACAATAATTTATGAATATTTTCATGTACGTAAGTTAGTAGACAATGATAGTTCTCTTCTTTTCACGTTTATAGTTTTTAAAATTTATAATTTAGATATTGTTGGCATTCTGATTATTTATCTAGTACGTTAGAAAGTTTTTTCAAAAACGTCAGCTTATTTAGTGATGAAGTTTAACAAATGAACTAAATAAGTTCAGCTCTAGAGCTGAAGTTCGCCAGTTATAAAACAAAAGCTGAAGTTTGCCAGTTACAAAACAAAAACTTCAGTTACAAAATAAAAACTTCAGCTCTAGATCTGAAGTTCGCCAGTTACAAAATAAATTCTTCAGCCCTAGAGCTGAAATTCGCCAATTACAAAAAAAAACTTCAGCTCTAGAGCTGAAGTTTGCCAGTTACAAAAATAAAAACTTCAGTAATTACAAACAAAAACTTCAGCAAATAGAGAACAAAATTTCAGCTACTATGCTTAGTTCAGCAATTACAAATAAAAACTTGAGCACACTTGGTTCAGCACACTTGCTACACTAGGCCCGCTTACTAAAATGCTGAAGTCTTGCGTGATTGTCTTTGCTACTTTAGCTCCGTACGCTGAAGTTATGCAAAAAAGCGGATACTCTTGCAAATCTTTTTGCAAAGCGGACACAAGTTAAAACGTGACACAAGAAATGAATATAGATGCAAATGCCCAAAAATAGTGTAGGTTGTCCATTTTTCGAATTGGCAGCTGAAAAATAACCCGTATTTGTAAAGAAATGAAAATTAGCCACTATTTAATGTGGATATAAACAAAAAGAACTCAATAAAATCTTACTAGTGGTGTCTATGGAGGCTAGTGTGTACGCAGACCTTATCCCTACCCCGAGGGAGTAGAAAAGTTGTTTCCGAAAGACTCTCGGCTCAAAGAGACGAAAAGAGACAATATCAGTACTACCAACACATACCGTAGTAAAAAAATAAGAGTACCATGAAAACCAAAAAATATATATAAAGCAAAAGCAATGGCCATTAAATAGATTTGACACTATAAAAAATGAAAGAGTAGTAAGAAATAACATTGCCGCTAGCTGTCTCACAGAAAGTCCTATTAGACTAGCCTCACAAAGGTACGATGTAAGGAAAGACTCAACTACCTCCTAAACTAGAACCATAATACTCGACCTCTACAGCTTCCTATAAAGGGGGCCATGTCCTCGAAAATCCGAAGTCTCGCCATGTCCTGCCCGATCACCTTTCTCAAATACCTCTTAGGCCACCCTCTACTTTTTCTCATGTCCTCCAAAGCAAGTTGCTCACACCTCCTTGTCGGAGCATCTGGGCTTGTTCTCTGTACGTGCCCGAACCATCTGACCATCGCTTCCCGCATCTTGTCATCAATGGGAGCCATACCCGCCTGCTCCTGAATACTATCATTCATAATATTATCCATCCTAGTGTACCACACATCCACCTCTACATCCTCATTTCTGCTACTTTCATTCTTTGGATATGTAAGTTCTTAACTGGCCAAAACGCTGCCCGGCCACCGGTTTATAAAACTTACCTTTGAGTATCGGTGGTACTCTCTTGTCACACAAGACTTTAGATACTAACCTTCATTTCATCAATCTCATCCTAATATGATGTGTGAAATCCTTGTCGATCTCTCCTCCCCATGGATAACAGATTCAAGGTACTTGAAACTGCCTCTACTAAGGATGGCCTATGATTAAACCCTCATATCCACACCCACTTCCCTTAGCTCAACGTGAACTTACACTCCAGGTATTCCGTCTTAGTCCTGCTCAGCTTGAAACCCTTAGACTTAAGGGGTTACCTCCAAACCTCCAGCCTTTAATTAACATCGACTCGTGAGTCATCAATCACAACTATTAATACAGATATAAAATTTGAAAAAATACCCTTATCTGAAACACGAAAAAATCCAGCATAATATACTGAATTTTAAAAGTTTTGCATGTAAAATTCCAGCACATTGTGCTAGAGTTCAAATGCATATGAACTCTAGCATATTATATTGGAGTTCAAATTTTTAGAAGTTAAATTCCATCATATTATGCTGGAGTTTCGTTCATACAATACAAACTTTTAGGATTCAATTCTCCATCATCCGTACAAATACACAATGTCGTTAATTTGTATTTTTTGCTAGATCATTTTTATCTTCTTCTGGTTTCTATAATTTTAATTGTATTTTTTTGGATCATCTTTCTTGTTGAAAATTTGTGAAAGAGAGATAAAAAAATTGACATCTGAAGAGGCACCAACGATAATCCATGAAGTAGGCAGCAAAGAGAGACTATTGTTTAATTGCTCGCTCGAATTCGAGATTGGTTCATTGCCATAGGGATGATTAGATTGGTATATGGGTCAAAATTAGGTTTAGTTTAGCTAATGCAGAGGGATAAGCTGAGGTCGAGGTCGAAACCAAGCATGGCTCGGTGGCGAGGAGTCGCTAAAAGGGAGAGACCAGTGCCGCGGTCGAGTAGAGAGCAAGCAACTACAAATGTTAGAATATTATTAGGGTTATGAATAAGAATTGGATATTCCCCCATATTTTACTTTTGTAGGGTTTTCCAGGGATATCCCTTATAAATAGGAAAATAGAAGAAGCAAAAGGGATTCGCAACTTTGAAACAAGAATATCTTGTAAAGAGTTGACTATCAAATATATACAAAAAGCTTGTTTTGTCTCTATTTTTCATTTCTAACACTTAACATTCTTCTTTGGTTCACAAGATCCAAGATCATACAGTTAGCTTTCGCTATCTGCTGTCGCATGTCACCTCAAAGGAAGGAATCATCCACCTCATCCAACATTGGGGCAATACATTCCTTCTTATTACATTCAATGCCATTTATTGCACGTTTACATTCTCTTATTTATTCATAGTTATTGAGCATAAAGTTGGAATCTATTGACTTGAACACGGTCTCGTATCATCTAGGTTGTTTGATTTTGGATATGAAATTAATTACTTTTAACTTGGATTCACCACTTGTCTATTTATTAAATTGGTTTACCCAAAAAAGGCTTAATACTTTTTTGGTCGAACAATTTGGCGCTATCTATGAGGAGGTCCTTGTTAAAAAGTTTGTTTCTTCTAGATCTAAAAAACAAAGTAAAAGCTCCTATTTCTTTTTTCTTGCTTGCACAAGCTGACAATGGTAGGAAAAGCAGAGGAAATATTGAAAGTAGGGACTGGCATCACCACTAACCTCCTAGGCACCATCAATGAGGTGGACAGGGAAGACAAGGAAAATGTGATGCCAAGTGCCTCGCCCATACAAAGTGACTCTCCTCCTCCGTATGGTAGCATGCTTCGCATGAGAAGGGAGCCTCCACATCCACGACGGAAGAAGCACCACCCGTAGTGAAAACGTTACTGGAGGTATGGCTAACAAGTACCAAAGCAGCACACCTGCCAAAGGGGCGAGTAGGAACACCGCACGAATCAACACCCTAATAGTCATCAACGAGAAACGCGTTCCTCCCCCAACAGGTAACGCTCACACCACTGTTGATGCAGGTAATGACGCCCTCATAGCCATTCTGAAGAAACTGGAAGAAATGGAGAATGAGAACAAATAAATCCTCACCCAAATGAGGGAGCACAAAGAAAGGTTTGATAAGATACCACACGCCTTCAAACTCCTGCCAAAATGAGACATCAGCCAGTTCGTGGAACAACCATACAGTGAGGAGGCAGCTTCACATGCCACGCCCAAAACATTAAAATTCCACCATATTTGAAAATATACTGTGGCACAAAGGACCATATAGACTATATAAATCATTACGTCACAACGGTAAAAGGCAACGACCTCTTGAAAGGTTAGGTACCATCGGTGCTAATGAAGAAGTTTGGGCCCTAATAGTGGGGCCCTAACATGGTACTCATAACTATTAGCACGTTCCATAATACCGTTCAAAGAAATGGTCGACAAGTTCGTCACCGCCCATATCGGGGCCAAGAAATCCAAAGTGAATGACATATTCGCATCAAACAATCGTTGGGCGAAGGACTGAGGGATTTCCTCGCCCAGTTCAATAGGGTAAGAATGAGCTTGCCAAATGTATCAGAAGGAATTGCGGTAGTGGCCTTTCAAAGCGGGCTAAACCGGAATGGGTCGGCGGCGACCAGAAAATTACTAAACAAACTCATTAAATAGCCCCAACACCTTGGAAGAAATTCATAATGCTTACAGTGCCGAGGTAAGAATAGATGAGGATGACCTCAATAGTCCAACCAATGGTTAACGACAATCCAAATGGAATCAAGGAAAGATCATCAGAATAACAGCCTAAGAGATCACATAGGTCCATACCTCAACCGGGAAAGACACCAACCGTACATCAGAATGACTGCCCCAATACCTCTCCGCCAAGCCGAGGGGTCATCCAGGCTACAAACAGGAACTCACCGAAATGAAAGAGGTATGCCTCCACTAGTATCTACTCACAATTTTTGTGTGTCTCCTCCAGAAATAGTTTACGTTCTGGAAAAGCTCGGTCCCAAGGTGAAATAGCCAAAAAAGATGAAGTCTGACCCAAACTCCAGAAAGTCGAATGCCCTCTACAAGTTCCATCAAGAACGAGGCCCCAAGATCGAGGATTGAGTAGCCCTACGACAAGAAGTAGTGACCATGCTCCACCAAGGAAATTTAAAGGAGCTGATGAACGATCGAGGAGAGCCAATTTAGCTCGTGGACGAGAACCACACCAAGGCCCACCAAAGGCGCCCTCCCCCACTCACACCATCCAAATGATCATCGACGGAGGCGATGAAGCAACAATCAGTCATGTGTAGTTCACCACCATGCTCAAATTGAAGCGGTTGATCACCCATGAACAATATGATAACCTCGAAGACAGTATCATTTTCGATAGGTCGAATACCCACGGTTTGACAATTCCTCATTTCGACGCTCTTGTCATTACTTTATGAATTTTAGATACCGATGTAAAAAGAATCATGGTAAATGATAGGAGAGGAGTGTGTATTATCCACCCTAGAGTTTTTATTCAAATGAGAGTCGAGGATGAGATAGCACCACGCTGCATAACACCAACAGGTTTTAGCAATGCAGTTAAACGAACCTCCGGGGAGATAACACTACTAGTTCTGGCTAGAGGAATCACCCTGGAAACAACATTCCATGTCATGAACCTTACACAGTTTACAACGCCATCATAGGGCGACCCTGGATACACACCACTAGTGATATCCCATCTGGTTTATATCAGGTCATCAAGTTCCCTACCCTATGGGGAATATTCAACATCCATAGTGAACAACGTACAGCTCCAGAATGCTACAATATCACCCAAGATTGCATATATACTCAACAGTTAAGAAAGGAGGGATCAGGAGCATAGCAATTACCCAAGTCAGGGCCCGACTTCGACGAACCCGGCGTCATTAAAGCCATAGGATCAATAGTGGAAGACCTCGACTCGTCTATTTGGACAAAAGCAACCACAACAAAAAATCCTACATCGGCCATAGATTCACAAAACCAGGTAAATTCCATAAGTTTTTATCCTATAATGTCGATTTGTTTGCTTTTCTCCCATGCAAACATACCAGGTATCTCGAAAGACATTACAACGCACAAGCTGAATGCCGATCCACTCTACCTTCCCGTACGACAAGTTAGAAGAAAGTTCAATGTCGCAATCAATGTGGCCGTCCATAAAGAGATAGAAAAATTGCTTGCCAACGGTTCCATTCGAGAATCAAAGTTCCCCAAGTGGGTCACTAACGTGGCCGTGGTAAAAAAAGAAAAATGGGAAATAGCGCATGTGCGTAAACTTCACGGACCTAAACAAATCCTACCCAAAAGATTCCTTCCTGTTGCCTCACACTAATCAGCTCATCGATGCAACAACGTGGCAAAAGTTACTAAGCTTCTTGGACGCCTACTTAGGCTACAAAAAAATCCTAATGGATGAGGAGGACCAAGAAAAACCCACCTTCATCACCCATCAAGGGATGCACTGTTACATAGTCATGCTGTTCGGATTGAAAAATGCAGGTGCGACTTATCAGAAGTTGGTCACCGAGATGTTCAAAGAGAAACTTAGCAAAACGATGGAAGTTTATATAGACTACAATTAGTCAATTCAAAAAGAAAAGAGGACCACACCAACCACATGATGGAGGCCTTCGACATACTTAAACGATGCTGCATGAAGCTAAATCCCGAAAAGTGTGCTTTCGGCATGACCTTGGGGAATTTCCTCATTTTCTTGATGTCATATAGAAGCATCGAGGTAAACCCCGACCAGATCAAGGCAATAGAGGGAATACTTGAAATTTTGACTAGCAAGAAACAAATACAGAAGTTGATCGGCCGTATAGCCGCCTTGTTAAGGTTCATCTCACGATCCTCTAACAGATTAACCAAAATTTTCAACATGATAAAAAAGGACAACAAACTCCAATAGAACTCCGAATGCGTCAATTCCCGGCGAGAGATAAAGGCATACTTGTCCTCGCCCTCATTACTCGCCAAGGCAAAATTAGGTGAACGCCTCTTAATCTGCTTGGTCGTTTCCGACATCGCAGTAACCATAGTATTTGTCTATAAAAATAAAGGTACGCAATCTCCAATCTATTACATCAGTAAAACCCTGGTCAATTTCGAAATAATGTATCCCCACCTAAACAAACTGGCTCTAGCATTAGTCATAGCTTCATGCAAGCTGAGACCCTACTTTCAGTACCATCCCATCTCGGTGGTCATGACCTTCCACCTAAGGAGCATATAACATAAGCCCAAGTTGTCGGGTAGATTTTCCAAGTAGGCCATCAAATTAAGCAAGTAGATATAATATATCATCCATGAACAGCGATAAAATTGCAAGCACTCACCGACTGCTACAGATTTCAACACTAAAATACTGCTAGAGGTCGAGCAAGAAGCTGCTTGTATCTCCTCCAAGACACCCGACATATGGGTCCTGTATACCGAAGATGCCTCCAACACGTCAGAATCTGAACCGGGACTCGTGATTGAGGTACAACATGCAAATTAATTTGCCAATCGATATGGTTCCTTGACATGACTAACAATAAGGTCGAGTATGAGGACATAATTGCAAGGCTAAAGCTAGCTCTCGAGTATGGAGCACGACAAGTCATCTCTCGACGTGAATCACAACTCGTTGTCAACCAAGTCATAGGGACTTTCCAAATCAAAGAACAAAGGATAAAAAAATATCAAGCAAAAATTCATAAGCTACTGCCTAAGTTCGACGAGTGCCAACTCGACCAGATACCTCCAGCATAAAATGTCGATGCAGACGGCCTCGCCAATTTAGCAATGGCCACTAAGAACATAAATGGAAAATAAAATGTGGTCACCCTGCTTTATTCATCAATAGACAAAATTTAGGTATGCACTATAAACTTGACTTGGTATTGGCGAAACCATATTATGTCATACTTGTAGGACGGAGTACTACCATCGATAAAAAAAAGCCAAGAAGCTTAGAATGTAGGCGGCCAGATACAACATCATCAACCATGACTTGTATAAAAGAATAATTGGTGGTCCCTTGGCGAAATGCCTAGGACCAAACCAAACTGGTGCTCCCTCGAATAAGTACATGAAGGCCATTGTGGATCTCACATCGGTAATCATGCCCTAGTTAGATGCCTTACACAGATAGGATATTACTGGCCCACCATGAAAAGGGAAGTCATCGACTTCGTTAGAAAGTGCGAGAAATGCCAAAAATATGCTCCAATATTTCACCAGGAAGGCGAGCACGTCCACTCAGTCACATTGTCGGACCTCTTCCGGCTAGACGAGGTAATGTACGATTTCTTTCGGTTTGACTATTTTTCCAAGTGGGTAGAAGCAGGTGCGTTCGCCCAAATACGCGAATATGAAGGCATCACATTCATATAGAGGAACATCATATGCCGTTTTGACATCCCCAAAGAAATTAGTTTTGACAACGAACCCCAATTCACCAGAAAAAAGACTGTTGAATTCTTCAATAAATGGCACATCAAGTGAATACTCTCCATGCCATATCATCTTGCAGGCAACAGTCAAGAAGAATCCTCCAACAAAACAATATTGAACATCATGAAGATGAAGCTTGAGGACACCAAGGGACTATGGTCGGAACTGCTACCCGAAGTGCTATGGGAATACCGCACCATGCCAAAAACAAGTACGGGAGAAACGCCATATTCACTAGTCTACGAAGCAGATGCAGTGCCAAACGAAGTCTGGGAATCAAGTTTGAGATACTCCAACGATAGTAGCCCAAGTAACAATGAAAAAAGAAAACAAGAAGAGAGACATGACCTACGTGAGATAGATAGCCCAAAAACAGCAAGCATGTACTACAATAAAAAAGCCAAATTCAGACCATTCAAGGTAGGGGACTATGTACATAAAGCCAAAATGCAAGCGAACAAAGACCATCGAGAGGGAAAATTAGGAACCAATTGGGATGGACCATACAAAATCACAACAACAACAAACAAAGGTCCATTCCAACTAAAAACTATGCAGGGAAACCTACTAGAAAACAATTGGAACGTCGCCCACCTCAAATACTTCAACTTTGAAAGACGGATGTCCCCCAAGTCGTACTTTTTTTCCCTCACCTGAGTTTTTCTCCAATTGGGTTTCTCGGAGAGGTTTTTAATGAGGCGACGACGAGGACATCTCGGAGTTTAGTTGCTAAGTTCACCACTCGCCTATCGACTACTTCTCTAGGCTGAGTGATGAAGGTACTAGATTGATTGGGACTCCTTGAATGTATGTACGGATCGAGAAATATGTAATGTTCTCCGATGAATAAACAACATTATTACATAGCTCCATTACACAATCACACCAACACAAAATAAATATATATCCGATCTCGCTCGAATCATTTTCTAAGTCTACATTCAACCTCACTCGAATTAAAGCATTCGATCTCACTCGAATTAACATACATTCGACGTCATTCGAATCAATATATATTTGACCTCACTCGAATTAACAGACATTCGACCTCATTCGAATCAATCTATATTCGACCTCGCTTGAATTAATAGACATTCGAACTCACTCGAATTAACAGACATACGACCTCGTTTGAATCAATCTGCATTCAACCTCGCTCGAATTAACAGGAATTCAACCTCATTCAAATCAATATATAATAAATATATAATTGATCTCACTCAAATTATTTCCAAAGTCTACATTCGGCCTCGCTTCAATTAACAGACATTCAACCTCATTCGAATCAATCTACATCTGACCTCGGTGAAACAACTTACATACGATCGACCGGAAGTTAGGGACTTTCTCATGAAAACATACGAAAAAAGAACAGAAAAAGGAGCAATAAATACGCAAAAAAATACAACCGTTCTATTTCAATCATCCACTCCAACACATTTTACGATGGGCATGAAAGACGCCCCCACAAAAAAGAACAGCAAAACAATAAAAACAAAAAATACAAGTACAAAGACTTCATGGTGTATCATTCGGAGTATCACCGATATCACCAACATAATCATCATCATACCAAGATCAGAAGCAAGATCTTCCAAGGAATCTCCATCATTGTCCCCGCCGGGCTTGCTAGGATCTTAAACACAAGCTTCACGACCTACACGCGCTTTGACATGAACATCTTCAAGTTCCGCCTAAAAAATCTTCCCAACCGCCTTTAAAGACATGTATATGTCAAGTTTGGCCTCAATATGAACCCGAAATTCATACAACTCCCATGATACACCAGGGTCGACATGAATGTAAGATGTAGATGGCTGGGTCTGCTGTTGCTCCTTCTCGACTCTTAAGGCGACAACTTGCTCATTCAGCTCAGATAGCTCCGCCTCCAAAACGCCAATTCGCTCCTCAAACCTCGCCTCCTTTAGCGCCGAAGTTTCTGCCTCAGTGGCCTGCTCAGACCTGAAATATGAAGGGCGTTCT
The DNA here is from genome assembly GCA_034376525.1 of Nicotiana benthamiana. Lineage (NCBI taxonomy): Eukaryota > Viridiplantae > Streptophyta > Magnoliopsida > Solanales > Solanaceae > Nicotiana > Nicotiana benthamiana. The sequence continues at coordinate 6,969,374 of CM067326.1, forward strand.
CTAAGGCTGGCGCCTCTACTACAACATGTTAGAAAATACGCTTAACGCTAGAGGGGGGTGAATAGCGTTATAATGAAAAATAGCGTAAACTTGCGGAATTTAAAATTTGCAGGAATGAAATAAGTGCGATAAGTAAATAATTAAGAACGAACGCACCGATGTATCCTGGTTCACCACAACCCGTGGCTAGTCCAGTCCCCGAGAGACTCTCTCTCGAGATTTCCACTAACACTGTTAAGCTTACGGGTGCTCAACAAACCGTTACAACCTGAGAACTTGAGTCACACAAGTCTCAACAACCTTTGCTCAAAGATACAACACTTCAAGACTTCAACCAAAGGAATCACGACGTTCCTTCTTACAATACAAGGGAACAACTTTCCCTTCAAGTGTATAAAAACACTTTGCACTCAAAACAAGACTCTCCTTACGAGTAGATATGAGTAAAATAAATACGCTCAAGAACGCAACAACTTCCGTCAACAATTTGGCTCTCAAAAACTTATGTAATGAATAGAAAATGATGAATAAGAGAGTATGCAAGCTTTAGCAATAATATTGTCAGTTGTTGTGTTTGTAAGACTGATTTGAAGATGTATTTATAGTGTCAAAACCATGCATTACCGTTGCCTAATTGCCAATTAAGAATTGCTGATTTTGTGCTATGACAATCGATTGTCTACCCGGCACAATCGATTGTTTTTCAATCGTTCCAAAAATCATTCCCAGATTTTACGCCATAATCGATTACTGGCAACGTTGAAAAAATCATTTCCAAATTTTACTTAAAACAATCGATTGTCAGAGATATACAATCGATTACTTGGCAACGTTCAAAAAATCTTTTTCAGATTCTACTTCAAACAATCGATTACTAAAATCCTATAATCGATTATCTGATGGAGTTTGAAAATATTTTGGCAACGGTCATTTACATATTCGATTATGCTATATGGACAATCGATTATTTATCAGTCTTTGAAAAATCTAATAGACACTGCTTCAACATAATCGATTGTCATAAGATTCACAATCGATTATTTTGTTGCTTTGAAAAAATCTTATGGACACTGCCTCAACACAATTGATTGTCATAGGGTTCACAATCGATTATTTTGTAGCTTTGAAAAATCTTATGGACACTGCCTCAACACAATCGATTGTCATAAGGTACGCAATCGATTGTCATGCAGATTTCAAAAATCTGATGGACACTGCCTTAACATAATTGATTGTCATTAGGTTCACAATCGATTATCATAAGTACATTATCGATTATCTTTGTCCAGATTTTTAGAGGCATGTTTAAAAATCATTTTGCTGAAATAAGTATGCATGATTTAAAATCTTTTTGTTCTAAATTAAATATGCATGATTTGATAAAACATGATTTTACGAGAGAAGCCAAGTCTTGAGTTAAGTTGTCGGATAAAGATCACAATTAAAGAACGACTCATGTATAACTTTGTTTAATCTTGATCTTTGTTTGTCTTGTGCTTGAACTTCGTTATGTGACATTTGTGCGCTTGTGCTTGGACCTCGTCATATGTCAATTGCGCGTCGTTTTTCATTTATCAAAACCTGCAAATATGAACACACGTTTAGTTTAGTGCCTTGAGAACGTGTTTCAACAATTTCCCCCTTTTTGATAATGGCAAACCTTAATTGGGATATGCATATTAGATAATTCATAATGACGATACAAGACAAGTAAAGACATGCAATTAGTTCCCCCTCTACATATGAATTCCCCCTCAATTTATGCCAATAAATATTAGTGCATAGCCCTTATTCTCCCCCCTTTTGACATTAGCAAAAACAAAATAAGTAATAACATGTTTATTGATCAACAAAAAGGTGTTTACATAAACGAGATAATAAAACATAGAACAATAAGCAAATAAAGAAATTATTCATTATTATCATTTCCCGCCTCGTCATCCGGCACTGCTTCATAAGGAACAAGTCTAGCATATGGATAGTGAATATGATCAAAATATCCATGGATCTCATATGTCAATCTATTGACGGAGGTGGACAAAGAAGCAAGTTGGTCGGAAATAGTTTGGAGTGTAGGAGCTTGAGGCTGACGCGTTTGAGGAGTTGGAGGAGGAGCAGGAGCTGCATGTTCGCCGTCATGGGGAAAGGGGGATTCGGAAATTTCCCATTTCTTGGTGCTCTTTTTGAGAGGACCGATAGTGGTGTTGAACCCGGAGGCTTCAAGAAAATTCATTATAAGGAGGGCATAGGGAAGTGGTCTATTGTCCCCAATGGCATCAAGCATGTGAATTTTGACGAACTTACACCAATTGATGTGAGCCCCGATAATAATGGCATGCATTAGCTTTGCGTCCTCTTGGGAAAGAGTGGTATGATTATGCTTGCGTGGTTTGAGGACTCGGGTTATGAAGTAGAAAATAAAACGATATTCGGGGAGCATGCCCGTGATGGTAGGACGACGATTGGACAGATTAGGATCATAAGCTCCAAGTCCAATTTGGTTTAGGAGAATTCGTTCATCAAATAAGGCGCCGGCTTCTCTAATGTAGAGAGAAATGTCTTCCCCACTTCGAGGCAGGTGAGAAATAGAATGTAAGTTTTCGTTGGTTAAAAGGATTTCAACACCATTAATGTTTGTCACAAGCTCACCCTCGTCGTCCTCATGAAGATTAGAGTAGAAGGCTTGAATCAAGAGAGGATTAATGTGAGGATAGGATAGATATAGGAAATCAAGAAGTTGGCATTCCCTAAGCATGTTTGCAGCTGCAGCGGGGGCGCTTGATTCAAGATATTTGCTGGTGGAAAAGCGAGGAGGAAGAATTTCACGCTTTTCAAATTTTGTCATGAATCGAGTTAATTCGGATTCAGTGTTGAACTGTAGGACAGAGCCATCTTGTTAAGGAAAATTGGGAGGAGGAGGAGCAGCAGAAGAAGATGCACCATGTCTGCCGGAGCGGGAACGTTTTGTGTGTCTGCTCGTCATTTTCAATAAGTAGTAATAGCCTTTATAAGAATTTTTGAGAGATTTTTGAAGGTTTGGGAGATAAGATTGATGCTTGAGTGAAGCAATTGAAGACATATGATACCTATTTATAATGAGAAGAATGGCATTTCATTTGTGATGAAAATCTGCAGAAAAAAAATGGTCAGAAACGGTAAAAGAAATTTGCACTGTCCGTTACACAATCGATTGTGGAACCGAAACAATCGATTGTTATGGAGTTTTTGAATTGTACTCGGAAATGACTTGTGGGAATCTTGCAGGACCCAAACGGTAACAAATATTTGAATTACTGACAAAACATAATCGATTGTTGAATTATGGTAATCGATTGTTATGACACAGTGTGCACAGTGATTTTCTGACTCGGAAAATAATCGATTATACTTTTGTGACAATCGATTATTTTAGGAAAGCAGTGCTGAATGGCCGAGACGGTCAAGAAAAATTTAAGCAATATATTGATTTTCTGTCATAATAAGCATAAGACGTAAATAATCGATTAGTGATACTTGCTAATCGATTTTCCGAGACAGTGAGCATGATAATCGATTATTGATTGAAATAATCGATTGTTCTACACCATTGCCTTATGATTCCCCCTGCCTTTAGGGCGATACCTGCAAAAGAGAATTAGACGTCTCCGACGCTTAAGTTAGCAATTTGTAAAGAAATAATGACTTAAGTCAATGTGAAGTCAAGAATTCCGAGTTTACAATAAATTCGGCAAATATTTTTTCTCTAAAAGGCCTTGTGAAGATGTTGGCCAATTGAGAACGTGATCTCTTAAGAAGTCTGTCCTAAGGTGTTCTTAAGAGTGTTTCGAGTACTTACCTGTTGTTTAATGTCGCCAATTAGCTGTTCGAGAGGATGGTCTTTGATTGTCCTCCATGCGTTTGGCAGTTTCGTTTCTTTTTCTAGTTGTGGCGCTTCCTCCGATAATTGCTCCAAGATTTCATCTTGAATTAGCTTAGGAGTTTCCTCTTGTACCTTGTCTTGAGGACTTATTGAGTTTAAGATACCTGCAGGATCAAAACCAGAATCCTTTCTCGCCAAGCGAGCATTATTTTCGGAAAATACAATATGAGGGGATTCCTCCACAGTTTCAGTTCTATTATTGAATACCCTATATGCCTTGCTACGTGATGAATAACCAATAAAAATTCCTTCATCGGATTTGGCATCAAACTTTCCCAAATTGTCTTTTCCATTGTTATGAATAAAGCATTTACAACCGAATACTCTAAGATGGGAGATGTTTGGTTTTCTTCCCTTATAGAGTTCATAGGGAGTTTTCATGAGTATTGGCCTTATGACTACTCTGTTTAAAACGTAGCATGTGGTACTCACGGCATCCGTCCAAAAGTGTTTGGGAATCTTAGCCTCATCGAGCATGGTTCTAGCCATCTCTTCGAGACACCTATTTTTCCTTTCCACCACTCCATTTTGTTGTGGTGTGCGTGGAGCAGAGAAGGTGTGCTCGATACCGAGTTCGTCACAAAAGTCCGCGAAGAGATTGTGATCGAACTCTCCCCCATGATCACTTCTTATTGAAGTGACGGTTGTGTCCTTTTCATTTTGAACACGTTTAAGAAAATATTTAAAATTATGAAAAGCTTCACTTTTATGAGCAAGAAATAGAGTCCATGTAAATCTAGAATAATCATCAACAATAACAAAAGCATAACGATTTCTACCAATACTTTCAATGCGAGATGGTCCAAAAAGGTCCATATGAAGAAGTTGCAATGGTCTAGTAGTTGAAATAATATTTTTCGATTTAAAAGAAGCTTTTGTTTGCTTTCCTTTTTGACAAGAGTCGCAAATAGAGTCTTTTTCAAATTTCAAATTTGGAAGACCAATAACTAGATTTTGTGAAACCAATTTGTTTAGAAGATGCATGTTGATGTGAGCTACTCTACGATGCCATAACCACATATTATCTTCTTTGCTCATAAGACAATTCACATATTCAGAAGAAGAGTTTTCGAGATCAACCATATAGATGTTATCCATTCTAAAACCACGAAGAATAATTTTAAAATCGCTACGGCGAAAAACTAAGCATTCATTTGAATCAAATAGAAAAAGATTTCCCTTGTCACATAATTGACTTATGCTCAAGAGATTATGTTTTAGACCCTTAACTAGCAATATATGCTTAATGGAAGAAGGTTCATCCTTACTGACCGATCCAATGCCGATAATTTTTCCCTTGTTGTTATCTCCAAAGATAACGCTTCCTCCTTCCTTGTGTTCTAGTTGAAGGAACTTGGATTCATCTCCCGTCATGTGATTGGAGCATCCACTATCAAGGTACCAAAGTACACTTGATCCCTTCAAACATACCTACAAGACATATTAATGAGTCTTTGGTACCCAAGCTGTTTTGGGTCCTTGAGAGTTAGGTGTAACATGCTGAAGCTTGACATGCATTTAAGTGTCTATGTCTAGTGAAACAAGAAGGAGCAATATGTCCAATTCGATTGCAATAATGACAAATGACATTTGGATTATGCATTCGTCTAGGTTGATAGTAATTGGACGGACGAAAATTGTTTACTCTACTTTCGACAATATGACTATTACGCATTTCATGAAAATCATTTCTCCTACTGTTTGTTCTAGGATATGCAGCACTTCTAGAATAATTATTTCTAGGTTGAAAGCCATTTCTAGGAGTCCTAAAATGTTCAAAGTTTCTGCTAGGATATGCATCATTTCTAGAATAGTTATTTCTAGGTTGAGGGCCATTTCTAGGTGTCCTAAAATGTTCAAAGTTTCTTCTAGTGTTTGGCCTAGCATGCATGTTGATTCTAGGATTGTTATTTCTAGGATGAACATTTGTTTTATTTATCCTAGGTTGAGCCTAAGGTGGTTGGGGTTTGGCTTCAACTATTTCTTTAGGCTCGTTTTTAAAACATATCCCACGTTTGGTCGATTTCAAATTAACAAGAACCTCATTCAAATTTTTATGAGAAGAATTGAACTTATCTAAGGTGCCCTTAAGTCTTTCTACCTCACCTTTAGATGCATGTAAGAAGTACAATTTTTCTAGAACTCTCGGGTTTGTCGGCGCTTCTCTTGCCGAAAAATTTGTTTTCTTCTTTCAACTTCTCATTTTCCAAAATCAGTTTTTCCAAATCCTTTTCTTTCAAAGAGAGTTGTTTTTCAAAATCTTTTTCTTTCAAAGAGGTATTCTCCTTAATGCTTTTAACAGTTTTGGAAGCTTTAATGAATTCACTATACAACTCATCAAAGGCATTTTGCATTTCCTCAAGAGAATAGAAGTTTTTGGAAGAAATTTGACATACCTCTTCTTGATTGTTTTCGTGAGCCATGAGATAAAGATTTGCGGCTTCGTCTTCTTCTTCCTCACTTGACTCGTCACCGGAGTCGCCTCCCCAAGATATGTATGCTCGTTGTTTCTTGAAGGGTTTCTTTTCCTTCTTGGCATTTGGGCAATTTGATTTAATATGCCCGGATTCTCCGCACCCATAGCACTTTATTTGATCTCCTTGTTTTTGCCTTTTCGTTCATACTCTTTTCGCATGAACTTTTGAAATCTCTTAATAACGAGTCCGAACTCGTTATCTCCGTCCTCATCATTTTGAGGTTGGCTTGTGCTTGCCTTGAGGGCGATTCTTTGTTTCCTTTGATCATTAACAAGAGGGTTAAGTATAGTAGATTCATCAGTTTTAAGATTACCTCTTAATCCGTCGATGGTGACATTTGAAACGCCAATAGACTGTTGAATCGCGTCGGCCTTTGAGCGCCATTCCGGAGTGAGACTTCGGAGGATTTTTCGGACAAGTTCTTTATCCGTGAAGGTCTTTTTGAGAGCATGTAAGTCATTTACGATTTTTGAAAATCGTTCGAACATGTCATCGACCCTTTCGCCTTCCTTCATATGAAACAGTTCATATGCATGGGTTAGAAAATCAACTTTAGCCTCTCTTACCAGGTCCGTACCTTCCTACGCGATTTCCAGCTTATCCCACATTTTCTTCGTCGTTGTGCAACATGATATTTTTCTGTAATCATCAGCGTTTACACCACAATATAATAGGTTGATGGCTTTAGCATTGTTCTGCACTTTTCGGATATCATCCGCGTCGTATTCATCTTCGAATTTTGGAACCCATTCGTTTTCAACCTTTTTGGTTGGAATTTGTTCTCCCTTTATTATAACCTTCCACAAATGAAAGCTATTCGATTGAACGAATATTCTCATCCTCTCTTTCCAGTACGTATAATTTGTGCCATTGAATAGTGGTAGCTGGGTGGAGCATTGTCCTTCACCTATTCCTGCAAAAGAATCACGAGTAGAAGCCATGGATTGTTTCTCTCAAATGGTTAAGTTTTTCAGAGAGTTGGGCTCTGGTACCAATTGTTTGAAAATACGCTTAACGCTAGAGGGGGGGTGAATAGCGTTATAATAAAAAATAGCATAAACTTGCGGAATTTAAAATTTGCAGGAATGAAATAAGTGCGATAAGTAAATAATAAAGAACGAACGCACCGATGTATCCTGGTTCACCACAACCCGTGGCTAGTCCAGTCCCCGAGAGACTCTCTCTCGAGATTTTCACTAACACTGTTAAGCTTACGGGTTCTCAACAAACCGTTACAACCTGAGAACTTGAGTCACACAAGTCTCAACAACCTTTGCTCGAAGATACAACACTTCAAGACTTCAACCAAAGGAATCACAACGTTCCTTCTTACAATACAAGGGAACAACTTTCCCTTCAAGTGTATAAAAACACTTTGCACTCAAAACAAGACTCTCCTTAAGAGTAGATATGAGTAAAATAAATACGCTCAAGAACGCAACAACTTTCGTCAACAATTTGGCTCTCAAAAACTTATGTAATGAATAGAAAATGATGAATAAGAGAGTATGCAAGCTTTAGCAATAATATTGTCAGTTGTTGTGTTTGTAAGACTGATTTGAAGATGTATTTATAGTGTCAAAACCATGCATTACCGTTGCCTAATTGCCAATTAAGAATTGCTGATTTTGTGCTATGACAATCGATTGTCTACTCGGCACAATCTATTGTTTTTCAATCGTTCCAAAAATCATTCCCAGATTTTACGCCATAAAATCGATTACTGGCAACGTTAAAAAAATCATTTCCAGATTTTACTTAAAACAATCGATTGTAAGAGATATACAATCGATTACTTGGCAACGTTCAAAAAATCTTTTTCAGATTTTACTTCAAACAATCGATTACTAAAATCTTGTAATCGATTATCTGATGGAGTTTGAAAATATTTTGGCAACGGTAATTTACATAATCGATTATGCTATATGGACAATCGATTATTTATCAGTCTTTGAAAAATCTAATAGACACTGCTTCAACACAATCGATTGTCATAAGGTTCACAATCGATTATTTTGTAGCTTTGAAAAAATCTTATAGACACTGCCTCAACACAATCGATTGTCATATGGTTCACAATCGATTATTTTGTAGCTTTGAAAAATCTTATGGACACTGCCTCAACACAATCGATTGTCATAAGGTACGCAATCGATTGTCATGCAGATTTCAAAAATCTGATGGAAACTGCCTTAACACAATCGATTGTCATTAGGTTCACAATCGATTGTCTTGCAGCTGCCTTCACATAATCGATTATCATAAGTACATTATCGATTATCTTTGTCCAGATTTTTAGAGGCATGTTTAAAAATCATTTTGCTGATATAAGTATGCATGATTTAAAATCATTTTGTTCTAAATTAAATATGCATGATTTGATAAAATATGATTTTACGAGAGAAGCCAAGTCTTGAGTTAAGTTGTCGGATCAAGATCACAATTAAAGAACGACTCATGTATAACTTTGCTTAATCTTGATCTTTGTTTGTCTTGTGCTTGAACTTCGTTACGTGACATTTGTGCGCTTGTGCTTGGACCTCGTCATATGTCAATTGCGCGTCGTTTGTCATTTATCAAAACCTGCAAATATGAACACACGTTTAGTTTAGTGCCTTGAGAACGTGTTTCAACACAACAGTCATTCTGGCCCTCTCAGCCCGACCCAACTCTTTTACCCTAGTACTCAACTCATCCCTCAGGTTGATGAACCTTGTTTTGCTCTGACCAAGCTCGGCCTTTAGAGACTCCATTTGCACCTAGAGGTCAGCATTCTCGGCCATCATCCCCTTGCTCACCTTGAGTTCATCCTCCTTAGATTTCAGCTCCCCTCAAGCATGCTGCATCTACTAATGGCCCTTATCATCTCCTCATCTTTCTCCCTCATCTCATTATCTTTTTGCCTAAACCCATCGCAGAGCGACTGAAACTGGACATCTTGGCTAAGTAAATCGACTAGCACCCGGTGCTACAAACGGTACTCTTTGTACTTGGATACTATCTTTTTAAAGAGAGCCGTCCTACGCTCCTCCCGCTGATCGCGCTCAATCTCCATGATAAGGGTCTGACATGCAAAAGAAGACAAGTTAGCGAAAGTAAGTTACACATACGAAATGAACTAACCTAACATGAAAAAAGTAAATTTACTCGCAGGGCCATGCCGGATATACCAATGACATATCTGCATCCTTCAACGTCTACATCATCATATTCTCATAATCTACGTACAGAGGGGTAAAGGCCGGCACCGCCCATTCCGAGTTGGCCAAAAGATCATAATCTATAGGAATGACTATGTGCCGTTCAGTCCCCTTAGTCCCTATCTCCACTCGGGTGAACCTCACCTCAAAAGCCCTTACCTCCTCAGGGTCGACATCGGATCTCAAACTATCACCTTCTACGTGGACATAATTATCCATTCCATCTACTGACGATGAGCTGACCTCGGCTATCCGTACAGGTTCCCTTCTGTCATCGGCCCCTTCGGCTCCTGACGACATTTCCTCCATAACGATGGCTGGAACAGGAGTAGCTCCAATGCTTGGTTAGGGCGCCATCTCTACGTCCAAAATGATGGTCTTTTCTTACTCGGTATTAGCAACATCGAGCCTCCCAGTCCCTACCTTCTACCTTTTCCTCGGAATTGCCTTCTCTTAATCATGAAATAAATTATCAATAAGATGTAGCATGCGGCAATTGGAGGTTTTAGTTGACGCAACAGTTACCTGTTGTATAGGACCGCCCAATAGCAGGGTTAGAGTTTGACTCTCTTATGTAGAAATTGGGTGAGAAAAGAAGCAACAAATGACGAATAGAGACTTCACAACTGGCCAACTCCGTGAACTTTGCCAACATCAGAAAAGCTTTATATTGTTAAGGGGAGAGATATGCCGGGCAGACACCATAAAAGCGGTAGAATCCCTTAGCGACAAGAGGAAAAGGAAGAGAGTAACCCACCAAAAATGGGTACAGGTAAAATGCGCAATACCCAGGTCGGTGAACTTGTATTTAGTTGTTCCCGCCGGAACAATGTTGACATGATAAGGAATGAGGAATTTGGATTGAAGGTTAGATATTTGCTTTGCCTGCATGGCCGATACTACCTGCTCAGTATCGGGGGCAGGTTATTTCCGAAAGTCATTTCGGATTGACGGGTTCCGAGAAACTTTCTCCTCCAAGGTGTAAAAGTTTCATCTTCCGCAATCTTGAGTTCGCCACTACCGAAAGGCATAGCTACCGATAAAGGGGTGGCCTCTGAAACTATATCACAAGTATGAGGGTAGTTTGTCATTTCTGCAAGAGATGTGTATATGGTGGAATCGAAAGAAGGGTATCAATGGGAAAATGTTTAAACTGAAAGGAAGAAGTAGATTTAAAGCAAGGGTTAGAGAAGAAGTGGAAGAACAAGAGAAGTGCCAAAAGAGTATGAAGTTCGAAAAGCTTCATTTTTGAATCTCCTTTCCCCTATTTATGAGGTTTTGTGGCACCTAGATCGATGCAAAAAAACTATCATTGACGTTAAGATCGAAGCAACAAAGACATTGAAAATGATGCATTGCATCGGAAAGATGTGCAATGATGACGTGCGTGGTCATGACAACATCCAATGTTTGCCATGCCAACCACAACCTTTGGCCCGACCCGACCTCTATGCGACCTTGGCCAATTCAGCTCATTCATCATATCATGCTATCTTGTGATAAGATAACAAGCAAAATCCGCTCATTTAAGACTCAAAAAAGGACGACCTTAATAAACAAATGGACTAGCTATATGGGTCAAAATTAGTTTTAGTTTAGCTAATGTAGATGGATAAGTTGACGTCGAGGTCGAAACCAAGCATGGCTCAGTGGGAGGAGTCGCTCAAAGGGAGAGACCAATGCTGAGGTCGAGTAGAGAGCAAGTGGCTACAAATGTTAGAATATTCTTAGGGTTATGAATAAGAATATTCTATTGAATATTCCTCCATATTGTACTTTTTCAAAGTTTTCTAAGGATATCCGTTATAAATAGAAAAGTAGAGGAAGCAAAAAGGGATTCAGAACTTTTCTAACAAAAATATCTTTATTAAGAGTTGACTATCAAGTATATATAAAAAGCTTGTCTTGTCTTTATTGTTCAATTCTAACACATAACGTTCTTCTTTGGTTTACAAGATCCAGGATCATACAGTTAGATTCTGCTGTCTGGTATCGCACGTTACCTCAAAGGAAGGAATCATCCACCTCACCCGACATTTGGGTGACATATTCCTTCTTATTATATGCGATGCCATTTATTGCACGTTTACATTCTCTTATTTACTCCTAGTCACTGAGCGTCAAATTAGAATCCATTGACTTGAACATGGTCTCGTATCATCTAGATTGTTTGATTGCGGTTCTGAAATTTATTACTTTTAACTTGGATTTACCTATTGTCTATTTATTAAATTGGTTTAACAAAAAAAAAGGCTTAGTACTTTTTTGGTCGAACAATTTGATTCGCTGAAGTAGCAACTACAAAAACACATTACCTATTATGTTACAATAACTGATATTGTTACTCTCCATCATAGAGAGTTTGAGATAACAGAGTCTTTCCTAGAAAAAATTGCAGAAACATAGTAGTAACTCCAGGATAATATGCTGGAATTTTAATTATAAAAGCTCGAAATCCAACATATTGTTGGAGAGTTTTTATGTACCAGTTTCATTTGTTGTTCAAAGAAGAAGAAGCAGAGAGGTTGCATAGGGTTTTAGGGGTGTTTCTATCTAGATATTACTTTCTCCAGAAAAAACAGCTAAATTTTAATTACTTTTAAAAGTGCTTATTACTATTACCAATTCAAAATATGGTTGTTTCTGAATTTATGCCACCAATGCTTGTATCAACTCTACAAGTTGTTATCTAGATTAGGAGCAATATAATTTAGGGCTAATTGTCCTACCAAATAATTCTGACATGTCAAAGAAAGAAAGAAAATTGTAAGGGTTATGAAACTACATACTACATCAAAACTTAATTAAGAGTTATTTTTTGTTACATAAAATTAATATTTATTTGATTCACGTCGATGACATTGAGGATTTGATTCACGCCAATCGACATTGAGGATTAGATTCACGTCGATCGACATCACTTATAATTATAAGGCTGACTTTTATCTGTAAAATGATAGCGAAAAGAAATTAAGATGATAAATTATGACAAAAACTAATTGATCCATGTTAGAGCCACGGTTACGGTTATCATGATTACCTCAGAAAAATAATACTCCATTTTATTATTTATTGTATATTATTTTTGGTATAACAATAATACTTGAAAAATTAATGTTCTCATTGAGGCGACATAGTTATTGTAGCTTTTAAAACACATTACAATAACAACAACATATCTAGTATATTCCTACAGTCTGCAATTTGAGGAGTTAATATGTATGAAGATTAGGAGCACCAAACGGGCGGGATATGCTGGATATATCCGGACCAAAACTGGATAATATAAAAACAGATAAATTATCGAAAATTTTACCTCCTGTAAGAAAGGTATACACCCTATTTATTATAAAATCAAAATTCATTTAAACTATTATTTTCTATAGCTACCTTTTCTATAGGTATTTATGGTATATACTACCATTGATGCGTGAAACACGCTATTTATCTTTTTTCTCTCTCTCTTTCTTTCGACTAACACATGGTTCTCTCTCAAATATTAACAAAAAATTTCATCTCTCTCTCTATTTGAGCAAAATACTTGTTTCTAATTGTGAATTCTCTAGCAGAATCCTCTAGGATTACTGCAATTGAAAATACATCTAAATTGTTGGGAGAAAGAGGGGAAAGACAGACCTTTTCTTCAAAACCAGATTCCCCTATAGCAAGGAGGGGCTCATCGCTCTTAGGCTAGGGCCACCAAGCGGGGAGCAAAAATGATGTCGGAATATTCCGAATAGAGCATGGGGAATAACAGATACTGCAATATTTCCTTTGTCGGTGAAGATTTGAGGGCTAGGGTTTTTGTTCTTCTCCATTTTTTATTTTAATATAATGTAGACAATATTTTGCATGGCCGGAAAACGCCATCTCCAGCGAACTTCCTTCTATATTTTGCTATTTAATCACATACAATTATACAAATACATTATATTCTGCATAAGTTTACTCAAATATATTGTATTTTTGCAAAAAAAAAAAAATTACTTTTGCATGTATTTATGTATTTCGAAGGTTTACATTTTCTTAATATAGCTGAATACATAGAGGATATAAATTTTAAAATACATCGAAAACAAACGCTGAAATAGAATAGAATATAAACTGTGAATACATTTAATTTTAAAATACAATAAAATATAGTGAATACAAATAGAAATAAAGTGAATATAATCAATGAAATAGACTAAATATTTCAATAATAACATGTATTTTAGGATAACTAAACTACTGTTAATACAAATATATTTAAATACACTGCATACAAAATAGTTAATACAACAAATACAAATATTGAATCTAATGAATGCAACGGTAGAAAATAAATATTGAAACACACTACATACAACAACAACAACAACAACAATAATCCAGTATAATCCCACTTAGTGGGGTCTGGGGAGGATAGTATGTACGCAGACCTTACCCCTACCCTTGGGTAGAGAGGCTGTTTCCAATAGACCCCCGGCATCCTTCCCTCCAAGAACTTCCCACCTTGCTCTTGGGAATAGTATGTTAGTGTTTAGCATCTGAAAAATTATTCTAATTAATTAGGTTGATAACGAGGCGTGCTAGAATTACATTTTGTTGAGTTATATTAGGAGTGTATCACGCTAATTGATCATATTTTCGTTATTAGACGTGTTGGATAGACTTATTTTAAAAATATTTGGGGTTGTTGTATCCATGAATATATGGCGTGAAAACATATGTATACAGTCGCGTACAGCTGTAACCCCCTATTTTTAAGGTGAGTTTTGTTATAATAGCGTGAATATAACAAATACACTATTGTAACAACTAAATAGTAGCTACAGGAAGTAATTATGACGTGGTAGCTATACAAAATTAATAGCCACTAAACAACAGTAATTTATGAAAATTCCTGTAAATTATTCGACCTGATCCGTATTTAATATGGATATAAAATGGAATAACCGACAGAGAATATGAATTTCCATATTATCCATGGTTTCTTGACTATGAACACTTTTGGAAGAATGCTTAGTCTCTCAAACTTGAGGAACCCTCGATTTGAGTTTTTACAAATATAAAAATTAAATTAATTGTTTATCTAGTTTTTAGGTAGATAATATGGATCTTATCCATATTTGATTCTTTTTTAAAATTTCATTATCTAACCCATTTTTATTGGATAATATGAAGGGACTTTTACCTTCCTATACACTATTTGAAACCTTATAACACCCCTACTCAAGTTTCAATTTGATTAGATAGTTATATGTAATTTACCAATTATATTGTAACAATCCGGCTGGTTGTTTTTCCTTTTAGAAACCTGTTCCATCAAAATAAAATTTTCCGTGCTTGCTTTAACTAATTTACGACTTGTGGGGACGGTTGGTTCGGGATTTGGAAGTGTTTTGAGTGAAATATGTCCATTTGATTCTATAGGATTCTCTTAAAAGACCAAATTTGACTTCGGTCAACCTTTTGGGAAAACGGATCTGGATTCATGATTTGACGGTCTGGAAAGATCTATAGAAAAATATGAGGCCTGGGCGTATGTTCGGAATTGAATTCCGAGGTCCCTAACCCGAGTAATGAATTTTTGTTAGAAATTGTTAATTTGAGGTTTCAAAGAATTAAAGAAAACTACGTAATCATTGAACTCCTAGGTATCGGTCCGTGTTTTGGTTCCGAAGCCTGGTACAGGTCTAAAATATTATTTAAGACTTGCCCGTAAAATTTGGTGTCAATCTGAGTAGTTCAAGGGCGTTTTGACCCTTTAAAGGAGAATTAAGTTTTTTGGGGGTGATTCCTAGATTTGGCATTATTTCAGGTGTTTCGACGGTTCGAGTATGTCCGCCTCATGAGATTAGAATTGTCGGTATATTTGGACGGGACCCAGGAGCCTTGACCGCCAAACGGACGAGGCTCGAGTAAAGTGAAAAATTTGGAAGAGGGATGAAGAGTTGCTGCTTCTGTCATAACCGCATCTGTGAATCTTTGACCGCAGGTGCGGACCTTCCTTCATAGAAGCGGCTTAGTGGCCAAGCCAGGAAAATGGTAGATGTGGCTCCCAAGCCGCAGAAGCGGCTCAGTGACCAGGCCAGGAAAACCGCTGATGCGGCTCCCAAGCCGCAGATGCGGCCCCGAGACTGCAGATGCGGTCCCAGTCTTCCTTTCCCTCTTCGTAGATGCGGCCACATTTTCGTAGATGCGGTCCCCTAATTTGAGTTCAAAAAGACCATTTTTATCATTTTTCGCTCTTTCTTTAGGTGATTCGGGAGCTCTTGAGAGAAGGTTTCTACTTAGCATTGTAAGGTAAGTTATTCCCACCCATCTTTAGTTTAAATACTTTTATATTAGGTAGATTAAACACTAAAAAACTAGGTATAATCAAAGTGTTAGAGTTAGACCTAGGATTTTAATAAAACTTAGATTTAACCATGAAATTTGTTATGAAATGAACTAGAAGTCATATATTAATGATTCTTAGGTTGTAGGGAACAATTTTCTTCGAAAAGTCTCGGAATCTGGGCCCGTGGGCCCGTGGTCAAAACTTAGAAAACTTGTGAAAAAGATTGGAAAATTTCTTAAATAGTTAGAATTCGATCTTGTAAGCCTATATTGACTAGTTTTTAATTTATTACTAGTTTGGAATCGTTCGGCTCCGAATTGATAGGTTGGACTTGTTCTTGATAGTTGAAAGTACATCTTGGAGTGAGGTAAGTATCCTTTCTAACCTTGTATGAGGGAATTGTCCCCATAGGAATAATAATTGAGTAATTGCTGCTAAATGCGAGGTCTACGTACGCACTAGGTAACTAGATTGTCCGGGTAGTTTAAGACCCACATCATGCTATATTTATGAAAATCTCTATATTTTCTTGCTAATATGATCACTTAGGATATGCTAGAGACTTGAAAGGGAATAAGAGCGAACTTGTATACCTGTTGAATTTTTGTATGGCTTTATTGAATATTAATGTGCCTTCGTGTGTATTCTTGGTATTGCTTGTTATTTGTGGATTGGGCCGATCGCCTAGGTATGAATAGATGCATCTATAGGCGCGCCGTCGACCCTCGGCAAGTGCAGAGTTTATTCCTGTTAGATCGGGCTGTCACCTCGGCATATTGTGCGCATGTTATCTATGTGGAATCTTATACTTGAATTGTTTTGCTAATATTTCGAGATGTAAATAGCTAATTGAAATATTGTGAACAACATGATTTTTACTCTTGTTATAAGCAGTTAGTTACTAGTGATTTCCATGCTTAGCATAAACGTTTACTTACTAATTGACCCTAGTGAGTATCAAGTCGATCTCTCGTCTTTACTTCTTCGAGATTAGACGGGATACTTATTAGGTACATATTATTTATGTACTCATACTACAATTCTGTACTTAATTGTACATGATCCGAGGCAGGTGGATCTGGTTGTCATTCTAGTGCACATCCTTGAGCAGACCCGAGACTTCTACGGTAAGCTGTTTTCACTCAATGCCGTTCAGCAGCCCGAAGAAGTATTTCTTTTGTGTCTTCCTTTTGCTATCTATCTTGATTCAGATAGTAGGATAAGGTGATTCTTTTGTATATTCTACTAGTTGCACATAGCTTGTGACATCAGGTCTTGGCACACACATTGGTAGACTTATATTTTTGGGTTGTATAATCATATTATTTACATTATTTCCAACTTCTGGTTTCAAAATCAATTTTGGAGTATCTACTTTACTTATTTATGATTAAAGTAACATAAAAAAAATTTAAAAGTGTTTTCGCGCTGGCTTGCTTGGCAATGGTGATGGCCGCCCTCATGACCTATTACGGAAATGGGTCGTGACATATATACAAATTAATTTTAAATGAGTATCCTTTTATATTAGGAATTGAATAAGGAATATCAGTTATTTCCTTATCTCTGTATACTTCCCCACTATCTCTCTCTGAATCTCTCTTTTTCTGTCTCTGTCTCTCTCTTCGTCTCTCTACTCTCCTTCTCTATTTTTTCCAAATTTCTCTTCATTTGATGTTCCCCCTTTTTTATGCTTTCTTGTTGTATATAGTTTTAGTGGAATTCATCAATGGATTTCAATCATTTTAACTTAACAATTTCCTTTCATGTTGCATAATTGGTGTTCAAATTGAAATTATCAATCAATTAATTTTGAAAGTGTGACACTCCACCATTGACATCCATTAAAAATCTTTAAAGATTTGGAATCGAATTTGGGTGTTCAAAAATTATTTTTCGTTTGGATTGGGTGTTATTGCAAACAATTGAGAATATTGTTTGGAGTTTATATCTCAATTTTGAGGGTGTTTTGATGAAGATTAGACTTGATTTTGGCTAAATTTTAGATTGATAATTCGAAGAAGAAGAAGAAGAAGAAGAAGAAGAAGAAGAAGAAGAAGAAGAAGAAGAAGAAGAAGAAGAAGAAGAAGAAGAAGAAGAAGATATGACATACAATATACTTCCGAAATTGTAGTAACGTTGTTGTATAATTGTATAGAAATAGTATTTTGTTGTAGTTATATATGTTGTATGAAAGTTAAAAAATAGTTGTATAATATATGAATCGTTGTATTAAATTTGTATTTAAATTATCAATACAATCTTTTGACATAAAGTTATTGATACGTATCAGAATTGTATTAGGAGAGAAAGTTTTGATTGGAATTTTAGAGAGGAAGAAACACATGTTAGTTTATACGCTTAACGCTAGAGGGGGGGGGGGGTGAATAACGTTATAATAAAAATAGCGTAAACTTGCAGATTTAAAAATTGCAGGAAATAAATGAGTGCGATAAGTAAATAAATAAGAACGAACGCACCGATATATCCTGGTTCACCACAACCCGTGGCTAGTCCAGTCCCCGAGAGACTCTCTCGAGATTTCCACTATCTTCGTCAAGCATACGGGTGCTTAACAAACCGTTACAGTTGCTCAAAGATACCGCACCTTAAGACTTCACTTGCTTGAGGATACCTCACCCTAAGACTTCAACCACTAAGACTTTGGGTACTTAGCAAACCCGACAAATGAGAAGATATGTTCTTCTCAAAACAACTCTCTTTTACAACAAATACTCTCTCAATAGAGTGGATAAAGAGAAACAAAATAAGCTCTATGAACAACACAAAGTTTTCTATCAAATGGCTCAACAAAAGCTCTAAAATGATGCTTGAAAATGATCAATATGTATATCAATATATGCAAGAGTTGTGTGTTTAAAATCATCTCAAAAGACCTCTTTTTATAGGTGAAAAGGTAGTGCTGACCGTTGCTTAATTGACAAATAAAATCCCGGATTCTGTGCTCAAACAATCGATTGTTTGGAGGTGACAATCGATTGTCTGACCAACGTTCAAAAAACATTCCTGATTTTAGGCTAAACAATCGATTGTTAAACCTGAATAATCGATTGTTCTTCAACGTTCAAAAATCAATTTAGGATTCTGTGGGAACGGTCAAAATATAATCGATTGTATGAAGGTGACAATCGATTGTTGATAATCGATTGTATGACAAGACAATCGATTGTTTTGCTGTTTAAAAACCGGTTGCATACTGTCTCAAAATAATCGATTGTTAATAGTAGACAATCGATTGTTGACTTCATATAATCGATTGTGTACTTCATATAATCGATTATGTCGTTCCAGTGTTCAAAACTTTGGCAACGGATTGATTAAATACCATTGATATACACTGTGTATACCAGAATTGAAAACTTACTTCAAAACCCATTTTGGTTAAAAATGAAAACGTTAAAATCATTTTGTTTGAAGTATATTAAAAATATTTATGATATATATGACTTAATAAAATGATTTACTTTAATAAAATGATTTTATGCATATTTATGATGACCTAATGTTGAGCCAAAAGATAAGATAACTTAAACGTTGTTCTTACATTGGTTCTACCTAACGACCTACGTCTTGGGTCTTCGGTCTTGAACTCTTTGGCTCGACTTGGCTTGTCTATGCAATCCCGTCATCAATATGCTTCTCGCCATTTGATAGTTTGTCATATTATATTGTTGTTTGACGCTTGACTTCATTGTTTGTCATTCATCAAAACCTATACCTGAAAATCATGCTCATACAACCAAAGCGCACACATCATAGATATACATGATTTCCAACAATTTCCCCCTTTTTGATAATGACAAACAACGGAAGATATGCATATTGAATTCCCCCTAAATTCATGTTATATCTCAACATACAATTTATGCAACCAATTCAATATAATCAATTCAATATAATTCCCCCTTAATTGAATATTCCCCCTCAATTAAGGCATGCATATCGCCCATATTCTTTCCCCTTTTGGCATTAGCAAAAAGAGTATACCAAAAGTTATTTAAACCATTGACGATATCAATTGTTATAAACAAAATCAAATAATTCCAAATATTAGTAACACCATAATAACGGTCATTTTTCGCAAATTCATCAATTGTTATTTAACCTAAAAATATTCATCAAAACATGAATCAATCACTTATTATAAAACTAATTGATACTAATTGTTTTTCAATAATAAAACTTATTAAAACATGTATCACCCAAAAATAATTAATGATTATTAGCATATATCAACTTATTGCGTTTTTATTCAAAATACGATAACTAACCGACGTTCCCCCTTAATGCATTAAGGTTTAGTGCTTGGTGCATCCACTACAATATTGTAGTCTTCAAGCACACCTGCAAAAAGAACCTAAAAATAGGTTTTTTGGTACCCAACTTCTTTTGGGTCCTTGGGGGTTAGGATAATAATAATCATAATCAATACATAAATCTCTATGTTTAGCAAAACAAACGGGTGCAATGTGTCCTACCCGATTACAATAGTGACATATAACATTAGGATTGTGCATATGTCTAGGTTGAGCCAAATGCGTTCTAGGTGATCTAAAGTTGTTCCCCTAGAAGCGTTGAATTTCCTAGAGTCATGTCTAAGTGGTCTAAAATTATTCATTCTAGACTCATTTACAAAATTCCTAGAATTGTGTCTAGGTGGTCTAAAATAATTAATCTTAGACTCATTTGTGAGGTTCCTAGAATTCTTTCTAGATGGACCAACCTCATTACTTATGTCCTTTTTATTCTCTTCAATTTTAGGACTATCAACACTACGTTTTTCTAGTGCGTTCCTAAGTTCTAAGTTCTCTAATTTTAAGGAACTACAAGAAGAACAATTAGAACATTTATCAATAGAAGAGGCTTCACTCAATTCCTTGATTTTATTTTTGAAATCAACAATGTCATTTTCCAAAAATTTATTTTCTTTTTCTAGAACTTCAATTTTATTTTTAAGAACACCATTTTCATTAGTCAATTTTTCAAGATCTATTTCTTTCAAAGAAGAGGATTTTTCAAAATCTTTTTCCTGTAAAGAAAGTGTTTTCTGAAAATCTGTTTCTTGCAAAGAAAGTGTTTTCTGCAAAGAAAGTGTTTTCTTCAAATCGTTTATCATTTTGGAAGCATTAACAAATTCACCATACAATTCATCATAGGCATTTTGTAATTCTTCAAACGAGTGAGAGTTAGATGTACTTATCTCTTCTTCGTTTGCCACGAGACACAATATGGCGGTTCCATCGCCTGAGCTGTCCGAATCCCGTGATACGCGCCTATGGTGTTTCTTCTTTTTCTTGTCCTTCTTCATAGACTTACAAAACTTTTCAATTATATCATTGAAAATATTATCATCATCCTTTCTGAATCACTTACCTCTTCTCTTTTAGAGGATGAGGCTTTGAAGGCAAAATTCGAATTACTTCTAAGATAAGGATTAAGAATTGTGCTATCATAAGTTTCGAGGTTACCTCTTAGTCCATCAATTGTGATATTTGTGAATTCCATCGACTCTTGGATGGCATTGGCTTTGGAACGCCATTCGGGAGTGAGGCTCCGTAGGACTTTTCGAACAAGATCTTTGTTCGTGTAAACTTTCCCGAGAGCATGTAGATCGTTGACGATTTTAAAAAATCGTTCAAACATAAAACCAATGGGTTCCTTCTCCATTTTAAAGATTTCATATTTATGAGTTAGAAATCAATTTTAGATTACCGGACTTGAGGCGTACCTTCATAGATGATCTCGAGTTTATCCCACATCTCCTTGGCGGTTGTGCAGCACTAGATTTTCCTATTGTCATCCGCATTGATCACACAATACAATACATGGATGGCCCTTGCATTATTTTCAACTTTCTTGATGTCCTCGGCATCATATTTATTTTCCTCCTTTGGAACCGTGGTTTCTCCAACTTTCTTTGTCGGCATTGGTTCACCGTTTTGATGATTTGCCACAAACGAAAATTGTTTGCTTTGAGGAAGATACTCATCCGATCTTTCCAATATGTATAGTTTGTTCCGTCAAATAGTGGAGGGCAAGTGGTGGATTGTCCTTCATCCATCGTTCCTGCGTTCAATATTCTCAACAGAAAAATATATATTGCTATCAACCGGTTAAGGCTTTCAGAGAGTTAGGCTCTGATACCAATTCTTAGTTTATACGCTTAACGCTAGAGGGGGGGTGAATAGCGTTATAATAAAAATAGCGTAAACTTGCGGAATTTAAAAATTGCAGGAAATAAATGAGTGCGATAAGTAAATAAATAAGAACGAACGCACCGATATATCCTGGTTCACCACAACCCGTGGCTAGTCCAGTCCCGAGAGACTCTCTCGAGATTTCCACTATCTTCGTCAAGCTTACGGGTGCTTAACAAACCATTACAGTTTCTCAAGGATACCGCACCTTAAGACTTCACTTGCTTGAGGATACCTCACCCCAAGGCTTCAACCACTAAGACTTTGGGTACTTAGCAAACCCGACAAATGAGAAGATATGTTCTTCTCAAAACAACTCTCTTTTACAACAAATACTCTCTCAATAGAGTGGATAAAGAGAAACAAAATAAGCTCTATGAACAACACAAAGTTTTCTATCAAATGGCTCAACAAAAGCTCTAAAATGATGCTTGAAAATGATCAATATGTATATCAATATATGCAAGAGTTGTGTGTTTAAAATCATCTCAAAAGACCTCTTTTTATAGGTGAAAAAGTAGTGCTGACCGTTGCTTAATTGACAAATAAAATCCCGGATTCTGTGCTCATACAATCGATTGTTTGGAGGTGACAATCGATTGTCTGACCAACGTTCAAAAAACATTCCTGATTTTAGGCTAAACAATCGATTGTTAAACCTGAATAATCGATTGTTCTTCAACGTTCAAAAATCAATTTAGGATTCTGTGGGAACGGTCAAAATATAATCGATTGTATGAAGGTGACAATCGATTGTTGATAATCGATTGTATGACAAGACAATCGATTGTTTTGCTGTTTAAAAACCGGTTGCACTGTCTCAAAATAATCGATTGTTAATAGTAGACAATCGATTGTTGACTTCATATAATCGATTGTGTACTTCATATAATCGATTATGTTGTTCCAGTGCAAAACTTTGGCAACGGATCGATTAAATACCATTGATATACACTGTGTATACCAGAATTGAAAACTTACTTCAAAACCCATTTTGGTTAAAAATGAAAACGTTAAAATCATTTTGTTTGAAGTATATTAAAAATATTTATGATATATATGACTTAATAAAATGATTTACTTTAATAAAATGATTTTATGCATATTTATGATGACCTAATGTTGAGCCAAAAGATAAGATAACTTAAACGTTGTTCTTACATTGGTTCTACCTAACGACCTACGTCTTGGGTCTTCGGTCTTGAACTCTTTGGCTCGACTTGGCTTGTCTATGCAATCTCGTCATCAATATGCTTCTCGCCATTTGATAGTTTGTCATATTATATCGTTGTTTGACGCTTGACTTCATTGTTTGTCATTCATCAAAACCTATACCTGAAAATCATGCTCATACAACCAAAGCGCACACATCATAGATATACATGATTTCCAACAACACACACCACATACAAAATATATATAAAACAGATACAAAATATACAAAACAAAATATTGCATAAAATTAGTATGAAAATTGTATTTAACTTGTAGATGTATTTAAACTAGGTAAATATAATGTACGAAAATAATAAGTAAGTGTATATTATATAGTTAATTGTATGAAATTAATTTTTTAGTATGTATGTTGTTGTAGATATATCAATTTGTATGAAATTTATACGAAATTTATATATTTAAATTTGTATATCGTTGTACCACAAAATTGTATAATGTTAATTGTAAGAATGATGTATCCATTTTAGTGCTAATTTAAATATATTTCATTAATTTGTGATAAATTAGTATATTGGTTACGTCAAATGAAGCAGAATACTTTACTAGCCCCGCACGGTAGTTATTAGCCAAATCTTTGGACATTTGTTTTATAAATATTAACAAGTTTATGTAAAAAGATATCCTTCCCTCCAAGAAACTTCCCACCTTGCTCTTGGGGAGACTCGAACTCACAACCTCTCGGTTGGAAGTGGGGTTGCTTACCATCAGAGCAACCCCTCTTGTCTTTAAAAAGATAGTATTGACAACTTAAATATAAATTTTATTCAATAATTCATACATTTTACATCTATTTTTCAACTTTCATATAACATTCAAATAATATATACAATTATACTAATACAATTTCGTAAGTACATGATTTGTCATATCTTCTTTTTCTTCCTCTTCTTCTTCGAGTTTCAATTTGAAATTAAGCCAATATCAAGTCTAAAATCTTCACTAAACATCCTTAAAATTAAATTATAAACTCCAAAAAATATTTTCAATTGTTTGCAACAACATCCAATCTAAACAAATAATAATTTTTTTTTTGAATAAACAGATTTCTATTTCATTCCGTCAAAAAAGTATATGTACAAAACATAGATGCTTACCATCTATTCTCATATGCTATCCAAATCACTACACTATTACCACTCTAAAAAAATATATCACTCTTTGATAATACGTGTTATATAATCTATCTCAAGAAACAGTCTATCTCATTTGAACTCTAGGGGAAATGATCTAAACTTTGTAGGATAGCCCTCCATTTTTGACTTGAAGCCCCTCTGGAATGGAGATGAACTACAATTTCCTTACAGACAGTATCGCTCATCAACTTGCCTCCCTGGAATCTCAATTTATTCCGCTCCCTCCATATCGTTGGCACCAGGATCCCAAAGAGATAAGCAGTGATTTCTGCTAACCCATTTCTACTCTTCGCTAGCTTACTAACCCATTCACATTCCTCCTTCCAGTCTGCAATGGATCGCTTATATCCCAACCAGCTAAGGAGTCGATTCCAAATTACTTTGGTCTTCAAGCAATCAAATAAAAGATGCTCAAAGGTCTCTCGATGCTAACCACAGAAAAAACAATCTTGTGGAACCAAAATATTTAGCATCTGAAGTCTTTCCACAGTTGCAAGTCGCTTATGCAAAGCCAACCACAGTATAAATTTGTATCTGGGATGTAGTTGAGGTTGCAATATGATGGATTTCCAGTGAACTTTGCTGTACTGAGGTAGAAGTTGTATGTATAACTTTTTGACGCTAAAAGACTCTCGCTGTTGAACCTGCCTCAATCTGTTGTCCATATTTCCACTAAGTGTTGCAATGCCTTTGATCAACTTCCTCGACTCAAAAATTTTCCTGATTGTCCAGGAAGCAGCCCCAGGCCCGGCATGTCTTCAAAACTGTAGTTCTTAATATAGAAGGTATGAACCCATTTTATCCATAGGTTATCCTTCTTCTTAGTCAGTGCCCATAGATGCTTAACCACAAAAGCCTTATTCCAGTTAGATAGGTTCAAAACATTCAGTCCCCTTGCACTGTATGGCATACACAGAGTATCCCAGGCAATCACAGCCTTCCTTGAAACTGTGGCAGAACCTGTCCACAGATACGATCTGCAAATAGCTTCAGTCATCTTCAAAATTTTTTTAGGCAATAAGAAAATCTGGGACCAGTAAGCTTGAATACCAAATAGAACAGATTTAATCAGTTGAAGCCGGCAAGCAGCTTATTTTCTGTGTGATTTTCTCCACCAGTGGCCAGCATTGAGAACTGGACAGCTTCTTTGAATCCAAAGGCATCCCCAAATATTTGAAAGGGAGCCTGCATTCAGAATATCCCAGCACCTATAGTATCTCCTGTTTCTGCCAGTTGGTTACCCCTGCTAAGTACACTGCACTTTTATCAATATTTGCTTGATGACCATAGACCTTAGAGAATTCCTGAAGAGTCTGTTTCAGTAAGCTGACAGACTGAACATCTGCCTTACAGAACAAAAGAAGATCATCCGCGAAGCAAACATGTGCTACACCCAACCTCTTGCACTTAGGATGGAACTTGAAATCTTTCCTCATCATCATTTGCACAAGTTGTCTATGTAAATACTTAATGGCCAGAACAAAGAGGTATGGAGACATCGGGTCGCCTTGTCGCTGACCTCTTTGTTAGAATATACGCTTAACGCTAGAGGGGGGGGGGGGTGAATAGCGTTATAATAAAAAACAATATAAACTTGCGGAATTAAAAATTGCAGGATTGAAATAAGTGCGGTAAGTAAATAATAAGGAACGAACGCACCGAAATTATCCTGGTTCACCACAACCTGTGGCTAGTCCAGTCCCCGAGAGACTCTCTCGAGATTCCACTAACTTCGTTAAGCTTACGGGTGCTTAACAAACTGAGAACTTGAGTCACACAAGCCTCAATAACCTTTGCTCGAAGATACCACACTTCAAGACTTCAACCGAAGGAATGAAAACGTTCCTTCCTACAACCACAAGGGATTAACACTTCCCTTCAAGTGTATACAAACACTTAGCACTCAAGACAAGACTCTCTTTAAGAGTAGATATGAGTAATATAAATACGCTCAAGAACATAACAACTTTCGTCAAGAGTTTGGCTCTCAAAAGCTTATTAAATGAATAGAAAATGATGAATATGAGAGTATGCAAGCTTTAGCAAGAATATAATCAGTTGTTATACTTCGAAGACTGATTTTGAGTTGTATTTATAGTGTTCAAAACCCTCACAACCGTTGCCTAATTGCCAATCAAGAATTGCTGATTTTGTGCTAAGATAATCGATTATCTGATTTGCATAATCGATTATTTTCCAATCGTTCAAAAATCATTCCCAGATTTTAAGCAGAATAATCGATTATCCAAATCGTATAATCGATTACCTGACAACGTTCAAAAAATCATATTCAGATTTTACTTAACATAATCGATTATCAGATTGTGTATAATCGATTACCTGACAACGTTCAAAAAATCATATTCAGATTTTACTTAACATAATCGATTATCAGATTGTGTATAATCGATTATCTTTCAGAGTTTAAAAAAACTTTGGCAACGGTCATTTGCATAATCTATTATGCTATAAGGATAATCGATTATCTTTTATATTTTGAAAACTTCGGACTTCACTGTCTTAACATAATCGATTATCATAAAGTACATAATCGATTATTTTACAGTCTTGTAAAATTTGATAGACACTTCCTCAACATAATCGATTATCATAATGTGCATAATCTATTATTTTATAGCTTTGAAAAATCTGATAGACACTGCCTCAACATAATCGATTATCATAAGGTACATAATCGATTATCTTGTAGCTTTGAAAAATCTAATGTACACTGCCTTAACATAATCGATTATCATAAGGTACATAATCGATTATTGTTCAGCTTTGTAAATCTGGTGTACATTGTCTTAACATAATCGATTATCATAAGGTACATAATCGATTATCTTTGTCCAGATTTGAGAGGCATGTTTAAAAATTATTTTGGCTAAAATAAAATGTTTAAAAATCATTTTGCTTTAAATTAAATATGCATGATTTGATAAAAATGATTTTACGAGAGAAGCCAAGTCTTGAGTCAATTGTCGGATCAAGATCACAATTAAAGAACGACTCATGTATAACTTTATTTCTTTGCTTGATCATGATCTTTGTTCGTCTTGTGCTTGAACCTCGTTATGTGTCAATTGTGCGCTTGTGCTTGGACCTCGTCATATATCAATTGCGCGTCGTTTGTCATTTATCAAAACCTACAAATATGAACACACGTTTAGTTTAGTGCCTTGAGAACGTGTTTCAACAATTTCCCCCTTTTTGATAATGGCAAACCAATATCGGGATATGCATATTAGATAATTCATAATGACGATCCAAGACAAGTATATAGATATGCAATTAGTTCCCCCTCAACATATGAATTCCCCCTCAATTTATGCCAATAAATATTAAGTGCATAGCCCTTATTCTTCCCCCTTTTGACATTAGCAAAAAATCATGAGTAAATAACTTGTTTATTGATTAACCAAAAATCGCAATTATAAAAGGGACAATATAATGTCAACATAATCGATTATTGATACTTGATAATCGATTATGTACTTAAGAGAAATCGATTATTCTTAAAAGAGACCGATTTTTCTACACCAGTGCTTTATAATTCCCCCTGTCTTTGGGGCGATGCCTGCAAAACAGAGTTAGGCGCCTCCGACGCTCAAGTTAGTAATGAAAAACAAAAAAAATGCAATGCATGACTTAGATCAACGTGGAGTCAAGAATCCCGAGTTCACTACGAATTCGGAAAAAGGACTCTTTCTCTAAAGGCTTTGTGAAAATGTCGGCCAATTGAGATTTGCTTTCAACAAACTCAATTTCGACATCACCTTTGAGAACGTGATCTCTAATAAAGTGGTGCCTAATTTCAATGTGTTTTGTTCTTGAATGAAGAACGGGGTTCTTCGTCAAGCTTATGGCGCTAGTATTATCACATCTAAGAGGGATATGATCGATACTTAGTCCATAGTCCGAGAGTAGTTGTCTCATCCAAAGGATTTGAGCACAGCAACTCCCCGCGGCTACATATTCAGCCTCGGTTGTGGACAACCCAACACTTACCTGTTTCTTACTAAACCAAGAGACAAGAGAGCTACCGAGCAAATGGCAAGTGCCACTAGTGCTCTTGCGGTCCAATTTGCAACCCGCAAAATCGGAGTCGAAATAGCCAACAAGTTGGCATGAAGAACCTTTGGGATACCATAGTCCCACATTTATAGTACTAACAAGATACTTCATTATCCGCTTAACCGCAGTTAGGTGCGACTCCTTCGGACATGATTGATATCGAGCGCATAAACATACGCTAAACATTATGTCCGGTCTACTAGCAGTAAGATAAAGAAGGGATCCGATCATACCTCGATACTTCTTGGTGTTGACTTCCTTACCTTTCTCATCTTTGTCAAGATGATCGAAAGTGCTCATTGGAGTGGCCATTGCTTTGGCGTTGCTCATTTCAAATCGTTTTAGCAACTCTTTGCAATATTTAGATTGACAAATGAAAGTTCCTTCTTTCATTTGTTTCACTTGCAACCCCAAGAAGAAGGTTAGCTCACCCATCATAGACATCTCAAATTCGCTTGTCATTAAATCAGAAAATTCCTTGCACAAAGCATTGTTAGTAGCACCAAAAATAACATCATCCACATAGATTTGAACTAATAAAATATTATTGTTTTTATGCTTAATAAATAGTGTGGTGTCAACTTTCCCCCTAATAAACTCATTGTCCAAAAGAAATTTGCTCAATCGTTCATACCAAGCTCGGGGAGCTTGTTTAAGACCATAAAGGGCTTTCTTAAGTTTGAAAACATGATCGGGAGATTTAAAATCTTCAAAGCCCGGGGGTTGTTCAACATAAACTTCTTCTTGAATAAAGCCATTTAGAAAAGCACTCTTTACATCCATTTGATATAAATTGAAAT
The DNA here is from genome assembly GCA_034376525.1 of Nicotiana benthamiana. NCBI lineage: Eukaryota > Viridiplantae > Streptophyta > Magnoliopsida > Solanales > Solanaceae > Nicotiana > Nicotiana benthamiana. The sequence goes on from CM067326.1 coordinate 6,998,759, forward strand.
TCATAGAAGAGGCAAAAGCAAGTAATAAACGAATAGCTTCTAACCTTGCTACGGGTGCATACGTTTCTTCATAGTCAATTCCTTCTTCTTGATTGTAACCTTTTGCTACAAGCCTAGCTTTGTTTCTAGTGATTACACCATTTTCATCTAATTTATTTCGAAAAACCCATTTCGTACCAATTATGGTATGATTGTCGGGTCTTGGCACCAATTCCCAAACGTCATTTCGTTTGAATTAGTTAAGCTCCTCTTGCATTGCCAAGGTCCAATGCTCATCCCCAATTGCTTCGGAAATGGTTGAGGGTTCAATTTGAGAAATGAAAGCAGTATGTCCTAAGGTGTTCTTAAGATTGTTTCGAGTACTTACCTTTTGTTCAATGTCGCCAATTACCTTGTCGAGAGGATGGTCTTTGATTGTCCTCCACGCGTTGGGCAGTTTCGTTTCTTTCTCCAGTGGTGGCGCTTCCTCCGATGACTGTTCCAAGATTTCATCTTGAATTTCCTTTGGGTTTTCCTCTTGTACTTTGTCTTGAGGACTTATTGTGTTTAAGATACCTGCAAGATCAAAACCAGAATCCTTTCTCGCCAAGCGAGCATTATTTTCGGAAAACACAGTATGAGGGGATTCCTCAACAGTTTCGGTTCTATTATTGAATACTCTATATGCTTTGCTACGTGATGAATAACCAAGAAAAATTCCTTCATCCGATTTGGCATCAAATTTTCCCAAATTATCTTTTCCGTTGTTATGAATAAAGCATTTACAACCGAATACTCTAAGATGGGAGAGATTAGGTTTCCTTCCCTTATAGAGTTCATAGGGAGTGTTCATGAGTATTGGCCTTATGACTACTCTGTTTAAAACGTAGCATGCGGTACTCACGGCATCCGCCCAAAATTGTTTGGGAATCTTAGCCTCATCGAGCATGGTTCTAGCCATCTCTTCGAGACACCTATTTTTCTGTTCCACCACTCCATTTTGTTGTGGTGTACGTGGAGCAGAGAAGGTGTGCTCAATACCGAGTTCGTCACAAAAGTCCTTGAAGAGATTGTGATCGAACTCTCCCCCATGATCACTTCTTATGGAAGTGACGGTTGTGTTCTTTTCATTTTGAACACGTTTAAGAAAACATTTAAAGTTTTGAAAAGCCTCACTTTTGTGAGCAAGAAATAGTGTCCATGTAAATCTAGAATAATCATCAACAATAACAAAAGCATAGCGATTTCTACCAAGACTTTCAATGCGAGATGGTCCAAAGAGATCCATGTGAAGAAGTTGCAAGGGTCTTGTAGTTGACACAATATTCTTAGAATTAAAAGATGCTTTTGTTTGCTTCCCTTTTTGACAAGAATCACAAATACTGTCATTTACAAATTTCAAATTTGGGAGACCAATAACTAAATTTTGTGAAACCAATTTGTTTAAAAGATGCATGTTGATATGAGCTACTCTACGATGCCATAACCACATATCGTCTTCTTTAATCATAAGACGATTCACATACTCTGATGAAGAGTTTTCACGATCAACCATATAGATGTTATCAATTCTAAAACCACGAAGAATAATTTTAAAATCACTACGACGAAAAACTAAGCATTCCTCCGAATCAAACAAAACAAGATTTCCCTTGTCACATAATTGACTTATGCTCAAGAGATTATGTTTTAGACCTTTAACTAGCAATATATGCTTAATGGAAGAAGATTCATTCTTACCGACCGAGCCAATGCCGATAATTTTTCCCTTGTTGTTATCTCCAAAAATAACGTTTCCTCCTTCCTTGTGTTCTAGTTGAAAGAACTTGGATGCGTCTCCGGTCATGTGTTTGGAGCATCCACTATCAAGGTACCAAAGTACACTTGATCCCTTCAAACATACCTACAAAACAAATCAATGAGTTTTTGGTACCCAAGCTGTTTTGGGTGCTTGAGAGTTAGGTGTAAAATGCTGTTGTGCTTGATATGCAGCTAAGTGTCTGTGTCTAGTAAAACGAGCAGGAGCAATATGTCCTATTCGACTACAATAGTGACAAATGACATTAGGATTATGCATTCTTCTAGGTTGGTAGTAGTTGGAGGTACGAAAATTGTTTGCTCTATTTTTGACAATATGGCAATTGCGCAATCCTTGAAAATCATTTCTCCTACTGTTTGTTCTAGGATATGTAGCGTTTCTAGAATAATTGTTTCTAGGTCGAGTATGACTAGGTTGCGATTGTTGAAGGCCATTTCTAGGCGTTCTAAAATGTTCAAGTTTCTTCTAGTGTTTGGTCTAGGATGCAGGTTGATTCTAGGATGGTTATTTCTAGGATGAATGTTTATTTTATTTATCCTAGGTTGAGCCTTGAGTTGTTGGGGGATGGCTTCAACTTTTTCTTTAGGTTCGTTTTTGAAACCTATGCCATGTTTGGTCGATTTCAAATTGACAAGAACATCATTCAAAGTTTTATGAGAAGAATTGAACTTATCTAGGGTGCCCTTAAGTCTTTCTACTTCATCTTTTAGATGCATGCAAGAAATACAATTTTTACTAGAACTCTCGGGTTTGTCGGCGCTTCTCTTGCCGAAAAATTTGTTTTCTTCTTTCAACTTCTCATTTTCCAAAATCAGTTTTTCCAAATCTTTTTCTTTCAAAGAGAGTTGTTTTTCCAAATCTTTTTCTTTCAAAGAAGAATTTTTTTTACATCTCTAACGGTTTCGGAAGCTCTAATGAATTCACTATACAATTCATCAAAGCATTTTGCATTTCCTCAAGAGAAAAGAAATTTTTTTAAGAAATTTGACATATCTCTTCTTGATTGTCTTCGTGTGCCATGAGACATAGATTTGCGGCTTTGTCTTCTTCATCGTCGCTTGATTCGTCTCCGGAGTCACCTCTCCAAGATATGTATGCTCGTTGTTTCTTGAAGGGTTTCTTCTCCTTTTTGACATTTGGGCAATTTGATTTAATGTGCCCGATTTCTCCGCATCCATAGCACTTTATTTGATCTCCTTGTTGTTTGCCTTTTCGTTCATACTCTTTTCGCATGAACTTTTGAAACCTCTTAATAACGAGTCCGAACTCGTTATCTCCGTTGTTTGAGTCCTCATCATTTTGAGGTTGAGCCGTGCTTGCCTTAAGGGCGATTCTTTGTTTCCTTTGATCATTAAACGGAGGGTTAAGCATAGTAGATTCATAGGTTTTAAGATTACCTCTTAGTCCGTCGATGGTGACATTTGAAACGCCGATAGACTCTTGAATCGCGTCGGCCTTGGAGCGCCATTCCGGAGTGAGACTTCGGAGAATTTTTCGGACAAGTTCCTTATCCGTGAAGGTCCTTTTAAGAGCATGTAGGTCATTGACGATTTTTGAAAATCGTTCGAACATGTCATCGATCCTCTCGCTTTCCTTCATGTGAAACAGTTCATATGCATGGGGTTAGAAAATCAATTTTAGCTTCTCTTACCTGGTTCGTACCTTCGTATGTGATTTCCCAGCTTATCCCACATTTGCTTAGCCGTTGTGCAACATGATATTTTTCTGTAATCATCAGCATTTACAGCACAATATAATAAGTTGATGGCTCTAGCGTTGTTCTGCACTTTTCGGATATCATCCGCATCGTATTCATCTTCGGATTTTGGAACCCATTCATTTTCAACCTTTTTGGTTGGAATTTGTTCTCCCTTCGTTATAACCTTCCATAGATGAAAATTATTCGATTGGATGAATATTCTCATCCTCTCCTTCCAGTATGTATAGTTTGTGGCGTCGAACAGTAATGGTCTGGTGGAGCATTGTCCTTCACCTATTCCTGCATTAAAGTTGCGAGTAGAAGCCATGGATTGTTTCTCTCAAACAGTTAAGTCTTTCAGAGAGTTGGGCTCTGATACCAATTGTTAGAATATACGCTTAACGCTAGAGGGGGGGGGGTCAATAGCGTTATAATAAAAAACAATATAAACTTGCGGAATTAAAAATTGCAGGATTGAAATAAGTGCGGTAAGTAAATAATAAGGAACGAACGCACCGAAATTATCCTGGTTCACCACAACCTGTGGCTAGTCCAGTCCCCGAGAGACTCTCTCGAGATTCCACTAACTTCGTTAAGCTTACGGGTGCTTAACAAACCGTTACAAACTGAAAACTTGAGTCACACAAGCCTCAACATCCTTTGCTCGAAGATACCACACTTCAAGACTTCAACCGAAGGAATGAAAACGTTCCTTCTTACAACCACAAGGGATTAACACTTCCCTTCAAGTGTATACAAACACTTAGCACTCAAGACAAGACTCTCTTTAAGAGTAGATATGAGTATATAAATGCGCTCAAGAACACAACAACTTTCGTCAAGAGTTTGGCTCTCAAAAACTTATTAAATGAATAGAAAATGATGAATATGAGAGTATGCAAGCTTTAGCAAGAATATAATCAGTTGTTATACTTAGAAGACTGATTTTGAGTTGTATTTATAGTGTTCAAAACCCTCACAACCGTTGCCTAATTGCCAATCAAGATTTGCTGATTTAGTGATAAGATAATCGATTATCTGATTTGCATAATCGATTATTTTCCAATCGTTCAAAAATCATTCCCAGATTTTAAGCAGAATAATCGATTATCCAAATCGTATAATCGATTACCTGACAACGTTCAAAAAATCATATTCAGATTTTACTTACCATAATCGATTATCAGATTGTGTATAATCGATTACCTGACAACGTTCAAAAAATCATATTCAGATTTTACTTACCATAATCGATTATCAGATTGTGTATAATCGATTATCTTTCAGAGTTTAAAAAAACTTTGGCAACGGTCATTTGCATAATCGATTATGCTATAAGGATAATCGATTATCTTTTATATTTTGAAAACATCAGACTTCACTGTCTTAACATATTCGATTATCATAAAGTACATAATCGATTATTTTACAGTCTTGTAAAATTTGATAGACACTGCCTCAACATAATCGATTATCATAATGTGCGTAATCGATTATTTTATAGCTTTGAAAAATCTGATGGACACTGCCTCAACATAATCGATTATCATAAGGTACATAATCGATTATCTTGTAGCTTTGAAAAATCTAATGTACACTGCCTTAACATAATCGATTATCATAAGGTACATAATCGATTATTGTTCAGCTTTGTAAATCTGGTGTACATTGTCTTAACATAATCGATTATCATAAGGTACATAATCGATTATCTTTGTCCAGATTTGAGAGGCATGTTTAAAAATCATTTTGGCTAAAATAAAATGTTTGAAAATCATTTTGCTTTATATTAAATATGCATGATTTGATAAAAATAATTTTACGAGAGAAGCCAAGTCTTGAGTCAATTGTCGGATCAAGATCACAATTAAAGAACGACTCATGTATAACTTTATTTCTTTGCTTGATCATGATCTTTGTTCGTCTTGTGCTTGAACCTCGTTATGTGTCAATTGCGCGCTTGTGCTTGGACCTCGTCATATATCAATTGCGCGTCGTTTGTCATTTATCAAAACCTACAAATATGAACACACGTTTAGTTTAGTGTCTTGAGAACGTGTTTCAACACTCTTTTCCCTTTAAATGGAACAGTGAGGCCACCATTAAAATTGAGAGAATAGGTAACAGAAGATATACATTCCATAACTTACCCGATAAATTTATGAGGGAAACCCAGATCCTGCAGCACTCTGTTAAGGAAAACCCATTCTACTGAGTCGTAAGCCTCTTTAAATCCATCTTCAGCACACATCTAGGAGAAATTCCCTTCCTGGAAAAGCCTTCGAACAGTTCTTTTGTGAATAAGATGTTATCAATAATACTACGACCCTCAATGAATGCTGACTGTGATCTACCCACCAGATGGTCAATAACCACTTTCAACCTAGCTGTAATAATCTTTGTGATGATCTTGTACAGAGTTGTACAGCACGCAATGGGCATGTAGTCCTTGACTTTGGTTGGATTCTGTACTTTGGGAATTAGAGTTAGTGTAGAGCTGCTAACTCCAGTATGTAGCTTCCCAGTAGTAAAGAATTCTTTCACAGCCCACTACATGCCACTGCCTTATAAAAAATTCAACTGGGAAGCCATCCATCCCTGGTGCCTTGTCATGAGGCATGTCTTTTATTGCCTTTAATATTTCCTCCCTTGTAACTGGCTGCACTAGATCATCCTTCTGTTGCAAATTGAGACAAGGGCCCTGGTGAATTACTTCAGTGTTTGGACATTGGTTTATACTATTGTTTCCCCCCAGTAGTAACTTGAAACATGTAACAAACTCTTCTTCCACCATCCTGGGAACAGATAACTTAACCCCCTCTTCAGTATATATAGAGTTGATAGTGTTAAAGCTTGTCCTCATCTTCAGTTGAGAATGAAAATATTTCGTGTTGGCATCTCCACAGGCAATCCAGTGAGCTCTGGATTTCTGTTGTAAGATCTGCTCCTCTATATTGCTCCACTTCTCCACCTCCATAAGTAGCAGCCTCTCCTGGTCAATCAGCCATTCATCCATACAATTGTATTGCAAGTGATTCTATATGGTTTCTAGCTTCTGCCTTGCCTCACTGAGATGTAACCTATACTTTGCCATATAAGTATTCAGCTCCTTTAACCCCACCTTTAGGGCCTTCACTTATTCCATATTCTATGCATTTTCCCTCCCTGCTGATGTTGATTCCATGCCCATTCCACAATGCCAGGGAAATCAGTATGGTCCATGATAGATGTATACAGTTTGAAAGGTTTAGGACGATTGTTCCTTCTCTATTCCTCAGGGTTACACAGTAATAGGATAGGGGAATGATCTGAAACTCCCAGGGTCAACACATCTGCTTCAATGTGACTGTATGCCTGCATCCAGTGCACATCCCAAAGACCCAATCAATTCTGCTATACACTCTTGTCTCTGGTTTTTGTTTATTGCACCACGTATAAAAACAGCCCAAACTCTTCAACTGAGAAAGTTGAAGAGCATTGAGTGTGTCTTGGAAACCTTGAATCTCCTGCTGCATAACTGGAGCACCTATTCTGTCATCCGTGTGTAGTACATTATTGAAATCTCCAGTGAGAAGCCAGCTGCCCTGAATAGTAGCCCCTAAGATTAACAGTTTGGCCCACAATTTGTGTCTTTTTCTCAATTCATTATTTGCATATGCAACTGTTAGCAGTGTTCTGAAGGTGGAACCCCTTTCTTTAACCTCATAGTGTATAAATTGTTCATCAATCTTCAATACCTGCATCTCCAATTTTGAATTCCACAGTATCCATATTCTCCCATTGGAATGCTCACTGTAGTTTCCAGTATGTCTCAAATCATTTCCCAGTTTTGTAACAATCTGTTTCACCTTTGCTTCCTTCACTCTAGTTTCTATACATCCCATACAATCTACTTTATGTTTTTTCAGAAAGAGTCTCAGCTCCTTCTGTTTATGGGCCTTATTTAGACCCTTAATGTTTCATGTGCACACTATCATGATTTGGTAAAGCTGGATGGGCCACCGTCCCCTGGATCATCACCTATCTGTAGCAAAGAGAAGTTGTTGGTTGTGTTCAATGAAGCACCATCACATTGTTGTACATGACCAAATCTGACACAGTCACTGTAGTATTTTGGCCTCCATTCGTATTCAATCTGTTGTATGATAACTCCCCTCTTTGTATGTAACTCAAGACTATCAGGCAATGGTTGGGAAGTATCTGTTTCCACCAGCACTCTTGCAAAAGAAATCCTCTCTAGTTCAGCAGTGATTCTATTGGTGTACATAGGTTTCCCAACTACACTTGCTAGTTTACCTAGTGCTTCAGTGGACCAAAATCCCAGTGGCAAGCCTGGGAAAGTGACCCATAAAGGGATTACACTCACATTACCTGGTTCATACTTGAAGTCCATACTCCACTTTTGTAACACCAATGGTTTATTATGCAAGGTGTATGGACCATCCTGAAGAACAAGGTCTCTATCTTGCTTGGTGTCAAATCTGAAGATATAATAACCTTTGTCATGATACATCATTTGAGGTTTTGGAACAAAATCCCAAACATTTGTAATGAAATTGTCCATAGCTCGCTCATACGGATCTTCTCCTAGTAAAAACCCAATCAATGCACTGTTCCAGTAGGTCTCCTGTTCCCTCGTATCATAGTCATCAATTTGAACCACAAACGTACCATCTCGCATTGCAGGTGGTACATAGCTTAGAGATTTTCCTTTTTTAGGGCTTTGATTATGTTGCATGGTGACTCTGTTACCATTTTCGGCCATAGGGACATCAGAGGTCTGACCAATCTGAGCTTGGTTTGCTTGAGCAGAGAATTGGAGTCGTCGATGAACTGTATCGCCCCGTTCCTACCCCAGGATTTCACCCTCGCCTTCAACAATTTTCTCACTTATAGGTTGGAATTTCAACGGTAGAAAACTGCCAAACGTTACTGGTATCCTCTGCTGGACACCATTTTCCAACGTTATCTACATCCCGGGTTTTCCAGTTTCGCTAGGGTTGTGGAAGATTGTCGGCACCGAACCCATTCCGGTTAATCACTGAGTAGGCTTATTCACAGCCGGTGTTTCTATTCTCTCCACCTCCGGTATCAACTTTGATATTGGTTGTTTCTTCCGTCCTCTCGCCATGGCTGGAGGCGCAGGTTAGATTTTTAAAAACCTAAATTTTGATTTTGCAACTTCAACGTTTTTTAATGACTGTCAATAGTTAACAATCAGCGTGTGCTCTTATTATATCAAACATTTGTATAGTCTTGCTAGCTTATCAACTGCAATTCTCTTATCCTTTAACTTCGTGTCTTTTACCCTTTCAAAAATATTAGGGTGAAACTCAGAAGCCAGCCTAAGGCAATGAAATTCAATATCATATTTAAAGTGGCTCACCATTATTTAAAGTGGCTCACCATTACGCTGGAGATTATTTTAAACTCGTTAGGAATTGTTGACTGATAAATTTTGTTATTGGTCGGATCTAAGGTTGCCCAATCAGCCACTAGAATTTCATTTTTATGGCTTAAAATATATAAATACACATGAAAGGAATCTTATTAAAAGAGGAATGGAGAGAAAATAAGAAAAAATATGTAACTAAATTTCGTAATATAAGACACTAATAATGAATTTTATATAATTTGTAAGCAATCTATGTTTAGGGCGGGTAATATATAAATTAGGACAATTTTGTTAAATTAGTTTCGATATTGTATATGAAGGTGAAAATTCTTAATATGAATGGATAACTATTTTTTGAGGGATCTTTACACAAATAGCCGGCTATATTCATTGTTTACTTTTTTTAGCCATATAGATAATTATATATTGATTATATATAATTATACGCATATAAACATAAGTTATGAATATACCTCCACCAGCTACTTTTAGTTTAAGCGATTGGTTGAGCTGCTATTTGGGTTAATGCTTCTTCTTTTTTTTTTTTAAATCCATTTAGTTTCCACTAACGCAGAGTGACTATTTTTGATAGACCTTAACTTAAGAATACGTAGCTTATGAAAAAAAAGGGTAACCCGGTGCAATAAGCTTTCGCTATGGCCATACTATAAGGGTCTGTCGTACATGGTATAACTCTGTATTTATGCAATAGACTATTTCTATGATTCGAACCCGTGATCTTTTGATCGCATGGCAACAACTTACTAGTTATGTCAAGACTTCCTTTGACGTAATTTATGGAACACCTTTAAAAATAAAAATAATACAATCTTAACTTAGCCCATCAGTCTTTCCATTTCTCAACCAAGGAAAAACTAGCAAACACACAAAGATAAAAGTGTAACAATCATACGTTTCAAAAGATAAGAATAATTTTCTCTTATTTTCTTTTGTACCAATTATCATAGTTGGACCGATATTAATTTCCTGTTGTATATTAAATTCCAGCTTTCATTTTCATGGGGCAATAACTATAGTAACATTTTTAAGGTTGAAAATCAGTATACTAGCTGTTAGTATCCTTTTCTGGGTTTGAGTCAGTGAGCATGTTTTCTGAGTTGTACGACTTTCAACCATCATTTACTTCACACCAAAAATTTTTATTTTAGTGTTATATAATTGACACTAGTTATTTGAGGTATTTTTTTTAATTTACAGTTATATGAATCCCAGAATTTTGTGGACCCAAATGTATAAGACATGGGTCCAAAAATATATAAGATAAAAAAAGGTCTCACACAATTAAAATAAATTGTATGAGACACAAAATAAAATCACTCATTCACACCTTTTAGCTTTTGTACTCTTTTCTTTTTACTCCTTTTCTTAATATAGAATAAAGAGACAAAACTAGGATATAATTAAATTGATTTAATTTTTAAGGTTCATAAAACAGAAGTCATCAGCCATTATTGTACCTTTAAATTGTTATTTATGGGATTAGAATTTATATTTATATTTATCCGTAAAATGGTACAGTTGAATTTATACGTGATTTCTAGACAAGTGAATTAATTCGATCATAAAATAATAAAATATTTAAAAAATATGCAGTACTTAGAGGGTGTTTGGCTAAGCTTATAAGCTGGTCAAACTAGCATATAAGCACTTTTCGACTTATCTATGCGTTTGGTAAAGTTAAAAGTACTTATAAGCCAAGTGCTTATAAGTCAAAAATAAGCTAAAAGCCAATAAGTTGGTCATCCCCAGCTTAAGAATTTTTAACTTACAACCACTTTAAGTTTGACCAAAGTTTTTACTATTTTATTCTTAAAATATTTTTTTAGAACAAAACTTTTACATCGTTACCCACTGCCTCAAGTATTGTTTCAATCCACCCCCACCCCCACCCCCTGCCTTCTCTTCAAGTCAGCAATTCTCATTGACTATTTAATATAAGCAAATTCTCTATTCCTTCGCATATTTGTATCTATGTGCAACAACAACAACAAGAACCCAGTATAACCCCACTCAGTGGAGTCTGGGGAGGGTAGTATGTACACTGACCTTACCCCTACCCTTGGGTAGAGAGGCTGTTTCCAAATAGACCCCCTGGCATCCTTCCCTCCAAGAACTTCCCACCATACTCTTGGGGAGACTCGAACTCACAACCTCTTGGTTGGAAGTCGGGGTTGCTTACCATCAGAGCAACCCCTCTTGTCATATTTGTATCTATGTGATTGTGTATTATTCTTTGAACTGTATGTAATAAATGAGGACATATCAAAGTTTTGGCGCATCGCATTCTAAGTATTGTGGTGATGAAGACGGTGTTTGTTTCTCTTCAAATATTTATTTAGGTTTATTTTTTACTTAGAAATTCTATCAATTTATTAATTATTATAACTTATGATTATATGCTTACCATAAAATAAATTTTATTTATCATAAAAGTTTTTTTATCTAAGCATAATTGTATTTAATATAACATGATAAATAGAATATTTTGTACTTGAATTGATCTGAAATCTAAAATTTTGAAGAAATTACGCCCTTATAAGTATAAACAGTTCTAAGGTTATTTAAGTCATTTTAAAAGAAACAGAGCTTATCAGCATTATTTGTCAAATACTGCAACATCTTATTATCTAGTACTTGTATCTAAAGAAATGACCACTTATTTATTATATTAATTTCAACAGTTAAACATGCTTTTTAGCACCTAATGCTTATCAGCTCCAAATAAGCTAATCCAAATGGGCTCTTAGCCTTGAAATGAAGATAAAATAGCAAAAATAATGATTCCGGGAGGAAGGCTTCCGGACACAACATCGATGAAATCAAGGAATAAGAAGGTAAACATATATAGAGATTTGATTGATTATACCTTAAGTTTGCATAAAATTCGTGCCCTTATAATGATAACGATGCTCACTATTAATAATTGCACCTAGAGAAAAAGTTCCGAGGATCATGCCCTTCTTTAATGTCAATAATGAGGGTCATTGAAGGTGTAACCATGATCATAAATGATAAATTCTCTATAACGGGCAGTGCATTAAATGTTGTGGAATATTCTCTATTGAATGCTACCGGGCGGAGGGTGTTTATTGCATCTTTACGACCCGTGACAAGCAGAACTGTTGCCTTCGATGCTATCTATCCTCTGCTTTTGGCTCTGTGTGTCACTCTCTTATGCTAACACTTGGCATACCATATTTTACACTATAGAGATAGTCCCACTGCTTTTCGATGACATAACATTGTGTTACCGGGTAGTTGATAGTCTATTTGGCAGAAATTACTCTGATGCCTGATCGCTGCCAACCCAACGCTACTAAAAGATAGAAAGAGCGGGTCGCAATAGCTTTTACCCGAATAGTGGTCGGGATCGAATTTCTACAGGGAGCTAATAGCGGCTAAGGATAGATTGACATGCGTGGGACTTATGCTATAACCGTTGCACAATTGTATCCACTCTCACACCTCTCGGTATAGAAAGTGATTTTTCCTAATTGACTCTCTCTCGACTAATAGGGTAGGCCTATTAGACCAAGCAATTAGGGTTCAAGTAGGATGATTAGTCTCTCAAGATTTAACCCGTTAATTGGGACTACCATTTCTCATGAATCTATCCCGATTCCTTGTTGGGTCAATTTTGGGGTCATAGACTCTGTTTCTCAAGAAGAGTTAAACCTACTAAGCTTGAATCAATGTTTGCAACCACTAATTCTCAGATAAAACATAAAATCAACCCAAATAGCAATCACTCAATATCAATCTAAACCTAGATGGAAACACCCATCATTACTCACACTAGGGTTGAGCCACAATCCTAGCTAATGGGTTTAGATATACATAATTAAATACAGAACAGAAGAAATAGATGAAGAACTAAACATATCAATTAATTACTAAAAAGAAACTACAATAATCTATTGTTAATGAAGACCAAAAATGACTACTATATCGTTCCCAGGTGCTCAGCTGCATTTCTGAATAAAAAACTTGACCTAAAAATGATAAAATGTTCTCTTTATATTAGGCTGGAAACACTGAACCAAAATACCCCTGCGGGGTCAGTGTGGGCCGCGCAAAAGCAACAACGGCTGCACTGGCTCTTTGATTTGGCGATTTTCACTCTCTGAACTGGAGGATGCAGACCACAAAAATTAGTAGTGGAGCTGCGAAAGGGGTCTGACGCGGACCGCAGGCTATGTGGTTTGACTAGCCTCTTTGACAACCTCTTTGAATCTTGTTCATGCGTACCGCACAAATGAGGTAAGAAATTATGAAGTATGAACGCAGGCCGCATGAATCTGACCGCAACCGCGTTGCCCTTACCTTGATTATGTCATGCCTTTGAATTTCCTAGTACGGCGGCAGATGCTTCACACGGTCCCCACTAGGTTTTCTTTTCTTCACTTTACTTAGTCTTTGACACTTGAACAGGTTTTACTCCTTTTTGAGCTGATATTTGACATTTCGTCACTTTGTCGATCAAACTTGCAGTCAAGCACAATTTGTGAGAATTTTGGGACTATTTTGTAGCAATTTATACTCAAAGCGTATGCAAGTAGGGGCATAAACACGTAAAAATCCTAACTTATCAACCCGCCCAAACTTAAACCTTTGCTTGTCCTCAAGCAAACAAAATAAGACCTACCACTTTAAAGGAAAATTTGAGTAATTCTAACTATCCTAAAGCAACCTCAACAAGCATCAGTTGGGACTAACAATTGCCCTCAATACGAATGCATCATTAACACATTTAACTTTGAAAAACCATTGATCAAGTGTGACACAAGGGCATCAAGAGTCGACACATTTCATCAAAGAACTTCTCTAAATTACTTTTGTCATTGTGGTCCCAAATCCTCAACTCTCCCAAAGTGAAACTCACCTTTTAATTATTGACACACAAACCGAGATTAATGAAATTTTGCTCATCTCTCTCAAGAAGAAGGTCACAAGTCCGGCTCTAGGTACCATATGCTTGCCTCTTATGTAAGTATCCACTAATATAGGTTCCCTTCAACTCAAGATCAAATAGGGCTTTTGTGGAGTAACATTGTCACTCTTTCTTATGCAATTCAAAGAATTTCTCCTTTTTCTACTTTATTCACACCTTTTTTAACTTAATGTCTTTCTTTGAATCCCTTTTGATTCTTTTTTTTTCACATTGGGCTTTATTTTTGCCTTTTTCTTTTCTTTCTTTTTCATTGCCTTCCTTTTCTTTTTCTTTTGTACCTTGTACCACTTTGGTTCCTTTCTTGTCTCCCCCCCCCCCCCCCCCCAAAACTAGATATTGGCGGTTACTCAAGGGATGATTTGGGTGCCAAGAGAGGATAATCATTTAGAACGGGTATAGGCTTGTAGCATTGGTTCTTGAAAGGAAAACATTTTAGGCTCAAAAGGGTTAACTATGGATCATCTCATTGGTAGGCTATGGAATTATTCAACTTACCATTTGGATCAAGGGGAACCTATAATCACTTCTCAAGTCAAATTTCACCTAGGATTTTGCCTCAAAAAACATTCAGGGAAAGTTTTAGACAGTTGGCTCGAGACTTGGACTCACAATTTGATTCTCACCACTCACGCTAGGGATTGTTGAAGACATCGGGTCGAGGGCCCACAATGACCTTAGTTATGATTCAAGCATATAATGGTCCGAAAAGACCACATGATGATTGTTTCATCAACACAAGAGTCTCAGAGCCGCGACTTTCACCATCCGAAGCGCAACATTATATCTTTGACCATAGGATCAAAGGCAAATGTGCTAGGCCCAAGTGAAGCTTTGCTTGAGGTACCCTTAACTAAAACTATCAAAAACAAAAGAAAAATAAAAAAAATAGACTCCAACCCTTATGAAGGTTGTCACACCATCTATCATTGGGAAGAGCCATCCGATTAGCATAATACTCTACCCTTGGAAAGAACCGTGGCATTAAGAAACCAAGGGTTTATTGGAAACGCCAAAAACAAAACGATAGGCTACGAGCCTATATACAAAGCTACAAACAAAATTTTTTTGTGAAAATAGAAAACAAAATGAATATGTACATCAGGGGTCATACTATACAATGGGGATGAATATATATCGAATTATAACTTTATATACAGACTAAAATATAGAATAAAAAGTACGAGAAAAGTAGCTCAATGTAAAGTTGTGTACTGACCAAAATATAAAATCACAGAAACATAGAGTAAGTCAAATATATACAATTATGTAGATAAACAAGAAGTAGGGTGCACCCCCACGAATAAGACGTGGCATTGTCCCCAATTCTGACTATCAAAATAAGCACTATAAACAAGAAATGATATAGAAGCTCCCTAAGACTGGTCCGTCTGCATGGGATCATCTGTGGTCCCTAAGTCCTCTGTATGTACGGGAACCTCAGATTGGTTCACAAACTCCTGCTGCTCAGCTGCTGGGACTGGGGTCTACTCCTGTACTATCTGAATGATAGGTGCCAGAACTCCGCTTGATCTGATTCATGTGGGTTTATGATACGTAGGAAGTATCCATAGGATTCGACCACAACCAAAATAAGAAAAAGAAAAGAAAAAAAAGATAGAAAATCATGAGAGAAACAACAGTAAAATAAAGGACAAAATATTGAAACAAAAGAATTTGAGCAAAGGAAAAGGGGAAGAAGAAAGAAAAATAAGAGAGGAAAGAAAAATGGCATAGCATAGTCGGGATGACGCAAGCAGTCAATCCATATGCATAATAAAAATCGGTAACTGCTTAGGTGCATTCGTCCCCGATTATATGGTTACCTATATGTTGAAGCCTAACTACTAACAATTTTTGGTGTTGCTTTGCCATCCAGACAGGTGGTTAGTTCTTGCGGCATTCTGGAAATCCACTCCTATAACGCTCGGTCCAAAAGCAAGCGAACTATAACCAACCAACAAACCGACGCAAGTATGATTGATTCTCTAAAAGAGGTAGAAGAGTTGGATGCTAATGCAAAGAAAGAAGAGATGTACAAAACTGAAGCATCAGATGGCTGAAATGTATCAAGCATGGGTTAGAGGAAGCCACCACCAGCTTATCTTGCTAACCCGATCTTCATCCCACCATTAGCCTAGTCACATGACCACCCTACCAGTGATCTACCCCCAAGCTTCCATATCAACCCACAATACCAGGGTACAATTTTTCAGGCACCCCCAGCACCACCACCCAACGTTGTTTCCCATCCCTCTCTACCAGTTGCTCTTATATATGTGGCACCTCTTCCCGCCGCACTCCGCAGATCATCCAGTGAGCCTTTGCTCCAAGCTTATGACAATCAGTATTACCCATCAGAACCCACCTTCAAAGTACACAAACCCTACTCTTATGCTTCCCGTTTTGAAATCCCTACTGAGGCTGAAAATCCAATCAAAATCCCCGAGCAAGAGGAGGTACTCAGAAAAGTCAAAAGTCGAGGGTTAGGAGGCCAAGTGAGTGTGGAATGCAAAGACCATGGTTTGTTCGCAGATTTACAATTGCCTCCGGGGTTTAAGATGCCCAAGTACTTATACGACGGACATGGTGATCCGGTGGCACACTTAAGGGGTTCTTGCAGCAAGATGAGAGGGGCATGCAGAAAGGATGAATTGCTAACGGCATACTTCAGTCAAAGTTTGAGTAGATCAACATCGGAATGGTACACCCAATAGGATCATGCTCGGTGGTATACATGGAATGATCTAGCCCAAGCATTCGCTTGCCATTTTCAGTACAATCTTGAAATTCTCCCGGATCTTTTGTCTTTGACGAAACAAGATAAGAGCAAAATGAGAGCTTCAGAGAATATGGCTTCCGTAGAATGGAGCAGGCAGTGAGGGTCGACCCGCCAATGAAGAAAAGTGAAATGGTAGATTACTTCTTGCAAGCTTTGGACCCTACATATTTTGGTCACCTGGTATCGGCAGTGGGTAAATCCTTCAATGAGGTGGTAAAAATGGGGAGTATGGTCGAAGAGGGACTCAAATCCAACAAGATTATTAGCGATTCATCAATCAAGGAAACCACCCAGGCTATCCAAAGTGGGACCGTGGGAAAAATTGGCAAGAAAAAGAAGGAAGAGGTAGCAACAATTGACTCAGGAACTTGGTTTGGACCCCGGGGTCCATCTCATTACCACCAGCCATGACCTCACCATCAAACCTATCCACACATTCTATATATCCTACCACAACACTACTACCCACCTCCTCATCCCCGTTTTCCGTCTATCATGCACAAACATATACTCAACCTCCTGCCCACGTACAATGGCGTGCTTTAACCCCAGAAAATAATTACCCGGATCCACAAAATAAGTACCCACCTCCAAGAGCCTACCAACAACCCCTAAGACCCGTTTTTCGGACCAACCAAGTTTTAAAGACTGAGAGAATGCAGAAGAAGAAAACTTTCAATCCATTGGGAGACTCATACACCAGCTTATTTCACAGATTGAGACAGTTAGATATGTTGAGGCTGATTGAAGAAAAATTGCCAATTCCTCCTCCGAGAAATCTGGACTATTCTGTAAGTTGTGATTATTGTTCTAGTGCGTCGGGGCATGACACATAGAAATGTTGGCATCTGAAATGTGCTATTCAGGAACTAATTGATTCACATTAGATTGAGGTGCAAGCTTCGGAAGCACCCAATATTAATCAAAACCCGCTACCTACTCATTAAGAGACAAATATGATTGAGATAGTGCACAAAGAGGGAGAGCCCGAAAAGCCTTCACAAACTGTCATGATGATCTGAGCCAGTGAGTGGAAGACGATTGAGAATTTAACAAGCGAGATGTCGACACTTAAATTGAGTGAGCAACCAGTGAGCCTTTTGTTGAATCCAAGAAAGAATCCTCGAAAGATGGGATGATAAGACAAGAAAATGCAAGAGTGGTTGTACCAGGGATAGCTAGCAAGCATGTGGTTGTCGTGGAAGGCGCTTGCACAGGGCCTGTCATTATCAAACCTGTAACTCAGCTACCAATGATCAGCAGCAACGCAGTACCTTGGAATTATGACTGAGTAACAATGACTTACAAAAGGGAAAGAGGTTAGAGAAGAAGTTTGTGAAACCCACGGGTTGACTCAATCAGGGAGGTGCTTTGCCCCCAAAGAATTGAGAAAATCAAAACCAACCAAAGATAACTTGGTGCTGGTAAAGAAAACTTTGAGTGAAGAGGAAGCAGAAGAGTTTCTGAAGAAGAAGAAAATACAGGATTATTCAATTGTGGAACAGCTGAGAAAGACGTCTGCTCAAATCTCAGTGTTATCATTGTTGATTCATTCAGCGAGCACCGTTCGACGTTGATGAAGATCTTGAATGAGGCCCACATTCCTGATAAAATCACAGTCAACCATTTGGAGAAGATGGCCAATAAGATTTTTGAGGTGAACACAGTCACTTTTTCTGATGATGAATTGCCCATAGAAGGCACCGAGCATAATAGAGCACTCTATCTCACGGTAAACTGCGAGGATTCTATGGTCACTAGAGTATTGGTTTATAATGGTTCAAGCACAAATATTTTCCCTCTTTCCACGTCGGACAAGTTGAAGGTTGATGATGAAAGAATTCACAAGAACAACATTTGTGTATGAGGGTTTGATGGATGGGGAAAAGATACGGTCGGTGACATAGTGCTCGAACTGACAATCAGACCAGTTGATTTTACCATGGAATTCCAAGTGCTGGATGTGGGTGTCTCCTACAACCTACTATTGGGACGACCCTGGATCCGTGCTGCTAGATCAGTCCCCTCTACTTTGCATCAAATGGTGAATTTTGAATGGGATTGACAAGAAATAGTTGTGCACGGTGAGGACCACCTGTATGGCCATAATGATGCTATTGTACAATTCATTGAGGGGGATGATAACTAGGGGCCTTGGGTGTATCAGGTTTATGACACGGTGTCAGTGAGAAAAGTTTTAGAAGGAGAGTATGTTCCAACACCAAGGTTAGCTGTTGCGTCAGTTATAGTGGCTGTTGAGATGTTGAAGAATGGGTTCGTTCCAGGAAAGGGTTTGGGAGCGTCATTTCAGGGTATCTTGCGACCGATATCTCTCCCCACGAACATGGACACCTTTGGTTTGGGCTTCAAGCACACAATTGCAGACATAAAGAGAGCCAGAAAGATGAAGCAGAGAGCATGGGTCCTCCCCAAGCCCGTGCCGCGTCTATTTATATTATTTGTGAGGCCCGGCGCCAAGAAGTTCCTGACAACATCAAGTTACAATACTGTGAGTGATCCTGATAAGGAATTGCTTGAAAGGTTTGAGAAATTGTTTGAAAATGTGAATGTGGCAGAAGCCGGAGAGGGCTCTAGCAAGGTATATGTGCAATTTGTTGGGCCCTGTGCAAAAATCAACAATTGGGAAGCCACTCCTATCCCGACCAAGAAGGAGTTTTGGTAGTTTGCTTTGATTTTTTTCAGTTTCTTTGGATTATTCCAGGGTTGTAATTCAGGGTCTATGTTCCGTCCGTTTGGATGTGTAAAACCTTGTTATCTTTCAATTTCAATGAAATGCAATTTCCTTTTCGTCATTGCTGATACTTTTTATTTTTCTTTGCCTTTCTTTTCCTTATTGTACAATTATTTTTATGCTAGCTCCAATCATATGACATGCATAAGGACACTTCAGCCCAGTCTTGAAATCTGGTCTAGTTCAGGAGTAATAATTCAAGAGATAGAATATGAGGATGAACTAGAATATGATGAGGAAAGGGTGTTTGAGGAAATTAGTAAAGAGTTATGCCATTTGAGGAAAAACCCAAGCCAAACCTGAGCGATACAGAAGCAGTTAATCTAGGGGACTCAGATAATATAAGAGAAAGCAAAATAAATGTCTATCTTGAGCCGCAGCTCCGGGAAGAAATAATCAAAGAACGGCTTGGATATAAAGATGTTTTTGCATGGTCTTATGACGATATGCCGGGGTTGAGCACTGACTTGGTGGTTCACAAATTGACCACTGACCCGGCCTTCCCTCCTATTAAAAAAAAGTTGAGAAAACTTAAAATTGATGTGAGCATAAAGATCAAAGAGGAAGTTACCAAGCAGTTTGAGGCAAAGGTCATCCGAGTCACACGATATCCCACCTGGTTAGCTAATGTTTTGCATGTGCCAAAGAATGATGGTAGAACTAGGGTGTGTGTCGATTATCATGACCTCAACAAAGCAGTTTCAAAGGAAAACTTCTCACTATCGAACATCCACATATTGATTGACAATTGTGCAAAACATGAGATTGGGTCCTTCCTAGATTATTACGCAGGCTATCAACAGATTTTGATGGATGAGGAGGATGTGGAGAAAACATCATTCATCATACCATGAGGGACATATTGTTATAAAGTCATGCCCTTTGTCTGAAGAATGCTGGGGCAACCTATACGAGGACAATGACAACCATCTTCCATGATAGGATACATAAGGAGATTGAGGTCCATGTGGATGAAATATTTGTGAAATCCAGGAAGCAGTCCGACCATGTCACAGATATGAGAAAATGTTCCAGAAGCTCCGGAGGTATAATCTCGAACTCAATCCTGCAAAATGCGCATTTGGTGTGCCATTAGGAAAGTTTCTATGAGTTATTGTCAGCTGCCGAGGAATTGAGCTAGACCCATCGAAGATCAAAGCCATACAAGAATTGCCGCCACCGAGGAACAAAACAGAGGTGATGAGTCTGTTGGGGAGATTGAGTTACATGAGTAGATTTATTGCTCAGCTCACAACAACTTTCGAGCCTATCTTTAAGCTGTTGAAAAAGAATGATGCGGTCAAATGGACGGATGAATTCCAGGAGGCTTTTGATAAAATAAAAGGATACTTGTCGAACCCGCCGGTATTTGGTCCCACTGGAACCAAGGAGGCCTTTGATCTTATATCTAACAGTCTAGGACAATTCATTCGGATATGTGTTGGGTCAACACGATGTCACCGGGAGGAAGGAGCAGGCCATATACTACCTCAGCAAGAAATTCATAGTGTATGCGGTTAAGTATACTCATCTTGAACGGACGTGTTGTGCCCTAACTTGGGTAGCATAAAAGTTGAAACACTACCTGTCATTATATACTACTTACCTCATCTCACGCCTGGACCCGTTAAAATACATCTTTCAAAAGCCTATGCCCAGTGGTAGGCTTGCAAAATGGCAAATCTTGCTCACCGAGTTAGACATTGTCTATGTGACTAGGACTGCAATGAAAGCGCATGCATTGGCTGGTCATCTAGCCGAGAATCCGGTGGATGAAGAATATAAACCTTTAAGGACATATTTCCCGGATGAAGAAGTGATGAACGGGAGAAAAGCGAGAAGCCAGGATGGAAACTATTCTTTGATGGGGCCGCCAACATGAAAGTTTTCGGGATAGGAGAACTACTCATTTCTGAAACATGACACCATCATCCTATTACAAATCAGCTCCACTTCTATTGCACCAACAATATGGCTGAATATGAGGAATGTATTTTGGGTCTGAGGCTAGCTGCGGACATGGGTGTCCAAGAAGTCTTGGTCTTGGGAGAGTCGGACCTCCTAGTACACCAAATTCAAAAGGAATGGGAAACACGAGATTTGAAGCTCATACCATATTGGAAATGCTTGCATGTTCTCTGTCAACGATTACGGTCAATATAGTTCAGGCATATCCCAAGAATCGACAACGAGGTTGTAGAAGCCTTGGCCACTTTGGCGTCAATGTTACATCATCCAGATAAGGCTTATGTTGACCCGGTGCATATCCAAGTCCATGACGAACATGCTTACTGTAACATAGTGAAAAAGGAGCTTGATGGTGAACCTTGGTTTTAGGACATCAAAGAATATATCAGGATGGGTGTGTACCCAGTACAAGCCACAAGTGACCAAAAGAGATCAATCCATCATTTATCAAGTGGGGTTTTCTTTAGTGGAGGGGTATTATACAAAAGAACGCCAGATCTTTGGTTGTTAAGATGCGTATGTGCTAGACAGGCCACAAACATCATGACTCAGGTGCATTCTAGAGTTTGCGGACCTCATATGAGTGGGTATGTTTTGGCAAAGAAGATCCTCTGGGCAGGGTATTATTGGCTCACCATGGAGCGGGACTGTATTAGTTTCCGGCGCAAATGTCATTAATGTTAGGTGCATGGTGATCTGATTCACTCCCTACCATCTGAATTACATACGATGTCTGCACCATGGCCCTTCGTTGCTTAGGACATGGATGTCATCAGGCTCATTGATCCAGCAGCTTCCTATGGACACAAGTTCATCCTGGTTTCTATTGATTATTTCACCAAGTGGGTCGAAGCTAAAACTTTTAAGGCGGTGTCCAAGAAAGCCGTGGTCGACTTTGTGCATTCAAATATCATTTGCCGATTTGGAATCCCAAAGACAATCATCACTGACAATGGATCAAATCTTAACTGTCATGTGATGAAAGAGGTATGTTAGCATTTTAAGATTACACATCGCAATTCCACCCCATACTGCGCTAAGGCGAATGGAGTAGTTGAGGAAGCCAACAAGAATATAACGAAGATACTTCGAAAACAAATTGTGGAAGGGTCCAGGCAATGGAATGAGAAGCTACCCTTTGCATTATTAGGCTATCGCACTACTGTTCACACCTCAGTAGGGTCAACTCCGTATTTGTTGGTGTATGAAAAAGAAGCAGCAATACCTGCAGAAATTGAAATCACATCCCTTCGGATTGTCGCCGAGGTACAAATCGATGATGATGAGTGGGTCAAAACCTCGGTGGAGTATTTAAGTTTGATTGATGAGAAAAGATTAGGAGCAGTATGTCATGGCCAGTTGTATCAACAGAGAATGGCCAGAGCCTATAATAAGAAGGTTTGCCTAAAAAGGTTTGAAGTGGGTCAGTTGGTATTGTAGCGCATCTCTCTCACCAAGCAGAGGCAACGGGCAAGTTCGCCCCAAATTGGCAAGGGCCGTTCCTCGTGTCAAGAGTGTTGTCCAATGGAACATTGTATCTAACAGATGTGGAAGAAAAATGTGTAAAAATGGCCATCGATTCCGATGCAGTTAAGAGATACTATGTATGATTGTCTTTGATTAAATCATATTTGTTTGTACTTGGCATGTTTGTTTGTACTTGGAATTTTTCAGAGATTGGAATGACAAAGACATTTTATTCTACTATCTAAACACTTTATCCCTTGTTAACCCTTTTGAGCTTTAATTGTTTTCTTCCATACCTCGCTTTCGGAATCAGTAATAAAAGTCAGAAATGCAACTGTAAGAAATCAGTAAAAGGAAAAGAAAAGGAAAGAATGAAAAATAGAAAGATAAAGAGAAGAAAAGAAGAAGAAAAAAAAGAAAAAGAAAAAAAGAAAAAAGACAACAATAAACAGCAAAACGATAAAAGAAAAAGGAAGAAACAAAATAAGGAAACAAAGAAAAGAGAAAACCACAACAACAAAGGAATCAGATTGAACTACGTTTGACCTGATTCCTTTTGAAGGATACATAGGCAGCCATAGGTTCGGTCACATTAAAATAAAAATCCAAAGGTCCCCAAGCAAGAAACTGGGGCAGAAGTTGTGGTTTTGTAAGAAAAAATTGATTATGAAAGTTGTAAGTTTTGAACCCATTTGAATTAGTTTGAGCCTTTAATACCTTTTCTTTCTAACCTTATCCAAAAGCCTGCATTACAAGCCAAAGAATGACCTTCCGACCAGTCTTTAAGAAATTCCAAGTCAAGCAAGAAGAGGTGATTCATACCTGGGGCAACACTCTAGTTCGAGCAACAAAAATGAAAATGAGAGAGTCTTATTGTTGAAAATCCTCAGGGGCGCTGTAAGGCAACGAGAGCTGAGAGAAATGAAAATGAAAGAGTCTTATCGGTGAAAACCCTGACGGGCACCATAAGGCGAAGGCAAGTCGAGGAATGAACAACTGCAAAAGGGTATTTAGAATATTGCAAGATATGCAAGGTTGGGATTTGGTTAAAGAAATTGGGTTAAGGAAGGTCAAACAACAAAGCATGGCAAATGAAGGCCGAATGTTTGGACAGATTGGTTCGACTAAGCCAAAATGCATGTCATGATCATGGAAACCAGCTATTCCTCCACAGATAAGTTTCTGCTCTTTTCCCCTCAGTAGTCGCCAAATTCGAAATTCTTTTATACTAAAACAAAACAACTCAGAGTCATTGCATTTCATTTTTTTCAGGTCTCCATTCTTCTAAGATGTTTAAAGAATCAATTTTTGTTTAAGCAAGTAGGAGAGAAATTTCAAAGCTTACTACCAACTCCCCATATGGCGAAGCACATGCCGGCTAAAACATAACAAAGGCACCGCCAGATAAGTGGCAAAGGGAAGAATCAATAAAAGTTTCGTCAGTGAACTGACTCGGTAATTTCAGGAAGGAGGTAAAGATTCTGGCAAGAGGGTCATGAATGTAACATAATTAGTGGGGAACAGAGCACTCGTTTCATCTAAAATCTATTGGGTTCAAGGGTCAGCCGAACAAATCAAGGTGACTTATAGTCAATGCAGGAAAGTTGGACACAACGAAGCGTGACAGCGGGAAGGCCATTTTCTGGAAGAATGCCGCAAATTAACCACCACATTTTAAACTGACAGGGTTTACTTTGATTGAAACATGGGCAGGAAATTCTGGAGGTCTCAGGAAAGTCCTCCATAGGGGAATGCAAGCACCTGGCAGGTATGATTGTGAACTTCAGGACCCTCCTGGAAAATGGGACTCAGTTTAAAACTCAAACAGTCACGGGAAACATGATCTAGCACAATCATTCCCCAATAGGAGTCGTTAGGACCCTCCTAGCTATTGGGATGTAAACTCTAATTGGCAATCCCCGACAGAGATAACCAAGAGTTTAAAATTGGTATTTAATTTGGAATTTTCGGGACCCTCATGGATAATGGGATCTAATCTGAAATTCTCAGGACCCTCCTAGAGAATGAGATTTAATTTGATAAAAGTTTTCAGGACCCCTCCTGGATAATGGGATTTAATTGTAAAAGCTGTTAGGACCCTCCTGGATAATTGGATGTAGCTCTAAATACTAATCCTCATCAGACATGATTTGGATTCAAAATTGGTCTTAATTAAGATTTATTAGGACCCTCTTGGATAATGGGACGCAAATTTAATATTCTCTTAGATAACATGACATAGGGGAAGTAATACTTCTATAGGCATTACCTAGTTTTAGAATTGTTGTTAGTTAAGAATTGACAGGACCCTCCTGGATAATAGGATGTAGCTTTAATTACTGGTCCCCAGCAGATATAACTTAGATTCCCTCCTGGATAATGGGGTTTAGCTTTCAAATGTTAGAGATATTTGGTATTGGGATTTAATTAACACTCACAA
Organism: Nicotiana benthamiana; assembly: GCA_034376525.1. NCBI lineage: Eukaryota > Viridiplantae > Streptophyta > Magnoliopsida > Solanales > Solanaceae > Nicotiana > Nicotiana benthamiana. Next base: position 7,024,029 of record CM067326.1, read on the forward strand.
ATGCACCCAACACCAAACTAGGGCAGGAAAAATTTGTTTTATTTTGTTTGTTTTGTTGTAATCAAGTACAAAGGCAGCAGTCTCAGGGAATACATTTCAACTTTATTCGAGTTTTGCAATCAAGCGCCCACCTGGATAAGAAAGGAATACATTTCAAGTTTTGCTAATCAGGCGCCCACCTAGAGAACAGGGAAATACATTTCAAGTTTTTGTAATCAGGTGCCCACCTTGAGAACAAGGGAATACATTTTAATTTTATTCAAGTTTTGCAATCAGGCGCTCACTTGGGGAACAAAGGAATACATTTCAAGTCTTAGTTTTTGGCAATCTGGCGCCCACCTGGATAACAAGCGAATACTTTTTAAGTTTTGTCAATCAGGCGCTCACGCGGAGAACAAGGGAATACATTTCAAGTTTTTGGTAGTCTGGCGACCACCTAGAGAACAAGGGAATAAATTTTCATGTTTTTAGCAATCAAGCTCCCACCTGGAGAATAAGGGAATACATTCATATTTTATTCGAGTTTTTGCAATCAGACTCCTACCTGGATAACAATGGAATACATTTCATGTTTTGGTAATCAGGCGCCAACCTGGAGAACAAGGGAATACATTTCAAGTTTTAGTAATCAGGAGCCCACCTAGAAAACAAGGGAATACATTTAAACTTTATTCAAGTTTTGCAATCAGGCGCCCACCTGGAGAACAAGGGAATACATTTCAAAGTTTTGGTAGTCAGGCGCCTACCTGGAGACAAGGGAATACATTTCAAGTTTCAAGTTTTTTGAATCAGGCGCCCACCTGGAGAACAAGGGAATACATTTCAAGTTTTGATAATCACGCGCCCACCTGGAGAACAAGGGAATACAATTCATGTTTTAGTAATCAAGCGCCCACCTGGAGAACAAGGGAATATAACTCAAGTTCAACCATCAGGCATCAACATGGAGAAAGAAGAACATAGAAACAAGTAATCAAGGAAACGGGGAGTTTCACAGGAAGATATACAAGGCAATAAGGCAACAAGGCAACAAGGATCGAGAGCAAGTTTGAAGACATAGATAGGTTCATTTGTAATCCATAAGTCATAGCCTAGTCTAGCTTCTTTTATTTTTGCATGGTGTAATAAGGGGATCTAGTAAGCAGTAGCAGCAACGGCAGCAACAGTGAGACCATAGCTTCAGTTGTCCCAACTACCAAACACTCCTGAACTACACTAACATGATTACTTTTTAACCAAGGATATGTAGGAAACCTCTGAAGCAGGGTGCGGTAAAGCTTTTCAAAAATGCTTTTCATGGAGTATTCGAACGGGCAACAATCGCTCGTATCCACTCACTTATCTTTGCACGAAAACTCTTCGTGTTTCTGGGCAAAGAGGGGCAGCTGTGAGCATGTGATGTTTTCCCTACACGAATTACTCCTATAAATTCAAACAAAATAATTTTTTTTAATTATTTTCAATTTTGTCAATTTTTGTTGCATTTTTCGTTAATTGTTTGCATTTTGTTTTTGCATTTTAATTAATGAAAATACAAAATATGTTACATGTGCATTTAGAAGTTGATTTGACATTTTTCAAGAATTAATTAGCAATTAGTCATTCTATAAAATGGAAAAGTCAAAAAATAATTTCATTTGCACTTTTAATTTTAATTTTAATTTTGATTTTTAGGTAATTTTTTCTTTTAATTTTATTTTAATTATTTGTGATAATAATTATGTAGGATTAATTATCATTTTATAGTTAAATTTGGGATTTATAATTTAATTTAGATTTTAGTTTAAGTTTGAAAATGAAAAAAAAAAAGAAAAATAAAAAAATAAAAAGAAAAATAGAAATCCAAAAATAAAGAAGAAGAACAAAAATTGGGCCGATAAAATACCCAACCCAAAACACATAAAACCCGGTCCATACTGATGGCCCCAACCCAGTGCAGTCCCCTTAAAAAACCAAACAACGTCGTTTACCATGGTTTAATCTCAACTGTCTAGGATCTTTGATATAACGGCTGAGAAATGAGGAGAGTTTAATATATATATATATATATATATATATATATATATATATATATATATATATATATATATATATATATATATATATATATATATATATATATATATATATATATATATATATATATATATATATATATATATATATATATGTATGTATATATATATATATATATATGTATGTATATATATATATATATATATATGTATGTATATATATATATATATATATATGTATGTATATATATATATATATCTCCAAACACCCGAACCCACCCCCAAACCCCCCTCCGTCTTTAACCTCTCACACCTGAAACCCTAGAACCACCCTATCTCCATCGTCGCCGACAGGAAATTTCCCACGGCAGCGGCAGAGCTCCAATTGTTCCCAAATTTACACCGCTGATTCTCCTCCATCTCCTCTACCCAAATACACCACCATCTTCCCTTGAATCCCACCCCTGCTTCTCAAATATTATCTAGAAATACGGGGCTCCTCAGCCGGACACAGCGACGCCGCCACCAATCACCCCAAACTAACACCAAATGACCCCCGTCTCTCCCTCAGGCCAAATCCGCACTCAACATCCTTCAAACACCCCAAGATCTTCTCGAATATTGATTCAAAAGAAACTGTCAAATTTCACAACTACCAAATCGACAATTAATCGTACCCAGACCCTATTGTATGAAGAGTCCTACTCAAGTTCAGAGTCCGATTCGGATTTAAGCTAAGTTGTCTATGCTTCTCTTCTAATTTCCCTCTGCATTATCTCTTTTTTGTAATTTGTTTTATGAGTTAATTAGGTTAAATTCAAAGTTATATCAATCTTATGTGGTTAATATCTGAGTTCGAACTAGGCTTAGTGTGTCTTGGTTGAATTTCTTTCTTTTTTTAGTTTCTGAGTTTAATTAGGTTTAATTCAAAGTTGTATCAGGCTTATGTGGTTAATATCTGAGTTCGAATTAGGTTTAATGTTTCTTAGTTGAATTTATTTTTTTAATTTATGAGGTTAATTAGGTCTAATTCAAAGTCGCATCAATCTTATTGGTTTAATACCTGAGTTCGAATTAGGTAAAATTTGGGTTAGTAGAGTCGGTTTTAGTATGTTGGTTCAATTTCCATATTAATTACCTAAGTTTAATAAGTTTTGATTCAAGTCGCATTAGTCTTTTCAGGTAAGTTGATTGCTATGTGTAATTCCTCAGTTTAAATCAGGTTCAATAGTATTAGTCTTGTTCTAAATAATGATTAGCATATTTGCGTGAGTACTGCATGTCTGGTTCATCTTTTTAGGATTGTTTGATCCATTTATACCCCAGTTTGATCAAATTAGAGGGTAAATACAGGGATAGTTATGGGGTATATTGGGTAGTTCAATTAAGGGAATATTAGTAACTGACTTCAAAAGTTTCTAGTAGGGATTTTAATAGAATTTCAAATTTTTGGCTGTTTGAACTTCGGTAGCAAGTCAGAAAATGGGGGATCAATTAGCAAAATAGAATTAAAATGGACTACAATACAAAATAAAAACCTAAAGAATATCCTAATTGCCTTGCCTATAAAGGCATTCATTCTTGCCTTTGAAGGAAAGAGGAGATGATGAGAAAAAGTGAGAGGATTTTGACTTGAATACGAAAAAGAGCTAAAAAGAGCAATTAGAAAAATAAAAAAATATAAAATTTTACTGTTCCATTGATTTCTTTTGTTGGCGCTTCCTGAATCCTTCCTGGTTCATTTGAGACTAAATATTTGAATTGATTTGGGGTGTGAAAAGAGTTCAAAATCGAATTCTGGGGGTCTGTTATGCATCACTCGTTTGGAATCCTTTTTTACTGATTATTGTTTGAATCTGGGCTTTGTTTGTGCTGCTGTGGTTGTTGCTAACTGTTGCCTTCATCTCTTCTTTGCTCTTTCTCTTTTGCTGATATATTTTTGGTATTGTGGATGCCATTTGATATGTAACATGGAAGCATAAGTTAGGAATCAGCTGTACATCTCAATTTATAGACATCATATAGTTTCAATTTGATTAATGTATTTGTCCAAGTCTTGTTGTTAGCTTAGCTTCTTCGTCCTCTTTAATTCTTATTACTTGAGCCACTAGCAGTATTGAGTTTCATTTAGACTAGGTCGCATTGTTAAATTGGACCATGTATATTTAGTGTGAACTTGGACATGATATGCTGAAGTCCACCATGGACTTGTAATTAGTTTTAGTTTCAATTCAGGGTCTACTATATGAGTGGGTGGGATTGTTTTATGAATAGGTTGTATTTAAGATAATTTACTGTTATATCATTTCCTTTAGTGGTCAGTAATTGTTGTCAGGGATCTGGGTTCCCCCGAGTCAATGAGACTTCTTGTTTATCGTAAGGAGCCGTGTAGGGATTTGATCATGGGGCTTTAAAATGGCAGGCTCTATACTTTCTAACATCTCCTGGGCTGGTGATTCAGCCCAACTTCATTATCTCGCCACTGTAGAAGGTTGTCCGCACAGCAGTTGGGCCAAAGGCTAGCCTAAGCCCAAAACCCTCATGGAAATTTGGGACTAGACCGGTGCCACAATTTGGTCCAGTTAGTGGCAATTGTATTCGGGCCCTTCAATATTAATTAAAATGAGCTGCATCAAATACCAAATACCATGGCCTTATGGATTTTAGTTTAATCCCTCTTCACAAATATAATCAAGGTGTGCAAATGCCAAATAGAATTGAATAATTGCATGAGCATTGCTTAATCAAATTCGAACCCTTAGAATCCGAGTTGCACCACTTAGAAAATTTTCACGACCCTCGCAAATTTGAACATACAAAATTGCCTTAGGCGCGTCAGTTAAATAATTTACCTTCCTAAATATGGGTATGCATTTATGTGACTCAAATCCGAATCTCAACGTTAGATAAAATATGTCGCGAACTACGGGTGCATTTGTGTGATGTGGTTCAAAACATATTTTAACGATGTTGAAATCTTCTTAAAATTAAATAAAAGCAGTTTAGAAGTTAAATTTGTACATAGGTTCAAAAATGTATTAAAAAATCAGATAACTAAAGCGGAATATAATAGTTGAGCGACCGTTCTAGAACCACGGAGCTCGGGAATGCCTAACACCTTCTCCCGGGTTAACAGAATTCCTTACCTGGATTTCTGGCTCTCATACTGAATTAAAGAGTCAATCCTTCGTGGATTCGGAATTTAAGCAGGTGATTTGGGACACCATTAACTATCCTAAGTGGCTCTGCGTCAATTTCCACCTCTCTACCAACCTATCTATCGATTTTGAGTAAGACATTCTTATGCCCTCCCTGGCGATTAGTGAAATGGGGTTCTCACTGAAATCTTTAAATAAATAAATCCAATTTCGATTGTCCTTTAATTGGAAAAACGCCCTAACCTACGCCCTTCGCGGGGCGTAGTGGTGAAAAAGGAGGTGTGACAGGTGCTACTAGGTTGCCTCATGGACTTGCATACCTTGAAAACCACCTTCTCATCACCAACACAGAAAGTCAACTCACATGCTTCAATATCAACCAATGCCTTCCCTCTAGCAAGGAAAGGTCTACCCAATATGATCAGCACCTCATAATCTACCTCATAGTCCAAAATGACAAAGTCTGCCGGCAATATAAACTTATCCACCCGAACAAGTATATCATCAACTATGCCCAAAGGTCGCTTCATCGATCGATATTCCATTTGAAGTCTCGTTGAAGTTGGTCGAGGTTTCCCAATTCCCAAACTCTTCATAACTGAGTACGGCCTCAAATTGATACTAGCCCTCAGGTTAGAAAGGGCCTTGGCAAAATCTGCACTTCCAATAGCGCAAGGGATAGTAAAAGCTCTAGGCTCCTCTAACTTTGGGGCCATGGAATGTACGATAGCACTTACTTGATGATCCATATTAATTGTTTCACACTCTATTGACCTCTTCTTTGAAATCAAATCCTTCGTGAAATTTGCATAGCCCAACATTTGTTCGAGTGCCTCAACTAAAGGGACATTTATTGTGATGCTTTTCATCATGTCAATGAACTTTTTGAACTACTGGCTACTCTTGTGCTTTGCTACTGTTTAGGATAAGGTGGAGGTGGTCTAGGCACAGGTGCCTTGGCTTTGGGCACCACCAGCTTGGGTATATTAATCACGTGTTCCCTGGATGGGTTCACGGCATCTTGTGTTTCCACTTTGGCCATATCATCAATATCAATCCGCACATCATTGTTCACATTTTGTTCAACCACATCTTCAACAATAAATGGACCTACATCTTCTTGGGTCCCAATGTTATCATCCCCAACTTGATTTTCTACCGAGGCATGCACATCACTGCCTCTTCCTTCTAGTTGTAACCTCCATTACTTGGTTGTTGTTCCCGCCCTTCGGGTTCACTACCGTATCACTTGGTAGGGCACCCTTGGGGCAGGTATTCAAAGCTTGAGAAATTTTACATAGTTGCACTTCCAAGTTCCAGATAGATGTATTATACGGACCCAATTGTGCGATGATATCTTGGCTCTCTTTCACCATTTGCTCGAACATATTTTCAATTCTCCCAATATCACTCCCGGAAAAACTTGGACCTTGAGAAGGAAAAGGGGGTGGATTTTTTGGCTGTTGATACATGGGGGGACTTTGAAAACCTTCCCCCCGTTGCCTTGGTTTCTGCTATTATTCCACCATCCTTGATTGTTGTTGCTCTAATTATTGTTGTTCCTATTCTAATTACCTTGATTGATACCTTGATTACCCCAATTACCTCCTTGGTTGTTGTTGTTCCAATTACTACCACCTTGTTGATTTTCCCAATTGTTTCTCTGATTGTTGTTGTTCCAATTGCACTATTCCAATTTCTGCCGCCTTGTTGATTGCACCGATTTCCTTGAGGACGTCATTGTTGTTTGCTTTGATTTCCTCTATTTTCTTGGTAGTTATTGACATATTGACATTCCTCACTTTGATCATCATAACACTCATTTGAATAAACACCACCATCATTTTTGTCTTCAAATTGCTCACAATTACCTTGGGGTTGTTATTGCCCTCTTTGCCTCATTTTCAACATCAAGACACCTTCCATTGCATTGACTTGGCGTGGGTTTTGGACTTGCTGAAATTTCGCCTTCGCCAATTGATTCATAATTGTTGTAAGCTCGGCAATAGTCCATGATCAGGCAATTTCTTGTGCAAATAGATGACCGTGGGGTCACCTTGGGGCACATTTACTCGGCTTTGTCATGCCGAAGAGGTGTCGGCCATTTCATCAAGTACATTACATGCCTCTTGGTATAAAAGTTTCATAAAGTTTCCTCTGGCTAATTTGTTTACAATGCATTGATTCATGGTGTTGATTCCCTGATAAACGGTTTGTTGGACCATCGTCTCGGTCATGTCATTATTAGGGCACTCCTTCACTATTCTTCTATATCTCTCCCAAATTTCATGCAAAGGTTCTGTTGGCTCTTGCTTGAAGGCTACAATTTCATCCCGATGTGCGGCCATATGACTTGGTGAGAAAAACTTGCCAATGAATTTATCTGCCAACTCATCCCAAGTGGTGATGGAATAATTGGGGAGCCTTTCTAACCAATCCAATGCTTTACCCCGAAGAGAGAATGGGAAAAGCCTCAATCTCAAAGCATCCTTGAACACGTTTGTCTGCTTGCTACCCCAACATGTATCTATGAACCCCTTCAAGTGCGTGTAGGCATTTTGATAGGAGGCACCCGTTAAATACCCTCTTTACTTGAGCAAGGTCAACATGACATTTGGGATTTGAAAGTTCCCTACTCGGATTTAGGGAGGAACAATAACACTCGCATACCCTTGATTTGGAAGAACTCTTGGGGCCACTCTTAGAGGCGGCGGCGGAGGGTCTGGGATAGGATTATTGTCATTTGCATTGGCTTGACGGCCTCTACGGAGCTTGAGGTAAATTAGGAACCTCTTCTTGATCAAGATCATCCACCTCCTCCCCCGCCATGACATTGCCAAGAGGGTAATTTGCATTAAGAGCCATGTGTACCTGAGTGATTGACACAAACGAAATCAGTAAACAAGAAAGAAAGAGAAGCAAAACACAAAACTAACTAAACAGTTAGTCAACACCGTAAGCTCCCCGTCAATGGCGCCAAAAAGTGATTGCTGCCAACCCAATGCTATACGAAGGTAGGAAGAGCGGGTCGCAATAGCGTTTACCCGAATAGTGGTCGGGATCGAATTTCCACAGGGAGCTAGTAGTGAGTTGTATTTTCTGTCTAGCCTAGAGATGTGTTTGTAACTCTAATGTCACTTCAAACATTTTTTCATTTTTTATTTTATAACTACTATTATAAAACTAAGGATTAAAGCTAATTATGCTAAGGGAATATTGTGAAGTTGTATCTAATAAGGAGAAAGGCACTAGGGTCGTGGCATCTCCTAGGTGGTTAATTAACGGGTAGAAACTACTAAGGATAGATTGAGATGCTTGGGGCTTATTCTATAACCATTGGACAATTGTACCCACTCTCATACCTCTCGGTAGAGAGAGTAATTTTCCCAATTGACTCTCTCGAGACAAATTGGGTAGGCCTATTAGACCAAGAAATTAGGGTTCAAGTAGGGTGATTAGTCTATCGAGATTTAACTCGCTAATTGGGACTACCATTTCACATGGGTCCATCCCAATTCCTTGTTGGGTCAACTTTGGGGTCATAGACTCTCTTTCTCAAGAAGAGTTAAACCCACTAAGCTTGAATAAATGTTTGCAACCACGAATTCTCAGATAAAAACATAAAATCAACCCAAACAGACAGCACTCAATATCAATCTAACCCTAGATGGAAACACCCATCAATTACCCATACTAGGGTTGAGCCAGAACCCTAGCTAATGGGTTTAGCTACACATAATGAAAGAAAGAACAGAAGAAATAAATTAAGAACTACACATATTAATTAATTACTAAGAAGAAACTATAATAATCTATTGTTAATGAAGACCCAAAATGCCAAAAATGGCTACAATGTCATTCCCAGGTGCTCAGCTGCATCTTTGAATAAAAACTTGACCTAAAAATGGTAAAATGTTCTATTTATATTAGGCTAGAAAAAAATGACAAAAATACTCCTGCGAGGTTAGTGTGGGCCACGCAAAAGCAACCGCGATCATACTGGCTCTTGGACTTGGAAATTTTAACTCTCTGAATTGGAGGACGTGGACCGCACAAATGAGTAGTGCGGCCGCGGAAGGGGTGTGGCGCGAACCGTGCGGTGAAGATTGCGGGCCGCGTGGTTTAACTAGGATCTTTGACAACCTCTCTGAATCTCGTTCACACGGACCACACTAATGAGTCAAGCGGCCGCGAAGAATGAACACGGACTGCGTGAATCCGATCGTGATTGTGTTTTCCTTAGCCTGATTATGTCACGCCTATGAATTTCCTAGTGCAGGCGTGGTTGCTTTCACGCGGTCCGCACTAGGTCCTCTTTTCTTCACTTTACTTAGTCTTTGACACTTGAGCAGGTTTCACTCCTCTTTGAGTCAATATTTGACATTTCGTCATTTTGTCAATCAAACCTGCAGTCAAGCACAACTTGTGAGTATTTCGGGACTATTTTCTAGCAATTTATACTCAAAGCATAGGCAAGTAGGGGAATAAACATGTTATCCTAACTTATCAATGCCCTCTAAAAAACTTCTGACTGTTGATTAGAACGTCTCTATGTATTTAATTCCCTGAACACGCATCATCTCACGATTCAGCATAACTTTTGCCGATTATCGAGGTAATTACGGCCACGACCTTAGCCATCTAAACATTTACTTATATGTATCAACCTCTTTTATTCATACTCCATAATCATCAAAACTCTCTCAAACTCTCTTCATTTAATTAGTATTCTGTTCTCTAACCTTTCTTTAACTCTCTTCAAATGAAGAAAAACTTTTCCTTCTTCCATAATATATAATGGTTTCTTTTTTGAAAAATACAAGTTCTTAAAAGAACAATAACAAAGCCGAGGATGCCACACCTCCAACTGTGAGCACCATCATCCCTAGAAGTCTTATCACAACAAAAGGTTTTGAAGAAAAATTTCCTTCTGTTAGCTCTAGCACATGGGTTGTTAGCAGATATCCTTATTCTATCTATCGCTCCTGGTCTGGTGGAGTGAGTAACATTACTTCTGAAGGGTTTTACGTACTTCTATACATATCCCTTTCCTTTGGGGAATTTTTCTCTAGGTGGGGAGCTTGATTCCGTTATTGAGGAGTTTTGCCTCCGTTATCAAGTGTGTTTGGAATAGGAGGGTCTCTCTGTGTGGAGGACGATTGCTTGTCTTCGGCGCTTGTGCTAGGAAATGGGGGAGGAGCTAACTTTAGCTCATGCGATGAACATTTATTTCCCCTAGATCTTCCGTGGGGGGAGGATCAACTTTAGTAAGCGGGGCCACGATGCATTGCTATCTAGCATGGATGATGATAACAACTGTGGAAAGGTGAAATGGTTTGTCTCAATTGCCTCTAGTGACATCATTCTAGCCTCGGTTCCTTCCTTCCCAGAATAATGGAACTATACTTATAAGTATACAATCTATTTCTTTCCTTGTCAAAGATTAATTCTTCGTCATTATAAGCTTTTCTTTCTTTACCTACCTCAGGGACTTGCTGGGTTCCCGCTAGATTTGAGGTCTTGGACCGATGGGTTTAGAAAATTTATGACGTTACTATGCTCAGAACCCTCATATGGAAAGAGCTGTCCTTGAAGTATGGATAGAAGGCCAAAAATCATCATAAGTTTAACTCATCACATCTTTACCTTTGCTCTAATTCTTCTCTCATGTTGAATATAGGTGTACCTAGGGCTCGATTGTCGTCCCCTAAGAAGAAACTTTAGATGATCTTGATGAGCGGCGAGGCTGCAGAAAGCTTTTTCACAGGCAGGCATCTTCGGGCCTACTTTTGTTACAAGTGCTTCTTCTTGGAGTCTCCGATCGGAGAATAAGCAACAAAAAAAAGGTGTTCCTACGATGCCCGAGGAATGAATAAGAGGGCAAAGACTACTGCCCCCGAGTCATTCCAAAAGTCATAGTGACGAGCCCTCCGCCCAAGCTGGCCATTGATACTTTGATGATTGATGATGATTAGGAAGCTAGCAAGGATGGAGCTTCTCTTTATCGAAGACGGCGATCTTCCTTAACTGAATAGACCGATCAATCTATTAAGATAGTTACACCAACCGAGGACGATGTCTCGGTGCTATGGGGGTATGAAATAGCACAAAATTCCGACTCTCGCTTTCGGATCCCAATCGCTGCTTCCGGTACTTTAGGGCCGAGTACCGGATCCTTTCCATCTTTGATTGGCGAGTAACCAACAACCAGCACTACATTTGTTGGTACTGCTCCTCACCCCTCATCACTATCAACTTGATCTCCATCTTCACCAATAGTGGAAACTACTGTATCATATCTACCTTCACCAACTCTTCTACCAGTAACTGCTACATTATCTCCACCAATCGCATTTTCAAAAGAAAAAGGGTGTTTATCTCCTCCAATACCCAGTTAATGGAAATTTGGGGCAAAGCTATGCTCCCCCTCAGAAGATCCTCAAAGGAGGAGGATTATTACTTTTTTGGTCTCCAGCGGATGCAATTTGCTATCCCGACCTGTGGAACTTGCTAATTATCTGAAGCCTTTGGCTTCAGATGAAAGTCTGGGAAAAGATACAGGCTCTCTCGGTGGAGTTCTTGTTGAATAATTCTATGCACAACACCGCAACGGTACATTCTTCAATTCTTTTATCATTTCATCTATTTTTGATAGAAAATGCCCTGAGTTTGTCCTTTTTGTTTTATAGGACAACGTTATTGCTTCCAAGGGCCTCCAAAGGTGTATTCGAGAAAAAGAAGAACTTACGTCAGCACAAGATCAAATTTTGGCTGAGCGGGAGAAAACTACTGCTCGCCTCTCTGAATTAGAAGCCAAAGCTACTGAGGCCATTGTGTTGGAGACTCGTTTGCAGCAAAGAGAGCAAGAAGTGGAAACCCTTAGTCAGGAAATCGCCCCGCTGAGGGTTCAATTTCAAGAGGCTAGGGCAAAAAAGCTGAAGTCCATAGTGACGTTCTTGCTGTAATAGATTACGAGGCTGGCTTCACTGAAAGATTGACTAACTTAGAGTCAACCATGAACTCCAAGATTAATGAGCTTGCTGCTACGGGGGTGAAACATTCCCAATTGGAGGAGAAGTACATGAATTCTATTGAGCATAATTGGATTTTTAGCTCAACTGTCTGTGACCTTGATGTTAATCTCAAATCCGTTAGATCCATCTGGGAAAACCTTTATGTCGAGGTTGCACAACTCAAAGAAGAACTTAAGTATCGAATGACTTCCCTTGTTGTTAAGAAAACTTATGTCATGTACAGCATGAGGATAAAATCCTTGGAAGAGGCGAAAGCGGGTATCATTGACTTTGAGCCCGAAATTGCTATGGCCCGTGAGCTTGAGTTAGTTGCTAAAAGGGGTCTCGCAATATGTCCTAACACTTATGGTTCTTCCGGTTTCGAAACTTTGAGAACTAAAGAGGCAACGGAAGGCGAAGACATTGAAGACCAAACTGATGAGGGACAAGATGTTAAGTCATTGGCGGATCTTCCCACTCCCCCCATGGGTGCAGACACTTCTCTTCCTCCGAGTTTCGGAGATCCAGCGGTTTAGCTTTTCCTTTCTTTTTTCAACTTTCTATATGTATCGCTTCATCACACTTATTGTGAATAAAGACATCTTTTGCTCAAGTATCGCATGAATCTTTCTTTTCTTTGAACATTTTTTGCAAGTTTTAATGTTTACATCCTTTTTTTCTTTAGTGTTCTGTGCAAGTTTTAATATTTGCGTCTTATTATGTAAGGCCTTGGGTGTATTTTCCTACAAAAGCATTTGGATTTTAGGCACCGGTTCTTCTGATATCAATCCTTTATTGTGAGCGTTTTTATAAGAGAGGGCATTTTATGCTTACAGTGCTCTTGAATAGGACGTCTCCCGTTCAATACGGCGCTAGCATTTGAAGTACTTGCTTAACTTTTAAATAATGACATCAATTCATCAGTCAGGCAAGAAACAAGATGGAACATAAAAGTACTTTACTTTATTTGTTCTATTTTCAAAAACTACATAAGTGTTTATTATGCTAAAATGAAATTATTATTTCATGTGGCTAACTTTTACACCATATTTCTACGGAGCTAGCCGTGCAGTTCCCTGTCCCGGTGATACAACTATATTCTCAGGTTTTGTGCTCTGGTAGTCGTGGTAGTCATTATTGCCGTATCCTCATATCCCCCGCCCCCCATGTTCAAATGCAAGGAATGCGAATTGGAAAAGGAAGTTTTGCACCTTCGAGGACCTCACTAATGAGTTTCTAGACAATTCTCAACTCGATAATAAACATCACTTCCCTTTAGGAATTTATGCTATCGAGCAATGGACTATCTAATAATCCTCTAGTGGTTTGCACTCGTGAACGGTCGGGTAACCTTTACTAGATACCAAACTAACTTTACCGATGAGAATTTTTCTATCGAGCCAAAGATTATCTTACCGCTCGGGAGTGGTTCTTCGATTGTGTGCCTTGCTATTAAAGGTCTTATTGCTGATGTTGAATCTTTCTTCATAGTATGCTTTTCGTTGCTGCCTCTTTAAAACACTTGGTATAAAAAGCCAATTGGGACAAAAACTGGACGAAGGGAAAAAGAATGTAGCATATACTTTCCAGTTGCTTCTCCATCCTGATTCTCCAACTCGTATGAACCTTTTTCGGTGACAACTGAAACTCGATAGAGGCCTTACCAAGTTGGACCTAGCATCCCTGCATTGAGTTCTCAAGTGTTTTGAGTTACTTTCCATAGTTACAAGTCTCACACTTTAAAATAACGGAGGTTGGATATTCGATTTAAATATTTTCCATTTTTTGCTTTTGCATTGTCGTTCTTATATATGCTAAGTCCCTGCGCTCATCGAGTAGCTCCAATTTGAATTGATTCGTTATTCGTGTCTTCATTTGCCTGAAAATACATCAAGGTAGCTTCTCGTACTTCTACTGAGATTAAGGCTTTTGCTCTATAAACGAGGGAAAAGTAGTTTCTCTTGTGCTCGATTTGGTTGTTGCTCGGTATGTCCATAGAACTCCGGGTTGCTCCTCAGGCCATTTACCTTTAGTCGCTTCCAAAATTTTCTTGAGATTTTTTATAATCACTTTGTTTGTTGATTCTGCCTGGCCATTTTCGCCTGGATCATTGGGTGAAGATGTGATTCTCTTGATTTTCAAATCTTCAAGGAACTTTGAGATCTTTGTGCCTATAATTTGTGGCCCGCTATCCATACTATTTCTTTTGGTATTGCAAATTTGTAAATTATGTTTTCCCACAAGAAATCCACCACTTCACTCTCATCGATCTTTTGATAAGGACCTGCTTCAACCTACTTAGAAAAATAGTCAATCAGAATTGAGAGGAACCTTACCTTACTAAGGGTTGGCGGCAGTGGTCCGATGATATCCATTCCCCATTTCATGAATAGCCACGGAGACAAAATTTAATATAATGGTTCTACTGGTTGATGTACGAATGGTGAATAATGTTGGCACTTATCGCATTTTTACATGAAGGCTTTGGCGTCTTGTTCAATTGGGGGCCAATAATATCATACCCTTACCAGTTTGATATTAAGGAATATGTGCTTGAATGATTTCAACATATCCCTTCGTGGACCTCTCGCATAACAAAATTAGCTTCAGACGCTCCCAAGCTCGAGCTAGTGGGCCTTGGACAAATTTCCTGTATAGTTGGCCTCCTTTGAAACTATATCGTGCGGCTTTGGCGCGTAGCGCCCAGAACACCTTGGAGTCTTTGGGCAAGTTCTCGTGCTCGATATACTCGATGATCTCATTCCTCCAGTCCCAGACCAAATTAGTCGTATTTACCTCATAGTAGCTATCTAATTCTAGGACGGAGTGCATGAGTTGTACTACCATCCTAAAATTTGATCCCTCTGTTTGTATTGATGAATAAAGGTTAGCTAGTGAAATCAGATTCTATATTTTCTTCCCTCAAGATATGAATAATCGACCACTCCCGAAATTGAGCCAGCAGAACCTGGATCTTCATTGCATTCACTCCTCTTTGGTTTCAAAAATCTCGTAGGCGTGGCTTACCACTAGCTTGTATTCACATATAATTTCTATGACCTTTAAATCTAGTCCCTGGGCCATTTCGAGTACTACAATCAACGCTTAATACTCTGCTTCATTATTAGTTAGAGGGATTGTTCTATTGGCCTGTCTTAGTGTTTCTCCTGATGGTGTCGTTAATAATATGCCAAGCCCGGACCCCATTACGTTGGAAGATCCATCTGTAAATAAGGTCCAAACTCCTGATCTCGATTCTGACACCATCATGACTGCTTCATTAGTTGCTAGAGGCAGCAATCTCGGACTGAAATCGGCCATAATGTCAGCTAAAACTTGTGACTTAATCGCCCTCCTTGGTTTATATTCTATGTCAAATTTACTAATTCGATGGCCCATTTTTCAAATCTACCTAAGAGTTCGGGTTTGTGAAGGATGTTCTGCAGAGAAGAGATTGTAACATAGCTATTAGGTGACATTGGGAGTAAGGCCTCAGCTTCCAAGCGGCAACTATGAGAGCTAAAGCCAGCTTCTCCAAATGTTGGTAGCGAGTTTTTGCTCACGTTAAAATTATGCTTACGTTATATATGGGAGATTGCGTACCTTCATCCTCATGGACTAAAACTGCACTTACTACTGCTTCTAAGACTACAAGGTAAACCAACAGTGTTTCACCTTCCCTCCATCTTGATAGTAATAGAGGGCTTGACAAGTACCTTTTCAAATGTCTCAAAGCTTACTGGCATTTCAGGGTCCATTCGAAGTTGTTTTTCTTTTTTCGCAATGCTAAAAAAAATGGTGGCATTCTTCTGATGACCGGGAAATAAACCTACTCAAAGGGGCCGACCTCCCTATGAGCCTTTTAACTTCTTTCACACTTTATAACTAGTCTGGGATGTCTTTGATGGCTTTGATCTTGTCGAGGTTTACCTCAATCCCGCTTTGTGATACCAAAAAACCTAAGAACATGTCGAAGCTGACCCCGAACACGCTCTTCTCGAGATTAATCTTCATGTTATGCTTCCTTAGGATGTCAAAATTTTATTATAAATGCTTAAGATGATCACCTACGTTCAAAAAAATAAGAATCATATTGTCTATATAAAAATCCATGGTTTTCCCTATTTGTTTTTCAAACACCTTGTTTACTAGAGTTGATAAGTGTCTCCGGCATTCTTTAGCCCAAATGGCATCACATTATAGTAATATATGTCGAAATATTTTACAAACGAGGTCTTTCCTGATCCTCCGGGTTCATTTTAATTTGGTCATACGTGGAGTAAGCATCGAGGAAACTCATTAACTAGTGCCTGGGCGTAACATCAATCATTTGATCAATGTTTGGCAGTGGTAACAAGTCTTTTGGGCACG
Source organism: Nicotiana benthamiana (assembly GCA_034376525.1). Lineage (NCBI taxonomy): Eukaryota > Viridiplantae > Streptophyta > Magnoliopsida > Solanales > Solanaceae > Nicotiana > Nicotiana benthamiana. Next base: position 7,040,586 of record CM067326.1, read on the forward strand.
CCTTATTCAAGTCCTTATAATCTACACATATGTGAAATTAATTGCTTCTTAGGAACTAGTTACTACATTAGGTTGCTAGTCTAGATACTTTACCGCTCGGACCAAACCGATATCAAGTAGGCGAGTTATATCTTCTTTGACTAATTTATTCCTGACCTCCATAATTGATGTTTCGTCGTACGTTGGGATCCAAGCTTAGCTTGTGTATGGCCACTTCCAATAGGATAACTGTCATATCCTCATGCGAACACGCAGAAAAATCAGCATTATGCTTAGGAATTCGATAAAGCCAAACCTGAGATCGGGGTGCAGTCCTATCCCCAAGTGGAATTTCCTCTCCAAGAAATTTTCAAACAAAGCAACTTGCTCAAGATCTTCTTCTGTGGACATTGTTGCATCCGTCTCTTCTGGCACCTGGAAGCATCTTGGCACCTGATAAGATTCTGATGCTTCTTCCCCCTGGTTAACTTCACTTGATTCGAGAGTAGACATCGGTTCCTGTAACTGTTATGTTGCATCCTCCTTCCCTTTGATACTGGAAACTAAAATTGCAGTCATCTCCCTTGCTTCCAGTTGATCACCCTTTTATTTGTTTGATTCCTTCGGGCATTGGGAATTTAACAACTGATGATACGTTGATGGTACATCTTACATCTCGTGCAACCATGGTCTTCCTGAAATGATATTATATCACATATCACTATCCACTACTTCAAAAAGAGTCGTCTTTATCATCCCTTCGACATTCAAGGGCACCAAGATCTCTCCTCGGATTGTCATGCTTGCAAGGTTGAATCCAACAAGGATTTTTGTGGCTCGAATGATACTTTTGGTGAGTTTGGTTTGCTCTAACACTCTCCATTATATGATATTGGCCGATATTTCTTGATACACTAAAATAAGTTTGATTTGAAAATCTAGTACATTAGAGAAATTACCAAAGAATCATCATGTTGTAGGAACAATCTATCCGCATCCTCCTCCGTAAAAGTGATTTCTTCTTCAGCAACATCCCAGAGTCTATTTCTATGGGTTATTGATACCTTTGTCTTTTTTGCCATTGAGAAGGTAACTCTGTTGATCTCGTTCCCTCTGTAGATCATGTTGATTGTCTGGTTCGGGGGGTCTTCTCTTGTTTTTGGGTTCTCCACATTATCACGAGTGATTGTAATTGTTCTTGGCCCGGTCACTAGGAATTCCCTGAGCTGGCCATTTTCTATAGCGTCACCACCTCTTCACGCAAATGCTGATAGCCCCCGGTCCGGTGGCCATTCTTCCTGTGATATTCGCACCACAAATTAGGATCCATCTAGTTGTGATCGGACCTCATCGGCTACGGAACCGTGCTTCTTTGATGTTCCTCATAGTCGATACCAAGTCTACTACACTGACGTTGAAGTTGTACTCTGACAGCCTGGGATAAGAAGAATCCTGTGCACCTGACACTTCTTTGTCCTGCAATGATCTGTTGTTCCAAACGCGATCAATTCTTTTATCGGTAACTAACCTGTATACCGATCAGAAACCTCTGCTGCGTCCTTCATCCCATTCATAGGTCAAAACTCGGCTCCTTGAAGGACGTCTATCCATGTCAAAATCATCTTTTGATTTTTCTTTATTCTTCTTCTAGCCATTTACTAACACCCAGAAACAGACTTAATTATCTTCAATCCTTATCTAAGAGTCGTACCGGTTGTGAAAATCCACCCAAGTCATTGCTTGGAATTCAAGCAAGCTTTCTTTTAGTTTCCAGGATGCGTCTAAACTTTGGATTCAAACCTTTGGTGAATGCTTTAGTTGCCTATTCATCCATAATAGTCGGGGGCAGCATCCTCTCCTTTTGGAACCGGGTACAAACTCCCGCAACAACTCGGAGTCTCTTTATGTAATTTTGAATATGCCGGCCTTCCAAGCCTGCACCTTTCTGGCCCTAGCAAGAGCCTTATTAAAAGTGTCTGCAAGCATCTCAAAGGAATCTATGAAATGCTCAGGTAACAATGAATACCATATCAACGCTCCTTTCATAAGAGTTTCCCCATATTTCTCTTCAAAAACATACTCAATCTTGTAGGGAGATAAATCATTCCACTTCACTGCCATTATATAGCTTGTAATATGCTCCTTAGGGTCTAAATCCCATCATACTTTGGGACATCGGGCATTTTAAATCCCTTTGGAGTTAATCCTGGTATTGCGCTTCACTTTTACGGTAATTAAGTATACTTCTTTGAGTCTGGTCCTTTCAGCACCGATGGTGCGCCTGGGATTTGGTCCATGGAGGCATCCACCTTCCTCATAAACTATAAGAGTTTGATCTTGAAAAGATCATTCTCGTTGTTGGGACCAGACCCACTCCCCCAGCCCTATCGGAGCCAAACTCGCCCCTTGGGGTGTTGGTGTTGACCCTCTGTGTTGCTTAATTTGCGGGAGCACCAGAAGGAACTGCACCTCGTCTATTCGCATTATTAGAAGCCCCTGATAAAGCATGTTTCAACTATATCATAACCTTATCCTGCCATGTGAGATGGCCTAGAATGATCGTGTGTTGCTCTAGTAGGACCCTTACTGCATCAACAACATGCTCCTCTTCCGCATCATCAGGAGTCGCCTCTCGAACATGTTGTGGGTACTGCCTATTGTGGATCGGGAAGCATTGTTCCCCTCATTATTGGTGTCGCTAACTGAATCCTCATGATGAGGTTGGTCTCTTTGAGCCTCATGATTGTGCGTGTTATTAACACCATAATCTGTCATTTTTTTATTTTTTTTTTCTAAGAGAAATAATCAAAACACATTAGTAAAAGAGGCAAGGATCAACTTAATTACACGGCTATCTGGGCCTCACACTGGGCGCCAAACTATTTACCATAAAATGGTATAGTTGAATTTATACGTGATTTCTAGACAAATAAATTAATTCAATCATAAAATAAAAAAATAATTGAAGAAATATGCAATAATTAGCCTTGAAATGAAGATATAATACCAAAAACAATGATTGCGGGAACAATACATCCGGACACAACAACGATAAAATCAAGGAATAATAAGGTAAAAATATATAGAGCTTTGGATTGATATAGCTATGTTTGCCAGAAATTCATGTCCTTTCAATGATAACAGCGGTCACTATTTATAATTGCATCTAGGAAACCAGGTCCTAGGATCATGCCCTTCTTTACTGTCAATGATGAGGGCCATTGAAGAGGGTGTAATGGTGAGCATAAATGAGAAATTCTCCGTAATGGGCAGTGCGCTAAATGTTGTGGAATATTCTCCGTTCACTGCTACTGGGCAGAGGATGTTTATTGCATCTTCACAAGTGTCATTCTTTCCGGTGACAAGCCAAACTGTTGCCTTCGGTGCTACCTATCCTCTGCTTTTGGCTCCATGTGTCACTATCTTATGCGACCACTTAGTATAACATATTTTACCCTATACAATTTGTTGAATTTATAGGATCCTTTACATGTTTTATGTATATGCTTTGAATATAAAATTGTGAGTTCAAATGAAACTGTATACTATGCTCCATTTGTAGATATGGGCAAAGCTAGCATCGGGATACGAGTTTGTTCATTCCAAATAGTTTTGACTTAAACCTTATATTTGTCTTATAAAATTTGTTAATATATATCAAGAACATATTATTAATTTAGAATACGTTAAATTAAACGGATTATAATTCCAAATTCATAAATTAACTTATTAGTTCAAACTAGCTGCTTGAGCATTCATATCAAAATGGACTAATTAGAATTGAAGTTGCTGTATATTTGGATTCGAACAAACTCATCGCTAGCGGTTGTGTTTGAACTTAAATTTCTTGAAAAAATAGTTGAGAAAAGGATGCCTCCTTCCTACGCGTAAGATAGATGCTACTCCAGAGTTTATATGTCGTTTTCTCACATTTTTTGAGCGAAAAGCACTTAACTTATACGTAATACCCTCGCATAATTGTCCAAGCAAAGCAAATATATATCAACATCACAATTAAATTTAAAGCCGATCAAAAAAGTGTTATCGATTGTCCGTGTTCAAAGCAACGAGAAACTGGAAACCAGTAAGAAGAAGAGACAAAAAAAAAATCACAGAAATGAAGAAATCCGAGACCACAGAATTCACTGTGTGTCCTTAAGGAATTTAACCCCCTCACTGTACCCGAGGTTGTGGATTATTTCCTCCCAGGATATAACGGATATACCTGTCGTAGGAGTGGCGGTACCTCAAACGCCTACGACTTCGACGAACTCAAATTCGGGAACGAAATCACACTATGACTCGATATTTTTCAGTTTGCAGAAAAGAATGCAGAATTTTTAATGCACGAATATTTTTTTTTTTCAGTACTCGAAAATGAGGCATTGCCTCAGTTTATATAGCCTCGAATTGTGACTGCTCGGAAAGGCTTGGTGCCTGTTCGGGAAAGGCCATGCCTTTTTCTGAAAAATAAGAATGTTGGGAAGTTTACAGTTAACAAATTAATATTTTTCCCGCGGGAATTAAAAATAATTTCAGAAAGATTATCAGAAAGATTGAACTATCAGAAAAATTTCAGAAAGATTGAATTTTAAATAAATTTAGTCCAAAAAGATTATCAATCAATCAGATCATTTGACCAAATCCAAATCCAAATCCAAATCCAAAGCCGAAGCCGAGCCGAGCGACGACGACGGCGCGAGGGGAGTCCCTCTTCTTAACCCTTTAAGAGCTAGAAGAAGTGCTTTCTAATATAAGCACATAACTTTCCCTTTCTACCACCAATGTGGTACAAAGCTCCTTTTCAAAGGAACTTTGCTTTGAAACTTCATTTTCCTTCTATTGTCTTCTTCCCTCCATTTCTCATTCACACCAACTTAGCTAGCTTTAATCATTAACTAGCTTTAACAATCCCCCACATGAATGGGGAATGGCTATATGATGGAAAAACATGCATGAAAAAAAGAAAAAAAAAAAACTGTGTGATTCGTAAGCAAGGATTAATTGCATCTGGATAAGTAGATTTCTCTTTGAACTTTCCGTAGTGAGCATATGTCGGATATACTCGGTCAATCGGTAGATTTGATATCTTTGAACCGTCGAGCTTTGGTGTATACCTAGACAACCACATGTCACACAATTAACCCTTTAACCGTTTTTGGTTCTCATTGTTTTGTTCGTTTCAGCCATGAACACTTCCTGGTTCATAAGTGCGTAGAGAGCTGGCCTTACAGAGTTCTCCTTGAAGCGGCTTACACTTCACACTTACATAGGTGATTTCTAAATGTGTCATCCCGTAGATACACTATTTGATATACCCCGTATCAAACTTAGAAACCATTAAAAAGCCTTAATGCTTTATCCTGGTACTGAACATTGTCTCATCACGAGAATGGACCAAAAAGTTATTGTGACAATGTTGAACCGTCATCAATGACTTTGTTTGATCTCTTTGAACCTAGATCTTGGGATCTCATGTCTTCTAGGTAGAGTTACCGCCACGATGACTTGTCCTCGGCCATAGTCCCATTCCCCTCGATGATCTTTCAACCACTTCTCTAGTTAGGCCTTTAGTTAGTGGATCCGACACATTATCTCTTGACTTAACATAGTCAATTGTGATAATTCCACTAGAGAGTAGTTGTCTAACGGTATTATGTCTTCGTCGTATGTGACGAGACTTTCCGTTGTACATAACGCTCCCGGCTCTTCCTATTGCCGCTTGGTTATCGCAATGTATGCATATAGGAGCCAACGGTTTGGGCCAAAATGGAATATCTTCTAAGAAATTCCGGAGCCATTCAGCTTCTTCACCGGCTTTGTCTAGAGCTATGAACTCAGATTCCATTGTAGAGCGGGCGATACATGTCTGTTTGGATGACTTCAAAGACACTGCTCCTCCACCTATAGTAAAAACGTATCCACTTGTGGATTTAGTTTCAGTTGAACCGGTGATCCAATTTGCATCACTGTATCCTTCAATAACTGCAGGATACCTGTTATAATGCAAAACAAATTTTTGAGTATGTTTCAAATACCCCAAAACTCGTTTCATTGCCAGCCAATGATTTTGGTCGGGATTACTCGTGTTGAGACTTAGTTTACTTATAGCACACGCAATATCAGGTCGCGTACAGTTCATAATATACATCAAACTTCCCAACACTCTGGCATAATCCAATTGAGAATGACTTTCACCTTTATTCTTTGCAAGAGCAAGGTTCATATCAATTGGCGTCTTTGCAACTTTAAAGTCCAAATACTTGAACTTTTCAAGTACTTTTTCAATATAATGAGATTGAGACAATGCTAGACCTTGAGGAGTCTTATGGATTTTAATTCCCAGAATTAAATCGGCAACTCCTAAGTCTTTCATATCAAACTTACTAGCAAGCATGCGCTTAGTAGCATTTATGTTAGCAATGTTGTTACTCATTATTAACATATCATCCACGTATAAATAAACAATGACGACGTGGTTCGGAGTGTTCTTAATGTAGACACATTTATCACATTCATTTATCTTGAATCCATTTGACAGCATCGTATGGTCAAATTTTGCATGCCACTGTTTTGGTGCTTGTTTTAGTCCATAAAGAGACTTAACAAGTCTACATACCTTCTTCTCTTTCCCTGGAACTACAAACCCTTCGGGTTGTTCCATGTAAATTTCTTCCTCCAACTCTCCATTTAAGAAGGCTGTTTTCACATCCATTTGATGGATTTCAAGACCGTACACGGCGGCTAATGCTACTAACACCCGAATAGATGTAATCCTCGTTACCGGCGAGTATGTATCAAAGTAATCAAGACCTTCTCGTTGTCTAAACCCTTTAACAACTAGTCTTGCCTTATATTTTTCAATAGTGCCATCAGCTTTCATTTTCCGCTTGAAAATCCATTTGGAACCTAAAGGTTTATTCCCTGGAGGAAGATCAACCAATTCCCAAGTATGGTTGTTCAATATGGATTCTATCTCACTATTGATTGCCTCTTTCCAAAATTGAGCTTCCGATGAAGACGTATCTTCGTTGAACGTTCGAGGCTCATTTTCCAACAAAAATGTTAAAAATTCTGGTCCAAAGGAAGTAGTCGTCCTTTGACGTTTGCTACGTCTTGGATTTTCCTCATCAGGAATGTTTTCCTTTATTTCTTCCCGAGGTCGTTTAGATTCTTTGCTAGACGACGCACATTCCTTTTTATACGGATATATGGTTTCAAAGAAGTCAGCATTATCTGATTCAATTACCGTATTCACCTGATTGTCGGGATTTTCTGATTTGTGAACCAGAAATCTATATGCCTTACTATTTGTGGCATATCCTATGAAAACACAATCAACGGTTTTAGGTCCTATTTTTACCCTTTTGGGTTTAGGAACTTGCACCTTGGCCAAACACCCCCACACTTTGAAGTATTCCAAATTGGGCTTCCTTCCTTTCCACTTTTCGTATGGAATAGATTTTGTTTTGCTATGGGGCACTCGATTGAGTATTCGGCTAGCTGTTAGAATGGCTTCCCCCCACAAGTTCTGGGGTAAACCAGAACTTATTAACAGGGCATTCATCATTTCTTTCAGTGTTCTATTTTTTCTTTCCGCAATTCCGTTTGACTGTGGCGAGTAAGGAGCAGTTGTTTGATGAATAATGCCATATTCCAAACATATTTGTTCAAAAGGAGATTCATATTCACCGCCCCTATCACTCCTTATCATTTTAATCTTTTTGTTAAGTTGAGTCTCAACTTCAGTTTTGTATTGCCTGAACGCTTCAATTGCTTCATCTTTACTATTAAGTAAATAAACGTAGCAATACCGCGTACTATCGTCAATAAAAGTTATGAAATACTTCTTTCCACCGCGAGATGGAATTGACTTCATGTCACAAATATCTGTATGGATTAAGTCTAAAGGACTTGAATTCCTTTCAACTGACTTATAAGGATGTTTAGCATACTTAGATTCAACACAGATTTGACATTTTGATTGATTGCATTCAAACTTAGGCAATACTTCCAAACTAATCATTTTTCGCAAGGTTCTATAATTGACATGTCCTAAACGTGAATGCCATAAATCATTTGACTCAAGCAAGTAAGACGAAGCAGAAACTTTATTATTATTAGCAACAACCATTACATTCAGTTTGAAAAGGCCCTCTGTGAGGTAGCCTTTTCCTATGTACATTTCGTTCTTACTTATTACAACCTTGTCAGAAACATAAACACATTTAAAACCGTTCTTCACTAGAAGTCCGGTAGATACAAGATTTTTCCTAATTTCAGGAACATGACAGACGTTGTTGAGAGTCACCACCTTGCCAGAGGTCATCTTCAGCAGTATCTTTCCATAACCTTCAATCTTGGCCGTTGCAGAATTTCCCATATATATTGTTTCGTCGGGCCCGGCGGGAGCATATGAATCAAAGGCTGGAGGACGCAGCATTGCTGGTAGAACCAACCACGGGGGCTGGTGTGGCAGTAACAGTAGCAGTAGCATTCAAATTTGGAGTTTGGTCTCCCATTTCTGTCGTAGGAAATAACAGAACACTTTAATAATCGGTGAAGATTTTATTTCTTCAAACCGAATCAAATTTACACAAACAGAATTAAAACAAACTTCAAATAGAATGTAATAAACTGTATGTAGTATACTTGATGAAGTTTTTATATCTTCAAATCAAGTACCCAAATGAGTAGAAAGTTCTGAAAACTTTAATCTCAACCGGAGTAGAAAATCCGAAGATTTAGTCTCCAAACAACATACAAGTTCGTTACATGCAAACAACAAAATTACAAGTTTCTTTTATTTTCTGGACAGTCACAATTTTATGTTAGGAAAAACTGTATGTAGTCACTGTTGTATCGTTCTGTAACGTTTTAATCAACAGCAGATGAACACGGAAATAATAACATAAATTCCTTAAGCTTGTTATCGATTGTCCGTGTTCAAAGCAACGAGAAACTGGAAACCAGTAAGAACAAGAGACAAAAAAAAAATCACAGAAATGAAGAAATCCGAGACCACAGAATTCACTGTGTGTCCTTAAGGAATTTAACCCCCTCACTGTACCCGAGGTTGTGGATTATTTCCTCCCAGGATATAACGGATATACCTGTCGTAGGAGTGGCGGTACCTCAAACGCCTACGACTTCGACGAACTCAAATTCGGGAACGAAATCACACTATGACTCGATATGTTTCAGTTTGCAGAAAAGAATGCAGAATTTTTAATGCACGAATATTTTTTTTTTCAGTACTCGAAAATGAGGCATTGCCTCAGTTTATATAGCCTCGAATTGTGACTGTTCGGAAAGGCTTGGTGCCTGTTCGGGAAAGGCCATGCCTTTTTCTGAAAAATAAGAATGTTGGGAAGTTTACAGTTAACAAATTAATATTTTTCCCGCGGGAATTAAAAATAATTTCAGAAAATGAAGATTGAATTTTAAATAAATTTAGTCCAAAAAGATTATCAATCAAATCATTTGACCAAATCCAAAGCCAAATCCGAGCCGAGCGACGACGACGGCGCGAGGGGAGTCCCTCTTCTTAACCCTTTAAGAGCTAGAAGAAGTGCTTTCTAATATAAGCACATAACTTTCCCTTTCTACCACCAATGTGGTACAAAGCTCCTTTTCAAAGGAACTTTGCTTTGAAACTTCATTTTCCTTCTATTGTCTTCTTCCCTCCATTTTTCATTCACACCAACTTAGCTAGCTTTAATCAATAACTAGCTTTAACAAAAAGACTTTTTCCACTTGAGCATCTTTAATTCACACAATAGGATATATTCATTTCCAGGGTCAGCCTTAACCTCTGCCATATGCATCTATAAATACATGATTTTACATGTCAAATGCTAAACTAAGTGTTACAGCAGAGTACTCTAATTGACTTATGTGATTGTGAGGAATTAATCAAGAAAATGGACATAGCATTCGAAGAAGAAATATTTGAGCCAGCAAGTCCAAGCTCACAATATTTAAACAGCTCCAACTTACCACTCTGTGTTATTGCTGTCTTGTAATCAAAAATTCCAATTGAATATGAAGAGTCATTGCCCCTAAATTTACTCAAGGATGTCTTTGTACCTATAAATCCATGATTTTCCTCAATCATGGTACACTCTCTATATGCTTTTACTTCTCTCTTTTTCATTTAAGATTTACGTTTATATACTAATAGTGCAATTTTTTTTTTTTTTACTTTTAGTGTATTTTAACATTTCGTAACAGTTAGAAGTCTCACATCAATTGCGGATGGATAATGATCTCATTGATTATATAGTTTTGGATAATCTTTATTTCATGGCTTCCTCTTGGGATTGAGAGATCCATTTATATATATATGCTATCAAAGTCACACTGATCCTAATTCTTTGTTATTCAATGTTTGGCCCCTATATTAATATATTGGTCACGCTCTAGATGTTTGGTCCTAGGTGTGCATGAGAATATTAGAAGTTCTACATTATATTAGGCATTGGGTTGGGTCTTGTTATACGGTCCTGTGCATTCATCACCTGATGAGCTGTGATTAATTTGACGTTTAATTGGACCAAATGTTTATTTCGTTATAGTAGTAGGAAACATATCTTAATTTTTAGGTTATTAATAACCCTATTTTTAATGAACAATTACATGTAATGACCACATAATGTAAAGGTTATTTACACTCTCTATATGTAGAAGCTAAACTCTAAGCGCAATACCACAAAATTACATGCATATTCTTTTGAATTTAAATGTGTTAATGAAAGTTCCTATCATCATTCTCTTGGAGATGGTTATTCTTTAATGGGAGATCTGCTTTCTTGTTGACAAAGAGCTCATAATCCTTGACTTCCTTTAACATTTCCTTCACGTCAAAGAACGACATTGAGTTCGAAGGATAAAGCTTTTAGTGTTTTACAAATTGTGCCTAGGTTTTTCAAAGGAATTGTGAATACAGTCTATGATTTTGGAGAGAGTACTTTGGTTGAAGATGATCGGACGGCAATACGATCTGGTGATGAAGGAGTAGAGTTTCGTCCGACTGTTGTTACCACCAAAACATTTTCGCTTGATTGCCTTAAACAATTCAAGGGCAGTTTGAATGTGGTAAGTAAAAAAATTTTGTTTCATCCTTATATATGTTACTTCTCGATTATCTGCTGCAACAGATTATAATAAAACAATAGAGTAACAAACCCAGTATAATCTCACTTAGTGGTGTTTGGGAGGGTAGTATGTACATAGACCTTACTCTACCCAGGGGTAGAGAGGCTATTTCCAAAATATGCCTCATACATCCTTCTCTCCAAGAACTTCCCACACCTTGCTCTTGAGGAGACTCGAACTCACAATATCCCGGTTGGAAGTGGGGGTTGCTCCCCTCTTGTCGTATTAAACTTCAATATATATATATATATATATATATATATATATATAATATGTTGTATAAAAATTATTTCCTTAAGTAATTAAATCTTTATCATGTTTAAAGATGAAGAATGAAGCATTATATATCCTAGTACAAATAAGCCAGTAAGTAAGCAAAGGTAAAAGTGATAAATCACTCAAACTCCAAGTCCCACAACTGATCGTATACTGTATATATGTTAAATATATAGAGCCCTGGTCCGGTTTGTTTTTTTGGTTTAGAGCTCGTTTGGATTGGTTTTAAAAAAAATAGTTTTTTAACAAAAAACTTTGTAGCAAATTAATTATTTTTGATTTGTTTTAAATACTTTTTAACTTTGTCAAACATTAAAAAAAAACTACTTAAAAACCGATTTAATAAGCTTAAAAGCCCATCCAAACATTACATCCCAATAAATGCACTCCCCTATTCCTAAAAGGAGATCGTTTCTGGTCCAAAATAAGTAATTCTTTGGTATTTTTTTTGTGGTCCAAATTAAGTGACTTTTTCAGATTTCAAGAATAAATTAATTATTTTTTTCTATATTGTTCTTGGAGTAAATAGTGTTGGAACGTGTTAAGAGTGTTTATGTGAGATAGTAAAAGTTAATATAGTCAATTATATTGTTAATTAATACTAAAAAATAAATTTCTTAATTTATGTGAAAATATCTAAAAAAATTACTTATTTTGAACAGAAGGGAGTAATGTATTTCAAAAAGGAGTGAATTCATGTGTTTGTACTTTTCTAGGGAAAGTATAACGTTAGTCTAACCCAAAGAAGGGTACTAGTAATATTTGTGAAATGTATTCCAGGGCTAAGTTTGTGGATCAGTCTAGATGTAGTCGTTTACCTAATTCGATTTATCCAATTAAAATATCAGCTTCTTAACTAGTTTAATGAACGATGAACATTTTTGGAATGTGGATGAAATTCTGCTTCTGTTTGGCTTACTAGTAAACTTCTTGATTTCTTGAGAATAAGAGGTCCAAAAATGTTTCTCTTACCCAAGCAAAAAGCTTGCTGATCTGTCAAAAATAATTATATTTGTTAGTTAAATAAATGAAGGAAACCTCGGAATAATGGTAAAGTTGTTTAGGTTACGGGTTCAAACTGTGAAACCGGTTATTAGTGATTGCATTAGAGTACGATATTTACATTACAACCCTTGGAGTACGACCCTTACCTAACCCGTCGTGAACCGGGATGCTTTCTTCACCAGACTGCTTTTGTTTTAAAAGAAAGGTCAAATATACAAAAACTATACACTATTAATGTATAAAAATTTATATTATGTTATAAAATATATTTTATCGATTATTATTTTGAGCAGGAGAGTGTATTGAGTAGATTGATGGAGGTAGTGTTGTGTAGATTCCCCAAAAATATTGGCGAAATTAGACTAATTAATCTGATAATTAATGTGACTCAATCGTAAATACATCCTCTATATTTTAAGATCAAATACTTACACCACTGTTACGTTCGGATTTTGATGTACTATTGAGAAACATTTGAAAGTAATTTCATATTTTCGGGCAACAGTGATGACTTTCAATTGTACTTCTAGATGTTCAAACAAGCAAATTTTGAACAAGCCAACTATAGCCTCCATGCGAAGCTTCCTTATTCACACGGGCAGCCCATAATGGTTGAATAAGCCAACCATAGCCTCCATGGGAAGCTTCCTTATTCACACGGGCAGCCCACAATGGTTGAACAAGCCAACCATAGCCTCCATGGGAAGCTTCCTTACTCACACGGGAATTTCCACAAAAAACCCTCACCATTTTTGCTATAAATAGAGGTGCTTGCCTTCATTGTAAATCATCACAAAAATTAGAGTGTTCATTACCAAGAAGAGTGAGAACAAGAGTCATCCTAGAGAGTGATCCTCGTTTGTGAGTTTTTGAGAGTTTTTTATGAGTTTTGTAAATACTCGTGTAATCTATTCTTGTGAGTAATAGAGGTTGTTTTTCTCTCAAATTTGTGTTTACCAACGGTCAAGCGATCCACATACCCCAACAAGTGGTATCAGAGCAAGGTTAGAGGCCTTGGTCGAGTTTTTAGGTGACGGGCCAAATTTGGGTGTTCGGAGCTTTGCTCAAAATCCAATTATGACGGCACATTGGATCCGTCTCGTCGAACGGAGTCCAACGCACCAAACAGCGACCTAATCGGAGTTCAAACCAGCCTAGAAATCGCGGTCAAAGTTTGGTCAACTTTTCCGGAGGTTCGCCGGGAGCTCGCCGGAGAAGACAACCGTCGCCGGAAATTCCGCCGGAGAAGACGACCAGTCAACTCTCTGAAATTGCAGATTAGTCCCTCAACTTTCAAAAATTACAGTTTTGCCCATATAGTGGAATTTCAGCCACAAAGTGTCAATTCCACCATTTTCGACCGTTCCGGATGCAACGGTGAACTCCGTGTTTTAAGATTCAACCCTAATCGTGCTGAAAAATTATTTTGAAAGATGATAATGTCCACAAAAGAATCAACATCATCTTTTGGAGCCATGATTACGCTTACTGCCACAAAGTACACACTATGGAGACCTCGAATGGAAGATCTCCTAAGTTGTAAAGAATTATTTGATCCCATAGAATTGATGGGTAAAAATCCTGATCCCGCTAAGGAGTTAGAGTGGAAGAAATCAAATCGAAAAACTATTGGTCAAATCCGTCAATGGATTGATCATAGTGTCTTCCACCATGTTGCACAAGAAACAGACGCATATACCCTCTGGAAGAAGTTGGAAGACATGTACCAGATCAAGACCGCTCGGAATAAGGCCCTATTGATGAGGCACTTAGTCAACAGGAAGCTAAAAAATGAAACTTCAGTTGCCGAGCATACCAGTGAGTTCCAAAACCTGGTCAACCAGTTGTCGTCTGTAGAGATGCCACTTAGCGATGAAGTTCAGGCGCTGTTACTACTCAGTTCCTTTCCAAATAGTTGGGAAATGCTAGTCGTATCACTCAACAACTCAGACCCTAATGGCAAACTTACCATGTCAATGGTCAAGGATGACCTATTCAGTGAAGAGGCAAGGACAAAGGAGATGAGCACAGATCAGACCCATGCCTTTGTCACAGAGAACCGGGGGAGGTAACAAAAGAGTAGCAAAAGCAAATGGAGAGGCAGAAGCAAGAGCAGGGGCAGGTCCACTGATGGCAGAAAACCAACATATAAGTGTCATCATTGTAGAATAGAGGGACATATGAAGAAGAACTGCTACAGATGGAAAGAAGAGCAAGGCCAGAGCAGTTCGCAGCCAAAGAACAAGGGTGGAGAAACGTTAGTTACTATCTCTGGTGATATAGCTTATTATTCAACCCAAGATGAGACATGCCTTCACGTCTCACGAAAAGACACAGAATGGGTAGTAGATACTGCAGCATCCTACCACGTGACTCCATACAAGGAATACTTCACAACATACAAAGTCAGTGACTTTGGAGCTGTGAAAATGGGAAATTCCAGTTCCGCTGAGATTGTCGTAATTGGTGATGTCTAGATAAAGACAAGTTCCGGGAGCACAATCACTTTGAAGGATATCCTCCATGTGCCAGACCTTCGGCTAAATCTATTGTCAGGAATAGCTCTTGACAAACAGGGCTATGATAGTCACTTCAGTAAAGGCACATGGAAGTTATCAAGAGGCGCTATGACAGTCGCCCGAGGACATATTTGTGGCACGCTATACAAGACTCATGTGAAGATATACACATACAGCCTCAACGTTGCAGAAAAGGAGGCTTCTCAAAATTTATGGCACCAGAGACTCAGCCACATGAGAGAGAAAGGGTTGTCTACCCTAATAAAAAAGGAGTTCATCAATGTGGACAAGGATGATGTACTAAATCCTTGCAATCATTGTCTGTTTGGTAAGCAACATAGAGTCTCGTTTAATTCCTCTTCAACGAGAAGATCAAAGTTACTCAATCTGGTACACTCTGATGTTTGCGGTCCCTTAGAGGTTGAATCACTCGGCGGCAATCGATACTTTCTAACGTTCATTGATGATGCTTCTCGAAAGGTGTGGGTGTATTTCTTACGGACGAAGGACCAGGTGTTCGATTACTTCAAAATGTTCCATGTCATGGTAGAACGTGAGACAGGAAAGAAGTTGAAGTGTCTTCGATCCGACAATGGAGGTGAATACTCTTCCAAGCAGTTCAATGCCTATTGCAGATCATATGGCATTCAACATGAGAATATGGTCCCACGTACCCCTCAACACAACAGTGTAGCTGAAAGAATGAAACGAACAATCATGGAACGTGTTCGGAGCATGCTTAGTATGGCTAAGCTGTCAAAGCCATTCAGGGGAGAAGCAGTCAGAGTCACATGTTACTTGATCAACCGATCTCCATCAGTACCATTGAATTTTGTAGTTCCAGAGAAACTTTGGTCTGGAAAGGATCCATCATATTCTCACTTGAGAATATTTGGATGTTTGGCGTACGCACACGTATACAAGGAGCTCAGGCAGAAGCTAGATGCAAGGACCTCTCCATGCATATTCATAGGCTATGGAGATGAAGAATTTGGATACAGATTATGGGATCCAAAGGAGAAAAAGGTGATCAGAAGTAGGGACGTAGTGTTCCATGAAAACCAGACAATAGAAGATATTGAAAAGACCACAATATCTCAGAAGCCAAATGTTGCTCCTGAGGTGCCAGAGGCAACAGTAGAATCATTCATGAGAAATGAAGATACAGTGCCAGAAGATACTCCAGAAGTAGAAGACAATGAGGAAGTAGACGGTGTTGAGCAGGGGGAGCCACAACCTGCTCTGCCAGATGTTCCAGAACTATCACAAGACTCAGATGATGGTGGATCTCCTCATATTCCAGAAGTTCGTAGATCTGAACGAGGTCGGATTCCATCAGAAGATATCCAGAATCTGAATATCTTCTACTTACTGAAGATGGAGAACCAGAGAGTTTCCATGAAGCAGTATCTCATAAGGACAAAGAACAGTGGTTGCTCGCAATGCAGGACGAGATGGAATCTCTATAGAAAAATCAGACTTATGATATCGTAGAACTTCCAAAAGGGAAGAAGGCACTGAAAAATAAATGGGTGTTCAAGCTGAAAAAAGATGGCAGTGGAAAAGTGGTGAAATACAAAGCACGGTTGGTAGTCAAAGGATTCCAGTAGAGAAGGGAATCGACTTTGATGAGATTTTTTCACCCGTAGTCAATATGACTTCAATCAGAGTCATATTTGGATTGGTCGCAAGTATGAAGTTGGAGCGTGAACAGATGGATGTGAAGACAACGTTTCTTCATGGAGATTTAAAAGAAGAAATCTATATGCAGCAGCCCGAAGGTTTTGAGGTTTCAGGAGATAACCTCGTGTGCAAGCTGAAGAAGAGTTTCTACGGTTTGAAGCAGGCCCCAAGATAGTGGTACAAGACGTTTGCCTCGTGCATGGTGAGTCAAGGGTACAAGAAAACTGCCGCAGATGAATGTGTTTACATTCAGAAATTTTCAGACGCGAATTTCGTTGCTCTTCTACTATATGTAGACGATATTTTGATCGTGGGGAAAGAAGCAACGAAGATCAACCAGCTGAAGAAGGAACTCTCTAAGTCTTTTGACATGAAAGACTTAGGACCAGCTCAACAAATATTGGGAATGCAGATCACCCGAGACAGGAAGAACCGGAGGTTATGGCTATCTCAGGAGAAGTATATTGAACGAGTGCTTGCACGGTTCAATATGAAAAATGCCAAACCAGTTAGCATTCCATTAGCCAACCATTTCAAGGTGAGCAAGAGTTCATGTCCCTCATCCAAGGAAGATATTGGGGAGATATCGTTAGTACCATATTCTTCAGCAGTTGGAAGTTTGATGTATGCTTTGGTGTGTACGAGGCCCGATATTGTTCACGCAGTGGGAACGGTGAGTCGTTTGCTCTTCAACCCCGGGAAAGAGCATCGGGAGGCAGTAAAGTGGATTCTTAGATATCTTAAGGGTACAATGAAATTATGTCTTTATTACGGGGGAGCTGATCCAATCTTGGGAGGCTATACAGATGCAAATATGGCCGGAGATCTTGATAGTAGAAAATCTACTTCAGGATTCATTTACACTTTTCCAGGGGGAGTTGTTCCATGGCAGTCTAGGCTACAGAAGTGTGTTGCTTTATCCACAACCGAAACAGAATACATTGCTGCCTTTGAAGCTGGAAAAGAGATGTTGTGGCTAAAGCGTTATCTCCAAGTGTTTGGAATCAAATAAAAGGAGTACAAGGTTCATTGTGACAGTCAGAGTGCTTTGGATTTGAGCAAGAACTCCATGTACCATCCCCGTACAAAACATATTGATATTCGCTATCTTTGGATACGCGAGGTGATGGATCGACAACTGTTGAGACTAGTGAAGATCCATACGAAGGAGAATCCAGCTGGTATGTTAACAAAGGTAGTGACTCGAGAAAAGCTAGAGTTATGCAGAGACATAGCCGGGATGTTTATTTCAGATACAGCTGGAGGGGGGAGAATTGATGACTTCCAACCGTACTTCTTGATGTTCAAATTAGCAAACTTTGAACAAGCCAACCATAGCCTCCATGGGAAACTTCCTTATTCACACGGGCAGCCCACAATGGTTGAACAAGCCAACCATAGCCTCCATGGGAAGCTTCCTTATTCACACAGGCAGCCCACAATGGTTGAACAAGCCAACCATAGCCTCCATGGGAAGCTTCCTTATTCACACGGGAATTTCCACAAAAACCCCTCACCATTTTTGCTATAAATAGAGGTGCTTGCCTTCATTGTAAATCATCACAAAAATTAGAGTGTTCATCACCAAGAAGAGTGAGAACAAGAGTGATCCTAGAGAGTGATCTTCGTTTGTGAGTTTTTTTGAGTTTTTTTATGAGTTTTGTAAATACTCGTGTAATCTATTCAGTTAAGTAATAGATATTGTTTCTCTCAAATTTATATTTATCAACGCCCAAACGATCCACATACCCCAACAAACAGCTCGATTTATTCCTGGAACATTGAAGAACACAAGCATGGCACTGACAAATCTAATGGGGCCAGTGGAAGAGATGGCTTTGCTTAATCATCCTGTAAAAGGACTATATTTTATTGTTACTGGTGCTCTACAGGTGCCTTAATTATTTTTAATTCCTTTTTAAAAAAAACTCTGGTAAAAGTAATCATATTACTATATTGATTTGGGGGGCATATGTGGGTTGGTTGGATATGAGCACGTTGAAAACGGATAATACAAAAAAGGAAAAATATTTTATCTGACTTATATTTAATACGGTAAAAAATAATTTAACTGACAGATAATATGTATATTTATATTTGGAAGAATTCATAACAACAACAACAACAACAACTACCCAGTATACTCCCACCAGGTGGGGTCTGGGGAGGGTAATATGTAGGCAGTCTTACCCCTACCCAAAAGGGCAGAGAGGCTGCTTCCATGCGACCCTCGGCGCATAGGACAGAATGAAAAGCTGCATTGGAAAACAAAGACAAAATTAGTAACCAAGGCAAGACAAAACAAAATAACAAAACAAAGCATAAGTAATCCTGCAGAAATAACGTTAATGGTTATGTAAACATAAGGAACATAAATACCGTCGCAACCAAGAGGGGACCTAGGCTAAAACACTAGACATCGATGGGTAACCCTACTATCCCACACCCAACCCCGGGTGAGGCGAACGAAGGACTCTAAGAGCCCCTATCCTGCAACCCTGATTCTAGACCTCCAGACTCCCCTATCGAGGGTCATGTCCTCGGTAACCTGCATTTTAGTCATGTCCTGCCTAATCACCTCTCCCCAATGCTTCTTAGGCCTCCCTCTACCCCGCCGACCACCAGCAATCTCCAGCCGCTCGCAGCTCCTCACCGGGGCATCGGGACCCCTCCTACGTACATGCCCGAACCACCTCAGCCTCGCTTCCCGCATCTTCTCGTCCACTGGGGCCACCTCTACCTTCTGCCGAATAACTTCATTCCTAATCTTATCCAGCCTGGTGTGCCCACACATCCACCTAAGCATCCTCATCTCAGCAACCTTCATTCTCTGGACATGGGAGTTCATTTGGAAGAATTCATAGTCTTCCTAAATTTGAGAAACTCCTATTTGAATTTTTGCAACGCCCTGTTTGTTCATAAGAAAAAAATTCTTTTTTCTCAATTTTCTTTATTTAAAAAGTTGTTCCGTGAAATTTTTGTAAGTTTTTGAAAAAAAAAATAGAAAATGAGTTTTTCAAAAGACCACGTTTTCAAAAAATTTCAGAAAACTTTTTCCCCAATTTCAAAACTATAATATTTTTTAAAGTGAAATACATGTTCAAAAATAATTTATAATTTTAGATACTATTTTTAGCTTAACTTCAAATACTATTTTTTTTTATAAAAATTATAATTTTTATTTTCAAACGCATTGGGTGCCCTTTATGTCCAAATGCCTACTAAATCCGTTGGTTTTTCGACACATATTTTAGTGGATAATATGAATAAATAATTATTTTCTTTATCCATTTTGCTATCATTAATGGATATAATTATGTTTATTCTTGCTGCTCTGTTTCTGCTTGACAGCCATTTGAATATAATACTTAACATTTAGCAATTTGTGTGTTGTGTTTTTGGCAGAGTTGTTCAGTGACAATAGTGAGTTATGTGGATAAGCTTAGAATTGCAATGGTAGTGGAGAAAGGTTTCATAGATCCAAACAAGTTAAAATCCTGCATTGACTACGCTTTTGATACCATTTTCAAGGCCGCAGTCAAATCTTCTCCGGTGGCAACGTAGACAAGTTTTATTTGTTATAACTGACACTAATTATATAAAGTTTTTTTTGTCTCATAAATTTATGGATTCCAATTTTATATTTTTAGGTTAATAAAAATTTGAATTTATAAAATGTGAGACAAAAAAATTATCTCATACAACTAGTATCAATTATATGAGATAAAAAGTGAAATTTTGGTGGGGAAGTAAGTTGTATTGTCATAGCTTTTGTTATTAGTATGATACCGGCATATTGGAAGCATCTAACTCTGTGAGCGGCTCCTAGTTTTTCTTAGGTTGTTCTATTAAATGCTTGTTGTTATAAATAAAACTCTAATTAGAGTGAATGTCTATCTTATAGAAGAGTTTTACTTTGATGCTAAGTCTTTTCTCTTCCTATAAATAGAGGGGTCTTACCCCATTGTAAATCATCCCAAAGTATCAATAAGAATACTCCTCTCTTTACGTTTCTCTCTATTGTTCTTGTTCTTGTATTATTGTTCTTGTTCTTATATTATTTCATAACACGTTATCAGCACGAGACTCTACCGTCTCAAGAATCCTCTTGAGAAAATTAAGGTATTTCCCTCTTTCCGAATTTGGTTTTAATTATGTCTGATATTATGAAAAGAAAGCTCGTTGCCCTTGAAATTTCGGGCAAGAACTATATGACATGGGTGTTGGATGCTGAAATCCACTTAGATGCTATGGGTCTTGGAGACGCCATTAAAGACAGAGATAAAGCATCCACCCAAGACTGTGCTAAGGCCTTGATTTTCTTGCGTCATCACCTTGATGAAGGTTTGAAGATTGAATATCTCACAGTCAAAGATCCACTCATCTTGTGGAATGGCTTAAAGGAGAGATATGACAACCTGAAGTTGGTCACTCTGCCACAAGCACAATATGATTGGGCTCATCTGAGGCTCCAAGACTTTAAGTCTGTTTCTAAATATAATTCTGCAATGTTCAGAGTTACTTCTAAATTGAAACTCTGTGGATATAATATCTCTGATTATGATATGCTTGAGAAAACGTTTACAACGTTTCATGCCTCAAATATGGTACTGCAACAACAGTACAGAGAGAAAGGTTTCAAAAAGTACTCTAAGCTGACTTCTCTTCTCCTTGTGGCTGAGCGAAACAATGACCTTCTCATGAGAAATCATGAAAATCGACCCACTGGGTCTACACCATTGCCTGAAGCAGATAAGGTGTATTCTCATTATGCCAAGCATGTAAAAGGCCATGGATCTAGTCATGGTCGTGGTCGTAATCGGGGTCATAGCCGTGGACGTAGACAAGGAAGAAATTTCCCTGATGTCTGTCACCCCCCAAAGAGAAATAACCACCAAAAGCAGAAACGGGATTATGAGAATCCAAAGGCAAATAGTTCAGAAACTATATGCTATCGTTGCGGTGGAAAAAGGCACTGGTTAAAAGCTTGCCATGTACCAAGACATTTGGTTGATCTTTATCAAGCATTTCTAAAGAATAAAGGCCCAGAAACAAATTTTGTCTCTGACGAAAATTTTGACATCACCCACCTGGATGTGGCAGACTTCTTTGAGCACCCTGAGGGGAAAATTGACCACTTAATCGGTGATGGATCTGTGATGAAGGAAGATGGAATTGTTTGATTTTATTTTACTTATTTGTATTAGTTAGTGAATAAACTAATAGTCATTAGTATCAGCTCGTATTAGTTAGTTTATGATATAATGTTAGTATTAGTTCTTTAGAATGTTTCAATATGCTTAAATTTCAAAGATATTTTGAGTTAGTCGACTAACCTAACAGTTAGTCGATTATCTAAAATTTTCATTAAAACTGGATTTTTCCGCAAGCTAAGATAGTCGACTATCTGATTTAGATAGTCGACTAACCTGATGAGTGTTTACTAAGTTAGTCGACTATCAACTTATTTAGTCGACTAACTAATATTTAGCATTAAAGCTGGAATTTTCCGCAAGGCAAGATAGTCGACTATCTGATTTAGGTAGTCGACTAACCTAATCACTGCTTCCCAAGATAGTCGACTATCAACTAAGTTAATCGACTAACCTCAGCAGATTTTGAAAATATTGTTTAAATGTGAAACAAACGGATTGAATTTGTTTATTCTCATGTTCGTGTATTTCTTTTGTATGTCAAACCATGGGAAAGCAAATATGGATATCTCACAAATCAAACTTGGATCAAATATTTGTTTAGTTGATTCATGTACTACACATACGATACTCAAAGAAAAAAAATATTTCTCTCAACTAAGTATGTGTAAGGCAGATGTTACTACAATCTCTGGTAGTAGTAAATTGATTGAAGGCTCCGGAAGAGCAACTAATAACTCTGCCTAGAGGAACAATGTTTATCATAGAGAATGCAATGTTCTCCTCCAAGTCTAAGAGAAACTTGTTGAGTTTTAAAGATATACGCCGGAATGGCTATCATATTGAGAAAATAGATGAGAATAATCTTGAATATCTCATCATTACAAAGAATGTCTCTGGCCAAAAGAGGGTTATTGAGAAATTCCCGTCTTTATCTAGTGGCCTGTATTGGACAAAAATTAGTGCAATTGAGGCACATTCAACAGTAAACCAAAAGGTTACTGATTCCAATACTTTTGTACTTTGGCATGATCGATTGGGACACCCTGGATCAATCATGATGAGACGGATTATAGAAAGCTCATATGGGCATCCGTTAAAGAATTTCAAGATTCTTTTAAATAATGAATTTTCTTGCACTTCTTGTTATCAAGGCAAGTTAATTACAAGACCATCACCAACAAAGGTTGGGACTGAGTCACCTATGTTTTTGGAACGTATACAAGGGGACATTTGTGGACCTATTCACCCACCTAGTGGGTCTTTTAGATATTTTATGGTCCTAATAGACGCATCCTGTAGATGGTCTCATGTGTGCCTGTTGTCATCACGCAACCTTGCGTTTGCAAAACTAATGGCACAAATAATTCGACTACGAGCACATTTTCCTGATAATCCAATCAAGTCTATTAGACTGGATAATGCTGCTGAGTTTTCATCCCAAGCATTTAATGATTATTGCTTATCAATTGGGATAAAAGTGGAACATTCTGTAGCTCATGTTCACACTCAAAACGGTCTTGCAGAATCTTTAATTAAACGCCTGCAGTTGATTGCAGGACCATTACTCATGAAAACGAGGCTGCCCACTTCGGTATGGGGTCACGCCATTTTGCATGCAGCAATGCTAATTCGTCTCAGACCGACGAATTATCACAAATATTCCCCGTTGCAATTGGTTTTGGGTCATGAACCCAATATATCCCATTTAAGAATCTTTGGATGCGCAGTATATTTGCCTATAGCACCGCCATGCCGCACCAAAATGGGTCCGCAAAGAAGGTTAGGAATATATGTTGGGTTTGAATCGCCCTCCATTATTCGCTACCTCGAAACATTGACAGGGGATTTGTTCACTGCACGATTTGCAGACTGTCAATTTGATGAGACACTTTTCCCAGAATTAGGGGGAGAAGTCGGTGAAACGAAACGGGAAATTTTGTGGAAAAATGTATCATTATCTCATCTTGATCCACGTACCTCTATTTGTGAAAAAGAGGTGCAAAAGATTATCCATTTGCAAAGAATAGCAAATCAAATGCCTGACGCATTTACGGACTTGAAAAGGATAACAAAATCCCACATCCCCGCGGAGAATATTCCAATCCGTATTGATGTCCCTGTTGGACAATCATCTAGTGTCATATCCAATGAGTCGAATGCACGCCCGAAGCGTGGCAGGCCATTAGGTTCCAAAGATCGAAATCCTAGAAAGAGGAAAGCAAACGATCAAAATGACACTACGAAAGAATCTGATGAGGAAATTCATGATTTAATAAACTCTGAGATTCATGAAGAATCCTTTGAGCCCGAGACTCAGGAAAATAAGGAACTATCCATAAATCCAATCGATATTGAGGCAAATTTTAATCGAGTGGATATAGTGGTGGATTATGACTTTGCTTTTAATGTCGCATCTAGCATTATGCAAGAAAATGAGGGTCTTGAACCTCAATCTGTTGGAGAATGTCGAAAAAGACATGATTGGCCAAAATGGCAAGAAGCAATTCAATCAGAATTGAATTCGCTGGCAAAACGTGAAGTTTTTGGCCCTATAGTTGAAACACCTAATGGTGTTAAGCCTGTTGGCTATAAATGGGTCTTTGTACGCAAGAGAAATGAGAAAAACGAGGTACAAAGATATAAGGCACGCCTTGTTGCACAAGGATTTTCTCAAAGGTCTGGTGTCGATTATGAAGAGACATATTCGCCTCTAATGGATGCCATAACTTTTCGTTATCTCATTAATTTTGCTGTCCTTGAAAAGCTTGACATGCATTTGATGGATGTGGTTACTGCCTATCTTTATGGCTCACTGGATAATGAGATATACATGAAAATTCTCGAGGGACTCAAAATGCCAAACGCTCATAATTCAAAGTCCCGGGAAATGTTTTCAGTCAAATTGCAAAGATCCTTGTATGGTCTAAATCAATCAAGACGAATGTGGTATAATCGTCTTAGTGAGTATTTATTAAAGAAGGCTATATAAATGATGCCATTTGCCCGTGTGTTTTTATAAAGAAAACAATATCGGAATTTGTTGTACTTGTCGTATATGTCGATGACATAAACCTTATTGGAACCCCCATAGAACTCCAAAAGGCAATTGATTATCTAAAGAATGAATTCGAGATGAAAGATCTCGGAAAGACAAAATTATGTCTTGGTTTGCAAATTGAATATTTGGCAGACGGAATTTTTGTTCATCAATCTACCTATATAGAAAAGGTACTGAAACGGTTTTACATGGATGGAGCACAACCTTTAAGTACTCCGATGGTTGTTCGATCACTTGATGTGAATAAAGATCCATTCCGACCGCAAGAAAGGAATGAAGAGCTACTTGGTCGTGAAGTACCATATCTTAGTGCAATTGGCGCACTAATGTACCTTGCAAATACTACAAGGCCTGACATAATCTTTTCAGTTAATGTCTTAGCAAGGTATAGCTCGGCTCCCACAAGGAGACATTGGAATGGGATCAAACATATATTGCGGTACCTAAAAGGGACTACTGATATGGGCTTATTTTATAGCAATAATTGCAGTCCTGATCTTGTTGGTTATGCTGATGCTGGATATTTATCCGACCCACACAAGGCTCGATCTCAAACGGGTTATGTGTTTACCTGTGGAGGCACCGCCATATCTTGGCGATCGACTAAGCAATCAATTGTGGCTACTTCATCTAATCATGCCGAGATAATCGCTATTCATGAAGCAAGTCGGGAGTGTGTGTGGTTGAGGTCTATAATACATCATATTCAAGACAAATGTGGTTTGAAGTGTAACAAACTACCCACGACTTTGTATGAAGACAATGCAGCATGTATAGCTCAATTGAAGGGAGGATTCATAAAAGGAGATAGAACAAAGCATATTTCACCAAAGTTATTTTTCACACATGATCTTCAAAAGAATGGTGATATCAATGTGCAACAGATTCGTTCAAGCGATAATATGGCTGATTTATTCACAAAATCTCTACCAACGTTAACCTTCAAGAAGCTGGTTCACAAAATCGGAATGCGAAGACTCAAGGATATGAATTGATGCTCTTTTCAGGGGGAGTTAATGCGCGTTGCACTCTTTTTCCCTTACAAGGTTTTGTCCCAATGGGTTTTCCTTGCAAGGTTTTTAACGAGGCAACCAATAGGCGCATATTCAAAGATGTGTACTCTTTTTCCTTTTCTTTAATTTTTTCCCATTGGGTTTTGTTTTAGTTAAGGTTTTAACGAGGCACATTATTGAATAGACATTCAAGGGGGAGTGTTATAAATAGAACTCTAATTAGAGTGAATGTCTATCTTATAGAAGAGTTTTACTTTGAGGCTAAGTCTTTTCTCTTCCTATAAATAGAAGGGGTCTTATCCCATTGTAAATCATCCCAAAGTATCAATAAGAATACTCCTCTCTCTATTTTTCTCTCTATTGTTCTTATTTTTTATTATTATAACACTTGTAGCATATTCTTGTATGGTCCAATAATTAATGATGGCTCACCAACTAATCTTCCTTCCACCGGCTTTCTTATTCTTTTTGGTAGAGGGGCAGAATTTAAGATCAATGAAAAATTATGAGGTCTTAAATTTCAAATTGTCTAGAGGAAATAAAAAAAATGTTAGTTGGTTATTTTTATCAGTTTAAACTTTAGGTGCAGAGTTATTTTATATCTATACTAACAAAGATAGCAAGCATCTAATAAAATATTCAAGATGTAAGCAACCTGACCCTTATGTCACCGTAGAGAAAAAAAGCTTAAGAACTCATGACCCTTTTAATTAATATACATTATGTTTTAGAATATTAGTATCTATGAAAGTGCCTTGCATGTTAATAATGGCACATGATTATTTAAATATATATTTATATGAAAGAATAATAAAATTTAATTATTGAGAGAAATTTTATGTATAATAATATTGTGAGCACATGATTTTTGCCATGCTCGAAATATTTCTATAAAATTCATTAAAATTAGGATTTTTCTTTTATTATTTGAATATTTAGGAATTAGTTGTGTGATTTTGTGTTTATTTGTATTTTTTGTGCAATTTTAATTAATGTAACTCATAAAAAATGCAAAAATAGCATGTTTGCATTTAGGACTTAATTTTTATATTTTTTTATTAATTAATATTGAAAATAAGGGAAAAAATAAAAATAAATTAGTTATTCTTACATTTGTTTAATTTTCTTTTGAAATTTAGAATTTAGATTATTTTAAAGGTTAATTAGTTTATTTTGTAGAAGTTCAATATGTTTTGGTTTATTTTTATTTTTATTATTAAAATCTGAAGAAAAAAATATAAAAGAGAAAATAAATAAATCGGGTGTCTTAATTAAAGACCTATGATTTGGGCCACAATTTTGGAGCCCAAACCACCAGACCCATCAAAATTGGCCCAAACTCAAACCCCATACCCGGTCCAGCCAGAAGAGGTCTCAAAACAACGTCGTTTGATGTCCATTTGATCTCAGTCATTCATCCATTTTGATCCAACGTCCCAGATTTGGTCTCACACTTTTAATAAAAGTGTATGAAAACTCTCAAAACCCTCAAAGACAAAGACTACCTTCCTCGTACAGACCGACTTCCGGTGTAACACCACCGCAGACCTCCATCTCTCCACCGTCCGCCACTAGCGGCGTAACTCCAAATCCACCCAAACTAACACCACGTGTTCCCCGTCTTCTCTTCTTTCCAACCCCCTACAAATCAACCTTCGGATCCCGGCCAAACCCCTCGAATATTCACCCAAAGGAGCGGCTGCTCCACCGTCCATGGCGATGTCGGCTCCAATGGCTACCAAAAATACACTCCATACTCCTCGTCGCCTCCTCTACCCAAAACTGAACCATGTTTTCTTCGAACAAGCCTGAAACATCTCGAATTATAACTCTATTTGGGAATTTACTTCGAACCCCCCTCAAGTCTTGAAGACCAGGTTAGTGAGTTCACCCCCGTCTTCGATTGTTTTCATTTTATTTTTATTTTCCTTGTTTGATAATTAGATTTTGTATTATTTCTAATTTTTTTTGTTTAAGGGAAAGTTTAGATTTGATTTCTGGTTTCCATAATGTTTTATTTCTTAATTGAATCATATTGTTATTTTTATTCAGATGATCTTATTTTACATTATTGTTTGATGTTTTTTTAGTTCAGTCAGAAATTTCTGATTATTCATTTTGCTTAATTGAACTTGACTGTGTTTTTTGTTTAATTAGAAGTAAAGTTTCAGTCCGTTTAGTATAGGGTTGGTTGCAGCTGAACATCTAGGTTCATTGATTTTAATAATACGTGATTTCTCTTGCTAATTGATTTTAGTTAGTTCGAATATAGCTTTTTAGTTTTGTTTACTATATACTAAAAATCAGTTCAAATTTAAGTGTTGTTTGGGTATAGCTGATTGACCATAGTAAAATTGAGACCAAGGGGGTTGGGTTTAGTTGATGTGGTCTGGTAGTTTCAAGATAAGGGTAAGGGTAGTATAGGTATTCCATAAATAGAAAAACAATGGAAGAACACCCAAGATCCTTCTAGAATAGGATTGAAGTGGTAAATCTAAGGTTATAATGTAATGACTTGGCTAACAAGTCAAAAATCTAGGGAATAAACCAATAAAATCTGAAAATTAAAAAGAGGGACTACTGATTAAAACAAAAATAAAGGGGTTGCCCTATGTTTTGACTATAAAAAAGGCACCCTTGTTCATAGAAAAGAAGCTTTTACATATTCTGAAATGTCTAAAATTCCCAGAAATTTTGAAGCCTAAAAAATCTCAAAAATATTCCTAAAAAAGCTTCTAGAAATCCAAAGTTTATTAATGTCCTAAATTAACTAAAATTCAGTGGTTTTTACTGTTCCATTAGACCCTTTTCTATTAGAATAATCCCAGTTCTCAACTGTCCAATAGAATTCTAGCTATATAAGATAGACAAATGACCTGAAATATGCATATTTGAAGTATTAAGTTTCCAATATTTGTCCTGGGTTCGATTTAAGCTGGTTAGGGTTTATTCAAGCTATTTTGAGTTGGGTTGCTGATTTTGTTTGGTATTAAAATCCTCCTGGGTTATTCGATGTTATTCGTGGGTTCATAACGAGCTTGAGTTATTGATTTCTGAGCTGATTTCCTGTTGAACTTGCTGACCCTGCCTCCCTATTTCATTTTGCCTTGATTCTAGGTATTACCTAATTCCAAGCGGTGTGTGATGACTGGAAATGCAAATTCAAAGAATGGATAATGAAATTACTGCATATTGTTTGAAGATATCATTGTGTCATTTATTTAAAATACCTCATTTAGTATAATCGAAACCCTGTTCCTTTACTTCTATTAGTACAGCTGTGAATTTATTTGTCAATTGGACTGGACTAGTCGAATTTTGATGATTAAGCCTATTGTTAGCCTTAGTGTTACATAGCGTGATTATTATATGTCTGTTCGAATTTGTTCGACTAGAAGCCGTCAAGGGCTTGAGATTGATTTACATGTACATGCGGCTGATAATTGAATTTTCAAGATGTCATAGAAGTTAGTAGGAACGCCAATTTTCGTGTATTTTAATTCAGGCTTATTGTATTCATGTAGAGGATAGATCCAGAATAAGCTACTGATTCAAAATTAGATTCAAAAATGAATTACTCGTTTGTGTTGATGTTAAACCAAGTATGCCTTATAGCTCAAATATGGAAATAGTTTAACTGCTCTTTTAATCATGTAGTCGTCGGAAGTCCATATTGAATTCAATAAATTGACTGTGGGCTCATGTAAGCCAAAATCGGACAGCCTCATAACCAAGCTTAGGCCTAGAAGTTTATATACCAAGGCCCAATGCAAGTTTTTTTTCTCTTGATTATCTGAAATAATAGCGTTTCATAACGCCTAGCAGAAAATTATGTCTCTTTAGGGTTGGCTTTTAAATAAAAATTAAGGTCTGCCACGCTAAATGTCCCCTTCTAATTATATTAAAAATATCTTAGGCATCGGGAAGTGCCTTTTAGCGAATTTCACGGCCTCCCGCAAAGATAATAAATGCGTAGTTGCTTTAGGCGCGTATTTAATAATCTTACCTCCCTAAGTATAGGTGCACATTTATGTGACCCGAATACAAATCACAATTAAGTTGAAATATGTCAAAAACCGCTGGTGCATTTATGTGACGTGGTTTGTGGCGTGTTTTAACGATATTGCAAATTTCTTTAAAAATATTAAAGCGGTAAAGAAATAATTTAATATTACACCATTGGATGAACATGTACAAAAATCAAAATTTTTAGACAATTATAATAGTTTAAGCGACTGTGCTAGAACACGGGATCTTCGGGTGCCTAACACCTTTCATTGGGTCAACAAAATTCCTCACTTAAAATTTCTGGTTCGCATACTCCATTTGGGCAGTCGAAAAATTTCCTCGATTTGGGATTCTAAATAAACCGGTGACTTGGGACACCAAAAGCCAAACTTATCCCAAGTGGCGACTCTAAATAAATAAATAATCTCATTTAGAATAGTGTCATGTTAATTGAAAAAAATCCCTTATACGTTTATCCTTCGGGGTAGCCGTGTACAAAAGGAGGTGTGACAGCTCTGGCGACTCTGCTGGGGATAAAAGGGAAGTCCAGAATCTCTGGTTCAAGGTTCAAGAATTTGATCTTAGAATAACTGTTATATTTGGATTTTCTAATTTCATTACATGTTCCATGCTAATGTGTTAAGTGTTTTACCGCTTTGGTATTGGATGAATTGTATATAAATTGTTACGAAACCCTTCTCTGCTTATCTTGGGGGCTGTGATCGCTGGTCTAGACTCCCTATTCTGTTAGTGTCATCATTGAGATAAGAAAGAGGCTCGGACAAGTTACTAAGCTGGACGATCTTGCGGGTCCCCGGTACGTAGCCCCCTCCTCGACTCGAGTTGTTCGCTCGGGTACATAGTCTAGAACAAATACCTAGGTTCTGAACTTAGTATAACAATGCCTCATGCCGGATCCCTAATAGGAACGTTTATTTGCATCACGTGCATTTGACTTAGGGGACTCAACACGGGGGTTGGGTCCGTCTAAGATAGGTGACCTTAAATGAAAATACCATCTTGATGCATATTATGTGCTACTTGCACATTTATTTACTTTGGATTTGCATGTTGACCGGTTTGTGAATAAAGCGAGTAAGATTGCAAAAATAGTGGTATTAAGGCTGACTGAGAGTAACCATTTGTTTTGCAAAACCAATGCTCAAATAGCACCGGAATGCTGCCGGAAAAAAGAAAGAAAAAGAGAAAAAAAAAGGAAAAAACAAAAGAAAGACAAGAGGCCTTTTCAACAAATTTTAGTTTTGATAGAATGTTTTGCCCGAAATACGTCAGTTTGATTCTCACCAGGTGTGAGATACGTAGGCAACCCCCATCGGGTCCAACCTCCCTTTTACAAAAATAGCCAAAATAAAGAAAAATAAATGTCAATATTAATTTTGCTATTTTAAATAAATGGGGTGATGCCGTTGTTGTCGAGAATAGCCGAATATTCCCAAAAGGGACGCCAGAAGGTTGATTTTGCACAAACGGCCGCCTTCGGTTCTTTGCCTTTATTTTCAGCCGGTTAGCGGGCATAACTTTAAAATCTTCCTCCGGAAGTGCTGAAAGGACGTATTTGCAAAGCTGGGCTTTGGTTTTAGAAAATAAATTTCATAAAAGACAGGAGTTAATTTTTTATTTTTGATGTCAAACAAGAATAAAGTCATCAGTTACTAATTCGCTTTAATAAATGTACAAGATGAACACAATTCAAAACGAACCTTTTTCATTTGTAAGGCGAATCCTTTTGGAGTTGCGGTTGTTGTGGAAATATCTAGGTATAGAAGGGCACGATGAGGTGAAGAAATATCTGGGGAGGACCTTCCGGGTTTATTGGAGATTCTACCCCGAGGAGACATTATAAGAGCGTTGGTCACGTGCTGGGACCCGACGCATAATGTGTTCTACTTTTCAGATTTTGAACTTACCCCGACTTTAGAAAAAATAGCCGGGTACATTGGGGATGCTGAGCTTCCTTTGAGACATACGTATTTGGTTGCTCTAATAGTTGTAATTGTGCATAAATTCTTAGATACCCTGAAAATAAGCAGGGTGGTACATGACTCGAACCTGGCAGCAGGGTTTTGCACCTTTTTATTCCTATATAGTAGATATGGTCACATAGGGGAGTTCAACAATTCGAAGAACAAAATCTGCAGCAAAGGAAGCCGTGTCAAATTGGAAGAAAATAGACGTTTCGCTTTTATGGTGGCCTTTTTAGGGCTTCTGTTCTTTCCAAGGAAAGATGTGAACATCGATATAAAAATATCAGGGGTTGTCAGCACTCTACGCACCCAAGCCAAGTGCACACTCACGTCTATGATAGTAGCTGAGATCTTTCGTACTCTCACAGCTTGCAAGGCTGGGAAAGATTTCTTCGAGAGGTGAAATTTGTTATTACAAATGTGGATGACCGAGAATCTATGCCACCGTCCCCAATTTATGAGCTATGGTTCCATAGAGAAAACTTGTATAGAGGAACTTTACACAAGAATTGAAGGGCTTAGTTTGCCCGAAGGAGTATAAGATGGATATCTCACTTTCAGTCCCTCACTGCTAGTCAAATAGAGTGGACACTGGGATGGTTGTCTGTGGACGAGATCATATACATGCCGGCAACAGAACCACATTTTTTTTTATGGGTCTTAGGAGTATCCAGCCTTATGCCCCGCACCGGGTCTTGAGACAGCTTGGATGGTGCCAGATAGTGCCAAAAGACGATGATCTCAGTACCCGAGTAGTCGAGATTGGGCTTGATGGCCAGTTCCCAAAGCAACGATCCGCAAAATTTGGAATGAATGCCAATAGCTAACGGCAAACACTTGTGTACGGGATCGGTCCAAAGACAAGTGTTGCCAGGATATCTTTTTTGGTACAAGAGAGAAACTGAGTCCAAGAGGCCGGCCAAAAAGCCCCATCTCCAGGAATTTGTTAAAGCATTATAAGAGCAGTGGGATTGGTTGGCTAAAAAACGCGAGTGCAGGGCTACGATAAGAAAACTAGAGAAGCAGGTCATGAATTTGAGATTTGAGAAAGATTTGCAGGCCGCCGCAGATGAAGGCAAAAAGAAGAAACTGGTCAAAGAAAATGAAGCCCTTCAGGCCCAAATTCTGAAGATGAAAGTAACAATGGAGAATGCCGCCCGGAGTGCCAAGGATGCAAAACTTATAAATGTCTTGAGACGAAAGGTGGATGACTACAGTTTTGATTTGAATAAAGCAGAAAAGGAACTAGTCAGGGCTCGGAAACATTGGTTGAAAATGCGGCAGAACAAGAACGTCTGGTCATGAAGTTAAAAGAAGAGTTTGACAATGAGGTGGCAGGGTTAAAGAAAAGGGTCGTCAACGTGAAAAACAAAATGCTGAAACAAGAAAAAGAGTTCAAAATCAAAAGGGAACATTGTTACACAGCATTGGCACAATTAGAATTGGATTTGCAACATCTTCAAAAGAAGAATCAAGTAGCCGAACAAATTTTGGGAGCCAGAACTGAGCAGATTGATTGGTTATTGCAGTAGAAAGGTGTCATACGAGAAAGAATCAAAGGAATCGCTCACTACATCACAATGAAATGTAATAGCTGTGAGGACATCCCTAGATCTATGTTCTTTGCCACCGTGATGCTTTTTATTCACCGCATAATGGAAGATCTTCATCACCTCCAATGGGATTTAGCTAGTCGACCTGCGGTTAGGCCATATGATGCCTCGCGAGCTCCAAGATCATATGAAGCCCTAATGTATTCGTGATTTCTGGAGAGTGTATTTTTCTTTAGAGTCTGTCAGTTTGTCTTAGAGTCTGTATTTTCTTTTACGCATGTTTAGTTGTTCTTCGAGTCTGTAATTCTTCTTATGTCAGAGTCTACTAGTTGCCTATTTAAATATGCCAGTCTTTGTAATCAAAGTTTGTTATTATGAAAATTGAAAATTCTAAAATATTTTATTGCTTCCCTTTTATTTTCATGAGCTACGCTCGATCTGATTCATGCAGGGCACGATGCGTAGGCAATCTTCATAGGATTCGACCGTATTCTTAAAAACAAAAACAAAAAGACACAAAAGGAAGAGGGAGGAATGGAAAGAAAGAAAGAGAGAAAACCCAAGACAAAAGGAAAACCAGAGAGGAAGAAGAATACAAAAGGGGGAAAGCAAGAAAATAAAGAGCGGAAATCAAAAGGGAAAATTGGAATAAAAGCAGGGATGACACACGAACCATCGCAAGCATGTAGACATTTGTTAACTGTATAGGTGCATCACACCCCAATGTGCGATTCTGTATCTGTTATTTGTTCAAACTAACCATTTTTTGTCGTTAAAATTCCAGTCCATGTTTTAGAAACGGTGGTTGGTTTGTGGTAAAATGGCATCACATCGGTATTTCACCAAATCGAAAGGAAGCGCAAAAATGTCATCTGCAATGACTTTGCCGGCAATTCCATCTTAGAGGATAGCCCGATTACAGGCATCTCAGCCTCAGAGTCTGCTTTAGCCGAAGAAAACAGTATCCTACGACTTAGGGTCATGGAGATATGGGATGCATGGATAAAAGGAAAGAACCTCCGAGTGCCATCCCTGGGTTTCCTCAGCTCTTCCCAAGGTCGGGGGGTACTTCCACTGTTCCCATTAGCCATTCTAACATCCTCTTGGGACATCCTACCATTCCAGCCAATTTTGTTGGAGCACATTCTGAAGTCCGGCCTCAGATGTTCACCTATGGAATAATCCCCAACATTTTTATAGCTCGTCCATGCGCAGCTGGCATACAATCCGCAATGCCAAGACCCATGTTTGATCAGAAGACTTTTACATTTCAAACTCCCAATTACCAAACTGAGCCTCCTCCATAACCCACATACATTTATCCTCAACCGCCATATGAGCTTACACCAGTGCAGGATAAAACTCCTAAAATGCCTGAACAAGATGAGATAGCAAGAAGAATGAAATCCCTTGAGCAAAGCTTGAGGAACATGTAAGGCTTGAGTGGGCAAAAGAGTGTTTCTTACACAGACCTGTGCATGTTCCCGCATGTACATCTTCCCATGGGAGTTAAAACTCCAAAGTTTGAAAAGTATGATGGTCATGGCGATCCCATCGCTCACCTAAAAAGTATTGCAACCAATTGCGTGGGGCAGGCGGAAAAGAATAACTATTGATGGCACACTTCGGAGAGATCCTGGTAGGCGTTGCTTCAGAATGGTATATGGACCAAGATGTCTCACAACGGCATATTTGGGACGATCTTGCCAGAGATTTTGTAATGAAATTTCAATACAATATTGACATTGTGCCAGACAGGAATTCCTTGGCCAATTTGAAAAAGAATCCTTCCGAGAGTTTCAGAGAATATGCTATTAAGTGTCGCAAACAGGCTTCGAGGGTGAAGCCGCCTATGGATGAAATAGAGATGGTCACTGTTTTTATCCAGGCCCAGGAATTAGATTATTTTCAAAACATGATGTCAGCAATGGGCAAGCCTTTTTGCGGAACAAATCAGGATTGGCGAGATGGTAGAAAATGGTTTGAAAACAGAAAGAATTCTGAGTCAGTCAGCCATCAGAGCAACCTCCCAGGCCATCCAAGGTGGGGCAGGAGGAGTCTCAAGGAACAAAAAGAAAGAATAAGCTTTGATGGCACCCTCCGGTATGAGAAGACATCATGCTCACAGGCCCATGTTCTCGGAAAGAACCTCTCAATACTATTATCCCCATGAAGACATGCATTATGCTCCCCAACCTTACGCAATTATGAATGCTCAACCATTTTCATGACCGCAATAGCAGGTCAACGGAAACCAGGCCCCGAGAAACCAGCCTCCCAAAAATCACTATAATCCATGCCCTCCTTAAAACAGTTTCCGTCCCTGGGAGCCACCCAGAAGGCAAAACTTTACGCCAATTGGGGAGTCTTATTCTGGCATGTTCCCAAAGTTGGTCCAGATGGGTCTTTTGTAGCCTATGCCTCCGAACAGACAGAACCCTGAGTCACCGTCTTACCAACGAGGTGACAGATGTGCTTATCATTCAGGAGCGGAAGGGCACGACACAGAAAATTGTTGGACTCTAAAGCGAGCTGTGGAATATCTAATAGAACAAAGGAAAATAGTGTTGAGGGATCAAGATGTCCCGAATGTGACAAACAACTCGTTACCAGCTCACAACGACGGACCAGTGATCGGGATAATATGCGAAGAAAAAGAATTTGATCCTGCTTTGAAATCCATAATAGCTATTGCTGACACAGATAAAAAGCCAAAGGTTGCCCCTAAAAAGATGAGGAGGAGAAGAAGAAAACCATGCACCCAGAAGGTGAAAAGAAGGTTGAGGCTAAAATTGAGGCGGCACCTGTCAAAGAAACTGTCCTTTACGTCCCACGGGGTCGTCGGGAAAAGCGGGCGACTCTGAGTCCCCCAAAGAGATTTGAGCTAAACAGGACTATGTACGTACCCGAAGGAACCTATGTGGTGCAGGGACCAGCTAAGTCGCCAAGGCTAAATGAGCCTGTGGTAGTTGCTCGCGCACCTCAGAGGCCTATGACAGACCCTTATAAAGTCCCTTGGAACTATCAAGAAACGGTGGTGACATACAAAGGCAAACAAGTCATTGGGTAAACTCAAGAAAGCCATCCTGCAAAGAAATACTCTGACTTGGATGAAGTGAATAGTGCAACAAAAGGCAATTCCCACCGAAGAAGCTAGTAAACGCCAAAGAGACGGATGCCTTCTTTTGGAAGATGAAAATGCTGGACTATGAAGTAGTGGACCAGCTCCGGAAGTCTCCTGAACAAGTCCCTTTATTATCCTTGCTGATGGATTCTCCGAAGCACCAGAAGGTGTTGGCCAAAACTTTAAACGAGGCTTACGTGTCGGCTTAAACGTCCATGGAACAATTGGAGAGAATGGCAGAGAGATTTTTCGCTATTAATCAGATCACATTCAGTAAGAATGATTTGCCTCCAGAGGGAGCCTCCAACAATAAAGCCTTGCGTCTCACCCTCAAATACGAAGGCTATTACGTCAAAAGAGTAATGGTAGATGGAGGCTCCGAGGTGGATATATGCCCAATGTTAACATTACAGAGAATGGAAAAGGGGACGAAGAGGATTCGCCCCAATAATGTGTGTGTCCATGCTTTCGATGGAATTAATAGAGATACGGTATGAGAGATTGATATGGTGTTGAACATTGGCCCAGTTGATTTTGAAGTGACATTTCAAGTGTTTGATATGGACACATCCTACAATTACCTCCTAGGAAGGGCATGGATTCACGCGGCGGGAGCTGTGCCTTCTACTCTGCACCAGATGTTGAAATTTGAACATGAAAACAAAGAAATCGTGGTCCATGGTGAAGATGAACAGTCAATTTACCATGATCCCTCCGTCCCTTGCCTCGAAGCTAAAGAAGGAAGTGAGCATATAGTCTACCAGGCTTTTGAAATCATGGTAGCTAACCAACATGAAGAAGGTAAACCATGTACCCAACCCTTCCTCTCCAATGCCTCAATCATGGTGGTTAGAGAGATGATACGTCAAGATTCAAACCGCGGAAGGGACTCTGAAGTTCTTTACAAGGCATAGTTGAGCTGATTGCTTTGCCCACTGCAGAGAAGTTTTTCGGGTTAGGATTCCGCCCAACACCAGAGGATATAACATGGGCGAATCGCAGAATGCGTGATGGTTGGACTTTACCTCAACCTTTACCCCACTTGTACAAAACATTTGTGAAGCCAAAATACAGTGATGAGGAAGAAGATGAGACCTTCATAGCAGAAGAAATCGAGGACATATGTGGGGCCATGAGAAAACTACTGTATGAAGCCAACATGGTCCAGCTTGGAGAAGGATCGAGCGCCGCTGAGGTGCTCTACATGGGACCAGGCGCCAAATTACAAAATTTGAAGGCTACGCCTTTCCTAGTCAGGAGGGAGGCTCGGTAGTCCTGTTTTTCCATCTTTTCTTGCATCACGAGTTATTTCAGGGTGTAACTCGGGTGTTTTCCTTTAGTATTATGTCCTTTAATTTCCAAATGTAAACCCTGTTATCTTACAATGTTAAAGAAATGAAATCAATATTCCATCGTCTACATTCCTTTATTCTTTCTGATTTTGATGTTTTCTTTTTATTCCATTTCCTTCAGTTCCAATAATGCGGCTTTAAATAATATGACATGCTTACGGTCTTCATGCCCCGATCCAAACATGCTGCCAAATTGTGAAATAATGAACCAAGAACCGAGTATGACGAATAAGAGACTTTTAGGGAAATCAATCGAGAATTGGAACATTTTGAAAAAATAAACCTAAGCCAAATCTAAATGATACCGAACCGGTTAACTTGGGTGGTCCCGGCAAATCTAGGGAAACCAAAATAAATATCCATGTAAATGAGGAAATCCGAGACTCACTATTTCAACTTCTGTTTGAATTCAAAGACGTGTTTGCTTTGTCCTACGACGATATTTTGGGTTGAGTGTTGATTTGGTGGTTCATAAGTTGACTACATACCTCGAGTACCCTCCAGTCCAACAAAAACAAAGAAAGTTCAAACCTGATATCAGTGATAAGATCAAAGAGGAGATCACAAAGCAGTTGAGGGCGGTGGTAATCCGAGTGGTCTAATACACGACGTGGCTCGCTAATGTAGTCCTGGTGCCAAAGTAAGATGGGAAAACCTGAGTGTGTATAAACTACAGAGATCTGAAAAAGGCTAGTACCAAAAACAATTTCCCTTTGCCCAATATCCACATCCTTGTTGACGACTACGCCAAACACGAGATACAGTCTTTTGTGGATTGTTACGCAGGATACCACCAGGTGTTGATGGATGAGGAAAATGCCGAGGAAACTGCCTTCACCACGCCTTGGGGTACTTATTGCTACAGGGTTATGCCTTTTGGTTTACAGAATGTCGGGGCAACATATGAGAGGGCTATGACCACTATCTTCCACGACATGATACATCCGGGGATAGAAGTGTATGTGGACAATGTGATTATCAAGTCCAAGACTCAAGGTGATCATGTACGGGACCTAATAAAGTTCTTTGAAAGGCTTCATGAGTATGATTTGAAATTGAACCCAGCCAAGTGTGCATTCGGGGTCCCATCAGGCAAGCTCCTGGGTTTCATTGTCAGCCGGAGAGGTATCGAGTTGGATCCAACAAAGATAAAATTTATTAGAAAGCTACCTCCTACGAAAACTAATAAGGATGTAATGAGCCTGCTGGGAAGACTGAATTACATTAGACGATTCATCGTCCATCTAACTTCTACGTGTGAGCCCATATTCAGGTTGTTAAAAAAGGATGCAACAATTAAATGTATTAATGAGTGTCAAGAGGCTTTTGACAAATTAAAGATTACCTGTCAACACCAACAACACAACTGAATATGAGGCATGCATCATGGGTATGAATATGGCTATTGACCAAGACATCGAGGAATTATTGATCATGGGGATTCAGATATGATTATCCGGCAAGCCCAAGGAGAGTGGAAAACAAGAGATGTCAAACTCATCCCTTATTGACAGTGTGTAGAGTATCTCAGCAAACGATTCAAGTCGGTACAGTTCAGGTACATTCCTCGCTCTCACAATGAGTTAGCAGATGCACTCGCCACTTTGGCCTCCATGTTGCCTTACCCCAGAAACGCCTACGTCGATCCCTTGGGAACCCAAATCAGGGAAAGACATGGGTATTGTAACATGACCAAGGTAGAATCCAGCACTCAACCATGGTATTATAAGATCAAGAAATTCTTGAAAACACAAGAGTATCATAAGCAGGCCACTAGGGATTAAAAGAGAACCATACGACGACACGCGAGTGGTTTCTTCTTGAGTGGTGATATCTTATATAAGAGGACCCTAGATCTCAACTTGCTAAGATGTGTTAATGTCGAGGAAGCCGGAAGGATTATGCACAAAGTACACGCGGGAGTGTGTGGGCCTCATATGAACGGGTATGTATTGGAAAAGAAGATACTTTAGGTAGGGTATTACTGGATAACCATGGAGAAAGACTGCTTCAGCTTCGTTCGAAAATGCCATCAATGTTTGGTGCATAGTGATTTGATTCATGCACCGCCAACTGAATTTCATCCTATGTCAGCACCTTGGCCATTCGCTGCCTGGGGCATGGACGTTATTGGGCCAATCGAACCAAAAGCCTCAAATGGACATAGATTTTTTTTTGGCAATCCACTAGGCAAAATGCCTAGGGTTAGTTTTCATTAATAAAAAGAGATTAAAAATTACAACAAACAGGAAAAATAAGATAAGGGGGACCATGCAGCAGTATTGTTACCCATATAACAATTACGGGCGTACACCTTACCCTGTTAATCCTATTGAGGCCAGAAAAAGCCTCTAGATCT
This sequence comes from Nicotiana benthamiana, assembly GCA_034376525.1. NCBI lineage: Eukaryota > Viridiplantae > Streptophyta > Magnoliopsida > Solanales > Solanaceae > Nicotiana > Nicotiana benthamiana. The sequence goes on from CM067326.1 coordinate 7,080,813, forward strand.
TATAAGCATGAAAAATGAAAGTAGTAGTAAGAATAAAGAAAGGTATGATCATCACAGAGTTAATCAATGCTCTGTGATGATAGTACATACAATACTACAAATGTGATGGAAATTTGTAGATTAATGCCTTCGTCCACATTTTTCTCAATATGGCTTCAAACTTCACGCTTTGTTTCTCGATCGATTGGGCTTTGTAAGAAATGTCTACATGACCTATTTTTGTTTTGTGATTCTTATTGGGGGTCTCCTTATGCTTGCATCTACACACACCCTGCCGTCCCAACTTCTATCCCTTTCACGAGATTTCTTACTCGTTTTACTATGCATTGGTGACAAGTCACCTTTTCTTGATGCATCTGCCCAGCATTGTGTTAAGATATCCTCGTCCTCCCCTTCTTCATATATATGTCCTTCGACCCTCGCATCCATTAGTTGTCTATTCTGTAGATTGAATTCTGGAGTTGTTGATACGAGCTGGGGTTGTCACAATGGTTGTCCCGTTTGTAAACAAGACACAGTTTTGTCATCATCAAAATGGCAATTAGTCATTGCATCAAACATTCTCCTCTCCTCCAAAGTGGTGATTGACTTTATTGGTACAATCTGTTTTTGGACAGCAGTTGGCAGCAACGTTGCGTTTCGATTAGTTGCTGAAGTTTCGCCTGGTTTTGTAGTATTTCTTGGAACAAATACAGGAGCATTATGGTTCAAGATGCTGATTGTGTTTTCTGCTTGATGCAGATTTGCAGGACAATTGATTGTCGCTGATTTCTAGTGAAATTTTGGCTTGATATGAGCATCAATGTCCTCTTCTTCACTGTCGTCATCAAACTCTTGGTCGTCATCTGAAGTTGAATACCCAGCTAGTCCTTCTCCCCAGCCCTCCTCATCGTCGTAATCTCGTTGGTCTTTCCACAGTTTAGATTTGACGACCATGTCTCTCATGCTTGCTTGAATTACTTGTTTGTTTTTTCTAGTTGAGGTTGATATTGTCTTCTGTTGTGAACTGGAGGACACTATGGTTGGAGAAATATGATCCTTGGCCATTTGCAATTTGTCTCCAGTCAAGATTCCATCGTTAATATTGAAGTTTGAAAGTGCTGCAAAAGAGTTTGCATTTGTATGAATAACTGGATTCTTGTTAGCGATATGCATTTTGTTTTGGATTTTGGAGATGCTTTTCTGTTGGAAATGGATAAGCAGTTGTTTGCATCAGCTTCAGTAGCATCCGTAGGCTGTAAATCCAAACCTCTTTGAAATAAGGCTTTATGATTAACTACACCTGTTGCATCTGTCGAAGAGATCTCTCTGCCTTGTTGAACCATATCTGGCTGATGAGATATATCTTGACGATATGTGGTCTACGCAATCTCATCTTTTGTAGGACTTGCTGATATTTGAGATAATTTATTCACAGTATCAAGATTATCATTTGTAGATATAGCTCGAACATCAGGACCTTGCAGAGGCAGTATTAAATCCAAATCTGAATAAATAGCAACTGCAGCATGTGATTCATTATATACTATCCTTTTGATTCTGTTATTTCCCTTTGCATCAACATCTTTTTTGGTATGCTCAGAATTAACCAAAATAGTTGCTTTATTCTGTTCTTTTCGATGTTGTTGTCCCGACTTTTTTGAATCATCAAGTACATTTGTTACTGTCGACTTCTCCCCTGACTGAATTGACAGAACATTATGATCTGCAGATGTGAATTTATCCGAGGCCTCCAAATTATTTCCATTTGCTTGATCAAGGAGAGTAATGTTTTTATTGTTGGAATTATGCACTATCTGTTGTTGCTCGATCAGCTTCTCTTCATTGCTTTTAACATTGACATTTTCTGGCACAGTAGATGGATCACTAGTTTCCAAATTTGAATACCTTTTTTTCATTAACAACATTAAAGGCAACTTCGATGGAGCATTAGCTTGCACTTTTCCACACTGTGCAGAATCACCCTTTGACCTTAGAAGGGCTTCTGCAATTGTACCATTTGTGTGACAAACAATTTTTTGGGCTCCTAACTGCTGCTCATTGTATCTGTGATGCTGACCATCAAGATCATCCAAATGCCCAGACTATGCAGTAGAAGTAGTATGATCTGCAGTAGTTTGCATTGCCTCTGTAGTAGCCACATATATTCTTGCATAAATATTAGAGGCAGGTACATCTACCTCCTCCATATTCTCAACGGAATCTGTTGTATGTGGTGCATCTTCTACTCCAGCAACCCAGCACTCCTATCCACTATATGTTGATCTGCTTCACCCCTATCATTCCCAGTAGATAGTGTAATGTTAGAATTTTTCGTACCATCCTTTACACTACCATGAAGTACTGCTGAATCAGTTGGACCAATACCTTCCTTGAAGCCTGCATTATTTTCCACATTCGCACCTTCTTGACCAGCTCTTAACACATTGGATTTGTATTGCTGACCTTTCTCCACTGGTTCCGCTGATACAACAGTTGGATCTCTATTAACATTAAAAGAAACATAATCCTCCAAGTAAGTGCCATTTCCTTGGCCAGATAATGTACTCTTAGGATTGTTATTATTCTATACTAAAAGCTGATGCTCGATTGTTTTATCTTGCATACAGACATCTGCCAAAATCTGGGCAGACCTTTTTGCAGTGTCACCTGATGCTACAGAAGATGCAGCAGTAGGTTTCGAATTAGACACCACCATATCTGACTGTTTTTCACATAAAATATTCAGAGGAGCATGTAATGCAACAGTATTAGGCGATTTACAAATCTGCACCTCGACACCATTTGGCATTGGAAGAACTTTAGCAGTTTGGAATCTTGAACCCGAAACATTTGTTTGTCTTGCATCGTGAATCACATTAGGTAGCATCCTTTCTATTCGACGTCCTGCTAGATTAGCATTCAAATAATCCCTGGCATCACCTTCTAATTTAGCGACACTGCCCCTACCTTCAGATTCAGCACCATGAACTGCTTCTTTGTTGTGTTCCTCTATAATCCAGCGACACGATTTAACATTATGCCCTTGATGATTACAATACGTGAAATATTCAGGAACATTATCAAACACGATCTGGTGGTCGTATTCTGCAATTTTTCCAGATTTCGAATCTACTATCTTGATCTGTATTTTCATTGGATGTTTGTCCAGTAAATTAATCAAGACTTTAACTCGGGCCGTACTAGGTCGCGTCCGATCTTTAGTAGTATTATCTATTGCAATAGGCATTCTCATTGCAGATGCAATGGACATTAAGGTTTTTTTGGCGAACTGATTTGCTGCCAGATCGGGAAAGGAAATCCAGGCCACATCTTTTGACGTTTCTTCTCGGGGATTAAATCCCATTGTCCATGGGAATGTCCTAATGAAGAATATCTCCTTTTGCCTTAATATAGCCAGTTGTTGTTGATACCACCTGAGCATAATCTTCAAACAGATCAAATCTTACCAAAATGTGCCGATGTTCTAGCTGTCCAATGTTGCAATTACCTTTGACACCGAGTTCCTTCGGCAAGATCTGCCTCAGCTCCTGAAGATCAGGTTTCCCGTATGAAAATTTGATTATTACTGCTTGATGAAGACCTTCCTCCCTAGTGAAAGAATTCACTTCATCCACTATGAATTAACCAGTAGGAAATCCATGCTCAAACGTTACTGGACAAAGTCCCAACTTTGGATTTGTTGCGGCAGATTTATGACCAGCAAGAAGCGATGCATATGACTGTTTGGAAACTTGAACAGATCGATTTTCTGATATGTTTTGAGAAGCCTCTCCCATAGCATAAGGCTGGGGAGAGGGCATCGCTTCCATAGTTGTCTCAAAACTCAAACAAAATTCGTTACATCCATACTATCAGAAGGATATGGTGCTGGAATTCAAGTGATGAAGAAGCTACAGTAAATCGTAAAATAAGATTTAAGATGTAGGAAAATTGGTTATAGATTTGTTGAAAAACTCAATTGGGGATTGTTCGCAAACAGAAGGAGATCTTGTGACACCAATTTTGGGACAATCCACCACCGGATTCTGGCGATATGTCCGATGAATAGTGACAGGTTCACTATTCACAGAGAGAGGGTCACTATTCAATTTCTATTGTGTCGAAGCATATTTTTGGTATAGCTTATGATTATTCAAATGGACATAGATTCATATTGGTTGCTATTGATAACTTTACAAAGTGGGTTGAAGCCATCACACTTAAGTCAGTCACCAAGAAAGTTGTGGTAGACTTTGTGCATTCCAACCTCATTTGCCGCTTCGGTATTCCTGCAACCATCATTACAGACAATGCTGCCAACCTGAATAGTCGTCTGATGGGAGAAATAAGTGAACAATTCAAGATAACACATAGACACTCCACTCCTTACCGGCCCAAAGCATGTGGTGCCGTCGAAGCAGCTAACAAGAACATCAAGAAGATTTAGAGAAAAATGATTCATAGCTCAAGACAATGGCATGAAAAGCTGCTTTTTGCATTGCTTGGATATCGCACCACTGTATGCACATTGATAGAGGAAACTCTATACTTATTGGTCTATGGAACTTAAGCTATTAACTCTTAGAAGTAGAAATCTTTTCGCTCCGGATAATTGTCGAAGCAGAAATTGAGGATAGTGAGTCTGCTAAGATTCGGCTGGAACAGTTGTCATTAATTGACAAAAAATGAATGCGCGCGGTTTGTCACAGTCAGTTGTACCAACAAAGAATGGCCCGCGCTCACAACAAGATAGTGCGCCCAAGGAATTTTGAAGTCGGACAGCTTGTATTGAGGCGTATTCTCCCTCACTATCACGAAGCTAAAGGAAAGTTTGCTCCAAAATGGAAAGGTCCATACATTATCAGAACAATACTGCCCAAAGGAGCATTGTCCTTAGGTGATGTCGAAGGAGACAATTCTGAAACAACACTGAATGCAGATGCAATAAAAAGGTATTATGTTTGAACTCCATGCAACAATTATTCAGTCTGATTGAAATGACGAAGGCTTTTCTTTCCCGCTACTATCAATCCTTCGTAAACTCTTTGAGCCGGTTACGTTCCTTTGATCACCCTCTTTGCAACCCGAAAGTGCTATAAAAAAATAAAAAAAAGGAAAAGAAAACAATCAATCAAAAAAAACAAAAGAAAAATGGAAATGATGAAAAGAAAAGAAAAGAGAGAAACAACAAAACAAAATTAGATTAGGAAACACTTCCTGAACTATGTCTGGCATGATTCCGAAAGGATACGTAGACAGCCTCTCCTTGAGGTTCAGTCATATAAAAATAAAAACCCCAATTCCCCAAAGTCAAAACTGGGGCTACTAATGTAATGGTTCGGCCATGAACCTGCCAAAATGGTTCCAAAGCTGTAGTTTCCATTCGAGTTCCTTTACCCAAAACCTGGCCCAAGTCCTTCCGATCGATTGGCAAAGGCGAGGAAACGACAAATGTCATTGTTGGGATTTGGCACATTTCAAATTGAGAGAAATAAAATGAGAGAGTCTTATCGGTGAAAACCTTCGGGCACCATAAGGCGATGGTGAGTAGAGAAAACAAAAAGTAAAAAATAAGAGAGTCCGTTTAGTGAAAACTCATAAAGTGTGCGATCGGGCGACAGGAGAAAAGAAATGAGACAGGTCGATTGGCGAAAACCCGCAAAAGGTGTCGTCATCCGAGAAGAAGATATATCACCATCAAATAGCCTGACTAAGTTTCCCTGGTTTTGAAATATTGAAATGCAGTTCACAAAAAGCTGGAAATGTGGTATGGGTCGGGCATCCAGTCCGAGAAGCATGTCATGTCCATTTGAAGTCGGCATGCACCCCCAGATAAGTCCTTATCTTTTTCCCCGAAAGGGACACTTCTCGCTAAATCCATATGATTGCTTTTGTTGCTTCCTTGAATCCCTTTCGGCTTAACTTTAAATTGCATAACTATTCCACAAGAAAAGATGGTAAGGCCGTTTTTCACAGGGCTCGCATGGCATGGACTAAGAACATACCCAGCCATCCCTGCTGGCCATGATGGCAGATGTTTCAGAAGCAGAAAGGTGTAAAGGAAGAAAATCAATGTCAAATGCCCACGAAGACAAAATGAAGATTAGAAAGGTTATGCCCGAGTGGTATAATTGTCTCCACAAATTTTCAAAAGGCAAGATACCCAAAGGCTCTGAAATAGAAATCGGGGCAAAAAACTCCTAACCAAAAGGCCTACGAAGGTGAAATAAATCTGAAAGATGAGATCTCCCGACCAACCAACAAAGAAAAGACTGGAAAGCCAAAGGTCTTCTCAACAAAAGCGAGGCCGGGATCAAGCAAATCAAGGCCACAAAAATCGACCACTGTTTGAACTAACAAGTCGTGCTTTGTTTGAAAATTTGAAACATGCGTAATCCAAAGCAATGGGATAAATAGCAAATGCAACCAAAGGAAATGCACATGAGCTAAGAATAGCCTTGCAGCAATGATTAACCAAAGGGAAGTTCTCTTTACATCTTTTCCTGCAGTTTTCGTAAATGAAAAAAAGAAAAGGAGAATCACAAACCATGGCCGATCCTCAGCTCTATTCTCCCAAATCTAGGACCATATTCCCTAGCTCTCCCCAGCATAACCTGTGGACCTCCCTGGCATAACCCGAGGATCATGCTCCGCTCTCCCCAGCATAACATGAGGATTTCTTTCCTTCATTCCCCGGCATAACCCGAGGATCATGCTATGCTCTCCCCATCATAACCTGAGGATTCCTTTCCTTCGTTCCCCGGCATAACCCGAGGGTTCCTTTCTCTCTATCTCCAGCATAACCTAAGTGACCTTTCTTTCTGCAATTGTCCCCAGCATAACCTGAGGATTCCTTTCCTTTATTCCCCGGCATAACTCGAGGGTTCCACTCTCTCCATCCCAGCACAACCTGAGGGACCTGTCTTTCCTTCATTTCCCAGTATAACCTGAGGACCAATTTCCTTCTATCCCCAGAATAATCTGAGGGACCTCTCTTTCTTTAATTCCCTAGCATAACATGAAGGTCTTTCTCTTCTCTTCCCCAACACAAGTCTTTTCTTAATCCCGACATAACCCGCGGATTTCCCTAGCATAACCTAGAAGTTCCTTCTTTCAATCCCGGCATAACCCGTGGAACCCCCTGGCATACCTAGGAGCCTTTTTCTTCCTATCTTAGCATAACCCGCGGATCCCCCTGGCATAACCCCAAGAGTCTTTTAATTCAATCCCGGCATAACCCGTGGATTCCCCTGGCATAGCCCATGAGTTCTTTCTTCCTATCCCGGCATAACCCCTGGATCCCCCTGGCATAACCCAGGAGCCTTTTCTTTCAATCCGGCATAACCTGCGGATCCCCCTGGCATAACCAAGGAGTTCCTTCTTTCAATCCCGGCATAACCCACGGATCCCCCTAGCATAACCCAGGAGCCTTTTCTTCCTATCCCGGCATAACCCGCGGATCCCCCTGGCATAACCTAGGAGTCTTTTCTTTCAATCCCAGGATAACCCGTGGATCCCGCTGGCATAACCCAGGAGCCCTTTTCTTCCAAATCCCGCCATAACCTGCGGAGTCCTCTGGCATAATCCAGGAATCTTTTTCTTCCATTCCCGGCATAACCCGCGGATCACCCTGGCATAAACCCAAGAGTATTTTTATTTCAATTACGGTATAACCTGCGAATCCCCCTAGCATAACCTAGGAATCGTTTTCTTTCAATCCCGACATAACCCGTGGATCCCCTAGCATAACCTAGGAATCTTTTTCTTTCAATCCCGACATAACCCGTGGAACCCCTGGCATAACCCAGGAGTTATTTCTTTTAATCCTGGCATAACCCATGGATCCCCCCCAACATAACCTAGGAGTATTTCTTCCAAATCGCGGTATAACCCGCGGAATCCCCTAGCATAACTGTGAGCATATGATTTTTATCCGGTTGAAACAAACTCCTACAGGACTCTTAAAGTTTAGGATTTTCTTTAATTAGGATTTTAATTTTTAGGATTTAATTGCATGCGCATGTTCATTACTGCATGTTCAAGATTTATTAGGATTTAATTGTTAAATAAATTTGTTTTACAAATTAAAATACAAAAAATAATATATATATATATATATATATATATGTATATATATATATATATATCTATATATATATTTCCGGCATTTGAAATTATTTTTCTTTAATTTCAACTTGGTGTAGCTTTATTTGTGATAATTACGAATTTTTACTTTTAAATAAAGTTAAAAATTAATTTAAAAAAAGAAAAAGACAAAGAAAATAATATATGTGTGTATATATATGCACAACCACTCAGGCTGGCCAAAATTGGGCCAGACCAGAGTGGCCCAAGCCTCGTCCCTTTCAAAAAACGCATGCATCCCCAGCCCAAACAATTGACCCCGGTCCAGTCTACATAATACCAAACCAAACGACACCGTTTAAGAGTCTGGCCATCACGACTGTTGATCTCACATCATCCAACGGTCGACGAACCCTCACCAAAATAATATACATATGTCCAAACGTCTCTAATACAATAGAGACCAAACCCTCCCCCTTCCTCATACCATCTTCCCAGGCGTAACACCGCCATTGACCACCCCATGACCACCATGGACAACCCACATACAACCCAAACGCCGACGCCGGAAATTGCCTCACGGCAGCGGCCGATAACCAAACCTCCCCAAATTTACACCACTAAACCGTCACAATCTCCTCTTTTCCACCCTGTAGTTAGCTCCCGTCGGATAAACCCCCTCCGTCTCGAATATTCAAAAACAGAGTCGTCGGAACCACTGTCTCCGGCGTCCCTGTTCCAAAACCCTCCAAACTTACACCCCTGAGGCAGCTAGATCTCCTCTTTCCAACCATGTATGTCACCCATTTCGAATCTACCTGAAACCCTTCAAATATCGATTCAAAGCCTAACCCTAAAACTCAAAACCAGTAGGAACTGGGTCAAATTCCTCCTAGGCAATCCCTGGCCCTTCCTTTCCCCAACTATGCCACCCATGACTCCCAAACAACCTCAACCACTGAATAAAACCAGATCTGAGACCTCATTGGGTTCTCAGAACCACAAAGCCTTTCCTGAACTCTAAACCGGTTGCACAACATTGCCAGTTATCCTAGGAGGTTAAAAACCTCTACAAAAGGGGTCAAGAATCAGTGAAATAGTCTAAAACGGACATGCATAAGAAAAAGCTAAGTATTCTGTACACCTGCTTCATTTTCTTTAGCTATTAGATGTTTGATTTCCTTTAATAATTTTTTGTTTTTATATGAAATGGGTTCAGTAGTTATATGCCTATTAGTTTGAACTCCCATTGTTTTGATTTCTTCTGAATAATTGTTTGCTCATATGAAATGAGTTCAGCAATTGTATGCATGGGTTTTTACTAGTTTAAGAAATCTCTTCGTCTCTTGAATAATTGGATATCTTGTTAGTATCAGCTCTTTGATCTTGAAAGCTTAGTTTTGTTAATTCTTCAGTACTGTTATTTTTATTGTTTGATCGACATCCATCTTCTGACTCTTCATTTTGTTTTATTCCATGATTTCTGGTTTGCCCCTAAGTATTTGATTAACATAATAATTTTGATTTTTCAGTATTGATATTAGTTTAGGCTAATTTGTTGGTTGGATCTTTAATTGCTAAATGGTAGACTTCACTTACTTCCTAATATTGATTCATGAACTAAGTGTCCACTCCCTGCTATGTACTTCTCACTTTCAAGCATTTCTGAGTACTTTGATGAGATATTTCTGAAAAGTTAAGTGCTGATAGATATATGCCTTCTTCTGGTTATTTTGATCCCTTATTTTGATAATCCGGAATAATGTTTCGATGCTGAAAGTCTATCAAGGCATTTGTTTTTAAAAACATGGTATTTTTGGCTGATTTTAAACCTTGTTAAGCATGTTATTCCAAGATTAAAATGTGACCCAAACTTCATTGACCAGGGTTAATTGTAACTAAACTAGAGTCAAGGAATAGTTGAGATTAAAACTTCAGGTGGTAATTTAGGAAAGGAAATAGGGGTATAAGAGGGATTTGAACCTTTAAAAATCTAATAGTAATACCCTAGAACCTTCTAGCAAGGGACTAAAACACAATTCATGCCTCAAACTTGAGGCACAAGTTAGGAAATGAAGGACCATTTAGGCAAAGTGCAAATCTGAAGCAAGGACTAAAAGAAAAAACCAGAGAAAAGTTGATGCCCTAAGGCTCCATTACAAAAGAAACCCCCTGAGCACACTTTGAAGGATCCAGAATTTTCCGTTTGAATCCTAAAGAAAAAAAAATATTAGCATCTTGTTATATCTGTGAGAAGCTATCAGTGTTGTGTTTGATCCTTTTGAGGTTTAATTCTCTCAAAAACCCTGTTGAAAGTCCTGGGTCTACTGTTTGATTGGCTACTATTCGCTTAGCTGGTTCTTACATTTACTCATAGGCTCTTGCTTCTTCTGCTGAATTACAGGTACCTTTAATTTTCCTTAATGTTTTGAAGCTCAAGTAAAATGCCTCCTTAGCATGAAGATCTGATTCTATTTTCATTTTTGTATTGAATCCCCACCATATTCTTCCTCTCTTTTAGCGTTAATACATTCACCTTGTTGTAATTAGACATTTGGACTGTTTCATTCTGTAATGACTGAACATTAGAGACTTCTTTATCCTGTAATAACTGAACATTTGAATTATTGTAAGTATGCACAATCAATAGTGTAGTTGATTAATGTATGGGTGTTCTAGGTGATTACTCCCTGTTTTGTTTAGAAGTAAAGGATTCAGGAAATATTTAGCTTAGTAATTATTTGAAATTCAAAACATTATATACTATTTAGTTCACTCAAGTTTAGTACATCCAACAACAATTGTTTCATATCTGTCCAATGAAGTATAACCTGAACCGTATTTGAATTTTGAGAGTTAGATTCATATACTCTAACTGACGAGTATATGAATCATTTGGTTCATATCAAATATTAAATTGTGATGGTCGTTAGTATCCGTTTTGTGAAAAATGTAGATAGTTATCCTTTGTGAATAATTTCAAACCAAGGCAATGTTGCTAAGAATTGTTCGAAGTGGACTCTTTCGTCCAAATCGAAACTGGGCCCAAGTGAGAGGCCCAGTACGCATCAGTGGTATTGTAACCCTACATGTTTTCTGGGCTGAGCGATTAAAAGCCCATGCAAGTCACAATAGCTACCAGTTACAGCCTAAGCAATGTGTGTCTTGGGCTAGCCCAAACTTGAGTCAATGCAATTAGCCATGAACGAGGCTAAGTGCAGATGTTGCTTTTTCCCAAAATACACAATCCATACATAAAAATGATTACTGCATTTAATACTAGCTATAGTAGAAAATTTACATTAGAAAATCCTAAAATAAGGGGAGCCGCGTTAATCTAATCCAATACCACATAATGGCTCTTTAATTCATTAAAACACATAGAAAACAAGAAGTTTTATTAGCGAACTTCACGGCCTTCCCACGAATTTTGAAGACGTAGCTGCTATAGGCGCATGTTTAATAAAAATACCTTCCTAAATTCGGGTGCGCATTTATGTGACCCAAATCCTATTCTCAATGGAATTAAAATATGTCTAGAAATTGCAGGTGCATTTATGTGACACGATTCGCGATGCGTTTTAACAACATTTCAAACTTTCCTAAAGAAGGTTAAAAGCGGTTAATAATCTAAAATTGCAGGATTAACAGGTATAGCAAATCATACTTTAGCCACTTATAATGAGATTAAGCGACCATACTAGAACCACGGGATCCGAGGGTGCCTAACACCTTCCCTCGGGTCAACAGAATTCCTTACTCAAGAATTTCTGGTTCGCATACTCCAATTGGGTAGTCAAAATTTTCTCGATTTGGGATTTTAAATAAACCGGTGACTTGGGACACCAAAAGCCAAACCTATCCCAAGTGGCGACTCTTTAAACAAATAATTAATCTCATTCCAAATAATATCACTTTAATTGGAAAAACTCCTATACACGTGTCATCTTTTGGGATAAGCACGTGTAAGCGGAAAAAGGATGTGTGACAGTTCTGGCGACTCTGCTGGGGATGTAGGAACCCAGAATCTAGGTTCAGGGTTCAAGAATTCGAGCTTACAGTAACTGTTATATTTGGCTTTCTTTTGATTTGCTTACCTGTTCTATGCTAAATGCCGCATGTTTTACCGCTTTGATATTATCTGAACTGTATATATAAACTGTTACCCAACCCTTCACTTCTCAACTCCGGGGATTTTCTTGCTGGTTGAGACTCCCCATTCTGTTAGTGTCTTACCCTAAAATGAGAAAGAGGCCGGACAAGTTAGAAAGTCGCACGATCTTGCGGGTCCCCGGTACGGAGCCCCCTCCTCGACTCGAGTTGTCCACTCGGGTACACAGTCTAGACCGTATCCGAGGTTCTCAACTTAGTATAACAAAACTTCATGCTGGATCCCTAGTAGGAACGTTATTTGCATCATGCATTTTGACTTAGGGGACTCAACACATGGGTTGGGTCCGTCTAGGACAGGTGCGCTGAAATAAAAGACCATCCTGGTGCATTTTTACGTGCTACTTGCGCATTTATTTGCCTTGGATTCACATGTTGACTGGCCTGCAAACTAAGGGAATAAATTGAAAAAATAGGAGTGCTAGGGTAGGCACTTTCTACACCAATGCTCAAAATAGCGCCGAAATGCTGCCGGATTTTTTCAAAAAAAGAACAACAACGAAAAAAAACAAACAAAGCAAAGGAACCCAATTTTGGGGGTTTTTTTAAAGTCTGTGGGTTTTTGATAAATTGTCTTGGCCGGGTTGAACCCCTATTTCAAAATTTTCAAACTGCCCGAGGTTACTTGCTTTTAAATGAGTCGGATGGTGCCATTATTGTGGTAATAGTTGAATGTCGCTACAAGGGACGTCGGAAGGATGATCTTGTGCAAATGGTATCTTTGAATTTTATTTGGACTGGTAAGCAAGCACATCCTGGAAAACCTTCTTGCCGAAGTGTCAAAAGGCCGTATTCGTAAAGCGGGTCCTTGTTTTAATACAAATTGCATAAAATGTCAGTTTTGAATGTTTTGAGAATACTAATTCGCCCTAATAAATGTGCAGAATGAGCACGATAATGAAAAAAATTCCTTTGGAGCTGCGGCTATGGTGGAATGACCTCGGAAAAGCAGGACAGAAAAAGGTGAACGCACATTTGGGGGATCTCGGTGGCTTATTGAAAAGTAACCCCAGGGGAGACATTATAAAGTCCTTGATCACTTTCTGGGACCTGGCCTACAACGTCTTCCACTTCTCAGATTTTGGGTTAACCTCAACTTTAGAGGAAATGACCGGATATATCGGGACCCATACAATCCCTTTGAGACATCAATACTTGATCGCACCCAGAGCCCTCACTGTGCAAAAATTTCTGGATGTTTTGAAAATTAGTAGAAAGATTCACAACCCTGACTTATCGGCATGCTTCTGCACCCTACAATTTATATACCAGAGGTATGTCCACATCGGAGGATTCAACAATCCTGAAAACCTTATCTGTAGCAAGGGTAATCGGCTCAAATGGGAGGAGCATCGATGTTTCACATTCATGGTATCTTTCTTGGCTCTTTTGGTATTCCCCTGAAAAGACGGGAACATCGATATACGGATAGCATGGGTCGTTAGTACTTTGATGACCCATGCAAAGAGTACTCTTGCTCCAATGATCCTGTCTGATATCTTCCGAGCCCTTACCATTTGTAAAGTAGGAGGGGATTTCTTTGAAGGCTGTAACTCGCTATTGAAAATCTGGATGATTGAGCATTTAAGTCATAGTCCTCGGTTCATGAATTGTGGGCTGCCAACAAAAGGCTACATAGAAGAAGTTGACAGCAAGGTGAATGGGTTTAAATTACCAGAGGGTGCCGCAGAGTGGTTGTCGCATCTCCGGGCCATTTATGCAAGTCAAATACAATGGACACTCTGTGGGCTCTCCGTGGACGAAGTTATGTATATGCCCGCAACAGAACCACATTTTCTCTTGATGGGCCTTAGAAGCATCCAGCCATATGCCCCGCCTCGGGTCTTGAGACAACTCGTAAGATGCCAGATAGTGCCAAAAGATGAAGATCTCAGCATCCGGGTAGTCGAATATGGGCCTGGTAGTCAATTTCTCGAAGCAATGGTTTGCAAAATCTGGAATGAATGCCAATACCTAACCCCCGATACATGTGTACAAGATCTGGCCAGAAATTGAGCACGAAAGACCGTCCAAAAGGCCTCACCTCCAAGAGTTCATTGGTATATCACAAGAGCAGTGGGATTGGTTAGCAAAAGAAAACGAATACCATGCTACTATAGGAAGTCTAGAAAAGAAAATTCAAGAATTGCAATTCGAAAACAGCCTGCAAATTGCTGCTAGCGAGGGAGAAAAGAAGGTATGGTTAAAGAAAACTAAGCCCTGCGAGCCCAGATTCAGAAAATGAAAATAGCGCGAAAGACCCTCTGAGGAATACAAAAGATGAAAAGCTTATAGAGAACATGTGTTGAAAACTAACCGAATACGGTTTTGACCTGAATAAAGCAGAGGGTGAGTTGTCTAGTGCCCAGAAATAATTAACTAAAAGTGCTGAAGAAAGGGCCCATATACTAGAACGGTTAAAAGAGGGAAGCGGCAATGAGAGCGTTGGTTTAAAACAGAGGGTTGTAGTAGCTGAAAGAAAAATGGCCAAAAAATCTAGGGATTTCAAAGCTGAGAGGGAGCATTGCTATACGGTAATAGCGGGGTTGGAAAAGGATTTGCGGCTGTTTCAAATGCTAAATCATGAAACTGAGCTGACTTTAGAAGCACGGGCTGAACAAATAGGGCGTCTGCTGCAAGAAAAAGGGGTTATCAGAGAAAAGGTGCGGGCAATTGCAGACTATATGACTACTAAATGCAATCACTGTGAGGACATGACAAAATCCATGTTTTTCGCCGCTGCTATGACATTTTCCCAACAAGTAATGGAAGATCTCCACTATCTCCAAGGGGTCTAGCGCGCAGACCTGCGACAAGGCCGAATGATGCCCCGCAAGCTCCAAAAGCATTTGAAGTGTTAATGTACTCATAGATTTGTATTTTTCTGAAAAGAGTCTGTCTGTTGTCCTTTCGAGTCTGTAAGGGTATTAAGTCCCAGACTAGTAATTTCTTTTTGTTCTATTAGCCATTGTAATCAAAGTCTATATCTTTATCAAAATTGAAAATCCCAAGCATATTTTACTGTGTAGTTCACCTTTTATTTCCATGAACTAAGCTAGGTCTGATTTATGCAAAGACATGATACGTAGACAATCTCTATAGGATTCGACCGTATTCTTTAAAAGAATGAAAAGAAAAAAAAGGAGGGGAATAAGAGGGAAGAGACAAAAGGAAGTGGAAATAAGTGTCAGGATGACACATGCGACTATAGAAAGCATATAGAAACCCATTATCTAAATAGGTGTATCATGCTCAACGTGTGATTTCCTGTACATCATCTACCCCAAATTAACTATGTTTCCTAGAATTACAGTTCACGTGTTTAGAACAATGGTTTGTCTTGCGGTAAACTGGCTTCACTCGGATACTTCACTCGGTCAAAGGGAAACACAGAGATGTCGACAGAGATTACTCTACCCACTGTCCCTATTCCAGAAGACAGTCCAATCACAGGAGTACCGGCCTCTGAATCTGCAGCAGCCGAAAGAACAAGATCATGCGGCTCCGAGTCATGGAAATGTGGGATGCTTGGACCAATGGGAAGGAACCTCCCAGCGCTATCCCTGGATTTCCCGAACTATTTCCAAGGTCAGGGGTACCTCTACTATTCCTATCAGTCACCCGAGCATTCTCCTGGGGAAGTCCACCATTTCCACCAATTTTGTTGGGGCGCCTTCCGAAACCCATTCTCCAATGTTTGCATCCGGGCTAGTTCCCAACATATTTACAGCCCCTCTGTGCGCAGCTACTACACAGCCTACGGTATCGAGGCCCGTGTTTGACCCCGCAGCCTTTACATTCCAAACTCCTAACTACCAAAATGAGCCTCCCCCGTACCCTACATACAGCTACCCTCAGCCAACCTATGAACTTACTCGTGTACTAGACAAAACTTCCAAAGTGCCCGAGCAGGATGAGATCACAAGGAGAATGAAGAGTCTTGAGCAAAGACTGAAGAATATGCAAGGGCCGAGCGAACAGAAAATTGTAGCCTATTCAGACCTGTGCGTGTTCCCCCATGTACATCTTCCTTTGGGATATAAAATGCAAAAATTCGAGAAATATGATGGTCATGGCGACCCCATCTCCCACATGAAGAAGTATTGCAATCAATTACGTGGAACCGGTGGAAAGGAAGAACTCCTGATGGCGTACTTTGGGAAAACCTTAGTGGGTATTGCATCCGAATGGTACATAGATCAAGACATTACCCGATGGAACATATGGGATGACCTTGCCCGGGACTTTGTACGACAATTCCAGTACAACATCGACATCGCCGGATAGGAATTCCCTGGCCAATCTGAAGAAGAAACCTGCTGAAAGCTTCAGAGAGTATGCTATTAAATGGCGAGAGCAAGCATCGACGATGAAGCCTCCTATGGACGAAACAGAAATGGTCACCATCTTTTTGCAAGCACCGAAGGCAGACTATTTTCAGAACATGATGTCCGCAATGGGCAAACCATTCACATAGGGAATAAATATTAGGGAGATGGTAGAGAAAGGTCTCATAACAGGGAGGATTATAAGTCAATCCGTCATAAGATCCCCCTCCCAAGCCATACAAGGAGGGGCGGGAGGAATCCCGAGGAATAAGGAAAAAGAGGAAGCATCCATGGCAGCCTCCGGGATAAGGAAATAGCATACTCACAGGCATGCATTCTCTGAAAGAGAGCCTCAATATTACTATCCTCAGAGAGAATGCACTATGTCCCTCAACCCTATGCAGTTATAAACGCTCAGCCCTTCGCCCGACCTCAACAGCAGAATAATAGAAATCAAGCTCCGAGGAATCAACTTCCTCAGAACCATTACAATCCCCGTCCTCGGCAAAATAATTATCGTCCCAGGGAGCCACCCAGGAGATAGAACTTCACCCCAATAGGAGAATCCTACGCCAACCTGTTACCAAAGCTAGTCCACCTGGGTCTCCTCCAGCCTGTACCCCCAAACAGACAGAATCCTGAACCACCTTCTTACTAAAGGGGCGTGCGATGTGCTTACCACTCTGGGGCAGATGGACATAATACTGAATGTTGTTGGACCTTCAAACGAGCAGCTTAGAAATTGATTAATCAAAATAAGATAGTTCTAAGAGATGACGAAGTCCCAAATGTAACTAATAACCCGGTACAGGCTCACAACGACGGCCCGGTCATCGGAATGATCTGCGAGGACAAAGAATTTGATCCCGCTCTGAATGCCATTATAGCCATTGCCGAGGCAGATAGAAAACCAAAGGTCACCCCAAAGAAGATGGAAGAAAAGAAAATGAACGAAGCCAAATGCCCTAAAGCATAAAAGAAGGCTGAGGTTGAAGCTGAGACAACCTTTACCAAAGAAACAATACTCTACATCCCACGGGGACGCAAAGAAAAGTAGCCCACTATAAGACCTACAAAAAGGTTCGAGCTGATCAAAACCATGTATGTGCCAAGAAGGCCTATGTGGTACGGGGATCGATTAAACCACCGGTGCTGAATGAGCCTGTAATGATTGGTCGCGTGTCACAGAAGCCCATGACCAACCCTTCAGCCGTCCCTTGGAATTATCAGGAAACCATTGTCAGATACAAGGGCAAAGAAATCCTCGGAGAAGCCCAAAAGGGATATCCCACAAAGAAATACCTAGACATGGAAGAGGTGAACGCCACAACCAAATGGTGATTTTCGCGGAAAAAGCCAGTGAATGCTGAGGAAGTATATGCTTTTTTCCAGAAAATTAAAATGCCGGAGTACGAAGTGGTAGATCAACTCCGAAGATCCCTGAGCAGATTTCTTTATTTTCGCTCTTGATTAAATCTCCCGAGCATCAGCAGGTATTGGCCAAAACATTGAACGAAGCTTATGTACCAGTTGAGACCTTTGTAGAACAACTAGAGAAAATGGCGGAGAGATTCTTCGCTATCAACCAGATATCGTTCAGTAAAAATGACTTACCCCAGGAGGGAGATGCTCACAACAAGTCTTTGCACCTCACTGTCAAGTGCGAGGGATATTATGTCAAGAGAGTGATGGTCGATGGAGGTTCCGGAGTATACATATGCCCATTATCTACCTTGCAGAAAATGGAGATCGGGACAGAGAGGATCCATCCTAATAACGTATGTATCCGAGCCTTCAATGGAATAAAATGGGATACCATAGGTCAAATCGATCTGGTGCTCACTATTGGTCCAGACGACTTCGGAGTAACATTCCAAGTGTTGGACATGGACACCTCATAACACTACCTCCTAGGAAGGCCGTGGATTCATGCAGCAGAGGCAGTGCCTTCGACCCTGCACCAAATGCTGAAATTTGAGTATGAAAATCAGGAGATTGTAGTTCAAGTAGAGGATGAACAATCGATTTATTGGGACCCCTCTGTTCTCTGTCTAGAAGCCAAGGAAGGCAGTGAATACATAGTCTATCAAGCTTTTGAAGTTGTAATAGCTTATCAGCATGAATAGGACAAGGCGCTCCCTCATCCTTTTCTATCAAATGCTTCAAATAAGGTAGCAAAGGAAATGACGCGCCAAGGCTTCAAGCCAGGCAAGGGACTAGAAGCTCCCTACAAGGCAAAACCGAGCCGGTCATCTTGCCTGCCACAGAAAAGTTCTTTGGAATGGGATTTAATCCAGCCTCAGAAGATATCACCTAGGCTAATCGCAGAAAGTGCTAGGGATGGGCCTTACCACGACCCCTACCTCACTTGTAAAAAACCTTTATAAAACCAAAGTACAGTGAAGAGGAGGAAGAAGAAACCTTCACGGAAGAAGAAATTGATGAGATCTGTGGGACTATGAGGGAGTTGCTCTATGAAGTAAACATGGTCCAACCGGGAGAAGGTTCAAGTGCCGCTGAAGGGCTGTATATGGGGCCAGATGCCAAACTTCAAAATTGGAAGGCCACACCTTTTCCGCTCAGGTAGGAGACCCGGTAGTCTCGCCTTGTTACCTCTTCCCACATCACAAACTATTTCAGGGTGTAGCTCGGTTGTTTGTTTTCCTTTAGCACTTTAAATCTCAATTGTAAACCCTGTTTCAAAGAAATAAAATCAATATTTTGTCATTCACACTTCTCTACCTTTCTCTGATTTTCGTCTTTCTTTATTTTTATCTTTCTTTCAGTCCTAATAATGCGGCTTTAAACAAAACGGCATGCTCGCAGACTTCATGCCACAACCCAAACCCGCTGCCTGTCTGTGAAATAACGAACCAGGAATCGGAATACAATAAAGAAGAGGCTTTTAGGGAAATCGCTACAGAGCTGGAACACTTTGAAAATAAACCTAAGCCTTACTTAAATGATATGGAACCGGTTAACCTGGGCAATCTCGATGAAATCAAAGAAACTAAAATAAGCGTCCATGTAGATAAAGAGATATGGGATTCATTGGTTCAACTCCTGTTGGAATTCAAAGACGTATTTGTGTTGTCCTACGTCGACATGCCTGGTTTGGGTATGGAATTGGTGGTTCATAAGTTGCCTACTTACCCCGAATGCCCTCCGGTACAACAAAAGCAATGAAATTTCATGCCTGATGTATGTGATAAAATTAAAAAGGAAATTACGAAACAGCTGGAAGCGAGGGTAATCCTGGTAGTGCAATACACCGCATCGCTGGCTAATGTGGTCCTGGTGCCGAAAAAGGACGGGAAAACTCGAGTCTGTGGATTATAGAGATTTGAACAAGGCGAGTCCCAAGGATAATTTACCTCTACCCAACATCCACATCCTTGTCAATAATTGTGCCAAGCATGAGATTCAATTCTTTGTAGACTGCTACGCAGGGTATCACCAAGTGCTGATGGATGAGGAAGATGCTGAGAAAACCGCCTTCACCATACCTTGTGGAACGTATTGTTATAGAGTTATGCCTTTTGGATTGAAAAATTCCGGGGCAACATACATGATGGCTATGACCACCATCTTCCATGACATGATGCATCGAGAAATAGAGGTGTATGTCGATGACGTGATTATCCGGCAAAATGCGAATTTGGAGTCCCGTCAGGAAAACTTCTGGGGTTCATCGTTAGTCGGAGAGGCATTGAATTGGATCCAACCAAGATCAAATCCATTTGAGAGCTGCCACCGCCAAGGACTAAAAAGGATGTAATGAGTCTATTGGGGAAATTAAATTACATCCGCTGGTTCATCGTCCAATTGACTTCAACATGTGAGCCTATATTCAAGCTGCTGAAGAAAGATGCAGCTTTTAAGTGGACGGTCGAGTGTCAGGAAGCTTTTGATAAAATCAAACAATACTTGTCCAATCCGCCAGTATTAGTTCTGCCAGAACCAGGAAGGCCACTATTTCTCTATCTGACGGTCATGGAAGGATCTTTCGGTTATATTCTCGAGCAGCATGATGCCACGGGAAATAAAGAGCAGGCCATTTATTATCTGAGCAAAAACTTTACCGGCTACGAGGCCAAGTCACATTGTTAGAAAGAACGTGTTGCGCCTTGACGTGGGTAGCTCAGAAATTAAGGCATTATCTACAAGCCCATACCACGTGCCTCATAACCAGGCTGGATTTGCTAAGGTACATAGTGCAAAAACCAATGCCCACAGGGCGACTGGCTAAATGGCACATCTTCTTCACCGAGGTCAGCATTGTTTATGTCACTCGTACTGCGATGAAGGCTTAGACATTGGCAGATCATCCGGTGGAGAACCCCGTTGATGAAGAATATCAACCTTTAAACACTTACTTCCCTGACGAAGAAGTGAACTCATTGGAAATAGCAACTGAGGACACCCACGTTTGGAAAATGTTCTTCAATGGAGCAGCAAACGCAAAGGTCGTAGGGATCGGGGCAATCTTAATCTCATCTACAGGCCAGCATTATCCAGCTACAGCCAGACTTCAGTTCTTCTGCAACAATAACACAGCCCAATATGAGGCTTGCATTATGGGCATGAACATGGCTATTAACCAAGATGTCGAAGGGTTGCTAATCATGGGGGATTCCGGCCTAATCATCCGACAAGCTCATGGAGAATAGGAGACAAGGGACATTAAGCTCCTCCCATATAGAAAGCATGTCGAAGATCTCAGCAAACTGCTTAGGTCGGTACAGTTCAGGTACATTCTCCGTTGCCACAATGAGTTAGCAAATGCACTTGCAACCTTGCTTCCATGCTGCCATACCCTGGGAATGCCTATGTTGATCCTCTATAAATCCAAATCAAAGAAAGACATGGGTATTGCAATGCAACCGAAGCAGAGCCTAGCCCATAGCCTTGGTATTACAACATCTTGAGATTCCTAAAAACACAGGACTACCCTGAGTAAGCCACCAGAGAATAAAAGAAAACCAACCGACGGCATGCGAGCAATTTCTTCTTATGTGGTGACACTTTGTATAAAAAGACTCCAGATATTAATTTGTTGAGATGTGTGGATGCCGAGGAAGCTGGGATATGCACGAAGTACCTGCGGGCGTGTGTGGGCCCATATGAATGGTTATGTACTGGAAAAGAAGATACTCCAAGATGGCTATTATTGGATAACCATGGAGAAAGACTGCTTCAGCTTTGTTCGAAAATGTCATCACTGCCAGGTGCGCGGTGATCTCATTCATGCACCACCAAATGCGATGCATCCTATGTCAGCACCCTGGCCATTTGCCGCCTGAGGTATGGACGTCATTGGGCTGATCGAGCCAAAAGCCTCGAATGGGCACATATTTATATTGGTCGCTATTGATTATTTCACAAAATGGGTGGAGGCCATCACCCTCAAGTCTGTTACCAAGAAAGCGGTAGTGGATTTTGTGCATTCCAATATCATCTGCCGCTTTGGGATTCCCGCTGTCATCATTACTAACAATGCAGCTAATCTAAACAGTCGGCTGATGGGAGAGATATGTGAACAGTTCAAAATACCATATAGAAACTCCACTCCCTATCGGCCCATAGCTAATGGTGCGTTCGAAGTAGCCAACAAGAACATCAAGAAGATGTTGAGGAAAATGATTGAAAGCTCGAGGCAATGGCATGAAAAGCTTCCTTTCGCATTGATGGGATATCGTACCACATTACGTACATCTGTAGGAGCAATTCCCTATTTGTTGGTATATGGAACTGAGGTTGTTATGCCTACCGAGGTGGAAATCCCCTCGCTCCGAGTAATGGTCGAAGCAGAAATCGAAGATAGTGAATGGGTAAAAACGCTTTTGGAGCAACAGCATTAATTGATGAAAAACGAATGGCCGCGGTATGCCACGGGCAGTTGTATCAACAAAGAATGGCTCGCACCTACAACAAGAAAGTGCGCCGTGGGAATTTTGAAATCGGGCAGTTGGTGTTGAGACGAATACTTCCTCAGCACCACGAAGCCAAAGGAAAATTCGCCCGAAATTGGAAAGGTCTATACATCATCAGGAAGATATAGCCTAGATGAGCATTGTACTTGGGCGACGTTGAAGGAGATGAGCCCGAGGCAGTAGTAAACGCGACGCCGTAAAGAGGTAATATGTTTAAAACCCCTGCAGCAATGACCCCGGTGGATTGAGATGACGAAGGTTTCGCTCTCCCGCTATCCCTTCCCTCTTTGTAACCCGGAAATGTTGTTCAAAAGAAAAAAAATAAAAAAAAGAGAAAATTCAAAAGAAAAAGAAAAAAAGAACAAGAAAAGAAAAACAATCAAAAAAAATTAAAACAAAAAAAGACAATACAAACAAAATTATGTTAGGACCAAGTTTCTTGAACTACGTCTGACTTGATTCCGAAAGGATACGTAGGCAGCATCCCCAGAGGTTCAGTCACATCAAAATAAAAACCCCATTTACCCTAGGAAATCAAAACTGGGGCAGAAATATATTGGTTCGGTTACAAATCCATCCGAGGTTGTAAAGTTATAGATCCCCGGGGAGGAAAATACTATTAGTTGGGGTTCAGCACCAATCAAATTTGTGAGAGAATAAATGAGAGAGTCTTATTGGTCAAAACCTCCGGCCACCATAAGGCGACGGTGAGCAGAGAAAAACAAAATGAGAGAGTCCGTTTAGCGAAAACTCGTAAAGAGTGCTATCGGGCAACGGGAGAAGAGAAATGAGAGAGGCCGATTGGCGAAACCCTTAAAGGGCACCGTCGGCCGAAAAGAGGAAATATGGCTGCCCAAGTCTGAATAAGTTTCTTTGGCTTTCAGAAAAAGTTGAAGTCATAAAGCAGAAAAGGGTTTGGGCCGGGTATCCAGTCCAAGAAGCATGTCGTCGCCATTTAAAGCCGGCTCGTACTTCCTGATAAGTTCCCTCTTTTCCTTCAAAGTGCATACCTCTCTAAATTCATACTTCACATTAATTTCCTCACCATTCCTTAAAGAAAGGTAGCACGGCCGGCTTCGCGGTTTTCTCTCGGCAAGAATTAGGGGAATGACCAACATCGTCAAATATGCTTAGCCAATCCCGGTTGATCATGACAGTTAATGTCCCAAAAGTACAGAAATAAAACAAAAGAAATTCAAAGTCAAAGAGGCATGAGTTGAAGCAAAATCGGGGGTTTTTAAGCCGAACAGGATGTTGATTCTTATCAAAAGTCCCAAAAGCAAGCCCAAATTCAAAAGCGAGGCAAAACTCACAACCAAAGGCTCGAGAAACAAAGACCAATCCGAAATGAGGACCCCCTGGAAAATTAACAAAGAAAATGATTGAAAGCCAAGGGTTCGCTTTTGAATACAAAGGAAGTCAAAATCAAGTGTCACAAGGCCGCCAAACCAATCATTGTTCAAACTAACAGTTTGTTTCGTTTCTGAACTAAAATAGATGCAGGTGCAACTTAGAAAAGCAAAAAGGAACATGGGGCAAAAAACAACCAAAGGATAGGCACAAGGGCCAAAGGTGGTGGTGCGTCAATGACAAAAGGGAAATTTTCTTTTTATTTTTCTACAACCTCGTAAATGAGCATGGTAGCACGTGATCCCAACCCCTACTTCCCCTTCGTGCATCTTGTGGGTTTCCTAGGCATTACTTAAGGATTTCCTTCTACCCCCCCACCCCCCTCCAACATTAATCAGGAAGTTTCTTTCCACATCCCCAGCATAACCTAATGATTCTCTCCCTACACTTCCACTCCCCAGCATATGTCTAGGAGCTAACACTTCCCTACCCTTAGCATAACCTAAATGTGACTCCTTTTCTCATCTATCCCCAGCACAGTCAAAAGGATCTCTGAGGTCCTCCATTGCCTTGCATATTCCCCTAGTATAACCTAGAATTTTCATTCCTCTCGGCATAACCCGCGGATTTCCCTAGGATAACCTAGGATTTTTCGCTCATCCCGGCATAACCCACGGATTCCCCTGACATAAGTCAGGATCTTCGTTTATCCCGGCCTACTCCACGGATTTCCCTAGAATAACCTAGGATTTTTCACTTATCCCGGCATAACCCGTAGATTCCCCTGACATAACTCAGGATCTCCTTTTGTCCCGGCATAACCCTTTGATTTCCCTAGCATAACCTAGTACCCCTCGTTCAATACCGGCATAACCTACAGATTCCCCTAGCATAACATAGAATTTTTCATTCATCCCAGCATAACCCGCGGATTCCCCTAGCATAACCTAAGATTTTTCATTTATCTCGCGGATTTCCCTAGCATAACCTAAGATTTTTCATTTATCCCGCGGATTTCCCTAGCATAACCTAGGATTTTTCAGTCATCCCGGCATAACCCGTGGATTCCTCTGACATAACTCAGGATCTCCTTTCATCCCGGCATAACCCGCGGATTTCCCTAGCATAACCTAGGATTTTTCACTCTGATAGATATATGCCTTCTTCTGGTTATTTTGATCCTTTGTTTTGATAATCCGGAATAATGTTTGTATGCTGAAAGTCTACATTAAGGCATTTGTTTTTAAAAACATGGTAGTTTTTTTGGCTGATTTTAAACCTTGTTAAGCTTGTTATTCCAAGATTAAAATTTGACCCAAACTCAATTGACCAGGGTCAATTGTAACTAAACTAGGGTCAAGGAATAGTTGAGATTAAAACTAAAAGTGGGTAACTTAAGAAAGGAAATAGGGGTATAAGAGGGATTTGAACCTTTGAAAATCTGATAATAATCCCCCTAGAACCTTCTAGCAAGGGAATAAAGCACAATTCATGCCTCAAACTTGAGGCACAAGTCAGGAAATGAAGGACCATTTAGGCGAAGTGCAAATCTAAAGCAAGGACTAAAAGAAAAAAAAAGATAAAAGTTGATGCCCTAAGGCTCCATTATAAAAGAAACCCCCTAAGCACACTTTGAAGGATCCGAAATTTTCCTTTTGAATCCTAAAGATAACGAATACATATTAGCATCCTTTTATATCTGTGAGAAGCTATCTGTGTTTTGTTTGATCCTTTTGAGATTTAATTCTCTCAAAAACTCTATTGAAAGTCCTGGGTCTACTGTTTGATTGGCTACTATTTGCTTAGCTGGTTCCTTACAATTACTCATAGGCTCTTGGTTCTTTTGCTGAATTACAGGCCTTCAATGTTCCTTAATGTTTTAAAGCTCAAGTAAAATGCCTCCTTAGCATGAAGATCAGTTTATATTTTCATTTTTGTATTGAATCCCCACCCTATTGTTCCCCTCCTTTAGCGTTAATACATTCACCTTGTTGTAATTAGACATTTGGACTGCTTCATTCTGTAATGACTGAACATTAGAGACTGCTTTATCCTGTAATAACTGGACATTCGAATTATGTTAAGTATGCACAATCAATAGTGTTGTTCTAGGTGATTACTCTCTGTTTTGTTTAGAAGTAAAGGACTCAGGAAATATTTAGCTAGTAATTATTTGAAATTCAAAAAAGTATGTACAATTTAGTTTATTCAAGTTTAAACAACAATTGTTTCATATCTGTCCAATGAAGTATAACCTGAATCGTATTTGAATTTTGAGAGTTAGATTCATATACTCTGACTGACGAATATATGAATCCTTTGGTTCAGATCTAATATTAAATTGACATGGTCGTTAGTATCCGTTTTGTTAAAAATCTAGATAGTTAACCTTTGTGAATAATTTCAAACCAAGGTAATGTTGCTAAGAATTGTTCGAAGTGGACTCTTTCGTCCAAATCAAAACTGGGCCCAAGTTATAGGCCCAATACGCATCAGGGGTATTGTAACCCTTCATGTTTTTTGGGCTGAGTAATTAAAAGCCCAAGCCAGTCACAGTAGCTACCAATTGCAGCCTAAGCAATGTGTGTCTTGAACTAGCCCAAACTTGAGTCAATGCAATTAGCCATGAATGAGGCTAAGTGCAGATGTTGCTTTTTCCCAAAATACACAATCCATTCATAAAAATGATTACTACAATTAATACTAGCTATAGTAGAGAATTTTGTATACATTAGAACATCCTAAAATAAGGGGAGTCGCGTTAATATAATCCAATACCACGCGATGGCTCTTTAATTCATTAAAACACATAGAAAACAGGAAGTGTCATTTAGCAAACTTCACGGCCTTCCCACAAATTTCGAAGACGTAGCTTCTATAGGTGCGTGTTTAATTAAAATACCTTCCTAAATTCGGGTGCGCATTTATGTGACCCAAATTCTATTCTCAATGGAATTAAAATATGTCTAGAATTACGTGTGCATTTATGTGATGCGACTCGCGATGTGTTTTAAAAACATTGCAAACTTTCATAAGAAGGTTTAAAGCGGTTAATAATCTAAAATTGCAGGATTAACAAGTATATCTTTAGCCACTTATAATTAGTTTAAGCAACCATACTAGAACCACTGGATCCGAGGGTGCCTAACACCTTCCCTCGGGTCAACAAAATTCCTTACTCAAGAATTTCTGGTTTGCACACTTCAATTGGGTAGTCAAAATTTCCTCGATTTGGGCTTTTAAATAAACCGGTGACTTGGGACTCCCAAGCCAAACCTATCCCAAGTGGCGATTCTTGAAACAAATAATTAATCCCATCTCGAATAATGTCACTTTAATTGGAAAAACTCATATACACGTGTCATCTTTCGGGATAACCACGTGTAAGCGGAAAAAGGAGGTGTGACAATAACCCAGGAATCTTTCTTTCAATCCCGGCATAACCCGCGGATCTTCCTGGTATAACCCAGGAATCTTTGCCATACGTCCCGGCATAACCCGTGGATTTTTCTTCTTATTCCTCAGTAGAGAATCTTTATTCCTATCCCGGCATAACCCGTAGATTCTCCTCTTATCCCGAGCAGGGACCCATTTTCTTTCCCGACATAACCCGGGAATCCTTCCAAAAAAAACAATCCCGAATTTTATTGATTTCAATAGAAATAGTTTAGATTTGTGTTACAAATAACTCACGAAATTTTCCTAGTGAAAACTGGGGCAGAAAATTTCGTTCATTTGTTTGTTTTGGTGTCCAAACAGGTTTTACCTCAAAGCGCAGGATTTGAGATGACTGAAAGAACGAATCTCAATCCAGGATAAAGGAAAAAAAGAAAAGAACAAAAAGGAAACAAATCCAGAATGGTTGAAAAGAAAGATGTGGATTGCCTAAATTTGATTCAAAGTCACAAGTCGCGCATGTATTGCTTGGTTTCAATGCTGAAGAAATAATCGGAACCTACAGCTTACAAGCATCAAGATTCAGATCGGAGTCCATGGCAAATCCAGCCAAGACTTAAGATCAAGTTTCAAGAGATTTATAGATAGAAATGTTGTAACTTATAGTTGTTAGGCATAGCTAGCTTAGCATTTGATTTTTCCTTTTGGTATAATAAGGAGGTCAGCAAGCAGTAACAGCAACATCAGTAAATCACAGCTCATGGTAGTCCCAGCTACTAAGCACTCCAGAACTACACTGACCTGATTCTTTTATAGCCAAGGATATGTAGGCAACCTTTGAAGCAGGGTTCGGTCAGACAGTTTTCAAAATGCTTCTCATCGAATGCAAAGCAGGAAAACATCTCTCAGTTGCTCATTTATCTTTGCCCGAAAAAACTTCGTGTCTCCGAGAAAAGAGGGGCAGCTGTGAGCACGTGATTTTTGCCTCGCTCGAAATGTTCCTATAAAATTCATTAAAATTAAAAAATTTCTTTTATTATTTGAATTTTTAGGAATTAATTGCGTGATTTTGAGTTAATTTGTATTTTTATCCATTTTTAATTAATGTAATTCATAAGAAATACAAAAATAGCATGTTTGCATTTAGGACTTAATTTTTACATTTTTTTATTATTTAATATTGAAAATAAGGAAAAAAACAAAATTGATTATTCTTACATTTGTTTAATTTTCTTTTGAAATTTAGAATTTAGGTTATTTTAAAGGTTAATTAGTTTATTCTTGGAAGTTAAATATGTTTTGATTTATTTTTATTTTTATTATAAAAATATGAAAAAATATAAAAAAATATAAAAGAGAAAATACATAAATTGGGTCTCTTAATTAAAGACCCATTATTTGGGCCACAATATTTGAGCGCAAACCACCAGACACATCAAAATTGGCCCAAACCCAAACCCCATATCCGGTCCAGCTAGAAAAGGTCTCAAAACGACGTCGTTTGACATCCATTAAATCTCAGTCATTCATCCATTTTGATCCAACGAACCAGATTTGGTCTCACGCTTTTAATAAAAGTGTTTGAAAACTCTCACAACCCTCAGAGACAAAGACTACCTACAGACCGACCTCCGGTGTGACACCACCGCAGACCTCCATCTCTCCAGCGTCCGCCGCTGGCCGAAAATCGCTGCCACCAGTGGCGTAACTCCAAATCCACCTAAATTAACACAACTTGTTCCCCATCTTCTCCTCTTTCCAACCCCCACAAATCAACCTTCGAATCCTGGCCAAACCCCTCAAATATTCGCCCAAAGGAGAGGCTGCTCCGCCGTCCACGACGGTGCCGGCTCCAATGGCTACCAAAAACGCATCTCATACTCTCCACCACCTCCTCTACCCAAAACTAAACCTTGTTTCCGTCGAAGAATCCAAAAACGTCTCGAATTTTAAATCTAAAAATTGACCGATTTCGAGAAGGCTGTCGAAAACTCGATTTGAGTTCCCAAATGAAGTTGCATGTTTGTTCTTACCAAGAACAAATATGTAACACTATTTGGAGATCTAATTCAAACACCTCTCAAGTCTTGAAGACGAGGTCAGTGAGTTCACCCCCGTCTTCGATTGTTTTCATTTTATTTTTATTTCCCTTGTTTCATAATTAGGTTTTGTATTATTTCTGGTTTTTTTAAGTTTGGGAATATTTTGATTTGATTTATGGTTTCCATAATGTTTTATTTCTTAATTGAATCTTAATTTTATTTTATTCGAATGATATTGTTTTACATTATTGTTTGATGTTTTTTTAGTCAGTTAGTTAGCTTAATTGAACTTGACTGTTTTTTTTGTTTAATTAGAAGTAACATTTCACTCCATTTAGTATAGTGTTGGTTTTAGCTAAACATCTAGGTTCATTGATTTTAATAATACCTAATTTCTTCTATTAATTGATATTAGTTAGTTTGGATATAGCTTTCTAGTTTTGTTTAGTATAAATAAAAATCAGTTCAAATTTAATATTGTTTGGGTATAGCTGATTGATCCAATAATGACTAACCATAGTAAATTGAGACCAACGGGGTTGGGCTTAGTTGATGTGGTCTGGTAATTTCAAGATAAGGATAAGGGTAGTATAGGTATTCCATAAATAGAAAGATAATGCAAGAACACCCTAGAACCTTCTAGAATAAGACTGAAGTGATAACTCTAAGGCTATAATGTAATGACTTGGCTAACAAGTCAAGAATCTAGGAACTAAACCAATAAAATCTGAAAATTAAAAGAGGGACAAGTGGTTAAAACAAAAATAAAGGGGTTGCCCTATGCTTTGGCTATAAAAGGGCACCCTAGTTCGTAGAAAAAGAAGCTTCAGTCTGAAATATCTAAAATTCCTAGAAGTTTTGAAGCCTAAAAATCTCAATAATTCCTGAAAAAGCTTCCAGAAATCCAAAGTTTATTGAAGTCCAGAAATTCTCTAAAATTTAGTGGTTTTTACTGTTCCATTAGACAGTTTTTCCATCAGAATAATCTCAGCTCTGAGATGTCCAGTAGAAGTTCTAGTTATATAAGATAGAAAAATGACATGAAATATGCATATTTGAAGTGTTAAGTTTCCAATATTTGTCATAGGTTCGATTTAGGCTGGTTGGGGTTTATTCAAGCTATTTTGAGTTAGGTTGCTGATTTTGTTTTGGCATTAAAATCCTCCTGGGTTATTCGATGATATTCCTGGGTTCATAACAAGCTTGAGTTAATGATTTCCGAGTTGATTTCCTGTTGAACTTGTTGACCCTGCCTTTTTCTTTCATTTTGCCTTGATTCCGGGTATTACCTAATCCCAAGTGGTGTGTGATGACTGGAAATGCAAATTCAAAGAATGGATAATGAAATTACTGCATGTTGTTTGAAGATATCATTGTGTCATTTATTTTAAATACCTCTTTTAGTATAATCGAAACCATGTTCCTTTACTTATACTAGTACAGTTGTGAATTTTTTTGTAAATTGGACTGGACTGTTTGAATTTTGATGATTAAGCCTATTGTTAGCCTTAGTGTTACATAGCCTAATTATTATGTGTCCGTTTGATTTTGTTAGACTAGAAGTTGTCAGGGGCTTGAGATTGATTTACATGTACCTGCCGCTGATAATTGAATCTTCAAGCTATCATAGAAGTTAGTAGGAATGCCAATTTTAGTGTATTTTATTTCAGGAATAGTTATTGTATTCATGTAGAGGATAAACCCGGAATAAGCCACTGATTCGAAATTAGATTCAAAAATGAATTACTCATTTGTATTGATGTTGAACCAAGTATGCCTTATAGCTCAAATCCGAAAATAGTTTAACTGCTCTTTTTAATCATGTAGTCGCCGGAAGTCCATATTGAATTCAAAATATTGATTGTGGGCTCATGTAAGCCAAAATTGGACAGCCTCATAACCAGGCTATGGCATAGAAGTTTATATACCAAAGGCCCAATGAAGGTGTTTTTCTTTGATTATCTGAAATAATAGCATTTCGTAACACTTAGCAGAAAATTATAGCTCTTTAGGGATGGCTTTCAAAGTAAAAAATGAGGTGCGTCGTACTAAACAAAAATCATACATTGCGTGGCCCCTTCCAATTATATTAAAAATCTCTTAAGTCTCGGGACATGCCGTTTAACGAATTTCACGGCCTCCCGCAAAGATAATAAAATGTGTAGTTGCTTTAAGCGCGTCTTTAATAATCTTACCTTCCTAAGTATGGGTGCACATTTATGTGACCCGAATCTAAATCTCAATGAAGTTGAAATATGTCAAAAATTGCGGGTGCATTTATGTGACGTTGTTCGTGGCGTGTTTTAACGATATTACAATTTTTTTAAAATATATTAAAGGCGGTAAAGAAATAATTTAAAATTACACCATAGGATGAACATGTAAAAAAATTAGAATTTTTGCCAATTATAATAGTTTAAGAGACCGTGCTAGAATTACAGGATCCGCGGGTGCTTAACACCTTCCCTCGGGTCAACAGAATTCCTTACTTAGAATTTCTGGTTCGCAGACTCCATTTGGGCAGTCAAAAGATTTTCTCGATTTGGGATTCTAAATAAACTGGTGACTTGGGATACCAATAGCCAAACCTATCGGAAGTGGCGACTCTTAATAAATAAATAATCCCTTTTCGAATAATGTCACTTTACTTGGAAAAATTCCCTTATACGTTTATTCTTCGGGGTACGTGTAAAAAAGAAAGTGTGACAAATACAACAATCATTTAAATGATGAAAAATATTATTACATTGGCATAACAGATGAATTTAAAATAAATTGATATCATCAAAACTAACACAAATAATTAGCTTTGTCATACTAGTTAGATAATTATATATAATAGTTTAATCGTATTTAATGTGATGGTATCTTAACAAACACTTTTCTGCAGACAATAGTTTTCGTGTATGTTTCCTCCTAATAAATTGATTGCTCTGCCTTAACCAGAACTCTTACTATAGATCTTTGTATCCCCCTTATGTGTAACATATAGTTGCTCGTGCAAGAAAATATATTGTGGTAATAATATTTAGGATATTTGTCCATATGCTTTATTTATTACAGGCAAAATACATTACCATCCCTCCTAAACTTGTCATGCATCATTAGTTACAGCCTTAAATTATTCCTGATCTTAATTACCCCATCAACTAGGCCTTTTAAGAGCCACTAACCCCCTAAATGCTGATGTGATAAATTGTGTGGGTGCACTCGCCTGCCACGTGAATTTTTCTGTATATGTGGTATTTTTTGAAAAATAAAAATATATTTTTACCTTTTTAAGTATGTTACTTTTATGGGTAATTTTTTTTGAATACAATTTGTAATAAAACTTGGATATGACTACATTATTTAGGCTAAATTTTTTTATTTGGCTAAACATAATAAAGTTTATTTAAATTTTGAATTTACCCTAAAAATAAAGATTTATACAATTAAATAGAAAATCAATTCATCTAAAAAGTTATAGAAACATATAGTTTGAAATTAATTATTATATATATATATATATATATATATATATATATATATATATATATATATATATATATATATATATATATATATATATATATATGATGACATTGTAAGAAGCTCTCTTGTTTAAAAGGAAGCTGGCCTGGCTAAGGCCAATGATGTGGGACAAGTAAGGCTTGATTCTGTTAACAAGGATTTGGGTTACTATTTTGTACACAATATTGCATAAACCTATGGGCCTATAGTTCTTAATCACTGACGCTTGGGGGAATTTGGGGATTAGTAAAAGAAGTGTTTCATTCAAAAAGGGGTGAATTGTTGAAGTGAAGAAACATTTTTTCCAGAATGGGATGATATCCTTCCACACTATGTCCCAGTATTTTTGGTAGAAAAGGGGGCGAAGGCCATCAGGGCCTGGGTCTTTGAAGGGTTTGAAAGAGGAAATGGAACATTTTATTTCATTGTCCCTTAGGGGCATTTCAATGATGACTTTTTGGGTGTGAGAGAAGCAGTTCCCCTTGAGAACATGAATTGATGTGCACCTTTGGGACTACAAATGGGATGTGAAGTAGAGTTCATGGAAAAATTTAGAAATTGAATTTTTGATTTCCTTGGGCTCATACCTCCATTTCCCTGAATCATCCTTGAGGGATAAGATTTTGTTCGTCCTCCTTCTATTAATGGTAGAAACATGGAAATTTGGTGTTGGCATCTCCATCTGAGAGCCAGCTTATCCTAGCTTTCAGTTCCAAAAGTCCTCTTCATTTCCTTAGGATTGAGTTAAGCTCCTCAATAAGAGTGTTTTCAAGAGTGTGGAGAAAGAAGATATAAGGATAGTGGGGGGACTTTTGAATCCCTGTTATCCTCGTAAGCAGCCTCTTCTTTTTGTGGAAAATATTACCAAAAGTATTTCTGTTTCATTTTAAAGCATTTTACTTGAACACTATAGTGGAAAGGATTAGGGATGATTGGGGTGGTAAGGAGTCCCTAATTAATTTTTGTAACAAAGGGTGACTGCACCATATTTATTCAAACCTAAAAGGCTTATTATTGGAAAGAATGTGATTGCTACTGTTTAGTTTTACTAATATGGGAAAATGGTCAGAGTGGGTCCTAAGGAGATGCGTAATGTTTGCCTTTGCATATTCATTTATCCAGAGATTATTAGCAAAGCACCTATCAGTCATTTATAGGATGAGGAGGGACCTATTCTTATAACGCTTATTAGACCAAGTGTATTTGCTTCCTTTAAATCCTAGGTCTACAAGTTGGAAACTATTGATGTAATTCCAAAACAAATTATCCTTTGGGTGATGATGGGGTTTCCCCTAAATTGTCCCTAGATTTCAAGACTTCATTGAAGTCCCCGCCCACAAACCAACTCCCCTTCAAGTTTTTAAGGATATCAATTAAGTTATCCCAAAGAGTTTTGTTATCCTCTATGTAATTACTAGCATGAATTTCAAAAATTAACCAAGGGGGGTTAGAGGGTATTACCTTAACCATTGTATGAATTCCCTCAAATGTTACAGCTAATTCATCTACTTAGTGGGAGGATTCCTTCCACATAATCACCATACCTCGTAAGTGTCCTACTGCAAGGAACTGAATATGCAAGTCATATTGCAATTCCTCTATAAGCTTTTAATGGTCATCCATTTTAGTCTCTAGAAGTACCAACATCGTTTTTTATACATTTTAACCATCTTTGAAAAATGCCTCCTTAATTAGTATGGTTTGCCCCTCTAACTTTCCATATTATAAAATTCGTTAGAGGATTCAGGTTTGGAGGGTTGTTGCTCATCGATGCTTTGTCCCTGCCTTGTGCTTATATCACTTTTCTTCCCCTGTGTTGAAATTTTTGGGGATCTCATCACTGGGGTTAGTATAAGGAGGTGTTTGAGGATACTTTGACTTTGATGAAAGGAGAGGTTCATTCCGCATCTAACTAGGCTCTTGGGGCATAGGAGTATTAGTGTCTCGTTGTGGTCCACACTGAATTCCACAGCTCGAACTGCTTCCAGCCAGAGAGACTCTACTCTCACTTGGTTGTTGATTGGTGTTGTTTCCTTTGCTATTGGGGGTTCGGGTTCTTCAGTATTTCCAAGGCCTTTGATATCCCTTTTGAGATATTTTCCATAGTCGGAGAGTGTTGCTTCTCCTGCATTGATGACGATGTTTCCTGTAGTGGTCCCTGGGGAAGGAGTTTGAAATGGGGAGTTGCATAAAGGTCTGCCACTGTTGGGTCGGGGAAGAAAGGCATGGTGTTGAATATATGTTGTATCATGGAATGGACAGAGGGTGAGTTGCTAGTTTGTTACATTTGCTTTAGGTTTCTTTGCATCATCATCGTATGTTATAGTTGAGCACCAAACATCCCCAACCCCCTGTTTAGGGCCTCTGCAGTCACTCTGGCTAGATGAGCCAGCATCTGGATGATGAGTGATATGGATTGATCACCCAATTGAAAATTGTAGCATAGGTCTTGACCATGGAGTGATAATTTCAACCACTACACTTGCATATGGTCTGGTGGTGGTGGAACGGAAGTTAGAAAGACTTGGGGGTTGGTGTCGAGGTTCATTTTTGGATTTTTATTTGTCTAAAATTTTTGGGGTTGGCATTAAAGGGTGGGTTATTAGTGTAATCAATTGTTTTGGGAAGGGGTGGAAGCGGATCGGCACCCATATTAGGTGTTTTGGAATCTGTGTCTAATACACAGGTTGTGGGATTATTGTGAAATACGGTTAAGTTGATGGGTTGTGTCAAATAAATTGTATTTTTTGGGTTTCTCAATTTTAACTATTGAGCTTTCATGGAGTGATTTCGCACAGATGGTATTGTTAGGGGAGACGTAGATGGGTAGGGGTCATGATTGGGGTCTAATAGGGAGTCAGTATGTTCTAGGGAGGGGTGAGTCCCAGTCTGTATTTACAAACTTGCCCTTGGGCCCTTTAGCGTAGCTGACTTTAGGTTTAAGGCAGGGTCTATTTGGCTGAGCTTATGGGGAGACTATTTGTTTTTTGCATTAGGGTGCAGGACCCTTCTCCATATTCGGTTGATGATCTGAAGAACCTAGGCTCGCCTTCCTCTTCATGCTTATGTTGGGCCTTTCTTTTGTGGGTGCCTCAGTGTTGCTTGATTTTCCATTTGTGTAGTGTTTGTTTTTGTGCATTAGGTTGGGCTCATGTACTGAAGTGGGTTAGATTTAGAAGCGTACTGGAATGTTTAAGTTTCGAGGAACTTACCAGAGGTTATGTCAAACATTCAGACTTGGATGTCATCCCATTGGGGTGTTTGGTTTCCTTTTCTACTTTGATTCGTCGTTGATCGTTGCTGGGTTTGGGGGGTCCCTATTCACGTCTTCTTGGAAAGGAAACAACTTTCCATTCCTCTTCTTCTTCACTATTTGGTTTTGAATAAGATTCGTCGTTTGGCTTTGAATTTTAGCATTCTAGGATGTCTTGTGATGTTGTTGTTTGGGTTTGTTTCAGCCAGCGGGAGCGCACTTTTACTGTGTGACCTATCCTTCAACATCCAATGCACGGGAAATCCTCGACTTCGTAGATCACCAATTGTTTATGGTATCCTATAGTAACAGATGTTGCAACCGGCGATTCCAAAGGTACTTGAATGCATGTTCTGGCATATCTACCTCTCGGGGTTGCGGAGGTGCGCGTATCAATTTTGAGAAGTTTCCCAAGTTTCCTGCCTACTTTTTCTAGGATCTCTTTGTGGTTACTTCCAACTCCGCACTACTAAACAGTAGCAAGATAGGGTCGCAATAGCTTATACCCGATTTTCGATCGGGATCAAATCCATAGAGAGCTAATATTGAAGTTAAATATCTATCTAGCCTAGAATTGCATGTGTTTTCTTAATTGATATTCTTATCATTTTTGGGTTTTCTTTATAAGTTTACTATTTATCAAACTACAGTTATAATTGCAACTATATGAAGCTACAAGTTATATATAATGGTTTAAAAGGCACTAGGATAGTGGCATTCTCCTAGGTGGCCAATTGACGGGTAATTGAATCTAAGGCACGATTGACATGATTGGGGAATATGCTACAAGCATTGCACGATCTTACCTACTCTCAAACAACTCGGTTGAGAGAGTAATTTTGCCCATTTGACTTTGTCAAGACAATAGGGTAGGCAAATTTGCTCAAGCAACTAGGGTTCAAGTCGGTTATTACTCTCTCAAAATTTAACCCTTTAATTGGGACTATCGATTCTCTTGAGTCCATCCCAATTCCTTGTTGGATCACTTTCGGAGACTTGGGCTCTCTTTCTCAAGAAGATCCTAGGTTAACCTACCACAAACTAGTATTTTCAACCACTAATTCATTAATTAAACCATGAAGTTGACCCAAATAACAAACACCCATAGTCAATCTAGCCCTAAATTGCAACACCCATCAATTACTCACACTAGGGTTGAGCCACAACCCTAGGTAATGGGTCTAGAAACTCATGCTTCAAGAGAAAACTTAGAAATAGATTAAAATAAAGACATATTAATTAATTTCTAAAGTAAATACAAAGATTCAATCATAAAAACTAAGTGAAAATGCCAAATATGGCTATAAAAGGTCTTCTCACGAGCACAGCTGAAGTTCTAAGCTGTCTGATGCCCTAAAAATGAAAAAGGTTCTATGTATACTAAGCTGGAACATCTAGATAAAATTGCCCCTGCGGGGTAAGTGCAGACCGCACAAAATGGTGTGCAGCTGCACTAGGCTCTTTAACTTGAAAACTCGACTCTCTGAACCCAGGCTCTGCGGACCGCACAGAATGGACTGCAGCCGCGGAGGCTTCTAGTGCGATCCGCACAAACTCAACCGCGAACTTCATAGGCTTGAACCTCTAAACTTTGCATCTCTCTGAACCTTGCCTATGCGGATCGCACAGAATGGTAGTGTGGCCGTAAAGGTCCACCGTGGACCGTAAAACGTATAGTGTGTCCGCATTGCTTAAATGCCTAAAATGTTGTCTCTGAATAGTGCGGGCCGCACAAAGTGTAGTGTGGCTGCATTGGCCATGTTTTTCCTGAATGTGTCTTGTCTTTGGTAACTGTGCAAGTTCACTCCTTTTGAGCTGATCTTTGACATCTTGTCACTTTGTTGATCAAACCTGCAATCAAGTACAACTTATGAGCCTTTTGAGACTATTTCTTATAAATTTATAATCAAAGCACAAGCAATAAGAAGTATAAAATGCGTCAAAACCCCTAGTTATCAACTCCCCGAAACTTAAGTTTTTGTTTGTTTTCAAGCAAACAAAATAAGACCCACCACCCCTTAAGGGAAAATCCAAAAACAATTTAGTTGTCCTAAAGCAACCTCAACTAGCATAAATTGGGACTAACGATTGCCCTCAATACAAATGAATCATTAACAACATTTAACCTTTGAAGAACCATGGATCGAGTGCGACACAGGAGCATCAAGAGTTGACTCAACATATCAAAGAACTCTATCAATTACTTTGGTCATTGTGGAACCCAAACTCACACATCCTCAACTCTCCTAATCAAACCTCACCTTTAGGATAGTGGCACACAAAACGAGGTTATTAGGAATTCACTCATCTCTCTCAAGAAAGAGTCAGAAGTCCGGATCTAAGTACCATATGATTTCCCCTTATTTAAGTATCCACAAATGTAAGCTTCATTCAACTCAAGATCATATAGGTATTTTGTGGCGTCATTGAGAAGGCTTTTGATTCAGGGTAGGATATGTTTTGGTCTAAGTAGGTTCCATCTTCTCATAAGCACTTCTTTTGATTCATTTGGCATTATTCACTTGACTCTTTGAGTCATTTCACTTCTTTTTAAGGGGTTAGAGAGACACACCGTCACTCTTTCTTATGTATTTCAAACCTTTTCTACTTTTTCAACTTTCCACACCTTTCATTCCTTACTTTTCTTGAATCCCTTTTTATTCTTTTTTACATTAAGCATTCTTTTTGTCATTTGATTTTATTTCTTTTTCATTGCCTTTCCTTTTATTCGTTGTTTTGTGCCTTTTTTCCACTTTGTTTCCATCCTCGTATCCCCCCCCCCCAAACATATACTTTTTCCATGTGCTAAAGGAAAGATCAGGTGCCAAGAGAGGGTATCTTTTAGAACGGGTATAGGCTTGTATCATGGTTCTTGAAAGAAGAAGATTTAAGGCTCAAAAGGGTTAATTAGGGATCATATCATTGGTAGGCTATCGATTTGTTCAGACTATCACTTGGATCAAGAAGAGTCTATAATCACGCCTCAAATATTCACTTATGATTTCACCTCAACAAAAATTCAGGGCAAGTTCTAGACCAATGGCTCAGGACTTGGACTTGTAATTCAATTACTCACCACACAAGCTAAGGCAATGCTAAAGACATAGAGTCGGGGCCCACAATTAACTTAGATAGGATTTGAGCTCACAATGGTCCCGAAAAATCACTTGATGATTATCAGTCAACACAAGAGCCTCAAGGTCACGACTTTCACACATCCTAAACACAACAACTTGTTTATGACCATGAGATCAAAGGAAAACGTGCTAGGCCCATGTGAAGCTTTGCTTGAGGTACCCTTAACTACAAACTACTAAAAACAGAAAGAAAAACATATTCAAGCCCTTAAGAAGGTTGTCATGACATCTATCATTGAGAAGAGTGACCAAGTTCACACAACACTCTACCTTTGGAAAGAACCGTGGCATTAAGAAAATCAAAGGCATATTGAAAACGTCCAAAATAAAATAAAAGGCTACGAACATATAAGAAGCTAAAAACGAAAAAATTTGCGGAAAATAGAATGAATATATACAATAGGAGATTTGAATATACAAAGGGGGATGAATATATACAATATGATGTAATTTTATATACCGACCAAAAGTGAAATAAAAGTGTGATAAATGTAACTAAATATCAAATTACATGCAGAACAAAGATTAAAAAAATTAAGAAAGCATAAAAAAATGTATCAATATATACAGCTACCCCCTCAAATGAAAGTTGGCATTGTCCCCAATGCCAATTAGTCTAAATAAGCACCAAAAGATATAGAAAAAGAATATAGAGGACTCCCTAAGCCGTGTCTGTCTGCATCAGATCATGGGTGGTCCTTGAGTCCTCTGTGTGCTCAAGAACCTCATATTAGTTCCCGGTGGTCTGGTCCTCTACTACTAGGACCTAGGCTGGGACCTCGACAGGCTATAGAACTAGTACATCTTATGGCTGATTGGAGGAGATCTCTGATGGGACCGCCAATTGGATGATAGCATCATCTACTCTAGGGATCATCCTCCTCCTCTTTAGAGGCCTCTGTGTCTGCTCCGGCAGTGGCTGAGCTGCTGGGACTGGGTTATCAAGCAAGAGGTCTAAAGGCAGCCGGTCTGCCTTCAATCTATCAACATCTGCCCGCAGCTCCTTCACGGACTCCTTGGAGGCCCGTGTCTTCCACAGCTTCTTATGCTCCTTAGCAAGCTCCTTCAGAGTCTTGTTGTGGCGAATCAACTGCCTTGGCTAATGCATCCTGAGTGGTGAGGAATTTCTTCTGGTTATGAAGTATATCCTTCAAAACATCCTCTATCAATTGTGGGACATATGCTGGCTGAGATGTCGACCGAGCCTCAACAGTGGTGGTTAAGATGGAAAACTTGGATGAGGCAGTCTGTATCCAGTTGCTTATACTCAGTAGGGCTTAGCTCAGCCGGTGGGCAGTAATGGGATGGGCCCGGGTAAATGGAATTTCCCGGCCTGCACATGTGGAAGAGCCAGGAGGAATGGTTGAAGATATGGAAGGTCCGGGAGGTATGCCAGCAGAAATGGAGGTAGGCTCAGCAGAGACTTCTACCACAACTAGCTCTTCATACTGACCAGTTGGGGCAGCAATAGGAGCTTTGTAGTTCTTGCTCTTGGGATTGTCATCCCCATTCAAGCTATACTAGGAAAATGCAGCTACCGCCTTGACCTTGATATCATAGGGCCTCTTGTCCTTCTAGGTCCCTAAAATACATTGTGAGGGTGCTAGGGAAAGGGTAGTTCCGATCATGTTCTGCTCCCACTATCATTATGATGCGAGACATCATATTCCACATATTTATGGGGTATCTCGCCATAATCGAAGCAACCAATACATCCTGGTGGAAAGGAAAGGTCTGGTCATGTGTCGTGGGTTCCAACCTGCTACACATAAAGGTCTCCCAACCCCTCGCCTCAAAGTTTAAGGTCCTCTGCAATATTTTAACCCCGGCAGTCAACCAATCAGGAACGGTACCTAGGATTTCCAGGTACTGAGCTAACCATGGACGGACCTCCTCGCCCATTTCTAACTTTGCCATATATAGAGTCTCATCCTCCTCATTGAAGCCTAAGTATTCATTAATTGACTTCCCATCGAACAGAACTTTCAAATTACGAAATAGGGTCACCTTGGAGCCCTTTTTTATATGGGCTACATTGCAATAGAACTCTTTGACCAAATGCTCGCTGGCGTCCACACAATCATCTAAGAAGTGTTCCCAACCCACTCTAGTTTTGAACTATCTTTGTGCATTAGGGTTGTGGGTAATAGGTCTTTGTCTATAAAGCTCCTCTCCAGAATCAATTTTCTCACCGGCCACCACTCCTGAAATTTGTGGTACGCCACCTCACCCACAAATCTATCCTCCCAGAAAGCAGGTTTTCTTGTTCTGACAATACCTCCTACCTGAGGCTCACCACCTCCAGCTGCCTCCTCATCTATCTGTACCTCCTACTCAACTCCGTCTGCACCCTCCCCAGATAATAAATTTGTGCGGAAGGTAGAGTATTCACTATTGCCGGCTGCTGAGCCCTTAGATAACTCAGTAGAAACATGCACTGGTGCTTGGGCAGTGGGAGATGGTGGAGGATCTGTTAGTCTAAATGGTCAATCTTTAACATATTCTGGTATGGAGTCGGAGGAGATATCCTGGGAGGGAACATGCTCACTCCCCGACTGGTCATAGGCTTTATCAGCGGCCTTTATTGCCTTTCTCATCTTCTTTATGTTTTGTCGAGCCTGGGGAGTGAGTTTGATCATTTTCTTGCCCTTGCCTCCCCAGGAAGATTCACCTATCTCGGGTTGTTTTGATCACTTGCCTCTTTGTCTAACCATGTTCTGCAAGCATAATCATATAATATCGTTAGTATCATTGAAGCAGTTGAAGGAGGCATTACAGAATATGTTGCAGAACAGGCATGAAAATTGCAAACAGTTGGAGAAACTACCCAGTGCTGACCGTACAAGATGTAATGGCGCCAAACAGGGACCAGTGCGGCATGCACAGGGGTGGGGTTTAGAATATCCATCCTCTGAGTCTTGATAGTGCGACCCGCACAAAATGGTAGTTTGGCCGCACTGGTCCAGTGCGGACCGCTCAAATTATAGTACGGCTGCATTGCCCAAGGGTAATCTTTAGAAGTTCATCAGTGTGGTCTACACAAAATGGCACCACGAATCACACAAAAATGATTGCGGTCCACACTACGTGCCTAGAAGTGGAACTGAGTTAGGGTTCATGGGGATTTTCGTTAAAACCAAATTTGTGTCCTAATTTAATTCCTACTTGTTTACCTAGTTCATTACACTAGCTAAGGGTACACGAATCAAACTTTAAACTAATCTATCAAAGAAACTGGTGAAATACGGGAATCAAGAAGAGATAAAGGCTAAGAAAAATGGAAATTAAATCAAATAAACAAATTTAACATGTAGAAATGAGTGTAATGTTACCAGATTATGAGATGAAATGAAGTTATTCAATGCTAAGCAGTCATTTCGATCAAATGCAAGGATGAACAATAATAATATGGTCTGAGAGTTAAAATTTCAAAAAGGGTAACAGGAGACCCTCAAGCCCTATTTTATGGAAAAGGGGCCGGGGCCCAGTCTCGTCAACCAGTGCGGACCGCACAAAATGGACCGCGGTCCACACAACCCTGTTTAGTACAACTTTGAGAAGGCAACCTTCTGCGATCCTACTGCGGCCGTAGAGGTCCACCGCGGACCGCAGAAAATGTAGTGTGCCCGCAGTGGAAAACTTCAGAGAAGTTTCGTCTTACCCACACCTGTGCGGTCCGCACAGAATGTACTGCGGCCGCACTGGAAACTTAAGAGACCTGTGCATTTTTCCATCATGTCTTACACTGCATCAACACAACCCTACAACATCTCACAACTAATTAGCCCAAAAATCAATCCTATACAAGAAGCGCCTGATTTAACGTCGCGGCACAACGCAATTTACCATCACATCATTTGATATGAAGAAGCGCCACCACGTGGCTGTCATCAATTTTCCCAAGAAAATGCTTAAGTCGGTGCCCATTAACTCTGAAAACTTTACTGTTTTTGTTCTTTAAATCAAGAGCACTAAAAAGGGTCACAAACATAATTTCAAACGGCCTACTCCATTTGGATTTAAGTTTTACCGAAAACAGACGTAACCGAGAGTTGTAAAAGAGAACCAAATCACCAACTTTGAACTCCTTTCCATGAGCATATTTATCATGAAGGTACTTCATCTTGTCCTTATACAAGGACAAACTGAAGTAGGCATGGAATCTAAATTCATATAATTCATAGAGCTGCTCCATACGAAGATTAGTTGCAACATCCCATTCAAGATTAAGTTTCCTCAAATCTCACATGGCCTTGTGCTCTAACTCAACCGGAAGATGAAAAGATTTCCCAAACACCAATGGACACAGAGATATACCGATCAGAGTCTTGTAAGCCGTCCTATAAGCCCATATAGTGTCATCCAACTTCTTCAACCAATCGGTCCTAGTAGCATTGACCATCTTTGACAATATACTTTTTATTTCCCTGTTGGAGACTTCCACTTGACCACTTGCTTGAGGATGATAGGGGGTAGAAACCTTGTGATTGACACCGTACTTGGAAAGCAATGTGTCGAAAGCTTTATTGCAAAAAAAGGATCACCCATCACTAATAATCGCACGAGGAATGCCAAACCTTGTAAAACTGCTCATCTTAAGAAATGCAACAACACTCCGAGCTTTATTTTTAGGCAAAGCCATGGCTTCAACCCATTTTGAGACATAGTCAACCACCAAAAAAATATAAGTATTCCCACAAGAGCTAACAAATGGACCCATGAAATCGATGCCCCAAAAATTAAAGATATCCACTTCAAGAATGGTATTGAGAGGCATCTCATCCCTTTTTGAAGTTCTGCCCGCTCTTTGGCATCCGTCACATCTCTTCACCAAATCACCCATATCTTTGAACAAGTTTGGCCAATAGAATCCACAACTAAGAACTTTCAAGGCGGTCCTCACCCCACCGTGATGGCCACCATAGGGTGAGGAATGGAAAGCCTCTAAGATACTCAATTGTTCTTCCTCTGGGACACACCTACGAATCACACCATCCGTGAAAATCTTGAATAATCATGGCTCATCCAAATCGAAATCCAAACTATCCTGCTTGAGCTTCTTCCTTTGGTTAGAAGAGAGCTCACACGGAATTATCCCGGTCACAAGGTAATTAGAAACATTGGCAAACTATGGCATATCATTCATTGACACCGCAAAGAGTTGC
The DNA here is from genome assembly GCA_034376525.1 of Nicotiana benthamiana. Taxonomy (NCBI): domain Eukaryota; kingdom Viridiplantae; phylum Streptophyta; class Magnoliopsida; order Solanales; family Solanaceae; genus Nicotiana; species Nicotiana benthamiana. Next base: position 7,125,167 of record CM067326.1, read on the forward strand.
TCGTCAGGAAATGAATAATTGATCTCAATCCCATCACAAGGCCTCTCCTCCTCCTCCAAACAGGACAAATGGTCCACCTCTTGAGTTTCACTACCTTTCCGGTCCACAATTTCTAGATCAGACTCTTGAAGTAGTAACGCCCATCGCATCAACCTTGCTTTGGAGTCTTTCTTTGTCATCAAGTACCTAAGGGCGGCATGATCGGTGTGCACTGTGACCTTGGCCCCCATACGATACGCTCGAAACTTTTCCATAGCAAACACTATAGTGAATAACTCCTTCTTGGTAACTGTGTAGTTCCTTTGAGCCTCATTCATGGTCTTGCTTGAGTAGTACACAGGATGAAACATTTTGTTAACATGTTGACCCAACACCGCTTCATTCGCAACATCAATAGCATCACACATGAGCTCAAAGGGAAAGATCCAATTTGGTGCGCTAATGATAGGAATGGTGGTAAGCTTATGCTTGAGAAGTTCAAAGGCTTCCATGAATTTCTCATCAAACATGAACTTAGCATCTTTCTCTAGCAACTTGCACAAGGGGTTAACTACCTTCAAAAAATCTTTAATAAACCTCCGGGAGAACCTCGTGTGCCCTACAAAACTTCTAACTCCTTTTACGATGATAGGTGGAGCCTTGAAATCACATCTATCATTGCTTTATCAACCTCAATACCATGTTTCAAAATTTTATGCCCAAGTACAATTCCTTCTTCCACCATAAAGTGGCATTTCTCCTAATTGAGAACGAGATTGGTTTCTTCACACCGAGCCAAAAATCTATCAAAGTTCTTCAAGCATGCATCAAAGGAATCAACCACAACACCAAAATCGTCCATGAACACCTCCAAAATGTCTTCTACCATATCGGTGAAAATAGCCATCATACATTGCTGAAATGTAGTTGGTGCATTGCACAACCCAAAAGGCATGCGAGAGAAGGCAAAGGTGCCATACAGACAAGTGAATGTGGTCTTTTCTTGGTCTTCTAGGGCAATCAAGATTTGGTTATAGCTGGAATACCCATCCAAGAAGCAATAAAAAGAACGCCTTGCTAGTCGGCCTAGCATCTTATCAAGGAATGGCAAAGGAAACTGATCCTTGCGGGTCACTTTGTTCAATTTATGGTAGTCCATGCAAACCCGCCAACCTGTGACTGTTCTGGTAGGAGTCAACTGATTTTGAGAATTTTTCATCATTTTTATGCCACCCTTCTTCAGTACGCATTGCATTGGAGAAGTCCAAGAGCTGTCAGAAATAGAGTACATAACCCCGCCATCCAACCACTTGATCACCTCTTTTTTTACCATTTCTTGCATCGCCTCGTCAATCTACTTTGATGCTCCAATGAAGGCTTTGTATTATCTTCCAAGATAATTTTGTGCATGCAGAATGCGGGGCCTATTCCCCAATATCAGCCAAAGTCCATCCAATTGCCCTTTTTTGCTTTTGAAGCACCACCGATGTGGCGTCAACCTGCAAGTTAGTAAGGCAAAAAGAACGAATAGCTGGTAAAGTAGAAGTTGAGCCCAAGAACTCATACCTGAGTTGTGGAGGAAGTGGTTTCAACTCCAACATTGGTGGCTCCTCGATTGATGGTTTGGTTGGTGGAGTCTTCCGGTTTTCAAGATCCCAAGACAATTCCTAGGCTCATAGGAACAAAAGCCCATCCCATGTAAGGCATTCACACACTCCACTCTACTTGCACCATCATTGACATCAAGATATAATAGCACTGCCTCAAGGGGATCCTCCACATTGATCATAGCACTGGTTTCATCCTCAATCACAGATGCGACAAGGCCAACAAATGAGCACACCTCGGTGCTATTGGGTTGCTTCATAGACTTGCACACATGAAAGACAACTTTTCATCACCCACCCCGAAGGTGAGTTCTCCTACTTCCACATCTACCAATGCCTTTCCCGTAGCATGGAAAGGTCAAACCAAGATAATAAGAACTTTGTAGTCTACTTCAGAATACAAATCACAAATTCCAATGGCAAGATAAATTTGTCCACCCGAACGATCATATCATCAATAATACCCAAAGGCATCTTCATCGATCTATCCGCCATTTGTAACCTCATGGAAGTTGGTCTAGGTTTCCCAATACCCAAAGTATTGAAAACTGAGTAAGGCATCAAGTTTATACTAGCTCCCAAATCACATAAAGCTTTGGCAAAATCCGCACTCCCAACGGTGCAAGAAATGGTGAAAGCATCGGGATCCTCTAACTTCGGGCCATAGAATGCACTATGGCACTAACTTGGTGAGTCATCTTTATAGTTTCACAATCCATAGAACCCTTCTTTATGACCAAGTCTTTCATGAATTTTGCATAGTCCGGCATTTGTTTAAGTGCCTCCACTAAAGGCACATTAATGGACAAGCTCTTTATCATATCAATGAACTTTTTAAATTGATTAGCATTTATCTGCTTTGCAAGCCTTTGAGGATAATGTGGAGGTGGCTTTGGAAAAGGAGCCTTGGCTTTTGGCACGACCGGCTCCGGCATGTCAATCACATGTTCCTTAGACAGGTTCACGGCATCTTGAGTTTCCACCTCGGCTTTATTAATGTCAATCCTCACTTCATCGTTTACATTGCCATCAACCACATCTTCAACTACCAAGGGTACTTCATCTTTTTACAACTCAACATCATCATCCACAACTTGATTTTGTTTCAAAGCATTCGCTTCACCGCCTCTCCCACTTCTTGTGGTAACCGACATAACATGATTGTTCCCACCATTTGGGTTCACTGCTGTATCACTTGGTCGAGCACCCTTTCAAGCGAGTATTCAATGATTGAGAGATTTGGCCTAATTGCACCTCTAAGTTTATGATAGAGGTATTGTGGGAAGCCAACTATGCATCTGAATCAGCATTCTTCTTCTTCATATGCTTGAAAATCATTTAAATTCTACCCATATAATTTCTAGAAGAACTCGTACCTTGAGAAAGAAATGGGGGTGGATTGTTCGGTTGTTAGTACATTGGGGGCCTTTAAAAGACTTGCCCCCGGTTTCCTTGGTTCCCATTATTCCATCCACCTTGATTATTGTTGCCTCCCCAATTGTTGTTATTACCATTCCAATTACCTTGGTTGCCTTGATTTTTGTTATGATTGCCCTAGTTGTTGTTTTGGTTATTGTTCCCTCAATTGCCACTATTTTTTTGTTGATTACCCCAATTTCCTTGAGGTCTCCATTGTTGCTGGTTTGAAGAGTTGCCTCGTTGGCCTTGAAAGTTGGTCACATATTGTACCTCTTCAGTTTGCTCATCAGAGCCATCATTTTGAAACCCATCATAATCATCATTAAATTGCTCAGAATTTCCTTGATTTTATTGCCTCATTTTCCTTCTCTTATTGACAAGCATATTAACACCCTCTATGGCATTCACTTGGCGAGAATTTTGGACTTATTGCAACTGTGCGTTAGCCAATTGGTTCATAGTAGTTGTCAACTCCGCTATAGCTTGCCCATTTTCATGTAAATCCTTATGCAAATGGATAACCGTAGGGTCACCTTGAAGAACATTGGCTCTACTTTGCCATGAGGAGGATGTATCCTCCATCTCATCAAGAATGGCACAAGCTTCATCATATGTCAATTTCATAAAATTACCCCCGGCCAATTGGTTCACTATGCATTGATTTGTAGTATTGATGCCCTGGTAGGAAGTTTGTTGCAACATATTCTCCATCATGTCATTATTGTGGCATTCCTTCACTATCGTTCTATATCTCTCCCAAATCTCATGCAAAGGTTCTGTGGGATCTTGCTTGAAGGCCAATATCTCATCTCGAAGCACTGCCATGTGTTCGGGTGAGAAATATTTAGCAATAAACTTATCCACAAACTCATCCCAAATTGTGATGGAATGGTTGGGAAGTCTCTCGAGCAAATCCAGTGGTTCCCCCGAAAGTGAGAATTGGAAAAGTATCAACCTAAGAATATCCTCGGACACATTCGTTTGCTTGCTCCCCAACATATATCCACGAACCCCTTGAGATGTTTGTAGACATTTTGATTCGCAGAGACAGTGAAATACCCACGCTGATCAAGTAAGGTCAACATCACCTTTATTATCTGAAAATTGCTCGCCCGTTTTCTAGGTGGGACAATTGCACTTGCATAGCCTTGGTTAGGGAGCACCCGAGGAACCGCTCTTGGAGGTGGCGGAGGAGGGTCTGGAATATTATCATTAGCATTGGCCTGGCTGCCTCGTCATGGTCCAGGGGATACAAGAGGCAGCTCTTTGTCTCCAATATCATCAACCTCCTCCCCCGCAAGCACGTTTCTAAAGGGTCATTAGCATTTAAAGCCATTTGGTACCTGACGTATTCACACACACAAATTAGTAACAAAGAAGGAAAGAAGAACAACACACAAAACTAACTAAATAGATAACTAAAACCGTTACCTCCCCGGCAACGGCGTCAAAAAGCGGTCACTTCCAACTCCGCACTACTAAAGAGTAGCAAAAGAGGGTCGCAATAGGTTTTACCCAATTTTGATTTGGGATCGAATCCACAGAGAGCTAGGATTGGAGTTAATTATCTATCTAGCTTAGAATTGCGTGTGTGTCCTTAATTGATCTTCTTATCAGTTTTGGGTTTTCTTTATAAGTCTACTATTTATGAAACTACAATTATTATTACAACTAGATGAAGCTACAAGTAATTTGCTACAAGTTGTATCTAATGGTTTAAAAGACACTAAGGTAGTGGCATCCTCCTAGCTGGCCAATTGACGAGTAATTGAATCTAAGGCATGATTGACATGATTGGGGAATATGCTATAACCGTTGCGCGATCTTACCCACTCTCACACCTCTCAGTTGAAAGAGTGATTTTTCCCGATTGACTTTCTCAAGACCAATAGGATAGGAAAATTTTCTCAATCAACTAGGATTCAAGTCAGGTATTACTCTCTCAAGGTTTAACCCTTTAATTGGGGCTATCAATTCTCTTAAATCCATCCCAATTCCTTGTTGGATCAATTTCGAAGACTTAGGCTCTCTTTCTCAAGAAGAGCATAGGTCAACTTAGCACAAACTAATATTTAGAACAACTAATTCATTAATTAAACCATGAAATTGACCCAAATAACAAATACCCATAGTCAATCTAGCCTTAAATTGCAATACCCATCAATTATCCATACTAGGATTGTGCCACAACCCTAGCTAATGAGTCTAGCTACTCATGGTTGAAGAGAAAAACTAAGAAATAGATGAAGATAAAAACATATTAATTAATCGCTAAAGTAAATACAAAGATTCAATGGTAAAAACTAAGTAAAAATTCCAAAAATGGCTACAAAAGGTCTTCTCACGAGCGCAACTGAAGTTCTCAAATGTCTGATGCCCTAAAAATGGAAAAAGGTTATATTTATACTAAGCTGAAAAATCTGGACAAAATTGCCCCAATGGGTTAGTGCGGATCACACAAAATGGTGTGTGGCCGTACTAGGCTCATTAACTTGAAAACTCGACTCTCTGAACCTAGGCTCAGCAGACCGCATAGAATAGACTGCGGCTGTGGAGACTTCTAGTTCAGTCCGCACAAACTCGGTCGCAGACCGCACAGGTCTTGAACCTCTGAACTTGGCATCTCTCTGAACCTTGCCTCTGAGGACCGCAAAAAATGGTAGTGCGGCCGCAGAGGTCCACTGCAGACTGCACAAAGTGTAGTGCGGCTGCATTGCTTAAATGCATGAAATGTTGTCTCTAAATCTCTTTAGTGCGGGATGCACAAAGTGTAGTGCGTCCGCACTAGGTCTGTTTTTGCTGAATTTGTCTTGTCTTTGGTATTTATGAAAGTTTCACTCCTTTTGAGCTGATCTTTGACATCCTATCACTTTTTTGATTAAACCTTCAATCAAGCACAACTTATGAGCTTTTTAGGACTATTTTGTATGAATTTATAATCAATGCACAAGCAAGGAAGAGTATAAAATGCATCAAAATTCCTAGTTATCTCTTTGTCATAGAATTCAGTGGGCAGTTGGGGGAGACATACCCAAATCGCAGCAAGGGAGAGGGTCACTTCCTATGGGAAAAACTTTGGTTCTCACTGTCTGACGGAGAGGAAGCTTCCAGATATGAACCATGGCCCCTATTGGATAGTTTTTGCCAAGTTTCCTCCCACCAAATTTGACTATGAAGAAATTTCATCCTAAGTCAATTAAAATTAACTGTTCGGATGAGCTCCATAGTTCAATTAATTTAGATCAGAGAAGATAATGTGGCATACGCCATCAAATGAGCTTAACGATGACCGAGTAATGCCATGGTTCGTATAATCTATTTTTGTCTTCCAGGAAGAGTAAGATTGGGCGTGTTGTTTCTTTACCTTTTTATTGGATTACTGGGTTTTCAATCTCAGAAACAAAGTCAAGTATAATCTTCACCAAAATCCCTCAAAATTGAGATATAAACTTCAAATCATATTCCCAATTATTTGTAATATTACTCAATCCAAATAAATAATGATTTTTGAAACCCCAAATTCGAATTCAAAGCTTTTTAATAGTTGTCAGTTGTGAAATTATTGTTCTCTTTTCCTTTGCTTTATATTACTGAAATTTGGGATTGAGAGATAGAGATAGACGTAGAAAGAAATCTCAATTCTTTGCAACAGCATCCAATCCAAACAAAATATGTATTTTGAAAAACCAAATTCGAATTCAAAGATTCAAAGCTTTTTAATGGTTGTCAATGGTGGAGGGATTACAAATTTTTGCTGGTTTTAGAAGAGGAAATAGTTGCTGATTGAAGTGGAAATCGTGGGGTGTGATTTGATACGTGGGTGAGGGGTGGAATTTGGAGAGAGAAACTTGGGAGGAGTAGGAATATATGGTAGAGTTAAATTAGGAGACTAATTAATAACATTCAAACCCCTAAAATATACATAAATGGTAATTAGGTATATAAAAGGTAATTATATTAAAAGTTAAGCATGGGGACAATATAGTTAATATATAGCATAGGAATGTAAAAATTTCAAAAATCTTAACCGGGAACTATAGGGGAAGTGCACTAATAGCCATTTTGAGGAGCGTTATTCAAAACATAATCGAAAATTTTAAACTTTTATAGATTTAGCTGCTTTAAAATTAATTTTAGACTCGCGACACTACTAGAAATCTGTCTAAAACTGTCTAGAAATACTGACAGAAATTGGTCAGAAAACTAGAAAAATTGACCTATTTTCGACCGACTTTAATCCGTCAAAATTAGGTTGATCGATAACAAATAGCAACCGAAGTCGGCCGCAATTTTCGATCGTTTTCAGTCGGTAAATTAATTTTCACAAACGACCTAAAAAAATGCACCGTCTTGGACGAACCAAGGTTTGTATTGTGGCAGGATACTATTCTACAACTAAACTATTGGTTCATTTTGGTTTAAGATTTTCTTTTAATTAATGTGTACTCTTTAATTGCATTTTCACCCGATCGGTCATTTTTTTGAATATTAATTTTAATTTATTTTATATAAAAAATCGATGGATTTCGGTCAATTTCTTAAAAAATAAATTTTACGGGATGCTAAAATAGTTTCCTATATTTTTGCACCCAAAAACCGATCAAAGTCGATTGATTCCGCAAAAAAAAATATTTTTTGAAAAACCGACCGATTTCGATTAATTTTTTGGTCGACCGAAGTAGGTCGGTTAGCGGTGCTCGGTTTTGACCGAATTTCTAGTAGTACGAGTATTAAGTTTCAAAGAATGTCTTAATTGTGAACTTAGAATTTGGATGAGAAGAATAAGTTATATATGTGGATGTTAGCCAAAAAGTGCTGTATAATTAAGATGATTAACTGTGAACTTTCCACCTAATGTTATTATACAAATGACACTTTATTTAATGAAGAAAATTAATATGACAATTTCTTTTTATGTTTCTTTTGAATTGTTCACCTTGTTGATGAGCTGACTATTTTGACTATCGTACAAGTCCACATGCTCTCAACAATCTGATTGGATGGTAAAAGTGTCAGGTACTGTACACTATACGGTTATCTTCTTCGTCACGACGTAGGAACAAAGAAAATGGAAATAGTGCGATTTTATTATGACAACTATGTGAATCCTTGTTTTGTTAGGCAAGCCCATTTACAGTGAAGTATTCTCTCTTTTGGTAGTCATTAGCGATCTGAATTGTCTTCCTAACTTAAAAAAAGATTTATAATAAAATTAATGAATTCAGGACAAAAATAATTTTAATTTATTTAACCCTTAAACTTTTACAAATAAATTAAATAACTTCGATATTTTTGCTGAAATTTTTAAAAAAGCTTATCCAAAACTAAAAAACTTAAGTTTATTTAGTGCTGAAGTTTTTATAAATGAACTAAATAACTTCAACATTTTCTGCTGAAGTATTGAAAAAGTTTATTCATGACAAAAAAACTTCAGCACTAGAATGCTTAAGTTCAGCAATTACAAACAAAAAAAAGTTCATCAAATAGAGAACAAAACTTCAGCTCTAGAATGCTTAAGTTCAACAAATAGAGAACAAAACTTCAGCACTAGAAGGCTTAAGTTCAGCAACTACAAATAAAAATTTCAGCACACTTGGTTTACTTCAAGCTCGGCTACTAGAATGTTGAAGTATTGCGTTATTGTCTTTGCCACTTCAATCATGTATGCTGAAGTACAACGAAAAAGTGAATACGCTTACAACCGAATATAGATGTAAATGCCCCGCTCCTGTGGGATAAGATGCAACAGAACAAATTTAAGTCGCTCTTAAGTCTATGTTTTACCTCATTATGTCGACACTGAAGCCAAACAAGGTTTCCCTATGATGAAACATTCGGTCATATTGCCCTAGGAAATGAGTTTAATTTCTATACAGTGTACTTTTTTCTATACTATCAAGTTAAGATGATCGAAAACGATAAGTAATTATTTGAGTTATCACAATTTGGTGACATGAAATGTAGTGAATAATATGTTATAACCGATTAAAACACTTATACTCTAAAATTCTTTACATTATGTGTTAGACCTTTAACCTATGATAAGATATATTTTTGGGTAAGTGCACTTTTTCTCTAGAATTATCCACTCCTTTTTGAACTCTTTACACCAGAAAGGCAAGTAGCATTATGACATACTAGTCACTCTGCTAAGTGGTCTAAGTACCAGTTTGGATTATTAAAGGCTTGTTAATTAGGATTAGGTAACTAATGCTGAGTGGAACACTCTTAGATCTTATCTTTATTACGTATAAAAAGTATAATGAAGTTAAAGAATATAACCTTTTTCACCTTTATAGAGATTCCTTGAGATTCCATCAAGTCTATGAATCTTACTCCATTTAATTTGATGCCCTTGAAATTATTAAGATTCACGTTTTCGATCTAAGAGGCCAACCCATATAAGAACCCCTTCGAAAACTTGTAGATGTTTGATTGAATATTATTAATAATAATGAGGAAAAAAACATATAATTCCCAATTTAAGTAAAGAAACTAAAAACTACATATATATATATATAGTCTGACGCTCTCGCAACTGAGCCGCAAAGAATGGTATGCACTAGCCCATAATCGAACCGGGTACCGTGGCAGGGTACTATTCTACCACTAGACCAGCTTTTTGTTTACTAATGTAGCTTCCATAAATTAATGTTCTTCAATGATGATTTGTAAATTTCCTACCACTGAAGAAAACTTTGGGTTGATTTACAATGACCGTAAAAAAATTGTGTACATAAACCTACTCTTAACATACCACATAAATTTATCGTCTATATTCCTATTAATAACAACTATTTCCAGAAGAACTGTACAAAGAACTATATATATGTTTTCCCAGTCTACCGTGATCCCACACTAGTGACATAAATAGAATTGTTTGTTCTCTGCATTCCTTGAGCTTGACCTGCTCTTGCCTTGTCGAGCCTTGCTCGTCGTGCAGCTTCCTGGATACGACGATCATGCTCTTTCAGCATTTGATCCACTTTATTAGGTTGAACAAGTAGTGGACCAGAAAAATGGATTTGGTTTGTCTTGTGACTATGCCCCTGCTTCATAAAACAAAACGATCTTAGATAAGAATCCTATCATACATTTATACTAGAATACAATTCACTAAACCAAATTGCTATTTACTGACTGCGGAGCTGTTGCATTAGATCACGGATCCAAGTGGCAACAACAACCACCCAGTGTAATTTCACGAGTAGGATCTGAAGAGGATAGTGTGTATGCATACCTTACCCCTACCCCAGGGGGTAGAGAGGTTGATCAAGAATACGGATCCAAGTGAAAAAAACGACTTTATAATTGTCAACTATCACAATGTACGCAAAAAAATTTAATTTTATCGTAGAAAATATAAGTTTAACTATACTTGAGAAAATGAAATTTCAGCACCTTCTAAATCACTTTTGACAAAATATGGCGATAAAAGATTACCTCAATTCCTGTCTATGCACTCAGAATTCAAGTACTTTAAGGTCATTAAAGTTTTTACTGATCTCCTTTTTTAACATGTTATGATGCTTATAAGACTTACCAGATTTGATTCTTTGACGCTGACCCTTCCGTTGTCAAATTGACGAGAACCAGCAGGGCTTTGCATGTGACACTTCTGACCCTGCTTCCTTTCATGTTCATCAAGCAAGCGAACCGGCCTTTCTATTTGATTGGCAGATTCCAGATGTGAAACAGCAAATTGACCTCGAGCATTGCCGGCCACAATGGACCTAGATGCTACTAAACTGGATAACTTTGATAAGTTGGGTCTAGTGGAACCAACAGAAATATCATGATCATATTTCTTCCCAGATTTCGCCCACCCAAATCCTGGAGCTAGAGGTCCGGAATGAGAAAATCTCTCTGAAAGATTCTCCAAGTGATCTCTGCCTGTTTCTTCGCTTGGTTGTGATGGTCTATGTGGATTGTTTGGGAAACCAAAAGCAGCTCCCTTATGGCGATTGAACTGCTCAGATTGGCTCTTAGGATTTGAACTGCTCTGCCTCCTCTGTTTCAAGGCACGAGTATTACTTGACATGACCCAAATAGCGTCTGAATCGCATAGATTGACAACTCGAGTAAACCCATAATTGCACACAACATTTTAGTGAATGGGGATCTTTAAAGCAATACAGTCATCACATATCAAATGCCTTCAACATACTAGTGAATGGGGATCTTTAAAGCAATACAGTCATCACATATCAAATGCCTTCAACATACTAGTGAATGGGGATCTTATTCATTCATTTCTATGGTTACACAACCGACACCTAAAATACTAAAAAGAACCCAAATGGAAAAAACCTATTTCTTTGAAGCAATGAAAACAAGATAGAAAGGTGAGATGAAGACGCTTAATTTTTTTTTAAAAAGGTGGGATACAGTGTAAGAAGAAGTTTAAAAAATGCACTGAAAATGAAATGGTGAAGATAATATCTAAATTAGTTTCATATTAATGACACCAAGTTTCCACCAAAGGAAAACTTAGTAGGCTTGGAAACAACTGCCACAAATTAGATATTTCCAAACTTTTGGTTGAAATAAAACTAGTAGAACAAAGTTTCATTTTTTGTGCATTTCATATTCCACAACGACAATTGCCATTGCTCTGATCTACGCTAATTGGAACCGGCTGTATGAATCCTCAATATTCGTTCCGCCCCAAATTTCTGCGGAGATATTTAAGCTTGGCTTTCAGGTGTTGGGAGGAATGGGATTTTATCTCAAAACTTCCTAATTCACGGCAGGACCATTACCATTTAACTAACCTCTTGGAGTTACAAGAGGATGTATTGAAGGATTGTTATCTGGTTTCTTTTGGTCTTTAGCATCTTGTATTATAAGTAAACATGTAAATCAAGTTGAATATTAAACAATTAAGCCATACTTAAATACCTGCATTGACTTAGCCAACTCGGCATTAGCATCAGGTGCTGCAACAACTCGAACTTCTTTCAATCCTCTTGTATGCCCATCACCAACTTGGCTCTTCACTCCTGCAGCTCCTTGCCTGCAGAAAACAATTCAGACAACTATTGTAACTGATTACATATCCTTTGATACTTAAAAAAGGAAAATGTTGTGTCATACAAATGTTAAATCTCTAAGAAATAACGTAACTGGATAAACAAACTAAAGTTTCTCAGTGCAAGCAAGCTATGGAAGGAACTACAGAAGTGCCACTAGACAATACGACTGTTGCAGACATCGAAAGATTGTTCAAAACAACAAAAAAACTTCCTGATAGAATCGAAAAACATTTTCACACACAATAAGAATGCCAAGTTATGTAAAAAAGATAGTTCTAGTTCCTCAACAGGAAAGGTATCTTAAAATTATTTACCTTCGAGCTTCCTCTTCCCGCAATTTTGCATCAATTTCCTTACTGGGAGGGTACTTCGGCAAACTTGAAGGATCACAAGGCAATGGCTTGGTGGTGAAGAACTGTATGAGGACAACTTTGTTAATCAGGAGAACGGTTGTGCAATTTTATTATGCCACAATTAATGAGATGCACCTTGAAGAATTGATATGCACATCGAACGACTTAGACGGAAAAAATAAAAAAATTATTGACGAGCACTACTTAAAATGAAACAATACGCCTCCAACTACCAGGTAATTTCAGTTTTACGACATAACCTCACAAAGTTTACTGCGAAGGATATTTGTGTAGATTCGAAAATATTAAAGGTTATCCAATACATAAAGATAGCTTTATGAAGATGGAAACATTCTATTAATTAAAGATATCAACCAATCCACTAAACTTGGTAGTATGAACCAATATGCCAAAATATATTAGTACAAATATCATTTCTATATGTATTATTTACTCCACGTGCCCCATTTTATGTCACTCCTTTTTTAGTCTATCACAAAAAGATTGACAGTTTTCTATTTTGGATTAATCATTGCTTTCCCTATTATTTTACCCTTACTAACAAGACTGGTTGGAAACTCCATTTGATATTAAAAATGATCTTTCACAATGACAGAGAAAGATGAAGGGACGCTTGGAACTATTACCAACTCTCAATAATGACTTTGCATATATTTAGCTTTGTTGAATATCATCACTCTCACACTCAGCCTCACCAAATTGGTTCTCAGAAGTTAAATGAAGAAAAGAAGATAGAAATAAAGGTCGACAAAGAGAAGAACAAGATAAAGGGTTCAGAGAAAACAAAGTATCCAAAATTGAGAAATAGTTTTTGTCCTAAATCTGAGAAGCCACGTGTTATCATCCCAACGTCTAAACATTATTGTGATGGATCAAATCTGAGCCGTCCAAAGCAGTCCTCAATTCTGGAAGCTTCTCACATGAGTAGCAAAATTCACACGTAGGAGGAATATTAGTTGGTTAGGTTTGCTAATATTTAGACTAGTACAAAGATGACAAGTGTACAGAATTCTTGGGATTCTTTTCCTTTTTTTTCTTTTCTAAATTCCTTTACTAGAAACATACTTGTATAAATAACGTCTGAGTGTACAGTGAATTCATTATAGAAATACCCAGAAACTTTCACAAACCTTCTCTTTAGTTTTCTACAAGCTAGTATGTCAATAGTGTTTCTTTATTTCTTAAACTCCGTGTCCCATCTAACACTTCACATAAAATGAGATAGATGGAGTATAGTTTATACATATAAATAGATATGTCTGAGATATCACCTAGTGCATCCTGATAACATTCTTGAAAGCAAATCATCACGAATATTACATTGTGCTTTCTAGAATAGATATCACGGAAAAATCACATTCATACTCCTAGAATCAAATTGGCCTCAATTCTTTCTCTTTGATGTTTCTAACAATTGGGGACAAACACCTGCATGCCATTTGACAATAAGCATGCAGGAGTCAGTCTTCACTTTTGATAGAATATTGTTGATAGACTTGACTACAAATTAAACTACAATTGATGGTATAAACAGAGGAACAAAGAAATGTCAGGGAGGAAGAAAAAGCATACCTCGCTCTCAAGAGCACCGCCAGCTGTTCCCCTAAGTTCAGGATCTATACAAAGTAATGTGTCCAGTAACCTCACGGCAGATGGAGGAAGATCCTTAAATGTTTCCCCAATAAGCCGTCTGTACGGATGTATCGGTTTAAATGCTGTTGAATGATGTAATTTTTCTTTTTTCCAGTAATCCTCAGATGGTGAACCACAAAGCTTAAAAATCTTATGCAGCTGCTCTACCTACAAGGAGGAAGCAATTCATGCATCTATAATGCAAAAAAATAATGTCCTAACGCAGCAGAAACACACAGGTAAATTAATCAGGCATAAGTCACTTAAGAAAGAAATGAGATAAATTTTCAGCGGATGAAGAAGAGCATTTAAGAGCCTAAAATTGCAAAATACATCATGAAATTTAGGTTATTACACATACAGAAATGTCAAAATTGCAGCTTCAAAAGCTCTCTCAAAGCCCCACTATCAATCACCAAAACACAAGAAAATTTAATACACGGTGAGGAACAAAAGGAACAACCGTAAAGATGCTAACACATACTGTGACTATAGCAGCCACTTTTTGGCAAAATCAACATGAAAACAGAGAGAGAAAAATAAAATGAAATAGAAGACTCAATCATACTGGCCAATCTAATAATAGGTTAAGAGTTGTTATATACAGGTATTGTTTTCGGAAGTGGTGCTCAATTCTGAATTACAACCTTTTCATTTCCAGTACCCCCAAAATCTTCTATTTGGATCCATTTTTGCTTTTAAAAAAAAACCGTCATTAGAGCTAAATAAAAAGTCAGTAACTTAGCAAAGGTCAATTTAGACCTTTTTAATGTAATTGGAAAATCACAAGTTCAAGAGCCACGATGGACAAACCAGGTATGACCTAAAATTAAGTACTGATATCAGTCTTGCCTCCCGCTTGTGGCCCCCACATACTTCATTTTAAATACCTAGATGCTTATTTGCTTTACATAAACAAGAAGCATGCACAAGTAAAAATAAGAAACAACAACAACCCAGTAAAATCCCACAAGTGGGGTCTGGGGAGGGTAGTGTGTATGCAGATTTTCGGGGTAGAGAGGCTATTTCCGAAAAACCCTCAGCTCAAGATAAAGTAAAAATAAGAAAAAGAAAGTATATTAATAATTTAGAATATACCTCTGTTCTACCAGGCATGATGGGCTTGCCGGCATATAATTCTCCAAGTATGCAACCACTACTCCACAAATCTACAGCGACTCCATAGTGACTTGCTCCAAGTAAGAGCTCGGGTGGTCGATACCAAAGAGTCACAACGCGGCTTGTTAATGGAACACTTTGCTTATGATCAAAGAAGGTTGCTAAGCCAAAATCTGCAATCTTCAAGATGCCGTGATTGTCAATTAGAAGATTTGAACCTTTGATGTCCCGATGCAAAACACCCCGACTATGGCAATGATCAAGTCCACTAAGAAGTTGCTGCATATAGCATTTCATCTATAAAAGACAAAATATAGTGAGAAACTAGTTTTCTAGATTGATTGAAAAGTTGAGATAGCTAATTCTGAAATTACGGAATAAAGCATAATCAAGGATCCCCAGAAAAGCACCTGCGGTTCCGTAAATTTGATATCAGGAACAGATGCCAGTCCAGTGAGATCATGTTCCATGTACTCAAAAACAAGGTACAAAATGCAAGATGATCTTGATGTAACCAAGCCTTCTAATTTGATAATATTTGGATGATCAAGGCTACGCAAAATTACTATCTCTCTTGCCATAAATTTGACACTTTCAGGGTCCATATTATCAAACCTCACTCTTTTCAGTGCAACAACTTTATCATTAACTAGGTCATGAGCTTTATATACGCTACTGTATGTCCCTTGGCCAATCTGCAAGAACAAGAAGCTGTCACACAATAAACCAAAAAACTCAAACAACAACTTTTAAACACATTGGAAAAGAAAATAACTATCATAAAGGAAATAGAAAAGGAAGGGAAATATTGCCACAGGAATTACAAATAATTAATTTAAACCATCTAAATCGAAACATTGTAGTTAGCATGTGTATTCTATTAGATATTACACTTACCTAATAATTAAGGCCAATCAAACACGATTTTGGTTTCCGTCCAATCTAATTGACAAATTAAACAGTCATAAAGAATGTCTAGAGAATTGTACCTTGTCTAATTTCTCGAACGTATCGGCCTTGCGAGGAAGCCATCCATTAATAGCTTCACCTGCAACTGCAGCAAGCCAAGAAGGCCATCCTACAGCAACCAGTTCCCCTTCCAATGCTTTTGGCACAACTCCATATCCAGGACCACCATTCACAATGAGTCCAAGCTTTTCCTTTATCTGCTCGTAATGATCATCCCTCGCCTTTCTTGATCCATTATTCTTCCTATCTATTAAACCAAGCTTCACATCACCATTTTCCAACATGTCTTTCACCCTGAAACTCTCCTCTCTCTTAGAAGAAATAGCCCGTGGTGCGCGTGATGCCACGTTTGCCCCTTTTGTAAAATCCCTCTTCTTTTGTACATCCCACCTATCTTTGGCAGCCGAGGAAGGTTTTCCACAAACACAACCCATAATCAACCAATGAAAACCCAACCAAAAACCTTCCTCTGCAGTTGCAAATTACCAACCCCAGAGACTAGGCTTTGCAAACTTCGATCTTTCCCCAAGAACCATCGAACCAAAGCACGAAAATATCAATCAGCAGAACAGCTACCCAAATACATATCCAGATTTCCAATCCAAAACTTGTAAAAACTACAACTCCATAAAAAACTATCAAATACACACAAACCCAATCCTTATAAATTCTTGATCAGTAACTACAACACCAAAAAACTCCAACTTTTTGCACAAACTACAACTCCATAAAAAAATCTATAAAATTCCCATAAAAACCAATCCTTATAAGTTCTTGATCAGTAATAACAACACCAAAAGACTCCAACTTTTTGCACAAACTAAAACATAAAAACTACTATCAGATACCCAATAAACCCAATCCTTATAAATTCTTGATCAGTAACTACAACACCAAAAGACTCCAACTTTTTGCACAAACTACAACTCCATAAAAGAACTATCAAATACCAAGAATCCACTCTTTAAAACCATAAAAACTCCAACTTTCTACACAATTGAATAATTATAAACCCAACTTTTCTAACAATTCAATTATGATAATGAGGATTCTATAATACCTTGTACAGAACCAAAAAGAATGAAAACCCCAAAACCCCTCAACAGCTGATCAGACGGCCTTGATCTTCATAATCTCTATAGGCAGCTTCTGAGAAAACCATCAAAATATGGTCTCTGCTTTTTAAAAGAAAATTAAAGCTGCTAGGCTGCAGTTGACTGTATTCAACACGCTTATTATGTGAAAATAAGCTGAAGATAAGAATAAAAACAACAGAATTTTAAAATTATATAAGAAAAAAAATCAAGAAAAAGATAGATAGGGAGAGAGAAAGAGGGGCCGGCAAAAGCACAGAACTTTTCTCTTTCTATAACTGTAACACTTGTTGTGGTCAAAAGACTTCTTTTTTTGGTTGAGGGCTTTGAAGGGAAGAGACTGACTGAATAGTAGTATTCGGCGTACAATTTGGAATGCTACGACCGCTACGTTTTTTTTTTTCTTTTTTCGTTTTTCTTTTTTTGGGTTATATGGACTTGTTATTTTTTACTATACTATAAAAACAGTAAAACAGTTGCAGTTGGAGCCAAACACGAGTTATATAATGTTGTGTTGTATGTTGGAGAGAGAAAAGTAAAAGAATTAAATTTTAGTAATAATACGTGGAATAAATTGATAATGAGAGGTGAAAGCTTTTTAAAAGAAATGACATTTTACACTTTATAACTTGTAACGTTTCTTACTTTACACAAGATGTCATCTCGGCAAAACACAAAAAATAATGCTAAGTATATAAGTTATGTTATAAATAGAATCCTATTTAAGGTGAATGTCTATATTTAGAGAGATTCTAGAGTTTTACTTTGGGGTCTTACCCCATTGTAAATCACCCCAAAGTATCAATAAGAATACTCCTCTCTCTACTTCTCTCTATATTGTTCTTGTTCTTGTTCTTATATTATTTCATAACACGTTATCAGCACGAGTCTCTAACCAATTGAAGTTGATTTCTTCCTTCTCCCCTAATCAGTGGCGGCTGTGCTTCTAAAACCCTAATCAGTGGCGGCTGTGCCTCTAAAACCCTAATCAGTGGACCTAAATTTGAAGATCTCCCTCTATGTGGATATTTAGAATATTAATCATTGTCTGAATACTAAATGATGAATCCTCTAATACCAAATCCAACTTAGTGGTTTAGCATAGGGGTATAGAGGAGGTTTTAGTCTCGGTATAACGTATTTTGTTTACAACGAAGCTCACGGAATCGGACGGATACTGCGAGTCATATGTCTCCAACAGAACTGAATTTCTATACGGAAAAATAGAAGAGATGGTATCATCATAAAATAATGCAACGGGATGGAAACTCAAGAGGTATATTCGATATCACAACATTTATTGGTACACCTTAAAGGTAAGTAATTTACTTTTCCCTTTCAAATTCTTGAAATTCTACGATTTGATTTCATATACAAACAAAGACAACAAAGTTTGATTATAACTCTAATGGAGTTTGTATGAAACTACACTTACAAGAAGTGGTAAAATTTCTATGCCTCGCCATGATCAAATTCATGTATGATTGTGAGCAAAGAATTAAAAACCCGTCCAATTGAATTTGCTCCATTCCCTTTAGAGAATGTGGTAGCAGTATGTGATAAGTCTGAAAGAAGACAAAATTCGTCCAATTGAATTTGCTCCATTCCCTTTAGAGAATGTGGTAACAGTATGTGATAAGTCTGAAAGAAGACAAAATTATTACCATGAAGGTATCAATGAATGTGGACGAGGCAATAGACGGAATTATAATCGTCATCATTGTGATAATGAGAATAATAAAGATTCTCAAAATAATCTTTCACTTTATGAAAGTAATATTTGACATGAGATTGTATATAACACATACAGATGATTATAATCCATTCCCTGAAGTGAATGTGATAATAAAACCCGTAAGTGTGGACACGCTCTTGATGTAATTTTGTTTTATGTCTGACATTATGAAAAGAAAGTTCGTTGCCCTTGAAATCTCGGGCAAGAACTATATGACATAGGTGTTGGATGCTAAAATCCATTTGGATGCAATGGGTCTTGGAGACGCCATTAAAGACAGAAATAATGCATCCACCCAAGACTATGCTAAGGCCTTGATTTTCTTGCGCCATCACCTTGATGAAGGTTTGAAAATTGAATATATCACAGTCAAAGATCCACCTATCTTGTGGAATGGCTTAAAGGAGAGATATGACAACCTGAAGTTGGTCACTCTGCCACAAGCACGATGCGATGAGAATCCAAAAGCAAATAGTTCATAAACTATATGTTATCGCTGCGGTGGAAAAGGGCACTGGGCGAAAATTTGCCGTGTACCAAGACATTTGGTTGAGCTTTATCGAGCATCTCTAAAGAGTAAAGGCCCTGAAACCAATTTTGTCTCTGACGACAATTTTGACATCATCCACTTGGATGTGGCAGACTTCTTTGAGCACCCTGAGGGAAAAATAGACCACTTAATTGGTGATGGATCTGTGATGGAATTGTTTGATTTTATTTTACTTATTTGTATTAGTCAGTGAATAAACTAATAGTCATTAGCATCAGCTCGTATTAATTAGTTTATGATATAACGTTAGTACTAGCTCTTTAGAATGTTTCAATATGCTTAAATTTCAAAGATATTTTTATTTTTCAGTAGAGTTAATCGACTAATCTAACAGTTAGTCGATTATCTAATATTTCGCATTAAAACTGCAAAACAATCGATTATATACTTGTTAACAATCGATTATATTAAGACAGTGTGATCTGAAATTTTTCAAAATAGCAAATAATCGATTATGTATGTTTAACAATCGATTATATAGCAAATAATCGATTATGTATGTTTAACAATCGATTATATTAAGACAGTGTGATCTGAAATTTTTCAAATTAGCAAATAATCGATTATGTATATTTAACAATCGATTATATAGCAAATAATCGATTATGTATGTTTAACAATCGATTATATTAAGACAGTGTGATCTGAAGTTTTTCAAAATAGCAAATAATCGATTATGTGTGTTTAACAATCGATTATATTAAGATAGTATGATCTGAAATTTTTCAAAATAGCAAATAATCAATTATGTATGTTTAACAATCAATTATATTAAGACATAATCGATTATGTATGTTTAAACAATCGATTATATTAAGACAGTGTGATCTGAAGTTTTTCAAATTAGCAAATAATTGATTATGTATGTTTAACAATCGATTGCATTGAGACAAACGGATTGAATTTGTTTATTCTCATGTTCATGTATTTTCTTTTGTATGTCAAACCCTGGGAAAGCAAATATGGATATCTCACAAAGCAATCTTGGATCAAATATTTGTTTAGTTGATTCATGTACTACACATACGATACTCAAAGAAAAGAAATATTTCTCTCAACTAAGTATGTGTAAGGCAGATGTTACTACAATCTCTGGTAGTAGTAAATTGATTAAAGGCTCCGGAAGAGCAACTATAACTCTGCCTAAAGGAACAATATTTTAGAGAATGCAATGTTATCCTCCAAGTCTAAAAGGAACTTGTTGAGTTTTAAAGATATCATTCAAAATGGATATCAGATTGAGACAATACATGAGTATAATCTTGAATACCTCATTTACTCATAAAAACGAGGCTGCCCACTTCGGTTTGGGGTCACGCCATTTTGCATGCAGCAATGCTAGTTCGTCTCTGACTGACGAATTATCACAAATATTTCCCGTTGCAATTGGTTTTGGGTCATGAACCCAATATATCCCATTTAGGAATCTTTGGATGCGCAGTATATGTGCCTGTAGCACCGCCATACCGCACCAAAATGGGTCCGCAAAGAAGGTTAGGAATATATGTTGGGTTTGAATCGCCCTCCATTATTCGCTACCTCGAAACATTGACAGGGGAATTGTTCACTGCACGATTTGCAGACTGTCAATTTGATGAGACACTTTTCCCAAAATTAGGGGGAGAAGTTGGTGAAACCAAACGGGAAATTTTGTGGAAAAATGCATCATTATCTCATCTTGATCCACGTACCTCTATTTGTGAAAAAGAGGTGCAAAAGATTATCCATTTGCAAAGAATAGCAAATCAAATGCATGGCGCATTTACGGACTTGAAAAGGATAACAAAATCCCACACCCCCGCGGAGAATGTTCCAATCAGTATTGATGTCCCTGTTGGACAATCATCTAGTGTCATATCCAATGAGTCGAATGCACGCCTGAAGCGTGGCAGGCCATTAGGTTCCAAAGATCGAAATCCTAGAAAGAGGAAAGCAAACGATCAAAATGACACTACGAAAGAATCTCATGAGGAAATTCATGATTTAATAAACTCTGAGATTCATGAAGAATCCTTTGAGCCCGAGACTCAGGAAAATAAGGAACTATCCATAAATCCAATCGATATTGAGGCAAATTTTAATCGAGTGGATATAGTGGTGGATTATGTCTTTGCTTTTAATGTCGCATCTAGCATTATGCAAGAAAATGAGGATCTTGAACCTCAATCTGTTGGAGAATGTCGAAAAAGACATGATTGGCCAAAATGGCAAGAAGCAATTCAATCAGAATTGAATTCGCTGGCAAAACGTGAAGTTTTTGGCCCTATAGTTGAAACACCTAATGGTGTTAAGCCTGTTGGCTATAAATGGGTCTTTGTACGCAAGAGAAATGAGAAAAACGAGGTACAAAGATATAAGGCACGCCTTATTGCACAAGGATTTTCTCAAAGGCCTGGTGTCGATTATGAAGAGATATATTTCGCCTGTAATGGATGCCATAACTTTTCGTTATCTAATTAGTTTTGCTGTCCTTGAAAAGCTTGACATGCATTTAATGGATGTGGTTACTGCCTATCTTTATGGCTCACTTGATAATGAGATATACATGAAAATTCTCGAGGGACTCAAAATGCCAAACGCTCATAATTCAAAGTCCCGGGAAATATTTTCAATCAAATTGCAAAGATCCTTGTATGGTCTAAAGCAATCAGGACGAATGTGGTATAATCGTCTTAGTGAGTATTTGTTAAAAGAAGGCTATATAAATGATGCCATTTGCCCGTGTGTTTTTATAAAGAAAACAACATCGGAATTTGTTGTACTTGCCGTATATGTCGATGGCATAAACCTTATTGGAACCCCCATAGAACTCCAAAAGGCAATTGATTATCTAAAGAATGAATTCGAGATGAAAGATCGCGGAAAGACAAAATTATGTCTTGGTTTGCAAATTGAATATTTGGCAAACGGAATTTTTGTTCATCAATCTACCTATATAGAAAAGGTACTGAAACGGTTTTACATGGATGGAGCACATCCTTTAAGTACTCCGATGGTTGTTCGATCACTTGATGTGAATAAAGATCCATTCCGACCGCAAGAAAGGAATGAAGAGCTACTTGGTCCTGAAGTACCATATCTTAGTGCAATTGGCGCACTAATGTACCTTGCAAATACTACAAGGCCTGACATAACCTTTTCAGTTAATTTCTTAGCAAGGTATAGCTCGGCTCCTACAAGGAGACATTGGAATGGGATCAAACATATATTGAGGTACCTAAAGGGGACTACCGATATGGGCTTATTTTATGGCAATAATTGCAGTCCTGATCTTGTTGGTTATGCTGATGCTGGATATTTATCCGACCCACACAAGGCTTGATCTCAAACGGGTTATGTATTTACCTATGGAGGCACCGCCATATCTTGGCGATCGACTAAGCAATCAATTGTGGCTACTTCATCTAATCATGCCGAGATAATCGCTATTCATGAAGCAAGTCGGGAGTGTGTGTGGTTGAGGTCTATCATACATCATATTCAAGACAAATGTGGTTTGAAGTGTGACAAACTACCCACGACTTTGTATGAAGACAATGCAGCATGTATAGCTCAATTGAAGGGAGGATTCATAAAAGGAGATAGAATAAAGCATATTTCACCAAAGTTATTTTTCACACATGATCTTTAAAAGAATGGTGATATCAATGTGCAACAGATTCGTTCAAGCGATAATATGGCTGATTTGTTCACAAAATCTCTACCAACGTCAACCTTTAAGAAGCTGGTTCACAAGATCGGAATGCGAAAACTCAAGGATATGAATTGATGCTCTTTTCAGGGGGAGTTAATGCGCGTTTTTTTGCACTCTTTTTTCCTTACAAGGTTTTGTCCCACTGGGTTTTTCTTGCAAGGTTTTTAACGAGGCAACCAATAGGCGCATATTCAAACATGTGTACTCTTTTTCCTTTTCTTTAAATTTTTTCCCATTGGGTTTTGTTTTAGTTAAGGTGTTAACGAGGCACATTATTGAATAGACATTCAAGGGGGAGTGTTATAAATAGAATCCTATTTAAGGTGAATGTCTATATTTAGAGAGATTCTAGAGTTTTACTTTGAGGCTAAGTCTTTTCTATGCCTATAAATAGAGGGGTCTTACCCCATTGTAAATCACCCCAAAGTATCAATAAGAATACTCATATCTCTACTTCTCTCTATATTATTCTTGTTCTTGTATTATTGTTCTTGTTCTTATATTATTTCATAACAAGTTAACAAATCTTAAATTTTAGTGACGTATTTTAAATTTTTGAGGTCCTAGGTCCAAAATAGATAATATCATTAACGGATATAAAAGTCACTCTTGCATCTCCTTCAAAAAAAATGAGACTTTTATATACATATATATTATTAGAAACTTTATTACCTAAATGTCCATGTTTCGTTGATTATGCAACCTAAACAAATTTTATTTACAAAATCGTACATTCCACCTTAAAAGACTCACAATCTATTATTAGTTCCTTTAATCAAGAAATTCAATTACACTTTATCTTCTTTTTTTCTCCTCTTTTCTTTCTTCTCTCCGGAATTTTTGGTAAATAGTTGAAATCCTTTCTTTAATTTCTAACTTCAACACGTACAAACAATATCCTTGCATGAGTATATTGAGAGGCTAAAAATTGTACAAGGGATGAAAATAGCTACAGAATTATGCCCTTTCATTTAATTTGTCAACCTCTCTACGTGAGACCATGAATCACTAAATTTCCAGCAATTTCACTTTTTTCTTTTTAAAATTTAGTACCATATCAAATCAGCATAAAGTACTTTTTAAACTTAGCTGAGTAATGCAAACCAATACACCAACTTACATGTGTAGCTTAACCAACCTAAGAATGGAAGTAAAAAAATAATGAGGTAGAAATTCTACATGATAATGAAAAAACCAGAGGATCATAAGAATTAAGACTCAATAAAATTCTCACTTTAGAGTACATCACAAATAAGAATTAAGACTCAATAAAATTCTCACTTTAGAGTACATCACAAACAAAGTAGAAATAATTCTATTTACACAAGCTAGAAATTACATCTAATTAAAAGATGACCCTAATCATGGTGGAATTGGGCCTACCCTACAAAATGGTGACCCTAATCATGGAATGTGTATCTACGGTAAGCTACTCCATACTAATCAATGGAGGATTAACCAAAAGCTTCCCAGCAAAGAAAGGATTGAGACAGGGAGATCCAATGTCCCAATATCTGTTTGTATTAGTCATGAAGTACTTAAACAGATCTCCGAAAAGACTTCACAGGAACCCTGACTTCAATTTCCATCCAAAATGCTCCAAATTACTCATCACTCATATCTGCTTTGCAGATGACCTGCTGATGTGCTGCAGAGAAGATGAAACCTCACTGAAGCTGTTAATGGAAGAATTTAATACATTCTCTGCTATGTCTGGCCTGCAAGCAAACATGGAGAAAAGCTCTCTGTACATGGCAGGTATCTCACAGCATGACAAGGAAAAGCTACTGACAACCTTCCATCTAACTGAAGGAACTCTCCCTTTCAAATACCTAGGAGTTCCACTCCTAACAAGGAAAATCACAATCACACAATGCATGCCACTTGTGGATGGAATGGTGGATAGAATCAGATGCTGGACATCCAAATTCCTATCCTATGCCGGTAGATTACAACTGATCAAAAGTGTTCTGTTTGAGATGCAAACATACCGGGCCCAGGTCTTCCTCCTTTCTAAGAAGATCATCAACCTGGTCAATGGGATTTGTAGGAATTACCTGTGGAATGGCACCCTTGAGACAAGCCACAGACATCCTATATCATGGAAAACAATCTGTAAACCAGTGGCAGTAGGTGGATTAAATGTTATCTGTTTCGAGAGATGGAATAAAGCAGCTGTATCAAAACTGTTATGGGCTCTCATCAATGGAAGAAACTACTACTGATTCCAGGCTTGCTACCAAAACATAAATTTATACTATGGATGGCGTTGCATAAACGACTGGGCACAGCTGACAGACTAGCGAAATGGGGCACCCATATTGAACAGGCCTGCTCGCTATGTGAGACAGACGGAACAGAGACACATGAACACTTGTTCTTTGAATGTGCTTACTCCCAGAGACTGTGGCAGGGACTACTAAAATGGTTGAACTTCAACAGACTGATACAAAACTAGGAGCTTGAGGTACAATGGCTTTCACCCAGAGTAAACAACACGCACCCAAGAAAATCCATATTAGCAATAGTGTTCGCGACAACTGTGTACAACATATGGATGAAAAGGAATGATAGACGATTTCGACAGCCGAGACAAGAAGCTACCAGTAGAGCAAGGCAAATAGCTATTCAAGTGCATATCACTGGACTGAAGAAATCAAAATGGCAACCAACCTTGCGAAACCTCAATTGTTACCCCCGATGTAATCCTTGAGTTTAATCCCAGTACCCGTTGTGTGTGAGGATATGCTTGTACACTAGTAGAATGTAGCATAACTAAGGGTTCAAATTATGAGAATTGTTCTATAGTCACAAAGAACAATTGATGTATATTGACAAAGGTTGAATACAAATTTCATTTTCGACCAAAAAAAAAAAGACAATGAATACAGGCATTCATACTGTCAAAAATGGAAAGTTGAAATAATTTATATGATACAGTTATATCTACGACTTATCAATAATTTTTATACATTATTTTTACTCAGTTATATGCAATAACAATAGCATATCACTTAATTACAGTTTTTATATAAATTTTATATGATACATCTTAAGTATATTTTGTATATGATTTATACATAATAAAAATAAATTTCATACAACTAATTATATATTATACAACTTATCTATAGTTTTTATATATTATTTTTACTAAATTATATACAACTACAATATCATACAACTTGAACACGATATATATATATATATATATATATATATATATATATATATATATATATATATATATATATATATATATATATATATATAAACAGAATTTAATTTGTCTACAATTTTATTACAGCTTTACTATAATTTCTGTAAAATAATGTATGTCATGTCGTCGTCGTCGTCTTCTTCTTCTTCTTCTTCTTCTTCTTCTTCTTATTTCAATCTGAAGTTTATCCAAAATCAGGTCTAATCTTTACCGAAGCACCCTCAAAATTGAGATATAAACACCCAAACAATATTTCCAATTGTTTGCAACAACACCCATTCAAATAAATAATAATTTTTAAAAACCCAAATTCGAATTTAAAGCTTCAAAGCTTTTTAATAGTTGTCAATGGTGAAATTGCTGCTCTCTTTTCATTTGATTTACATTACTGGAATTAGGGATTGAGATATACAGAGAAACATAAGAGAGAATTTCCAGTTTTTTACAACAACTTCCAATTCAACACAAAAAATATTTTTTTATAACCAAGGTCGAATTCAAAGCTTCAAAACATTTAGCGACTATCGGTGATAGAATTGCTGCTCTCTTTTCCTCTGCTCTACATTACTAGAATTATGAATTGAGTTGGGAGGGGGGGGGGGGGTAAGGATGAGAAATAATCAATTCCTAATATAAAGGGATACTCATTTAATTCCTAAAATATATCTAATTGGTAAATTTGTATATAGGAGGAAATTGAAAATTAAGTAGGGAGGATAATAAAGTTTTCAATAGTGTATATGTATGTAAAAATCCTATAGGATACGTATATAGAGAAAAAAAATCTTTTGACCAAAGATTCTAATATATGGTGTGTTTTATACGAAGGTTATTTTCTTAAAAGTATTTTTTAATTTTCTCATGTTTGATTGGCTTAAATATTTAAAAAAATATTTTCCTTGTGTTTCTTTTTCCTCCAATTGAAGGAAAATATTTTCCTTATCAAGAGAAGGGAATTTTTTTTTCTAAAACTCCTTCCCTACCCCATTCTCTACCCCACCCCAAACCCACCCACACAACCCCACCCCATGCCCTCTCTACTACACAAAAAAAATTATTATTTTAACTTTTTTCCTAAATTCTAATTTATATTTTTTTGTTTATTTTTGTAATTTCAAATTTCATTTTTTTTCCTTTTTCTGCACCTCCCCCCCTCCCCCTTGCCCTTGCCCTTGCCCCCTAGAGTTTTTTTAAAATATACTTTCAGTTTTAGTTTTTTCATCTTTCGGTTTACAGGTTCGAAATTTTACAAGTTCCAAATTTTTGAGTTTGGAGGTTTATGTGTTTGAAAGTTTACGGGTTTAGAAATTATAAAATTTACGGGTTCAAAAGTTTAGATGTTTGAAAATTTATGAAATTTGTGGGTTCGGAAGGTTATTGGTTCGAAATTTTATGGCTTCATGTTTATTGTATCTAAATTATTTATAATTACTCATGAGAAGTTATTTTCCTTCATTTGCATACCAAACACCGAAAAATAAATAAGATTACTACTTGTTTTTCAAGAAAATATTTTCTTGAAAAATATTTTTCCCACAAAACATTTTCCTTTATAACAAATACACCATAGTGATAAAGATGATTCTTAAATTACTTATGGTCATAGTTTAATCTATGGTTGGCAGAATGGTTCAACGAAAACAATTAACTATCCATAGTATCCACTAAAAAATGGGTTGAATAATAAACTTTTTAAAAATAAGATAAATATGGATAAGAACCATATTATCCCTTTAAAAAATGGACAATCAATCGGTAACCAATGAATAATCAGTGGGTCTAACTTTTACACCTTTAAAGCCTCAAATTTGGGATTCATCAAGTTAGGGAGATGAAGAATTCTCCCAAAAATAATCATATGCAAGAAGTAATAAATAATATGGTTACCCATATTATTCGCGGGTTAACCTATTTTTTATCTGTATTCAATATGGGTCGGGTCGGATAAATTATCTGTTTTTCATTATCCGTTTTCGACCCCAACCATATCCGACTTGACCTGTTCATTTGCCGCTCATAGTTCAAGAGGGGTTGCTTTGATGGTAAGCAACTTACACTTAAAGTCAAGAGGTTGTGAGTTCGAGTCTCCCCAAGAGCAAAGTGGGAACTTTTTGGAGGGAAGGCTGCTGAGGATCTATTTGGAAACAACATCTTTACCTCAGGGTAGGGGAAATATCTGCATATACACTACCCTTCCCAGACCCCACAAAATGAGATTATACTGAATTATTGTTGTTATTATTGGTCAATCCAAGTTTGATTATTTTTTTCTCGCATGAATTTCTGATTCCACCAATCGATGTGAATTGTAACTACTAAGTTAGGATGGGAACATAAATTTAGTCTAACCACTTCTGGAAAAGAAGTAAAATTTTTATGAGTAAAACGTTTCAAAACTTGAAAAGCTAGTCTACCCACTTCTTGAAACATAAAAAATTCATCTTCAAAAACTGCCCAGTTTTATAACTAAACACTATTTCCAAGTCTTTTTGAAAAAAAATAAATTATAGCCAAATTATGAGTAATTTTAATCTCGTTTCTTTTTCCTTTACATGGAAGATGTTGCAGTATTCATTTGAAAATTGAGATTGCTGCTATGATATATATTTTTTAGACCTCATACTAGTCTCTGTTTGTTGATTCTATTGATAGATTGAAAAAGAAGGTTCTTTGACTTTTGCAACTTACAGAAATAGAGAATTATTAAATTTCATTTATTACTTTACTAATATATAGAAGAGCGAGAAAAGCTTTCAGATTGCGGACACAACTTAGGAGAAATATTTGCACCGAACTGACCATTATTTTAGACTCTAAATTGTTCAGTTGTTTTCTCTTATTTCTGATTAATAATGTAAAAAAAAAGGTATTTTAGTCAATTCTATCATACAATTTTAAGATTAAGAGAACATAACTTTGAAAATTCATTGGGAATTTTTTTTGACAGGAAATATTTGAAATAACACAATTAAAGAATCTCCAATAATTAACATTCATACATGAAAATTAAAGTAGCTTGTGATTAAATAATATTAAATAAAAATCTAATGTGGTTGTTTGATCACAAATGACAATCACTCTCTTAACCAATAATTAATAGGAATTAATAGTAATAGTGCAAATGATCATTTACATCATTTATGAAAAATTAAGTTGTTTTAAATCTGCCACTTCGCACTTCTCAAGCACATAATTAAGTACTGATCTTATCTACTGAATTTAAGGATTCCTATTTCTAAGAAACTTCTTTGACTTTTATGTTTTATTGGGGGTTCTAATTATTTGGATGAGCTGTTTTTAAACTAATATAAGAGTAGAATATCTATTAATCATACTTATGCATGAACAAGAGCTTGTTGCATTAAAATAGTATACAGTGATTCTGGCCGAAATAAAACCTTTTTTCTAATAATTATGATACTAATCATCATCGAAAGTGATTAATTAAGGTATATGAACAAGAGGGTGTTTGGTTAAGTTTATAAGCTGGTCAAACTAGCTTATAAGTATTTTTTGACTTATTTATGCGTTTGGTAAAGTTAAAAGTGCTAATAAGTCAGGTGCTTATAAGTTAAAAATAAGCCAAAAATTATAAGCTGGTCGCCCCAGCTTATGAATTTTTAGCTTATAAGTACTTTAAGTTTGACCAAATTTTTTACTATTTTATCCTTAAAATATTCCTTTTTAGAGCAAAACTCCAACACCGATACTCATTGCCTGAGTATTTTTTCAACCTAACCTCCACCCCCCCCCCCCCCCCGGAACTGTGCCTTTTTAAGTTTACAATTCTCGTTGTCTATTTAAGATAAACAAATTCTCTATTCCCCTGCATATTTGTATCTATGTGATTATGTATTAATCTTTGAACTGTATGTAATAAATGATGACATATCAAATTTTTGGGATATTACTTTCTAAGTGTTATGATGATTAAGATGGTGTTTATTTCTCTTCAAATATTTTATCCTATTCAAGTTTATTTTTCACTGAAAAACTTTTGTTAATTTATTAATTATTATAACTTATGATTATATATTTATCATAAATATTATCTTATCTAAGCATAATTGTATCTAATATAAACTAACAAATAGCATATTTTGTATTTGAATCGATCTGGAATAAAATTTAAAAAAAAATTATGTTATTGTAAGCGTAAATAGATCTAAGGTTATTTAAGTCATTTTAACAGAAAAAAAGTTTATCAACACTTTTTTATCAAATACTGTAGCAGGTTATTATCGATTTCAGCACTTATATCCAAACATGTAACAGCTTATTTATTAAATCAGTTTCAATATTTAAAAGCGCTTTTCAATACCTCAGCTAATCCAAACGGGCTCTAAGTCGCGTGAAACTTTTTCATATAACGGTAGTGAATACTTATAAGACAATTTCCAACCTAACTTCAGTTAATCTACTTGAATTTATTCAGTATATCAAGCTTTACTATGCATAGAGTTCGGAAGTATTACGGGTTTGGTTGAACTCAGTAGCTTTAATTCAAATTATGTATTTATCTTAAATTTTTTAATAAATAAATATAAATTATTAATTTAAAGCTCAGTAACTTAAAAGAATTAAAATCTCAAATTTATAAACTTAAAATTTTGGCTACGTTTCTGAGTACGAACACACTCTTACCTTACATTCTTTTCATTAAATCTGTTGTTGATAAATGCCTTATTATTTAGGAGTAAAACAAGAATCCTCATTCTAAATTTTCTTTGTGTTGTTCTACGAAAATATAATGCATATTATTTCCTCTTATTTTATATGAGAGAACAAAGACTTTTTACTGCTATACAAACAAAAAGAAGCTTCTTTGAGTTTTCATTTATTGATGGCTGGATGTTGATTTTTACTATTTTGATTAGACATTGCATAGTATAGGAGGGGAAGAATATCTATTATTCAAAGTTTAGAGAGGTGTTTGATTTTTAAAATAAAGGTGGAAGGAAAAAATGGTTTTCATCCCATAACTAATTGTTGACTAATGAAAGCAAGACAAAGGTGTCTCTTTTCTATTTTTATTTTTAAATTAATATAACAAGAAATGGATAAGAACTAAGAATGTAGGAGATACTGTCCAAAATATCAAGTGGATCTTTGTGGACTGAAAGCTAAAATAAAAAACTGTCGTCTATCTAGAAAATTTAGATAGCGTTTGGCAATAGACTTTAGATTTATTTTAAAAAATTCGATTTGGGTGAAATTTAATTTAAAAATAAAAATATATTTGGACATATATTTTCAAAACATACTTCCCAACTTTATTTTGGAAAAATAAGGGCATTTGCATTTATACCTGCTTTTTTGTATCACGTTTTAACTTGTTCCCGTTTTGCAAAAAATGTACAAGCATACCCGCTTTTTCGCATAACTTCAGCATACGGGGCTGAAGTAGCAAATCACGCAAAACTTCAGCATTCTAGTAAACGGATCTGAAGTAACAAGTATGCTGAACCAAGTGTGCTAAAGTTTTTGTTTGTAATTGCTGAACTTACGCATAGTAGCTGAAGTTTTATTCTCTATTTGCTGAAATTTTTGTTTGTAATTGCGGAGGTTTTAGTTTTGTAACCGTCAAACTTCAGCTCTAGAGCTAAAGTTTTTCTTTTTGTAACTGGTGAATTTCAACTCTAGAGCTGAAGTTTTTGTTTTATAACTGGCGAGCTTCTGCTCTAGAGCTGAAGTTTTTGTTTTTGCAACTGGAAACTTTAGCTCTAGAGCTGAAATTTTTGTTTTATAAATAGCGAACTCCAGCCCTACAGCTGAAAGTTTTGTTTTGTACCTGACGAACTTCAGCTCTAGAGTTGAAGTTTTTATTTTGTAACTGACGAACTTCAGCTCTAGAGTTGAAGTTTTTGTTTTGTAACTGGCAAACTTCAACTCTAGAGCTGAAGTTATTTAGTTTATTTGTAATAACTTCAGCACTATATAAGCTGAAGTTTTTGAAAAAGTTTTCTAACATACTAGATAAATAATCAGATTGCCAACAATATCTAAATCATAAAGTTTGAAAATAATAAACACGAAAAGAGCAGAATTATCATTGTCTACTAACTTACGTACGTGGAAATATTCATAAATTATTGTCTACTAACTTATAATTATTTATAATTTATTTTTAAATAATCTGATAAATATATTTATGGCAATCATCCCATGAACTGAAGTTCCATAGTAGCACCAACAGAAGAAGAAGAAGAAGAAGAAGAAGAAGAAGAAGAAGAAGAAGAAGAAGAAGAAGAAGAAGAAGAAGACGAAGGGGGAGAAGGAGGAGGAGAAAGGGTGCTGAAGTTATTTAAAAAGTGTGTACAAGTTAAAAGTTTTAAAAAAAAATAGGTATAGGTTAAATGGGAGCGACCAAATAGGGTGCGCCATGCAATTTTTACAGAAAAAAAAGTGTATATAATTTTCAAGTTTTGGAATTTTGGCCCAAAATGAGCTATTGGGATGATTTTGGAATTTGAAATTTTGCAAAAATATAGGCAAAATTTATGACCAAATATGAATTGAAAATAAATTTTAACAAAACTCATGGACAAGAAACTCAATACGTGGGACTCTCAAATATAGATATGTGATTTTGGTAAATACAATATTCCCTTCGATTTTGGAGGTCACGGATTCAAGCCGTTGAAGTAGCCTCTTACAGAAATACAGGATAAAGCTGCGTATAATAGACCCTTGTGGTATTGTTCTTTCCGGACCAGCGCATAGCGGGAGTTTAGTGCACTAGACTTCCCATTTTTTATAATATTCCCTTTAATTGATTTTTTTCGTTATATTAAGGAATTTACAATTTTAATAGTAATAATAAAATTAACAATATTAATCTTTACTATCTTTTTAATCTGTTCATTAAAACATGACATATAGGCTGAGACTCTTTATTCTAAGGACTACTTTGGTAAAATAAAAATAAATCTTTTTCGATATTTGAAATATCAAATATTCCTTCCGTTCCGATTTATGTAAACATGTTTGACTGTGTACGGAGTTTAAGAAAAAATAAAAAAAAAATGGAATTTATGGTCCAAAACAAGTCAAAAAGAGGCACAGAATATTTGCGTGGTTATAAAAGATAACCACGCAAAATTGGGGGGTTAGACCTCAATTCGAGATCCGATTTCAAAACTAATCACATAATTGGACTCGTGCGGGAATGGGTAACCGGATTTTAGTTCGAACCTTGGGTTTTGACAACATTTGTCAAGGCGAATTTTGGTTATTTTACCTAAAATTTCATCTTAGCTATAAATTTAATAGTAGAATTTGTTGCTTGCGATGTTATTTACAAGATGTAAGTGAAATGAATAGATTCGGGCACTTTTGAGTCGGGTACTCATGGCAAAAGAGTGATTTCAAGTTGATTTTGGGAGCCGATTGAGGTAAGTGGCTTCTCTAACCTTGTGTAGAGGACCTTCCCCTTAGGATATGATGTTTGTTAATCGAATGCCTCGTACGTGAGGTGACGAGCGCGTACTTGAGCACATTGTTGGAAAATTCGTTTTTACTTGAACCATTTAAATTGAATTTCCTTGCTTACCTGTTCATTTTATATTGTGAATTTATTCTATCCTAGATTAGACAGGTATATTCATTTGACTTGCTGCCTAAGTATTAAACTGTCCCATTTGTATTCCGCGTAGTATGTTTGGCCAGTATTTTCTATCTCTTGTCCTGGGTTAGTATCCTTCCTAATGTTTGGGTTGCTAGTGTGTTTTTAAATCGGGACTATGGGTTGGCCTCCCGGGAGATTCCCTTGCACTTGATAATGAGGATACCAAGAGATCTCTAGTGAATATGATGAGGATACCAAGAGATCCTCGGGATACCAAGAGATCCTTAGTGAATATAATGAGGATACCAATAGATCCTCGGGATACCAAGAGATCCCTAGTAAATACAATGAGGATACCAAGAGATCCTCAGGATACCAAGAGATCCCTAGTGAATATAATAAAGATACCAATAGATTCTCGGGATACCAAGAGATCCTAGCGAATATAAGAGCATACCTAGAGATCCCAGGTTATTATTCCTGTTGTGAGTAGTGTTCCTTGTATTGTTTTGTTCCGTTTTTTCTATTGCTATTTCCCTTATTTATCATTTGTAGATTCTCGTTGTAGATTTTATCTATACTGTTTTTGTTTTTTTTAATCTCATCATATAGTATATTTCTCTCAGTAGGGTCTTGACCTTCCTCGTCACTACCAAACCGAGGTTAGGTTTGGCACTTACTGAGTATCGTTGTGGTGTAATGTACTCATGCCTCTTCTGCGCATGTTTTTCATGTGCAAATCCATGTACCTCATCTCAGATGCACTATTACCGAGGCGGAGAGATCTAGCAGAGACTCGAGGTATATCTGCAGCGTCCGCAGATCGAAGAGTTTCCTTCCTATTCTATCATGTAGTTAGCTAGTTGTTCATGTTTTTCATTGATGTAGACATTTCCAGAGTTAGAGTCGTACTATATACTTTCTATAGTCTGTGTTGCCCGTGAGATTTCGGGTTTTGAGATTCTGCTTCATATTTGTGGTGTGAAGTGTATATGCCAAACGACGAATTATATACATTTCCTTAAGTTACTTAGTTTTAAGTTATTATTGTTATCGTGAATATTTTTATCTTCGCATCGTTAGGCTTGTAGTCCTCGTGACTGGGTGTCTTCATGACGTGTTTACGGATGGTGAACTAGGGTCGTGACAAGAATAACCACCCGATGGCTGGAAAGTTATCTGGAACCTGTCCGCAACCTCATTGTTCGGAACTTCTTCGACCTTGACGTATATATCCACCATTTTGATAACAAGATATTTCTGGTATTCATCCGAAGTTCTCAGAAAATCCCTCAAACCTCCATCATCGTAGATGTTTAACTCTGAGTAAAAAGCAACCCCTTGCGGAGTGACAGAATATGGATATCTTCCGGTTACTTTAAGTATCATTAAACGTTTTCTCACACCTATTTTTTGCATAACAACGATATCAATTTATCGTACTCCATTGTAAGTGGTAATTTAACATGATTCTGTGGGAGATAAACTATATCTCACAGAATTATTCTCCATCATAACCTCACCCCCAATAAAATGAAACTCTTATTCTATGCTCTTCAGACATCATAGAAAAAATGTTTAACAATTTAACAAGAAAAAATATTGAATGAGAGTTGGAATTTGTTGTAAACGAATTTTTCTAAAATTCTAACCATTATATATAGGAAATGGCTAGCCCGAAATGTGAAATTTTTTTGGTGTATAACGTTCTTTAAATAGACGCTATACTAATATAAATTATTATTATGTCAGTTAAATCATTTGTAGGTCCATAAAAGGGGGTATAACATATTTTTAGACGCTATATATAGCGTATAAAAAAATACTATGCTGTCACATCAATGTGTCAGTCAGCATAACATTTAAAAAAACGCTATACCTTAACGGCAAAAATTATCCTCTTGGCGCATCGTCTTTAATTTATAAATATATAATTTTCTTTCACCTATAAATATTTTGAGTCCAAAATTAGTATATTTAGGTTCAGAACTCCTTTTTTAATAACGGAGTACGGACATAACTAGAAAAAATAGTAAACCAAAAGGTTACATCAGATGAGTGGATGACTTGGTCTTCTATATTTGCTAATAGCATATATTTATAGAAAATCTCGTTTTCATTGTACATAGAT
This sequence comes from Nicotiana benthamiana, assembly GCA_034376525.1. Classification (NCBI taxonomy): domain Eukaryota; kingdom Viridiplantae; phylum Streptophyta; class Magnoliopsida; order Solanales; family Solanaceae; genus Nicotiana; species Nicotiana benthamiana. The sequence continues at coordinate 7,161,292 of CM067326.1, forward strand.
AACTATAAATAGAAACTTGCTTTGCTTATTCAATTAAAGTAATCTTTCTTGCAGAATCAGTATACTTCATGTATCTTTGACTTTATATTTTCATTTTATCAACAAACTATTGGAATCAGGTGCGGCTTTCTTGTAACGTTTTAGAAAAAGATAATATAAATTCTTTAACGATTATTAATATGCAACGGACGTTATCAAAGGTTTTTGTAATTAAATTACTTTGGAAGTTGAGCTAAATAAGTCTACTACGTTTTTTTCACGGTAGTGTCAATTTCGTAGTATTTTACATGCAAAAGCTAACCTGTATTAAACTAAAATATAATTTTAATTTCGTATTTTACTTGCGAGAGCTAACATATATTAAACTACAATCCAACATTTCTATAACATCTCTTTATAAGAATCATTTATTATAGTAAAAAGCAATAACATAATTAATAACTTTTAAATTAATTTTTTGTGTTATATTATAATATATGTCTTCCGTAATAATAATTCATTACAACATCTTAAAAAATATGGGAATAACACAGCTAATATAAGAAAAGTTTGACTATTAAAAGGAAGAGACAGGTTGTATGTTCTTCATTTTCAAAGTGCTGTATTTATTAGCATTTGTTACTTTGGGTGATAATCAAATTTGGTTAGGAGTTCTATCTAGCCAAATTATCGATTTAAATGTAATTTATTTTAAAATTAAACCCCTTATACACATTACATCTGCCGCCACTGCTAAGGTAGCATGTTATTCTTTTTCTCGATTAATCATGACAGGACTCTCCAAAAATGGACATTTCAATATTTCTAATGCTTGTTTTTTGAAAGAAAACCAAATAAATGAAATACAGAAATAAATGAAATTGAAAACAAAGATGTGGGGAAAATGATTGTTGAAAATCTCCAGTGAAATAGATGAAACACAACTGCCCATCTTCCCCAAAAATTAGTTTTGCAGAGAACACTTTCGATCAAAGTGCATTGTTCATAGCACAACGTCGATACACACAATCCCTGCTTTGTTCCAATTAAATCTAAATATTCCTTAAAGAAGAAGAAGAAGAAAAAATTAAGAAAATAAAAGAATAATGCAATTAACTTAGGGTGTTTCACAAATCCCTCAACCCTCAAGAGCATTGACAATATTCGAAGAAATGAAGTCTTGGCTTGAGAGAATAGGGGTAAAGCATGTTTATATAGCGAAGGGAAGGAAAGGGATTAGGGTTTCTAACTCTCAAGTCTCAACCACATTTGACTATTACCAAATTACCCTTCCAATTACAATGTAAAGTGGTGCTGATTAATAGTTTGTTTGGTCAAGGTTAATTTTGGCCAATAGTGTTTTTATTTACCAGAAGAACTTTTAATTAAAAATTGAAGTGTTTGATCAAGCTTATAAAAGGAAAAAAGTGCTTTTAAGCATAAATAAAAGTACTTTTGAAAAAGCAAAAAAATTAACTTCTCGTACTTTTCAAACTAATTAGCTAAATATAAACTATTTCTTACCAAAAATACATTTAAAAAAACACTTAAAAAAACAATTCTAAAAATAAGTTAGTGTTCATAGCTTGACTAAACGGGCTATAAATAAGTCAATTACAACGTAAAAGTGGCCAATTGGACTAAACAGTGACCATAGTTGCAATCCGTCCAATTTAGAACATAATTTCATTTGTTCGTTATTTCATAGTAATTTGTTTAAGGCAAAATTTTTTAAATTACCTTAAAATTTGATTCAGATTATTAATATTCTTTTCGAGTTATACCCGGTCTTAATTACTTTCCTCAATTTGACCTTCTAAAAGTCATTATCTCCTAGACGCTGATGTGGCAAAAAATGTGGGTGCACTCACCTGCCATTTGTATTTTTCTGTTTATGTGGCATATTTTTATTAAAATAATTTCTTTTTACCTTTTCAAGAATATTACATTTTAAATAATTTTTTTCGAATACAATTTATAATAAACTCATTTCTTTGTCTTTTCTTTCATATTCGATTTCTTCATTCCGGATTTCTCCATTCCTTCCTATATGCCTTTCTAGAACCCGACGCTTGTATTGCTCTCCCACAACCCCGTTTTCACGGTTTAGGCTGCTCCCATTTCCTTCGCCGCAATACGGGAATCGCTTTTGCTTTCTTTTCCTCTGGCTACTAAGATGTTTCAGTTTGCTAGGTTGTCTCTTGCCTGCCCATAGATTCAACAGCAGTTCGAAAGGTTGTCCTATTCGGGAATCTCCGGATCTATGCTTATTTTCAACTCCCCGAAGCATTTCGTCGATTACTACGCCCTTCATCGTCTCTGGGTGCTTAGGTATCCACCGTAAGCCTTTCCTCGTTTGAACCTCTTGGATAGAACTACATTATTTAGGCTAAATATTTTTATTTGGCCCAAAATAATAAAGTTTTTAGTTAATCTTTTTATGAATTTGTTCTGAAAATAAAGATTTATACAATTGAAAAAAATAATCAAGGCATCTATAAAGTTATAAAAAATACATAGTTTAAAGTTAATTATTTTGGCTATAATTTTTTATATAACTCTAAATTACGGTGCTCTAATTTTTTTGTACAAATTTTACCTAAAAAAAGTAAAAATACATAGTTGAAATAAATAGTCATTGCATCAAAAGAAGAAATAAAAAGAGTGTACAATTGCAAAAAATTACAAATACAATTGTACACTCTTTTTATTTCTTTTTTTGATGCAATGACTATTTATTTTAACTATGTATTTTTTTATAACTTTTTAGATTTCTTGACTATTTATTTCAATTGAATAAAACTTTATTTTCATATCAAATTCAAAAGAACATTAACTAAAATTTTATTATTTTTGGCCAAATAAAAATATTTAGCCTAAATAATGTAGTTATATCCAAGTTATATTATGAATTTTATTCAAATATTTTATCTAAATACTCCCTCCGTTTCATATTGTTCAACATAGTTTGACTCTGCACGGAGTTTAAGAAAAAAAAGACTTTTGAAACTTGTGTCTTAAATGTTTAAGGAGTAAAAAGATTGTGGGGTCATACCATTTGTGGGCTATAAAAGCTTTTCATTAAGTGCAAAAGGATAAAATGAAGAGTTTAAAGTTGAATTATTACCAAATTTAGAAATGTGTCATTTATTTCTGAACAGATTAAAAATGAAAGTGGGTGATTCAATATGAATTGGAGGAAGTAAGTAATAATCCTCGAAAGGTAAAAAAAATGTTATTTTTAAAAAAATGCCACATGGGCAAAAAATTCATGTGCCAGACAACTGTACTTATACATTTTTGTCACATTAGCGTCTAGGGGATAATAAATTTTAAAAGGCCAAGTTGAGAGGTAATTAAGATCGAACATAATTATAAAAAAATACTAATAATCTGAGTCAAATTTAAAAATAATTTAAGATATTTTACCTTTATTTAATTATCAAAACACACCACAAAACACAGAGAAAATACCTGTTTTCCCCTTTATCATCGTTAGTTCGTCTTTACTAGACAGGAAGACAACCTAAACTTTCTTTGGTTTTCTTTAAGTTGGATTTCAGGTTTGGGCTACCTCATGTTATTCAAATTGAGTTAAAACTTAGGCTTGGTTTGCTCTCGAGAAGAGAATTCCTTTTGTTAGAGGCTTCATTGAGCAAGCAATAAGCCCGATTCTCACCACGTTGTATTTAAATTATGTCCGAATATAAGTTTTTTTTTGTTTCCCTCCGCTATTCGATGTCTGCATTGGAATCCGATTATATTTAGATTTCTGTTGCATAGGGTCCTATTCGGGGGAAAGTATTCCCTATGAAGGATTTTTCCATACACAGGCTCAAACTCGAGACCCCTGATTAAGAAAATAGCAGTCTCATCCATTGCACCACATCCTTTGGTGGTGTTCGCACATAAGTAAATTAGTACAAAATTAAAAATTCATAGAATATTATCAATAATAGCCAAATACTATAATATTAGCCAATTAGCTATTTCTATCCAAAAAAGTCAAGTTTTTGCTTTCTTTTGAATGGATATTATTGGAATAGATTGGATACAAGAATTTGAATATCAGTTTTAGGTTGATTTAGTGAACTTTTAAGGCGGTTTGAATAAAACTTCTTTTTATTATTCGAACGTACCAACTAGTTATGAAATCGGATTGATAGCCTCCACCCGTGTTCTAGCTCGTCGGAGAGCTAGATTTGCCTCAATTTTTTGTCTCCTTCCTTCATCCTTTTTCACATTAGCTTCCGCTAGTTCAAGAGTTTGCTGAGCTTCTTGTGGATCAATGTCACTACCCTTCTTCGCATCATTTACTAAAACAGTGATCTCATTATTGCCTATTCTAGCAAAACCACCCATTAGAGCCATCGTTAACCATTGGTCGTTAAGACGTATTCTCAAAATCCCTATATCTACAGCTTTGGCAATAGGGGCATGATTTGGTAATATGCCAATTACTCGAATTAGAAGATGAACATAGAAAAAGATCATATGTGTATCATATTATGTATCACATATGTATCTTTTGTGTATCACATGTATATCCATTTATACATGTGTGTGAGATATATGTTTGTATATGTGTCGTAGAAGAATTTTTAAACTCGATTTTAACTTTAATTTTTGATATTAAATCAGTCCAAATCACCTCCAATCTTCATCAATTTTGTATGCCTTATCTATATATTTCCAACAAATCCAATTATACACATTTTAAAAAAAATCCTTTTTTGTCTATTTTTTTTAATATTACATATCATTGGTAATGAATTTTGACCCCAAACTATTCTAGTTCATCTTCAAACTTTCTTAAATTTTATATATTATCTTATCTATGTGTTTTCAACAAATCACAATAATACTCATTGAAAAAAATTGCTTACGTATTTTGAATGTTGTATATTGTTGATAGGTTTTGTTGTTATTTTTGATAGCATGACTAAAAATCCAAGTTGTTGGTAAACACTGCCCCTTTTTTGGGTACATTTACGAAAGATTTCCAATTTTAAACAATATTAAGTAAATATGGGGCATTTGCATCTATATTTATTTTTGTATCATATTTTAAATTGTACTCGCTTTGCAAAAAAAAATTGCAAGCTTACCTACTTTTTTACGTAACTTCAGCATACGGAGCTGAAGTAGCAAAGGCCATCACGCAAAACTACAGCATTCTAGTAGACGGACTTGAAGTAGCAAGTGTGCTGAAGTTTTTGTTTGTAATTGCTGAATTTAAGCATTATAGCTGAAGTTTTGTTTTCTATTTGTTGACATTTTTTTGTAATTGTTGAACTTATGCATAATAGCTGAAGTTTTGTTCTCTATTTGTATAAGTATTTGTTTGTAATTTCTGAACTTAAGCATAGTAGCTGAATTTTGTTCTCTATTTGCTGAAGTTTTTGTTTGTAATTGCACTAAATAAGCTGAAGTTTTTTTTGTCTTGGATTCATTAGTTTTGTCATCAAGCTTTTTCAAAAACTTCAGCAGAAGATGTAAAGTTATTTAGTTTATTTATAAAAACTTCAACACTAAATAAGCTGAAGTTTTTTTGTCCTTGATAAGCTTTTTCAAAAATTTCAGCAGAAGATACTAAAGTTATTTTCATTTGTAAAAACTTCAGCACTAAATAAGCTGAAGTTTTTTCCCCTAGATTCATTAGTTTTGTTTATAGGCAGACTACTATAAAATAATCAAATTGCCAACAGTATCTAAATTATAAAATTTTGGAAGCAAATAAAAATGAAAAGAACAGAATTATCATGAAAAAGAACCACTAAGTGTGATTTTAAAATTCCCGTACGTGAAAATATTCACAAATTATTGCCTACTAACATACGTAATTATTTATAATTTATTTTTAAATAATCTGATAAACATACTTATGGCAATCATTCCATGAACTAAAGTTTCATAGCAACACCAACAACAACAGAAGAAAGAAGAAGAAGAAGAAGAAGAAGAAGAAGAAGAAGAATAAGAAGAAGAAGAAGAAGAAAACGAAAGAGGAGAAGGATGAAGAGAAAGAGGGATAAAGTTATTTAAAAAGTGAGTATAAGTTAAAACTTTTAAAAAAATAAGTATATGTTAAATGGGGTGACTGAATATGGCGCCATGTGCAATTTTTACGTGAATATGATAAGAATGGACTACTTGGAAAATAAAGTCTGACAAATTCCAGAGCTTTACCAAAGTCTGACCCAGTGCTACATGGTCCCTGTATTTATCATCGGACTATTGGTTTAGGAAGGAAATACTTATGAATGTCAAATGTAAAAATTGCATGGGGCGCCCTGTTTGGTTGCCCTTTTTTAACCTGTAGCTACCTTGTTTTTCTGTTTGCACCTGGACCCGTTTTTTGTTAAAAGCCTTTTAAAAAGATGATTTTGTCATTCTTTATTAAAAGACTACTTTCTCTCCAAGTATAAGCCAATCCTCTACTGTCTTGTCTCTCTCCCCCATTCTTCGCGTTTTTTGATTTGTTCCTCTCTGAAATCAAATGGTTTTCGCCATTCTTTTTTGATTTTTCAACTGTTTGTTCCCCAGTAACATTACATATAATCACAGGTACATTGCATTAACTTTCTGGATTTTATTTTAGTATTATTTTTTACGATTTAATTTGTGATTTTTATTTTGATAGTCATGTTAGTTGAATCGTTTCCTTTTTTTTGATTTTTATGATATAATAGTTTCCTAAGGTTTACTTTGATAGTGCGTTAGATTTATTTTTACAATTGTATATTTAGAATTTTTGAATGTTTGTTTGTGCTTTTGATGAAAATTCTATAAATTCTTCAGTGATTTTTGGAAACGTCGAAATTTTTAAAATTTTTAAGAGTTAAATAGATGATACTATTAAAGGGTGAAGTTTATAATACTTCAAGGATACATTAATTTTAGGAGCTGAATTTTTGTTTTGTGTTTTGTGTTTTTTATTATATTTTTTATGAAGTTCAACATTATTTTGGAGTTGAATTTGGTACAAAAGCATGGTTTTTACTTAAGTTTTTGATTTGTAACTCGTGAACTTCATCATTCTAGGAGTTGAAGTTTTATTTTGTATTTGTTGAACTTCAGCATTTAGGAGCTGAATTTTTGTTGTATATTTGCTGAACTTTAGGCTTCTTAGAGCTGAAGTTTTAACTGATTTTTTTGATAATATTCCAATGTTATTTTTTCTATTTTTTACTTTTTTTGAACAGATGGTATCTATCGAATCCAAATCACGTACAAATTCTAAAGCACCTAAAGATCCTAAAACACCTAAACAACGTAGAATATGCACAGTCCTTCCCTGTTTCTCCACCTACAAAACTAAGGGATATATATTACAAGTTTTGAGATTAGTTTAACTGTCATGGCTACTGGAAGGGGAACCATGATTTGAAAATTTTAATTGTAACTTTCTTGACTCCTGCACAATATGATAATCTTAATAATGGTACATTTCGGTATATTACGGCTATGAAGAATTTCAAATGCAGCATGAAGTTAGTTGATTATTTGTGTCTTTCTCGAATATTTACCAATGATCGAGACTCCATTATTTTCAAGATTTTTGACTATGATGTATCGTTCACACTTGAAGACTTTCACATTATGTGCGGTTTGAGGATCGTAACATAATGTTGAAAAACCAATTAAATGAGAGAACAAGATTTTGAAGCGCTATTTTGGGAAGTCTAAGGGGTGTGATCTTGAAGGAAATTCGAGATTTTATGTCCCATAATGAAATTCAAAAGGATGATATGAATCAACTGTGCTCGTGGAGTATGCAGCTATTGTCGAAGATGATAAGGCTTGTGCTGATTATCCTTGGGGTAATGTCTCTTATGAGAAGCTCATTACCTCAATGAAACATGCATTGGAAAACCAGGACAAATATCTTTCAACTGAGTATACTGTTGGTGGATTTCTATTTTCGTTATGTGCTTGGTTCTATGAGTGTTATCCAGATATTCAGGAGAAGTATTTAGGAAAGGATGAGTACCTTGATGCCCTCAGGTTCTTAGGATGTAACATTATATATATGTGGGTGAGCCTAAATATAAAGAACTTTATGAGGATTACTTCAGTAATCATGCTGTAAGTTAATGTTTTATTTTTATTTTTGTAGTGGTGTTAATATATTGACGTATTAGTTTTATTTTATTTTCATAATATATATATATTTTTAGTAAACAGAAATATCAGAAGTTTAGGGTATTGGATATAATTCCTACAGAAGAGGAATTGAATTCAATGCCTTTAATTGGATTACCATGTAGCATGTTTCGTTCAATGGTACTTGATGCGGTTCTTTCAACTGGTGAATCGCCACGTAGTCGGAGTCGATCAAAAGAAGCCAATCGAACTCCTATAATTGGCGAATCATCTCGTACCTAGAGTCGTTCTAACCGTTCTACAACGACATTTGACAATGAATTAGTCAACACAATATGTTCTATAAGTTTTGAGCTGAAATTTTTTGGTTTTGTGTTTTTGTAAAACTACAACATGTTTTAGCTGAAATTGTTTGGTTTTGTGTTTTTGTAAAACTACAACACGTTTTAGCTGGAGTTTTGTTCTGTTTGTGATAAACTTCAACATTATAAGAGCTGAAATTGTGTTATGTATTTGCTGAACTTTAGCATTCTTTTATAGCTGAAGTTTTGTTCTACGTCTCTATACTAGAGGGTAATGGAGGTTCAAAGACATATAGAAGAAGAAAGACGCAAGATCGCGACATAAGTTATCGAGTAGTTTCAACGGGATGAGTGATCTGCTATTGTGGATGTAGTTTTGATAAAAGTCAACGTAAGCTAATTTATAGAGAAGTTCTTTTTTCTGCTAATGTTATAGGTTAATCATTGTTAGTAATTTTTTTCTGGGAGTATTCTGACGAGAAGTTTGATAAGTTATTTAGTATTGTCCAAAAATCAAATGGAATGGGCAATGTCAATTTGTATTTAATGAACTATCAAAAATATGATAGGATGAACGACTCTTTCGAAAATCTATTGGATATTAATGTTGCTCATGATACATCACATAAATTCATATATTAAAATGTTACACGTGAGGAAGCGGCTCTTGAAGGCGATCAACATGTTCAACAACAAGTTGAAGAGGAATATTTTAGTATTGATAGACTAAGAAAAGATGAAAATAATGAACAATTTTCAACCGAGAATTTTGGAAGCAAGAAAGGTGCAGATGATCAAGTTGTTGATACTGAAGAACATGCTGCTCATGATGCAACAGATAAAGTCGCAGATGAAAATGTTACACGTGAGGAAGCGGCTCTTGAAGGAAATCAACATGTTCAACAATAAGTTGAAGAGGAATGTTCCGGTGTTGATAGACTGAGCAAAGACGGAATAGTGAGCAATTATAAACTGAGAATGTAGGAAGCAAGAAAGGTGCAAATGATGAAGTTGTTGATATTGAAGAACATGCACCGAGTTGTGCTTTGGGCAGTGATATTGCAAAAGGAAATTTGTTTGGCGATGGATATTATGCACCAATTGGTACTTTAGAAATGACATCGAGTGATATGTGTAGCACTTTTGGAAAAGGTGATCGATTTGCAGACACAATAGCTATTTGCAAAAAACTTTTAGGTGTAGAGACATAGGAATTTGCACTACAGGTATAATTTTTTTATGTTATATATATATATATATATATATATATATATATAGAGAGAGAGAGAGAGAGAGAGAGAGAGAGAGAGGGGTCGGTCATTGATCTTTCCCCCCCTCTTTAAGAATATGCAGTAGAAATAGAAAATAGTTGTGCTTTAATTGATACAACTCAAAAACTCTCGAATGATGTTGAATTGAATGAAGATAGAGTTGAGAAAATCCTTCTGGAGAATACTCCAATTCTCATCGACGTTGGTGCACTATTCAATGAAGCTGAAGCTGGTGATATCGACAAAGGCATGCAGCCTAGCGAAACCATAGTGGAAGACAAACGTCAAGCTATTATATAGATCACGAATTTACTACATTTGATCCAAATACATTTTTTTTTACAGTTTTTGATGATTATTTAGAAAGACTCAATGCAGCTCAAAAAAAATTTGATGAGCTTATTCAGCTATATGGAAAAAGAGAAATACATCTATTCACATATGTTGGCTCACAAACATGTGTGAAGTGTGTTTGTATTATTTTATAAAATTTAGTCAGTATTATTTAGTATATTTTTTTTGCATGAAGATATAGGCGTATCTGAAGGTAATGGAAGTAGATCCGTCGGAATGTAAACACCATATGTTTTGCAACCAGGTAGTTATTTTCTGCAATTCGATTACAAGGTGTTGGCCTAATATGTGTTTTGTATCTATTGTATTTATGTATATATTTTCCTTGATTTTGTAGATCTCATATGATGCATCATAACTTCTTCCAAATCCTAAGAGAAGGAAGATGTCCAGTCCTCCTAATGTTTTGCGTGACACTAGTGATATCCCCAACTTCAATTTATGTTCATTTTCGTTGGATAGTACACAAGGGACTGGTTCAGAAGGTAATTCTGCTGCTATTGTTGTTGGTGAAGAGAGATAAGAACATCGTGAACAACAAGGACTTGGTCAAGTATCTGGCACCATGGCTGTGGATTTTTCCCCTGTTGCTAAACATCAGTAGTTAGTTGTGACGAAATATCAGGAAGAGCAAGCAAAAAAAAACTAGATAAAAAAGGGAAAATGATTCTTATGGGGAGTATTTGGTTGAGATCTCCTTGCATCATTCCTATTCCGAGACAGTCATAGTACCCTAGCGCAAATGCTCAAACTCTGCACGCCATGCATCCCTGAGGCTATGAGGAACATACTCTTTCAGGAACATATATGAAAACTGAGTCCAAGTTAGGGAAGCTGCCTCATCCGGACTCTCTAACTCATAAGTACACCACCACTCATAGGCGGCTCCTCGAAGGTAGAAAGTAATGAAGGAAACCCAACTCGATCCTGATATACCCATGGTACAGAGAATAGGGTAGCACTCATCCAAAAATCCCAGAGCATCATTGGATGCTTGACCACTAAAAACAGGAGGCTTGTACTTATTGAACCTCTCAAACCTCCGCCAAGAAGGCCTCTCCCCTATCCTCGGGCCGATCTAGAGCTATGGGATGTATCAAAATAATCTTTAGAACCCGATCAACATGAACTTTCTGCTCAGAAGTGCCGGTGCGGGGAGTCTGTGCTCCTCCCCCAGCCTTGGATGTAGCTGCAACAAGGGAAATCAACCCTGCCTGAGCCGAAGTGGTGCACATGCTCATGAACTGTGCCAGAGTCTCCTGAAGTGCTGGAATGGTAGTAACAGTAGGCGTATCAGGTGCCTGGGCTCCGTCTAGAACTGTTGGTTGCTTCTCGGTGGCAGCTCTCGCGGGTGCTCTGTCTGCACCGCATGTGCGTCCGCGGCCTCTGCTCTAGCCCTGGCCTCTGACGGCTGCAGTAGGGGCAGGGGTGCCTGATCATCTCGAGTAGCACCTGTCCTCACCATCTTTGAGAGAATAGAAGACATAAGTTTAGAAGTGGGATATCAAAATCTAGCATGACAAGGAAATCAAATGAAGTGGAATTTTCATAATAGTTACATAACCTCTCGCAAATAAGTACAGACGTCTCTGTACCGATTCGTAAGGCCCTAGTAAATCGGCTTGTGATTCATGAATCCTATGAACCTACAGCTCTGATACCAACTTGTCACGACCCCAATTCGTCCTCCGTTAATTATCGTGATGGCACCTAGTGCCTACGACTAGGTAAGCCAAACAATGTGAAAAATAAATGATTTGCGGAAAGAGGTAATTATAAATCGAAATAACAAAGTGAAACAGTGTTTAAGATGCTGCTCGACATATACAATATAACTCTTGAACAAAACAACATTTTCCAAAATCCAGAATCTCATAAAATCACAAGCTTTTGAATATCTACAAGTATCTAACTCCAGAATGTCAAACAAGGAATAAATACAGAAGGGTAACAGAAAGGGACTCTCTGGTCTCCAGACGCGGTAGATATACCTCGGAGTCTCTACAAGCGCCTCGCCTCAAGTGTGATAAGATCGATTCGAAGTACCTAGATTTTCACATGAAAAACATGCACAGAAAGGGCATGAGTACACTACAACGGTACTCAGTAAGTGCCAAGCCTAACCTCGGTTGGGTATTGACTAGAAAAGGCAGGGACCTACTAAGATTAAGTGAATTATAACGTATAACAGTGTAAAATTAGACAGTATACTAGGTGCAACAGTAAGAAATAACACAGAACCGAAAGTGCAATTGCAAATATAACAAAGATAAAATAATTACGGAAAAGAGTACAGCTCAACTCAGAGATAATAACTAGGGATCTTTCAGGATACCGTCCTGTGGTCCAAGTATGTCTGTCCAATAGATCTCCCGGGATACCTTCCCATAGTCCAATTCATAGTGCGAGGTTTTTATCGGAATTCCAATTTGTAGTCCCAAATAATAATACACAGTGTTGGGGGAATCTACCGGGTGCAGTCTAGTAGTTTCATATAACTGTGCAGGGGGATCTACCGGAATCCCACATCCGTAGTTCTAAATAAATAGACAAGGGGATCTATTGGAATCCCACGTATGTAGTCCTAAATGCAAATACACAAGCGCAACACGAAGAATATTCAGCAAATGTCAATTTCATATCAAGAAAAACAGGTAACTCTATCCTAGCATGCTGCACAGAATTCAAGTAAAGCAATTTGAACGAGTAAGGAAATCGAGTCATTTAGACATGCTTTCCTAACTAATAGTAGATATGACTTTAAGTAGTGTGAACAAGGAAGAAATACACAATTATAGTTAATGAAAAATCAGATTACCAGCAATGAGCACATCTGCGCACATGTCACCTTACGTATATGGCATCTCATATAACAATAATTCCAATCCTAAGGGGCGTTCCCCTACACAAGGTTAGACAAACCACTTACCTTGAACCCACTCAAAATCAACCCGAAACCACGCTCTTCCCACGATTACTCTACTCCGGATGGCCTAAATCTATTACATTCAATTGCATACTGTAAATAACACTTTAAGTAACAGATGTTATAAATAAATTTGAGCCGAGGGTCGATTGGAAACAGCCTCTCTGCCCTTTCGAGTAGGGGTAATGCCAGCCCGTCTACATATTACCCTCCCCAGACCCCACTTTGTGGGACTATACTGGGTAGTTGTTGTTGTTGTTGTTATGTTATAAATAAATTCTAAGCTAATACACAACATTAGTTAAAATGACCACAACGCCACTGGGGCCCACATCTCGGAATTGGATAAAATTTATATTTTTAGAATCCTCATACTCTCACGAGTTGATGCATACTAAAATTATCCAAATACAATGTCAAATTCCCATTAAAACCCGAAATCTAGGTCTAAGAACTTTCTTCCAATTTTTTCCCAATTTAAATCTCCAATCCGAAATTAGATGACAAAACTAAGATTAGATTATAGAAAAACAACTAGAGAGGGATTAGGAATTATTACCCAATGATTTCTTCTTAAAAATCCTCCTAAAATCACCCTCCCCCGAGCTCTAAATCGATTTCTAACTTTTTGACACTAATCCCTCGAATTTTTTATTTTTTGCCCAGAAAATCCGCTTCTGCGGTCAAGGGACCGCACCCGCAATCCCGCTTCTGCGGAAGAATGACTGCAAATGCGAAAACTCATTAATTTTCCAAATCTGCACCTACGACCTGCTTACCGCATCTGCGGTCACGCAGGTGCGTGAACCTTCTACACCTGCAACTTCTTGCCTTTCCTCATCTGGCCACTTCTGCGGCTTAAATTCCGCATCTGTGGGAGTCACATCTACGGCCTCTTAACCACGGATGTGGTTATGACAACAGCCCAAAGAACTTCAACTTCAAATCCAAATTTCCAACTTCCTGTAAACCACCCAAAATGATTCTTAGGACCCCAGGACCTCAATCAAAAGCATAGACAAATCATATACCACTATCCACACTTATTCAAATCTCCAAAACACCTCAAACAACATTGAATCAACCAATTAATATCAGATTCAAGCCTAAGAACTTCAAATACTCTTAAATTACCCTTTCGATAAAATCATCTATCAATCCTCGTCCGAATGACCTGAAATTTTGCACACACGTTACATTCAAAACTACAAAGGTACTCGAACTTCTAGAATTCCATTCTGACCCGATATCAAAATCTCACTATCGAACTGACAACAACAACAACAACTACCCAGTATATTCCCACCAGGTGGGGTCTGGGGAGGGTAATATGTAGACGAGCCTTACCCCTACCCGAAAGGGCAGGGAGGCTGTTTCCAATTCTCACTATCGAACTGGAAACCTCAAAAATTCAACTTTCAGCATTTCAAGCCTAAATAAGCTACAAACCTCCAAAACAAAATACGAACACGCTCCTAAACCCGAAATCACCCAATGGAGCTAAAGGAACCATCGGAATTTCATTTGAGTCCATCTTCATACTGTTCCGACTACTGTCCAAATTCTAAAGCTTAAGTTCTCTTTTAGGGACTAAGTGTCCAAACCAGTCCGAAAAGTCAAAATCAAACATCCCGACAATTCAAATAGTAGAAACAAACACAGAGAAAGTATTTAATAGGGGACCAGGGCATTAATTTTTAAAATGACCGAGTCGTTACAATTGAAGTGGGTGTATATTTCTTGCGCAATAAATATTTTGTGCACCTTTCAAGTTATCCAAAATCAAGATGTGAAGTAACATATTTAATTTTTGATCAGTATATATCTAAGTTGGCTAGTGTTCATCCTTTAGATGAACAGAAGGAGAGAATTAGAAAAAGGAAGGAAAAAAGAACGGAGGAAGGAAAAAATGGAAGGGAAAAAGAAAAAATCAAATAGAAAGAGGACATCCAAGAAACAAGAATGTAAGGATTATGAAGATGAAGTAGAGATTGAGGAACTTACCGAGTTTACTTGGCTTATCGAAGAATCAACTGGTGAAAAGGTGGCAACCTACGCCAGGGGCATTAACCTTTCTTGTGGTATCACATGGGCATTTGCCGAAAAAGTATTCTTTCCATTTCGACTTAAGCCAATGTCAGGCCAGACATCAACGTACTACTTTTTTGGAATTCTGCACTTTAAATATAAAACTATATATGTGTATGATTTCATGAGCAATACAACATATGAGCATGCAGTTTAACATGTCCAAAATTATTCCCGGTTGATCCCACATTGTCATCAATGCTTGGAGTTTGGCACACACAATAAAAGTTATGGGCAAAATTTTGTGAAAAAATTTAAAATTAGATGGATGAACATACCCCTACAGGATAACAAGTACGTTTTTGACATACGTTTTACCATTCATCTTATGTTTATTATTTTTTCTTCTCGTATTAACTATTCTTCAATTCTTTTTCATGTTCTTTGTGTAGTGTTGTTTGTGGTATATTTGATCTTAAGTTCATTGATATGCGGTTGAAGCAAGAAGATGCCTCCGATCTTGATCAAAGTCAAGGCGTTGACATTCAGAAGAGAATTGGCTGCAAATCTTTGGGCTCATGGAATGTGGAAACAAGATAGCGTTATGAAACTCCAGAAGAGAAACCAGGACATGACTATGGAGAATACGAAGAGACTATGTGTGAATTTTTTGAATAGAGAATAACTTGCAAATAAAAAATAACTTTTTTCCTTTTTTAAGGATGTAAGTGAAAACAAAATTAGATTTTGTAAATATATGAATTATGTAACGTCTGTCTTTTAAATTTTTGTTCTATTTGCATTAATTAGATTTTTTATTGCCTTGGGTTGTATCAAATACGCTTGTCTCTTTTATCATGAATTTTAAGTATATTTTCATTGAAATTCAACATGCTAAACTTCAGCATAAAGTAAATAACTTCTGCTTTTTAGGCTAAAGTTTTGATTAAAACTCATAAAAAAAGTGTCGACTGTAGGATAAAAACTTCATCTTATTTAGTGCTAAAGTTTTTACAAATGAACTAAATAACTTCAACATCTTCTGCTGAAGTTTTAAAAAAAGCTTTACGACAAAACTATTGAATCTAGGATAAAAATTCAGCTTATTTAGGGCTGAAATTTTTACAAAATGAACTAAATAACTTCAGTATCTATGCTGAAATTTTTAAAAAAGCTTTACGAAAAAAATATTGAATCCAGGACAAAACTTCAGCTTATTTAGTGCTGAAGTTTTTACATATGAACTAAATAACTTCAGCATCTTCTGCTAATTTTTTTCAAAAAGCTTTACGATAAAGCTACTGAATCCTGAATAAAAACTTTAGCTTATTTAGTGCTGAAGTATTAGCAATTATACTAAAAAAACTTCAAAAACTTCTGCTCAAGTTTTTGTAAAAGCTCATGACAAAAACTTTACCATGTTTTGGTATTTGTTTAACTTGATACTCATTTTTTTTTGTATTTACTAGCTACTTTTTGTTTTTTATCACCTACTTCATCTTGCATTTAAATTTTCCTGACCATATAATAAATGACCCGAAAAGTTACTTTTGCATTTATATTGATTATGTGAATGTTTTTTCAAGATGAAGTTATTTTTTACTATAGAAAAACTCTGGACATATTGTCACACCTCCTTTTGACACTACAACCCCGCGAAGGGCTTGAATAAAGGAGTTTTTCCAATTAAATAACAATCGAAAGGGGATTTATATATTCCGAATTATCCCTCTTCTCTCTAGGACTAGAGAGAGAAAGCTTGAGAAGTCTTGTTTCAATGGGATTAATCCCCTAATCTAGTGTGGTTTCATCTCAATTTTAATCCCAAATGAACGCCTTTCCTCTTATAAACATTTACCAATTGTTTTTTCATCCTTTTCTATATTCTTTTTATCCAGATCTTAATTTCAAAAAATTTCGGAGTACTGTAACATTGTCGTCTTCATCATAATCGGCCATATATAAGCACTTCTTTAGTATTCAATTTCTCTATGTCTCATTATCTTGCTTGGACTCAAACAGATCGGTTTCTGCTCTTAAATTGATTTGTTTAATTTTGAGAATCTGTCAAGATTTTCACCTACTGATTCTGTTTGGTCGAATTTCTTTTATGGATTTTGCTAAACTGATCTGTTGCAAAGCTACTGCACATGTGTCTTACGATAATTTTCTCATTGGACTCTTGAGGAACCTCTTGGTATAGTCTCTGTCCAAAAATTCAGTTCTTTTGATAAAGTGTAGCACACAAAATTCAGTTCTTTTGATAAAGTGTAGCATGTAATTTCTTCATCATCAACTAATTTCTGGAAGTTTTGACGTTTATTGAACGACGGTAATGGCCTCCATTGCCGCTGACCAGTCATCACCAAAGGCTGGTCAGCCATCTCAAGTGACAACAGTCGTCCCGAACAACACCACAACTTTACCCAAGCCTTTAGATTATTCAAATATTCTAAAACCAGCCACTATCAATACTCCTGTCAAAGGACAAGGTAATGTCGAGCCTATTCCGATGCACCGGCCAGTTTTACTACAAGGAGAGCCTTTGGTACGTTTCACGGAAGCTGAGGTAGATCGAATGAACAAGATTGAAAATCTACAGTATGCTGTCGTGTGCAAATTTTCGTATGGTTGGCCGGAGATTAATGAATTACGTTGAATTATCCCGATTCAATGTGGAATCAAAGGCGAGTGTACTATTGGACACCTTCGGGACAAACATGTATTGATAAGATTGACATTATGGCAAAATTTTGTTGCTTTCTTATCAAAGAATGTTTACTGTGTAAAAGACAGGACTGGAAATGATTACCAATTGCGAACTTTGATATATGATGCTAAATTCAAAGTCGAGGAGGAAACACCTAATGGCTTGGATTTCTTTCCAAATTTACTGCCAACTTACTTTGCAAAAGAATATCTATTTTCATTGGCTTATGCTGTGGGTAAGCCAATTCATCTTGATTTGGCTACTATTAACAAGACAAGGCCAAGTTGTGCACGTGTTAAGATGTTAGTTGATTTATTAACCGATTTACCTAAAAAAGTGCGCATGGATATTGTTAATGAGCCAACGGGGGAAGTGAGGACTGAGTGGGTGACGATTAAATACGATTACCTTCCAAAATACTGCAAAGAATGCAAGTTACAAGGACATGACATCTTTGAATGTTGGAGAATTAATCCGAAGTTAAGGGAAAAGGAAAATGCCTAGCAACAACAAATTGTTGAAACGGCACAACAACGCAGTAACAAACATGCAAACATGATGCTCCCATAATGACTCTTACCAGCGGCAAAGTGGTCGGTAATGTTGACCCTCAATGGAAGGAAGTCCGCGATAATAGGGTTATTAACAAAGGTAAAACAAACTGAAGTTTCTGCTGCACAAGGTAAACAAATAGTTCTTGGTAACAATATCGATGTCACAAAACATATACAAACTACCAACCCAGTTGCAGCCTTAGAAATTGAAAATGCTGACAACAATGAAGGTAGCAACTAGCAGTTATAGAGGAAACTCCAGTTCAAAAAACCACAGGAAAAAATGATATTCAGCAATATAATTGCACAACAAGTGTGGAAAATGTTTTTTAGGAGCAGGAATTTCATTTTTCAAATACCCAAATGGTACAAGAGATAACTCCTCCCACCTCTTCTAGGAGACAACCATCCAAGACACAACAAAGGAAACTGAAACATGCAGACCTTCATTCAATCCTACAGCAAAAAGAAATCTTGAAGACAATAGAGAATCAAGCAGATTGTGTACAACAAGTTCTGGGGAAAGAGCAGCATATTGACAATTACTCAACTGCCCAATGGGCTCAGCAAACTTTCAAAAATAATGCAGTTCAGGTCAATACTTTAAGTCAAGACACTCCTTCACAGGACTCCAAAGATGTCCAATAACTAGCAAACAACAATGAAAATGAATTTGTTGAAGATGCAGATTTTGAGAAATTCAGGACCAATGAAAAAGAAAAATGGGCAGCAGGAAAACTATGGCTCAACCAAACAGAGGAAGTCTTAGAAGATGGTCATATTCCAGATACAATGCATAGTGATGATGAAAATGGAGGAAATGAAGTGGAAAATGACGACCAAAGTATTAATGATAATGTCAATGCAATAGCTATTCAAATCATAAGTGAAAGCGCAAACGGAGTACCATAAATGACAACAGAGGGAAACATCAATATCATAGATCCAGGAGGGACTTCACAAAATGCTCTAAGTAATGTATTGAAGGAAGTACAAATTGTGGATACCAATAAAGAGAAATTTTGAGACAAGAACCAAGAGAAGACGGTGCATGTCTATGCAAGAAGTGATTTAATATTAATCACATCGAAGGGTGTAGAAGAAAGTGTTTTTCCTTCGAACAATAATCAGGTTTCACCAACGATTGTGAAGAAAAAGCTGCTGAAGTTACTAATCAAGAAAACAATGCTGACCTTACCAATCAGCCATATGATGTTGTCACAACAAAACAACCAATAGAAACACATGACCTACATGACCACGCAAAAATTAAAGGTAGAGACATGGACGAGGAATCCATTGCACAAAATTTCCTTAATGTTGCCACACATGGGGATCTGTCACCAAGGAATATTGAACTTGTAAAATTTGCAACAAAAGGAAATAAGAAACAATAAAAAGAGACTTCTAATGTACTTGCCAGTGGAGTACAAACAAGGAGTACACTCTCCAAATGCAAAGACATTTAATGGATGCCATTATATGGAATGTGAGGTCAGTAAACATAATGCAAGCATTTCAAAGGCTGATTTCAATGCATCAAAATCATAACTTTCAGTTCATAGGAATCATTGAGCCTATGCAGCAGTCTCACAATATGGAGAGGTATAGAGCAAGAATTGGTTTGGCACAGGCTGTGGTGAATGTGTCAAACAAGGTTTGGGCTTTTATTGATAAAATTTTTGCAGTTACTATTATGTATAACATGACTCAATAGCTGATTCTGAGATTGATGCACAGTGAAACTCATGCTGAGCTCATCCTTACGCTAGTATACGCCAAATGTGATCGCATTGAAAGAATTGATTTATGTGATTCTTTGTATGCAATGGAATCAGATATGACAGCACCATGGCTGGTTGGAGGTGACTTTAATGTGATATGGGACAAGGAGGAGAAGTATTGAGGCCTGCCAGTTTCTCTCATTGAAGTAGATGACTTTAGACATTGCATAAACACCTGCAATTTGACAGATTTGGGATTTAAAGGAAGAAGATTTACTTGGTGGAATGGAAGATCAGAGGAGGACTGTATATTCAAAAGATTGGATAGATGTTTAGGCAATGACGAATTGCAACAGACCTTTCCTAGATTTGAGGTAACTCACCTGTCCAAAATTGGTTCTGACCATTGCCCGATGCTGCTGAAATGTGATATAAAAACTCCCCCAATTAAGAAGTCGTTCAAATTTATTAACTTCTGGACAAAGCATGAAACATTCAAAGATGTAGTGAAGGAGAACTGGAATTCTAGTTTTAGTGCTAACCCTTTCTGCATTTTTAACTACAAGTTAAAGAAGCTTAAACATGCACTATCTACCTGGAGCAAAGCTACATATGGGGACATATTTCAGAAGATTGCATGTCTTGAGGAGGTGGTCCTGGTTCATGAAAGACAACTTGAAGTTAATCCTTCACAGATAAACAGACAGAGATTACGTATAGTCCAAGCTGAAATGCTTAAATATCTTGCATTAGAAGAACAATTTTGGAGACAAAAAGCAGGCATGTTATGGTTCAAAGATGGGGATAGAAACACTAAATTCTTCCATGCTCAAGTTAATGGGAGAAGGAAGAGACTGAAATTATCAAGGATCCATAATAGCCTTGGTAACTGGATTGAAGAAAATCAGTTAATAGCAGAAGAAGCAGTAAAATTTTACAAGGATCTATTTACTGAGAATACACTTCCTAATGCTTTTGATATTTTAAATCATGTACCTTCAGTGGTAGATAATGATCAACATGAGAGACTGATGGCTTTACCTTCTAATGAGGAAGTGAATAGAGCAGTCATGGTGCTGAATGGGGACTCAGCAGGCGGACCGGATGGTTTCACTGGAGCCTTTTGCCAATTATACTGGGAAATCATTGAAGAAGAAGTAGTTGGCATGGTCAAGTCTTTCTTCTGCGGTCACCAGCTGCCAAAGAGTGTGATGCACACAAACCTGGTTTTATTACCAAAGAAAAAAGAAGTGAATACCTTTGCAGACATGAGATCAATCAACCTTAGCAACTTTGTTAACAAGATTTTCTCTCGGGTCATTCATGAAAGGTTGGTTGAATTGTTACCGAACATAATATCAGAGGAACAAGCAGGTTTTGTGAAGGGAAGAAACATCGTTGAGAATGTTCTACTAACTCAAGAAATCATTAAGGATATCAGGTTAAGAACAAAAGCATGCCCAAACGTTGTGATTAAGCTAAACATGACAAAAGCTTATGATAGGTTATCATGGTTATTCCTGACTAAAATGCTAAGGAAGATGGGATTTCCTGAAGATTTTATTGGCTTGATATTTGATTTGATTGGGAATAATTGGTACTCTATTCTTATAAATGGTCAGCCATATGTTTTTTTCAAATCTTCTAGGGGAGTTAAGTAGGGAGATCCTCTGTCACCAACCCTTTTCATTCTAGCAGCATAAGCACTGTCTCGAGGATTGAACTCACTGCATACTAACCTGTGTTTTTGTGGATTTAGACTTCCAAAATAGAGCCCAAAAATAAACCATCTTGCATATGCAGATGATACAATCATTTTCTGCTCATCTGATGCAACTTCATTGAGACTAGTGGTGGAGGTTCTGCAAGCTTACGAATCAACATCTGGTCAACTGGTGAACAAAGACAAATCAGCCATATATCTACATCATTTAACGAATAACGAGGTGATTAACAAGGCGAAAAGGATTACTGGTATAGGAAAACAATGTTCCCTATGACCTATCTTGGATGTCCTATTTTATATGCCAGAAGAAGGAGTGATTATTACCAAGGATTAATTACAAAGGTTATGGACAAACTGCAATCGTGGAAAGGCAAACTCCTATCTGTAGGAGGCAGGGCTGTATTGATCGCAAATGTCCTGTAGAGTACCCCAATCCATATGTTGTCAGCAGTTAATCCACAAAGCTATGTGATCAAGAAGTTACATAGTATTTTTGCCAAATTTTTCTGGAGCAGCAATGTGGGAGGAAGCTCAAAACATTGGTCATCATGGACTAACCTGTGTATGCCTTATGAGGAATGGGGTATAGGTTTCAGATCCTTTCATGATGTATCCAAGGCACTTTTCTGCAAATTATGGTGGAATTTCAGGACAAAACTCAGCTTATGGAGTGCATTTATGTGCCAAAAATATTGCAAGAAATTAAATCCAGTAATAGTACCTTGGAAGGGTGGATCCCACGTGTGGATAAAAATGCTTGAATGCAGGGACTTGATTGAGCATCAAATCAAATGGAAATTGAGAACGGGATCGGCCTCGATAATTGGACCGAGATGGGAGCCTTATATTTCCAACTGCCTACACAGTTTGCCATTGATGAAGACATTCACAATGTCAATGATATGGTTGAAAATGGTATGTGGAATGTGGAAAAATTATTTCAAACTCTACCTGAAGATTGGGCAAACCACATCGTACAGAATATTACTCCACCAAAGGAATGTGCAGAATTAGATACACCTTTCTGGATGCTTGAAACAAGGGGACATTTTTCAGTGAAATCTGCATGGGTTTACCTGCGAAGAAGAGAAACTTCCAGACTAGCTTACAAGATGATATGGGTCAAAGGTTTACCATTCAAGATATCCTTTTTCATGTGGAAGGTTTGGAAAGCCAAACTACCACTTGATGATTTCTTGCGTAGAATAGGATACTCTATGGCATCTAAATGTTGGTGTTGTTCTGATCCTAAGGAGGAGTCTTTTGTACATTTGTTCTTCACATCAAATGCATCTAGTAGTATTTGGAGTTACTTCCTGAGGAGAGCAAGAATTGCATTAGAAGATTTCTCTTTACATCAAGCAATTACAAAGTGCTGGACGACATCAGTTGTGCATAAATTGAAGCCTGTCTTGCAAGCTTACCTGCATGCATTGTATGAGAGTTATGGAAAAGAAGAAACAACTTGAAATATGGAGAGGCAGTTTCAGTAAGAAGAGTTATTTACCAAGTGTCATCTTCGCTGCAAGCTCTAATCCAACTGAAAAAACCAGGGCTACATGTGCCTCACAAGTGGCTAGACTTACTGACAATGATGGAGCAATATACACCTCTATTGAAGTACGATAAAGTGCTATGGGAATTACCTCCAAGAGGATGGATCAAAGTGAATACTGATGGAGCATGCAGAGGAACCCAGGTAGGAGTTCAATTGGTTTTTGTTTAAGAGATGCGATAGGTAATTTGATATATGCAGAAGGAAGAGAAATTAAGGAGGGTTCTAACAATGAAGCTGAGGCAACATCAATAGTAGAGGCAATGAGAATGTGCAAAACAATGAACCTCAACAACGTTTGGCTTCAGACAGATTCAATGTTGCTTCAAAAGATTATAGATGGACAATGGAAGCCACCTTGTAATATTGTTGATGCTGTGGAGGAAATCAACAAACTCAAAGTGGGGTGTAATTTCAAGATATCTCACATTTTCAGAGAGGGAACACACTAGCAGACCACCTTGCAAATTATGCACTTGACAGTGGGAACATAGAGAGTTATGAATTCTGGGAACTTGATGCGTCAAGCAGAAAGTTGGTTAATGCGGATAAGATTCAATGTCCAAACGTGAGAATAAAAGTCGCAAGAAATTAGAGAAGGAAAGGGAAGAATCAAATGCAATCATCATTAATACAACATGCAGTCACAATGATCGACCAGATGAAAACATGGAGAACACATTTTTTCATTAACATTTGTTTCTTTTTTTACAGTTACTTGCAGAGGGACAGTGGTATAATCCATGGAAGCGTCAACAATCAAGATAACATGATTACTTCATCAAGATTACTCAACAGACAAGAAGAAAACTGCAAACAAAAATTCTTTGCACAGTCTACATCGCCACTTACATGAACATCACTGGAATGCAGACAAGAAATTACACAGTGAAAGGGAATGGATTCGACGACTGCTCTCGGGACAAACTAAAGCAATACAAATGTGGGTGTCAAGACAAAAGAATAATGGGAAGTTATTCTTCAATTATATCATGTCCAATAAAGAAATCCTTTGTATCTACATTGATCGATGTACTTCTGTTGCACGCTGGATTCAACGTCGTGCTTTTGGAACAAAGCACCATCAATGTTCATGTAGTGCTTCACACGTAACTTATTCTTGCAACCGTGACTAGTGAAGCACGGTCTTCAAGGTGATTTTTTAATTCACGCAGGTGTAATGTTTTCATGCAAGCGTGGCAATGGTAGCTCGGTCTTCGAGCAGATGCTTATGCTTCGGAATTGTTTATTCACGCGTGGTTTAACGCATGTCTAATGACTTCATGCAAGCGTGACTATGGAAGCTCGGTTTTCAAGCAACTGTTTCTGCTTTGGAATTGTTTCTCGCGTGGTTATGTGCTACATGGGAAGAACAATCTTCAAGAAGATGCATATTTTTATTCAGGCATTTCAAGCGTGACAATGCAAGCTCGGTCTTCAATTTCTGTTTCGGAATAGGTCATTCACGCGTGATTAGTGTAACCTCTCCAGAATCCCATTTGGCATGAGGTGCTAAATGGGAATTTTTTGTGTTGGCATGTCTTCTTTGTCTATTTTTAATAAAATTTCAATTGGTGGTATTAATTCTTTGCATGCAATCCAATGGAAGGGATTTAAAAATAGGCAATATCTCAAGCCATCACTTCTCTTCTTGTTGCACACTTGATTCATTCGAGGTGCTTTTGGAGGCGATTCAATGCTGTTCCTAAGGTGCTTCGCCCGTCTCTTCTTCGTGCAAGCGTGACAAGTTGGTCGATAAAGGCTACATTTTTAATTGGATTTACTCGGCAAAAGATAGCTCCTCCACGGATTTACACGCACATGGTCAGTACAAGGATGCAATTGCCAAGTTGGAAGATGGGTCTATTGATATTATCATGGGAAATACATCTCCATCGATAAGACAACAATAGGAGGCACAACAACTGAATTTTAATCAATACAAAAGGATATATCACCAGATGGAAACAAACAGAATCTTCATGCCTTTTTGTGCTAGGAAACAAAGCTATAGGTCGCATCTATGCATTTCGGCATTCGCAATCAATACGACCTCTATGGGTGTTGTAATTATTTTTTGTGTTTACTTATTATTATTAAATCTAACCCTAGGCACTTGCCTAGCGGATTGAAAAGGGGATTTATTTATATAAGAGATTTCAGAGTCGCCACTTGGGAGATTTATAGTGTACCAAGTCCCTGGTCGCATCCCAAATCGAGGAGAAGTTGACTCTGTTTAACATTCGGCGAACCAGAAATCTGGGTAAGGAATTCTGTTAACCCGGGAGAAGGTGTTCGGCACTCCCTAGTTCCGTAGTTCTACCACGGTCGCTCGACTGTCATATTTGGCTTAATTATCTAATTTTAGTCCATTTGAACCAATGTGCAAATTTTAATTCCTAGCCGCTTTTATTATTACTTTTAAAGAGAATTGCAACGTCGTTAAAATACGTCTCGAACCACGTCACATAAATGCACCCGTGGTTCTTAACATATTTTAACATCGCTAAGATTTTGGATTTGGGTCACATAAATGCGCACCCTAATTTGGGAAAGCATTATTTATGGAGCACGCCTAAAGCGGTTAACGTGTTATTAACTTTGCGAGAGGCCGTGAAAATTCGCTAAACGGCTCGTCTCGAGTTCTAAATGTTTTATTGAAGTTATTAAAGAGGGCCACGTAGCTTGTGATTTTTATTGGGCGAGGTACACGTCAAATTATTTTAATTAAAGCATTTCTACACTATTTCATGAGGTCCATATGCGATTTGTTATCTAATTATACTTCATGGCACACCCTAATCGATGATGCTGAATGAAGACTAAAAATCAATTTTAGGGATCAGATTAGGCAGAGCAAGCAGCCCACTAGTCACAGCCCTAGGGCTGTTTTGAATTGCCAACGGGTAACTCGAGTCTATCCAAAACAAAGCCCAAATTTGCCGTCTACATGTGAAAGACATGCAGTGGCACTTGGCCAAAGTGATAGCCCAACGCATATGGGGCATGCACAGGTATGGCCTTGTGAAGGGTCTCATTTCAAACCCTCAAGGCAACAATTGGAACTTAATTATTTTTAAACATGATTTGTGTCCCTTTAAGCAGAATAACACCGCATGGTTTCAGTAGCAAACATATCAGCTATTAACACCTATTCTAATTGAGAATTTGGCGTTCTAACCTATATTCATTCAACCAACATGTGTTAGAAGTGAATCCTAAAAGCATAAGCTAACTTCAAGATTAAATTAAACATATTTAAACATGTACAGACCAGTTGAACTCTCTAACATCTCAATTTCGAAATTCCAAATTCCGAGCATGCTACACAAAATTCATAATTCAAACCTATTCATACCCAGATCCTAACCCTAAACTACAAAAATCAATCAACTAAGATATTCTATCAGATAATCCTTGCACAATATTTA
The DNA here is from genome assembly GCA_034376525.1 of Nicotiana benthamiana. Taxonomy (NCBI): domain Eukaryota; kingdom Viridiplantae; phylum Streptophyta; class Magnoliopsida; order Solanales; family Solanaceae; genus Nicotiana; species Nicotiana benthamiana. The sequence continues at coordinate 7,187,958 of CM067326.1, forward strand.
ATAGTCCATTTACATAGCCACAGTCCAAATGTTTATCTAAATGGCAGAAAACAAACTCAAGTCATTGAACATAGATTAATAACTTAGAATATTCAAGAGACAAGATGATGTCCTACTTATCGGCATGGAAGTTAAAAACTATGAGAAAAACAACAGTTAACATAATCATTTGTACATGGCTTCCATTCAAATCCAACTTCGATCTCCAACTTCAAATACAGATTCAATCCGGCTCCCACTTGAAATACTTCATTCGTTAGCAAAGGGTGTAAGGGAATACCTGGAATTGAAGTAAAATGAAAGAAGAAGGAATAATCAGCAGTGACAAACAACAGTAAGCAGATTTAGGTCACTCAGTAATGGAACAGTGAAATCCAACTAGAAAACTCGATAAAATAGTGCACTAATTAGTGAAATTAACACACCTCTTTTAATACCCAAGATCAAACCAGTTTTGCTTCACCTTAAAAGGTACTCAGAACTGTTTTTGTAATGGAAGAAAGATTCAAAGAATAGAAGTTCAATCGGATAAGTCTTAATCTTAATCCTCGCCCTCTCTTAATTCTTATTCTCTTTTTCTTTCTGCTGCGTTTTTTCTGGAACTTTTAACTATCAAAGACTTTTATGTGTGTTTTCAGATTTTCAGCCTCTCAACCTTGCCTTGAAAGGCAAGAATAATGCCCTTTTATAGGCCAAACTCTAGGGCATACTTCAGGACCATTTATTTAACCTTTACCCCATCTTAATTCTTATTTTAGCTTAGGGGTCCCTTGAGTTATGACTTGTTTCTCAAGTTTTAATACAAAAGTCCTAAAATTTTGATTGGAATCCCAGCTAGAATGTTCTAGGAGTTTCCAAATCAGTTACTTGCAAGATTCCCTAACTTAAAAATACCTATATTACCCTTGAGTTAGTCTGAAATCACCAAACCTATACTAGTTGACCGCTGCCCTCTTTAATAACTATGGTTAACTAAATAAAGGTCTAGACTACTCAACTATAACCAAAATAATTCCAAGAACTCCAAAACTGAATTATCAAATCCATTTAGTGCTAAGCAAAAAAGAAAAGAAAACTGAAAGTTAATCCTAGTTCACACTACTCTCAAACTATCAATTAAACAGACCTAACAATCAGTCTCAAAATAATACTGGGTCATGAATCTAACTAAATCGACATTAATTCTAAACCAAACTAAACAGAAAAAGTCGAATTTAACATAAACTACTCAGCAAAATTAAAGAACTAACACTGAATTAAACAACAACATCACAACAAAACTAAAACAAAAAACTAAACTAAAATCAGAAATCATGCGAACAGAATCAACCACAACCAAAATCAAAAAATGAAAATTAAACTATGAATCAAATATCATGAATACAGGATCAATCATCATAAAAAATAATCAAACACGAAAGAAAGAAAAGGAAATAAATCTTACTGAATAAAAATCAAATCATCGAATTTGATTATTAATTAATGTTATATGTTTATTTTTTCCAAAATAGACATATAACATTAATCAGAATCAACCAAGCGCTTGAAATTTCCAAAACGGGTTGAAAGTTTGAACCCTAGATCTGAAATTAGTAAAGCTCCGGCTATGTTCGAAGGCAACTAACGACATATAAGGCATGACAGAGGCATGGGAGGTTATAGGGTGTTGTTTTGGTGGTATTTGGGTGGTTTTGGGGGATTTAGGGTTTAGGCCGGATTTTTGATTTGATATTCGAGATGTTCGGTGAGGATTCGAGGGACAGGGTTTGGGGGTCCGGAAAGAGGAGGGGAAGGTGGTTCAATGGTGTTAATCTGGTGGTGAAAAGGTGGTGGCGCCGCCGTGGGCGGCGGAGGCGGCGACACTGTTTTTTGAAGATTCAAGCAGCTTGGCTTGGATTTGAGGATAAGCGGTTGTATATTTGGAGAGAGGAGAGGGAGGTGGTTTAGGGGTGTATTTTTGGGAGGATTGGAGAGTCGCTGGCGGCAGCGGCAATCTCCGTCTGGCGGCGGACGGAGGAGGGTGGTGGCGAGATGGCGACATTACACCGGTTGTGAGGGGTTAGAGACAAGCTAGCTTTTGGGGGTGGGGTGGGATTTAGACATTTATATATTATTTTCACCCCAGTTCTCGACCGTTGAATGAAGGGAAATCAACGGCCAATATTGAAACTGGCCTCAACGACGTTATTTTGGCTATGGTGGAAGTCGACCGGGTAAAATGTAACGGGTATGGGCTGGTTTGGGTGGGTTTTTGACTTGGGCAGGTGGATTGGCCCAAAAAAATACAGCCAATCCTCTAAAATCAAATCTTTTTTTTTTAAATTTGAATTATTAACATCAAAAATAGCAAAATTTGATTTAAATTTAAAATTACTCTAATTAATTTTTCTAAAATTGAACAAGTCCCAAATTAAAGAAAATTAAAAACAAAAATGTAAAATCACTACTTTGTTATTTTTTTGTTTTTTGATAATATTAATTAACTAATAAACTAAAAATATAGAACTGAATCCTAAATGTAGATGTGCTATTTTTTAAAAATATTTTTTATGAATTAAAATGCACTCTACATGCAAGCAAACACACAATTATGCAATTAAATTCTAAAAATCACACAGATAAAGAAAAATCCTAATTTTAAGAATTTATAGGAGTAATATAAGCTAGGCAAAAATCACGTGCTCACACTTATTAGGGCTGAAATTACATTTCTTTTTGCATTTACCACATGTTTATTTTACCTCTTGCTTATCTTGTTACGCTCAATTTCTTTGAATGTAAAACAGTAAATAGACCTGAAAATTTTCTTTTATATTTATAGATATTAAATTAATTAGGTGAATTCTTTGGCTATATTAAAAATTTCTTCACTTGAAAATTTCATAGTCATCTATATGCTTCTAGCAGGGAATTCATGGGAAGCAAAGATAATGAAGGAGAAGTCCAAATACTTCATATGTGAAGGAGAGTGGCCACAGTTTGTGGTGCATCACAAACTCGAGCTCCAAAATTTTGCTCTTGGTGTAAGGTACAACATGAAATTTAGATTATCAACTAGTAAAAAGAGAAAAATGTCGCGGAGCTCAAGTTTGTGATGCAATACAAAATGTGGTCACTCTCCGTCACATACGAAGTATTTTGGACTTGATATGCTTCATTATCTTTACTTCCCACAAACTTCAGCTGCACACCAGTAAACATGTTTTTGCTAATAATTTTTTTATTTTCTCTTATTAAAGAAGACGATAATTCCTAAAAGAATCATATTAGCAAAGTTTAGTTGGAAGAGAATTTTAGAGTTCTATAACCAAAGACATGTGTTGACATTCAGTAGAGAATTGACTGCAAATCTTTGGGCTCATAGAAAGTGGAAACAAGATAGTGGTTATGAAACTCCAGAAGAGCAACTAGGATGACTATGGAGAATATGAAGAGACTATGTGAAATTTTTCAATAGAGAATAACTTGTAAATGAATTTTCTTTTTTTTTTTTGAAGAATTTAAGTGAAAATAAAGTTGGATTTATGATATACATTAATTTTTGTGAATTATGTAATGTCTATCTTTTAAATATTTTTCTATTTGCATTCATTAGTTTTTTAGTTTCCTTGGGTTGTATGAAGTACGTTTGTTACCTTTATCATAAATTTTAAGTATATTTTTGTTTAAATTCAGCTTGCTTAACGTTGGCATGAAGTAAATAACTTCTGCTCTTTAGGCTGAAGTTTTGGTTAAAACTCATAACAAAAGTGTTGACGGTAGGAGCATAACCTCAGCTAATTTAGTGATGAAGTGTTTACAAATGAACTAAATAACTTCATCATCTTCTGCTGAAGTTTTTGAAAAAACTTTATGATAGAACTAATGAATCCAGGACAAAACTGTTTTGGGTCATCACTTGTGTTAAAAATGAAATTTTACATTTTGAGACCTTGAAAACCTCATTTTGCATCACCTCAAATTGCATACACAGTCTGGACGCGTAGCCGAAAAGCTTAAATGAGAAAATCTGTGAAAAATGACAAATTTTAACTACAAAATGAATTAATTTCACTTCGGTCAATATTTTAGGTAAACGTACCCGGACCCGTGATGTGACGGTCTCGGAGGGTTCATAGAAAAATATGGGACTTGAGCGTATTCCAGGAATCGAATTTTGAGGTCTCAAGCGCGAGAAATGAATTTTTTAAGGAAATTATTAAAGAATTTGGAAATGAATTTTGATTAGAACATGTCGGTATCAGGCATGTATTTTGGTTCTGGCGCCTAATACAGGTCTTATGCGCGATTTAAGATAATTCCGTGAAGTTTGGTAAGAAACAGAATCCGTTTGACGTGATTCAGACCTTAATTAAAAAATTTGACGTTTTAAGAAGTTTGAAATAATTCATTTATTTTGAGGTTTGATTTTATGTTAATGATATTTTTTTGGTGATTTGATCGCACAAATAAGTCCGTATGATTTTTTCAAGTTAGTATACATGTTTGGTTTGGAGCCTCGTGGGCTCAGGTGAGTTTCAGATAGGTCTCGAGAGGTTTTGAACTTGCAAAAAGATTGCAGGATTTTAGTTTTCTGGTGTATAATGTGTAGTACAATGCGATATCATAGGTTCATTCGGGATCACACAGCATAGTGTAGGGCGAAAGGCCTGTTGCGCTATGCGATCACATAGGTATAGTTACGACCGCATAGGAGAATAGGAAAGCTGGAGGGGGCTGGGTAGCTTAGCCTGTGCGATCGCAGAGTGTGGAGTTCAGTGAACTATGCGATTAGATTTCCTCTCTCGCGATCCAATTGATATAAATTGCCTAGTTATTTTTAAATTCCAAAAACATAACCCTTACTGGACTTCCACCATTTTTCATAAACTCCTCCTACTCCACACCTCTTGGGTGATTTTTGAAGAACTTCTTCACCATAACCTCTTAGGTAAGTAATCTTTGACATGTTTTCTTCCATTTTTATCACCACCCATTAGATTTATAGGCCTAAAATATGAGATTAAGGGTAGAAATTTAGGGTTTTGAGTAGAGTTAGGTCTTTTTGATTATTTGAGAATTTGACCTCGTTTTGGGGTCAGATTTTATATATTTGGGCTCGTAGGTCAATGAGCGATTAGGGTTTGGTTTGAACTTCGTGTTCTGGCCAAGCGGGCCCGGGGTTGATTTTTGGATTTTTGGGAAGAATGATTGGGAAGTTATAATTAAGCATTGGAATTGGATTGTTTGGTGTTTATTGATATTATTAAGTCAATTATGTCTAGATACAATTGATTTGAATTCGAATTCGAAAGGAAAGGCGATGTTTTAGGCTTGAGTTAGCCATGGAAGTTCGAGTAAGTATTTGGTCTAATGAATTGGAAATGGGTGGTACGCCTACCATAAGATATAATGAAATAGGAGCAGGTGGTACGCCTACCACAAGATACATGAAATAGGAGTGGGTAGGACGCTTACCATAAGATACATGAAATGGGAGCGGGTGCTACGCCTATCACAAGATACATGAAATGGGAGCGGGTGGCACGCCTGCCACAAGATAAATAAAATGGAAGCGGGTGGCACGTCTACCACAAGGTATGAGAAATGGGATCAGGTTGCACGCCTGCAACATGATGTGAACTGAAAGTGAAATCTGCCCTTGTTTTACTTATGAGAAATGGGATCAGGTAGCACGCCTGCAACATGATGTGAACTGAAAGTGAAATCTGCCCTTGTTTTACTTATGTTTGTTAGTAGTTGGATTTTGGTTCCCTATAATTCTCTTGATATTCTGCTTTTACCTGTTATTCCGAGAAGCGTGTTTTCCCTTCCCATCACTATCTGTTTATTTTGTTTTACTTTCTGCCATATATTATATAACTGCACAGTTTTATTTAGTAGTCTGGTCCTAGCCTCGTCACTACTTCGCCAAGGTTAGACTAGACACTTACCAACATATGGGGTCGGTTCTGCTGATACTACACTCTGCACTATGTGCAGATTCCGGAGCAACTTTTGGACAGTAGTATGAAGGCTACCTTCAGTCCACGCAGAGATCCAAGGTAGACCTGTAGGTGTCCGCAGGCCATGTTGTCTCCCTCTATCCTTATTTCTTGTTTCATTTTCCCTTTATTCAAAGATAGTGTACTGTTATTTTTTCAGAATTTTGTATGTAGTAAATCTTAGACCGTATGTGAAACTGTGACACCAGGTTTTGGGAGATTAAGGCATAAGTGTTTGTAATAGATATATTTTTCATATATTTTATAGATGTCTTTCGCTTAAATTCAAATTTCCGATGTTATCACGTTACTACCTTATACTGGTTAAAAAGAAATAATTGGTTAATGAAGTCATTAGTTTGAAGGTTTGGCTTTTCTATCTCACACTAGTAGGAGCTATCACGACTGATGAGTGTGGGAAATCTGGGCCGTGACAAGTTGGTATCAGAGCTCTAGGTTACATGGGTCTCACAGTTCACAGATAAGCTTAGTAGAGTCTGAGGGATTGGTATGGATATGCCTATATTTATCCCGCAAAGGCAATAGAATTAGCAAAAACTTCACATTATTCTTTCTTGTCGTGCGGTTTGGTTTCTCAATGCTGATTGAATTTCTATTTTGTTCTCTAGAAGATGCCGAGAACACGCGCTTCCTCATTCACCGACCAGCAGCCCGGGCTCCCAGAAGCTCAAGCTCCTACCAGCGGCTCCCATGAGGGGCAGAGGGCAAGGCCGAGGCGATGCTAGAGGCCAAGGTAGGGGCAGAGCTTAGCCTAGGGAAGCAACACGCGCAACGAAGCCTCAGGTTGATTTTGATGATGAGGTTCTGGCCCTAGCAGTTCTAGTAAACCCAACTCAAGTCCCAGAGGGGTTTATTTCCACCCTAGTTCTCTAAGATGCTCTGGTACGTCTAGTGGGCCTTATGGAGATTGTCATCCGGGCAGGTTTATTTCCTATAGCACCAGCCGTCTCCTAGACTGGAGGAGGAGTCTAGACTCCTACTAATCGCTCTTCGGAGCAGATAGCTTCCCAGTTTCAAACTCCAGCAGTTCATCCAGTTGGAGCAGTTCAGCCGGGTATGGTAGTCTAGGCTGGTGATGGATCAACTATCTCAAGTGATGCTTTGTGGAGATTGGATAGGTTCACCAAGATCTTCACTATTACATTGAGCGATGCATCTTTTGAGGATCCCCATGATTATTTCGACAACTATCACGAGGTTCTTAAGAACATGGGATAGTTTAGACCAATGGGGTCGATTTTTCCACTTTTCGCTTGTCTATGTCTGCCAAGACTTGGTGGAGAGATTATTGCTTGGCTAGACCTGCCAGATTGCTAGCCTTGACTTGGGAGCAGTTTACACAGCTATTTATGGAGAAGTTTCTCCCTATCATACTAAGAGAGGCCTATCGGAGGCAGTTTGAGCGTCTTTTGCAGGGTTCCATGATTGTTATCCAGTATGAGACCAGATTCATTGACTTGGCTCGTCATGCTCTTGTCATAATCCCTACCGAGAGAGAGAGAGAGAGAGAGAGAGAGAGAGAGAGGTTCATCGATAGACTTATTTAGCCGATTCGTCTTCAGATGTCTAGGGAGACTGGGAGTGAGATATCTTTCCAGGAGGCGGTCAATGTGGCTTGGAGAGTTCAGATGGTTCTGTCGCATGGAGGTGGTCATGGGTCAGACAAGAGGCCCGTCATTCTTGCTGATTTAGTGATACCCGTCTGGACGTAGGGATTTATATGGTAGAGGCCACCCCAAGGCCTTTTCAGTTGGGACTTCAGGTTTCTCACGATGCTTCAGGTAGATGTGGTTCTCACATGCAATATTCTAATCAACAGTCCTTCAGTGCACCACCAGCTCCTATCAATATATAGCTACTTCAGAGCTTCCAGGGTCATCAGCCCTAGAAATCCAGGGCCTGTTTTACTTGTGGCGACACTAGGCATATTGCTAGGTATTACCCTCAAGCACCGAGTAGCTCTCAACATCAGGGTTCCCGTGCCATGGTTCAAGCACGAGGTGCTCCACAGCCCGCCTAGCCAGCTAGAGGTGGGGGTTAGAGGTGCTAGTGGTGGAGGTAGATGTATTAGAGGTGGAGCTCAGGCCGTTAGAGGTGGAGGCCAGCCAGCAGAAAGCCGTTCTACAGATGTATTTTAGGGTGGTGGGGCCTAGCCCCAATGTTATGCTCTTCCAACCAGGCCCGATACCGAGGCTTCAGATGCAGTTATTAAAAGTACGGTTCTTGTTTGTAATAGAGATGCTTTAGTGTTATTTGATCTAGGGTCTACGTACTCGTATGTGTCATCTTATTTTGCACCTTCTCTGTTTATGCCTAGTGATTCTTTGAGTGCTCATGTTTATGTGTCTATACCGATGGGTGATTCTATTGTGGTATATCGAGTCCATTGTTCATGTTTTGTTGTGATAGGGGGTCTTGAGACTCGTGTATTTTTGCTTCTTTTGAACATAGTTGATTTTGATGTTATATTGGGGACAGATTCGTTATCACCTTACCAAGCTATCTCGGACTGTCAGGCCAAGACTGTAACCTTAGCCTTACTGGGTTAGCCATGTTTAGAGTGGAGAGGGACTACTGGTCATTATACCCATAGTGTTATATCTTATGTGAAGGCTCGGCGCATGGTCGAGAAGAGGTATTTGGCGTATGTTTGTTCTAGTGCTGAGATTCCATCTATTTATTCTATGCCCGTTGTTCGTAAGTTTCCTGAGGTATTCCCTTCAGACCTACCGGGTATGCCACCCAACAGGGATATTGACTTTTGCATTGATTTGGCTCTAGGTACTCAGCCTATTTCTATCCCACCGTATTATATGGCCCCACCTGAGTTGAAGGAGTTGACGGAGCAGTTGCAAGACTTGCTTGAGAAGGGTTTCATCAGGCCGAGTGTTTCACATTGGGGTGCACCTGTGTTATTTGTTAAGAAGAAGGACGGATCGATGAGAATGTGTATTGACTACCAACAGTTGAACAAGGTTACAATCAATAATAAGTATCCATTGCCGAGGATTGATGATTTGTTTGATCAGCTTTAGGGTTCCAAGGTATTTTCGAAGATTGACTTGAGATCTATCTACCATCAGTTGAGGATTAGGGCATCCGATGTCCCTAAGATAGCTTTCCACACTCGGTATAGGCATTACAAGTTCTTGGTGATGTCATTCCGATCGACAAATGCCCCAGCAGCTTTTATGGATTTGATAAACTGAGTATTCAGGCTTTATTTGGATTCATTCGTGATAGTCTTTATTGATGATATTTCGATATATTCTCGCATCCGGGAGGAGCACGAGCAACATCTTCGAGTGGTTCTTCAAACTCTGCGGGATAGTCAGTTGTATGCTAAGTTTTCGAAGTGTGAGTTCTGGTTGAGTTTAGTTGTATTCCTGGGTCATGTTGTATCAGCAGGGGATATTCAAGTTGATCCAAAGAAGATCGAGGCAGTCAAGAACTAGCCTAGACCAACATCAACTACAGATATTCCGAGTTTCTTAGGTTTGGCGGGATACTATCATCGGTTTGTAGAGGGGTTTTCATCTATTGCAGCCCCGATGACTATGTTGACCCAGAAGGGTGCCCAGTTCAGATGGTCGGACGAGTGTAAGGTGAGCTTTGAGAAGCTCAAGATAGCTCTGACTATGACAACGGTGTTGGTTTTGCCCACAGGTTTAGGGCCTTATACAGTTTATTGTGGTGCATCTTATATTGGACTTAGTATAATGTTGATGCAGGATGGCAAGGTCATTGCCTATGCTTCACAGCAATTTAAGATTCATGAGCAAAACTATCCGATTCATGATTTGGAGTTTGCAGCCATTGTTCATGCATTAAAGATTTGGAGGCATTATCTGTATGGTAGGGAATGTGAGGTTTTTACGGATCACATGAGTCTTCAGTATTAATTCAAACGAAAGTAGTTGAATTTGAGGTAGAGGAGGTGGTTGGAGTTGTTGAAAGACTATGATATCACCGGCTTATATCATCTGGGAAAGGCTAATATGGTGGTTGATGCTTTGAGTAGGAAGTCAGCCAGTATAGGCTGTCTCGCTTATATTCTGGTCGGTGGAAGACCGCTTGCTTTGGATGTTCAGGCTTTGGCCAATCAGCTCGTGAGGTTGGACATTTCTGAGCCCAGTCATGTGTTAGCTTGCACAGTCGCTCGTTCTTTATAAGAGCATATTTGAGATCAACAGTATAATGATCCCTGTTTGTGTGTCCTTAGAGACACGGTGTAGCACGGAGGTGCCAAGAAGGTTACCTTAGGTGATGATGGAGTTTTGAGATTGCAGGGTCGAGTTTGTATGCCTAATGTAGATGGGCTCCAAGAGTTGATATTAGAAGAAACCCATAGCTCTAAGTACTCTATTCGCGAAGCTCTATCAGAATTTGCGGCAACATTATTGGTGGCGGAGAATGAAGAAGGATATCCTTGAATATGTGGCTCAGTATTTGAAATGCCAGCAGGTTAAGTATGAGCATCAGAGGCCTGGTGGTTTATTCTAGAAGATTGAGATTCTTGAGTGGAAGTGGGAGTGGATCACTATGGACTTTGTTGTTGGGCTCCCACAGACTCAGAGGAAGTTTGATGCAGTATGGGTTATTGTTGATAGGATGACCAAGTCAGCACATTTCATTCATATGGCAGTCTTCTATTTTTTGAGAGGTTAGCTGAGATTTATATTTGGGAGATTGTTCGTCTTCATGGTGTGCCCGTGTCTATTATTTTGGACCGAGTTACGTAGTTTACCTCACATTTCTGGAGAGCAGTTCAGCGAGAGTTGGGCACACGAGTTGAGTTGAGCACAATATTTCATCCTCAGACAGACGAGCAGTCCAAGCAGACTATTCAGATTTTGAAGGATATGCTCTAAGCTTGCGCCATTAACTTTGGAGGCTCATGGGATCAGTTTTTGCCTTTAGCATAGTTCGCCTACAACAACAACAACTACTAGTCGATCATTCAGATGGCCCCTTATGAGGCTTTATATTGTAGGCAGTATGGATCTCCGGTTGGATGGTTTGAGCCAGAGAAGGCTTGGTTGTTGGGTACGGATCTAGTTCAGGAGGCCTTGGACAAGGTCAAGATCATTCAGGATAGGCTTCGTACAGCTCAGTCCAGGAAAAAGAGTTATGCCGACTGCAAGGATCGAGATTTAGCAATCATGGTTGGTGAGTGGGTATTGCTTCGAGTGTCGCCTATGAAGGGCGTGATGAGATTTTGGGAAGAAGGGCAAGCTTAGCCCTAGGTTCATTGGACTGTTTGAGATTCTTGATCGAGTGGGAGAGGTGACTTATAGACTTGGATTGCCGCCGAGCTTATCAGTCGTGCATCCAGTGTTTCATGTGTCCATGCTTCGGAAATATCACGACAATCCATTCCACATGTTAGATTTCAGCATTGTCTAATTGGACAAGGACGTGTCTTCTGAGGAGGAGCCGGTAGCTATTCTAGATCGGTAGGTTCGCCAGTTGAGATAAAAAAGTTTTCCTTCTGTTCATGTTCACTGGAGAGGACAGCCTCCTAAGGTATCGACCTGGAGTCTGATTCCAATATGCGGAGCCATTATCCCCATCTTTTTCCTGAATCATTCTTTTGTCCGTTCAAGGACGAATGGTTGTTTTAGAGGTGGTGAATGTGATGACCCAAAAGATGAAATTCTGCGTTCTGAGGCCTTGAAAGCCTCATTTAGCATCACCTCGAATTGTGTGCGTAGTGGACATGTAGCCGGAAAGCTTAAATGAGAAAACCTGTGACAAATGATAAATATTGACTATAAAATGAATTAATTTGACTTGGTAAACATTTTGGGTAAATAGACCCGGACCCGTAATTGACGGTCTCGGAGGGTCTATAGGAAAATATGAGACTTGGTCGTATGCCCGGAATCGAATTCCGAGGTCCCAAGCCCGAGAAATAAATTTTTTAAAGAAATTATTTTTTGAAATTGTTTAATGGATTTGGAAATGAATTTTGATTAGAACATGTTGGTATCGGGCCCGTATTTTTATTCAAGCACCCGGTACAGGTCTCATATGTGATTTAAGATAATTTTGTGAGATTTGGTAAGAAACGTAATCCATTTGACGTGAATCGGACCTTAATCGCAAAATTTGATTTTTTAAGAAGTTTGAAATAATTCATTGATTTTGTGGTTTAATTCGATGTTAATGATTTTATTTTCGCGATTTGATCGCACGAATAAGTCCGTATAATATTGTCGAGTTAATATGCATGTTTGGTTTGGAGCCCTGAGGCTCAGGTGAGTTTCAGATAGCTCTCGGGAGGTTTTGAACTTGGAAAAAGATTACAGGATTTTATTTTTCTGGTGTCTGATGTGTAGTACTATGTGACCACATAGGTTCATTCGCGATCACATAGCACAGCGTAGGTGAAGGGCCTGTTGCACTATGCGATCGCATAGGTATAGTTGCGACCACATAGGTGAATAGGAAAGCTGGAGGGGGCTGGATGGCTTGGCCTATGCAATCGTACTTGTTCCTTCGCGATCATGGAGCTTGGAGTTCAGTGAATTACGCGATCCCGTTTCCTCTCTCGTGATCGCATAGGTATAAATTTCCCGGTTAGTTTTAAAGTCCAAAAACAGAACCCATACGGTATTTCCACCATTTTTCATAAACTCCTTTTTCTCCACACCTCTTGGGTGATTTTTGAAGAACTTCTTCACCATAACCTCTTAGGTAAGTAATCCTTGACTTGTTCTCTTCCATTTTTATCACCACCCATTAGATTTCTAGGCTTAAAACATGAGATTAAGGGTAGAAAATTAGGGATTTGAATAGAGTTAGGACTTTTTGATTATTTGAGAATTTGACCTCATTTTGGGGTCGAATTTCACAACAAATTATATATTCAGGCTCATGGGTAAATTGGTGATCGGGTTTTAGTATGAACCTCATGTTTTGACCAAGCGGTCTCGGGGTTAATTTTTGGAATTTGGGAAGAATGATTGGAAAGTTAAAATTAAGCATTGGAATTGGATTGTTTGGAGCTTGTTGATGTTATTAAGTCTATTGTGTCTAGATACAATTGATCTGAAGCCGAATTCAAAAGGAAAGGCGGTGGCTTGAGTTAGCCGTGGAAGTTCGAGGTAAGTGTTTGTTCTAACATTAGCTTGAGGGATTAGAAGTCGTGTCTTACTTGCTACATGTTAATGGCAGAGTACGACGTATAGGCATGGTAACGAGTATATCTACGTCGGTTTCAAGCATACCCGTGAGTCTTATTTTATAATTTCTATGACTCTGTTGTGGTTTAGTGCACTTCATATGCTATTGTCATCATTGTTCCCTTGCCGGAATGTTTGTTATGATGTTAATGTCCCCTTACCGAGATGTTTATTTTGATAGTATTGTTTCCTTGCGGGGATGTTATTGAAATATCAATTTTCCCTTGCCGGGAAGTAATTATGTTGCATTTGTTCCCTTGTCGGGATTCCTTGTGATTATTTTTAGCTTGTAAATAGGAGCAGGTGGTACGCCGACCACAAGATATAATAAAACGGGAGCGGGTGCTACGCCTACCACAAAATATAATAAAATGGGAGCGGGTGGTACGCCTACCACAAGATATATGAAATGGGAGCGAGTGGTATGCCTACTACAAGATACATGAAATGATAGCGGGTGATACGCTTATCACAAGATACATGAAATGGGAGCGGGTGACATGCCTGCCATGAGATAAATGAAATTGGAGCGGGTGGCATGCCTGCCACATGATATGAGAAATGGGATCGGGTTGCACTCCTGCAACAAGATGTGAACTGAAAATGAAATCTACCCATTTTTTTTCTTATCTTTGTTAGTAGTTGGATTTTAGTTCCTTATAATTCTCTTGACATTCTGCTTTTACATGTTATTCCCCGAAGCATGTTTCCCCTTCCTATCACTACTTGATTATTTTGTTTTACTTTCTGCTGTATATTATATAACTGCACAGGTTTATTTGGTAGTCTAGTCCTAGCTTCGTCACTACTTCGCCGAGGTTAGGCTAGAAACTTACCAGTACATGGGGTCGGTTATGCTAATACTATACTTTGCACTATGAGCAGATCTCGGAGCAGCTTTTGGACCATAGTGTGGAGGCTATCCCTTTATCTTTACTTCCCATTTCATTTTCCCTTTGTTCAGAGAAAGCGCACTGTTATTTCTTCAGACTTTCGTATGTAGTAAATCTTAGACCGTCCGTGACACTGTGACACCAGGTTTTGGGAGGTAAAGGCTTAAGTGTTTGTAATAGATACAATTTTCATATATTTTATAGATGTCTTCCGCTTAAATTTGAATTTCTCTTGTTATCTTGTTGCCGCCTTATACTTATTAAAAAGAAATAATTAGTTATTGAAGTAATTGGATTAAAGGTTCGACTTGCCTAGATCACACTAGTAGGAGCCATCACGACTCCCGAGGATGGGAATTCCAGGTCGTGACAAAACTTTAGCTTATTTAGTGCTGAAGGTTTTACATATGAACTAAATAACTTCAACATCTTCTGCTAAAGTTTTTGAAAAAGCTTTACGATAAAACTATTGAATCCAGAATAAAAACTTCAGCTTATTTAGTGTTGAAGTATTAGCAATTGAACTAAATAACTTCAGCAACTTCTGCTAAAGTTTTTGAAAAAGCTCATGACAAAAACTTCAACATCTTTTTTACATTTACTATCTAGTTTTTGTTACGTCATCTTACATTTAAATTTGTCCGATCATATAGTAAATGACCCGAAAGTTACTTTTTGCATTTACATTGATTATGAGAAACTTTTTCAGGCTGAAGTTATTTTTTTACTATAGAAAAGCTGTGAACTTATTAGGCTGACAAGATCGTCTAGCAGTTTGATTATTACATTTCCCATGTGTGATGATTATGCCGGTTTCAAAATAGCATGAAGTTTCTTCTTTCTTTTATGGACAGAGTAATAGTTGAACAAAGTCAGTTGCGTGATGAATTCAACAAGTTGAAGATTGATCTCATTGGAGTTTGTGGTCTTTTGCCCGAGTATCCTATAGTTATCTCTAATACCGATGATGATGAGATCTTTCGAGAAATAGATGAGGACTGTTCTGATAATGATGATGATGCTTAGTTTTTGTAATCCCTTTTTATGTTTTTATGTCGTGATTTTTTGTTAATGTTTTTTATGATTCTTCTTATTGTTTTGTCAATGTTTTGATGATGGGCGTGTTTTATTTTGTTAATGTTTTATGTTGTTATATAAATGAAAATATTTGTTATGTTTTTGTGTATAATTTTTTTTTTAAAATTTGAAGGCTGAGGTTAGCATATATAAGTTAGAAACTTGAACCTTTTATGCCTAAGTTTTATCCAACAGTCTGCAATTTTTGTAATGATTTTTCCAAAGTTCAGAGAAAATATGCTGGAGTTATTTAGTTCATTTTTTGTAACTTCAGTATAAAGATGCTGAAGTTTTTGTTTGTACATGTGTTTCTTTTGTGTGTTGTCCGCATATATGTGTGTATGTGTGTGTACGTTAAGGATATGTATTTTACATACCACTTTTTCTCGCTGAAGTCATTGCGTATTTTTTTAAAACGCCCCACAACACAGAAAGGTAACTCATAGATATCTTCCCAGAACACTAATAAGATCAACAACAATCGAATCAACACATCCCTCAACAATAGAAACTCGGAGTCAACAAAGCTGTCTCGATGCATAACACATATCCATATTGGCCTACCAATGAACCCCTTATCAAGGAGTTCCTAAAGCTGGTACTTCAACTTCTTAACTCCGCCGATGCCATATGATAGGTGCCCAACCATTAAATCAATATCGAAATCAACAATCCTGTCTGGCGACATGCCCAACAGCAGGAAACATATCCGAAAAAATCCCTCACTGCCAGAACTGAATCAATGGTAGGATTCTCTGCACTTATATCCCTCACGAAGACTAAATTAGAAAGATATACCTTCCCAGCATCCGATGGGTCTTCAAAAATAAAAATCACCCTACTGGAAACATAATCCGTGGAAACGCACCACTCAATTAGTGACATCCCAAATATAACCAACATTAGCAACATAGTGCAACAGTCCAAAATAACACGACATGGAGACAACTAGTCCATACCTAATATCACATCAAAATCGAATATGCTAATCCACAAAGGATTCACCCGGGTCTCCAACCCCCGATAGTCGCCATACAAGATCAATATATGCGGTCCACAACCTCAACATAACCTATTTATGAGAACTCCCAATCCCCAAACCCATAAAGCATAAATCACTATATCTGATCCCAACTCCACCGCCCGGATATATAACACACCTCTAATACTCAATAATTCCACGAGGGATACTCCTATAACTCTTGTGAGCCACCAAGTAACTTGAATATCAACAATCTATCCAACAAGAGAGCGTCGCAATATCAATGAAGTACCCTTAACTCAAACACATTGCCCTTTTTGAAATGTTTAACCTCATCAAGTTGCACAATTAGTAATATCATTTCTTAATCATCTGAAACTACCCGTGGTTCTTAAGAATTTACGACCTTCCTATCAGAATTGAACCGTGAGATTCACATGCCCATTTCAAGCCTACACAACATGTCGCATATTCCATCCCATCCTACAACAAATACGATAACTTCATAATCCATTCCGAGTCATAAGAAAGCGCGTACTCCACTAGCCAAGAACTTTCCATTTGATCCAATGTAGAAGAAAATTGCTATACATCACATGCTCCTTAAGCCAGTAGAAATTATACATCTCTAACGGTGGTAGAAATCATCAGGAATTCCCCGAATCTCATTTGCACAAGACCAAATCATTAGAATTGAATCCTCCTAACTCAACTAAGCCACGGAAGCCACCAAAAACCCAAGAGCATTGCCACGATACACCTGTAGAAACTCATTACCTCATTAGCACCCAAAGAACTAATCATATCCCTTACTATGTCAATCCTACTTAATACCAAGTTGCGTATCTATCCAAGTATTGATCTTCCCCTGGCAATAATACCGCAATCCTCACCTCAGACTCACCACACGAGACTCAAGCATGAAACCGCACCGTCTAAGGCTCCAAAAGCCGCCGAATACTCTCTTATATATTCCCAAAAGCACCACATTCAAAATTCTTACCTTAAAGAGATTCTTGTGAATCTAAAGCCATTACCTTCACCTTCCTGATACTGATTTGTAGAATCTATAATGATATTGAAATTCCACAAGTCTTAACACTCTCCAATGTAAACCTCAATTTCTGGTCAAATGCACCCCCCTGAAGATCTCCAATTAATACATATAAGTTTCAAATCCATTAAAATCATTCTTATGATCATCCACCCTACCCAAGTTTCAATTACACTGATCAACGAACCAAACGACAGGTGCCCAATTAGCATCCAAGTGATATCCTGCTTGATACCCGTTACATCCTTCACAATAACAACTAATTCATCCAACGTTTCTCATATGACCACAAAGCATAACACAACCCTTACCCAAATTTTCCTTTACTCAAGCCATCCTTGATCTGAACCCCTACGCAAAACGGATTCACCAATATACCTCAAACTGAAACCAATACAACATATAACCGTGCAATCAACTCATCAGTAATGGACTCCCCCACTTGGCTCAAAGCCATAGGTCAAAACACACAGAACTCATAATGCCCATACTCTACTACTGCCATAATACCATGGTGAGATTAAACAAAATCCTTCATAAGCTCGTGCAACACAAACCATCTAGTACTTTAAATCATTTGCAAATCTTACATTCACCCTCGTAACAGTCAAGACAACTCCCGTACGTGATCCAAACTCAAAGTGCAACACATATATTTCATTGGTAAAAGAGGACTTTCAACAAAAAACATAGGGTTCATACCACTTCAGAACACTCTGCATGAGGTAACCACTAGCTCCATCTCAAACTAACTTCTCTTTACACCCTTCCACCGCCATAAACATCACAGAATCACCAAATATTCTTGAGTCTGAATGCATATTGTAACATGAAATCTACTCCATTCCCCAACTAGACCACATGAAAATATCCTTCACACACCCATAACTTGGGGCTATACATCAAATCAAGATGGAAATCAAGCACCTAATAGTTCATTCTATTCTCAAGCAGGCCCTTCCATCACATTCAATTCATATGAACACTATCTCACAGTCACTTCATACTCACTACATAGCCATCTCGTTATCACTTCACCAATAGGGACACTACCAAACATACAAATCTAGAAGCACGTTCCCATACAATCAATGCCTCGGCGCTCAAGCTATAGGCAAAATCCAGCCTCAAGTCCTCTAGACTGGTCCAACATTAACACATAGAAATGACATCTCACCCTTTGATTAGGGAATCACAAGACGTCAATGCACAACTAATATCGAGCGCTCATGCGCGCACACTAATGCGTGGAAAGAATTCAAAGAGTTAAGCTTCAAGCTGAATTAATGTCGCATGATAGGAATTCAAGTATGCGAAGTTTATTTCCTAAAGGTTCTGTAGCCTCTCGAAGATAAGTATACCCGTCACCAATCCGCAAGACTCAACTAAACCCACTTATGACTCGTGATATCTATGTAACCTAAGCTCTGAACCAACATGTCACCCCCCATATCCAACTCGGTCATGATGGTGCCTATCGTGGAACTAGGCCAACCACTTATTTTCAATTTTTTATTTGACCCAAATTACTAACTCCATAAAACATCAATTTTTAAATGGAAATCAAATAATAAAAGATAAAAGTATCAAAAAAGCAGAAAGAAACACAAGCCTGACCTTGAGTGTCACTAGTCATGAGCAAACTAATACAACTATCTGAATTACAAATCAATAAAAGTCAGAAAACATCCAATAAATAAAGCTAGAGGAAGATAGGGAAGGAGAATGTGGAACTGCGGTGGCCAAGCAGCTACCTCGCAATCTTAATAGAAGTCCTCAACTGGCAAGATCAACAACCTATACCGTTCTCCGAGATACCTGGATCTGCACACAAGGTGCAGGGGTTAACATCGGTACACTAACTCAGTAAGTAACAAGTACAAACTATGGACTGATGGTAGTGACGAACCAAACCCCATACGAGTTGCAATAGATATTAATATAGAAAAGTAGACATGCGTACAGTTTAAGTATTTTATCATAAATAACCCAACACAGTATGAATAATATAGAGTATAAAGCTCAGGAAACTCTAAGTACCAATGCACAAATAGCATGATCAATGTTACGTATGATACCTCCACTCATAGTGCTCAACCACTCGATAGTGTATACGGCCTACTCGGCCCAGGTAAGATCATGCATGTACATCATAGACTTTAAGTAACTCATTACCGAGGAAATACAGGCCAATCCAGCCTCATGGAAAAGATCAATCTCCATACCAATACTTCGTACAAGATCCATCCCTCAATATCATCAACTACTACGCTCACTAGGGATGTAAAGACTCCGGAGGGGCTTCTCTAAGCCCAAGCGCTATATCAATGCCAAAGAAAGCATGATCAATATCATTGCTGCGACATGCTGCCTGATCCAATACTGTCAATCAATATTCGGCTCTCGGCCTCACTCAGTCAATACTCTCCAGTCTCAAACACATGGGCTAAGATGTCATGATACAAGCCCGAATAGTGATATGATATGTCAAATAGAAATAATCAAGACTAAGGCATGATATAATATGCATGAACACGACTAAGTATAGAATATACACGAAACTAATTACATGACAGCAAGAAACAACCTCTCGGCTCTCAACAATATCAGTGTGAAGCCTTAATATGATATTTAGCATGATTTGGAGCTTATTAACTTAATCACATGATTAAAACATAATAATCAACATAAAAGAGTAGCTAAGCGGTGCCATGGAATGATCCAGGTTGTATTTCTCACAGTGCACGCCCACACGCCCGTCACTTGTTATTTGCGTCACCTCAATAGTAATCATAGAACACATAGTTCGGGGTTTTGAACCCTCAGAACTAACTTTGGAAGCGTTACTTACCTCAAGCCAAACCAAATCATAGCCTACGTTGTTTTTCCTATCCATTCGGCCTCCAAATGCCCCAGATCTAATCAAAATCAGTATGTAACCATCTGAATATGATAAGGGAACAAAACCCACTCGAAATCATTAAAATTACATCACAATATCCGAAGTTGACCAAACCCGACCACCGAGGCCACGTTTCGGAATTCAACAAATTTTACATCAATAGAACCCTTGTACCGCCACGAGTTCATTCATATCAAAAGTACCAACATCGGACCTCAAATGGCCCCACAAATCACCACTCAAAGCTCTCCAATTAACCAAGCCCTAACCCCCAATTTACCGCAGAGTTTCCCTTAAATTTCATGCCAACAACGATAAAAATCATAATAATGACGAGCTTAAGGACCAAGGACCTTACCTCAATGAATCCGTATGAAAATCTCCCTTGAAATTGCTCCCAAGAGCTTCACTCCAAATGAAGTAATGAGAAAAATGGCCAAAAATCGAGAATGGTGCAATATATTGTTTGTGACCCAGAAAAACTGCACCTGTGGTTAAATGGTCACACCTGCAGACCCATACATATGGTCCCAGGTGCACACCTGCAAAATTCATTTAAAACTCAAGGGCCGCACTTGCGCAAAGAAATCCATACCTGCACAATCGCAGGTGAGACCAGGACCTCGCTTTTGTGGTCCCAGCCTATCCCTGTCCTGGCCGCTTTTGCAACTTAAAATCCACTTCTACGAGTCCGAACCTGCAGTCCCTTAGCCGCAGGTGCGGTTATGACAGCAATAGAAAACTTCAGCTGCCAAACCCAACTAAAAATCACCCGTAACCACCCAAAATCACCCCGATCCCCCCGAGACCTCAACCAAAAGCACGAACAAGTGATATACCACCATTAAAACTTATATCAATCTTCAAAACACCTCAACAATATCGAATCAACCAAATAACATCGGATTCAAGCCTAAGCTTCCAAGAATCTTTCGAATCCTGCTTTTGATCAAAATGTCTACCAAACCTCGTCCGAACGACCTAAATTTTGCATACACGTCACATTTGAAACAAAGAACATATTGCAACTTCCGAAATTCCATTTTGACCTTTATATCAAAATCTCACCTATCAATCAAAAAGCACTAAAATTCTAATTTCGCCAATTCAAGCCTAAATCTACCCTGGACCTCCAAATCACATTCTGATCATACTTCTAAGTCCTAAATCACCTCCCAAAGCTATGCAAATCATCGATGTTATCTGTATAAATTCCATGTTTACTTCATCTTCGTTGTTTCTTATCATTGCAGAAGGTAACAAAAAACTTCGTTAGAATGTGTGTTGGTTGTTAATTTGCATTATTAGCTATACTTAATCTTCTTGATCATCGACAAAGTGGTATAAATTTATTGGAGGAGCGGGTAGTTGTTGCAGATTATATATTCTGAAGCAGCTGTAATGTTAGAAGGTTGTTGCTAGTTGTCTACTTCCATTATTGGTTGTCCTAGTTCATGTTGATAATCAACAAATGGTTCGGAATCTATTGTATATGCAAGAGATTGTTTGAATGTTGCAGATTCTGAAACACCTATACTGTTAGGAATATGTTGTATTTTTTCGACGACAAAATGACAATTCTTGTAGGCTGAATCAATTGTTAGCAAATGTATACAGGTACAGAGTTCTTCATCTGAAGTTACAAGCATTCCTTTGCTTGTATTTAGTTTGATATCAAACCATATCATTAGTGCATCTATGCTTGAATCAATATTTGTAACTTTACTAATTTTCTTCTGGAAAGTATTGAATGATACTTGTTTATTAAGTAGAACAAGTTTTGTATCATGATCCAAGTATTTGAAATCAAGAATTCACCTCCCATTGAAGTAATAACAACACAAATCGGACTTATTCTACAGAGGCATGTTTAATGTCAAGTATTAGGAAACTGAAAAAAATAATTTATTTCTGAAGTTCATAAAAAATTACATTGAAGCTGAAGTTTGAGCAAATGTACTAGCACATTTCAGCTTGTTTATAGTGAAATTTTTGAAAAAAAAAAAGCTGATTCATGCAGGATAAACTTAAGCATAAAATAAATTTAACTTCAGCAAGCAGGAGAAAATTACATAGTGCAGGAGGAAAATTTTTAGGTGTTTTGTCTTGAAATTTTTACAAATAAACAAAACAGCTTCAACATCTGTTGCTGAAGTTTTGGTAAAAACTCTGCTTTTTAGGCTAAAGTTTTTGTTAAAAGTCATAGCAAAAGTGTCGACTGTAGGATAAAAACTTCAGCTTATTCAATGTTGAAGTTTTTACAAATGATCTAATTAACTTCAACATCTTCTGCTGAAGTTTTTGAAAAAACTTTATGACAATGAATTCATGACAAAAACTTCAGCTTAGTAGTGCTGAAGTTTTTTTAGAAATGAACTAAATAACTTCAGCATCTTCTACAAAAGTTATTGAAAAATCTTTATGATAAAACTATTGAATCCAGGACAAATCTTCAGCATATTTATTGCTGAAGTATTAGCAAATGAACTAAAAAATTTAGCATCTTCTGTTGAAGTTTTTGAAATAGCTTTACGACAAAACTATTGTATCCAGGAAAAAACTTCAGCATATTTTATTGTTGAAGTATTAGAAAATGAACTAAAAATCTTTAATATATTATGCTGAAGTTTTAGCAAATTAACTAAATAAATTGGGCATGTTTCAGTATGATGTTTTAGAGTGCATTAATTCTATACTATACAAGATTAAACGTAACAAACAAAACTAATGTAGTAATTATTTTGCGTTGTGGTATATGTTAGTCTAATAATTATATTCCTATCACATTCATGCACACTTTTTATTGAACGTTTAAAATTCCTCTATGCCTTTTCATATACCATGTAGTAGTTTTTTCGCCTATATAAGTACCCTATGCCTTGTGAGTTTATTCATTCAAACACATATACTTTAGGAGATAAAATACAAAAGAGAGAAAAATGGATGATGTCATTAGGCAAATCATTGACAAAATTAAGCAAGATATCATAGAGGCATTCGAGGTGAAATTGGATGAGCTTATATACAAGTACGATATGGAGCTGGAAGAAATCAACATCAAGCTTGATAGGCTAGAGATGCTAGCTAGAGATGACTCCGATGATAGTCTTGGTGATGCAGATACCCGTCCATCTCACAGCGACGATGACTATGATATAGTCTTTTTATGTAATTTTATTTTATTTAATTAAAGACAATGTTTTTGTTTAAGGTTTTTGTGCCTTTTTTTAATTATTAATTTTCTAAAAACTCAGAAAAAACAGAGGGAAAAACTATGTTTTTCTTTCAGCATAATACTAAAAAACTTCAGCATATTTAATATGAAGTTTTAGGAAATGAACTAAATAACTTCAACACGCATTAACAAAAACTAATTAGAAAATTACATATTGCAGGACAAAAGATTAAGCATGTTTTAGGAAATGAAATAAAAAACTTCAACATACTATATGTCACGACCCAGATTTTCCACCTTCGGGAGTCGTGATGGCGCCTACTGACAGAAGCTAGGAATCTAATCACCCTTTTTCATAGTTCATGATAATAACATAAAACCTTGCATTTAAAATATTACAGCGAAAGACTCAACTTTAAGGAGACTAGATAAAATTGCTGAAATTAACAGAATACGCTACCCCAAAACGTGGTGTCACATAGCTCATGAACTTCTAAGAGTTTACTAAATACAATATTTAGAATGCAATGATAAAAGTTTGTCCCAAAATACAAGGGACAACCACTAAAAACAGGAGAAAGGAGATGCCGGGCCTACGAAAGTCTGCAAGGCTACCTTGGCATCTTACTCTGGACTGAAAGCCTGCTCCCAACCTACTGCTGCTGACCAAAAGGTGCACCAACCCTATGATCTGTGCATATAAGCACAGAAGTGTAGCATTAGCACAACCGACCTCATGTGCTTGTAAGTTCCTGGCCTAACCCCGACGAAGTAGTGACGAGGCTAGGACCAGACTACCAATCAAACCTGTGTAGTTCAATATATATGTATGCTATAGAGTACAACACAAAAGAATTTAAGCAGTCAAAAAGAAAACAGGGAGGGGAGCATTTTGTAAGGGCTATAACAGTGCAGACAATACAATGAAAAAATAAGGAATGAAACTGTATAACTTCAACATCAACGAGAATAAAGAGATCAATGGTTGCATGGAACCACCCTTCGTGCTTTTACTCTCGTTCTCACCAAATCAATCATATATAGTTCATTGAATTACCCTTCGTGCTTTAGCTCACATAATGATGGCACAGAATGATCCGTCGTGCATTAACACTCATATCATGGCACAGAATGATCCTTCATGCATTAGTATTCATATCATGGCACGAAATGTTCCTTCATGCATTAGTAATCATATCATGACACGGAATGTTCCTTCGTGCATTAATATTCATATCACAATCGTGCACAACATGTGCTTTATCACTCTTCCTCACCGAAACAACAATCACAACAATGGGGAAAGGAAATAGACAAACAAAAATAGGAATCCCGGCAAAGGAATAATAACAAGTAATAAAACAGCAAAACATCTAGTCAAGGGAATAGCCGTTAACTCATTAGCTTTCTTTCATTTCTTACCTCATATCTCACTTTATCATTTGAGCCAATGCTCCAAAGAATTCATATTCCCATATACCTTCTCAATTCATATCACGACCGATCCAATGCTCCACAAAACTAAATTATCATAATATCTTTCAGATGTTCTTTACAATATATAGAAATCCTCAATTTAATATGGAATTCATAACTAAATCATGATAATCACCTATAAAGACTCACGGTCATGCTAGACACCGATGTATAGATACTCGTCACCATACCTATACACCGTACTCGACAATTAGCAAGTAGAAAACAAGACTCAACTCCTATTCGCTCTAGCTAAGGTTAGACCAAACACTTACCTCGACATCTTGAGCTCACTCAAGACGCAATTACATCTTTACCCCTCGATTCCTTCACCAATTCGTTCGAATCTAGTCACAATTTACTTAAATACATCATCAATTTCTAAGTGAAACAATTTCACATAAAAATTCATTTCTCGGACTTGGAGCCTCAAAATTCAATTCAGGGCATACGCCCTAGTCCAATATTTTTTTTCAGACCTTCCGGATCGTCAAATCACGGGTCTGGGTCCGTTCATCCAGAATGTTGACCATAGTTAACTTTAATTATATAATGTCAACATTCATCCTTTTTCACACATAAGTCATATTTAAGCTTTCCGATTACGCGCCCGGACTGTGCATGCAGATTGAGATAACCCTAAATGGGGTTTTCAAGGCCTCAAGGACACAAAATTAGTAAAAAACGTAGGTGATAACCCTTTGGGGCATCACTTTATCCACCTCTAAAACAACCATTCGTCCTCGAACGGAAAAAATAAAGAAATATTTATGTCGGGAAAAAGAAGAGGATATCGGCTATGCATATCAAACTCAGACTCCCAGGTTGATGCTTCAAGAGGCTGACCTCTCTACTGAACACGCACAGAAGGAAAACTTTTCAACCTCAACTGTTGAACCTGCAGGTCCAAATTAGCCACCGGCTCCTCCTCATAAGACAGGTCCTTGTCCAACTGGACAGTGCTGAAATCTAACATGTGGGCTGGATCGTCGTGATACCTCCGAAACATGGATACGTGGAACACCAGATGCACGGCTGACAAGCTAGGAAGCAAGGAAAGTCTATAAGCCACCATTCCCATAGATCGAGAATCTCAAATGGGCCAATGAACCTAGGGCTAGGCTTGCCCTTCTTCCCAAATCTCATCACGCCCTTCATAGGCCACACCTGGAGCAATACTCGCTCGCCAACCATGAAAGCCGCATCTCGTGCCTTGTGATATGCATAACTCTTCTGTCTGGACTGAGCAGTACGAAGCCTATCCTGAATGATATGACCTTTTCCAAGGGCTCCTGAACTAAATCTGTACCCAATAGCTGAGCCTCTCCCGGCTTAAACCATCCGGCTGGAGTCCGACATCGCCTAGCATACAACACCTCATAAGGAGCCATCTGAATGCTAGACTGGTAGCTGTCATTATACGCGAACTCCGCTATTGGAAAAACTGATCCCACGAGCCTCCAAAATCAATGACACAGGCTCGAAGCATATCCTCAAATATTTGAATGATCCGCTCGGCTGACCCGTCCGTCTGAGGATGAAATGTTGTGCTCAGCTCTATTTAGGTGCCCAACTCTCGCTGAATGGATCTCCAGAAGTGCGAGGTAAACTGCGTACCCTAGTCCGAAATGATAGATACCGACACCCTATGAAGGCAAACAATCTCTATGATATAGACCTCAGCTAACCTCTCGGATGAATAAGTGGTTGCCACAGGAACAAAATGTGCTGACTTTGTCAGCCTATCAACAATGACCCAAATCGCATCAAACTTCTTCGGGGTCAACAGGAGTCTAGTAACAAAAATCCATAATAATCCTTTCCCACTTCCACTCGGGAAGCTCAATCCTCTGAAACAGTCCATCAGGCCACTGATGCTCACACTTAACCTGCTGACAGTTCAAACATCAAGCCACATATGCAATAATATCTTTCTTCATTCTGCGCCACCAATAGTGCTGCCTCAGATCCTTATAGATCTTCGCGGCGCCCGAGTGAATAGAATACCGAAAACTGTGTGCCTCCACTAAATCAACTCTTGAATACCATCAACATCGGGCACATAAACTCACCCCTGCAATCTCAAGACACCATCGTCACCTAAGGTCACATTCTTGGCACTTCCACGCTGTACCGTGTCTCTTAGGACACACAAATGGGGATCGTCAAACTGCCGCTCACGGATACGCTCCAACAATAAAGAGCAAGCGACTGTGCAAGCTAACACTCGGCTAGGCTAAGAAATATCCAATCTCACCAATCGATAGGCCAAGGCTTGAACATCCAAAGCAAGTAATCTCTAGCTGACCAAAATATAAGCAAGACTATCCATGTTGGCTGATTTCCTACTCAACGCATCGGCCACTATGTTGGCCTTCCCCCAGGTGATACAAGATAGTAACATCATAATCTTTCAACAACTCCAACCACCTTCTATGCCTCAGATTCAACTCCCTCTGCTTGAATAGGTACTAAAGACTCTTGTGATCAGTGTACACCTCACATGTCACACCATATAGATAATGCCTCCAAATCTTCAAAGCATGAACAATGGGTGCCAACTCTAAATAATGAACTGGATAATTCTTCTCGTGGATCTTCAACTACCTCGAAGCATAGGCAATGACTCTGCCATCCTGCATCAATACGGCACCAAGCCCAATACAGGAAGCATCACAATAAACTGTATAAGGCCCTCAGCCCGTGGGCAAACCCAATACCAGTGTTGTAGTCAGAGTTGTCTTGAGCTTCTGGAAGCTCACCTCACACTCATCCGACCATTTAAACTAAGCACCCTTCTAGGTCAACCTGGTCATAGGGGATGCAATAGACGAGAACCCCTCCACGAACCAACGATAGTAGCCTCCTAACCCCAAGAAATTCCGAATTTCTGTAGCTGAAGCTTGTCAAGGCTAGTTGTTGACTACCTCAATCTTCTTCGGGTCCACCTGAATACCCTCTGCCGAAACAACGTGACCCAGAAATGCAACCAAACTCAACCAGAACTCACACTTCGAGAACATGGCATACAACTTGCTATTCTTTAGAGTCTGAAGAATCACTCTGAGGTGCTGCTCGTGCTCCTCATGGCTGCGGGAGTACACCAAAATATTGTCAATAAAGACTATCATGAACATGACCAAATATGTCCTGAACACTCGGTTCAGATCTCAAGTAAATCTTGGAAAATACCCTGGCACCTTGAAGCTGGTCGAACAAATCATGAATCCTCGGCAGTGGATACTTATTCTTAATCGTTACCTTGTTCAATTGTTGGTAATCTATGCACATCCTCATTGATCCATCCTTTTTCTTGACGAATAACACCAGCGCGACTCATGGTGAAACACTGTGTATAATAAAACCCTTTTCTAGCAAATCCTGCAACTGGTCCTTTAACTCCTTCAGCTCTGGCAGGGCCATACAATATGGCGGGATAGAAATGGGCTGAGTGCCTGGAGCCAAATCAATACAGAAATCAATGTCCCTTTCGGGTGGCATGCCCGGCAGGTCTGAAGGGAAAATGTCGGGAAACTCTCGAACAATGGGAACAGAATCAATAGATGGTACCTCAGCATTAGAATCACGGACATATGCCAAATAAGCAAAACACCCCTTCTCGACCATACGTCGAGCCTTTACATATAAGATAACACTGCGAGTGGCCATGGGTCCCTCTCCACTCTAAACAAGGCAAATCTGTTAATGATAAGGTCATGGTCTTGGCATGGAAATCCAAGATAGAATGATACAGGGACAACCAATTCATCCCTAATATGACATCAAAGTCGACCATGTGTAAAAGCAATAAAATAAACACGGGTCACAATACATTCAAACACTACAACACAAGAACGATGAACTCGGTCGACCACTATAGCATCACCCACCGGGGTAGATACATAAATAGGAATACCCAAAGCATAACTACGCATGACCAAGCATGGTGCAAAATAGGACGACACATACGAATACGTAGACCCAAGGTCAAATAGCACCGAGGCATCTCTTTCACAGACCAGAATAGTACATGTAAGAACTGCATCTGAAGACTCAGCCTCTGGCATGGCCGAAAAATCATAACACCAGGGCTGGGCTCCACCTCTCTAAACCACATCTCTAGGACGGTCGGCTGCTAGCTGGGCTCCACGCCTGGCGGTCCGAGCTCCACCTCTATAATCTCTACCTCCACCTCTATGGCCTCTACCCTCACCTATGGCTGGCTGGGTGGCCTGTGGAACACCTGGTGCCTGAATCATAGGACGAAGATCCTGCTGCTGGAAACTACTTGAGGCTCGGGGGAAAAATCTGATAATGTGGCTCGGCTCACCACAAGCTTAACAAGCCCTCGACTGTTGAGGCTGCTGACCCTGTCAACCTGAATGTCCACCCCGAAAACTCTGAAGCGGTGGGGCACTGATGGGTGCTGATGGTGCACTGGAGAGCTTCTGGTCAGAATAATGCGGCTGAGAACCACTACCACCTGAAGTACCATGAGAGGCCTATAGAGCTGACTGAAAGGGCCTAAGAGGGTGGCCTCTACCATAAGAATGTCTACCTCCAGACGAGGTACCACTGAATCTTACTGAGTGAAGGGCCCTCTTATCCAACCCATGACCACCTCCCTATTATAGGGCCATCTCAACTCGGCGGCCGCATTGGCCGCCTCCTGAAAACTGATCTAACTCCCGGCTCCCAAAGCCATCTGGAGACGAATCGGCTGAATCAAACCATCAATAAATCTCTACACACACTCTCTCTCTCTCCGTGGGGAGTATGACAATAACATGGCGAGCTAGATCAATGAACCGGGTCTCGTATTGTGTAGCTGTCATGGAGCCATGCTGAAGGCGCTCAAAATGCCTATGAAGAGCCTCTCACTAAGTAATGGGAAGAAATGTCTCCAAGAACAACTACGCAAACTGGTCCCAAGTCAGAGATGGTGACCCTGCTGGTCTGGATAAACAATAGTCCCTCCACCAAGTCTAGGGGATCAAGATAGACGAAAGGTGGCGAAATCGACCCCATTGGTCTCCACAATACCCGTAGTCCGAAGAACCTCATGGAATATATATATGAAATCATATGGGTACTCTAAAGTAGCACCAGTGAATGTGGTTGTGAAGAGCTTGGTAAACCTATCCAACCTCCACAAAGCATCTGCGGACATAGCCGCTCCATTGCTAGTCTGTGCCACTGTACCCGGCTGAACTACCACAGCTGGCTGAACTGCTGGATCTGAGCCTGGGGAGCTACCTGCTTTGGAGTACGTGTAGTAGGAGTCTGAACTCCTCCCCCAGCTTGAGAGGTGGTTGGTGCTACTGGAAGCAAACCTGCTCGAGTGATGCTCTCCATAAGGCCTACCAATCTGACCAAAGCGTCTTATAGAACTGGGGTGGCTATGAACCCCTCTGGGATCTGAGCTGGGCCCACCGAAATTGCTGGGCCTAGGGCTGAAACCTCCTCGTCGAAGTTAACCTGAGGCTCTGCCACTGGTGCTTCTGCTCGGGGCTGAGCTCTGCCCCTACCTCAGCCTCTGGCATGGCCTTGGCCTCACCATCTGCCCCTAGCAGGGGCTGCCTGGGGATCGGACTGCTGATCGGAGGATGATGAACCACATCTTCTTGCCAACTTTGAAGAACAAAGTGGAAATACAATCAGTATTTGAGTAGCAGAACTGCACGACAAGAAAGAACAAATGTGAGATTTTCCTAACTCGATAGCTTTTGGGGGATAAATACAAACGTCTCTGAACCGATCCCTCAGACTCTACTAAGTTTGTCCGTGAGTTGTGAGACCTATGTAACCTAGTGCTCTGATACCAACTTGTCACGACCCGGATTTCTCACCTTCGGGAGTCGTGATGCCGCCTCCTGACAGGAGCTAGGCAAGCCGATCTAATCACCCTTTTTCACAATTCATGATAGTAACATAAAACCTTGCATTTAAAATATTAAATCAGAAGACTTAACTTTACGGAGACTAGATAAAATTTCTGAAATTAACATAATACGCTACCCAAAAACCTGGTGTCACATAGCTCACGAACTTCTAAAAGTTTTCTAAATAAAATGTTTAGAATGAAATGGTAAGATTTTGTCCCGAAATACAAGGGATAACCACTAAAAATAGGAGAAAGGAGACGTCGGGCCAGTGAATGTCTACAAGGCAACCTCGGTATCTCACTTTGGACTAAAAGCATGTTCCCAACCTACTGCTGCTGACCAAAAGCTGCTCCAACCCTATGATATATGAAAATAAGCACAGAAGTGTAGCATCAACACAACCGACCCAATGTGCTGGTAAGTGCCTGACCTAACCCCCGCGAAGTAGTGACTAGGCTAGGACTGAACTGCCAATCAAACCTGTGCAGTTCAATGTATATGTATGCCATAGAGTACAACACAGAAAAATTTAACCAGTAAAAAAGAAAACAGTGAGGGGAGCATGTTGTAAAGGCTATAACAATGCAGACAATACAATGAATAAAAAAGGTGTGAAACTGTACAACTTCAATTTCAAAGAAAATAAGGAGATCAACGGTTGCACGACACCACCCTTCATGCTTTTACTCTCGTTCTCATCAAATCACACATATAAAGTGCACGACATCACCCTTCGTGCATTACCTCACATAATGATCCTTCGTGCAATAATACTCATATCATGGCACAAAATGATTCTTCATGCATTAGTATTATTATCATGGTACGGAATGTTCCTTCGTGCATTAGTAATCATATCATGGCACGGAATGTTCATTCGTGCATTAGTATTCACATCACAATCGTGCACGACATGTGCTTTATCACTCTTTCTAACCTAAACAACAATCACAATAATGAGGTGAGGGAATAGATAAACAAAAATAGGAATCCCGGCAAAGGAACAATAATAAGTAATAAAACAGCAAATCATCCCGGCAAGGGAATAACCGCTAACTCATTAGCTTTATTTCATTTCTTACCTCATATCTCACTTTAACATTTGAGTCGATGCTCCAAAGAATTCATAATCCCATATACCTTCTCAATTCATATCAGGACCGAGCCAATGCTCCACGAAATCAAATTATCATAATATCTTTCACATGTTCTTTGCAATATATAGAAATCCTCAATTTAACATGGAGTTCACAACTAACTCATGATAATTACCTTTAAAGATTCACGGTCATGCTAGACACCGATGTATAGATACTCGTCACCATGCTTATACACCGTACTCGACAATTAGCAAGTAGCAAAAAAGACTCAACTCCTATTCCCTCAAGCTTAGGTTAGACCGAACACTTACCTCGATGTCTTGAATTCACTCAATCCTCAATTACAGCTTTACCCCTCGATTCCTTCACCAATTCACTCGAATCTAGTCACAATTTACTTAATTACATCAACAAATTCTAAGTGAAAAAATTTGAATGCATAAAAATGGGTTTCAAAAAGTTTTGCCCAAAAATTCCAAAAACGCCTACGGGCCCGCATGGTCAAAACCCGAAGTTCGAACCAAAAACCGTTTACCCATTCCCCCATAAACTCAAATATATGATTTATTTTGAAATCAGACCTCAAACCCTCTTTTTTAGAAAACCTAGGTTCTACCCGAAATTCCTAAATTTCCCCATTAAAAACCTTTGATTGAAGTTGAAATCATGTTAAAACATGTCAAGGAGTGGAGAAAATTCTTTAGAAACCACTTACCAAACGTTTTGAAGAAGAAGAATTGCTTGGAAAATTGCCTCTTATCATTTGAGTTATTGAAAAGTGAAAAATAACTTAAAACCCCGTGCATTTATACCCTCAGACTTTCCCAGCACGGACCGCGCAAAAAGGACCGCGGCCGCGCTGGTGGAATGAAGACTTGCTGGCTTTCTGAAGCTGGCCACGCGGGCTCCACAAAGATGAGCGCGGACGGGTCGGCATCCACCGCGGTCCGCACAAAGATGACCGCAGCTGCGCTTGTGGGACTGAGGATTGCTGGTCGTCTAGAGATTGCAGCACGAGCTGTGCGAGGACGATCGCGGTCGCGCGGCTTCCACCGCAAGCCGCGCTAAGGCGGACGTGGTTGCGCTGGAGCCAATAGCCTCTTCCCTGACCTGAAAACATCTGGTGTTTTTAAGTCTAAGACCTCCTGGAACCAACTCGAAACTTACCCGAGCCCGCGGGGCTCCAAACCAAACATACACACCACTTTAAAAATATCATACGGACTAACTCGTGCAATCAAATCACCAAAATAACATCATATACATGGAATCAAGCCCCGAGGCTTAAGACTTCTTTCAATTTTTCATGGAACACATATTTCACATCTTATGTCCGAAATACGTCAGATGACGTCCGTTTTCAACTGAACTTCATAGAAAGTGATTAGATTATATATGAGACTTGTATCGGGCGTGAGAACCAAAATACGAGCCCGATACCACAGTATTTTAATCGATTTCATTTTTCAATTTCTTTAGTTATTTTCAGGAAATAATTTCACATAAAAATTTATTTCTCAGACTCGGGGCCTCTGAATTCGATTCCGGGCATACGCCGAAGTCCCATATTTTCCTACGGACCCTCCGGGACCATCAAATCACGGGTCCGGGTCCGTTTACCCAGAATGATGACTCGAGTCAACTTTAATCATATTAATATCAAAATTCATCATTGTTCACACATAATGCATATATAAGCTTTTCGGTTACGCGCTCGGACTGTGCACGCAGATCGAGACAATCCTAAATGAGGTTTTCAAGGCCTCAAAGATACAGAATGAGTAAAAAACACAAGTGATGACCCTTTGGGTCATCACACTACAAATTACACAGTGCAAGAGGAAACTTTCAGCTCATTCTTCCTAAAGTTTTTAAAACTGAACTAAATAACTTCACCATTTTATGTTTAGAAAAAGCTGATTATAAAACTGTTGAGCAGGAAAAAAGCTTGTTTATACTGATGTTTTTGGAGAAAATCTCATAAAAATAGCTGTTTAATGCAGGACAAAACTTCAGCAAATGAACTAAATTTAATTTTAGCATGCATTGAATAAAATTCACTAAAAAATTACATAGTGCAGGATAAAAATTTCTGCTCATTTTTTCTGAAATTTTAAGAAATGAACTAAACAACTTCATCATCTTATGTTGAAGTTTTCAGAAAAAGCTCATGAAACTATTGAATGCAAGACATTACTTCGGCATATTTAGTGCTGAAATCTTAGCAAACGAACTAAAAAGCTTGTTTAGACTACAATATAAATACTTCAGGATTTTTGGTGTCAAGTTTTAGCAAATTATGTAAAAACTCAGCTTGTTTAGCAAATAAACCAAAAACTTTAGCATATTTGAATTTTGAGCTTTGACGTTAAATTAGGTTTAATGTGAAAAATCTTTTACTTCACTGTAGAATTCAACGTGAAACAAATTTAGAATGCATATTCATTCGTCAGTGAAATCTTTCAGTAAGAAGTTCCTGTTTCATCCGTCAAACAACTTCATGCACGTATGGATTACGAAAATAATTATAGAATCATATATCATAAAAATCAATCAGTTTCAAAAACTTATTTGAATTCTGAAGATGAGTTGCAATACTTACATTGTATTTTGTAAGCTTTAATTTGAAATTTGAATCTGGTTCAAATTTTTGGTTTGCAAAAGGAGATCTGAGGAGAGATGGAGTGATGGAGGAGAACCATAAAGTAACTTATGCGTGATGCATCTTTTATATGTTTTGTCATGGGTATAATGATCATATTATTACGAATTTTCTGTCATCTGGTTACCAAATTAATGATTTTTAAAAATACGGTATAGATTAAGAGGTGTCATAAATATAAGGTATGGCTACAAATTGCCCATATCAAATAGATGGGTTGCTGTGATGACCCAAAAGTTTATCTCTTGCTTTAAGAGTCAATATATATTCTGAAGCCTTAAAAACCTCCCTTTTGTCTCACTCCGATTTTCCTGCGCAGTCCGGGCGCGTTCTGAAAAGTTGTTATGTGAAATTTAAGAAAAATAAGGAATTTAGCCTTTAAAATTGATTAAAGTTGACTTTGATCAACTTTTTTGGTAAACAGACCCGGACCCGTGATTTGACGGTCCCATAGGGTCCATAATAAAATTCGAGACTTGGTCGTATGTTCGGAATCGAATTCCGAAGTCCCTAACCTGAGAAAAGAATTTTTTAAAGAAAGTTGTTTGCAGGAATATATAAGGACTTTTGGAAATGAAATAGTGTGTGTTCTTGATGGAATCGAGCCTGTATTTGCTTCCATAGCTCGGTACACATTTAAAATAATTAATTATGTCCAATATGTAAAATTTGGTACGAATTGGAGTTGATTTGATATAAATCGGACCCAAGGTTGAGGAAGTGGAAAATTAAACTATCTTATGAGTTTCATGAATTTGAGGTTAAATTTGTAGTTGTTGATGTTATTTTGATGATTTAATCGTATGAGCAAGTCTGCATGATGTTTTTAGACTTGCGTACATGTTTGGGTTGGATCCCCGAGGGCTCGGGTGAGTTTTGAATAGGCCACAGAGTGTTTTAACTGTTGTGTTGCACATCTGCAGACTTCGCATTGCTCGCATTTGCGAAGATCCATCGCAATTGTGATCAGAGGGAAGGGAGGGGAACTTTCGCATTTATGAAGTACAATGTCGCAATTGCGACTAGAGCAGTCACCGCATTTGCGAACAATAGTTCACATTTGCGAAGTTACATCCAAGGCCAAGCTTCGCATTTGCGAACTTGTTATCTACGACTGTGTAAATTATAACTTAGACAGGATTTTAGCTCAATCTTCCAAAATTTTCAAACCCTAGGCTCCGATAGACAATTTTCCAAAGAAAATTTCTTTCCCAAATAATAAGTAAACAACCTTTAACACATTTCTTTCAATCTACTTCATCTTTTTACAAGATTTCATTATAAAATCTAGGGATTTTCATTGGAAATTGGGTGTTTTTGGGTGAAATTTTGGAATTTAGACCTCAACTGACGTCAGATTCCAAAACAAATTGCATATCCGGGCTCGGGGGTGAATTGGTAATCGGGTTTTGGTCCAAACTTCGAGTTCTGATCAAGTGGGCCCGAGGTCGATTTTTGACTTTTCGGGGAAAACATTGGGAAACCTATATTCATGCATTAGAATGGGTTTATTTAGCATTTATGGATGTTATAAAGTAAATTAGGACTAGATACAAGCGGATTGGAAGTGGAATGGAGAAATAAAGTAGTTTTTTCGTGGAATTGAGCTAAGTGTTTTGTCTAACCTTAGCTTGAGGGAATAAGAGTTGTGGTCTTTTTTGCTACGTGTTAGTGTTGAGTACGACGTATAGGTGTGGTGACGAGTATCTATACGTTGGTGTCAAGCATACCCGTGAGTCTTATATCATGATTGTTGTGACTCTATTGTGAACGGTCCATGCCTAAATTGATGATTATCAATATTGAACATGACTTATGATAATTTCGTGGTAATTGACCATTGTTGAGTATTGGCTCAAGTTGAGATTTATTTGTCAAATAACTGTTCAAACGAGATTGGTTATAGCTGATCTCTTGCTGGGATATTATTGTTTATACTGCTAATTCCCTCGCTAGAATGTTATTGTTTATATTGTTGATTCTCTGGCTAGGATGTATTATTTATATTGTGGGTAAGGAAGAGTGTAAAGCACGAAGGGTGATATAGTGCGTGATATTGCGAGTGAGTGCTAATGCACGAAGGGTAATGATATGCCGATATTGTGAGAGTTAATGCACGAAGGATGATGCCATTCCATAATTATGAGAGTTAATGTACGAAGGGTGATGCCATTACATAATTATGAGAGTTAATATACGAAGGGTGATGATACAGTGAGAACGAGAGTAAAAGCACAAAGGATGATGTCGTGCATGTGTCTGTTATTCCTGTTATCATTGTTCCGATTGTATATGATTTAACTGCACATGTTTATATGGTTGTCGTGTCCTAGCCTCGTCACTACTTTGCCGAGGTTAGGATCGACACTTACCAATACATGGAGTCGGTTGTACTGATACTGCACTCTATACTCTTTTATACAAATTTTGGTGACGGACATGGTATGTAGCTTGAGGTAGCTGCCTTCAGTCCAGGGGGGACCAAGGTAGATCTGCTGGCGTCTGCAGTGCCTGAAGTCCCTTTTCTCTGTTTTAGGTTTCTACTATATCTTTTCATTTCGAGAACATTTATACTTTTCTTTCTAAACCGGTATTTATAGAAATTCATAGATGTTCATGAAATTGTGAGACCAGATTATCGGGGTAGACGTGTATTGGAGTATTTTGAATTGTTATGACATTTTTGCACTTTATATCTGCTTAGTTTTAGTTGTTGTTTATAACTATTTGGGTTAATAATCAATGTGTTAGTATGTATCGGTAGACTTGCCTATTTCACGAGTAGGCGCCATCACGACTCCCGATGGTGGAAAATCTGAGTCTTGACAGTTGGACTCAAAATAGGACGAGTCAATAAGTGGGCGGATTAACCGCCCAAAAATTACTTAGACTAAGATGAGCTGAGTCAAAATGGGTTGGAATTTGGGTCATTGTCCAAACCGTCCAACTCTTACCAAGTTTTAGTTAATGTGTGTTATTTTCTTATAAATTGTTTAGTTATCGTATACGACTTTTTTTTCCTTTGTATGATCATATATAACATACCAAACAAAAAATATTTTAAAAATACTTTAATAAAGGTTCTCATGGATTAATTTGAACTAAAAATCAAACCAATTTTAGATGGGGATCTTTACCTTCCTATATTACATATGAAATTTTTTATCCTCCCTAATCAAATTTTAACTTAATTACATAATCATATACAATTAACCAATTATTACAAATTAGTTTTAAATGAATATCCCTTTATATTAGGAATTGCATAACGGATCAGTTATTTTTCATCCATGTTCTCTCTCTCTCTCTCTTCTTTTTCTAATTTTTCTTCCTTTGATGGTCTCTAGTTTTATCCTTTTATGTTGTTTATAGTTTTAATGAAATTCATAAATGGATTTGAATCATTTTACTATGGAGTTTTAACTTAACAATTTCCTTTCATGTTGCAAAATTGATGTTCAAATTAGCTTTGAATTCGAATTTGAATTTTTAAAAATTATTATTTATTTGGATTGGATGTTGTTGACAACTAAAAATAGTGTTTGGAGTTTATATCTTAATTTTGAGGGTGTTTGGTGAAGATTAGACTTGATTTTGGTTGAATTTCAGATTGAAACTCGAAGAGGAAGAAGAACACGTGCCATACAATATACTTACAAAATTGTATTAAAGTTGTATTATAATTGTACGTAAATTGTATTTAAGTTATATTTTTTGTAGTTATATATATTTTATATTTGAATTTGTTGTATGAAAGTTGAAAATAGTTGTATAATGTATGAATCCTTGTCTGAAATATTATATTTTAGTTATAAATACTATCTTTTTACATAAAATTATTGATACGTATCAAAATTGTATTAAAAGAGAGTTTTAATTGAAATTTCAGGGAGGAAAAAGAATACACCACTTACAAAATATATATAAATCTTTTATAAAATACACAGAAGACATATTGTATAAAATTTGTATGAAAATTATATGATGTTGTAGTGTATTTAACTGGATAAAAAAATGATGTATGAGAGTTAGATAAATTATAAATAAGTTGTATATTATATAATTAGTTGTGCAAAATTTGTTTTTAGTTTATAAGTTATCAAATTTGAATAAGTTGTATACTATATATCACACCTCCCTCCCTTAATGTGAGAGATGTGACATATATCTTCACAAGAAATGACCGTGGAGAACACATGAAATTGTACAAATCATTCCCAACCAACTCTTAAAGCAATGAGATCATAAAATTAATTTAAAGTGTGAATAGAATGAGCGCTGAATCCAAATTGTCGGCATCACGTATGATAATTAGATTATTTATGCATTAACTTCCTCAAACTATTGTATTTGGAGAGAGGTGACAGAATATGAGAAAAAAAGGAGATGATAAAAAAAGGAAAAAATATGTAACTGAATTCCCTAATTTGTGGAACTAATAATGGATTTGTATATGGAAAGAGAAAAGGAGAGAAAAAAAAAGAAAAAAGTGTAACTGAATCCCTTAATTTTTAGGCACTAATAATGGATCTTATATAATTTGTAAGTAATCCTTGTTTAGCGTGGTTAATATATAAAATTATGACAATTCTGATAAATGAGTTTCAATATTATATAGAAAAGACAAAAAACTTAAATGAATTAGGTCAAGATAGGTTGAATTCAGCAATGCGTGTGTCAATAAGCGGCACAACATTTGACGGGTTGTGCGAGTTACATGCGTTTGGGCTTAAATTGCCACCCCTAAAAATATTTATTTGCACTCGGAGTTTAATTGGGGTAAGAATACAGATTAGTTAACCATAATAAAGTTATTTAAGTCTATATGTTAACAATGTCATGCACGTATTGATTTGAAGTAAAACCGAGTGCGGATTAGTTCTTACTTTTGCACCTTTTTCCTCTACCCAACGGAGATTTAGTGATGAGGACAGGCATTAGTAGGAGTAGCAAAAGGACGAGTCGGATCGAATATGGTTCGGGTCGAAAACGGATAATAAAAAATGAATAAATTATCCCACACGAGTCATATTTAATACAGATAAAAAACGGGTTAACGGCAGATAATATGGGTAACCATACTATCCATGATTTCTTACATATGGTTGACTTTTTGGGAGAACTTTTATTGTCTAACTTGGAGTACCCCCAATTTAAAGCTTTACAAATGTAAAAGTTTGACGTATTAGTTATCCATTGATTACCCATTGATTATCTATTTTCTAAATGGATAATATGGTTCTTATCCATATTTGATCCATTTTTAAAAAGTTCATTATCCAACATATTTTTTAGTGGATAGTTAATTATTTTTTTCAAAACCATTTTGCTACCCCTAAGCACTTGCAAACATCAAGTGCCTGTCCGCAAATATCACACTACTGCAATTTATCAAAGCAAAATGAGACAGTAAGAGAATAATGTGCATGTGCTTCACTTGATGAAAATTGAACGTATATAACGTGGGAAATACAATGAGTAAATATATGTCCTATCTTAGAACGAATTTTCAGAAGAAAAATGCTGGAGTATTTTCATAATAATATGTAAACTTCCTTTTCCAAAACAAAAACCAAGTATATTAGTTCCTCGGGGCACAAAAATTCTTTAAATGTTCAACTTGTGTAGACAGTAGTCCTTGAACTTTGGCCAGCCTACACGACTGATCTGTAATTAATCGATACGTTGATGGATTCTCCCATGGAACAATTCCATATTCGTCGTTGAATCGTTCCATTCTTTCAACAAGGAATTGCCAGAAAAATGATCCTGCCCCGGACCTGTTTCTCTTTGCAGACTTGTATATAACATCAAGAACCATTTTGAGGAATCTATC
This sequence comes from Nicotiana benthamiana, assembly GCA_034376525.1. Taxonomy (NCBI): domain Eukaryota; kingdom Viridiplantae; phylum Streptophyta; class Magnoliopsida; order Solanales; family Solanaceae; genus Nicotiana; species Nicotiana benthamiana. Next base: position 7,228,192 of record CM067326.1, read on the forward strand.
ACGTTGAGCTGGTTCAAAATCCTCGTTATCGTTTGACAAACCAAATTCAGTAAACAGGACTGGTTTTTTCAGTTCCCTGTCGCCGTCTTCTATGTGAGAAAGCATCCATTTGGCCGCAAATTTCAACATCTCTTCAAAATTTTTGTGGTGAAACCTACAGAGAAATTTTCTAGGCTTTAAATTTGATGACATAATTACATGCTTTTTCAACTATTTGAATGCCTTATCCCTTTTTCTTCTCTTATTTAGCACTAATTCACGAAATTAAGCATAATGTAAAGCTTACCAATGGTCTGGGTACACGTGTACGGAGGCAAAATCAACGGTTGAAAGTATAGAGTTGCGGATAAAATCGGATCCAAGATCAGCAGCCCAAACTTCTGGATTGGCAACTGATTTTTTGGGACTTTTAGGACCATAGAATCCTTCGAGGCCCACGGTGAGCAGATGTTTCCTGTCAATTGATTTCACAAATGTTGACATCTCTTCTATCCAGTCCTGCAATTTGGCATAACGCTGTTAATGCATATCCACATAAATGTGTAAAGAAGCAGAGTCGACAACAAAAACTACGCCTCAATCCCAAACAAGTTAGGGACCACAATAAATAACCCGAGTCAACTTTATCAAAAAAGATTTGCTGAAAATTTACCAGAAAAAAAAAAGGAAAAACCGACACCATCCTCGGTAGTTCATATGCCAAATGTAGGTATTGGATTCTGAACTATGAAGAAGCAATGTTCAGATGTTTCGAACTCAACATGCCATGGTTACAAATCTAAAAGGGAATGGATATGAATTCCTCCAGTAAACGTTACAACCGATAACGATAATGCAATCATGCTAATAGTCTTTTCCTTTATTAAATCAACTGTGCACGCTAATATTTTAAGATGGCAATTAGAAATGCAGGTAGTGTACAAGAAATATCAAATGAATTACGTCCTTCATACGCAGCCAGATGCTAATAATAATGATTCGAATACCAATAAACCAGTTATATGTAAAGTACTAAAATTACAAACATTAAAAGAGATGGTAAGATTTCCAAAATGTCCCTTCACATTTATCTCACCTAATAAAACATCATAATAAGTCGCATCAGTAAGGAGATTTTGTTAAATTAAATAATTTCAAAATACAAAAATGTATCAATCTTTTTGAGACGGATAGAGTAACTAATTTACGAACATCAAAGCTGGGCCCCAAAAGCTGAGGAAAAGAAGTAATTGAGCTCAGTCATGACATAATTGAATGACTTGTTCTAAACCAAAATCTTACTGAACTGTAGACATTGGAACAACGAAAAACCAATTATTGCTTGATAAACTGGACAAAATTCTCACTAAGTGATAGACTGCTCTCTTGTTCAGACATTCAAATATTGATATGAGGTTAAGTGCAGAAGTTACCTGGAGCGTATCACCAGAAGGATCGGTCATGCAGCGAGGTTCATTAATTAGCTCCCACGCGAAAATGGTCGGATCATCCTTGTACTCTATACCAGTGTATATGTTCCTCCTTGTTAGCACTGTCTGGGAAGATGAAGTGGAATGATAACTTAGGTCAGTACTTTAACATAGAGAGTAACTTTGATATCAATGCCAGGACGTTGCACGTTAGGGCAGAAAAGAGCTAAAAAAGGCTCAGTTCATGGCATAGTCTAATATTTGAACTAGTTTGTAATCATTAAAACATATTACAAGTGTTATACCAGATCAGAAAGCAAATGCGTCACTTTGTGGGTGGACAAACAACGCCAATGACAAATTTCAGAAAACTGATGACTCATTTCTTTCCCAAGATAAACATTTCTGCAAAGTGCTGGAATTCAGTGTAGGAGACTACAACTGAGGAGCCCCACAGCCTTCTCAATCCCCATACCTCACCACTTCAAAATCAGTTGGTTGAGGGGAGGGGGGTTTTGGTTTGGGGGGGGGGGGGGAGAAAATGTTTGTATCTTACAATTGAGCCATTTGATTAAATGTCTATCGCAAGTTAGATACTCATATTTTTGGAAATCGTAGTACAGCAGTTACTTGAAAAAAAAGCAAATAAGTAGATGGTATCTGTAATGATGTCTCGAATAGAAAATAGATGTACAAGCTCATGGAATAAATAGCTTTTTAAGGCCTTCATAATATTGTCTCGAATAGGAAACATCGGTTCAAAATCGTGAAATAAATAACTTTTCTAACTTAGGCAAAAGCTATTACCGACTAATACAGAAAAAGACCAAGTTTTTGATGGATGTAACATGTCGTGTTTGCACAAAATACAACACTGTCACATGTGGAAACATACACTACGCGGAACACAAGGTTACCCACGAAAAACCCATTTCAAAGGAAAATTACCTTGACATAATTTTTGAAATAACGGCGAATGGATGGATCATAGAAGAACGAATCATTGGAAGAGCTTAAAGCAACACCTTCTTCCCATGCCCACTTTACATACTGAGTCTTCCCTCCGTACGCTTGTAGATTGTTAACCAAGCTGAGTATCAGCCTTATTCCATTTCTTCTGGCTTCTGCAATAACATGATCCAATGCCTGCAGCAACGGATTTCTATATTAATTTAAAGAAGCCAGAGGGAGAAAATATGTAGATAATTTTTACAACAAGAGCTAGGAGTAAAGCAATTTGAGAGGTAGTAGATCCAGAAAGTAACAACAGTCTATGGATCAGAAATAACTACTCAAGAAATGTACAATCATGAAATCTACTACATTAAGTAGAAGACTCGTGGAGTCAATTGTACGGGCAACTCTTATGTCCTAAGGATGAACCAAAAGGAAACTGGAAAACAACGGATTGGATGTAGTTTTCATGTTGGTAATTTTAAAGATTAAGCCAATCTGATTAGGGGACTTCAGATTTGTCTAACTAACAATAGTTTATAAGAGATAAACAACAACAACAATGCAATCCCATAGGCCATAAGTTGGGTCTAGGGAAGGTAGTGTGTACACACACCTTACCCCTACCTTATCAAGGTAAAGAGGCCGTTTTCAATAGACCATCGGCTTAAGAAACAGTGAAAATAAAGCAACAACAACAGTAACAAGAGATCATATAGTAGAATACAAGTCAATAAGTCATAATTAGAGACCATACTATATCTATATATATTTACAAGAGATCATTATTTACTAACAATTATGTAATAATTGCTCTAAAAAGGCTTAGCACAAAAGTAGAAATACATAATTATCCAAATGAAACTAAAAAACAAGATTTTACTTACCCTGAACACTTTTTCATCAAATTTTCCAGGGGAAATCTGAAGAGCATTGTAACCACCATCATTGAAAGCCCAAGTTCTACAAACAGTAAGACCCATCTTTGCACTAGCTTGAAGCATAGTTCTAATTCTTGGTCTAGTACTATAATCAGCAGCATGATCCATTAACCAATAAGAATTCCATCCATTTACATAAAAAGCTTTACCGTCAACATAGAACTGTGTCCCATTCCTCTCCACAAAACTGAGATTTATTTCTTTACTGTAATTAGCCCACAAGTCCCCAAAGGACAAATATAGGAAAGCAATAAATGATGCAAAGCCAATAACTGGATAAAACAAGCCATTTCCTGCTAACATTCTGCTCATCCATGATTTAACCATTACACTCAACAAGGAAAAAAATTACCACACTGCTGACAGTTACTAGTGATGGGGAAAACAAAACCCTAAAGGTGCTAACTTTGAACTCCAAATCTAGGTATTTGATGAAAATAGAATGTAAAAATGTGATCTTTATACCTTAGATCTCTTTAACTCCCCAATATTTAGGAACCCCACATGGCAAAAATGATTTCAAACAATAATCAGATCCCCTTTTGGAAATATAACAAAGAGATTACTTCAAGAAGAGACAAAGTTCAAGAATTGCAAAAATGGGACTTTTTTTGGTTCCAAGAATGGGGGAGTTAGAACTGAATTTGTGTTCTAATGGTTTCTCATGATGGTATTTATAGATTTAGAAAAAAGCAAAGAAACTGTACCTAACAATGTAACCTATCAACAAACTGTCAAAAACATCATGAGAATTGAGAAAAACTTAAGGGAAATGATGATATGAATAAGAAGAAGATGGCAGTGAGGTGGAATGTTGGTTTCAAAAAAATGGAAAGTGCTTTGCTTAATTAGATCTGAAATCTTGATTTCATGGCTTTTAGTTTTTCTTGAATATTAAAATTGAAGGAGCAAGTCATACCAAAATTCCAAACTTTGGGCCATTGTTGATTTAAGCCTTTCATATTTGTAGATTAATTTCATTTTTTTATATTATATACGAAGAATAATATGTCCCCTTAGGTCATGTGCCTACTCTCCTGCTTAGTTTCACTAGAACCAAGATACTGTACTGTAATTAGTAGTATGACTTTTTTAAAGATTTTCTTTAGCATATTATTTGCTGCATTTTCATAAATTAACTGTCGAAAATGGCTTCTAAGATTTCCAAATGTCATTGCCCACGTGAGTACTGGGTATCTTTTTTGTAGTTTCGTCATTTTTAATCCACATGATTGATTCCGTCATTCATGTTCTTTCTTTCCTCTTTTTACACTCTTCTTGCCAAATTCCAACTAGTGATGTTCCAATCTAATTTATAGCCTACTTGGCTAAGTTTTTAAGATTATTTTTTTTCAAAAAATACTTTTTTAAAGTACTTATAATAAAAAAATAATGTGTTTTGTTGATGGATTAGTATTTTTAAGCAATAATTAATATTTAGTTAAACTCAAACTCACGGCCTCTTAGTTGGAAGTAAATGTTGCTTATCATTAGAACAACCCTTTTATCTAATAATTAATATTTAGCAAAATTTTTAAAAAATAATTATAATTGTATATTCTCAAAATATTTTTAAGGATAAACTACTGTTTTCAACTTCTCAAAAACAACTTCTAATGCTACTCAAAAGTGTTTTTTTACCTTCAGAAAGTGTGGCCAAATATTTTAAATTTGGAAAAAGGTATTTGGCAAACTCGTCGTCACGAGGATGGGAGATTATACTTCTGGTTTAATCTCAGACTCAAGATTTTGAAGTCACGAGTACTTACCAACAAAAGCTTCAAAGAAAAGTGGGAATTGTGAATGCTCACTAAATACTTAAATAAACTTTTGTTTAAGTAGAGTAAAAAAAATTACTAAATCTTGTCAAAAACAATGGGTGTTTGATCACTCACAAGTGCCTCCATGTAGATGACCAGAGGCAGATTGAGAATTTTAATTTTATGAGTTTTTATCATAATTTTAAATTAATATACAATAATAATTAGGTTCACAAATAGATATATAATAAATTTTTTAATAAAAATACGGGATTAATCACAAAAGTGAGTGGATTCTCGGGAACTTATATGTTACGCCCTAGATCCGCAACCTTTTCTCGAGCGAAGTGATAGTGAGTTGTCGTTCCTGAATCGGCATAGAGTGAAGAATCTTCATGTTCAAGGGCCTTAGGAAGTTGGTCTTTGGGTTGAAAAGAATGGTCAAACTGATTCCAATATTCCAAGACTGAGTGACTAATCTTACCGCAAATTTGGCAAATGATAGCTTGTTCTTTCTTTTGTTGATGCGGATCGTCACTAAGGCTGTATTCGGTTCCGGTTCTGGATCTACTTAGGTTTGCGGTTCCGGTTCTAGCAGTTCCGGTTCTGCGGTTCTGGCGGTTCCGATTCTGGCGGTTTCGGAGCCGGAACCGCTACCATACGGTTCCGGAACCGTCTGGTTCCGGTTTTGGCGGTTCCGGAACCGCGGTTCTGGCGGTTCCGGAACCGCGACTCTGGCGGTTCCCGGCGGTTTTGATTTTTTTTTTTTTCAATCAATATCTTGTATAGTAGTCATTAGTATATTGTAGAATATATTTTATATGGTATACTATGTTATTAGTATAATATATATTGTGTTTGGTAATTAGTATATATTGTGTATAAGTAGTGTATATTTTGTGTATAAGTAGTATATATTGTATTTAAGTGGTATATATTGTATGTAAATAGTGTATATTGTGTTGTAGGCTTGTAGTTAGTAATTAGTATAAATTGTATATAAGTTGTATATATTGATAAAAGAATATTGTCATTATTATATTGTGTTGTATGTTATATATTGTATGTTATATAGATATTCAAGGATTGATATAGAATTAAAGACAAAGAAATATTGAGACAAAAGATATTCAAGGATATGATAAAGAGCATATTTATTGACCAAAATGGCATATCTTTTTTTATTCTTCCTTCCCCCAATGCAATGAGCACAACATGGTACTAATACCACCATTAAAAGGAAAAAAAACTAAAAGAAGACATGCCAATGTACAAGTTACATCATAGTTTATGTATTATTTCTAACAAATCTCATAAAACCTTCAAGGTTTGGAGGTGGTTGTGTTGGCGGTGGTGGAAATGAAGCTTGTTCATCACCACTTCCGGGTGAAGATGTTTCCTGAGCAAGTTCCGCTAGAATTCTTCATAGCACTCATCTATTTCTGGTTGTGATTCAGCTAGCCCAAAGTTCCTTCTTTTTGCGCGGATACAATCTCGAAAAAGCAATGATTTTTCCAAGCTGTCCCGCATCGACGCCCTGTGATCACCTATTTGTAGTCTTGCTTGACTAAAGGCGCTCTCCGATGCAACAGTTGACGCTTGAATCGACAGAACATTCCGAGCCATCCTTGCAAGAATGGTAAAATGCTTTTCCCTTGCCTTCCACCAATCCAAAAGGTCGAAAGAGCCGTCTGGATTCTCATTCTCTAGTCCCTGCGACAAATAAACTTGAAGGTCATTTAGATGGGAAAAATCATCTACATTTTCACCTTGAGTACCCCTGAACTCCATCCACGATTTAAGAGCTGTTAAGCCAGCAGCTCTTTTAGACGCCTGTGATGTGGACGAAGTAGGGGTTGGAATATTAGGCCTAGCATGCTCTAACGCCTGTTTATAAGCAGTATAAACAGTTTGAGCATTCACTGTAATTGATGCTTTCGCATCAGATAGTGTAGTCATTTCTTCTTCTTCAAGATCTAAAGCTTGATAAATAGTAGAATACCAAAAGTTAGGACCTCCTACTTTCATAGTAGGATTTAACATAGCAGCCACTCCAAATATAGGATGGATTGGAAAAAAATATTTTTTAAACTTCTTTTTCATTTCAGTAATTGCAATTTCATAAATTTCACTTCCCTCGTTAAAATCAACAAACAAATTAGCAAGTGCGGCAATATAAACTAAATAGTTAGAAATAGTTGGATAATATTGGCCAGATAAAGCAGTTGTAGCCACATAAAAATGTTCTAAAAAATCTAAAAGAATTTTAACGTTAGTCCAATCTTGATTAGTTAGCATGTCATTATCTTCCTCCCCACAATCCCGAGAATTATAAGTAGCGTTAATTGGGTTTCTATATTCGTACGCCACTACTAAACTTTTGTACATGTAGTTCCACCTAGTCGGGCAAGGTTTAGGAACCTTTCTTTCTCTAAGGCCATATTCGTCACATTTTTTAAAATATTCTCTAAGTCTACTTCTACGGTTAGAATAAAAAAGCCAATTAAGAGCGAATTTAACCTTTTCAATTTCTATGTTTAAAATTCTCATACCATCACCAACAATTATATGGGTAAATAAATAACGCAAGTATTGTTCATATTCATGCTTGTATTTATAAATGTCGGCCTTAACTGTGGCGCGAGGCCAACCTTTATACGTATGATTAAATACTCTTCTAATATAATGAATCCAAGCAGGATTAGAAGCAAGAGAATAAGGCAAACACATAACAGTAATCATTTTAGCTAATTCTTCACGATCCTTATTTGGATCGTAATACAATATACCTCCGGTGACTATGTTTATTCCTGGTTGAACTAGATTTGAACCAGTACTTGGGTTAACTGTAGAATCAGGACTTGTCCTCCCCTCTTGTTGCGCTTTCAATTAGAAATATCTAGCCTTATCGCTAGGGTGTAATTTTATATGTTTAACTAAACTACCTGTGCCGCTACGATCTCCAGTATACCTATGCACAAGTAATTTCCCACAAGATTTACACTTAGCCTTATTTTGTTCTCTTAGTTGAATAAAAAATTGCCAAACTAATGAAGTTTCTGAACGTTTAGGAGGTTGTCTACTAAAAGTGGGAGTTTGTACGGGTGGGTGTTCCGGTTCATTAGTAGCAGGACTAGTAGGTGTATCATCTAAATCTACCGGAGCTTGGGTTTCGTCGTCATCATCAACCTCATTTCCCTCTAAGATAGGTGCATTAGGATAAAGAATATTCATAATATCATCGTCTATTCTATCACCAACTGCTACATCATGTAGAAAATCTACATCGCTAAATTGAAAACATGGGTGATCACTATCAAGGATTCCGAAGGTTTCATTAGTATTCCTAGGTTGGCTACTACTTTGAACTTGTTTATCTTTTCTAGGTCGGGGAGCCGGGGGAGGGGTAGTATTTTGGCGACTACTTTCACCGGTTTTAGATTTTCCTTTTCCGAACATATTTTTCAATGAAAATGCCATAATTATTACAATTAAGCAAAATAACAACACACAAAAATATTCTTAGCACGTAAGAGTTGAAACGAGTTTACCGGATTGACGAACAACTTCTTGAAAATTGAAAATCGTTGAAATTGAACACTTGAAAACTTCAATTCAACAACTTCACAATGTTTCACGAATTTGCAACAATAAATTAAGCACTTGCACTAGAAAGATTGAAAGAGAGCTTGAGAGAGATTGAGAGATATTGATGAATTGGTGAATTAAAATGAAAGAATGAGGGGGTATTTATAGTTGAGAAATGGGAAATTGTGTAATTATATAAAGTTGTTTTTGAAAATTCCAAACGGCTAAAAAATTTTTTTTTAAAAAAAATCGGACCGTTGCGGAACCGTTTGGAACCGGATGGAACCATTTGGAACCGCTTGAACCGGTCCGGTTCCGGTTCCGGTTCCGCGGTTCCAAGTGGTAGAACCGCTCCATCACGGTTCCGGGGAACCGCCGGAACCGGAACCGCCGGAACCGGAAGAACCGCCAGACCGCGGTTCCGGTCCGGTTCCGATTCGGAACCGCGAAAAATACAGCCTTAATCGACACTATAGTTAGTTGCCTTCGGCTGGTATGGTATTCTATCATTGAAATTTGGCCTAGAATTGTAATTACCATGGCGCACTGCCAGAGAAAAGCCTCATCCTCTCGAGTTAAACCTTCCTCCACCACAGTGTCGTCCTCTTCCTCTTTGTCCGTTGAAAGCTTGTTCATGGTGAGGTTGCAAGTGATCTTTTTCCTCGCTTTCATTAATCATCATTTATTCATGAGCTTGCAGGGCTACAACTAACTAATAATAAGTAGGATAAGGGGCTTTTGCTAACATAGCAGTTCGAAAATCCTTACATTTTGGCACCAAGACTCCTAGCTAGTTGAAATTTTTACTTGTATCGTCCATTGGCTTTTTAATTGCAGCCAAGCTATCACATAAGTCTTTGAACTTCTTAAGGTATTCATCAAGAGACATATTTCCCTTTTTAAGGGATATCTAATTTTCATTCAAAAATTATTCTTTTTGTCACGACCCAAATTTTTCGCCCTCTAGTCATGATGGCGCCTACTATTGAAAGCTAGGCAAGCCAACCATTTGTATTAATTACCTTTTATCCATTTTTAATCCTTTAACAATTAAGAATCAACATTATATAAATATCGAAATTTAGTAAGTGGAAGATTGAAATGTAATATTTTAATAAAAATGCCAATACCAATCCATACATAAAATATCCAGAACTGGTAATATAATTTCACAGCCGGTCTAAGAATACCAGAAACAAGGGTCTTAAAAATAAATACAATGTTGTCTATGAAATATATAAATGAAATGGGATGAAAGGATAGAAGCAGATACCAAGGCCTACGGACGCCTGCAGGACTACCTCGGATCTCCGAATGTACTGAAGGCAACAATCCAAAGATAAGGTCCGTATGCTCCACTAAAAGGATCTTCACACAGTGCAAAGTGTAGTATCAGCACAACCAACCCCATGTGCTGGTAAGCACCTAGCCTAACCTCAGTAAAGTAGTGACGAGGCTAGGACCAGACTACCAAATAAACATGTACAGTTAATCATATACAGCAAAAAATAAAGGCAAAATTTGCAATTAAAGATAGGAAGGGGAGTCATGCTGCGAGGAACAACAAGTAACAATAGAAACCAACAGTTAAATGTAAAGAACTCCATAACTCATTTATCAATGGAAATCGGGAAAATCAAAGATAAGTGTACGGCATCACCCTTTGTGCTTTACTCTCGTCATCATAAAAAAATCAATATAATTGGTACGACATCACCCTTCATGCTTTTACCTCACATAATCATAGCACAAAATGATACTTCATGCATTGTCACTCATATAAAGGCACGAATTGTATATCGTGTGGTACGACATCACCCTTCGTGCATTAACACTCTCTCACAAATATCATATACGACATCAACCTTCGTGCTTTAACACTCTCTCACCAATATGATGCACGGCGCCACCCTTCATGTTTTAACACTCTTCCTCACCCAAACAACAATCAAAAGCAATAAGGGCAAGAGAATAATAAAAATCACAATAAAATCCCGGCAAGGGATCAATAGTACAACAATCATATCCCGGCAGAAGGAACAATATCCAAAGCCACAACATCCCGAAAAGAGAGATAACATTAAAAGCAATAACATCCCGGCAAGGGAGGCAATATCATAATACTCTTCTATTATTCACATTAACTTCCTAACTCAATTTACAACTTGAATCAATGCTTTATAATGTTCAATTGCCAACAATAATTCCACAAATCATTTCATAACTTGAGCCAGCGCTCTTCAATGTTCAATTACCAAAATTACCTTTACAAGCCTTGCTCAACAATATAAATACCACATAAGGCATGAACAATACAAAACATTGTGATATTACTCATAGCATAAGACTCACGGGCATGCTTGACACCAACGTATAGATACTCGTCACCATGCCTATACATCGTACTTAACAATTAATACATAGAAAATAGGACACAACTCTTAATCCCTCAAGCTAAGGTTAGACCAAATATTTACCTCATTGCCACGAACATAATTGAAGCCTCAATTACCGCTTTACCTCTTGTTTCCACCACCAATTCGCTTGTATATAGCCACAAGTTACTTAACCATATTAATAAATGCTAAATGAATCAATTCTAATGCATGTAAATATGTTTTCCAATGATTTCCCCAAGAACAAAAAAATCGACTCGGGCCCACATGGTCAAAACTCGAGGTTCAAATCAAAATCCGATTACCCATTCACCCACGAATCCTAATATATAATTTATTTTGAAATCGGACCTCAAATCGAGGTCCAAATTTCCAAATTTTGAAAACCCAAAGTTCTACCTAAAACACCCAACTTCCCCCCATAAAACCCTAGATTTTGAGTTAAAATCATGTGAAATATGTTAAAGATTAATGAAAACGAGTTAGAAATGCCATACAATAGATTGAGAAGAGTACTTGTCTTTGAAAAATTGCCCAAAGGTGTTTAGGTTTTGAAAAGGGTTGAAAATGGCTGAAAATGAGTCTAAATTATGATTTAGCAGGTTGCAGATGTCGCAAATGCAACCAGGTTTTGCAATTACGAACCGTTCAGGAGTCTGCTTTCTTCGTATTTGCGACCACCCAAAAATTCAAAGAGCTTCGCATTTGCGAGGCATATGTCGCATTCGCGACTATGGCCCTTCGCATTTGTAATCGGATGGTCACATTTGCGATCAAGGTCTGCCCTGGCATTCTTTGCATTTGCGATCATTTTTCTCATTTGCAAGCTTGCATTTGTGAGCTAGGCTTTGCAATTTAATTCCACATCCTGCAGGCCTGCAGCACACCAGCAATTCCCTAAGTTTAATTCCATTTTGTGGCCTATCTAAAACACACCCGAGCCTTTGGGTCTCCAAACCAAACATGCACGAAAGTTAAAAATATCATACGCACTTGCTCGTGTGATCAAATCATAAAATAACATCAATAACTATGAATTTAGCATCAAAATCAAAGAAAACTCTCATGAACTCTTAAGTTCAAATTTTAACAACCGAAGATCCGATTCACGTCATATCAAGTTTGTTTCTTACCAATGTTTACAGGCTCATATTAAACACCATATAAGACATGTACCGAGCTTCGAAACCAAAATATGAGCCCAATACCATCAAATTCAATTATATTCCAATTTCCGAAAACTCTAAAATTTTCAGTTAAACATTTTTCTTCAAAATTCATTTCTCGGGCTTAGGATCTTAGAATTTGATTCTGAGCATACACCCAAGTACCATATTTTCCAATGGATCCTCTAGAACCGTCAAATCACAGGTCCGGGTTCGTTTACCCAAAATATTGACCGAAATCCACCTAATTTCATTTTAAAAGAAAAATTTATCATTTTTTTTATAGATTTTTACATAATAGCTTTTCGGATACATGCCCACAAATTGAGGTGAGACAAAAAGAAGGTTTCAAGGTCTCGAAACACAAAATTTATTTTTAAAACAAGTGATGACCTTTCGCGTCATCACATTCTCCGATAGGCCACATAATGGAATTGAACTTTGGAAATTGTTGGTATGTTGCAGGCTTCGCAAATTGAAAGCTCCTAATTTCAAAGAATAATTGCAAATGCGAAGAAGGCATGGGCAATCCCTGATCTCAAATGCGACCACTCGGTCACAAATGCAAAGGTCCGTAGTCGCAAATACGAAGTATGCCTCGCAAATACGAAACTTCAACATTTTTGGGTGGTTGCAAATTTGATAATATCTTCGCAAATGCGAATAAAGAAGACTCTTGAAGGTTTTGCAATTGCGTACCATGATTGCAATTGCGAATCTGCGACCTGCTAAACCATAACTTAGACGCATTTTCAGCTATTTTTCAACTTTTTTCAAAACCTAAACATCTTTGGGCGATGTTTCAAAGACAATTACTCTTCCTAGTAGATTATAAGTCATTTCTAACTGGTTTTTATTAATTTTTAGCATCTTTTCACATGATTTTTACTCAAAATCAAGGGTTTTCATGGGAAAATTGGGTATTTTGGGTAGAACTTAAGTTTTTCAAAATTTGGGGATTTGGACCTCAATTTCAGGTCTGATTTCAAAGCAAAATAAATTCCGGTTCATGGGTGAATTGGTAATCGATTTTTGGTTCGAACATCGGTTTTTTACCATGTAGCCCCGAGGTCAATTTTTTTCTTTTTAGGGAAATCATCGGAAAATTTATCTTCTTGCATTAGAATTGATTCATTTAACATTTATTAATATAGTTATGTAACTTGTGGCTAGATACAAGTGAATTGGTGGTGGAAAGAAGAGGTAAAATGGTTGTTGAGGCTTGAATTATATTTGCGGCATCGAGGTAAGTGTTTGGTCTAACCTTAGCTTGAGGGATTAGGAATTGTGCCCTATTTTCTGTGTGTTACTTATTGAGTACGTCGTACATGCATGGTGACGATTATCTATACGTTGATATCAACCATGCCCATGAGTCTTATGTTATGAGTAATATGACACCATTTTTTATTGTTCATGCTTTATGTGATATTTATATTGTTGAACAAGGCTTGTGGAAATAATTTTGGTAATTGAACATCGAAGATCGTTGGCTCAAGTTGTGAAATAATTTGTGAAATTATTGTTGGCAATTGAACATTACATAGCGTTAGGTCAAGTTGTGAACTGAGTTGGTAAGTAATGTGAAAAAGAGAAAAGTATTATGATATTTCCTCCCTTGACGAGATGTTGTTTCTCTCAATGTTATCTCCCTTGCCGTGATATTTTAGCTTTGGATATTGTTTCCCTTATCGGGATATGATTGTTGTACTATTGATCCCTTGCCGAGATTTTATTGTGATTTTATTAATTCCCTTTACTTTATTGCTTGTGATTATTATTTGGGTGAGGAAGAGTGTTAAAGCATGAAGAATGATGCCGTATATGATATTTGTGAGAGAGTGTTAACGCACGAATAGTGATGTCGTACCACATGATGTACAATTTTGTGCCTTCATATGAGTGAAAATGCAGGAAGGATCATTCCGTGCCATGATTATGTGAGGTAAAAGCACGAAGGGTGTTGCCGTTCCAATTATATTGATTTTATGTTGAGGACGAGAGTAAAAGAATGAAGGGTGATGTTGTGCACTTGTCTATGACTTTCCTAATTTCCATTGATAATTGATTTACGATGTTCTTTACATTGAACTATGGGTTTTTGTTGCTACTTGTTGTTCCCTGCAGCATGACTCTCCTTTATATCTTTAATTGCACGTTTTGCATTTATTTTCCTTTGTATATGATTAATTGCACATGTTTATTTGGTATTCTGGTCCTAGCCTCGTAACTACTTCGCCGAGGTTAGGTTAGGCACTTACAACACATGGGGTCGGTTGTGCTGATACTACACTCTGCACTGTGTGCAGATCCTCGTACTAGAACATACAGACCTTAGCTTTGGGTTGCTGCCTTCAGTACATTCGGAGACCCGAGGTAGTCCTACAGGTGTCCGCAGGCCTTGGCGTCTCCTTCTATCATTTCATCTTGTTTCATTAATGTATTTCAGAGACAACATTGTATTTATTTTTTGGACCCTTGCTTGTAGCATTCTTAGACCATATGTAAACTTGTGACATCAGTTCTTGGTAGTTTATGTATGGATTGGTATTGACATATTTATTAAAATATTGCATTTTAGTCGTCCTCTTATTAAATTTTGATGTTTATATAATATTGATTCTTAATTGTTAAAGGATTAAAAACGGGTAAAAGGTAATTAATACAAATGGTTGGCTTGCCTAGCTTTCACTAATACGCACCGTCACGAATCTCGAGGGTAGGAAATTCAGGTCGTGACAAGTTGGTATCAGACCTCTAGGTTACTTAGGTCTCACAATTCACGGACAAGCTTAGTAGAGTCTAAGGGATCGGTACAGATACATCTGTATTTATCCCCAGAGGCTATAGAGTTAGGAAAAACTTTACATCTATTCTTTCTTGACGGTGGCTTGATTTCTCAATGCTAATTAAACTTCTTCTCTATTCTCTCACAGATGGTGATAACATGTACTGCTTCATTAGCTGACCACCAGCTCGAGCCCCAGTAGCAGCTCCCGCAAGGGGCAGAGGCCGAGGCCCTGCTAGGGTCCGAGGTAGAGGCAGAGTTCAGCCCAAAGTTCGAGCAGCAGCACTAGCGGTGGAGCCTCAGGTTGAGTTTGACGAGGAGGTTCCAGCACAGTCAGTTCTAGTTGGGCCAGCTCAGGTCCCAGAGGGGTTTATTGCCATCCTGGTACTTCAGGATGCTCTGGTCCATCTAACGGGCCTTATGAAGAGTGTCTCACAAGCACGCTTGCTTCCTGTGGCACCAGCTGTCTCTCAGGCTGGAGTAGGATCCTATAATCTTTCTACTTGTTCTTCGGAGCAGATAGTTTTAGACTCCAGCAGCTCAGCTAGTGGGGATAGTCCAGCCTGGTATTATGGCACAGACTAAAGATGGTCTAACTATGTTTGTTGATGCCTTGCGGGGATTTGATAGGTTCACCAAGATTTTCACTACCATTTTTACCGGTGCATCTTCTAAGGATCCCTAGAATTATTTAGATAGTTATCATGAGGTTCTAAGGAACATAGGGATAGTGGAGACCAATAGGGTCGATTTTGCTACTTTTCGTTTGTCTGGATCCGCCAAGACTTGGTGGAGAGATTATTATTTGGCTAGGCCAACTGGGTCACCAGCTTAAACTTGGGATTGGTTCTCTCAGCTATTTCCGGAGAAGTTTCTTCCTATTGCTCAGAGGGAGATTTATCAGAGGTAATTTGAGCATCTATGGTAGGGTTTAATGATTGTTACTCAGTATGATACCAAATTTATTGATTTGGCCCGTCATGATCTTCTTATACTTCCCATTTAGAGAGAGAGAGAGAGAGAGAGTGAGGAGGTCCATTGAGGGACTCGTTCAGCCTATTCGAATTTAGAGGGCTAAGGAGACGAAGAGCGAGATTTCCTTTTTGGATGCGACCAATGTGGCCGGGAGATTCGAGATGGTTCTATCACAGGGGGTGGTCATAGGTCTGACAAGAGGCCACATCATTCAGGCAGATTCATTGGTGCCTTTCCTAGAGGCGGGGATTGTTTTGGGTAGAGGCCATCCTCCTAGGCCTTTTCAGTTAGCACTTCAAGTTTCTCATGGTGCTTCAGGTGGCCGTGGTTCTCATATGCAGTATTCTGATCAGCAGTCCTATAGTGTACCACCAACTCCTATCAGTACACCACCGTTCCCGAGTTTTTGGGGTGGTCATAAGGTCATCAAGGACAGTAGTCTCAGCAGCCAAGGGCTTGTTATACTCATGGCGATATGTGGCATATTGCTAGATTTTGCCCTCGAGCATCGAGCAACTCTCGGCATTAGGGTTCCCGTGCCATGGTTCAAGCATCGAGTGTTCCATAGCCGCTCAGCCAGCTAGAGGTGGAGGTAGAGGTACTAGAAGTGGAGGTAGAGGTATTAGAGGTGGAGGCCAGCCAGTAGCAGGCTGTTCCAGAGATATAGTTTAGGGTGGTGGGGCCCAACCCCATGTTATACTCTTCCATCCAGGCATGAGGCTGAGGCTTCCAATGCAATTATCACAGGTACTTTAGGTACTTTTCTGATTTGTAGTAGAGATTCTTCAGTTCTATTTGATCCAGATCTATATACTCCTATGTGTCATCTTATTTTGCACCGTATTTGGTCATGCCTAGTGATTCATTAAGTGTTCCTATATATGTGTCTCCACCGGTTGGTGATTCTATTGTGCTAGATCATGTCCATCGTTCATGTATATTTGTGATTGTGGGTCTTGAGACTCATGTAGAATTGTTACTTTTGGATTTGGTTGATTTCTATATCATATTGGGGATGGACTAGTTATCATCTTACCACGCTATCTTGGATTGTCATGCAAAGACTGTGACCTTAGCCTTGCAAGGGTTGCATGTTTAGAGTAGAGAAGATTCCTAGTCATTCTATCCGTACTGTGATCTCAAATGTAAATGCTCAGCGTATGGTCGAGAAAGGGTGTTTGTACTATTTGGTATATGTTCATAAATCTAGTGTTGAGGTTCCTTCTATGGATTCTGTGCCTGTAGTTCATGAGTTTCCTGAGGTTTTCCTTTCAGACCTGTTGGTATGCCACCCGATAGGGATATTGACTTCTGTATTGATTTGGCTCCGGGCACTCAACCTATTTCTATTCTTCCATATCGTATGGCCCTGCCTGAGTTGAAAGAATTGAAGGAACGGTTGCAAGACTTGCTTGATAAGGTCTTTATCAAACCTAGTGTCTCGCCTTGGGGTGCGCCAGTGTTGTTTGATAAGAATAATGACAGATTAATGAGAATGTGCATAGATTACTGGCAGTAGAAAAATGTTATTATCAAGACTAAGTATCCATTGCCGAGGATTGATGATTTGTTTGATCAACTTCAGGGTGCCAAGGTATTTTTGAAAATTGTCTTGAGATCTTGCAACCATTAATTGAGGATTAGGGCATTTGATGTCCCTAAGACAGCTTTTCGCACTCGGTACATGCATTATTAGTTCTTGGAGATGTCATTCGGGTTGACAAATACCCCAACAACTTTTATGGATGTGATAAACCGAGTGTTCAAGCTTACTTGGATTCATTCGTAAAGACAACTTACTTGGATTCATCCGTGATAGTCTTCGTTGATGATATTTTGATTTTTTCCCGCAACCGGGAGGAGCGTGAGCAACATTTGAGAGTTGTTTTTTGGACTTTGAGAGATAAACAGTTGTATGCTAAGTTTTCCAAATGCGAGTTTTGGTTGGGATCAGTTGCTATATAGGGTCATGTTGTATCAGCAGAGGTTATTCAGGTAGACCCAAAGAATATTGAGGCAATCAAGGACTGGCCTAGACCCGCATTAGCTATAAAGATGTGAAGTTTCTTGGGTTTGGCGGGTTATTACCAACAATTTGTGTATTGCGAAGCCTACAGTCCTGCAACACACCAGCAATTTCCTAAGTTCGATTCCACTCTGTGGCCTATCCAAAACTCATCTGAACCTTCGGGGCTCCAAATCAAGCATACACACGAGTCAAAAACATCATGCGCCGGGCTCCGGAACCAAAATACAGGCATGAAACCATCAAATTCAATTATATTTAAATTTCCAAAAACTCTAAAATTTTTGGTTAAACAATTTTCTTCAAAAATTTATTTCTCGGGCTTGAGACATCGGAATTCAATTCCGGGTATATGCCCAGGTCTTATATTTTCCTACAAACCCTCCCATGCCGTCAAATTATGGGTTGGGGTCTTATTACCCAAAGTATTGACTGCGACCAACCGAAATCCTCCTAATATTACAAATTAAATTATCTCTCTAGAGAATTTCTCTGACTTCTCTCTAAGAGAAGAAGGGTAATCTGCTCACTATTCATCGGGTGAATAGTGATTCCGTCACTATTCATTGGATAAAATTCCGGCGGTAGATGCTGGAAATTTGTGGTGTCATCTTATTCCCATTTTCTTTGGGATCATACCCATATCTTTTTCTTATCCAAATCAGTATCCATTTCTTCAATATCTTAAATTAAATCAATTCACTGTAGCTTGAAGAATTTTAGAATTGTGACTCAATTCCCTATTTTTATCTGCTGTTTTGAATAATGGATGATTGCTGGATTTAACAATTAAACTTTGACCGTGTTTGACAACCATGGCTGCGCAGATCTCTCCCCAGTTTTTGACTGTGGGAGAGAGTGATAAAGATAGTGTTCCATCAGATTCAACACAAGGTTCAAAGCCATCATATGCTGTAATTATTCAAGATAAACAACCTGTTCAGTAAAAAATCGAGCTGTGCACAGTTAATTTCGACCATGAGGATCCAGTAATTCAATTCACTATGGAAGACGTTAACAACTTCACCAGAGAGGAAGGTTTGCACCAAGATGTTGTTTTAAAATTTTCTTATAGCAGACCTGATATATCGGAAGTGCGAAGACTTTTTTCGTCGCAATTTGATGTTAAAGGTCATTGCAATGTGGGATTGCTGGAATTTAGGCATCTATTGGTCAGATTCGATCTTTTCAATGATTATGTTCACTTCCTTTCAAAGTCGACTGGATACCTTAAATCCAAAGGCGATGAATACTTTTTCAGAACATTCCCATGGTCTTTCGATTTCAATCCGAAGGAGGAGACATCGAAGGAAGTTGTATGGATTTGTCTTCCAGGTTTACCACCAAATTTATTTGCTAAGAGGTCTTTACTGTCAATAGCATCAGCTGTTGGAAAACCTCTTGCTGTTGACAAGGCGACACAGGACAGATCGAGACCTAGTGTGGCAAGAGTAAAGGTTATAGTAGATCTTTTGGATAAACACCCTAAAAAGATCATACTGCATATTTTAGATTTTGTTTCAGGAAAATCTATCAAGTTACATCAACAAATTGAGTACGATAACCTTCCTAAATATTGTGCTTATTGCAAACATCAAGGACACGACGAGAAGACTTGCAGATTTAAAAATGAAAAATCTGGACTACAGGAAGATGAGGTTGTCAAACTTCAAGGGGATGCTAGGGACTATTTAAATGGTAAAAAAGTTGCCAAAGGAGTGATAGCGCACAATAATGCAGTCTCGAAGGATGGTGTTGGTCGAATTGATTTAGCTGCACATCATGCTTTGGTAAAAGATGGTTTGAGACAGAATGGGGACCCTAAGGCTCCCCAATTCCCTCAATGGAAGGAGGTCCGTGACAATAGGACACTAAACAAAGAAAAACAAACTGAAGTCTCAGTTTCACAAAGCAAAGAAATACTTGGTAACAAACTCAATTTCAATAAACAAATCCATACTACCAACAAATTTAAAGTGCTACAAAAGGAAAATGATGAGGAAAATGTAAGAAACCAACTGGCAATCATAGAGGAATACACGGTTCAAAAATCCAACAACAACAAGGAGATTCAACACACATAAGTGGAAAATGGGATAAAGGAACAGGAAGTGCATGCATCAGCTTCCCAAGTAGCACAAAAGAATACATCTCCAAGCTTGTCCAAAAGACAGTCAGCCAACAATCAACAAAAGAATCCAGGTTGTATACAACAAGGGATGGGGAAAGAGCAGCATATCAACAATCTTTCAACTAAACAATGGGTTCAGGCAGTTTTTAAAAATAATAATGAGCAACAATTAGCAAACAACAAAGAAAATGAATTGGTAGAAGATGAAGATTTTGACAAATTCAGGGCCATTGAAAAAGAAAAATGGGAAACAAAAAAACTATGGCTCAATCAAACATAGGAGGTCTTACAAGATGGCCAAATTCCAGATTTGATGCATATTGAGGATGAAATGGGAGAAAAGAACTTGGAAAACGAGGATGAAAGGTCTAAAGGCATTGATAATGCAAATGATATTCAAATTGCAAAGGAATACACAAATTCAGAAACAAAAAAGTCATCGGAGGGAAATATCAATACCATAGATCCAGGAGGAAATTTGCATATTGATGAGATTCAACTATTGAGTGAAGCAGAAAATTCAGATGCAAATCAAGAGCAAAAAATAGACAAAAACCATGACAAATCAGTGCAAGTCTATGCAATAAGGGATGCAAATCTAAACACAATTAAGGAAGCAGCAGTAGAAACACATAACACCGCGACCCACGCGGAAATAAGAGATGTAGATTTGGAGGAAGAATCCACTGCTCAAATTTTCCTTAATGTTGCCAAGCATGGAGATGTCTCCAAGGCATATTGAACCTGTGAAATTTCCAGCAAAAGAAAAAAAGAAACAGTCAAAAGAGAATTCAAATGCACAGACCAAGGGAGTAATAACAAGGAGCACTCTGTCCAAACACAAAATCATCTAATGGATGCCATTATCTGGAATGTGAGATCAGTAAATACAATGCAAGCATTTCAAAGGATGGTTACAATGCATCGGAAACATCAATTTCAATTCATAGGAATCATTGAACCTATGCAGCAGTCTAACAAAATGGAGAGATATAGAGCAAGAATTGGTTTGGCTCAAGCTGTGGTGAATGTGTCAAACAAGATTTGGGCATTTATTGATGAAATTTTTGCAGTTAATATTCTGTATAATATGAATCAACAGTTGACTTTAAAATTGGTGTACACTGAAACACATGCAGAGCTCATCCACACGCTAGTATACGCTAAATGTGATCGCATTGAAAGAATTGTGCTTCGGGATTCTCTATATACAATGGAATCGCACATTACTGTTCCATGGCTGGTTGGAGGAGACTTTAATGTGATTTGGGATGAGGAAGAGAAGTTTGGTGGCTTGCCAGTCTCGCTCCTCGAAGTAGATGACTTCAGACATTGCATAAACTCATGCCCTTTAAACGATTTGGGGTTTAAAGGAAGCATTTTCACATGGTGGAACGGAAGATCAGAAGAGGACTGTATATTCAAAAGACTAGATAGATGTCTAGGAAATGATGAACTGCAACAGACCTTTCCTGGATTGGAGGTAACTCATTTATCCAAAATAGGCTCTGACCATTGCCCCATGCTGCTCAAATGTAATAAAAATACTCCCCAGTTAAGAAGTCGTTCAGATTTCTTAATTTTTGGATAACGCATGAATCTTTTAAAGATGTAGTGAAAGAGACCTGTTAGTGCAAATCCTTTCAGCAATTTTAACTACAAGTTACAGAAGCTTAAACATGCACTTTCTACTTGGAGCAGAGCTACATATGGGGATATTTTCCAGAAGATTGCACGTCTAGAGGAGGTGGTACTGATTCATGAAAATCAATTTGAAATTAATCCTACTCAGATAAACAGACAAAGATTATGACAGGTTCAAGCTGAAAATGCTTAAATATCTTGCATTAGAAGAATTATTTTGGAAACAAAAAGCAGGCATGTTGTGGTTCAAAGATGGTGATAGAAACACAAAATTTTTTCATGCTCAGGTTAATGCGAGAAGGAAAAGACTAAAATTATCAAGAATCCAGGATAGTGATGGTAATTGGATTGAAGAAGATCACAAAATAGCAGAGGAAGCTGTAAAATTTTACAAGGAGTTATTTACTGAGAGGTCTTTTCCCAATGATTTTGATATTTTAAAACATGTACCTCCAATGATAGATACTGGTCAACATGAGAGATTGATGGCCTTACCCTCGAATGAGGAAGTGATTAAAGTAGTAATGGGGCTGAATGGGGATTCAGCAGGCGGTCCAGATGGTTTCACTGGAGCCTTCTACCAATTATGCTGGGAGATCATTGAAGAAGGTGTGGTCGGCATGGTCAAGTATTTCTTCTACGGTCACCAACTACCAAAGAATGTGACGCACACAAACCTGGTTTTATTACCAAAGAAAAAAGAAATGAGTAACTTCTCAGACATGAGACCTATCAGTCTTAGTAACTTTGTTAACAAGATTTTCTCAAGGGTCATTCATGAAAGGTTGGTGGAACTATTACCAAACATAATCACAGAGGAGTAGGCAGGTTTCGTGAAGGGAAGAAATATCGTAGAGAATGTTCTGCTAACTCAAGAAATCATTAAGGATATCAGGGTAAGAACTAAAGCAGGCCCAAATGTTGTGATAAAGCTAGATACGACAAAAGCTTATGATAGATTATCATGGCTTTTCCTGACAAAAGTTCTAAGGAAGATGGGATTTCCTGAAGATTTTATTAGCTTGATATATGATTTGTTTGGGAATAACTGGTACTCTATTCTAATAAATGGACAGCCAAATGGTTTTTTCAAAGCATCTAGGGGAGTAAAACAAGGAGACCCTCTGTCACCTACCTTATTCGTTCTAGCAGCAGAAGCATTGTCTAGAGGTTTGAACTCACTACATAATAACCGATTTTTCTGCGGATTTAGACTTCCTAAATGGAGCCCAAAAATAAACCACCTGGCTTATGCGGGTGATACAATCATTTTCTGCTCATCAGATGAAAAGTCTTTGTCACTTGTGATGGAGGTTCTGCAAGCTTATGAAGCAGCATCTGGTCAACTGGTTAATAAAGCCAAATCACCCATATATCTGCATCATTCAACGAAAGATGAGGTGATTAAAAAGGTGGAAAGGATTACTGGTATAGGAAAACAATGTTTCCCAATGACATATCTTCGATGTCCTATATTTTATGCAAGAAGAAAGAGTGGTTACAACCAGGAATTAATTACAAAGGTTATGGACAGACTGTAGTCGTGGAAAGGAAAGCTCCTTTCGGTAGGCGGAAGGGCTGTATTGATCGCAAATGTTCTGCAAAGTATGCCAATTCATATGTTATCAGCAGTTAATCCTCCTAACTATGTCATTTCCAAATTACATAGCATTTTTGCAAAATGTTTCTGGAGCAGTAATGTGGGAGGAAATTCAAGACATTGGTCATCATGGACTAACCTGTGTATGCCTTATGAGGAAGGGGGTATAAGTTTCTGATCCCTTCATGATGTATCCAAGACACTTTTCTGCAAATTGTGGTGGAATTTTAGAACAAAACCCAGTTTATGGAGTGCATTTATGTGTCAAAAGTATTGTAAGAAATTAAATCCAGTAATAGTACCTTGGAAGGGTGGATCCCACGTTTGGAAGAAAATGCTTCAGTGCAGAGACTTGATTGAGCATCAAATATAGTGGAAATTGAGAATGGGATTCTGGTTCGACAATTGGACAGAGATGGGAGCATTATATTTCCAAATTCCAACAGCATTCCCATTGATGAAAACATACAAAATGTCAATGATTTGATTGAAAATGGTATGTGGAATGCGGAAAAATTATTTCAAATTTACCTAAGGAGTGGGCTAATCACATTGTGCAGAACATTACTCCACCAAAAGAATGTGCAGAGTTAGACATTCCGGTCTGGATGCTTGAACTAAAGGGACATTTTTCTGTAAAAACTACATGGGATTACTTGAGAAGAAGAGAAAATCCAAGGATAGCTTACAGGATGATATGGGTCAAAGGCCTACCTTTCAAGATATCTTTCTTTTTGTGGAAGGTGTGGAAAGCAAAACTGCCACTTGATGATTTCTTGCGTAGAATAGGATACTCAATTGCTTCTAAATGTTGGTGTTGTGCTGATTCTAAAGAGGAGTCTCTAGTTCATCTATTCTTCACATCAAATGCAGCTTCGACTGTATGGAGGTACTTCCTAACGAGAGCAGGAATTCACTCAGAAGGTTTGTATTTACATCAAGCAATTACAAAATGCTGGACAACTCCAGTTGTACCTAGACTGAAATCAGTCTTTCAAGCTTTACCTGCATGCATTGTATGGGAGTTATGGAAGAGAAGAAATAGTTCGAAATACGGCGAATCAGTGTCAGTAAATAGAGTTATCTACCAAATTTCATCAACGCTACAATCACTAGTACAACTGAAAAAACCAGAACTTCATGTACTTCACAAGTGGATTGATCTTCTAACTATGATGGACCAATATACACCCCGTCTGAAGGTCGATAAAGTGCTACGGGAATTTCTTCCAACAGGCTGGATAAAAGTGAATACTGATGGAGTATGTAGAGGAATCCAGGGAGAAGTTCAATTGGGTTTTGTTTAAGAGATAACAGAGGTGACTTGATATATGCAGAAGGAAGAGAAATTAAGGAGGGCTCTAACAATGAAGCTGAGGCAACAACAATAGTAGAGGCAATGAGAATGTGCAAATCAATGAATCTGTCTAATGTTTGGCTCCAGACAGATTCACTGCTGCTTCAAAAGATCATAGATGGACAATAGAAACCACCCTGGAACATTATGGATATGGTGGAGGAAATTAACTTTCTCAAATCGGGGTGTAACTTCAAGGTATCTCACATAGTCAGAGAGGGTAACAACCTAGCAGACCACCTGGCAAACCATGCTCTTGATTGTGGTAACATCTAATGTTTTCATTTCTGGGATCTAGATGTCTTGAGCAGGAGGATTTTAAATGATGATAAGCTACAATGTATAAAACTGAAAATAAGAGTTGCAAGAAAGTAGAGAAAGAAATGGAAGGCACTAAGGGCATCTTGGAGAAATCTCTCTTCACTAACTGTTTTCTCTTTTTTGCAGTATTCTACAGCTGGACTCTGATCCACAAACAATGGAAGCGACGAATGGGTCAAAAACGAATTCAAGTAAAAAAAAGGTTAAGGATTAAGCCTGAAGCATGAGATTGTTATTTATGGAATTTAGTATCACTGGCGCATGCTACATTGGGTAATCTAGTTATCGTGGGTTTTTGTAGTGCCTTGACTATTAGAACTCACATTTGGAACTTATGCCAATACATTAAAATGCTCCAGCCTTTAGTCAAAATAACGGAAATGGCAGCATTCAAATATGATTGGAATCGCGTACCAACATCTGTGTTGGGGGAATCAACTGTGACACCATGCCGCATGGAATTCAATTTTGAATTTCTGTCACAATGTTTCCAGCTGGTTGGAAGATGCTCTCGGAAGAATTGAAGTGCTGTTAAAAAATAGTGGTTCAATATCAATTTCACAACCAACGACGTCCAACATCTGTATTGGAGTTCACTCTCGCATGCTGTCTCTTATGATGTCTGCACACATTTTTAATGTAAGCACGCTGGAGCTAACAGTGAAGCATCGTAAAGTACCCAAGCGACCTGCTTTATAGCGTGGGTATCTCCAGCTTTTTATGATCGAGATTATGAATTGAAGCAGTCTTGCTCGCTGCTGTGAAGTGATGTTATATGAGTTCAATTTCACAATAATCGACGTCCAACATCTGTATTGGAATTCACTCTCGCATGCTGCCTGCACGCATTTTAATCTTTTTATGATCGAGATTGCGGATTGAAGCAGTCTTACTCGCTGCTGTCACAAAGAAGAATTGAAGTGATGCTATCTGAAAAATAGTGTTTCGATATCAATTTCACAACCAACGACGTCCAACATCTGTATTGGAACGCACGATTTTTTAATGCAAGCACGCTGGAGCGCATGCTGCTTTATTGCATGGGTATCTCCAGCCTTTGTCGCAGAAGAGTTATATTGCGATGCCACTTATTATGACCTCTATGGGTGGTATCAGCACATTTTGCTCATTCCCTTGAGGAAAGAAAGGTGGCATTGCACGGACATGACGACAAGCTATGGAGCTAATGCCATTTAAGTTGATGGGCATCGCATTTTCTATTATATTTTGCAATTTCTATTATAAAATGTAACTGTCAAATTTTAGTCCCTCGTGTCTTTTGGACCTTGTAAATTATTTTATTCTGTTTCTTTAATAATAAAAATCTAGCCCTAGGCGCTTGCCTAGTGGATTCCCAAAAAAAAAAAAGATCAACCGAAATTCATTTTAAAAGCAAAATTCATCATTTTCACAGATTTTCACATAATGGCTTTCCGAATACACGCCCGAACTGTGCACGCAAATGAAGGCAAGATAAAAAGGAGGTTTTAAGCCTTGGAATACAGAATTTATTTTTAAAACAAGTGATGACCTTTCGAGTCATCATATTTTTCAATCGTAGTAGGGAGAATCTGATTCTCAATAGATGCCATACCTGATGTGCCATTTGGATGTTTTCCAACGACATTAGAACCTCTGTCTCTATGTTTCTTAGTAACCAAGCTGTTAGCAAGCCATCATTGTTGAGCCAGGTAAGGTACTGCAGATTTGGAGCAGCCTTTCCGTCGTCCCTAGTGATTTCTTTTTCCAGCTTGCTTTCATTAGTAAGGCGATGTTCTAATCCAATGCACCGAATCAAAGGTTCTATTTGAGAATGCCAAAGTAAGAAGTTTGACGTGTCTAGTTTCAACGAGATGAGACTAGTATAATGGTGCAAAGTTTGAAGAGAAAGAGAGGGTTCTTGCACTTGTTGGTTGAAATTGGCCATGAGAGTTTTGCTTGTTCCAATCTCTTGTTAGGGCTCGGATACCGTCAAGAGATTTGAACATATAATAATTTCATTCATGTTCTATATTTTCTAACATGCAAGATGTCATAAAGTAATTCTAAAACAGACCCAACGACTACAATAGAGAAACTGGAAAAAAGATTTCAATGTGAATTGGTCTTGTAGAATCTCTATATACAAATAACGTTTCTTTATTTCCTTTTCGGCTTCATTCAGAATATTGGATTCAACTTCTTTGCATAGTTGACATATTCCCTAGTTGGCACTTGACATAATTCAACTGCTTTCCTTTTCATTCTTTTTCGTCATTTAACAATATGATACGGTAACATTTAAGTAACAATCAAAACAAATATTACCTTTAAAGTAACAATATGATACAATACAAATATACAATAATAATATGTAACAACCATCCAAACATGCCGTAAAAGAAATACGACTTAATAGTTTGATATTGGAGATCTAGAATATGCTGTTAACTTCCATGGATGCCATGGATTTGAGGAGAAATGAAGATGATGAACAGTGGCGAAGAGAGAGAAGGGAGAGAAAACTGAAAGGGTGTCTTTTTTATTTCTCGAAAATAATGTTCTGCAAATGAAACGACCCCTCGCTTATATCAAAATACACAAAACATAAAAATAAAATATCTGTGTGTGTGTGTATACAGGTGTGTCTAGTAAATAAAGAATGGCTATATTTACAATTTCCTAAAGTGGCTACTTATGTAACATCTATTGCTGCCTGCTTGTTCTTCAGGTTGGGCTTCGTGGAGCCCAATATCTCAACACCCCCCCTCAAGCTGGAGGGTGGATGAACACCCAGCTTGGGTAAGAAGGAATGATGCAGTATACCTGTCAGGGGCTTTGTAAAAATGTCAGCAAGTTGTGAGCCAGAAATAACATGATGTAAAGAGATGAGACCCTCCTGAAGCTTAGCCCGAATGAAATGGCAATCAAGTTCAATGTGTTTGGTGCGCTCATGGAAAACAGGATTGTTGGCTATGTGGATGGCAGCTTGGTTGTCACAAAAAACAGGGACAGGGGAAGAAATAGGAAACCCAAAATCAGAGAATAAACGAGTAAGCCAAGTAATTTCACCCACAACTTTGCTCATGGCCCTATATTCAGCCTCAGCTGAGGACAAGGACACTACAGGTTGTTTCTTAGCTTTCCAGCTAATTAAAGAACCCCCTAAAAGGATGCAAAAACCAGAAACAGATCTCCTTGTGTCTGGGCAAGATGCCCAGTCACTATCACAATAGGCAGATAGAGTCAAACTAGGAGAGTTATTGAGGAAGATCCCAAGATCAAGAGTCCCCTTAAGGTATCTTAAGGTGTGTAAGGCAGCAGACATGTGAATAGAAGAAGGAGATTGAAGAAACTGACTGAGATGTTGAACAGCAAAGGCTAAATCAGGTCTGGTATGAGTAAGGAAGTTAAGTTTTCCAACAAGACTTCTGTAAGTCTCAGGGGAAGGAAGAATTGGACCCATGTCATGTTTGAGTTTGACAGAAAGATCAAGAGGGGAAGTGACAGGAGTAACAGCTAGACAATCATAGGAAGAAAGGAGGTCAGTAATGAATTTTCTTTGGTGAAGCAGAATACCAGTAGGGAAATAACATACTTCAATGCCAAGAAAATAATTGAGGACACCTAAATCTTTGATCTTAAAAGTAGAATCCAAAAAGGACTTCAAAGCAGTAATTTCTTGCAAGTCATTTCCAGTTAAGATAATGTCATCAACATACACAGCCAACAGCACAACAGAAGAACCAGACTTTTTATGAAAGAGAGAGTAATCATTAAGGGAGGAAGAATACCCCTTAGAGATCAAAGCTTCAGAAAGCTTGGCATACCATTGCCTAGAAGCTTGTCTTAAGCCATACAATGACTTCTGAAGCAGGCATACCAAAGGAGGTGAAGAAGAAGAGGAGGAAACAGAAGAAGAGGAAGAAGAAGTAGAAGAAGAAGAAGAGACAACCAAACCAGGGGGTAGTTTCATATAAACCTCCTCATTCAAATCACCATGGAGGAAGGCATTGTTGACATCAAGTTGGAAGAGAGTCCAGGACTGTTTCACAGCAACAGCAATCAAAGATTTAATAGTTGAGAATTTAACAACTGGGGAAAAAGTATCAGTGAAGTCCACACCCTCTACCTGAGTGTCACCCCTAACAACCAACCTGGCTTTATATCTTTCCACACACCCATCAGCCTTATATTTCACCTTATAAACCCATTTGCACCCAATTGGTTTCTTCCCAGGTGGGAGAGGAACAATGGACCAAGTATTATTGGCTTGCAAAGCCTCAAATTCCTTGGTCATGGCATCCTGCCAGGCAGGATCAGAGGCAGCTTGCTGGTAGGAAGATGGTTCAGCAGATGCCATGAGGACAGAGCTATTACAACAAGAGGATAAAGAACTAGTGCCAGAAAGGGAAGGAGGTAAGTTGCAAATATATTGTTTAAGATGGGCAGGAGGAACATGGGGTCTGGATGATCTTCTAACAGCTGGTGACACATGGTCTGGTTGAGTAGATGAAATAGGAAGAGCAGGAGGGGAATGGACTGAAGGATCAACAGGAGAATAGGGTGGAGTAAAGCTGGAGATAGGTGGATTTGAGGAGGAAGGAGGACAGAAGGAAGGAAAGCTGAGGGAAGGATCATCATCAATAGATGGGCACATAACAGGAGGATGAATGATGGAGGAGCCCCCTGAAGTAGCAAAAGGGTAAATGTTCTCATGAAAAGACACATCTCTAGAGACAAGTGTTATTTTAGTCTTCAAATTATACAGTTTATAGCCTTTTTTGCCCAATGGGTACCCTAGAAACACACATGGATCAGCTCTTGGATGGAATTTGCCTTTATGGTGCTTTGGTATAGAGGCAAAGCACAAACAACCAAAAGATCTAAGATGGGTATAAGAAGGACTGTGACCAAAAAGTAATTCATATGGGGATTTATTGTTAAGTAACTTGGAAGGAAATCTATTGATAAGGTAGGTGGCAGTGAGGACACAATCCCCCCAGAAGTGTAGAGGGAGATGAGATTGGAAAAATAAAGCTCTGGCAGTTTCTAGTAAGTGTCTATGTTTTCTTTCAACTACACCATTTTGTTGTGGTGTGTAAGGACAAGAAGTTTGGTGAATGATGCCATTTTCAGCAAAAAAATCAACCCCAGTAGTGCTAGAGCCAAGTTCAAGAGCATTATCACTCCTAATGGTTTGAACATGAGATTGAAATTGAGTTTTGACCATAGCAAGAAAAGCTTTGATAATGGGGAATGCATTGCTTTTGGACCCCATAAGATGGGTCCAGGTGGCTCTTGTAAAATCATCAACAAAGGTTAAAAAATATTTACAGCCAGTATAAGTAGCAGTGTTATATGGTCCCTAGGTGTCTAAGTGAATAAGCTGAAAAGGATGATTTGTTTTTATAGAGCTATCAGGAAATGGTAGTCTAGAATGTCTAGCTAATGGACAAATAGTACACACAAAAGGCTGTTTATTTGAAAACTTGTATGGAATAGAAGAGATGGTTTTCATTTTTACAAAGGGGATGTGTCCCAGTCTATTATGCCACAAGATCTCCATTTTATTCAATTCAGAATGGTTTCCACAATGAGAAGAAGATTGAGAAGAAGAAGCAGAAGCAACAGCTAATGGGGAATTGTAATGACAAGGGGAAAGGGAAGAATCAGAAGACTGAACAAGTTTGTAAAGTCCATCATCCAGTTTACCAATTTCCAGTGGCCTCTTCAGAGAAGGGGCCTGTATCAAGCAAGAAAATTTTGTAAATAGAACAATAGAATTCAGTTGGTGTACAAGTTTGGAGACAGAGATGAGATTGTATTGAAAGCTAGGTATATAGAGCACATTATGCTAAGTAAAACACAAAAATTTGATGGATCCAGTACAGGTTACTTTCACTTTGTAACCATTTGGCAACACAACTAAGAAAGGTACAACCAATGGTTTGATGTCAAAGAGAAGGGTTTTATTGGAGGTCATATGGTCAGTGGCACCAGAATCTATAATCCAAATGTATGTATTAACTCTAGTCAACATGCAAGCACCATAAGAAACATCTTTTAAAGGACTGAAATAAGAAGGAAGAGTACCAGCAAAGTTTGCAGACCCCATAATGTTTGGTTGATGCTGAGATTCTGAAATCTGAGTCTGCTGAAGAAGCATCAGGAGCTGTGCATATTGGTCCTTTGTTAGCCCAGGTATACCAGGTTCTGAACTAGATTGCCCCTGATTACCCTCACTTGAGCTTGAAGAATCAACTGGGCTTGCACATCCTTGTGTTTCAACATTAGCAGCAATTCTTCTGTTTCTGGTAAACTTGAAATCTGGTGGAAATCCATGCAGCTTATAGCACTTATCAATTGCATGACCTGGTTTCTTACAGTATCTACATGTAATGTTTGGCTTTGTGGTGTTAAAGTTGAGTTTTTGGTTAAATTGCTTGGAATGTGGATATGGTGCAGGGGTTTTAGTAGGAGGTTTATTGATGAAGTGAGTGTTGAAGGCACTAGATTCACCACCAAATTGTGATGGCACACGGCTGACCTGTCTTTGTCTTTCATCTTGAAGTAATATGTTGTAGGCAGTGTCTAGTGAAGGAGGGGGTTGCATCATGAGAATGTTACTTCTAATCCCCAAGTATGTGTCATTCAGTCCCATAAGGAATTGATGTAATTTGTTCTCATCATCTTCCTGCTGAAATTCAGCTCTAGCAGTACATGCAGCACCACAACTAGATGCATTACACCTTGAAGACCTCATAAAATTCAACTCATCCCATAACTTCTTTAACCTATTGAAGTATGATGCTATATCCAGAGAACCCTGAGTGGTAGAGGCTAACTCTAGCTTAATCTCAAAAATTTTTGTGCCATTGACTGCTCCATACCTAATGTTTAGCTGATTCCAAATACTCTGAGCAGTGTCGGAGTATTGGACACTCTCAGCTATTTCAGGTGAAAGGGAATTTGTAAGCCAGGATATGACTAGGTTATTACACCTATCCCACTGCTTAGATTGAAGGGAATTTGCAGCAGGTTTTGGAACAGACCCATCGATAAAACCTAATTTGTTTCTAGCTGATAAGGAAACAATTATACTCCTTCTCCAACCCCCAAAACCAACACCTGAAAACTGGTTGGTATCTAGAGAAACCCCAGGTACATCAGAAGACATAAGAAATAGAGGATTCGACGGGTCAGGAACAAAGCTAGTGGGTACAGGAAGAGGATTTTCACCTTCATCAGTCATTTTAAGTGTGAGTGACGACAAATGAACAAAAATGAATGAAATATATGAGATACAAAACTGTTACTCAAGAACTAATTGATTTAAGACACAAAACTTCTGTGAACACACCACCAGTAGTACCGATGAAACAACAACCAAACTTCAAAATTGATGAATCAAAGAGAAAACACAAAACTTTTGTGAATACACCACGAGTACCACCGATGAAGCAACAAACAACTTCAAAATTGACAAATCGAAGAAAAAATACTAACCGACTGCGAAGAAAAACGGAGAAAACCCTAGGTTGTGAAAACTGATGAAAACTTGAACGATAAACGATGAGGCTAGTACCGGATGATAGCTCTTGACGAGGAGAGTCGAATGACCCGCTCTGATACCATGTTAACTTCCATGGATGCCATGGATTTGAGGAGAAATGAAGACGATGAACAGTGGCGAAGAGAGAGAAGGGAGAGAAAACTGAAAGGGTGTCTTTTTTATTTCTCGAAAATAATGTTCTGCAAATGAAACGACCCCTCGCTTATATCAAAATACATAAAACATAAAAATAAAATATCTGTGTGTGTGTGTATACAGGTGTGTCTAGAAAATAAAGAATGGCTATATTTACAATTTCCTAAAGTGGCTACTTATGTAACATCTATTGCTGCCTGCTTGTTCTTCAGGTTGGGCTTCGTGGAGCCCAATATCTCAACATATGCGTAATAAAATCTGCAAGATTTTGAAAAATAAATATTGTTAACGTTAATTGAGGAAAGTGCTTACAAAGAAATCTTCACTGTTGGTAGTCAACAAATTAAACAAATTAATATTTGACGGTTCTGTCCATTTTAACAACAATCAAGTTCATCTCTCTTCTACGCGTGTTTTATGGAAATTTGAAATCAATTCAAGTTCCGTTTTATGATATTTTTATTTTTATTACTATGAATTAAAAAGTTGGACGGAATGGTCCATAAATAGCGGAGGAAAGAAGTTAAAGAATTTTTTGAATTTATTACAAAACTTAGCTCAAAGTAAGTAACAAAAAAAAGATAGACAACAAAGTAGAGAGAAAGAGAGAAGGGAATATATTTCTTCCATGTATCCAAGTGTATTACAAAATGAGTTTTCATCCTCTATTTATAGTACAACATATAGGTATACCAAAAGAATTTCATAAGTATGTCATTAAGTATTTGAGATCATGGAGGAAGATCGTGGGTAAATTATGAAGGTATGGGAGTTACAACAATAATGGTGAGAAGTAGTGGGGATTATCTACATAATGGAGAAGAGTAGTGGGAGTAACTTCTTTAGGAGTTATAGACATCCACTACAAAGTATAATATTTCATAACACTCCCCCTTGGATGTCTATAGATAATGTGCCTCGTTAAAACCTTAACTAAAATAAAACCAAATGGGAAAAAATTCTAGAAAAGGAAAAAGAGTACACATATCTAACAAAATGCATTTTTGTTGCCTCGTTAAAAACCTTGCAAGGAAAACTCAGTGGGGCAAAACCTTGTAAGGGAAAAAGAGTGCAACGCGCATTAACTCCCCCTGAAAGAGCATCAATTCATAATCTTGAGCCTTCGCATTCCAATCTTGTGCACTATCTTCAGGAGATCGTTGCTAGAGATTTGATAAATAAATCAGCCATATTAACTATAATGAATATTTGCACCTTGAAATCATAACTCGTGGTAGATATATAATGTCTTCACAAATATCGTGGAATGGCTTTTCAATATCTCCATAAATGTATCATCGCTATCATATTATCATGCTTATAGTTATAGCAAGATACATTTGTGCATAAATTGCACTGAGGAAGTGGTATCTCAAGATCAAGAATTATAGATGCTTCAAGCAACTTAAATCCTTTATGGATTGTCATATAAGTTGAATCATATAAGCCATATTATAGACTTTAGATGCATATCAAGTTTTCATGTCATGCTAGACGTATAAGATATCGAAAAACTAATTACACATACCATTGACTTTATACTTTCAGATATTCGAACTACATGTCCAAAACTACATGTCTTTCATATGGAATCAATTCTACTTGAATTGTATCTCTTCCATTTGGCTAATATTTTGTTTGTATTCGACAAACTTAAGATCCTCATCGATATTTAGCGCTATCATAGATGTCGTCGACGAACATTTTATATCGATTCCAGTAAATTTTCATAAAGACATAACATGGAGATCTCTTCATTCATATATTCAGATACCTGAATCTCTCATGAGATTTTATGAAGTGTTATGTCATGTGATCTTCTAGATCACTTTCCTCCTTATTATGATCACTTTGATCATTTGCTCATCTTCTTTATTAAGAAATTCTTTTTGAAACCGATTTGTCTATACGCTTTAAGCGTATCAAAGACTTTGTCCTTCTAGGACTTAACATGAGCATTTGCAGTGAAAATATAGTTACTTTATTTGGGTCAGCAAATGCGTATGGCATGCTTTGCAATATGTTGCAATTGAATTATCTTTTTATGAACTTCAAGTTCATATTATGATATTCGAGGATCTATATATACAAATGATAATTCGTTCCATGTAACTTTTTCTCAAGTGTTTATCATGTCTCCCCCTCATGTTAGAAAAACTAACTTGTTTCCTCAACTCTGGGAAATCATCTTTGTGCATTATCATGTTAATATACACTGCACATCAATAATAAGATGAAATTATTTGGTTCCTGACCCTGAACCACTTGTGAGGGGAGAATATAATATACTCTCGTGTATAACGTATATCAAATTGATATAGATAACTTTGTTCTCATAAGCAATAATTTAGCTATTAAGTGGAGGCACTCAATAAATTATTTTGCTAAACCAACTATGATGTAAACCAACTTATCAAGATGAACTATCTTGAATAGAAAATATGGAAATTATGCTCGAAATTAGATTACTGAGCAAGTTACCTCGCACGCACCGGCCAGGTTGTAGGTTAATAATAATCGCACATGAAACCATATCATAGATGCATCATATGTGGTATACATGGCAGGCGAATGGGCCCATATTCGCCTTTGATATTTCCAGAATTTATGGGATTCAACCCCAATTTTAGTTGGTCAATTAATTAATGAGAACAAGTAATATAAGAGAATTCGTAAAGAACTTTCTAGTTCTTTAATATTTACCTATGTGAATTCTCTATTCTTGTTGCACATCATACTTAAATTGATATGGCTAACCCGAATGCCAATTGAATAAATTATCAATATTGATAAAATTTAGGTTTACATCATGACATGTGCAATTATTGATAAACTCTAAGTTTATTATGATATGGGTTTTTATATCAATAAACATCCACTTTATTGTGGCATTCTTTTGTTTGTATAGTACAAATTGGAGAATAAAGCTGGTAGCTTTCACATGCATATTATCATGCTACAAGTTGTAGTAATAGAAGATATCAAATCTTTCTTTTATTTATAGTCTCAATATAATGAATCGCTTCGCATATACTTTGGAAACTGAATAAGTTTCTTTGAGACTTACTACAATACAATACCTTATTGGTAATCAATTATGTTTCTCCAAAATAATATAATTGGCTCTTAATGTTGTACCATTATGGTCATGTCAAAATTACATGCAATATATGTTTCTTGCATTATTATTGTCCTTTAATAATCATATTGCCAAAATATTTTGGCGTACAATAGGTACGTGACCAATTACCATTCATGCCATAATAATGACATTATTTTCTTATATCATCTCAACCCTCCTTCTAGAGGTGAGTGTGGTATATTCAATACCAATAGCATGTTCATATTCTTCCAATAATGAATATGTATTCATAAATCATATGTTGTCGCATTCACACCATGAATGGATCATAATCATCTATATGTGCTGTATAAAATCTCATGTCAAATCGATGACATATATTACTTTCACAGAGTGAAGGAATATTTTGAGAATCCTTATTATTCTCATTATCACAATGATGACGATTATAATTTCTTCTATTGCCACGTCCATATCCATTGATACCTTCACGGTAATAATTTTGTCTTCTTTCAGACTTATTACATAGTGCTATCATATTTTCTGCGGGGATATGTAATTTTGTTATCCTTTTCAAATCCGTAAATGCGTCTGGCATTTGATTTGATATTCTTTGCAAATGAATAATCTTTTGCACCTCTTTTTCACAAATAGAGGCACGCAGATCAAGATGAGATAATGATGGATTTTTCCACAAAATTTCCCGTTTGGTTTCACCACCAACTTCTCCCCCTAATTTTGTGAAAAGTGTCTCATCGAATTGACAGTCTGCAAATCGTGCAGTGAACAAATCCCCTGTCAATGTTTCGAGGTAGCGAATAATGGAGGGCGATTCAAACCCAACATATATTCCTAACCTTCTTTGCAGACCCATTTTGGTGCGATATGGCGGTGCTACAGGCACATATACTGCACATCCAAAAATTTTTAAATGGGATATAATAGGTTCATGACCCAAAACTAATTGCAAATGGGAATATTTGTGATAATTTATCAGCCTGAGACGAACTAGCATTGCTGCATGCAAAATGGCGTGACCCCAAACCGAAGTGGGCAGCCTCGTTTTCATGAGTAACGGACTTGCTATCAATTGCAGACGTTTAATTAAAGACTCTCCAAGACCATTTTGAGTGTGAACATGAGCTACAGGATGTTCCACTTTTATCTCAATTGATAAGCAATAATCATTAAATGCTTGGGATGAAAACTCAGTAGCATTATCTAGTCTAATAGATTTAATTAAATTATCGGAAAATTGTGCCCGTAATCGAATTATTTGTGCCATTAATTTTGCAAACGCAAGGTTGCGAGATGACAATATGCACACATGAGACCATCTTGAAGATGCGTCTATTAAGACCATAAAATATCTAAACGACCCACTAGGTGGGTGAATAGGTCCACAAATTTCCCCTTGTATACGTTTCAAAAACGCAGGTGACTCAATTCTAACCTTTGTTGGTGATGGTCTAATAATTAACTTGCCTTGATAACAAGAAGTGCAAGAAAATTCATTATTTAAAAGAATCTTTAAATTCTTTAATGGATGCCCATTTGAGTTTTCTATAATCCATCTCATCATAATTGATCCAGGATGTCCCATTCGATCATGCCAAAGTACGAAAGATTTGGAATCAGTAACCTTTTGGTTTACGGTAGAATGTGCCTCAATTGCACTAATTCTTGTCCAATACAGGCCACAAGATAAAGATGGGAACTTCTCAATAACCCTCTTTTGGCCAGAGACATTCTTTGTAATGATGAGATATTCAAGATTATTCTCATCTATTGTCTCAATATGATATCCATTTTGAATGATATCTTAAAAACTCAACAAGTTCCTCTTAGACTTGGAGGAGAACATTGCATTCTCTATGATAAATATTATTCCTTTAGGCAGAGTTATAGTTGCTCTTCCGGAGCCTTCAATCAATTTACTACTACCAGAAATTGTAGTAACATCTGCCTTACACATACTTAAATGAGAGAAATATTTCTTCTCTTTGAATATCGTATGTGTGGTACATGAATCAATTAAACAAATAATTTAAAATAATATACATAGTCATGCCTTAAGTACTGATTCACAGTGACAACTTGCAATACATTCAAAGTTCAAAACGTGTTCATGTATTGTTAATTGACACCAAATATAGTTCTATACATGTATATGTCTAAATGTGTTAATAAGAAATTTTACAATATTGCATACAATTTTGCAAAGTTTTAAGACAAATATGATTTTAGTTACAGCTTAGACAGTGCAACAATTCCATGTGAAAAATAAATGTGTCATAATGTAGACTACACAAATAAATGCCATGGGTACAAAAACTGTTGAATATACACAAGCACAATACTTATAATTGTAAGCAATATAGTAAGGAAACAATTTGTAGTATTATAGTACAATGTCTTTGAAGAACGCAAAAATCACTGTAGTATACATAGATAAGATTACGACACTAGTTACTCATTGTGTACAATATTTTGCTATATGTACTGTTTTTGTCTAACATTTAACAAAGTCTAATGTTTTGATAAACGAATAAATTCTAGCTAGCACAGAACATTGACTTATGAAATAATCACACTAAAGCATATAGATAGTATGTGTAATCTAAAGTTATATATTTTAAAACCATAATACAGATTATTTGTCAAGTTGATAAAACTCTTAAGGTACATATCGATATTTGATCATTGATTAAATTGTTTTAATATTAATTTTAAAACAAAAATTAGGAGGAGAAAAAATACCTTAATTTTCTCAAAGAGATTCTTGAGATAGTAGAGCTTCGTGCTGATAACGTATTACAAAACTTAGCTCAAAGTAATAAACAAAAAGATAGACAACAAAGTAGAGAGAAAGAGAGAAGAGAATATATTTCTTCCATGTATCCAAGTGTATTACAAAATGAGTTTTCATTCTCTATTTATAGTACAACATATAGGTATACGAAAAGAATTTCATAAGTATGTCATTAAGTATTTGAGATCATGGAGGAAGATCATGGGTAAATTATGAAGGTATGGGAGTTACAACAATAATGGTGAGAAGTAGTGGGGATTATCTACATAATGGAGAAGAGTAGTGGGAGTAACTTCTTTAGGAGTTATAGACATCCACTACAAAGTATAATATTTCATAACAGAATTATTGTTTTTGTGGATTGGAATTAGGGGTGTTCATCGGGCGGATTGGGCGGCTTTTACTCTTAACGGTTTGGCTTAACGTTTATCGGCTTTTAAATGTATTAATCCGTTAGCCACCCCATAAGATATCGGGCGGATTGGTATCGGGTTAGCTCTTATAGGGCGGTTAATGGGCGGTTTATCGGCCTAACATACATGTTCACTAAATATCTCTTATTCTCCTCGTCTTAGAAATAATGAATTGCTTTAAAAAGTAATATTTTAGAGACAATATGATGTAGCTAATGAAACAATCGCCATCAGCATATAGATTATAAAATAGATAAATTCACTACTAGTTCAGTATCGAGAAAAATAAAACAGAACTTATCTTCTGTTAGAGGCCACACTACATGTGTACTCATAAGCTTCGGATATAACCAAAAAAATCTGTCGCGCAAATTTCCATTCAGCTCCCACAATGAACTTTTAAAAACTGAAGTGCTCTGGTAAATTCTACTCTCTACACTCCTCTTCTATAAATAACTATCGTTCTCCATTTTCCACAAGCAATCATCCAAAATACACAAATTTATTTCATGGGGTGTCGTTCCTCTAGTCATAACCAACCTTTCAATTCTTCTTTTTCCATGACACACATAGAACCATATATGTATTAGACAACTCAATTCTATCACTAAATTATATATATATATATATATATATATATATATATATATATATATATATATATATATATATATATATATATATATATATATATATATATATATATATATATATATTTTTTTTTTTTTTTTTTTTTAAAATATTCTTAACGGGTTAACGGATTAGCCGTTAAGAAAATTGAATAATTCATCCCCAAACCGATAAGCCGTTAATAAAAAAAATTCAATCTGTTCCCCATCCATTAAGCCGTTAAGCCGTTACCAATAAGCCATTAAGCTTCGGCTTGGATCGGTTTTCGATTTCGGATCGGTTTTGAACACCCCTAATTGGAATCCTAACTTTAAAGCTCTTCTTTAATATAATTCATTCAAAATCTACAGCTGCTGTAATTAGAAAACAAGTAGTGTAAAGTCTTTTCTTATTCCGCTTTCTTAGGGATCAAACCAACTTGGGTAACCTAACAGATCCCATCCCAATTACCTTTAAAGATAAACTTATTGGAAACGGGGAGCAAATTGATCTCTCCATGGACCCTCTATCTTCCGTCACTTTTCCAATGGAAGTTCACGAAGATGAGTCTTGCCTCATCTTTCAAAGAAGACTATAACAACCTAGCCCTCTCGGTTACCATCACAATAGAAGACAAACAAAGAATATATCACCCCTGGATATACTCTCTAATAATCAAGTTACACGGAAAGAGGATCCTATATCAAATATTGAAACAAAAATTCAAGAACTACAAAAAATTAAAGAAAATTTTCCCCTCATCGACTTGGAAAATGACTACTACATTGTTAAACTTCAAAATGAAGGTGGTATGAATCATATCCTCCAAGACATGCCATGGTTTATATTTGGCTTCTTTTTATCTATCCAACACTAGCAACTAAACTTTGTAGCCAAGAATTCCAGGCAAAGCCACACGACAATTTGGGTTAGGCTACCCCAATTACCCGCAGAGTTCTATGATAACTAAATTTTATAAAAAGTAAGGACATCCTCATCACTAAGAGGAAGATATGCTAGACTATGCATAAAAGTAACTATGAATGAACCAGTTAAAAAAGTTATTTTTATCGGAAGTCATAAGCAACAAATCTAATATGAAGCAGACAACTATCTTTGCAAATCTTGTGGTCACTTAGGTCAGAACCATAGATTTCCAGGAGACGGGAGTTGCTAAGAAGGATTTAAATCCCTCACTAATGGAAAAAGCCAAATACTCAACACCAAATGAACTAGACGAAGGATGGCAAACAGTCAACTTCCCACTGCGCAGAAGAGTTCAACAACAAAAATCAAATGAGGTATTAGTTACAGAAGTCCAAGAGTCAGGTAATAATGCCAGATTTTCAAATTCCACCCCCAGGTAAGTCTTTTGCTAATTAGAATTAAATTTGTTCCAAAAGTGAATAATTATATTTTCGCAAAAAACAATCAACACAAAACCCAATTCTCTTCTCCTAAAATTTTCTGCAAGGAAAATGTATTTTATATCCCTACAATTTCTCAAAATTTTGAATCTCAACAATTGATTTTAGAAAATACCACTTGGAAAAAAAATCAAAACCACTCCAACATAGATCCAATGAACCGGGTTCAGGTAACAAATCCTGACAAAAATATTTCAATTCCACTAAAAGATAAAATTGTTAATAAGCAAGACTCCACCCTAATTAACCTAATAACCAATCGGAGGTCTCCTTTTCGTGCTTCAATCATCATCACCTAGTCTCCACACCTTCTAGAAACAAATTAAACCTACATATGGTCCTTTGCATGCGGATGTCTACCCGCCCAACCACACACACCCTTCAGTTTAAATGGCAAAAACCCCAATCCACGTGCCTAGCATATCCCATGCAAAATCCTCTATATGTTCTAACACGCTAAACCTCCCCGAGGACATGCAAATAGAGGTAATCATTCCCTCTATCTCACCCTTCAACCCTTATATTACCAAGACATATCTCCTAAGAATGCCAAGAACACCATTAAGCAATCGGAGAAGATTCTGGCTAATTCAAATACTGAGACACCAAAGGTTACTCCACATGGACAATCTACCTCCACTACCCCAACAAATGCCACCACTTCCAATGGTGTATGCCCAACCTCCACTTCTACAGGACCACTACCTCACCAGCTGGATAGAGCTAGGCCTAATGGGGAGATGAATATCACTTCAAGTGAATATCAACGGGTAAGAGAGTATAATACTCATCAACAATCTACAATTACTTGCACATGTTGTGTTAGAGGGCCTACACTTATCAATGAGCAATTACCTAAATCGCATTTGGGTAAACAACATCATGCAACCCCTAGCACCTCGGATGAACAACAACTTAGTCCAAAGGATGCGTGCCCAATGGAACCTCCCCCACCACATCTCTCAAAACCCTTAACTCCCTCAAAATATGGGTCTAGGGCTACTCCTCTTTCCTCCACAGGAGTTGATTGCTCTAAATCCAATCTTAATGCCCTGGGAGCTGCCTCAAAATCTCATGCAACAAGAAGTGCAAATAAACACAGTCCCGATGAATCAGCGGGTTCCAGAACCCCATATGCCATAAAATTTAGGAAATCCGTGGATGGGGGGGGGGGGGGAGGGAATGGAGGGGGAGATAGACTTCATAGGGGAACAAACATTAG
Source organism: Nicotiana benthamiana (assembly GCA_034376525.1). Taxonomy (NCBI): domain Eukaryota; kingdom Viridiplantae; phylum Streptophyta; class Magnoliopsida; order Solanales; family Solanaceae; genus Nicotiana; species Nicotiana benthamiana. The sequence goes on from CM067326.1 coordinate 7,270,503, forward strand.
AGTCTTCAAACCTAGACAAAGTAAAGGTGTATCTATTAGAGGAGAGGCGGGAGAAGAGGCTTATTCTAGCATGTCCACCTTCACTACTCAAATGCACAATGGACATTAGGCCACCCCAAGATCCCACTGTAGGGAAACTAGCTATGATCCTAGTTCCCTCTCTAAGGAGGAATCCATTATTCCTATAGGCATCCTAGTCCAACGGTCCCACTCATCCATCCCACCTCCTAATGAATGGTGCTAAAAACATCATTATTTGGAACATCTGAGGAGGAAATAATGCTGAGTTTAGGAGAATTTTTCACGAGCTTATAGCCACTCACCACCCTTGTATGGTCTCCTTACTGGAAACTAGAATGACAAACCATAGAGGCCTAATGAATGAAATGGTTTTATAGATATGATAGAAATTCCAGCAGAGGGACAATAAGGTGGCATGGCAATGATGTGGAATATCAATTTGGTCCATGTCAAAAATTTCGTCAAAAGAAACAATGAAATTCATGCACTTCTTGAGGTAATCCCTTCTCAACAACCTTGGTTATTTACATCTATTATGCTAGTACAAAGGTTTCTAATATAAACAATATGTGGGATAATATCACAAATATTTTCGATTATTATAGAGGTGCTTCGTTATTAGGTGGATATTTTAACGGTGTTTTTGTAGCAGATGACAAGTTAGGAGGTAACCCTATTAATAGAAGAAGAGCTGCTAAATTATGGAATGGGATCAATTATTGTAAGTTAATGGACCTGCAAATATACTTGGTCAAATCATAATAAGATAAACAATAACTGTATTACGGAAAGGCTAGACAAGGTTCTAGCAAATGAGAATGGTTACGTATATTTCCTAGGGAATATGTTATTCACTTGCCAAAAACCCATTCGGATCATAATCCTATCCTGCTGGAAAGAATTCCAAAGCACATAACTTCCCTCCCCAAACAATTTAATTTGGAATCCTTTTGGTGTGGGCACCTCAATTTTGGTAACATTGTTAACGAGTGCTGGCTTGACAATAATTTTGTTGTAGCCTCCAAAAATTTTAAGAACCTTATTATTGAATGGAAAAATACAACATTCCGAGACCTTTTTAGAAAAAAGAAAAAAATTGGCAAGACTAGTAGGATTTAGAAGACCATATCTATGGTCATAGTAGTTTCCTTAATAACCTAAAAATAACCCTCAAGTCTGATTACAACAATATATTAAAAATCGAAGAAGACTTTTGGAAATTATGCTGTAGAATAAACTGGCTCAATGATGGAGACTCTAACTCAAAATTCTTCCACATTTATCCCACCAATAATAGAAGAATCAATAAAATTGTGTTTTTAAAGATACAGAGGGTAACTGGATAGACGACCCTCAGAAAATCATGGATCACACCTAAAATTAATTAGGTAAATTTTTACTACAAATCACCTATACTCTAACTAGTCAACAATTAATGAGGACCCTCTTAGTTTCAAATAATATAACTTGGTCTCCTTAGATAATTCTTTGTCCCAGTCAGAACTCAAATAATTAGTTTTTAATTTTAAACCTTTTAAATCACCGGGGGCATATGGTCTTCATCCATTTTTCTTTATAAAGTATTGGCAATATCTTAATACCTCTGTCACAAACCTTTGTCAACAAGCTTTTGATACAAACGAACTTTCAGAAGGGATACATGAAACTTACCTCTGTCTAATCTCCAAATCCCTAATACCAATAATGTAAAATATTTTTGGCCTATTAGTCTTTGGAATACTATTTATGAAATAATCACAAAAACCATAGCCAATAGATTAAATCCTTTTTTAGAAAACTTAATCTGCCCTTACCATGCTAGTTTCCTCAAAGGAAGATGTAATGATGCTTAGAATGCACAAATAAAAATGTGGTACACAAATTTGGTTATGAAGATAAATCTAGAAAAGGCTTTTGACCGGCTAGAATGGTCTTCTTATAGAACCCTCTTTCATTTTAAATTCCCTCCAAAAATCACTACATTAATTATGAATTGTATCACAACCAGCAATATAGTTGTCTTAGTTAATGATAGTAGGAGCAATTTCTTAATTTCCAGTAAAGGCATTAGGCAGGGAGATCCTTTATCTCCCTATATATTAATCCATTGCATGAAGTTGTTGTCCATTTAAATTAACCATCATGCAGATATTAGTACCTGGCCCCCATCAATATAGGAAGGAATCAGTGCAAATTATTCCATCTATTGCGGATGACCTTACTATAATGTGCAAAATTAATAAAAACAATCCCCTATTTCAATCCTCAATTGCATGAACTCTTTTTACAAACTGTCAGAACAAAAAAATAATTTGACAAAGTCAAAAATCATTATATCCAAAACTATCCCATCAACTCTTAAAAGATTTGTCAAAGTTTTTTAATATAAAAATTAGTAATAGTTTTGGTAGATACCTAAGTTTTCCTATTATAAATACCAAGCCTAGTTCTTCTAATTACCGGTTCATCCTTGATAAAATGGCTATCAAAATGGCTTCCTGAAAATCAAATTTTCTTAGCATGGCTGGAAGGACAACCCTTGCAGCTGCATCTCTAAATAATATTTCTAACCATGTCATGCAATATAGCTATCTGCTTATTAGGATTATCAAACACATTGATAAAATCCGAAAATTTTTTATCTGGGGTTCCACCATAATTTTTACGAAAATTCATCTTTTATCTTGGGATGCTTTGACAAAGGATAAGGAGAAAGGGTTTCTTGGGATCTATTCATCGAAGGATAAAAATCCAGTGACCCTAGCAAGTATCTCATGGAACACCTTCACAAACCCCGGCTTCCTGGTCACGAATTCTCACATCCCTTTATGATACATTAAAAATTTGAAAACCACTTCTTTTATTTGGAAAAGTGTAATAAAAGGATGGGATATTTGCAACAAAATTCTAAAATGGATTCCTCATACAAAATCTGCCATAAACATTTGGGAAACGAATTGGATCCCCAAATTTTTTTTACTTAGAATTCAAATAGAGGGCCCTCCCACTATTCCCACCAGGAAGCTTAGTATCAAAGAAATTTCGTCAAATAATAAGCGGGACTTTACAAAAATCCCCTTTCAACTCCCTTAGTATGTAAAGAATGCCATCCTCTCCATTCATCCTAACGGAGTGGCCATGACACCTGTTATTGGGAATTTACAGGAAATGAAACTTTCACTACAAAAATTTGCTACAAAGTGATCCAATCTAATAAAAATAAATTGGTAGATTTCAATTTGATTTGAGACTCTAAGTGCCCAAACAAGATGAAAACTTTACTATGGAAATGACTTCATAATAGACTACCCACGCGCTCTTACCTACAACATATAGGATTGAACATTGGTCCTCTATGTCCAGTCTGTAAAAATGAAGGGGAAACACTTGAACACATTTTCACAACTTGTACAGATGTTAAAAATTAATGGATTACGTTAGGACTAAGTTATTCTTCGGGACAAAAGGGAACTCAGTGGATTCATAATATTAGAAACCTAAAATCCTCTACCCCCTCCCCCTACCTTACATGGGAAGCTTTCCCCATTCGTCATGTGGAGCCTTTGGGTAAACATCAAAACAACCACTGTAATATGTCCCTCAACTTCAATCCTTCAGATGCAATTTCTCTAGCTTTCGAGTATAATCTTCTCACTACGAAGGAACCTTTATCTGCCCAATCCTATACTATTGAGGTCGCATGGCACAAATCTTCTCCAAATTATTTCAAACTAAATACAGACGGAGCCTTTCAAGAAAATACAAATATGGGTGGTATGGGTGGTGTATTGAGAGACCATAGAGGGGACTGGATAAAGGGTTTTCAGCACTCAATCCCTCAAGCTCCCCCTCCAAGATGAATTGGAAGCACTAAAGGAAGGATTTTCAATCGCTTTTGTCATGGTTATACTCCACTAGTGGTGGAAACAGACGCAACAGAAGTTATCAAAGTATTATGTTCGAATTGCGTCCCTTACAACTGTACTGTTATTAATTGCAGGTGGTTAATACAATAACTGAAGCAACCGAAGATCAACCATAATTTTTGGGAGGGAAACAAGGTAGCTCACAGGATGGCTAAGGAAGGACTCAAGCATCCACAAAAACACCAACTTTTTGATAATCATGTGCCTTTTGTTTTCAATAACTTAGCAATGGATAAGAATGATTATGTGTATTTGCTTAAAAAGATTTGTACTAATATGTGTTTTAGATAGGCCGAAGTGGAAAATTTAAATGTCCTCGAGGCTTGTACTTTTGTTAACGATGTAACTATTGGTGTTCCGTAATGTTTTTAATAAATTATCTTTTCTGGTCAAAATGTAAGAACGAATGAAGTCAAATGAGAAATTATTTAGGACGGGAAAAAGCTTATCCACAATCTGTGCTTATACCAATTCAACAATTACATAATATGTACCTTTTGTTGCATTTTTTTCTAAGGGTAAGGTTGTGAATGGAAAAAGAAAGAGGAACCTCTTGGATTGAACTTTTTCGTATCACACATGTATTGTCTATAAATTTAAAGGCTTAGCTTCATTTTTGAGACACAGAAAAATTTGAAAATTTCCTCTCTTTTCAACATTATTGCATTATTTTTTCAAATAAATAAAGTATCAAGTGTGATCTGATAAGTTTGTTGAGTTAAGTTCTGTAGTTTCAATTGTCAGTATTATAGGGTAGTTTTTTCGTTTTATCATGGGAGGAAATAATTGATAATATTGGGCAATAGTGAGGGGATAAAGACACACAAGCAACTTGTGGGATAGAAGTTATTTTATGATTTGTTTATTGATTCGACGTTTTTTCCTCTAATTTTCTGATTTTGAACAAAAATTACTAACAATCTTAAGGAATTTAAGAATCATGAAAGATGGTTGATAGAAGAGAATGTTTGTGTACTCTGAATAGACATGAAGAAGCGAAAAATCTCGGATGATATTGGCTAAATCGGCTTGCAGTATTCGCTATTTATTTTGGGGTTTTTATATATTCCGGCTGTAAGCATGTGATTTTTTCCCTATATGAATTACTCCCAGAAATTTAAACAAAAATGATTTCGTTCATTATTTTGAAATTTTGTAGATTTTTGTGACCTTCCATGTTAGTTGTTCGCATTTTGTTTGTGCCTTTTAAGCATTCTGCATTTAGGATTTAATTCTACATGTTAGGACTAAGTAAAAATTAGTCGTTTTATTAAATGGAAAAAATCATAAAAAGAAAGTTTGTTTTGTACCTTTGATTTTAATCTTAAATTTTGGTAGTTTTTCCTTTAATTTATTTTATTTTATTATTATCGATAGGTATTTAATTCAATTGGAAAGATTAATTTTTAATTGTAGTATAGGTTTTTATTTTTAATTTTGAAAAAAAAGAAAGAAAAGGAAATGAAGATAAAAGAAAATGGGAGTGGGGTTGGGTTTTGAAATAAATTGGGCTATATATACAAATAAACCAGCGCAAACATTACACCTGACCCAAACCCATGGTTGAAACCCAGTCCAACCTTGTAACGCCCCAAAAACGACGCCGTTTTGGCGTCCTATCATCTCAGCCATCCATCCATTATCATCCAACGGTCTATATTCATCTTTGATTTTAAATAAAGTTGTCCTAAACTTGTCGAAACCCTAGAGACCAAACTCACCCTCCTCGTACCCCTGCTCACCGGTGTAACACCACCACAAAACCACTGTTCCTCTGCCATCCGCCGCCAATCGAAAATCGCCTTCGCCGGTCTCCAACGAACCCAAATTAACACCCTTTGCTCCCCTTCTCCTCCTCTTTCCAACTCCCTAAACTCCAACCCTCGAATATTAACCAATCATCTTGAATATTAGTTCAAAGATTTGGCTGGTCCGCAGTCCATGGCGACGATGGCTCAAACAGCCCAAAAACACACCCTAGCATCTCTAACCGAATTTGAATCCTACTTCCCTCGAATCATTGTACAATTTCTCGAATATTGATTTGAAAAATCCGGCCAAAACACCACCTCTTCCAAACTCTGCCAAATTAACACCATATCGTCCTCTTGCACTCCTCATCCCAAATCTGCGACCCTTGGCCCTCGAATCGTCCCCATTTAGTTAGAATATCAAATCAAATTCGTCCGGAACCCTTTAAGGATGCATGCAGATTCCTGGGGTTTGAAAGTTTAAGCTAAGTTGTCTTCTAGTTTCTCTATTAATTTTAGTCTTCTTCTTCTTCTAGTTTCTCTGTTAATCTTAGTTTTCTTCTTCTAGTTTCTCTATTAATTTTAGTCTTCTTCTTCTAGTTTCTCTGCTTATTTTAGTTTTCTTCTTCTAGTTTCTCTATTAATTTTAGCTGTCTACTAGTTTTAATTTTAGCCGGTTCTGTTTCTGTGCTTTGTTCTATGCTTCATTTACCTTAGTCTAGTCTTTCAGTTTCAGTTGTTATTGATAAGTTATTTGAAAGGTAGTTTCGTTTTAGTTTTTTTTATTCACGATTGTTTCCTTCTTTTCTGTTTTGACCTTAATACATTCATTGGTTTTGGATTAAGTCTGGATGAAATTCAGTGTTTGTCGTTCGTGGTCTTTATTTGTTGAATAATAATTGCCTGCTAGCTTATTGGTTTAGAATGGTAGATACCCGTTTAGAACTAGGATAAGTAGACTTGATCTTTAGACATTATTATCCTCTTGTGGTTGTTAGTATAATGCCAAGTTTGGCTTCAAGTATTTGAGTTAAATCTGGTACATTTGGTTCAATTGCTGGATTTTTAGGAGACTAGTTAGTGTTAAAACTAATGATAAACAAGTTTTGGGGAGCTAATATGGTAAATGGGTAATTTTAGTAGGTTAAAAAGGTAGTATAAGTCTTGGACAATAGGAATCTCACATCAAACTGATTTGGAAACCCCTAGAACATTCTAGATGGGGTTCCAAATCAGATTTTTTAAGATTACAATGTTATAATTTGGCCAACAAGTTAAGAAATCAGGGACTAAGTGAATAAAATATGAAAATAAAGGGGACTAATGGGTAAACACAAAATAAGAGTGTTTCCCTAAGCTTTGACTATAAAAGGGCACCCTAATGCCTTCGCTGATAAGTTCCTGGTAGATAGAAATTCCTGAAAAACCTCCCAAGACTTTTGAACTCTAAAAATCATAAAAAGTTCCCTAAAATTTCCGGGAAATCATGAAAGATGCCTAGGGTCTAAAATTTCCCAAATTGTTGTTTCATTAGAGTGTTTTCTTCATAATTAGTTCCAATTTTCAGCAATCAATTTGAATTGCTAACTTGTACAAGCCGGAAATGACATGAAATATATGTATTTGAGGTGTTAAGATTTCATAAGCTTGGGTGGATTCAATTCTGAGTATATTTGGATTAGGTTTGAGACTTTTTGGTTGGTTTGCTGATGTTGTTTGCTTTAGATCATTGTCCTAGCTTATTTGACAACTTCTCCTATTCGAATCTGGGACTCGAGCTTGGTTTATTTGCTGCATTTTCTAATAGATTTGTTGCTGCTATTGTTTCCCGATTACCTACTCATAGGTGCCTTTATTGTGCCTTAACTCAGGTGCCACTCCTGCTCATGCTCAGCTGTATAACATGATTTAAGAATGGAATGAAGAATGTCCATGAATTCCCTGTTCAACCTTGTTTTAATTAAGTTTGCTACAATTTTTTTTGTTATTCTTTTCTTCAGCCAGTAGTTAATATAGAATTGAAACTTGTAGTTTATTATACTGAAAATTAGTTTGTGATCATTATAACTTATTGGATCAGACTTATACGAACCCTATGAATGATATGTTAGCTGTAGTTAGATTCAAGTTGCATTATTGAAATATATTTTAAAATTTCAGGAGGACTGTCTTTTATAGACTTCAGTATTAGAATTCTATTTTTTTCGAATTTATAATGTTGATGATGTGCAAGCATGAAATCCAATTGATTATCACGGGTTTCAATCACGTATTAGTTTTTCAATTTACGTTTAAATCCCCTTCTAAATAACAACTCCTCTTAATTTGAATTAAAAAAAGCGATTAAAATCTGGCAATTTAAGCGTTATTAAGCTAGTGGTTCCTTGGGTCGGTCGCAACTGGACCCATGACATTTGGGCTGGAAGTTAGACCAATTTCTTGGTCTGGTTGCACATTAGAAGATCTTGGATTCGTTAATTCCCGGATTGATACGTACATTGCTGGACTGATGTTGAAAGCCCAAATTAACTGTAGTTTGTGGCTTACTTTGAAGCCGAAGTTTCCAATATTGATTAACTGGGATCTTTAGAGACAAATTAAATAGAAAATCATAGTTTGTTCTAAAATTAGCCTCTAAAATAATAAAATGAGATGCGCCGCGCCGAACAGAACACATAAATTGCATGGCCCTCGATTTAATCTTAAATTTATACTTAGAACTTGAGACAAGCTGTTTAGCGAATTTTCACAGCCTCTCGCAAAGTTAATAATGCGTAGTTGCTTTAGGAGCGTGTAATATTACTTCCCTAAATTCGGGTGCACATTTATGTGACTCAAATCCAAATCCCAACGAAGTTGAAATTTGTCAAGAACCGCGTGTGCATTTATGTGACGTGGTTCGAGACATGTTTTAACGACGTTGCAATTCTCTTTAAAAACAATAATAAAAGTGGTTAAAAGATTCAAAATGCACATAGGTTCATAATTGTATAAAATCAGATAATTTATGCAAAATATAACAATTGAGCGACCGTGCTAGAACCATGGAATCCGGGAATGCCAAATACCTTCTCCCCGATTAACAGAATTCCTTACTCGGATTTCGGGTTCGTGGGCTGTTAAACAGAGTCATTCTTTCCTCGAATCGGGATTTAAACCGGTGACTTGGGACACCATTAATTATCCCAAGTGGCAACTCTAAATTCTCTTAAATAGTTGAATCCCGTTTCGATTGTCCTTTAATTAGAAAAGCTGCATTATTATGCTCTTTTCGGGTATAGTAATAAAAAAGGAGGTATGACACCGGCTTATAGAAGAGACTGAAACTAATTAAATAGTTGATCATTAGATTCCAAGCAGCCACAGCCGAATTAGTAAGATAGATCGGGATATGTACGTAATTATTACCTTTGAAATTCGTTTGGTTGGCTTTGATGGTCAAATTTTACTGGAGAACCTTTGTGAATTATATGCATGATTGGAAATAACACGTATTTAAAGAAGTTATGACAAGAAATAACATGTTGTTGAAGGAAAATTTCTATTTTGTTTACCAAATAAAATTGGTGGTGGAATGCAGTTTGTTATCATGCATGAAATTATTCAGAAAACTATTTGGAAAGAGTGCAAGTATGAATTTGACTTACACTAAATACTTGAAAAATACTTTTGAAATCATGAATATAATATATATATATATAATTTATTTATTTATTTGATTAGAGTAAGAGATCAAATTATTGAAAGTATTATAATGATTTAGTTGGAAAAACTATTTGGAAAGGGAATTAAAATTCTCGTGAATTTATACTCCCGTTATGGAGACTAAAATCTTCGTGATTTTCTACTTAATCTTTGAAATTAAAATCATTCTAACGTTCTATTCATTTTCTGAGATTAAAGTCTGAGTGATTTTCTACTCACTTAGAAGATTAAAAGCTAAGTGATTTTCTACACCGACTTTTTATTCATTTGAAGATTAATAACTTCACCGTTTAATAAATGTGGTTGTGTCAGATATTACTCTGTTTGAAGATTAAAAGATTAAAAATTTCATCGTTTATTAAATCTGCTTGTGTTAGATATTACTCGGTTTGAAGATTAAAAACTACATCGATTATTAATTCTTACTATGTCATGACACAAACAACTATTCACGTGGTTGGCTCTACAAAGTAATAGGAACGACGAATATGAATCTCCTTTTGAAGAAACATGTTTGGAATATGGCATTAAACACCAAATAACAACCCCTTACTCATCCAAATCTAAAAGAATTGCGGAAAGAAAGAATAGAACGTTAAAATAGATGATGAATGCCTTGTTGATAATTTCTGGTTAACCTAGAACTTGTTGGGGGAAAGTTATTCTTACAGCTAACGGTATACTCAGACGAGTCCTCCATAGAAAGACACAATCGGCTCCATATGAAAAATGGAATGGAAGGAAGTCCAACTTAAAATAGTTTAAAGTATGGGGTGCTTAGCTAAAGTGTAAGTTCCTAAACGTAAAAAGGGTAAAATTGGACCAGAAATTGTTGATTGCATTTTTATAGGATATGCACAAATAGAAAAACATATCATTTTCTAGTTCATAAATCAAAAGTCCTGGCATTCATATTAATACGGTAATCAAATCAGATAATGCTGAATTTTTTAGAATATTTATCCGTATTAAAAGGAATGTGAGTCTTCTAGTATAAAATTTAAGCGAGCTGGGAAAGAATCAAAGGAAAGTACACCTAATAAGGTGAATCTAAGATGTAGTAAGCATTAAAGGACAACTACTTGACATTCTTGTTGTAAATGAGCTTCAAACTTTGAAAGAAATTATGTCTTCCTCACAAAGAAGCAACCAACAAAGAGATAGAATTCATATTAAATAACCATATTTTGGAGTTAGTTGACCTTACTTTAGGAACACACCATTGGCTTCCAAATGGATTTTCAAGAGGAAAATAAAATATGATTGCATTATTAACATATATAAGGCAAGACTTATTGTCAAAAAGTGTATACAGTGAGAAGGCTTTGAATATTTTGACATATACTCATAGTTACAAGTATTACGTAAATATGAATGTTAGAATCATTGGCTACAATATACGGTCTTGGAATCCTTCAAATGGATGAAAGAAAACCTTTTCGAATTTTATTTGGAAAGGGGAAAAAAATCCACATGCAACAACCAAGGATTTGTGGTTGTTAAAGAAAAGTAGATATGTAGATGTATTAAGTCTCTTTATGGACTAAAATAGGCACCCAGACAGTGACATGCGAAATTTGACCAAATAATATTGTCAAATAATATACAAATTAATGAGTGTAAACAAATGTGTTTGCGTTAAGCATACTCCAAATTATGTAGTCATTGTGTGTTTATATGTGAATGATATGTTGATAAAGAATAACAGAAAGGCACATGAAATATTTGAAATGTGGGAGTATTTAGCTTATGCATGGCAAAAGCTAAATGTATGACTTGATGTCTATATTATTTAGAGGAATTAAATGATATACTTTTTGGATCCCACAACTTTTTAGTGGATATTGATACGGTAGTCGGTGAATTATCAGTTGTTCAGTTTTAGTGAAGACTAGTTGATGAGACTACAAATTCAGAAGTTGGTAATGTGCCTTTCATGAAAGATTATTTTCTTTCTTGAAAATTTATAATATTTAGCTCTTTTATGAAAGGGTGTCACCCAGAAGGCTGTGAGTTTTCATGAAGGTGGGTTTGTATGTTTTGTATAAACATGACTGTTCACGAATGAATGTATTAATACGCTGGACTATAATATGGTGAACCAACAAATGAACATGGCCAAAATCCATTGCAAGCTGGATTTGTTTTATGAATGAAGGTTTTATAAGTTACATATCATATAGACGTATGAATAAATAGCATACAAATGCTTGAAAATAGCAGAATGGTAGCAGAATGTATTATATATTAAACGGTTGTGACCTCAACTGATGCCAATCTTTTCAGCTGTTGTTATAATATACTATTGCTACATTAAGTGTAGTCAGTAAAATGATATGCAATAGAAAATCGAGACGTATTAATCTACGACATAAGGAAGTTCGCGTCGAACTGTCATGACAATAAAATGACTTTTGAGATATTTGAAATATATTCATGACTATGAGTTGCACTATAATAAGTATTTTGATTATTAAGGGGTATAGTGATGCTAATTGGATCACTGAATCAACCTAAACTAAATTCACAAGTGGATATATTTTTACAATCAGTGGATGAGCAATGTCTTGGAAATCATCCAAAAAACGTGCATTGACTGCTCTACAGTGGAGATTGAGTTTATATCCTTAGACAAAGTCGGTGAAGAAGCTGTACGGCTTCGAAATTTCTTCAAGAAATTTCATATTAGCCCAAAAATATTGGCACCTATATACATACATTACGATGGTCAAATAGAAATAGGAAGGAATGGAAGCATTATATATAACAAAATATCTTGTCATATAAGACAAAGACATAAAATCGTTATGCAACTACTCTCTAGGGGATTATCATAATTGACTATGTGAAGTTACGCGATTACAAAAGGCCTAATTAGAGAGGTAGTTGAAAGATCATCAAGGGAAATGAGACTATGCCAAGGACCAGTCATTGTGGCGGTAACTCTATCTAGAAGACTGGAGATCCCAAGATCTAGGTTCAAGGAGCTCAAACAAATTCATTAATGACGGTTCAACATTGTCAAATAAAATTTCTTTTTGGTCCATTCTCATGATGAGCCAACGTGTAATACCAATGATAAAGCGTTAAAGCTTTGTAATGGTTTCTAAGTTTTATATGTGGTATATCAAATAGTGTGTTTACGGGATAATACATTTGAGAATCACCTATGTAGTGCGAAGTGTATGCCGCTTCAATGAGAATTCTGTAAGGCCAGTTCTTTGTGCACTTATGAATTAGGTGGTGTTCATGCCTGAAACGAACACAACAATGAGAACCAAAAACGGTTAAGGATTAATTATGTGACTTATGATTGTCTAGTATACACCAAAGCTCGATGGTTCAAAGATATCAAATCTATCGATTGACCAAGTATATCTGATATATGTTCACTACTAAAATTTCAAAGACAAATCTATTTATCCATATGCGATTAATCCAAACTTGCGAATCACATACGTATGGCCATTCCCCATTCAAGTGGGGGGTTTTTTGCGTTTTTTCTAAGGGTGTGAATTGGGAAAGGAAGCGACAACTCTTAAAATACTGTGTATTACTTAACCATAATTACTCCATACACATTCTCTCTTCAAACTTCTTCTTGATGTTGATAGAATATTAACGTAATTTGATATGAGTACTGAATGTGAAAATAATTTCTCATTACTTTAATTTTCCTAAATCAAAACTAAAACTCGGGAAAGATGCTCCTTCCGCAAAAAAAAAAAAATTTGACCTAAATGAAAAGGTAAATAGAAACGAAAACAACCAACAAGCTGAACATGTCAAAACACTATCCTAAATCCAAATTATGAATAATAAGGAACAAAATGTGGATATTTACAAACTTTATATAAATGAAGAATTAGTCCAAATAGCTGCACACCTTATTGTTTAAGCTAAAAATAGTTGATAGAAATATTATATATACATAATTTATGTATTAGACATATAAATTTATGTATAATCAATATATAATTTATATATATAAATAAAAAAGTAAACCTAAATTATGACCGCCTATTTGTATAAAAATTTGTCGGACTCTAAATAATCACATGATGCGTTTATAACTAAATTGAATAACTAATTTGAAACAAGAGTTTGGCGCAAGGTTATTCCTTCCACTTTGAACACACTCAAATGAAGCAAATGATTATTCCTTAATTGGTTCCTCAGTCACAGTAGTCAAACGTTGTCTATGATTCAAATGGATTAATCATAGCTGGATCATTATCGGTTCTTGTAACTGAAAGTTGATAATATTACCTAGAAATATTAAAAATTGTTTTTTTGTGGAATACACTCATAATATTTTTTTTATTTCTACTTTTTATTTAGAAAAGCGAGTAAATAGCCGAACCTCTTTTTTTTTTTTCATACATGTAGTACTAATATTCTTCTCGTACTTTCTTATATTTATATTTTTAGTATTACTAATTGTTTTTTGGTTCGATTATCTTATTATCTAGCTGTTATTGTTACTTCTTTTTTATTTATCCATTACTATATTTCTTTTTAACTATGTTGTGATTACGCTCTTGCTAAGTCGACAGTCTATTGAAGTGACTTCTCTGTCTATAATGACTATCCTCCCCAAACCTTTGAAGTTGTATTTCAGTTCTTTGATTATGATGTGCCTAATTGACTGTATCTTTTTTCTTTTGTTGTGGTTAACAAATGTGACTGTAGAGCATTTCTTTATATTGCAAAAGTTTAGGATTTGAGATATGAAGAGTCAATCAGGTAGTTCTTTTCTTCATTATGCTTTGAAATATATGATAATTTTGACCAAAAAGACCTCCTTACCATTTTTTAGTACTATATTAGCCACCAATAATAGTTGTAGTGGGCAAGTACACTTTCATCCTTAATCAAAGATGGCAGATTTGAGCTTTTGGTATGAAGTTGCCTTTGTTAGGGACAAGAGCGGTGCAGCATACAACTATTGGGTTTAACCAAACCCAAAACTTTTGATGCGAAGCATAAATTTATACGTAAAAATTATTAAATTTACATTAAATAGTAGATATGAAATCATAACATTGAAATATAATTGGTTCAATGTTAAAAACTTTAAATGATGAACTCATAGAATTAAAATCCTAGATCCGCCTTTGGCTAGGAAGCGCTTATCCCCTAAGTTGAGACCTGCTTGTGTGAATCCTGATTTAGTCAGACTCCAATGCGAATACCGGACACCGAACAAAAACCAAAAAGTATACTACATTAGCCTCGTTTCTTATGATCTTCAAAAGAAAATTTGTGCTTATTTATTATTTTCAGAACCTAATTTAAACATAAAAACACGAATCAGAAGACTCATCCTTGTGTTTTCTTATGGATTGCCATTTCTAAACATTACTCCCGTGAGACTTCTTATGTTGACAAAACAAATAATAAATATTTTTTACTGTGAGTATATGATTTTTACCTGGTCGAAACAAATTTCTACAAAAATCTTAGAGTCTAGGATTTTTTTAAAATATTAGGATTTTAATTTTTAGGATATAATTGCATGCGCATGTTCATTACTGCATGTCTAGGATGGATTAGGATTTAATTGTTAAATAATTTTGTTTACAAATCAAAATACGAAATATATATATATTTTCGGCATTTAAAATTATTTTTGTTTAAATTCAACTTGGTGTAGTTTTATTTGTTATACTTAAGAAATTTTGGCTTTAAAATAAGGTTAGAAATTAATTTAAATAAAAAGAAAAAAAAGACAAAAAATATATATGTGTGTATTTATACACAGCCGCTCAGGCTGGCCACAATTGGGCCAGACCTGAGTGGCCCAACCTGCTTTTCCCTTTCAAACAACACACTACGCAGCCCTGATCCAGTCCTCACAGCACCGAACCAAACGACACCGTTTAAAAGCCCCATCATCACAGCCGTCAATATCATCTCATCCAACGGCCATCAAACCCCCTCCCAAATAATATACATATGTCCAAACATTTTTAATACAATTAGAGACCAAACCCTTTCTTCCTCGTATCATCTACCACCGACATAACACCACCCCTTGACCACCTCAGAACCACCCTAGACCACCAGCCTACCACCCTAACGCCGCCGTCGGAAATCGCCTCACGGCGGCGGCCTGTAACCAAACCTCCCCAGATTTACACCACTAAACCGTCACAACCTCCTCTTTCCCACCCTGTAATCATTTCCCGTCGAGCATGCCCCCTACGTCTCGAATATTCAAAAATAGGGTCGTCGGAACCACCGTCTCCGGCGACCATGTTCCAATACCTTCCATCTTTAAACCATAGAACCACTAGGACCTCCCCTTCCCTGTCCTACAGTCCATTCCCTTCAAACACCCCCCATCGGCTCGAATATCCACAGAAATGTCGTCGGAATCCTTATCTCCGGCGATCCCAACTCCAAAGCCCTCCAAAATTACACCCCTGAAGCACCTCAATCTCCTCTTTCCAACCATGTATGTCACCCCTCTCGAATCTTCCTGAAAACCTTCGAATATCAATTCAAAGCCTAACCCTAAAACTCAAAACCCGCCGAAAATGGCTCAAATTCCTCCTAGGCAATCCTTGACCCTTCTTTTCCCCAACCATATCACCGATGACTCCCAAACATCCTCAACCACTGAATAAATCTAAATCTGAGACCACACTGAGGTCTTAGAACCATGAAAGCCTCCTTGAACTCTTAAAATCGGTTATACATCGTCCTAAGAGTGTTCGAAACCCCTGTGGAAGGGGTCAAGAGCAGATTGAAAGGGTTTAAATTGGACATGCATAAGAAGCTAAGTACTTTGCCTCTTCTGTATATATTTGCCTGATTATTTGGTCTCTTCTGTATATATTTGCCTAAGTAGTTTATCTTTTTCTGTATTTCTATTAGCTCTTAGATGTTTTCTTTTAAATAATTGTTTGTCCACAATCTCGCCTGAAGTAGGTCTAAATGGTCATATGCTATTGTTTGTCAATAATCTGAAATCCTTTCATCTCTTGAGTAGTGTTGATATCTTGCTAGTAATAGTCTCCTGATTCTGGAATGCCTGGTTTTGTTTATTCTCCAGTAATGTGATTTTTAGGGCTTGATTGACCGACATCTTCTGATCATTATTTGCTTATCCCATGATTTTTAGTTTGTTAGGTTGTGCATGTTCCTAAGTATTTGATTTCCATAATAATTTTGATTTTTATGTTTAGACTGATTTGTTGGGTAGACCTTTAATTGCTAGTGATAGCCTTCACCCTTCTAATTTGATCCCTGAGTTGAATGTTCATTTTCTACTGTATGCTTCTCACTTTCAAGATCTTTGAGTGTTTAATTGGTTTATTCCTACAAGTTGAGTGTTGAGGGATGGTTCCCCTATTCTAGGTATTTATATTCATTGCTTTTTGATTTGGAACAATTATCTTGTATAATGTTTGGTTATAGGAAAATCACATTAAGGCACCCAGTTTAAAACTGGACTAGTTGTTGTTAATCTTGAACTTTAAGACAATCCTGTTGGTCCAAGACAAAATTTGACCCAACTTGAGCCTGATTGACTTAACCAATAAACTGACTAAGGTTAAAACTTCAAGTGGGTAATTTTGGAAAGGACATAGGGGTATAAGGGGGACTTGAACTTTGAAAATATGATAGTAATCCCTTAGAACCTTCTAGCAAGGGACTAAAACACAATTCCTGCCTCAAACTTGACGCACAAGTCAGGAAATGAAGGACCATTTAGGAAAAATGCAAATTTGAAGTAAGGACTAAAAGAAAAACAAGAGAAAATCTGATTCCCTAAGACTCTACTATAAAAGAAACCATCTGGGCATTTTTAAAGGGATCCAGAATCTTCCCTTTGAGTCATAGAGCTAAAATACATACTAGTATTTCTCCTATATCTGCAAAAATACCATTAGTGCTGTGGGAATCATTTTTCTGCAGATTTAATTCTCTAAGCACTCTTCTGAAGTCCTGGATGCACTGTGTGTTTGGTTGCTAATTATTTAGCTGACTCATTACCTGTACTCACATGCTTGTTTTATGCTGAATTACAAGTAACCCCCAATGTTCATTTGATATATATATTGAAGCTTAAGTATGAAGTATTCTTAAATGTGAAGAGTTGAATGCATTAGCTTATTCAAAACCCTCCCTCTGTCTTCCCCTTTATTCAGTTTGAATATAGTTGTAGAGGTAGGATATTCATCATGTTGTAATTAAATATTAGAGTGACTCATTTTGTAATAATTGGACTTTAGAGACTGATTTATTTGTAATAACTGGACATTAGAATTATTTTTAAGTATGAACAATCAATAGTGCTGATAGTTAATGTATGGCTGTTCTAGATGATTATTTCATGTTGTTTAGAAATAAGGAAATCAGGAAATATTGGCTTAGAAATTATTAAAATCCAGTCATTGCGTATGGTGTAGTTCACTCAAGTTTCAATATGTTAGCAGTGTTTTGTTTAAGATCTATAAGCTGTGAATCAATGTCATAATTGAATTTTGAAGAATTACATTCATATACTCTGACTTATGAGTATATGAATCATTTGATTAAGATCTAATGTTAAAGTTTGATTTATAAAAAAATGAATGTTAGTATTTTCTTTGTGAGTGTGTAGATATTCAACTTTGTATATAATTTTGAACCAAAAATGGTAATTGATAATTGGACTCTTTTGTCCAAATCAACACTGGGCTCATTCACGAGGCCCAATAAGCACCAAAATATTGTAATCCAACATGCTGTCTGGGCTGAGTGATTAAAAGCCCAAACCAGTCACAATAGTTACAGTCACAGCCTAAGTGATATGTACTTCTGGGATGGCCCAAACTTGAATTATTACGTGTAATTAGCCATGAACGAGGCTAAGACGTATGTAATGTTTCCCAAGTACATAGTCTATACATAAAATGATTAGTGCATTTAAGCACCAAGAAGAGTAGAGAATTTAGCATGTGTTAGTATATCCTTAGAAAAATAAAGTGAGCCACATTAATTGAAGTAAATACCATGTGATGGCTCCTTACTTCATTAAAACACATAGAAAATAGGAAGTGCCGTTTAGCAAATTTCATGGCCTTCCCATGAATCTCAAAGACGTAGTTGCTATAGGCGCGTGTTTAATAAAAATACCTTCCCAAATTCGGGTGCGCATTTATGTGACCCAAATTCTATTCTCAATGGAATTAAAATATATCTAAAATTGCAGGTGCATTTATGTGACGCGATTCACGACATGTTTTAATAACATTGCAGATTTTTTTAAAAAAAGATGTTAAAATCGGTTAATAATCTAAAATTTCAGGTAATAGCAAATCATATTTTAGCCACTTATAATGAGTTTAAGCGGCCGTGCTAGAACCACGAGATCCGAGGGTTCCTAGCACCTTCCCTCGGGTCAACAGAATTCCTTACTCAAGAATTTCTGGTTCGCAGACTTCAATTGGGTAGTCAAAATTTCCTTGATTTGGGATTTTAAATAAACCGGTGACTTGGGACACCAAAGGCGAAACTTATCCCAAGTGGCAACTCTTGAAATAAATAATTAATCCCATCTCGAATAATGTCACTTTAATTGGAAAAACTTCTATATACGTGTCACCTTTCGGGGTAACTATGTGTAAGAAAAAAAAGGAGGTGTGACGGCTCTGGAAACTTTGCTGGGGAACGAACCCTGAATCTCTGGTTCAGGGTTCAAGAATTCGAGCTTAAAATAACTGTTATATTTGGCTTCTTCTGACTTGCTTACATGCTCTGCGCTCAATGCCGCACGTTCTACTGCTTTGATATTATTTGAACTGCTATATAAACTGTTACGAAACCATTCACTTCACACCTCCGGGGATGTGCTTACTAGTTGAGACTCCCTATTCTGTTAGTGTCTTACCCTGAAATAAGAAAGAGGTCGGACAAGTTACAAAGCCGGACGATCTCGCGGGTCTCCGGTACGTAGCCCCCTCCTCGACTCGAGTTGTCCACTCGGGTATACAGTCTAGACCCTATACCGAGGTTCTCAACTTAGTATAACAAAACTTTATGCCGGATCCCTAGAAGGAACGTTTATTTACATCATGCATTTTTGACTTAGGGGACTCAACATAGGGGTTGGGTCCGTCTAGGACATGTGCCCTGAAATAAAAGACCACCATGATGCATTTTTACGTGCTATTTGCACATGTTGACTGGTCTGTAAACAAAGGGAATAATTGAGAAAAATAGGCAGTGCCAGGGTAGTCACTTTTAAAACCAATGCTCAAATAGCAGCGAAATGCAGCCAGATTTTTCAAAAAAAAAAAAAACACAAAAACAAAACAAAGGCACCAAATTTTGGACTTTTTCAATAATGTCTGCGGGTTTTGATAAATTATTTTGGCCAGGTCTGACCCCTTTTTCAAAAAATTGTCAAGAAATGCCCGAGTGTATTTTCTTACTTTGAAAAGAGTCGGATGGTGCCATCATTGCGCTAATAGATAAATGTTGCTACATGGGACGCCGGAAGGCTGATCTTGCGCAAATGGCTACCTTCGAATTTTATTCGGGCTGGTAAGCAAGCACAGCCTGAAAAACCTTCTCGCCGAAGTGTCAAAAGGCCGTATTTGCAAAATTCGGTCCCTGTTTTATAACATATTTCATAAAATGTCAGTTTTAATGTTTTGAGAATACTAATTCGCCCTAATAAATGTGCAGAATGAGCACAATAATTAACAAAATTCCTTTGGAACTGCGGCTGTGGTGGAATGAACTCAGAGAAGCAGGACAGAAAAATGTCAACGCACATCTGGGGGGCCTCACTAGCTTGTTGAAAATTAACCCTAGGGGGGACATCATAAAGGCCTTAATCACCTTCTGGGACCCGACCCACAGCGTCTTTCCACTTCTCAGATTTCGAGCTAACCCCGACTCTAGAGCAAATGACCAGATACATCGGGACCCAAATAATCCTTTTGAGGCATCAATACTTGATCGCACCCAGAGCCCTCGCTATGCACAAATTTCTGGATGTTTTGAAAATTAGTAGAAAGATTCAGAACCCTGACTTATCGGCTGGCTTCTGCACCCTGCAATTTATATACCAGAGGTACGGCCACATCGAAGGATTCAACAATCTTGAGAAACTTATCTGTAGCAAGGGCAATCGGATCAAGTGGGGGGAGCATCGATATTTCACGTTCATGGTGTCTTTCTTTGGTATTTTTAGTATTCCCGCTAAAGGACGGGAACATTGATATACAGATAGCAGGGGTCGTTAGTACATTGATGACTCAGGCAAAGAGTACTCTTGCTCCAATGATCCTATCTTATATCTTCCGAGCCCTTACCATTTGTAAAGTAGGAGGGGATATCTTTGAAGGCTGTAACTTGCTATTACAAATATGGATGATTGAGCATATATGTCACAAGCCTCGATTCATGAATGGTGGGATGCCAACAAAATGTTGCATAGAAGAAGTTGACAACATGGTAAATGCGTTTAAATTACCAGAAGGTGTCTTAGAGTGGGTGTCACATCTACCGGTTATTTATGCAAATCAAATACAATGGATACTCAGTTGTCTCTCCGTGGACGAAGTGTGTATATGCCCGCAACAGAACCGCATTTTCTCTTAATGGGCCTTAGAAGCATCAAGCCTTATGCCCCACATCAGGTCTTGAGACAACTCGGAAGATGCCAGATGGTGCCAAAAGACAAAGATCTCAGCATCCAGGTAGTTGAATTGGGCCTGGTAGTCAGTTCCCCGAAGCAATGGTTCAAAAAATCTGGAACGAATGCCAATATCTAACCACTGACACTTGTGTACAAGATCCTGCCAGAGGTGAAGTGTCTCCGGGGTACCTCACTTGGTATAGGATAGAAATTGAGGACGAAAGACCATCCAAAAGGCCTAACCTACAAGAGTTCGTTGGGACATCACAAGAGTAGTGGGATTGGTTAGCAAAAGAAAATGAATACCGTGCTACTATAGGAAGGTTAGAAAAGAAAATTCAAGAATTGTAATTCAAAAACAGCGTGCAAACAGCTGCTAGCGAGGGAGAAAAGAAGGTATTGGTTAAAAAAACGAAGCCCTGCAAGCCTAGATTCAGAAAATGAAAACAGCCGCAGAAATCCCTCCGAGGAGTACCAAAGACAAAAAGCTCATAGAGAACCTTCGACGAAAAGTAACTGAATACGGTTTTGACCTGAATAAGGCAGAGTGTGAATTGTCTAGAGCTCGGAGATAATTAATTAGAAGTGCTGAAGAAAGGGCCCCCATACTGGAGCAATTAAAAGAAGGAAGCAGCAATGGAAGCACTGGTCTAAAACATAGAGTTATCATAGCTTAAAGAAAAATGGCCAAGCAGGCCAATGATTTCAAATCCGAGAGAGAGCATTGCTATGCGCTAATAACGGGGTTGGAAAGAGATTTACGGCACTTTCAGAAACTAAATCAGGTGGCTGAACAGACTTTAGAAGCACAGGCTGAACAAATAGGGCGTCTGCTACAAGAAAAAGGGGTTATCAGAGAAAAGATACGGGCAATTGCAGACTATATTACCACTAAATGCAATCACTGTGAGGACATGACAAAATCCATGTTTTTTGTCGCTGCTATGACATTTTTACGAAAAGTAATGGAAGATCTCCACTATCTCCAAGGAATTCTAGCGCGCAAACCTGCGACAAGGCCGAATCCGCAAGCTCCAAAAGCATTTGAAGTGTTAATGTACTCATAGATTTGCATTTTTCTGAAAAAGAGTCTGTCTGTTGTCCTTTCGAGTCTATTAAGTGATTAAGTCCCAATCTAGCAGTTGCTATTGTAATCAAGGTTTATATATTTATCAAAATTGAAAATCCCAAACATATTTTGCTATGTGCTTTACCGTTTATTTCCATGAACTACGCTCGGTCTGATTCATGCAAAGTCATGATACATAGGCAATCTCTATAGGATTCGACCGTATTCTTTAAAAATCTATATATATATATATATATATATATATATATATATATATATATATATATATATATATATATATATATATATATATATATATATATAGAATAAAAAACAACAAAAAAGGGAGAGGAAATAAAAGGGAAAAAGCAAAGGGAAATTGAAATAAGTGCCGGGTGACACATGCGACTGTGGCAAGCATATAGAAACCCATTATTTGCATAGGTGCATCATGCTCAACGTGTGATTTCCTGTATGTCATCTATCCCGAACTAACTACGAATTACAGAATTACTGTTTAGGTGTTTAGAACAGTGGTTGGTTTTGCGGTAAATTGGCTTCACACAGATACTTCACTCGTTCAAAGGGAAATACAGAAATGTCAACTGAAATGGCTCTACCCACCGTCCCTTTTCCAGAAGACAGTCCAATCACAGGAGTACCGACCTCTGAATCTGCAGCGGCCAAAGAGAGCAGGATCCCGCGGCTCCGGGTCATCGAAATGTGGGATGTATGGACCAATGGGAAGGAACCTCCCAATGCCATCCCTGGATTTCCCGAGCTATTTCCACGGTTAGGGGGTACCTATACTATTCCTATCAGTCACCCGAGCATTCTCTTGGGGCAGCCGACTATTTCCACCAATTTTGTTGGGGCGCCCTCTGAAACCCACCCTCCAAATATTGCATCCGGGCCAGTTCCCAACATCTTTACAACCCCCCAGTGTGCAGCTACTACACAGCCTGCAGTACCGAGGCCTGTGTTTGACCCTGCAAGCTTATATTTCAAACTCCTATTTACCAAAATGAGCCTCTCCCGTACCCTACATACAACTACCCTCAGCCCACGTATGAACTTACCCTTGTTCCAGACAAAACTTCCAAAACGCCCGAGAAGGATGAAATCACAAAGAGAATGAAGAGTCTTGAGCAAAGCCTGAAGAATATTCAAGGACTGAGCAGACAAAAAAGTGTAGCCTGTTCAGACCTGTGCATGTTACGCCATGTACATCTTCCTTTGGGGTTTAATATGCTGAAATTCAAGGAATACGATGGCCATGGCAACCCCATCGCCCATCTGAAAAAGTATTGTAACCAATTACGTGGAGCCGGCGAGAAGGAAGAACTCCTAATGGCATACTTTGGGGAGAGCCTAGTAGGTATTTCACCGAATGGTACATAGATCAAGACATTACCCGATGGAACATATGGGGCGACCTTGTATCGACATCGCCCGGATAGGAATTCCCTAGCCAATTTGAAGAAGAAACATACTGAAAGCTTCACAGAGTATGCTATTAAATGGCGAGAGCAATCATATAGGGTGAAGCCTCCTATGGACAAAACTGAAATGGTCACCGTCTTTCTGCAAGCACAAGAGTCAGACTATTTTCAGAACATGATGTCCGCAATGGGCAAGCCATTCGCAGAAGCAATAAAGATTGGGGAGATGGTGGAGAACGGCCTTAAAACAGGGAGGATTCTAATTCAATCTGCCATAAGAGCCACCTCCCAAGACATACAAGGAGGGGCGGGAGGAATCCCAAGGAACAAGAAAAAAGAGGAAGCATCCATGGCAGCCTCCGGGACGAGGAAACAGCATACTCACAGGCATGCATTCTCTGAAAGAGCACCTCAACATTACTATCCTCATAGAGACACGCACTATGTCCTTCAACCCTATGCAATTATGAACACTCAACCCTTTCCCCGACCTCAACAGCAGAACAATAGAAATCAAGCTCCAACGAATCAACTTCCTCAGAATCATTATAACCCCCGCCCTTAACAGAACAACTACTGTCCCCGGGAGCCACCCCGGAGGCAGAATTTCACCCCAATCAGAGAGTCCTACGCCAGCCTGTTTCCTAAGCTAGTCCATATGGGTCTCCTCAAGCTTGTACCCAAAAATAGAGAGAATCCTGAATCACCGTCTTACCAAAGGGGCATGCGTTGTACCTACCACTCTGGGGCAGACGGACATGATACTGAAAATTGTTGGACCTTAAAGCGAGTGGTGGAGGACTTGATTGATCAAAAGAATATGGTTCTAAGAGACGAGGAAGTCCCAAATGTAACTGATAACTCATTACCGGCTCACAACAACGGGCCGATCATTGGAACGATCTACGAGGACAAAGAATTTGATCCCGCTCTGAAGGCCATCATAGCCATCGGCGAGGCCGACAGGAAACCAAAAGTCACCCCAAAGAAGATGGAAGAAAAGAAAATAAATGAAACCAAATGCCCTGGAGCAGAATAGAAGGCTGAGGTTGAAGTTGAGACAACCCTTACCAAAGAAACAATACTCTACATCCCACGGGGACGCAAAGAAAAGCAGCCCACTTTAAGCCCACCAAAAAGGTTTGAGCTGAACAAAACCATGCACATACCTAAGAAGACATATATGGTAAGGCGATCGATTAAGCCACCGGTGGTGAATGAGCCCGTGGTTATTGGTCACGCGCCACAGAAGCCCATGATCAACCCTTCAGCCGTTCCTTGGAATTATCAGGAAACCGTTGTTACATACAAGGGCAAAGAAGTCCTCGGAGAATCCCAAAAGGGATGTTCCATCAAGAAATACCTAAACATGGAAGAGGTGAATGCCGCTACCAAACGGCGATTTCCGCCAAAGAAACCAATGAATGCTGAAGAAACAGAAGCTTTTTCAAGAAAATGAAAATGCAGGAGTACGAAGTGGTAGATCAACTCCGAAAGTCCCCTGAGTAGATTTCTTTACTGTCACACTTGATGAAATCTCCCGAGCATCAACAGGTGCTGGCCAAGACATTAAACGAAGCTTATGTGCTAGCTGAGACCTCTGTAGAACAACTAGAGAAAATGGCGGAAAGATTCTTCGCTATCAATCAGATATCGTTCAGTAAAAATGAACTACCCCTGGAGGGAGCTTCTCTCAACAAGGCTTTGCACCTCACTGTCAAGTGTGAGGGATATTATGTCAAGAGAGTGATGGTCGACGGAGGTTCCGGAGTGGACATATGCCCACTATCCACCTTGTAGAGAATGGAGATTGGGATAGGGAGGATTCGTCCTAACAACGTATCTGTCCGAGCCTTCGATGGAATAAAAAGGGACACCATAGGTGAAATCGATTTGGTGCTCACCATTGGTCCAGTCGACTTAGAAGTAACATTTCAAGTGTTGGACATGGACACCTCCTACAACTACTTCCTGGGAAGGCCGTGGATTCATGCAGCAGGGGCAGTGCCTTCGACCATACACCAATTGCTGCAATTTGAGTATGAACATCAGGAGATTGTAGTTCATGGAGAGTACGAACAATCAATTTACCGGGACCCCTGTGTTCCCTGTCTAGAAGCCAAGGAAGGGAGTGAACACATAGTTTATCAAGCTTTTGAAGTTGTAGTAGCTGATCAGCACGAAGAGGGCGAGCCGCTTCCTCAGCCTTTTCTATGAAAAGCTTCAATTATGGTGGCAAAGGAAATGTCGCGCCAAGGCATCAAGCCAGGTAAGGGACTCGGAAGCTCCCTACAAGGCATAACCGAGCCGCTCGCCTTGCCTACCACAGAAAAGTTCTTTGGACTGGGATTTCATCCAACTTCAGATAATATCACCTGGGAGAATCGCAGAAAACGCCAAGGATGGGCCTTACCACAACCCCTGCCTCATTTGTACAAAACCTTTGTAAAACCAAAGTACAGTGAAGAAGAGGAAGAAGAAACCTTCACGGCAGAAGAAATTGATGAGATCTGCGGGGCTATGAGAGAGTTTCTCTATGATGTAAACATGGTCGAACCGGGAGAAGGGTCAAGCGCTGCGAAAATGCTGTATATGGGGCCAGATGCCAAACTTCAAAATTGAAAGACCACACCCTTTGCGGTCAGGCAGGAGACCCGGTAGTCTCTACTTGCTACCTCTTCCCACATCACGAGCTATTTCAGGCTGTAGCTTGGTTGTTTGTTTTCCTTTTTAGCACTTTAAATCTCAATTGTAAACCATGTTTATCTTTCAAGTTCAACGAAATAAAATCAATATTTTTCATTTCTCTGCCTTTCTCTAATTTTTGTCTTTCTTTATTTTTCATCTTTTCTTTCAATACCAATAATGCGGCTTTGAATAGAACAACATGCTCGCGGACTTCTTTCCACGACCCAAACCTGCTGCTTGTTTGTGAAATAATGAAGCAAGAACTGTAATACAATAAAGAAGAGGCCTTTAGGGAAATCGCTCGAGAATTGGAACGCTTTGAGAACAAACTTATGCCTAACTTAAATGATACTGAACCATTTAACTTGGGTGATCTCGATGAAATCAAAGAAACTAACATAAGCATCCACGTAAATGAAGATATACGAGATTCATTGGTTCAACTCCTCTTGGAATTCAAAGACGTATTTGCGTGTTCCTATGACGACATGCCTGGTCTGAGTATGGATTTGGTGGTTCATAAGTTGCCTACATATCCTGAATGCCCTCCGGTACAACAAAAGAAAAGAAAGTTCAAGCTTGATGTCATTGATAAAATCAAAGAGGAAATTACAAAACAGCTTGAAGCAGGGGTAATCCGGGTAGTGCGGTACACTACATGGCTGGCTAATGTGGTCCCGGTGCTAAAGAAGGACGGGAAAACCCGAGTGTCTGTGGATTATAGAGATCTGAACAAGGCGAGTCCCAAGGATAACTTCCCTCTACCCAACATCCACATCCTTGTCAATAATTGTGCCAAGTATGAGATTCAATCCTTTGGAGACAGCTACGCAAGGTATCACCAAGTGCTGATGGATGAGGAAGATGCAGAGAAAATCGCCTTCACCACACCTTGGGGATAATATTGTTATAGAGTTATGACTTGGATTGAAAAATGTCGGGGCTGCATACATGAGGGCTATGGCCACCATTTTCCACGGAATGATGCCTAGAGAAATAGAGGCATACATGGATGACGCGATTATCAAATCTAAAACTCAGGGAGATCATGTAAATGATTTGAGGAAAGTTCTGGGGTTCATCATCAGTCAGAGAGGCATTGAATTGGATCCAACCAAGATCAAATCCATTCGGGAGCTGCCCCCGCCAAGGACAAAAAAGGATGTGATGAGTTTATTAGGAGGATTAAATTACATCAGCCGGTTCATCGCCCAATTGACTTCAACATGTGAGTCTATATTCAAACTGCTGAAGAAGGATGCGGAAATTAAGTGGACGGTCGAGTGTCAGGAAGCTTTTGACAAAATCAAACAATACTTGTCCAATCCACCAGTTTTAGTTCCGCCAGAACCGGAAAGGCCGTTGTTTCTCTATCTGACGATCTTGGATGGCTCTTTCGATTGTATTCTCGGGCAGCATGACGCCACGGGAAAGAAAGAGCAGGCTATTTATTATCTGAGCAAAACGTTTACTGGCTACGAGGCTAAGTACAGATTGTTAGAGAGAACGTGTTGCGCTTTGACATGGGTAGCTCAGAAGCTGAGGCATTATTTGCAAGCTCATACCACGTACCTCATAACCAGGCTGGATCCGTTAAGGTACATATTTCAAAAGCCAATGTCCACAGGGAGACTGGCTAAATGGCAGATCTTGCTTACCGAGTTCGCCATTGTTTATGTCACTTGTAAGGCGATGAAAGCTCAGGAACTGGCAGATCACCTGGCAGAAAACTTCGTTGATGATCAGTATTAGCCTTTAAACACTTACTTCCCTGACGAAGAAGTGAGCTCATTGGAAATAGCAACTGAGGACACCCCCGTCTAGAAAATGTTCTTCGACGGAGCAGCAAACGCAAAGGGTGTAGGGACCGGGGAAATCCTAATCTCACCAATAGGCCAGCATTATCCAGCTAAAGCCATACTTCGATTCTTTTGCACTAATAATACATCTGAATATGAGGCTTGCATTATGGGCATGAACATGGCTATTAACCAAGATGTCGAAGAGTTGCTAATCATGGGGGATTCCGATCTAATCATCCGACAAGCTCAAGGAGAATGGGAGAAAAGGGACATTAAGCTCCTCCCCTATAGACAGCATGTCAAAGACCTCAGCTAATGGTTCAGGTCGGTACAGTTCAGGTACATTCCTCGTTATCACAATGATTAGCGGATGCACTTGCAACCTTAGCCTCCATGCTGCCATACCCTGGGAATGCCTATGTTGATCCTTTACAATTACAAATCAAAGAAAGACATGGGTATTGCAATGCAACCGAAGCAGAGCCTAGCCCACAGCCTTGGTAGTACGACATCTTGAGATTCCTAAAAACACAGGAGCACCCTGAGCAAGCCACTGGAGAACAAAAGAAAACCATCCGATGGCATGCGAGCAATTTCTTCTTAAGCGGTGACACTTTGCATAAAAGGACTCCAGATCTTAATTTGTTGAGATGTGTGGATGCCGAAGAAGCTGGGAGAATTATGCACGAAGTACATGCGGACATCTGTAGGACCCATATGAATGGCTATGTACTAGCAAAAACGATACTCTGAGCTGGCTATTATTGGATGACCATGGAAAAAGACTGCTTCAGCTTTGTGCGAAAATGTCATCAATGCCAGGCGCACGGTGATCTGATTCATTCACCACCAAATGAGTTGCATCCTATGTCAGCACCCATTTGCTGCCTTGGGTATGGACGTTATTGGGCTGATCGAGCCAAAGGCCTTAAATGGGCAGATATTTATATTTGTCGCCATTGATTATTTCACAAAATGGCTTGAGGCCACCACCCTCAAGTCTATCATCAAGAAAGCAGTAGTGGATTTTGTCCATTCCAACATCATTTGCCACTTCGGGATCCTGCTACCATCATTACTGATAATGCAGCTAATCTAAACAGTCGGCTGATGGGAGAGATATTTGAAAAATTCAAAATAACACATAGAAACTCCACTCCCTACCGACCTAAAGCTAATGGTGCGGTCGAAGCAGCCAACAAGAACATCAAGAAAATCTTGATGAAAATGATCCAAAGCTCGAGGTAGTGGCATGAAAAGTTGCCTTTCGCACTGATAGGATATCGTACCACAATACGTACATCCGTAGGAGCAACTACCTATTTTCTGGTCTATGGAAATGAGGCTGTTATACCTCCCGAGGTGGAAATCCCTTCGCTCCGAGTGATTGTCGAAGCTGAAATCGAAGATAGTGAATGGGTCAAAACCCGTTTGGAGCAACTGGCACTAATTGATGAGAAACGAATGGCCGCTGTATGCCACAGGCAGTTGTACCAACAAATAATGGCCCGTGCCTACAACAAGAAAGTGCGCCCTAGGAATTTCAAAGTCGGGCAACTGGTTTTGAGACGGATACTTCCCCATCATCAGGAGGCCAAAGGAAAATTCGCTCCAAATTGGAAAGGTCCACACATCATTAGGAAGATATTGCCTAGAGGAGCACTGTACTTGGGTGACATTGAAGGAGATGAGCCCGAAGCAGCGATAAACACAGACGTAGTAAAAAGGTATTATGTTTTAATCCCCTGCAGCAATTACCCCGGTGGATCGAAAGGATGAAGGCTTTATTCTCCCGCTATCCCCACCCTCTTTGTAACCCAGAAAGAAAAGAAAAAGAAAATTCAAAAAAAGAAAAGAAAATTAAAAAAAAAAGAAAAAAAGAGAAAGAAAGAAAAAGAGAATACAAAACAAAATTAGTTTAGGAAACACCTCCTGAACTACGTCTGACTTGATTCAAAAAGGATACATAGGCAGCCTCACCCTGAGGTTCAGTCGAATCAAAATAAAAACCCCATTTACCCAAGAAAATTAAAACAGGGGCAGATGTATCGGTTCAGTTACAAATCCGCCCGAATGGTTACAAAGTCATAGATCCCCGGGGAAGAAAATACCATTTGTTAGGGTTCGGCACCAATCAAGTTTGTAAGAAAAATAAATGAGAGAGTCTTATCGGTGAAAACCTCTGGGCACTATGAGGCCACGGTGAGAAAAAAAAACAAACAAAATGAGAGAGTTCGCTTAGCGAAAACTCGCAAAGAGCGCCATCGGGCGACGAGAGAAGAGAAATGAGAGAGGCCGGTTGGGGAAAACCCGCAATGGGCGCCGTCAGCCAAAAAGAGGAAATATTGCTGCCCAGGTCTGAGTAAGTTTCTTTGGTGTTCGGAAAGTGGAAATGAGAAATCAGAAATGGATTTGGGCCGGGTATCGAGTCCAGGAAGCATGTTGTCGCCATTTAAAGCCGGCTCGTATTTCCAGATAAGTTCCCTCTTTTCCTTCAAAGTGCATACCTCTCTAAATTCATACTTCACTCCTTTCCAATTTAATTTCCTCAACATTCCTTAGAGAAAGGAAGTAGGGCCAGCTTCGTGGTTTTCTCCTGGTAGGAATTAGGGGAATGACTGACATCGTCAAGTACACTTGGACAATCCCAGTTGATCATGACAGTTGATGTCTCAAATTAACGAAATAAAAGAAAGGAAATTCAAAGCCATAAGGCATACAGTTGAAGAAAGATCGGAGGGTTTTACGCCGAACAAGATGTTGATTCGTATCAAAAGCCCTAATGAAAGCCCAAAATCAAAGTCAGGAAAAAACTCACGACCCAAGCCCCGAGAAACAAAGACCAATCCGAAATGAAGACTCCCTGGCCAATTAAGCAGGGACGGAAAGCCGAGGGTTTGCTTTTAAATACAAAGGAAATCGAAGTGTAGCGCCACGAGGCCGCAAAATGAATTTGTTTCTGAACTAAAATAGATGCCGGTGCAACTTAGAAAAGCAAAAAGGAACATAAGGCAAGAACAACCAAAGGATAGGCACAAAGGCCAAAGGTGGTGGTGCGTCAATGACGAAAGGGAAGTTTTCTTTTCATTTTTCTGCAACCTCGCAGATGAGCATGATAGCACGAGATCCCAATCCATACTTTCCCTTTGGACAACTTTTGGGTTTCCTAGGCATTACCTAAGGATTGCATTCCACCCCCTCCAGCATAAACCGAGGAGGTTTTTCCTCCACAACCCCAGCATAACCTGAGGATCCCCTCCCTACACTTTCTACTCCCTAGCATAATCTAGGAGCTAACGCTCCCATATCCTTAGAATAACCTAAGATGTTATCCCTTGCCACCTCTATCCCCAGCATAGTCAAATGATCCTTGAGGTCCTCCACTGCCTCGTATATCGCCCTAGCATAACCTAGAATTTTTTCGTTCATCCCTGCATAACTCAGGATCGCCTTTCATCCCGGCATAACCCTCAGATATCCCTAGCATAACCTAGGATTTTTCGTTTATCCCGGCATAGCCCGTGGACTCCCCTGACATAACTAGGATTGCCTTTCATCCCAGCATAACCCGCGGATCCCCCTAGCATTTCCTACGATTCTTCTCTCATCCCGGTATAACACGTGGATTCTCCTGACATAACTCTCCGTGGATTGCCGTAACATAACTCAGGACCTCTTTTCATCCCGTCATAACACACGGATCCCCCTAGCATAACCTAGGATTCTTCTTTCATCCCGGCATAACCCATGGATTCCCATGACATAACTCAGGATCTGTTTTCATCCCGGCATAACCCGTGGATTCCCCTGACATAATTAAGGACCTGTTTTCATCCCGACATAACCCGCGGATCCCTCTAGCATAACCTAGGATTGTTCTTTCATCTGATCCTTATTGTTTTTAATAAAGAGTAGCACAGATGTGTGTTACCGAATAAGTCACGAAATTTTTCCTGTGAAAACTGGGGCAGAAAACTTCGTTCGTTTGCTTGCTTTGCTGTCTGAGCAGGTGTCCCCTTAAGACACAAGATTCGGCATAATTTGAAAGCATGAGTGTCAATTCATAACAGAAGAAAAGAAAAAAGACAAAGGGTGAACTCAAAGTAATGAGGCGGACAAAGACGCGGACTGCTCAAAATATAATTGAAGCCACAAGCTCAGCATATCCTGCTTTATTTCAAGATTGAAGACTGAGCCAGCAACAGCAATTAACGAGCATCAAGATTCTGATCGGAGTCTGCCGCAAAAGATAGCCGAGACTCAAGATTAAGCTTTTAGAGACTCATAGATATGAATCTTGTAACTTGTAGTTGATAGGTTTAGCTAGCTTAGTTTTTGATTTTCATTGGTGTAATAAGGAGCTAAGCAAGCAAAGACAACAGCCAATCACAGTCTCCCGCTAGTCCCAGCAACCAAAATTTCCAGAACTACACTGACCTGATTTCTTTATTGCCAAGGATATGTAGGCAACCATTGAAGCAAGGCTTGGTCAGAAATTTTTCAAAATGCTTCACATGGAGTACTCAATCGGAAATATCTTATAATTGCAAACTTGCCTTTGCACGAAAACTCTTCGCGTTCCCGCGCAAATAGAGGCTGCTGTGAGCATATGATTTTTACCTGGTCAAAACAAGCTCCTACAGGAATCTTAAAATCTAGGATTTTCTTTAAAATATTAGGATTTTAATTTTTAAGATTTAATTGCACGCGCATGTTCATTATTGCATGTCTAGGATAAATTAGGATTTAATTGTTAAATAATTTTGTTTACAAATTAAAATACAAAAAATATATATATTTCCGGCATTTAAAATTATTTTTTTAAATTCAACTTGGTGTAGTTTTATTTGTGATAATTAGGAAACTTTGGCTTTAAAATAAGGTAAGAAATTAATTTAAATAAAAAGAAAAAAAAGACTATATATATATATATATATATATATATATATATATATATATATATGTGTGTGTGTGTGTGTGTGTGTGTGTATGTGTGTGTGTGTGTGTGTGTGTGTGTGTGTGCGTGCGTGTGTGCACAGGCGCGCTCAGGCTGGCCACAATTTGGCCAGACCTGAGAGGCCCAACCTGCTTCTCCCTTTCAAACAACACACTACCCAGCCCAAATGACCAGCCCTGATCCAGTCCACACAGCACCAAACCAAACGACACCATTTAAAAGCCCCATCATCACAACCGTCAATCTCATCTCATCCAACGGCCATCAAACCCCCTCCTAAATAATATACATATGTCCAAACGTCTCTAATACAAATAGAGATCAAACCTTTTATTCCTTGTACCATCTAGAACGACATAATACCACCCCTTGACCACCTTAGAACCACCCTTGACCACCAGTCTACCACCCTAATGCCGCCGCTGGAAATCGCCTCACTGCAGTGGCCGGTAACCAAACCTCCCCAGATTTACACCACTAAACCGTCACAACATCCTCTTTCCCACCATGTAATTATTTCCCGTCAAACATGCCCCCCACGTCTCGAACATTCAAAAACAGGTTCGTCGGAACAATCGTCTTTGGCGAACTTGTTCCAGACCCTTCCATCTTTACACCATAGAACCACTAGGACCTCCCTTTCCCTATCCTGTACTCCATTCCATTCGAACACCCCACATCGGCTCGAATATCCATAGAAAGGCTGTCGGAATCCCCATCTCCGGCACCCCAACTACAAAGCCCTCCAAGATTACACCCCTAAAGCACCTCAATCGCCTCTTTCCAACCATGTATGTCACCCCTCTCGAATCTACCTGAAACCCTTCGAATATCAATTCAAAGCCTAACCCTAAAACTCAAAACCCGGCGAAAATGGCTCAAATTCCTCCTAGGCAATCCCTAAACCTTCCTTTCCCCAACCATATCACCCATGACTCCCAAACATCCTCAACCACTGAATAAATACAAATCTGAGAACACACTGAGGTCTCAGAACCATAAAAGGCTCCATAAACTCCTTAAACAGGTTATACATCATCCTAGGAGTGTTCGAAACCCCTGTGGAAGGGGTCAAGAGCTGATTGAAAGGGTTTCAATTGGACATGCATAAGAAGCTAAGTACTTTGCCTCTTTTGTATATATTTGCCTGATTATTTGGTCTCTTCTGTATATATTTTCCTAAGTAGTTTATTTTTTTCTGTATTTCTATTAGCTCTTAGATGTTTTCTTTTAAATAATTGTTTGTCCACAATCTCACCTAAAGTAGGTCTAAATGGTCATAGGCTATTGTTTGTCAATAATCTGAAATCCTTTCATCTCTTGAGTAGTGTTGATATCTTGCTAGCATTAGTTTCCTGATTCTGGAATGCCTGGTTTTGTTTATTCTCCAGTAATGTGACTTTTAAGGCTTGATTGACCTACATCTTCTGATCATTATTTGTTTATTCCATGATTTCTGGTTTGTTTGGTTGTGCATGTTCCTAAGTATTTGGTTTCTATAATGATTTTGATTTTTAAGCTTAGACTAATTTTTTAGGTAGACCTTTAATTGCTAGTGATAGCCTTCACCCATCTAATTTGATCCCTAAGTTGAATGTTCATTTTCTGCTGTATGCTTCTCACTTTTAAGATCTTTGAGTGTTTAATTGGTTTATTCCTACAAGTTGAGTGTTGAGGGATGGTTTCCCTGTTCTAGGTATTTTGATTCATAGATCTTTTATTTGGAATATTTATGATGTATAATGTTTGGTTATAGGAAAATCACATTAAGGCACCCATTTTAAAACCCAACTTGTTGTGGTTAATCTTGAACTTTAAGACAATCATGTTGGTCCAAGACCATATTTGACCCTACTTGAGCATAATTGACTTAACCAATGAACTAACTAAGGTTAAACTTCAGGTGGGTAATTTAGGAAAGGACATAGTGGTATAAGGGGGACTTGAACTTTGAAAATATGATAGTAATCCCTTAGAACCTTCTAGCAAGGGACTAAGACACAATTCCTGCCTCAAACTTGAGGCACAAGTCAGGAAATGAAGGACCATTTAGGAAAAATGCAAATTTGAAGTAAGGACTAAAAGGAAAACAAGAGAAAATCAAACCGTCTGGGCATTTTTAAAGGGATCTGGAATGTTCTCTTAGAGTCTTAGAGATAAAATACATACTAGTTTTTCTCCTATATCTTCAAAAATTACCATTAGTGCTGTGGGAATCATTTTTCTGAAGATTTAATTCTCTAAAAACTCTGCTTCAGTCCTGGATGCACAGTGTGTTTGGTTGCTGATTATTTAGCTGACTCATTACCTGTACTCATATGCTTATTTTCTGCTGAATTACAGGTAACCCCCAATGTTCATTTTATATATATTGAAGCTTAAGTATGAAGTGTTCTTAAATATGAAGAGTTTAATGCATTAGCTTATTCAAAACCCTCCCATGTCTTCCCCTTTATTCAGTTTGAATATAGCGGTAGAGGTAGGATATTCATCATGTTGTAATTAAACGTTAGACTGACTCATTTTGTAATAATTGGACTTTAGAGATTGATTATTTGTAATAACCGGACATTCGAATTATTTTTAAGTATGAACAATCGATAGTGCTGGTAGTTAATGTATGGTTGTTCTAGATGATTATTTCATGTTGTTTAGAAATAAGGAAATTAGGAAATGTTGGCTTAGAAATTATTAAATCCAGTCATTGTGTATGGTGTAGTTCACTCAAGTTTTAATATGTTAGCATTGTTTTGTTTCAGATCTATGAGCTGTGAATCAAAGTCATAATTGAATTTTGAAGAATTAGATTCATATACTCTGATGGATGAGTATATGAATCATTTGATTCGGATCTAATGTTAAAGTTGATATATAAAAAAAATGATTGATAGTATTTTTTTGTGAGTGTGTAGATATTCAACTTTTTATATAATTTTGAACCAAAATGGTTATTGAGAATTGGACTCTTTTGTCCAAATCAACACTGGACTCATTCGCGAGGCCCAATAAGCGCCAAAACATTGTAATCCAACATGTTGTCTGGGCTGAGTGATTAAAAATCCGAACCAGTCACAATAGTTACCTGTCACAGCCTGAGCGATATATGCTCATGGGCTGGCCGAAACTTGATTTATTACGTGTAATTGGCCATAAACGAGTCTAAGACGTATGTAATGTTTCCCAAGTACATAGTCTATACATAAAATGATTAGTGCATTTAAGCACCAGCAAGAGTAGAGAATTTAGCATGTGTTAGAATATCCTTATAAAAATAAAGTGAGCCACGTTAATTCAAGCAAATACTTTGTGATGGCTCCTTACTTCATTAAAAGACATAGAAAATAGGAAATGCTGTTTAGCAAATTTCACGGCCTTCCAATGAATGTCAAAGACGTAGTTGCTATAGGTGCGTGTTTAATAAAAATACCTTCCCAAATTCGGGTGCGTATTAATGTGACCCAAATCCTATTCTCAATGGAATTAAAATACGTCTAAAATTGCGGGTGCATTTATGTGACGCGATTCGCAACATGTTTTAATAACATTGCAAATTTTCCTAAAAAAGATGTTAAAAGCGGTTAATAATCTAAAATTACAGGAGTAACAGGTATAGCAAATCATATTTTAGCAACTTATAATGAGCTTAAGCGACCGTGCTAAAACCACAGGATCTGAGGGTGCCTAACACCTTCCCTCGGGTCAACATAATTCCTTAATCAAGAATTTCTGGTTCGCAGACCCTAATTTGGGTAGTCAAAATTTCCTCGATTTGGGATTTTAAATAAACCAGTGACTTGGGACACCAAAGGTCAAACTTATCCCAAGTGGCTACTCTTGAAATAAATAATTAATATCTCGAATTGGGATGCAATTTGCCTATTTTGGAATTAATTGTACATCCATCTGGTTTGTTTTTAAAATAGAAGTTTTTAATTTTTCATATTTGAACAACTAGATATTATCGCTTGTGGCCATTTGTATTTATATTCGTTTTTGTCACATTTTAACTTGTATCTGTACTGTAATAAAATTATTACTGTATCCATTTTTTCGCGTAAGTTCAGCATATGAGCTTTATGTAGCAAAGGCAATCACGCAAACTTCAATATTCTAGTAGACGGGCCTGAAGTAACAAAAACTGCTGAACCAAATGTGCTGAGTTTTTATTTGTAATTGTTGAACTTAAATAGTCTAGTAGCTGAAGTTTTGTTCTCTATTTGCTAATGTTTTTATTTGTAATTGATGAACTTCAACATGTTTTAGCTGAAGTTTTTCATGTAAACTTAGTGTTGGTTGAAATTTTTGTTTGTAATTACTAAACTTAAGCATAATAGTACCTGAAGTTTTATTCTCTTTTTGCTGAACTTTAGCATATTTAGCTGAAGTTTTGTTCTATATTTGCTGAACTTCAACATGTTTTGTGCTATCATGTAATTGTTTTTTTATACATATAATAAGTTTATCATATGTAGAGTTAGTAACTTAAAAAATAGATAAGTGATTTAGCACAACAAGTTAAAATGCATTGATAATGTATAAAGATTAATCCAATAAGTTACTATCATCTTATTTAAAACTTACTTTAAAAAGTTATTTATATTTTCTTTTTAAATAATCTGATGAACATAGTTATGCCAATCATCCCCATGAACTAAAGTTTCATAGCAGCACCAACAGTAGCGTAAGTAAGAAGAAGAAGAAGAAGAAAATGAAGAAAGAGAAGGAGGAGGAGAAATGGGGCTGAATTTGTTTAAAAAGTGAGCACAAGTTAAAACTTTAAAAAAAATAATTATAGGTTAAATGAAAGCGATCAATAACGCGCCCCGTACAATTTTCACTATACTTCATTGTGACGACCCACAGGGGTTATCACTTATTTTTTTACCATTCTGTACTTCCAAGGCCTTGAAAACCCCATTTAGGATTGTCGATTCGCGTGTGCAGTCCGGACGCCTAACCGAAAAGCTATAATATGAATTCTGTGAGAAAAATACAAAATTTTGACATTAAATTGAATAAATTTGACTTCGGTCAACATTTTGGATAAACGGATCCGGATCCGTAATTTGACGGCCCAGAGGGTCCGCAAGAAAAATGGGATATGGGAGGATGCCCGGAATCAATTCCAAGGTCCCAAGCCCGAGAAATGAATTTTTGTGTGAAGTTATTTTCTGAAACTATTTAAGGAATTTGGAAATGAATTTGATTAGAACGTATTGGTATTGGGCCCGTATTTTGGTTCTGGTGCCCTGTATAGGTCTTATGTGGTTTAAGAACTTCCTGTAAAGTTTTGTTGAAAACGGACGCCGTTTGACGTGTTTTGGACTTAAAAAGGAAATTTGATGTTTTATGAAAATTTGGAAGAAATCGTGAGTTTTGAGGCTTGATTCGATGTATATGATGTTATTTTGTTGATTTGATCGCGTGAGTAAGTCTGTAGGATTTTTTTGAGGTTGTGTATATGTTTGGTTGGGAGCCCCTAGGGCTCGGGTAAGTTTTGGATAGGTGTCGAGTTTCATATTGAACTTAAAAGTTTCAGGAAAATGTACTGGTATGAAAAGGCTTGCAGGCTTTGGTCGCAATTACGAAACCAGCCAGGCCTTCCTTTGATCGCAAATGCGATGAAACCTTCGCAAATGCTAAGGTTGGATGTTCGCAAATGCGAAGGTCAAGGTTCGCAAATGCGGGACCTTATTCACAAATGCGAAGGTCCCTTGATAGGCCTGAGTTCGAAAATGCGAACAAAAATGTCGCACTTCCCATGCCCGCAGGGTACGCAATTGTGAACCCAGTTTCACATTCCCATATCCGCAGCCCAACATATTTTATACTTTACCGATTTTGAGCTTCATTTTTCACATTTTATCAAACTCAAACACCCAAAGGCGATTTTCCAAGAAATGTTTCTTCTCCAAATCAATTGTAAGTTGATTTCTACTCATTTATTTCAATCATTAACATTATTTAATATGTTTTTCACTTAAAAATTGGGGGTTTCGGGTAGAACCTAGGTTTTTCAAAAATTGGGGATTCGGACCTTAATTTAAAGTCCGATTTCAAAATGAATTACATATTTGAGTTCGTGGGGGAATTGGTAACATGGTTTTGGATCGAACATCGAGTTTTGACCACGAGGGCCCCGGGGCGTTTTTGGACTTTTTGGGTAAAATTTGGGAGTATCATTTTTATGCATTCAAATTGATTTATTTAGCAATTATTGATGTACTTAAGTAAGCTGTGACTAGATTCGAGAGATTTTATGGTGGAACCGAGGGGTAATGCCATAGTTGAGGCTTGAGCTGAATTAAAGGCATCGAGGTAAGTGATTGGTTTAACCTAGCTTGAGGGGATAGGAGTTTAGTCTTATATGTTACATGCTCATTGCCGAGTATCTATGCATTGGTGTGTAGCATGACCGTGCGTTCTTATTATGCGAATAGTTTGGATTATATTATACCCTTCCATGCTTGATTGATGACTTCTATAAGTTGTAAAGAGCTTGTGAAAGGGATTGTGATCTTTACACTTCGTGGAGCGTTGGCTCGAGTTGAAATACAAATTGTGAAGGTATATGAGATAAATAAATCTTTGGAGCATTGGATCAAGTAATAATTTGAACTATGATGAAAGTGGAAGTAAGAAAAAAAGTAAATGATATTTCCCCTTGGTGGGGCATTGTTGATTATTGAATATTTTTCCTTGCCGGGACTTTGAGATCATTGATGTTGTACCCTTGCCGGGATTTTAAATTGATTGTTTGTGTTCCCTTGCCGGGACTTGAATTATTATTTATTTCATCCCTTGCCCTTTTTTTATGTTGATTTGGTGAGGAAGAGTGTTAAAGCACGAAGGGTGATGTCGTACATAGTTTGATATTGTGAGGAAAGAGTGTAAAGCATGAAGGGTGATGCCGTGCCGTATGATGCACCATTTCGTGCTGATATTCATTGATTACATATTATGAGGAAAGACTGTAAACCACGAAGGGTGATGTCGTGCCGTATGATATGCCATTCCGTACTGATATTCATTGGTTATTTATATATGTGAGGAGTGAGAGTAGAAGTACGAAGGGTGATGCCGTGTACGTTTGTTATACCGCTGCTTGGTGAGGATGGGAGTAAAAACACGAAGGGTGATGCCATGCACTTGTGATCTATTCCTTATTGTTGAATGAGTTGTGCTTTTCCTTCATGTTAGTCAAATTTTACTTGAAACTGTTATCTCCTCACAGTATGCTTCCCCTCCCGTATTGTTTACATGTCAAATATTTCGATTCTGCTATGTATTTATAATGGCACAGGTTTATGTGGTAGTCCAGTCTAGCCTCGTCACTATTAGCTAGAGACTTACCAGCACATGGGTCAGTTGTGCTGATACTACAGTCTGTGCTATTTTTGCACAGATCCAGGTTTCGAGCAGCAGCAGCAGTAGTAGCGGGGGAGCAGACTTTTAGCCTAATGAGACCCGAGGTAGCCTTGCAGGCGTCCGCAGGCTTGGCATCTCCTCTATTCTTACTTTAGACTGTTATCTCCTTGTATTCGGGATAAACATTTATGTTTCTTTCAGACTTTGTATTTAGTATTCTTAGATGTTCGTGAGTGTGTGACTCCACTTCTTGGGTAGAGATTTATGTTGGAAATTCCGTAGTTTAATTAAATTTAAGACTTCCGTTTATGATTTAATCCCGTTTATTCTATTGTAATACTTTTAATTTACTAGAAGGGACATGCGTTTAATGAAAAGTAATTAAGCTTGGCTTGCCTAGATCCTATTAGTAGGCGCCATCACGATCCCTAAGTGTGGGTCATGAAAAGTTGGCATCAGAGCTCTAGGTTACATATGACTCACAACTCAAGGAAAAACTTGGTAAAGTCTGAGGTATCGGTACAGAGACAATAGAGTTAGGAAAGTTTCACATTTGTTCTTTCTTGCCGTGCATTCTGTTTCACAAATACTGGTTGTCTTTCTACTCTGTTCTTCACAGATGGCAAGAACACGCGCTTCCTCATCTTCTGATCAGCAGTTCGAGCCCAAGGAAGCTCACACAAAGGGCAGAGGACGAGGTCGTGATAGAGGCCGATGTAGGGGCAGAGCTCAGCCCCGAGCAACAACACCAGTGGTGGAGCCTCAAGTTGGTTTTGAGGAGGAGGTTCCTGCCCCAGCAGTTTCGATTGGCCCAGCTCAGGTCCTAGAGGGGTTTATAGCTACCTCGGTTCTTCAGGACGCTTTGGTCCAATTGGTGGGTCTCATAGAGAGTGTCACCCGAGCAGGGTTGCTTCTTGTAGCACCAGCCATCTCTCAGGCTGGAGAAGAGGCCCAAACTCCTGCTACTCATACTCCGGAGCAGGTAGCTCCACAGGTTCAGCTTTTAGTAGTTCAACCAGCACTGGCAGTTCAGCCGGGGGTGGTGGCGCAGACTGGCGATGGAACGGCTATTTTCATAGATACTTTGTGAAGGCTGGACAGGTTCACCAAGCTCTTCACTACTACTTTCAGCGGTGCACCCACCGAGGACCCTCAAGAATATTTGGACAGCTGCCATGATATTCTTCATTACATGGGTATTGTTGAGTCAAATGGAGTTGATTTCATTGCATTTCGCCTATCTAGATCCTCCAAGACTTGGTGGTGGGATTTATATTTAGCTAGACCAGCAGGGTCTTCAGCCTTGACCTGGGAGCAGTTCATGCACACATTTCTGGAGAAGTTTCTTCCTGTCACACAGCATGAGGCCTATCAAAGGCATTTCGAGCATCTCCATCAGGGGTCCATGTCAGTCACCTAGTATGAGACCGGGTTTATTGAGTTGGCTCGTCATGCGATTGTCATACTCCCTACTAAGAGGGAGAGAGAGAGATGTTTTATTGATGTACTCATCCAGCCTATTCTTCTCCAGATGGCCAGAGAGACAGGGATTGATATCACTTTTCAGGAGGCGGCCAATGTGGCCCGCAAGATCGAGATGGTATTGCCACAAGGGGGTGGTCATAGAGCAGACAAGAGACCCCGTCAGTCAGGCCGATTCAGTGGTGCCTAATCCGGAGGTGGAGATTAGATGATAGGGGCCAGCCTTCTAGGCGTTTCCAGTCAGCTCTCCGGGCTTCTCAGGGTGCCTCAGGTAGCCGTGGTTCTCACGCACATTTTTTCTGATCAGCAGCAATTCAGTGCACCGGCATCTTCTATTAGTGCACCGCCACTTTAGAGCTTCCGTGGTAGTCATTTGGGTTGACACGACCAGTCTTAATTTTCTCAACAGCCGAGGTCTTGCTGCACATTTGGGGTGATCCTTGTCACATAGCCAGATTTTTCGCTTGAGCACCAGGTAGTTCGCATCAGCAGGGTTCTCACACCATGGTATAGTCACCAGGTGTTCCACAGCCCACATAGCTAGCTAGAGGTGGAGGTGGAGGTTTTAGAGGTGGAGCTCAGGCTGCCAGGGGTGGAGGCCATCCAGTAGCCCCCCGCCCTAGAGATGTAATTCGGAGATGTGGGGCCCAGCCTCGATTTGATGCTCTTCCAGCCAGGCTAGAGGGCGAGTCTTCAAATGCAGTCATTACAGGTACTATTCTTATTGGTGATAGTGATGCTTCGGTACTATTTGACCCAGGGTCTACGTATTCATATATGTCATCTTATTTTTCACCATACCTGGTCATGCCTAGTGATGCATTGAGTATTCCTATTTATGTGCCAACACCGGTGGGTGATTCTATCGTGGTCGACAAAGTTAATCGTTCTTGTGTTGTAGTGAATGGGGGTCTTGAGTCCCGTGTTGATTTGTTACTTTTAGACATGTTCGACTTCGATGTCATACTAGGGATGGATTGGTTGTCCCCGTATCATGTTATCCTAGATTTCCATACCAAGACTCTGACCTTAGACTTACCACATTTTCCCCTTTTAGAGTGAAGAGGGACTCCAGGTTATTCCACTCGCAGTATTATTTCGCATGTGAAGGCTTGACGTATGGTCGAGAAGGGGTGTTTGGCTTATTTGGCTTATGTCCGTGATTCCAGTGCTGAGGCACCCTCTATTGATTTTGTTCCCATTGTTCGAGAGTTCCCTAATGTCTTTTCTTCAGACCTGCTGGGTATGCCACCTGACAGGGATATTGACTGTTGCATTGATGTGGTTCCAGGCACTCAGCCCATTTCTATCCCGCTAAATTGTATGGCCCCACCTGAGTTGAAAGAGTTAAAGGATCAGTTGCAGGACTTGTTGGAGAAGGGATTCATTAGTCCCAGTGTATCGCCTTGGGGTGCGCCTGTGTTGGTTTTCAAGAAGAAGGATGGGTCAATGAGAATGTGTATTGATTACAGGAAATTGAACAAGGTTACAATCAAGAATAAGTATCCACTGTCGAGGATTGATGATTTGTTCGATCAGCTTTAGGGTGCCTGGTTATTTTGCAAGATTGACTTGCGATATGGCTACCATCTATAGAGGATTAGGGCATCTAATGTCCCTAAGATAGCTTTTTGCACTCGATATGGGCATTATGAGTTCTTGGTCATGTCATTTGGGTTGACCAATGCCCCATCAACATTTATGGAGTTGATGAAGTGAGTGTTCATGCCTTATTTGGACATATTCATGATAGTCTTTATTGATGATATTTTGGTATACTCCCGCAACCAGGAGGAGAATGAGCAGCACCTTAGAGCGGTTCATCAAACTCTGAGGGATTGTTAGTTATATGCCAAGTTCTCAAAGTGTGAGTTCTGGCTAATTTCAGTAGTATTTTTTGTCACGTTGTATCAGCAAAGCGTATCCAGGTGGACTAGAAGAAGGTAGAGGCAGTTAAGAACTGTCCTAGACAAGCATCAACTACAGAGATTTAGAGTTTCTTGGGGTTGGCAGGCTACTGTCAATGGTTCGTGGAGTGATTTTCATCTATCGCAACCCCGATGACCAGGTTGACCCAGAACGATGCTTAGTTGAGGTGGTCGGACGAGTTCAAGGCGAGCTTTCAGAAGCTCAATACAACTCTGACTACGACACCGGTGTTGGTTTTGCCCACTGGATCAGGGCCTTACACAATCTATTATGATGCTTTACGTATGGGGTGTGGTGCAGTGTTGATGAAGGATGGCAAGGTTATTGCCTATGCTTCAAGGCAGTTGTAGAATCATGAGAAGAACTATCCATTGCATGATTTGGAGTTGGCAGCAATTGTTCAGGTGCTGAGAATTTGGAGGCATTGTCTGTATGGCATGGCATGTGAGGTGTTCACTGATCACAAAAGCTTTTAGTACTTGTTCAAGCAAAAGGATTTGAATTTGAGGCAGAGAAGGTGGTTGGAGTTGTTGAAGGATTATGATGTTACTATCTTGTATCACCTGGGAAAGGCTAGTGTGGTGGCCGATGCCTTGAGTAGGAAGTCAGCCAGTATGGGTAGTCTTGCTTATATTCCGATCAGCCAGAGACCACTTGATTTAGATATTCAGGCCTTGGCCAATCGACTTGTGATGTTGAATATTTTTTAGCCTAACCGAGTGTTAGCTTGCACTGTCGCTCATTCATCATTATTGGAGTGTATTCATGATTGGAAGTTTGATGATCCCCATTTGTATGTCCTTAGAGATTCGGTGCAGCGTGGAGGAGCCAAGCAGGTGGCCTTAGGTGATGATGGTATTTTAAGATTGCAGGGGCGAGTTTGCGTGCCTAATGTTGATGGGATTCGAGAGTTGATCTTAGCGGAGGCCCATAATTCCCGGTACTCTTTTCGTCCCGGCGCCGCGAAGATGTATCGGGATCTGAGGCAGCATTATTGGTTGCTGAGAATGAAGAAAGATATTGTATCATATGTAGCTCGATGTTTGAACTGTCAGTATGTAAAGTATGAGCATC
Organism: Nicotiana benthamiana; assembly: GCA_034376525.1. NCBI lineage: Eukaryota > Viridiplantae > Streptophyta > Magnoliopsida > Solanales > Solanaceae > Nicotiana > Nicotiana benthamiana. Next base: position 7,315,358 of record CM067326.1, read on the forward strand.
AAAGGTCTGGAGGATTGTTCCAGAGGATTGTGCTTCCCGAATGGAAGTGTGAAAGGATTACCATGGATTTAGTTACTGGGCTCCAGTTGACCCGGAAGAGGTTCGATGAAGTTTGGGTTATTGTTGATAGACTGACCAAGTTAGTGAATTTCATCTCTGTGGCAGTCTCCTATTCATCGGAGAGATTAGCTAAGATTTATATCCGGGAGATTGTCCATAATCATTGTATGCCGATATCTATCATTTCGGATAGGGGTACACAGTTTACCTCGCATTTTTGGAAAGCCATTCAGCGAGAGTTGGGCACTCAGGTGGAGTTGAGCACAACATTTCATCCCCAAATGGACGGTTAGTCTGAGAAGACTATTCAGATTTTAAAGGATATGCTCCAGGCATGTGTCATTGATTTTGGAGGCTCGTGGGATCAGTTTTTGCCCTTAGCGGAGTTTACCTACCACAACAGTTACAAGTCAAGCATTCAGATGGATCCTTATGAGGCCTTATATTGTAGGCGGTGTCTGTCTCCGGTTGGATGGATTAAGTGGGAGAGGCTCGATTGTTGGGTACAGATTTGGTTCAGGAGGCCTTGGACAAGGTCAAGATCATTCAGGATATGCTTCGTTCAGCTCCATCCAAGAAAAAAAGAGTTATGCAAACGGCAAGGTTCGCAATGTGGCATTTATGGTGGGTGAGTGGGTATTGCCCCGAGTATCGCCTATGAAGGGTGTGATAAGGTTTTTGAAGAAGGGCAAGCTTAGCCCTAGATTCATTGGTCCGTTTGAGATTCATGATCGAGTGGGGGAGTTGGCTTATAGACTTGCATTGCAGCCTAGCTTATCAGATGTGCATCCAGTTTATCATGTATCCATGCTTCGGAGGTATCACGGCGATCCATTCCACGTATTAGATTTCAACACTGTCCAGTTTGACAAGGATTTGTCTTATGAGGAGGAGCCGGTAGCCATTCTAGACCGGCACGTTTGTCAGTTGAGATCAAAGAGTTTTTCTTCTATTCGTGTTCAGTGGAGAGGTCACCCCCCTGAGCCATCGACCTAGGAGTCCGAGTCTGATATGCGGAGCGGTTATCTTCATCTTTTCCCCAACTTAGGTACTTCTTTCTTTTGTCCGTTCGAGGATGAACAATTGTTTTAGAGGTGGAGGATGTGACGACCCACTGGGGTCATCACTTGTTTTCTTATCATTCTATACTTCCGAGGCCTTGAAAACCCTATTTAGGGTTGCCTTGATTTGTGTGCCCAGTCCGGGCGCGTAACCGGAAAGCTCAAATATGGATTCTGTGAGAAAAATGCAAAATATTAATATTAAATTAAATATATTTGACTTTGGTCAAAATTTTGGGTAAGTGGACCTTGATCCATAATTTGACGGTTCTCGAGGGTCCGCAGGAAAATATGGGATTTTGGGCGTATGCCCAGAACTGAATTCTGAGGTCCTAAGCTCGAGAAATGAATTTTTGTGTGAAATTATTTTATGAAATTATATAAGAAATTGCAAATAAAATTTGATTAGAACTTATTGGTACTGAGCCCGTATTTTTGGTGCCCGGTACAGGTCTTATATGTGGCTTAAGCACTTTCTGTAAAGTTTGGCTGAAAACCGACGTCACTTGACGTGTTTTAGACTTAAAATGGAAAGTTTATGTTTTATGAAAATTTGGAAGAAATCATGAGTTTTGAGGCTTGATTCGTGTATATGATATTATTTTGGAGATTTGATAGTGCGAGTAAGTCCATAGGATATTTTTGAGGTTGTGTATATGTTTGGTTGGGAGCCCTGAGGGCTCGGGTGAGTTTTGGGTATGTGTCGAGTTGCATTTTGAACTTAAAAGTTTCAGGAAAATGTATTCGTATGAACAGGCCTGCAGGCGTCGCATTTGCGAAGCCTGGTTCGCAAATGCGAAGATTGGACCGCAAATGCAAAACCAGCCACCCTGCATTTGATCGCAAATGCAAAGGTTGGATGTTCGCAAATGGTATGCATTTCCTCGCAAATGCGAAAGTCAAGGTTTGCAAATGCAGGACCTTATTCTCAAATGCGAAGGTCCCCTGATAGGCCTGAGTTCGCAAATGCGAACAAAAATGTCGCATTTCCCATGCCTGCAGGGTTCACAATTGTGAACTCAGTTTTGCATTTCCCATAACCGCAACCCAATATATTTTATATTTAACTGATTTTGAGCTTCATTTTTCATATTTTCTCATGCTCAAACACCCATAGGCGATTTTTCAAGAAATATTTCTTCTCCAAATCAATTATAAGTTAATTTCTAACATTTCTTTAAATCGTTAATATCATTTGACATATTTTTCACTTAAAATCATTGAGTTTCATGGGTGAAATTGAGGGTTTTGGGTAGAACCTACGTTTTTTAAAAATTAGGGATTTGGACCTCAATTTGAGGTCTTACTTCAAAACAAATTACATATTTGAGTTCGTAGGGAAATAGGTAACCGGGTTTTGGTTCGAACTTTGAGTTTTGACCATGTGAGCCTGGGGGAGTTTTTGGACTTTTTGGATAAAACTTTGGGAAATTCATTTTTATGCATTCAAATTAATTCATTTAGCAATTGTTGATGTATTTAAGTAATTTGTGACTAGATTCGAGCAATTTTGTGGTGGAACCGAGGGTTAAAGCCATAGTTGAGGCTTGAGCTGAATTCAAGGCATCGATGTGAGTGTTTGGTTTAACCCTAGCTTGAGAGAATAAGAGTTGAGTCTTATATGTTATTTGCTAATTACTGAGTATGATGTATAGGTATGGTGGCGAGTATCTATATATTGGTGTCTAGCATGACCGTGAGTCCTTATTATGCGAATAAATTGGATTTTATTGTACCTTCCATGCTTGATTGATGACTTCTACATGTTGTATAGAGCTTGTGAAAGGGATTGTGATCTTTAAACTTCGTGGAGCGTTGGCTCGAGTTGAAATATAAATTGTGAAGGTATATGAGATAAGTAAATCGTTGGAGCATTGGCTCAAGTAATAATTTGAACTATGAGATGGAAGTGGAAGTAAAAGAAAGAGTAAATGATATTTCCCCTTGCTGGGGGTGTTGTTGATTATTGGATATTTTTCTTTGCCGGGACGTTGAGATCATTGATGCCGTACCCTTGCCGGGCTTTTAAATTGCTTGTTTGTGTTCCCTTGCCAGAACTTCTATTATTATTTATTTCTTCCCTTGCCTTTATTTGTGATTGTTGATTGGGTGAGGAAGAGTGTTAAAGCACGAAGGGTGATGTCGTGCATGGTTTTACATTGTGAGAAAATAGTGTAAAGCACGAAGGGTGATGTCGTGTCGTACGATGCACCATTCTGTACTGATATTCATTGATTACATTGTGAGGAAAGAGTGTAAAGCACTAAGGGTGATGCTGTACCGTACGATGTGCCATTCCGTACTGATATTCATTGGTTATACATATATGTGTGTGAGGAATGAGAGTAAAAGCACGAAGGGTGATGCCGACACGTTTGTTATACAGTTGCTTGGTGAAGATGAGAGTAAAAGCACGAAGGGTAATGTCGTGCACTTGTTGATCTGTTCCTTATTATTGTATGAGTTGTGCTTTTCCTTCATGTTAGTAAAATTTTACTTGAAACTATTATCTCCCCACAGTGTATTTCCCCTCCCGTATTGTTTACATATCTGGTATTTCGATTCCGCTGTATATTTATAATTGCATAGGTTTATGTGGTAGTCCAGCATAGCCTCGTCACTACTTCACTGAGGTAAAGCTAGACACTTACCAGCACATGGGGTCGGTTGTGCTGATACTACACTCTGTGCTATTTTTGCACAGGTCCAGGTTTCAAGCAGCAGCAGTAGTAGCGGGGGAGTAGACTTTCAGCCTAGTGAGACCCGAAGTAGCCTTGCAGGTGTTCGCAAGCCCGGCGTCTCCTCTATTCTTACTTTAGACGTTCATCTCCTTGTACTCGAGATAAACAGATTTATGTTTCTTTCAGACTTTGCATTTATTAGTTTTAGATGTTCGTGAGTATGTTCCGTATTTTTATTCAGCTAATTAAATTTAAGACTTTCGCTTATGATTTTAATCCTATTGATTCTATTTTAATACTGTTAAATTACTAGAAGAGACATATGTTTAATAAAAAGAAATTAAATTTGACTTGCCTAACTCTTATTAGTAGGTGCCATCACGATCATCGAAAATAAGGAATCTGGTTCGTGACATTCATTCTTCGACTCACGAGCAGCGAAAATAAGAATTGAGAGAATACTACTTGGAAAGAAGTCAAATATAATTTGAAACAACATACAAAAAAAGTGCTGTTTGATTATTGAGAAAGAAAAATGTCACAATTGACCAAAATCGAAATATTGGGGACGTTAGAACATCTTTGTTAGAGAATTTATCCCCAATATAAAATTTTTCAGCATAAATTTAAATTTATTCGACTCCAAATACAAATATATCATAATCAAGGGAGAAACCAATAAAAATTTTTATTGTAGCATACTAGTAGTAATTTTTTCTTTTTCTGGACAAGAAAAGTAAAAGCCACCCACACTAAAGCAGCAAGTATCAAGTAACTGCTCGGATCAAGCAATTTTTTTCTTCTCTTTTGGCAGAATTGCTGATAAGCTTTTCACCTACAATCCTACATCTACGGTTGAATTACCAATCAGGGCAGCAATCTTTCATTGATAAGCACTACATATTTTCATATCGTAAAATTAGAGGGTTCAATTTTCCGTCATTACAATATCTCGTAAGCGCGTCTCAAAGGCTTAAGACTATGGTCGAGGTTCATCCCCCGAAGATTATCGATGCTCGACCTCCGGGCTATCGACACTCGACCTTAGGGCAGTACAGACAAACGATTATGATGAGGAAGCGGAGAGTTTTCAAGGCGCGTAAATAGAGCCGACAAAGTCTAGTGGACTAGTCTAAGAACGAATCAAGACATTAAATGGATGTACCAGCCCCATATCTTTGTAATTAATGTATTTGTGTTGTGTTGGAATTCCCCCTCATATATAAGGGGGATCCTTGTCATTTTGGAGAGATCGGATATTCAATACCAAATACACAAGAACATTTTCTCTGCTCTATCACATGTTCTCTAGATCTCATTACTTCCATTTATTGTGATAAAGATCTGTCATTGATTTATTATAACTGTTAGTCTTCCATCGATTACCCTCGGCGAGATATCAAACTCGACCATGAGGCCCTAAACAGGCAGGCTTGAGGCCCCAATTATTAAATAGTTAGTTCGATTATCACCTTGCTCTCTAGCCTTTATCTTGTTTTCAAATCTTTCACTTAGCATCTACTGCCTAAACAACTAGCATAAAAATAGATCACGTATTTTTAGAACCACAAAATTAAATCTAGTGGTTAAAACCATTTTTACGGTAAACAGTTTGGCGCCTATCTGTGGGGCTAAAAATAATAGTGATTATTCTCTTACTGGTTCACTCCCTATTGCAAGTTATTTTTCACACTTTTTCTTGTCCAAGATCTTCAATTTCAGGTCAAAATGTCTAACTTAGTAAATGGATGTGAAAACAACGGCCTTGAGAACCACGGAGAGAATGGTGTAGCCGTTCCAGCTATTGGTGCACCACCACTAAACCCTAATGGCGTGCTAGAGCCAATCCCTGCAGATGCAGTCTCACGCAATGCCCAACTCTCGCACTAACATGAGCATACACCAATGAGACTAATAAGAAGCCCAAAAAACCCCAGCTAGGGAAGAACAGGATGTTAGCCTTCATGTTATATTTAAAATGATACAGGCACAACAGTTGGCAATTGCTCAACTGCAAAATCACTAGAAAACGCCCAGCATGGTAGCACCGAAAATGGCTCCCCTAGAAGATAAATTACCGGAAAGATCAAGCAAAAATAGGTTGGTTGTCGACCCCTCCATCGTAAAGATGCTGGAGGACCTCACAAGGAGGATCCAGTCGGGTGAGAAGAAGATAAAGGCCAATGACAAGAATGTAGAGACCTATAATTCTAGGGTCGACCAAATTCCCGGTGCACCCTTAATCCTGAAAGGTGTGGATTCAAAGAAGTTCGTGCAGAAGTCATTCCCGGAAGAAGCGGACTAAAACCCATTCCAAAGAACATTAGAATGCCAGACCTTCCGAGGTACAACAGAACCTCAAACCCCAATGAACACGTTACCGCTTACACTTGTGCAGCAAAGGATGACAAGATCGAGTCTGTCCTACTGAAAATGTTTGGAGGAAAGATTTCAAGGGGGCAAATAATGTGGTATCAAGACCTTGCCCCAAACTCGATAGATTCACTTGCCATGCTGGTAGATTCTTTCATAAAGGCACATGTTGGTGCCATCAAAGTAGCTACCAGGAAATATCACATTTTCAAATCAAGCAAAAGGAAAATGAGATGTTGCGAGAGTTGGTATCTCGCTTTCAAATGGAACTACCACTGGTCTCCGATAACTGGGCAGTAAAAACCTTCACTCAAGGTTTGAACGAGCGAAACTCGGTAGCTTCGAAAAAGCTGAAGCAAAACGTAGTCAAATATTCCACCGTGACTTGGTCGGACGTCCAAAACCGATACCAATGGAAGATCAGGGTCAAAGACAACCAACCCCCTTTAGGCTCAGTATATCTAACAGGCTTCCAGCAAAGGAGTCAAATCCGAATATAGAGAGATACCAACCTGTCACGCCACAACCTCGGGAGGCGCAACCAGTGCTCAATCGAATGAACCTAACTGAGCAAGTCTTATCAAGCACTTCCTACCCAACTCAATACGAACAAGGATACCATGCTTTTATTTATTTAGACAAGGAAAGATGGTACACTTAACACCTTTAGTTCATTTCATATCACAATATTGAATCATAATTAAGGTTAGTTTCCAAGATTCCCACAGAGTCACAGTTCATATACAACATGAGTTTAGAAATTTCAACCTAGATCATAGACTTCTCAATTACTCGTACAGAACCCACACATAGTTCTACGGAGCCTCTAAGGATACAAAAGATAAGTATGGCAATACCGGTGGCAAGTCCCCGGCTATACCTTAAAATTTGAAGTTCGCAACAACAAAAGATACACAATTTGAACCCTTGAAGGAGGAAGGGGATCACCAAGACCTGAGAAGAAGATAATCCGCTATGCGCGATCGGCTCTATCTGCAATGGAGCCATCTACATTCATTTAAAAATGTAGCTCCCCAAGCAAAAAGGGACTTTAGTACCATGAAATAGTACTAGTATGTATAACTAAATATCGGTTTATTAAAAAGAACTACCAAGCATGAATATGGAAATCACAAGTGTAAATCGAGGTTCTAACCGGACACTACATCATCAAATAACTGAACCATATTATCTTCCACATAATTTCCAAAACATAGTTTGGGCATTTCCTTCATATGTTCATCACTGTCCCTAATACCACCACTAACTTGAGCGGAGTCTGATCATGACCCGGTCGACTAGGTTGCCTCATTTGAGCCATATATATCTCAGTCACCATGTCATTTCCTTTTATCTTAAATTCAATGTTTGCACATTACCACCATGTGTGCAGCATGGTGTTCGATCACGGCCCGATCGAATAGGCCACCTTACCTAGACGTTATTCATTTCTCATTAATCATCTCATTTGAATCTTTGTTACATAGCTCATATCAATTCACTGGCACTTAGGGCCACATCTGTCACATCGTTCCATTTTTAATATCCATCTTGCAATTTTATGGTCATTGGCACACACAATCAATTCAAGTTACAAGCACAGGGAAGTTTCCACATAGTTAGCATGACAATATTAGTGTTTTAATCCTGCTTATAGTCTAAGCATGTTCAATACATAGTTCGTATTCTTCACGCTTCTCTTAATATCAAGAACAATATATTACTCACATTGAGGAACATCCTTTATGCATGTATGCATAGAATTGCAAATCAATTAATGTGAAATAACAATCAATATATCAACCATTTCTAGTCTTACCATACCTGCAAAATTGCCAATAGAGCTCAATTTCTAATAAAAGGGGGGTTTTAGACATACATACCTCAATGTAGCTTCTCTTAATCCTTACAAAATTCTGGAACTATTTGCACTTTGATCTATTGTATAAGATTTACAATTGAACCAAGAATTAGATACATTTTAGCTTATTTGGGCATATTATCAAACACTAAAGGTGCATTGTAAATCGTAGGTCCTTTTTGAGAGAAATTTCTATCATTTTACTCCCCTATTCCTTTCTTTTTAGTTCTCATCCTCCCCATATCTCATTACATTCTAGCCTAATACCCATGTACCCATTTGCTAATTACTTCTTTTAGAAGAAATTTTGAAATTATTGAGAAGGGTACAGTTCTTACCTCTTAGGTTGGAAACCTCGTAGCTTCAATTGACAATCTTTAAGGATTTGGGCAAGGATTTAAGGAGAGATTGATGAAGATCACTCCTTCTCACTCTAGAATTCCCTCTCTCTCTCTCTATGTTGTGAAAGATAACAGGAAATGGTCAGTTGGGGTATGTTTAATGGGGGTGGGATCAGATATAAAAGTTAGAAAATAGGAGCCCCGGGTGAGTTCTGTGATTGCATTTGCGATCGCAAAGTTGACATGCGGCCCGCATAATAGACCGCAAAAATGGTTCCTAAAACCTAGACACATTGTCTGGGTATGCGGTAGAAATCTGGTACGCATACCCGTTCTGCGGTCGCATAATGCACCGTAGAATTGCTCCTCACAAAATCCCAAAGAAATTATGCGATGACTATGCGATCCGCGATTTGGTTGTGCAATCTCATATTTGACCTTATATTTGACCTCAATTTGACCAACACGCTAACTCACTATGCGATAGAAATGCAGTCCATATACCCGATATGCGACTGCATTATCGACCGCAAAAATTGCACTTTTCTGGAAAATATTATCTCTTGACATTTTAATGCAGTGAACAACTCAAAGGGTACGAACCACCTGACCCTAACTTGGCCCTACGAGACTTGGGTTTTGAGTGGAAATTTTTATAAGGCCTTAAATCTTCCCTCACTTAAGATCATTCGTCCTTTAATGAGGATCAAGGTTCACTTATTAACAATCTTTGCGCAATCTTCTGCTCTTTACAACCCGAAACATATTAACACTCTTCAAATTTAACTAACTCCCTAAAGTTCCGAAATTTTTTCCATAGTTTCCTTTGTGTTTTGGCCTATCTACCTGTCAGAGAGCCTCAGAAACATACCCTATCTGCAAGTACACATTCCATTAGATATGAGACATAACATAACTTGTACAATACTAACCATAGCCGCCTAGGCAACATTCGTACAACCAAAACGGGACAATTTTACATAGATCAAACCAAAATATAGGAGTTCATAGGACTTAAAGGCATAAAAGCTATCAGATGACTATTCAAACAAATGTGGGTACTTCTTTTTCATTTCATCCTCGGCTTCCTAGATGGATTTCTCAACTTGCTGGTTCTGCCATAACACTTTCACGGATGCAACTTCCTTATTTCTCAATTTTTGAACTTGTCTATCAAGAATGGCAACTGGAATTTTCTTGTATGACAGCTCTTCATTGACCTCAATAGTCTTAACTAACACAATAGTGGACGGGTCTCCACTACCCCTCTCAACATAGACACATGAAAGACCAGGTGTACTAATGACATCTTGGGTGACAGCTCGAGTTTGTATGCAACCTGACCAGTCCTCTGAATGATTCTGCATGGTCCGACATACCTTTTCTCTATTTTCTCTTCTTTCCAAATCGCATATGATACCCTTTATAGGGGAAACTTTCAAAAATACTCAATCATCTTCTTCGAATTCTAAATCTCTATGACGAATATCCGAGTAAGACTTTTGGCAACTCTGAGCAATTTTCAACCTTTCCTTAATGATTTTGACTTTCTCCTAGCCTGATGCACGAGGTCCAGCCCTATATATTCCGCTTCTCCAACCTTGAACCACCCAATGGGAGACCTACATCTCCTACCATAAAATGCCTCGAATGGTGCCATCTAGATACTAGCTTGGACACTGTTGTTTTAAGAAAATTCTATGAGTGGCAAATGGTCATCCCAACTACCCTAGAAATCAAGAGAACAAGCACGCAACATTTCCTGAAGCGTCTGAATAGTCTAATCTGCTTGTCTATCGGTTTGAGGATGAAAAGCTATGCTAAGATTTACCTGCGTACCCAAACCTTGCTGAAACGTCTTTCCAAAAATTGGCTGTGAACTGAGCCCCTTGTGAACATATGATTGTTTACCCTGTTGAAATGACTCCTACAAGACTCTCAAAGTTTAGAATTTTCTGTAAATATTTATTTTTAGAATTTTAATTTTAGAATTTAATTGCGTGCTAGAGTGTATTCATCAATGCGTGCTTTAAAATCATTTAGGATTTAAGTCCATGTTTTTGCCGAAATAATTGTTAATTAAGGTCATTTTTTTACAAATAGAAAATATAAAAAATATGTGTAAGTAGTATTTTTGGCCTTTTTAATTATTTTTGGTTTACTTTCAACTTGTGTTAATTAGGAATTCTTGTTTGAAATAAAATTAAGAGTTAATTAAAATAAATAGAAAAAGACAAAAAATATATACATATAGGCACAATCACTCAGGCTAGCCACAATTGGGCCAGACCTGAGGGGTTCAAACAATTTGACCCCTTAAAACCCGCAGACCCAGCCCAAATACCAACCTCGGTCCAGTCCACACAAAGACCAACCCAAAACGACGTCGTTTCAAGAAGGTTCATCACCATTGATTAGTTGATCATCCAACGGCCATGGAACTCCCACCAAAATAATTAATATATGTCCAAACGTGCCAAATACACTCAGAGACCAAACAAGTCCCCTTCCTCGTACATACACTCCGGTGTATCCACCACCCCTTGACCACTATTGACCACCCGTCTACGATCTTAACACCGCTGCCGGAAATCGCCTCAAGCCGGCGGCCGGTCATCAAACCTCCTCAAATTTACACCATCAAACCACCACAACCCCCTCTTTCCCGTCCTGTGTGTGGTTTCCCTCGAACAAGACCCTAGCTTCTCGAATATTCAAAATCAGAGTCGGCGGAACCACCGCCTCCGCCGACCTTGTTCCAACCTCCCCAGCTTTACACCATAGGACCACCAGGAACCCCCCTTCCCGGTCCTGCAATCCATCCCCTTCAAACGACCCCTCATCATCTCGAATCTTCAAAAGAAGACCGTCGGAACCCCCATCTCCAGCAACTCAACTCCAAACCCCTCCAAAATAACACCCCTAAAACAACTCACCATCCTCTTTCCAACCATGTATGTTACACCCTTCGAATCCGCCTGAAACATCTCGAATATTAATTTGAAGTTTAACCCTAAAACTCAAACCCTGTCGGAATTTGGTTCATCTCAGATAGTCCCCGTCTATTTCTTTCCCCAACCATGCCATCCACAACCCCCAAATACCATGAACCACCAAGAAAACTCAGATCTGAGACTCATGGGGTCTCAAAATCACCAGTTCCCCGTCCTAAATTCCGGAACTTGTTATCCACAAGGCCACTTGCCCTAGAAGGTTAAAAACCTCTATAAAAGAGGCCATAAACCAATGGAAGGATCTTCAGTTAAAATTTGTGTGTATAAAAGCTAAGTCCCCTGTCTTTAAATCACTATCTTCGCCTGTGTATAATTGTTTAGTTTCCGTAATTGTTAGCTGCTTTCTTTTGAATTATTAATTGTTTTCCGTAATCTCATCTTGAAATAGGTTAAATAGCTATCTCTACTTGCTATATTTCCTCTGGTTTTTGAGTTGGTTTGATATCATGTTAATATTAGTCCCCTGATTCTGAAATCCTAGTTTGATGATTCTTCAGTAATGTGTTTTGATGTTCATCTCCTGATTTTCATTCCCTGATACCCTCATTAGTTTTGGTAGTAGTTTTGGAAATGTTTTTGTTACTAAGTAATTATTTTCATCTTCAATACTTGCATGGATCAGGCTGATTTGTTTTGCTAAATCATTAGTTGCTGATATCATCTTTTACTTTTCTGATTTGATTCATGAACTAAGTGTCCAATGCTTGCTATGTGCTTCTCATTCTCAAGTTTTTCTGAGTACTTAGTCGAGCTATTTATGCAAGTTAAGTGTTAATGGATGGCTTTCCTCTTCTGGTCATTTCGATTCATTGTTTTTAATACTAAACAATCATCCTGAATAATGTTTGGTTACTGAAAAATCCTCATTAAGGCACTTGTTTTATAACCTGATTGGTTTTGCCTAATTTTGAACTTTAATAAGACTGATAGTCAAAGACTAAATTTGACCCAAAACTTTAACATAATTGACCTAACCAGATAACATACTGAGGTTAAAACTTCAGGTTGGTTATTTAGGAAAAGAAATAGGGGTATAAGGGGGATCTGAGCTTTAAAAATATGGTTGTAACCGCTAGAACATTCTAGTGAGGAACTAAAACATAATTTTTTCCTCAAACTTGAGGCACAAGTCAGGAAATGATGGATCATTTTGTTAGATAATACGCTTAACGCTAGAGGGGGGGTGAATAGCGTTATAATAAAATTTAGCGTAAACTTGCGGAAATTGAAATTTGCAGGAAATAATTAAGTGCGTTAAATAAACAAAAAGGAAAGAACACACCGATGTATTCTGGTTCACCACAACACGTGGCTAGTCCAGTCCCCGAGAGACTCTCTCGAGATTTTCCACTAACTTGTCAAGCTTACGGGTGCTCAACAAACCTTTACAACTTAAGAACACAAGCCTTAACACCTTTGCTCGGAGATACAACACTCCAAGACTTCAACCAAGGAAACACAAGTTCCTTACAACAAGAGAATCAGAATTCTCTTACAAGTGTACAAAACACTAAACACTCAAACAAAGCACTCCTTAATGAGTAGATATGAGTAAAAGAAGTAAGCTCAAGATCACAACAACTATGGACAAGACTTTGGCTCTCAAAAGCTTTATGAAATGAATATAAAATGATAAACAATAGTATGCAAGCTTATAGCAATAGAATGATCAGTTGTTGTGTGTTGTTGTGTTTAAAACACTGAAATGAAGCTGTATTTATAGTTGAAAAACTTGGCATTACCGTTGTCTAATTGCCAATTAAGAGTTGCTGATTTTACTCTGTGACAATCGATTGTCAGGAAGCCACAATCGATTGTTTGCCAATCGTTCCAAAAATCAATCCCAGATTTTACGCTTAACATTCGATTGTCCAAGATCAACAATAGATTATTGGCAACGTTCAAAAAATCATTTCCAAATTTTATGTAAAACAATCGATCATACCAAATCATTAATCGATTATTCAGCAACGTTCAAAAAATCCTTTCCAGATTATAATTTCAACAATCGATTGTACAAAATCAACAATCGATTATTCAGCAACGTTCAAAAAATCTTTTTCAGATTTTAATATCAACAATCTATTGTACAAAATCAACAATCGATTACCTGGCGGTATTTGAAAACTTTACGACAACGGTCAGCTTCGCAATCGATTGTGCAAAGTTAACAATCGATTATTTATCAGATTTTGAAAATCATTTTAGACACTGCCTCGTGACAATCGATTGTTATATACTCACAATCGATTATTTAATAACTTTGAAAAAGTCTGGAAGTCACTGCCTCAACACAATCGATTGTCATAAGTTCACAATCGATTATTTTGTAACTTTGAAAAATTTGAAGGACACTATCTCTTCACAATCGATTGTCATTAGCTTCACAATCGATTATTCTGAGTTTTGAAAAACTTTGATGGACACTGCCTCATCACAATCGATTGTCATAAGGTTCACAATCGATTGTCATGCAGGTTTGAAAAACCTGATGCTCACTGCCTTAACACAATAGATTGTCATTTGTTCACAATCGATTGTCATGCAGTCTTGGCTTAACATAATCGATTATCATAAGTACATAATCGATTATCTTAGTCTAGTTTTTAGAGGCATATTTAAAAATCATTTTGACTAATGAAAATATGCATGATTTAAAATCATTTAGCATTAAATTAAATATGCATGATTTTGTAAAAATAATTTTACGAGAGAAGCCATGTCATGAGTCAAGTTGTCGGATCAAGAACACAATTAAGAACGACTCATTTAAACTATAAAACTTTGTCTTGTGCTTGAATCTCGTTATCCACCAATTGTGCGCTTGTACTTGAACTTCGTCATATATCAATTTGCGCTTCGTTTGTCATTCATCAAAACCTACACATAAGACACACGTTTTAGTATAAAGCGTTGAGAACGTGTTTCCAACAATTTCCCCCTTTTTGATAATGGCAAACTTTAAGCGGGTTATGCAAATTAAACAGTTGATAAAGACGATTCAAGTCAAGTAAAGATATGCAATAAGTATGCGATTAGTTCCCCCTCAATATATGAATTCCCCCTCAATTCAAGCTTATAAATATTGATAGTGCATACCCGTTATCTTCCCCCTTTTGCCATTAGCAAAAATAATATAGGAAGATGCCAAAGATGTAAATAAAACTTGTTTATTTATTGGAAAGAGAAAAACGTGATTACTTAAAGAGAGCACAATAACTCAAGTAATAGCATTACAATCGATTATTGATACGAGATAATCGATTATTAGACGACAGAAACCGATTTTTCTGAAGAAGACTTGATTATTGCGCGCCATGCTTTATAATTCCCCCTACCTTTAGGGCGATACCTGCAAAAATTCGTTAGACGTCTCCGACGCTCAAGTTAGAAATCATGTAAGATAAAAAGATGCAATGCATGACTTAGATCAACGTGGAGTCAAAAATCCCGAGTTTACTACGAATTCAGAAGAAGGACTCTTTCTCTAGGGGCTTTGTAAAGATGTCGGCCAATTGGTCTTTGGTTTCAACAAATTTGATTTCGACATCGCCCTTGAGAATGTGTTCTCTTATAAAATGATGTCTAATTTCAATGTGTTTTGTTCGCGAATGAAGAACGGGGTTCTTCGTCAAGAATATGGCACTAGTATTATCACATCTAAGAGGGATATGATCAAGACTTAGGCCATAGTCCAAGAGTTGTTGTTTCATCCATAGGATTTGAGCACAACAACTCCCCACGGCTACATATTCAGCCTCGGTTGTGGACAATGCAACACTTACTTGTTTCCTGCTAAACCAAGAAACGAGAGAGCTACCGAGCAAATGGCAAGTGCCACTAGTGCTCTTGCGGTCCAATTTGCATCCAGCAAAATCGGAGTCGGAATAGCCAACGAGTTGGCATGAAGAGCCTTTGGGGTACCATAGACCCACATTTGTAGTACCAACAAGGTACTTCAAAATCCGTTTTACCGCAGTAAGGTGAGACTCCTTCGGACACGATTGATAACGGGCGCATAAGCACACGCTAAACATGATATCCGGACGACTAGCAGTAAGATAAAGAAGAGAGTCGATCATACCTCGATACTTCTTAGTGTCGACTTCCTTACCTTTCTCATCTTTGTCTAGATGATCGGATGTGCTCATGGGAGTCGCCATTGCTTTTGCATTGTTCATTTCAAATCGTTTCAGCAATTCTTTGCAATATTTGGCTTGGAAAATGAACGTACCTTCTTTCATTTGCTTTACTTGTAATCCCAAAAAGAATGTTAACTCACCCATCATAGACATCTCAAATTCGCTTGTCATTAAATCGGAAATTTCCTTGCATAAGACATTGCTAGTAGCACCAAATATGATATCATCCACATATATTTGAACTAATAAAATTTCATTGTTTTTATGTTTAACGAAAAGGGTGGTGTCAACTTTCCCTCTAATGAAATCATTTTCCAATAGAAATTTACTCAATCTTTCATACCAAGCTCGGGGAGCTTGTTTTAAACCATAAAGAGCCTTTTTGAGTTTGAAAACATGATCGGGAGATTTAAAATCTTCAAAACCGGGGGGTTGTTCAACATAAACTTCTTCTTGAATAACACCATTTAGAAAAGCACTTTTCACATCCATTTGATATAAATTGAAATTCATAGAAGAGGCAAACGCGAGCAATAGACGAATAGCTTCTAATCTAGCTACGGGAGCATATGTTTCTTCATAGTCAATACCCTCTTCTTGATTATAGCCTTTTGCTACAAGCCTAGCTTTGTTTCTAGTGATTACACCATTTTCATCTAGTTTGTTTCGAAAAACCCATTTCGTACCAATTATGGTATGATTTTCGGGTCTTGGCACCAAATCCCAAACGTCATTCCGTTTGAATTGGTTAAGCTCCTCTTGCATTGCCAAGGTCCAAAATTCATCCCCAATTGCTTCGGAGATGGTTGTTGGTTCAATTTGAGACACAAAAACAGTATGTCCTAAGGTGTTCTTAAGGGAGTTTCGGGTACTTACCTTTTCTCCGACGTCCCCAATTACCTGTTCGAGAGGGTGATCTTTGATTGTCCTCCACTCGTTAGGCGTTTTCGTTTCATCCTCCAATTGTGGCGCTTCCTCCGTTGGTTGTTTCAAAGATTCGTCTTGATTTTCTTTAGGCGTTTCCTCTTGTATTTTGTCTTTCAAGCTGTCTAAGATACCTGCAAGATCAAAACCAGTATCCTTTCTCGCCAAGCGAGCATTATTTTCGGCAAATACAATATGAGGGGATTCCTCCACAGTTTTGGTTCTTTTATTAAAGACCCTATATGCTTTGCTACGTGAAGAATAACCACTGAAAATTCCCTCATCGGACTTAGCATCAAATTTTCCCAATTGATCTTTGCCATTGTTATGAATAAAACATTTACAACCGAATACTCTAAGATGGGAGATATTTGGTTTCCTTCCCTTATAGAGTTCATAGGGAGTTTTCATGAGTATAGGCCTTATGATTACTCTATTTAAGATGTAGCATGCGGTACTCACGGCATCCGCCCAAAAATGTTTGGGAATCTTAGCCTCTTCGAGCATGGTTCTAGCCATCTCTTCGAGACACCTATTTTTCCATTCCACCACCCCATTTTGTTGTGGTGTTCGTGGAGCGGAAAAGGTATGCTCGATACCGAGTTCGTCACAAAAGTCCGCAAAGAGATTGTGATCAAACTCTCCCCCATGATCGCTTCTAATTGAAGTGACGGTTATTTCCTTCTCGTTTTGAACACGCTTAAGAAAATATTAAAATTCTGAAAAGCATCACTTTTATTGTCAAGAAATAAAGTCCAAGTAAATCTAGAATAATCATCAACAATCACAAAAGCATAACGATTTCTTCCTAGACTTTCAATGGGAGATGGTCCAAATAAATCCATGTGAAGCAATTGCAATGGTCTAGAAGTTGAAACAAAGTTTTTGGATTTAAAAGATGCTTTTTTTTGCTTCCCTTTTTGACAAGAATCACAAATAGAGTCATTTTCAAATTTCAAATTGGGAAGACCAATAACTAAGTTTTGTGAAATCAATTTGTTCAAAAGATGCATGTTTATATGAGCAACTCTACGATGCCATAGCCAAGTATCATCCTCTTTGCTCATAAGACAATCAACATATTCGGGTGAGGAATTAGCAAGATCAACCATATAAATATTATCCACTCTAAAACCACGAAGGATAATTTTAAAATCACTACGTCTAAACACTAAGCATTCATCCGATCAAATAGGGCAAGATTTCCCTTGTCACATAATTGACTTATGCTCAAGAGATTATGCTTTAAACCTTTAACAAGTAATATATGCTTAATAGAGGAATTTTCATCCTTACCGACCGATCCGATGCCAATAATCTTTCCTTTATTGTTATCCCCAAAAATCACACTTCCTCCTTCTTTGTGTTCTAGTTGAAGGAATTTGTATTCGTCTCCCGTCATATGTTTGGAGCATCCACTATCAAGGTACCATAGTACACTTGATCCCTTCAAACACACCTACAAAACAAATTAATGCGTTTTAGGTACCCATGCCATTTTGGGTCCTTGAGGGTTAGGCATATCTTAATGATGCGATTGAGTGATATGTCTATGTCGTGTAAAACAAGCAGGGGCAATATGACCAATGCGTCTACAATAATGACAAGTCACGCTGGGGTTATGCATCCTTCTAGGTTCATAGTAACTTGATGGACGAAAATGAATTACTCTATTTTCATTCTGACTATTGCGCATTTCATGAGAACCATTTCTCCTACTATTAGTTCTAAAATGAGCAGCATTTCTAGAGTAATGGTCATGTCTAGATGTTCTAATAGGTTCAAAACTCCTTCTAGTGTTTGGCCTAGAATATGCATCATTTCTAGGGTAGTCATTTCTAGGTGGTAAGTCATTTCTAGGTCTTCTAAAATGTTCAACATTTGTTCTAGCATGCATATTTGTTCTAGGATTGCTATTTCTATGATAAGAATTTGTTTTATTAATCCTAGGTTGAGCCTTAGGTGGTTGGGGTTTGGCTTCAACCTTTTCTTTAGGCTCATTCTTAAAACCTATGCCATGCTTGGTTGACTTCATATTAACAAGGACCTCATTCAAGTTTTTGTGGGAAGAATTAAACTTATCTAAGGTACCTTTAAGTCTATCTACCTCATTTTCGAGATGCATGCAAGAAGAGCAATTTTTAATAGAACTTTCGGGCTTGTCGGCGCTTCTTTTTCCAAAAAACTTGTTTTCCTCTTTCAGCTTCTCATTTTCTAAAACCAGTTTTTCTAACTCCTTTTCTTTTAAAGAAAGCTGTTTTTGAAAATCTTTTTCTTTTAGAGAAGCATTTTCTTTTATGCTCTTTACAGTTTTTGAATCTTTAATAAATTCAGTATATAGCTCATAAAAAGCAGTTCGCATTTCTTCAAGAGTAAAGAAGTTTTTAGAGGAGATTTCACATACCTCATCTTGCTTGTCTTCTTGCGCCATAAGGCAAAGGTTTGTGGCTTCGTCTTCTTCTTCTTCGCTTGACTCATCTCCGGAGTCTCCTCCCCAAGAAATGTATGCACATTGCTTCTTAAAAGGTTTCTTCTCCTTTTTGATGTTTGAGCAATTTGATTTGATGTGCCCGGTTTCACCGCATTCATAGCACTTTATTTGCTCGCCTTGCTTTTTGCCCTTTCGTTCATACTCCTTTCGCATGAACTTTTGAAATCTTTTGATAACGAGTCCAAACTCGTTGTCTCCGTCCTCATCAACTTGAGGTTGGCTTGTGCTTGCCTTAAGCGCTATTCTTTGCCTCCTTTGATCATCAACAAGAGGGTTAAGTATTGTAGATTCATAAGTCTTAAGGTTACCTCTTAATGCGTCGATTGTGACATTTGAGACGCCAATGGATTCTTGAATTGCGTCGGCCTTTGATCGCCATGCCGGAGTGAGACTTCTAAGAATTTTTCGAACAAGTTCTCTATCCGTGAATGTCTTCTTGAGGGAATGTAGGTCATTTACGATTATTGAAAATCGTTCGAACATTTCATCCACCTTTTCACCTTCCTTCATGTGAAATATTTCATAAGCATGGGTTAGGAAATCAATTTTAGCTTCCCTTACCTGGTCCGTACCTTCGTACGTAATTTCCAGCTTGTCCTACATTTCCTTTGCCGTTGTGCAACACGATATTTTCCTGTAATCGTTAGTATTTACAGCACAATATAATAAATTAATTGCATTAGCATTATTTTGAACCTTTCGGATATCATCCGCGTCATATTCTTCTTCGGACTTGGGAACCCATGTGTTTTCAACCTTTTTGGTTGGAATTTGATTTCCCTTTGTTATCACCTTCCAGAGATGAAAATTGTTTGCTTGAACGAAGATTTTCATCCTCTCCTTCCAGTACGTATAGTTTGTGCCGTTGAATAGTGGTGGTCGGGTGGAGCACTGTCCTTCCTCTATTCCTGCAAAAGAATCACGAGTAGAAGCCATGGAAGTTTCTCTCAAACTGTTAAGTCTTCAGCGAGTTGGGCTCTGATACCAATTGTTAGATAATATGCTTAACGCTAGAGGGGGGGTGAATAGCGTTATAATAAAATTTAGCGTAAACTTGCGGAAATTAAAATTTGCAGGAAATAATTAAGTGCGTTAAATAAACAAAAAGGAAAGAACGCACCGATGTATTCTGGTTCACCACAACACGTGGCTAGTCCAGTCCCCGAGAGACTCTCTCGAGATTTTCCACTAACTTTTCAAGCTTACGGGTGCTCAACAAACCTTTACAACTTAAGGACACAAGCCTTAACACCTTTGCTCGGAGATACAACACTCCAAGACTTCAACCAAGGAAACACAAGTTCCTTACAACAAGAGAATCACAATTCTCTTACAAATGTACAAAACACTAAACACTCAAACAAAAGACTCCTTAATGAGTAGATATGAGTAAAAGAAGTAAGCTCAAGATCACAACAACTATGGACAAGACTTTGGCTCTCAAAAGCTTTATGAAATGAATATAAAATGATAAACAATAGTATGCAAGCTTATAGCAATAGAATGATCAGTTGTTGTGTGTTGTTGTGTTTAAAACACTGAAATGAAGCTATATTTATAGTTGAAAAACTTGGCATTACCGTTGTCTAATTGCCAATTAAGAGTTGCTGATTTTACTCTGTGACAATCGATTGTCAGGAAGCCACAATCGATTGTTTGCCAATCGTTCCAAAAATCAATCCCAGATTTTACGCTTAACAATCGATTGTCCAAGATCAACAATCAATTATTGGCAACGTTCAAAAAATCATTTCCAGATTTTACGTAAAACAATCGATTATACCAAATCATTAATCGATTATTCAGCAACGTTCAAAAAATCCTTTACAGATTTTAATTTCAACAATCGATTGTACAAAATCAACAATCGATTATTCAGCAACGTTCAAAAAATCTTTTTCAGATTTTAATATCAACAATCGATTGTACAAAATCAACAATCGATTACCTGACGGTATTTGAAAACTTTACGACAACGGTCACCTTCACAATCGATTGTGCAAAGTTAACAATCGATTATTTATCAGATTTTGAAAATAATTTTAGATACTGCCTCGTGACAATCGATTGTTATATACTCACAATCGATTATTTAATAACTTTGAAAAAGTCTGGAAGTCACTGCCTCAACACAATCGATTGTCATAAGTTCACAATCGATTATTTTGTGACTTTGAAAAATCTGAAGGACAGTGTCTCTTCACAATCGATTGTCATTAGCTTCACAATCGATTATTCTGAGTTTTGAAAAACTTTGATGGACACTGCCTCATCACAATCGATTGTCATAAGGTTCACAATCGATTGTCATGCAGGTTTGAAAAACCTGATGCTCACTGCCTTAACACAATCGATTGTCATTTGTTCACAATCGATTGTCATGCAGTCTTAGCTTAACATAATCGATTATCATAAGTACATAATCGATTATCTTAGTCCAGTTTTTAGAGGCATGTTTAAAAATCATTTTGACTAATGAAAATATGCATGATTTAAAATCATTTAGCATTAAATTAAATATGCATGATTTTGTAAAAATAATTTTACGAGAGAAGCCATGTCATGAGTCAAGTTGTCGGATCAAGAACACAATTAAGAACGACTCATTTAAACTATAAAACTTTGTCTTGTGCTTGAATCTCGTTATCCACCAATTGTGCGCTTGTACTTGAACTTCATCATATATCAATTTGCGCTTCGTTTGTCATTCATCAAAACCTACACATAAGAACACACGTTTTAGCATAAAGCCTTGAGAACGTGTTTCCAACACATTTATGAAATGCTGAAATCTAACTCAGGGACTAAAAGGAAAAACAAGAAAAAACTGATGCCCTAAGGCTCCACTATTAAAAGAAACCATCTGAACATTTTTAGGGGATCCAGAACTTTTCTTTTAAATTCTAGAGAGAAAAAATACATATTGGTTCTTCCTATATCTGTGAAAAATGATCAGTGTTGTTCTTATTCCTTTGAGATTCTAATTTTCTCAAAAATCTGCTGAAATCCTTGGTACTGTTCGATTGGCTACTTCTTGTTTGGCTGATTAATTTCATTTACACATAGGCTTTCCTTCTCTGCTGAATTACAGGTACATTTGATGTTCATTGATATATGAAGTTCAAGTAGAATGCATTCCTAAATGTGAAGATTTGCGTCTGATATTTTTATTATGAATCCTCACCCTGTTTTCCCCTTTCTAGTTTGAATATATGTAATGATAAGATAATTGTCTTGTTGTAATTAGACGTTGGATTGGTTCATTTTTGTAATAACTGAACATTGGGACTGATTCACCTTGTAATATCTGGACATTTGGACTACTATTTTTAGTATGCATAATTAATAGCATGGTTAATTAGTGATAAGGCATGTTTAGAGTGTTTTTTTCCTGTTTATTTGGAAATATGAGATTTGGGAAATGTTAGCTTTGATAACCATTCAAAGATCAAAACACCGTGTAGCATTTTAATTCGTTCAAGTTTCAACGCATTAGCAATGATTCGTTTCAGATTTATAAGTTGTAATCAGAATTATAATTGAAGCTTGGAAGCTGAATTCGTATACTCCGACTGATGAGTATTACGAATCGTTCAGTTCAGACTTAAGATTGAAAACTGTTACAAAATAATCATTAGTATTTTCTCTTTGAACATTGTTGATATGTTTAATAGCCAGTCTTTCATATAATTTCAAACCAAAAGAAACATTACTGAGATTTGTTCATAATGGACTCCTCCGTCCAAATTAATTCAGGGCCTAATTGAAAGGCCCGGCAGTGGCCGGATATGATGTATGCTTTTAGGCTAGCCAAAATTTGAGGCCCAGCGTGTACAATCAGCCATGAATGAGGCTAAAATTGTAAGTATTATTTTTCCTAGAATATGTTACCTGTGTATAAACGATTAGGATACTTAGACACAAAACCTGATAGGACATTTGATATGCATTAGAACGTCCTTATGAAATAAAGTGAGCCGCGTTAATCCAATCAAATACCATGCGATGGCCCCTTAATTCATTAAAACACATTGAAAAAAAGGAAGTGTCGTTTACTGAATTTCACGATCTTCCATGTATTTTTGAAGACGTAGTTGCTATAGGCGCGAAGTTATTAATAAAATACCTTCATAAACTCGGGTGCGTATTTGTGTGACCTAAATCCAAATCTCAATGGAGTTAGAATATGTCTAAAATTGCGTGCGCATTTATGTGGCGTGATTCGCGATGTATTTTAATAACATTGCAAATTTTCCGAAAAATATTAAAAGCAGTTAATAATTTAAAATGGCATTATAGGTTTAAAAAGGTATAGAAAATCAGATCTCTAGCCACTTATATTGAGATTAAGCGACCATGCTAGAACTACGGGATCCGAGGGTGCCTAACACCTTCCCTCGGGTCAACATAATTACTTTCTTGGAATTTTCGGTTCGCAGACTCCAATTGGGCAGTCAAAATTTCCTCGATTTGGGATTCAAAATAAACCGGTGACTTGGGACACCGAAATCAAAGCCTATCCCAAGTGGCGACTCTCAAGCTAAATAATATCATCTCGAATAATGTCAATTTAATTGGAAAAGCTCCTTTATACATTTTATCTTTCGGGGTATCCGTGTAAAAAGGAGGTGTGACAGCTCTGGTGACTCTTCTCGGGATGACCCAGAATCTCTGGTTCAGGGTTCAAGAATTCGAGCTTACAATAACTGTTATATTTCGCTTCTTCTGATTTGCTTACATGTTCCGTGCTAAATGCCGCATGTTTTACCGCTTTGATCTTATCTGAATTTTATATATGAACTGCTATGGAACCCTTCATTTCTCACCTTCGAGGATGTGCTTACTGGTTGAGACTCCATATTCTGGTAGTGTCATACCCTGAAATAAAAAAGAGGGCGGACAAGTTACTAAGCCGGATGGCCTTTTGGTTCCCCGTACATAGCCCCCTCCTCGACTCGAGCTGTCTGCTCGGGTACACAGTCTAGACCCTGTACCGAGGTTCTAAACATTGTATAACAAAACCTCATGCCGAATCCCTAGTAGAACGTTTATCTGAATCACACATTTTGACTTAGGGGGACTCAACACAGGGGTTGGATCCGTCCAGGACAGGTGCCCTGAAATAAAGACCATCCTGATGCATTTTACGTGCTACTTGCACATTTATTTGCCTTGGATTCGCATGTTGACCGGCCTGTAAACAAAGGGAATAAATTGAGGAAAATGGTAGTGGTAGTGATTACTTGTTAAACCAATGCTCAAATAGAGACGAAATGATGCCGGAGTTTTCAAAAAAAAAAACAACAAACAAGAAAAGGCACCAAATTTTGTAGTTTGCAATAATGTCTGCGGGTTTTGATAAATTATTTTGGCCAGATCCAACCCATTTTTCAAAACTGTCAAAAATTCCCAAGTTTGTTCACTTGTTTTGAAATAAGTCGGATGCTGCCATTACTACTATAATAGCTGAATGTTGCTACAAGGGATGCCGGAAGGCTGATCTTGCGCAAATGGCCACCTCTTAATTTTATTCTGACTGGTAAGCAAGCACAGCCTGAAAAACCTTCTCGCTGAATTGTCGAAAGTCTGTATTCGCAAAGCCGGTCTTAACCTTTAAAAAAATACATTTCATAAAATGTCATTTTTAATGTTTTGAGAATACTAATTCGCCCTAATAAATGTGCAGAATGAGCATGATAATGAACAAAATTCCCTTATAGCTGCGACTGTGGTGGAATGATCTAGGGGACGCAGGACAGAAAAAGGTCAACGCACATCTGGGAGGCCTCACTGGTTTATTGAAAATTAACCCCAGGGGAGACATCATAAAGGCCTTAATCACCTTCTGGGACCCGGCCCACAATGTCTTCCACTTCTCAGATTTTGAGCTAACCCCGAATTTTGAAGAAATGACCGGATATATTGGGACCCATACAATCCCTTTGAGACATCAATACTAGATTGCACCTAGAGCCCTCACTGTGTGTCAATTCCTGGATTCTTTGAAAATCAGCAGAAAGGTCAACAATCCTGACCTATCGGCTTTTGCACCCTCCAGTTTATATACCAAAGATATGGCCACATTGTAGGATTATACAACCTTGAAAATCTTATTTGTAGCAAGGGTAATCGGCTCGAGTGGGAGGAGCATCGATGCTTCGCGTTCATGGTGTCTTTCTTGGGTCTTTTAGTATTCCCGTGAAAGGACAGGAACATCGACATACGAATAGCAGGGGTCGTTACTACTTTGATTACCCAGGCCAAGAGTACTCTTGCTCCAATGATCCTGTCTGATATCTTCCGAGCCCTTACCATCTATAAAGCACGAGGGGATTTCTTTGAAGGCTGTAACATACGGCTACAAATCTGGCTGATTGAGCATTTATGTCACAGGCCTCGGTTATCAAATTACGGGCTGCCAACAAAAGGTTGCATAGATGAATTTGACAATAGGGTGAATGGGTTTTAGTTACCAGAGGGTGTCGCAAAGTGGGTGTCGCATCTCCGTGTTATTACTGCAAATAAACTAGAATGGACATTCGGTTGGCTCTCTATGGACGAAATTGTGTATATGCCCGCCACCAGACCTTATTTCCTTTTGATGGGCATCCGAAGCATCCAACCCTATGCGTCGTATAGAGTACTCAAGCAATTAGGTAGATTGCAAATGATTCCCAGCAACGAAGATATCAGCCGCCATGTAGTGGAGATACGCCCGAATGGTCAATTCCCCAAAGCTGCGGTACGCCAAATTTGGAGCGAGTGCCATTTCTTGACAGTCGATAATCGAGTACATGACATATCTAAGGGTGAGGTTGCACCGGGGTATGTTACTTGGTACAAGAGGGATATAGAGCCTGGGAGATAGGCAAAGAGATCCCATCTCTAGGAATTTACTGAGCCATCACAAGAGCAGTGGGATTGGTTAGCAAAAGAAAATGAATACCGGGCTACTATAGGAAGGCTAGAAAAGAAAATTCAAGAATTGCAATTCGAAAACAGTCTCCAAGTCGCAGCCAGAGAAGGAGAAAAGAAGGTATTGGTTAAAGAAAACGAAGCCCTGCGAGCCCAGGTTTAGAAAATGAAGACAGCCACAGAAAATCCTCCGAGGAGTGCAAAAGATTAAAAGCTCATAGAGAACCTGCATCAAAAAGTAAATGAATACGGTTTCGACCTGAATAAGGCAGAGGGTAAAATGTCTAGAGCTTGGAAGCAATTAATTAAAAGTGCAGAAGAAAGCACCCACATACTGGAACAGTTAAAAGAGGGGAGTGGCAATGAAGCGCTGGCCTAAGACAGAGGGTGGTCATAGCTGAAAACAAAATGGCCAATCAAGACAAGGATTTCAAAGACGAGAGAGAGCATTGCTATGCGGTAATAGCGGGTTTGTAAAGAGATTTGCGGCAGTTTCAAAAGCTGAATGAGGCAGCTGAACAAACTTTAGAAGCACGGGCTGAATAAATAGGGTGTTTGCTACAAGAAAAAGGAGTTATCAGAGAAAGGGTACAGGCAATCGCAGAATATATTACCACGAAGTGCAGTCACTGTGAGGACATGACAAAATCTATCTTTTTCGCCACTGCTATGACATTTGTCCGTCAAGTGATGCAAGATCTCCACTATCTCCAAGGAAGTCTAGCGCGCAAACCTGTGGCAAGGCCGAATGATGCCCCATAATCTCCAAAGACATTTGTAGTTTTAATGTACTCATTAATTTGTATCCCAGTCTGATAGTTGCTTTTAGCCTTTGTAATCAAAGTTTATGTCTCTATTAAATTGAAAAGCCCCAAAATATTTTGTTGTGTGCTTAACCTTTTGTTTCCATGAACTACGCTCGGTCTGATTCATGCAAAGTCATGATACGTAGACAATCTCTATAGGATTGGACCATATTCTTTAAAAAACTAAAAAAATAATAGGAAAAGAAAATACTGGGATGAGACATGCGACCTTGGAAAGCATATAGAAACCAGTTATATGCATAGGTGCATCATGCTCAACGTGTGATTTCATGTTTGTCATTTACCCCGAACTTACTGCATTTTCTAGTGTACAGTACAGGTGTTTTAAGGACAGTGATTGGGTTGCGATAAACTGGCTTCATACGAATACTTCACTAGGTCAAAGGGAAGTACAGAGATTTCGACTGAAATGACTCTACCAGCCATCCCTATTCCAAAGGACAACCCAGTTACGGGATTATCAGCCTCTGAATCTGCAACAACTGAAGAGAATAGGATCATGCGGCTCCGAGTCATGGAAATGTGGGATGCCTGGACCAATGGGAAGGAACCTCCCAACGTTGTCCCTAGATTTCCCGAGATTTTTCAAAGGTCAGGGGGTACCTCCACCATCCCTATCAGTCACCCAAGTATTCTCCTGGGGTAGCCCACCATATCAACCAATTTTGTTGGGGCGCCTTCTGAAACCAGCGCTCCGATGTTTACATTCAGGCCAGTTCCCAACATCTTTACGGCCCCTCCGTGTGCAGCTATCACACAGCCTGCGGTACCAAGGCCCATGTTTGACCCCACAACCTTGACATTCCAAACTCCTAACTACCAAAATGAGCCTCTCCCATACCCTACATGCAACTACCCTCAGCCAGCGTATGAACTTACCCTGTGCAAGACATAACATCTAAAACGCCTGAACAAGATGAAATCATAAGGAGAATGAAGAGTCTTGAGGAAAGACTGAAATACACGCAAGTACTAAGTGGACAGAAAAGTGTATCTTACTCAGACCTATGCATGTTCCCCCACGTACATCTTCTTTTATGGTTTAAAATGCCGAAATTAAAAAATACGACGGCCACGGCGACCCTATCGCTCACCTAAAAAAGTATTGCAATCAACTACGTGGAGAAGACGGGAAGGAAGAACTCTTGATGGCATACTTTGGGGAGAGTTTAGTGGGTATTGCATCCGAATGGTACATAGATCAGGACATTACCCCATGGCACATCTGGGATGCTCTCGCCCGGGACTTTGTGAGGTTATTTCAGTACAACATTGATATTACCCCGGATAAGAATTCCCTAGCCAACTTGAAAAAGAAGCCTGCTAAAAGTTTCAGAGAATATGCTGTTAAATGGCACGAGCAAGCATCGAGAGTGAAGCCTCCTATGGACGAAACGGAGATGGTCGCCTTCTTTCTGCAAGCGCAAGAGGCAGACTATTTTCAGAATATGATGTCAGCAATGGGTAAACCTTTTGCAGAGGCCATTAAAATCGGAGAGATGGTAGATAATAGCCTCAAAACAGGGAGGATTCTAAGTCAATCCGCCATAAGATCCACTTCCCAGTCCATACAAGGAGGGGCGGGAGGAATCCCAAGGAACAAGAAAAAATAGGAAGCATCCATGACAGCCTCCGGGATGAGGAAAGAGCATACTCACACGCATGCATTCTTTGAAAGGGCACCTCAACATTACTATGTCCCTCAGCCCTATGCAATTATGAACACTCAGCCCTTTATTCGACCTCAACAGCAGAGCAATAGAAACCAAGCTCCAAGAAATCAACCTCCTCAGAATCATTATAGTCCCCGCCCTCCACAAAATAATTATCGTACCAGAGAGCCGCCCAGGAGACAGAACTTCACTTCAATAGGAGAATCCTACGCCAGCCTGTTCCCACAGTTGGTCCACATGGGTCTCCTCCAGCATATACCCCCAAACAGAAAAAACCCCGAATTACCTTCTTACCAAAGGGGCGTGCGTTGTGCTTACCACTCTGGGGCAGAGGGACATGATACCGAGAATTTCTAGACCTTAAAACGGGCAGTGGAGGACTTGATAGATCAAAATAAGATAGTACTAAGAGATGACGAGGTCCCAAATGTAAATGATAACCCGTTAACGGCTCACAACAATGAGCCGGTCCTCAAAATGATCTCCGAGGACAAAGAATTTGATCCTGCTCTGAAAACCATCATAGCCATCGCCGAGGCAAGCAGAAAACCAAAAGTCACCCCAAAAAAGATGGAAGAAAAGAACATGAATGAAGACAGATGCCCCGAAGCAGAAAACAAGGCTGAGGTTGAAGCTGAGACGACCCCTACCAAGGAAAAAATACTCTACATCCCACGAAGACGTAAAGAAAAGCAGCACACTTTACGCCCTCCAAAAAGGTTTGAGCTGAATGAAACCATTTATATTCCCAAGAAAGCCTATACTGTATGGGGATCGATTAAACCACTGGTGCTGAATGAGGCCGTGGTTATCGGTCGCGCACCGCAGAAGCCCATGACCAACCCTTCAGCTGTCCCTTGGAATTATCAGGAAACCATCATTACATACAAGGGCAAAGAAGTCCTCAGAGAAGCCCAAAAAGGTTGTCCCATAAAGAAATACTCAGACATGGAAGAGGTGAACGCCGCTACCAAACGGTGATTTCCGCTGAAGAGGCCAGTGAATGCTAAGGAGCAAGATGCTTTCTTCCAGAAAATGAAAATGCCGGAGTACGAAAGGGTGGATCAGCTCTGAAAATACCCTGAGCAGATTTCTTTATTGTCACTCCTGATGAAATCTCCCGAGCATCAGCAGGTGTTGGCTGAAACACTTAACGAAGCTTATGTACCAGCTGATACCTCTGTAGAGAAACTAGAAAAAAATGGCGGAGAGATTCTTTGCCGTTAACCAAGTCACGTTTAGTAAAAATGAATTACCCTCAGAAGGAGCTTCTCACAACAAGGCTTTGCATCTCATTGTCAAGTGTGAGGGATACTACATCAGAAGAGTGATGGTCCATGAGGGTTCCGGAGTAGACATATGCCCACTGTCTACCTTGCAGAGAATGGAGATTGGGACATGGAGGATCCGTCCTAACAACATATGTGTCCGAGCCTTCGATGGAATCAAAAGGGACACAATAGGTGAAATTTATTTGGTGCTCACCATTGCTCCAATCGACGTCGAAGTAACATTTCAGGTGTTGGACATGGACACCTCCTACAACTACCTCCTAGGAAGGTTGTGGATTCATGCAGCAGCGGCAGTGCCTTCCGCCCTGCACCAAATGTTGAAATTAGAGTATGAAAACCAAGAGATTGTAGTTCATGGAGAGGACGAACAATCAATTTACCGAGACCCCTCGGTTCCACGTCTAGAATCCAAGGAAGGGAATGAACACATAGTCTATCAGTCTATTGAAGTAGTAGTAGCCGATCAGCATGAGGAGGGCAAGCCGCTTCCCCAATCTTTCCTCTCAAATGCTTCAATTATGATAGCAAAGGAAATGACGCGTCAAGGTTTCTAGCCAAGCAAGGGACTCGAAAGTTCTCTACAAGGCATAACCGAGCCGGTCTCCTTGCGTGTCGTAGAAAAGTTCTTTGGACTGGGCTTTCATCCAACCGTAGAAGATATCACCTGGGCCAATCGCAGAAAGTGCCAGGGATGGGCCTTACCACGACCCCTACCCTACTTGTACAAAACCTTCATAAAACCAAAGTACAGTGAGGAGGAGGAAGAAGAATCCTTCATAGCAGAAGAAATTGATGAAATCTGCGAAGCTGTGAGGGAATTGCTCTACGAAATAAACATGGTCCAACCGGGAGAAGGTTCAAGCGCCGCTAAAGTGCTTTATATGGGGCCAGATGCCAAACATCAAAACTGGAAGGCCACATATTTTCTGGTCAGGCGGGAGACGTGGTATTCTCGCCTTGCTACCTCTTCCCACATCACGAGCTATTTCAGGGTGTAGCTCGATTGTTTGTTTTCCTTTTAGCACTTTTAATCTCAAGTAAACCCTGTTATCTTACAAGTTCAAAGAAATAAAATCAGTATTTTGTCATCCACACCTCTTTGCCTTTCTCTGATTTTTGTCTTTCTTCAATTTTTCATCTTTGCTTTCAGTCCCAATAATGCGGCTTTAAATAAAACGACATGCTCGTGGACTTCATGCCACGACAAAAACTTGCTGGCCGTCTGTGAAATAATGAACCAAGAACAGGAATACGACGAAGAATAGTCTTTTATGGAAATCAACCGAGAGTTGGAACATTTTGAAAATAAACCTAGGCCTAACTTAATTGATACTGAAGCGGTTAACTTTGGCACTTCCGATGAAATCAAAGAAACTAAAATAATCATCCACGTGAATAAAGAAATACGGGATTCATATGTTAAAATCCTGTTGGAATTCAAAGATGTATTCGTGTGGTCCTATGAAAACATGCCTGGTTTGAGTATGGATTTTGTGGTTCATAAGTTGCCAACGTACCCTGAATGCCCTCCGGTCCAACAAATGAAAAGAAAGTTCAAGCCTGATGTCAGTGACAAAATCAAATAGGAGATTACAAAACAACTTGAAGCGGGGGTAATCCGGGTAGTGCGGTACACCACATGGCTGGCCAATAGTGGTCCCGGTGCCAAAGAAGGACGGGAAAACTCGAGTGTGTGTGGATTACAGAGATTTGAACAAGGCAAGTCCCAAGGATAACTTCCCTCTACCCAACGTCCACATCCTTGTCGATAATTATGCCAAGCATGAGATCCTATCCTTCGTACATTGCTATGCACGGTATCACCAAGTGTTGATGGATGAGGAAGACGCTGAGAAAACCGCCTTTACCGCACCTTGGGGAACATATTGTTATAGAGTTATGCCTTTTGGATTGAAAAACGCCGGGGCAACCTACATGAGGGATATGACCACCATATTCCACGATATGATGCATCTAGAAATAGAGGTGTATGTGGATGACGTGATTATCAAATCTAAGACTCAGGGCGATCATGTAAAGAACCTAAGGAAGTTCTTCGAAAGGCTCCGCAAATATGATTTGAAACTAAATCCGGCAAAATGCGCATTTGGAGTTCCGTCGGGCAAACTTTTGGGGTTCATCATCAGCCGAAGAGGCATCGAATTAGATCCAACCAAGATCAAATCCATTCGGGATCTGCCCCCGCCAAAGACCAAAAGGGATGTAGTGAGTCTATTTGGAAGATCGAACTACATTAGCCGGTTCATCACCCAGTTGACTTCCACATGTGAGCCTATATTCAAGCTACTGAAGAAAGATGCGGCAGTTAAGTGGACAGTCGAGTGTCATGAAGCTTTTGATAGAATCAAACAATACTTGTCCAATCCACCATTTTTAGCTCCGCCAGAACCACGAAGGCCACTATTTCTCTATCTGACGGTCTTGGAAGGCTTTTTCGGTTGCATTCTCGGGCAGCATGATGCCACGAGAAAGAATGAGCAGGCCATTTATTATCTGAGCAAAACGTGTAACAGTTATGAGGCCAAGTACATATTGTTAGAAAGAACTTGTTGCACCTTGACATGGGTAGCTCAGAAGTTAAGTCATTATCTGGAAGCTCATACCACGTACCTCATAACCCCGCTAGATCCACTAAGGTACATATTCCAAAACCAATGCCCACAGGACGACTGGCCAAATTGTAGATCTTGCTCACCGAGTTCGACATTGTTTATGTCACTTGTACTGCAATGAAAGCTCAAGCATTGGCAGATCATCTGGCAGAGAAACCCGTTGATGATGAATATTGGCCTCTAAACACTTACTTCCCTGACGAAGAAGTGAATTCGTTGGAAGTAGCAGCCGAAGACACCCCCGTCTGGAAAATTTTCTTCGACGGAGCAGCAAACACAAAAGGTGTAGGGATTGTGGCAATTTTAATCTCACCCACATGTCAGCATTATCCAGCTACAGCCATACTACGGTTCTTCTACACCAATAATACAGCTGAATATGAGGCATGCATCATGGGCATGAACATGGCTATTAACCAAGATGTCGAAGAGTTGCTAATCATGGGAGATTCCGATCTAATCATCCGACAAGCTCAAGGAGAATGGGAGACGTGGGTCATCAAGCTCCTCCCGTACAGACAGCATGTGGAAGACCTCAGCAAATGGTTCAGGTCGGTACAGTTCAGGTACATCCCCCGTTGCCACAATGAGTTAGCAGATGCACTTGCAACCTTGGCCTCCATGTTGCCATACCCTGGGAACACCTATGTTGATCTGTTACAAATCCATATCAAAGAAAGACACAGGTATTGTAATGTGACCGGAGTAGAGCCCAGCCCATAGCCTTGGTATTACGACATCTTGAGATTCCTAAAAACACAGGAGTGCCCTGAGAAAGCCACCGAAGAACAAAAGAAAACCATTCGACGGCATGCAATCAATTTCTTCTTAAGTGGTGACACTTTGCATAAAAGGAATCCAGATTTTAATTTGTTGAGATGTGTGGATGTCGAGGAAGCCAGGAGAATTATGCACGAAGTACATGCGGGAGTGTGTGGACCCCATATGAATGGCTATGTACTGGCAAAGAAGATACTCTTAGCTGATTATTATTTGTTGACCATGGAGAAAGACTGTTTCAGCTTTGTCCGAAAATGTCATCAATTCCAGGTGCATAGCGATTGATTCATGAACCACGAGATGAACTGCACCCCATGTCAGCACCCTATCCATTTGCTGCCTAGGGTATGGACGTCATTGGGTCGATCGAGCCAAAAGCCTCAAATGGGCACAGATTTATATTGGTCGCCATTGATTATTTCACAAAATGGGTTGAGGCCATCACCCTTAAGTCTGTTACCAAGAAAGCGATAGAGGATTTTGTGTATTCTAACATCATTAGCTGCTTTGGGATCCACGCTGACATTATTACTGACAATGCGGCTATTCTAAACAGTCGGCTGATGGGAGATATATGTGAACATTTCAAGATAACGCATAAAAACTCCACCCTCTATCGGCCCAAAGCTAATGATGCGGTCGAAGCAGCCAACAAGAATATCAAGAAGATCTTGAGGAAAATATATCAAAGCTCCAGGAAATGGAATGAAAAGCTACCTTCCGCACTGATGTGATATCGCACCATAGTACGTACATCAGTAGGAGCAGCCCCTTATTTGCTGGTCTATGAACTAAGGCAGTCATACCCGTAGAGGTAGAAATCCCTTCGCTCTGCGTGATTGTCGAAGCAGAAATTGAAGATAATGAATGGGTCAAAACCCGGTTGGAGCAGCCGTCATTAATTGATGAAAAATGAATGGCCGCGGTATGCCACGGGCAATTGTACCAACAGAGAATGGCCTGTGCTTACAACAAGAAAGTGCGCCCCAGAAATTTTGAAGTCGGGCAGTTGGTGTTGAGACAGATACTTCCTCATCATCAGAAAGATATTTCCTAAAGGAGCATTGTACCTGGGCAACGTTGAAGAAGATGATCCCGAGGCAACGGTAAACGCAGACGCACTAAAGAGGTATTACATTTGAATACCCTGCAACAATATCCCCGGTGGATTGAAATGATGAAGACTTTGCTTTCCCGCTATCCCCGCCCTCTTTGTAACCCAGAAATGCTGTTAAAAAAAAGTAAAAAAAAAAGAAGAAAAGAAAAACAATAAAAAAAAGAAAAAAAAAGAAAATCAAAATAAGAATGACAAAATGAAAAAAAAAGAGAAACAACAAAGAAAAATTAGCTTAGGAAACACTTCCTGAACTACATCTGACTTAATTATGAAAGGATACGTAGGCAGTCTCTCCCTGAGGTTCATTCATATCAAAATAAAAACCCCATTCACTCACAAAAATCAAAACTGGGGCAGAAATGTATTGGTTCGGTTACAAATCCGTCCGAATGATCATAAAGTTATAGATCCCTAGGGAGGAAAAATACCATTGTTAGGGTTCGGCACCAATCAAATTTGTGAGAGAAAAACAAAATCAGAGAGTCCGTTTAGCGAAAACTTGCAAAGAGCGCAATCGGGCAACGGGAGAAGAGATATGAGAGAGGCCGATTGGCGAAAACCAGAAAAGGGCGTCGTCGGCCGAAATGAGGAAATATTGCTGCCCAGGCTTGAACAAGTTTCTTCGGTTTTGGAAAAGTTGAAGTCAGAAAGCAGAAATGGATTTGGGCCGGGTATCCAGTCCTAGAAGCATGTCGTTTCCATTTAAAGCCGACTTAATTTCCAGATAAGTTCCCTCTTTTCCCTCCAAAGAACATACCTCTCTAAATTCATGCTTCACTCCCTTCCACTTTAATTTTGATGTCCTCACCATTCCTTAAGAAAGGTAGCAGGGTCGGCCTTGCGGGTTTCTCCTGACAAGAATTAAGGGAATTTCCGAGATCGTCAAACACGCTTAGCCAATCCCGTTTGATCATGACGATTAATGCTTCAAAAGCAGGGAAATTAATGAAAGGAAATTCAAAGTCAAAAGTCCATGAAGGTGAAGCAAAATAGGAGTGATGCAAGCCAGACAGGATGTCCCGATGTAAGCTCAAAATCAAAGTCGGGACAAAACTCACAACCCAAGGCCCGAGAAACAAAGGCCAATCTGTTGTAAGTACCCCCTGACCAATCAAAAAAGCAATGATTGAAATTCAAGGGTTTTTCTTTTGAACACAAAGGAATTTGAAGTCAAGCGTTACAACGCCGCAAAACCAATCACGGTTCAAACTAACAATTTGTTTTGTGTCTGAACTACGATAGACGCATGTGCAACCGAGAAAAGCAGAAGGAACATGGGGCAAAAGCAACCAAAGGATTGGCATAGGGACCAAAGTTGGTGTTGCATCAATAACAAAAGGGAAGTTTTCTTTTCATTTTCCTACAAACTCGTAAATAATCATGATAGCACGAGATTCCAATCCCTAGTTTCCCCTTGTGCGGCCTGTGAATTTTCCTAGGCATGACCCGAGGATTGAATTCCATCCCCTCCAGCATTAATTAGGAAGTTTTCCTCCACATCCCCAGCATAACCTGAGGATTCCCTCCTTACACTTCCTACTCTCCAGCATAGTCTAGGAGTTAACGCTCCCCTACCCTTAGCATAACATAAGGGTTGTCCCTTTCCTCCTCTATCCCAGCACAGTCAAAAGATCTAGGTGATCCTCCACTGCCTTGCATCTACCTAGCATAACCTAGGATTTTTCATTCATCCCGGCATAACCCGTGGATTCCCCTGGCATAACCCAGGATATCCTCCCAATCCCGGCATAACCCGCAGATTTCCCAAGCATAACCTAGGATTTTTTCATCCCGGCATAACCCGCAGATCCTCTTGGCATAACCCAGGATCTCCTTACAATCCCGGCATAACCCACGAATCTCCCTAGCATCCTTCCATCCTCAGCTGGAACTTTCCTATCCCAGCATAACCCGCGGATCTATTCTTTCCATCCCCACAGAGACCCTTTTCATTCCTATCCCTGCATAACCCGTGGATTCTCATCTTATCCCCATGCAGGAACCCTTTCTCTTTCCCAGCATAACCTGGCAATTTTTCCAAGAGATACACAATCCCGATTTTATGTGTTTTAATAAAGAGTAGCTTAGACGTGTGTTACAAGTAACTCACGAAATTTTCAGTGAAAACTGGGGCAGAAGAACTTCATTCGTTTGTCTGTGTCTAAGCAGGTTTTACCTTAAGGAGCAAGATTCGGAATGAATGAAAGCATGAGTCTCAATTCAGAACAGAAGAAAAGAAAAAAGACAAAAGAAGTGAACTCAAAATGATAAAGCGGACAAAGACACGGACTTCTCAAAATATAATTGAAGTCACAAGCTCCGCACGTTCTGCTTTATTTCAAAATTGTAGATTGAGCTAGCAGTTGCCGCTAACTAGCATCAAGATTCAGATCAGAGTCTGTCGCAAAAGCTAACCAAGACTCAAGATCAAGCTTCAAGAGACTCATAGATAGGAATCTTGTAACTTGTAGTTGATAGGCTTAGCTAGCTTAGCTTTTGATTTTCCTTTGGTTTAATAAGGAGCTCGGCAAGCAGAAATAGCAGCAATAGCAACCAATCACATTTTCCCGGTAGTCCCAGCTACCAAAACTTCCAGAACTACACTGACCTGATTCCTTTATCGCCAAGGATATGTAGGCAACCTTTGAAGCAAGATTTGGTCAGAAAATTTACAAAATGCTTCACATGGAGTATTCAATCGGACAAAAATCGCTCATATTTGCTCACTTGTCTTTGCACAAAACTCTTCGTGTTCCCGCGCAAAGAGGAGCAGCTATAAGCATATGATTTTTTACCCTGCTGAAAAGGCTCCAACAGGACTCTCAAAGTCTAGGATTTTCTTTAATTATTTATTTTTAGAATTTTAATTTTAGAATTTAATTGCGTTCCAGAGTGTTTTCATCAACGCGTGCTTTAAAATTATTTAAGATTTAAGTTCACGTTTTTGCCGAAATAATTGTTAATTAGGGCCATTTTTTTACAAATAGAAATAAAAAAAAATATGTGCAAGTAGTATTTTTGGCATTTTTAATTATTTTTTGTTTAATTTCAACGTGTTGCATTTTTAGTCGTGTTAATTAGGAATTCTTGTTTTAAATAAAATTAATGAATTAACTAAAATAAAAGAAAAAGACAAAAATATATACATATAGGCACAACCACTCATGATGGTCACAATTGTGCCAGACCTGAGTGGCCCAACAATTTGACCCCTTAAACCTCACAGACCCAGCCCAAATACCAACCTCGGTCCAGTCCACACAAAGACCAACCCAAAACGACGTCGTTTCAAGAAGGTTCATCACAGCCATTGATCAGCTGATCATCCAACGGCCATGGAGCTCCCCCCAAAATAATACATATATATCCAAACGTGCCTAATAAACTCGGAGACCAAACAAGTCCCCTTCCTCGTACGTACACTCCGGTGTATCCACCAGCCTTGACTACCATTGACCACCCCTTGACCACCCATTGACCACCGTTAACCACCCGTATACAACCTTAAAACCTCCGTCGGAAATTGCCTCATGGCGGAGGCCGGTCACCAAACCTCCTCAAATTTACACCATAAAACCACCACAACCCCCTCTTTCCCGTTGTGTTTGGTTTCCGTCAAACAAGACCCTAGCTTCTCGAATATTCAAAATCAGAGTCGCCGGAACCACTGCCTCGAGCGACCTTGTTCTTCCAAACCTCCCCATATTTACACCATAGGACAACCAGGACCCCCCTTCCCCGTCCTGCAATCCATCCCCTTCAAACGGCCCCCCACCGTCTCGAATCTTCAAAAGAAGACCGTAGGAACCCCTATCTCCGGCAACCAGCCTCCAAACCCCTCCAAAAAAACACCCTTGAAACAACTCACCCTCCTCTTTCCAACCATGTATGTTACACCCTTTGAATCCTCCTGAAACATCTCGAATATTAATTTGAAGTTTAACCCTAAAACTCAAACCCTGTCGGAATTTGGTCAAGTTCATCCCAGATAGTCCTCGTCTATTTCTTTCCCCAACCATGCCACCCACAACCCCCAAATACCATCAACCACAAAGGAAATTCAGATCTAAGACCTCACATGGTCTCAGAATCACCAGTTCCTCGTCCTGAACACCGGAACTTGTTATCCACAAGGCCAGTTGTCCTAGAAGGTTAAAAACCTCTACAAAAGAGGTCAGAAGCCAATGGAAAGATCTTGAGTTAATATTCTCATATATAAAAGCTCAGTCCCCTGTCTTTAAATCACTATTTTTGCCTGTGTATAATTGTTTTGTTTCCGTAATTATTAGCTACTTTGTTTTGAATGATTAATTGTTTTCCATAATCTCATCTTGAAATAGGTTAAATAGCTATTTCTACTTGCTATATTTCCTCTAGTTTTTGAGTTGGTTTGATAGCATGTTAATATTAGTCCCCTGATTCCGAAATCCTAGTTTGATGATTCTTCAGTAATGTTTGTTGATATTCATCTCCTGATTTTCATTCTCAGATACCCTCATTAGTTTTGGTAGGTGTTTTGGATCATGTTTTTGTTACTAAGTAATTATTTTCATCTTCAATACTTGCATGGCTAAGGCTGGTTTATTTTGCTAAATCTTTAATTGCTGATATCATCTTTTACTTTTCTAATTTGGTTCATGAACTAATTGTCCAATGCTTGCTATGTGCTTCTCATTCTCAAGTTTTTCTGAGTACTTTGATCGATCTATTTATGCAAGTTAAGTGTTAATGGATGGTTTCCCTCTTCTGGTCATTTCGATTCATTGTTTTTAATACTGAATAATCATCCTGAATAATGTTTAGTTACTGAAAAATCCATATTAAGGCACTTGTTTTAAAACCTGATTGGTTTTGGCTAATTTTGAACTATTATAAGCCTGATAGTCTAAGACTAAATCTGACCCAAAACTTGAACATAATTGACCTAACTAGATAACAGGCTGAGGTTAAAACTTCAAGTTGGTTATTTAGGAAAAGAAATACGGGAATAAGGGGGATCTGAGTTTTAAAAATCTGGTAGTAACCCCTAGAACATTCTAGTGAGGGACTGAAACACAATTTCTGCCTAAAACTTGAGGCACAAGTCAAGAAATGAAGTATCATTTAGGAAAAACTTAAAACTCACGGACTAAAAGGAAAGCCTGATGCCCTAAGGCTCCACTATAAAAAAAAAATCATCTGAACATTTTTAGGGGATCTAGAACTTTTCTTTTAAATTCTAGAGAGAAAAAATACAAATTGGTTATTCCTATATATTTGAAAAACGATCAGTGCTGTTCTTATTCCTTTGAGATTTTAATTTTCTCAAAAATCTGCTGAAATCCTGGGTGTACTGTTTGATTGGCTACTGCTTGTTTGGCTAATTAATTTCATTCACTCATAGGCTTCCCTTCTCTGGTGAATTATAGGTACATTTGATGTTCATTGGTATATGAAGTTCAAGTAGAATGCATTCCTAAGTGTGAAGATCTGCGTCTGTTATTTTTATTTTGAATCCTCACCTTGTTTCCCCCTTTCTAGTTTGAATATATGTAATGATAAGATAATTATCTTGTTGTAATTAGACGTTGTATTGGTTCATTTTTGTAATAATTGAACATTGGCACTGATTCACCTTGTAATATCTAGACATTTGGACTACTATTTTAATATGCATAATTAATAGTATGGCTAGCTAGTGATAAGGCATGTTTAGAGTATTTGTTTCCCGTTTTATTTAGAAATAGGGATTTGGGAAATGTTAGTTTTGGTAATATTTCAAAGATCAAAACATTGTGTAGCATTTTAATTCATTCAAGTTTCAACGCATTAGCAATGATTCGTTTCAGATTTATAAGTTGTAATCAGAATTATAATTGAAGCTTGGAAGCTGAATTCGTATACTCCGACTGATGAGTATTACGAATCGCTAAGTTCAGAGTTAAGATTGAAAACTGATACAAAATAATCATTAGTACTTTCTCTATGAACATGGTTGATATGTTTAATAGCCAGTCTAGCATATAATTTCAAACCAAAAGAAACATTACTGAGATTTGTTCATAATGGACTCCTCCGTCCAAATTAATTCTGGGCCTAATTGAAAGGCCCAGCAGTGGCCGGATACAATGTATGTTTCTGGGCTAGCCAATATTTGAGACCTAGCGTGTACAATCAGCCATGAAAGAGGCTAAAATTGTAAGTATTAATTTTCCTAGAATATGTTACTTGTGTATGAACGATTAGGATACTCAGGCACAAAACGTGATAGGAAATTTGATATGCATTAGAATGTCCTTATAAAATAAAGTGAGTCGCGTTAATCCAATCAAATATCATGAGATGGCTCCATAATTTATTAAAACACATAGAAAAAAAAAAGAAAGTGTCGTTTAGCGAATTTCACGACCTTCCATGAAATTTTGAAGAGGTAGTTGCTATAGGCGCGAAGTTATTAATAAAATACCTTCATAAATTCGGGTTCGCATTTATGTGACCTAAATCCAAATCTCAATGGAGTTAGAATATGTCTAAAATTGCGTGCGCATTTGTATGACGTGATTCGCGACGTATTTTAATAACATCGCAAATTTTCCAAAAAATATTAAAAGCGGTTAATAATTTAAAATTGCATTATAGGTTTCAACGGGTATAGCAAATCAGATCTGTAGCCACTTATAATTAGTTTAGGTGACCGTGCTAGAACCACGGGATCCGAGGGTGCCTAACACCTTCCCTCGGGTCAACATAATTCCTTACTTAGAATTTCTGGTTCGCAGATTCCAATTGGGCAGTCGAAATTTCCTTGATTTGGGATTCAAAATAAACCGGTGACTTGGGACACCAAAATCCAAGCATATCCTAAGTGGCAACTCTCAAGCTAAATAATCCCATCTCGAGTAAAGTCACTTTAATTGGAAAAAATCCCTTATACATTTTATCTTTCAGGGTATCCCTGTAAAAAGGAGGTGTGACACCTCTCGATCTGAAATGATTGAGATTGGCGTGCCATTCAAACTGACTATTTCTCTTATATATAACTAAGCAAACTACTCCGCTGTGTCGGTAGATTTAACTGGCAAGAAATGTGCTGATTTCGTGAGTCGGTCCACGATCAGCCAAATTGAATCAAAAATTGAGCGGAGTGTGCGACAACCCTACCACAAAATCCATGTTAATCATCTCCCATTTCTACATTGGGATTTCTATGCTTTGATCCAATCCACCGGGCCTTTGATGTTCGGCCTTCACTTGTTGACAATTCTGATATTTTCCCACAAAATCTGCCACATCCCTCTTCATGTTGTTCCACCAAAAAATCTCCTTGAGGTCATGATACATTTTCGTAGAACCTGGATGCATGGAATACCTAGAAGTGTGAGCTTCTACCATGATCCTTTCTCGAAGACAGTCAATATCTTGCTACCGTAAGGTACCATCATCCACGCCAAGGGAAAAAGCTGTGGTCTTGTGTTTATGAATCCCTTCTTTCAGTTGTGCTAACAATGGATCAGTGAATTGCTTATACTTTACCTCCGCCACAAGCGATGGTTCAGCCCTATTTTGTACAATTACCCCTCCTTCATTAGATTCATCAATGTGAACTCCCAAATAGGCCAACTAGTAAACCTCCCTGGCTAATGGCCTCTGATGTGCCTCCAAATGAGCCAAACTTCCCCATAGACTTTTGACTAAGTGCATCTGCCACGACATTAGCCTTTCCTGGGTGGTAGAGAATATCAATGTCATAGTCTTTGAGTAACTCTAGCCATCTTCCTTGTCTTAGATTCAACTCCTTCTGCTTGAAAATTTATTGAAGGCTCTTATGATCCGTGTACACATCCACATGGACACCATACAAATAATATCATTAAATCTTTAGCTCAAAAACTATTGCCACCAACTCTAAGTCATAGGTTGGATAGTTCTTCTCATAATTCTTGAGTTGTCTAGAAGCATAGGCTATAACCTTGCCGTGTTGCATTAACCGATTCTCGAAGCATCGCAATACGCCACAAATCCCTCTGTACTCATTGGTAGGGCTAACACTGGTGTTGTTGTCAACCTTGATTATAATTCGTGGAAAATCCTCTCACAAGCATTGAATAATTTAAATTTAACTACTTTCTATGTCAATTTAGTCAACGGAGAGGCAATAGTAGAGAAACCTTCCACAAACCTCCTGTAGTACCCAGCCAAACCCAAGAAACTATCAATCTCTGTTGGAGTGGTAGGTCTAGGAAAATTCTTTACTACTGTAATCTTTTGAGGATCAACCATAATCCCTTCCATGGAAATGACATGACCCAAGAACGCGACAAATTCAAGAAAAAATATACATTTCGAAAATTTTGCATACAATTGATGTTGTTGAAAAGTCTGCAAAACTTCCCTGAGATGGTCAGCATGGTCCTCTCAACTTCGGAAATACACAAGAATATCATCAATGAAAACTATCAAAAAGGAGTCTAGAAAAGGCTTGAAGACTCGATTCATAAGATCCATGAAAGTTGCCGGAGCATTTGTTAGCCCAAACGACATCACCGCAAATTCAAAGTGTCCATACCGAGTTCTGAAAGCTATTTTTGGAATATCCTACTCCATTATCTTCAATAGATGATATCCGGACCGCAAGTCAATCTTTAGAAACATGTAGCACCTTGCAATTGATCAAACAAGTCATCTACTTTTGGTATAGGGTATTTGTTTTTTATTGTGACTTTGTTGAGTTGCCAGAAGTCAAAACACATCCGCTGTGATCTATATTTCTTTCTCACAAACAAGACCGGTGCGCCCCATGGCAACACACTCGGCCGGATGAAACCCTTCTCTAGAAAATCCTTTAATTGCTCCTTTAGCTCTTTCAATTCTACCAGTTCCATTATGTAAGGTAGAATTGATATAAGCTACATGTCTGGCATCATATCCATCCCGAAATCAATCTCTGTATTCGGTGGAATCCCAGAGAGCTCATCTGGAAAGAAACCTTAAAATTCATTCACAATGGGTACAGACTCAAGGCTAAGCGCCTCGGCATTGGTATCTCTAACCCGAACTAAATGACAGATACACCCCTTCTTGATCATCTTCGCGTCCTTAAGGTAGGAAATAAACTAACCTGTAGGAACTACGTTATCTCCCTATCACTCAACAACGGGCTCATTTGAAAATTCAAGCCTCACGGTTCTAGTCCGACAATCAAGGTTGGAAAAACACGAATAAAGCCAATCCATCCCCATTATTACGTCAAAATTAACCATCCCCAATTCAATAAGATTGGCCATGTTATCCCTACCACGCACCATGATAATATAACTCCTATAAACCCGAGCAACCAAAATTGATTGACCAATCAGAGTATATACTGAGAATGGTTCATGAAGTTGTTCTGATTCTATCCTGAATTCCATAGCAACAAAAGGGTTAACATAGGACAAGGTGGAACCTGGGTCAATTATGGCATCCACATCATGAGATTGAACAGTAAGAATACCTACAACAACATCTGGGGAAGCCTCTGCAGTCTGGCGACCACTCATAGCATAGAATCGACTGGGTCCTCCTAAACTCTGCATACCACCCCTAGTTGTGCTATTCCTTGGGAGTGCCGGGGTACCTCAACTGGAGAGGGGGATGAAGATGTAGTGGCTGCTAGACTGGATGGCGGAGTTGTGCCCCTACCCGCACCTTGGAGGGATACACGACAATGTCTCTTAATATGACCGCTCATCCTACATCCATAGCATATAGGTAACTCCATATACTAGATTCCCAGGTGCATATTTCTGCACCTAGGGCGCGGGGACCTCTGCTACTGCTGGAACCTTTCTCATGACCAACCCCACTAATGGGATCCCCTATTTCCCTACCGGGCTTGAAATGACTCAATTGCTGCTAGCTAGTCCCTGATGCTGGTGCACTGGCTGAAGACTGTGCAACAGACTGGGAAGACCCTGATGATCCTCCCCTAAAAGCTGACCTTCCTCCATTTAGTGACTCTCCCATGTTATCCGTGTTGTTACCCTCTCTCCATTCTGTTCTTCAACTTACAGTTCTCTGCGGCCTGAGCAAATGCTACCATCTTCCCATAATTCATATCAGAATTCAATACAGCCATAGAAGCCTCATTAATGGTCAAAGAATTAAGGCCCTGAACAAACCGGCGCACCCTAGCCTCCACTGTGGGCAACATATAAATGGCATACTTGGACAAATGAG
This sequence comes from Nicotiana benthamiana, assembly GCA_034376525.1. Classification (NCBI taxonomy): domain Eukaryota; kingdom Viridiplantae; phylum Streptophyta; class Magnoliopsida; order Solanales; family Solanaceae; genus Nicotiana; species Nicotiana benthamiana. Next base: position 7,359,740 of record CM067326.1, read on the forward strand.
TAAACTCCATGTGGTACTCCTACACGCTTCTGTTACCTTGCCTAAAATTTTCAATCTCTGCTGCATAGGATGCCCTTGTCTCAGCGGGTAGAAAATGGTCGATAAAGGCATCAATGAACTCGCTCCACCTTGCCAGAGGACGCCCCTCCTCACAGTAATCCTCCCGCAACTCAAACCATGAATAGGCCACCCCTTTCAGACCGTAGGCAGCCAACTCTACTCTCTCTATCACAGACGCACGCATAACCCGGAGGGTTTTGTGCATCTCATCAATAAAATCCTGAGGGTCTTCTTCCGGATTGGCAGATGTAAACACTGGAGGGTCTAACTGAAGGAATATGTTCACCCTAGAACTAGCAGAATCCCCTTGTTGTTGGATGAGTTGGGCGCAATATTTAATCTCTGAGCCTGAGAGGCCACTAGCTGGTTAACATCTGGATAGCTCCCCTAAGATCCCCATCAGAAATGCTAAAACCGGATGTTGGGGCTGGAGGTAGGACAGAAGTATCAACGGGAGGGATAGTGGTACCCTCCGTAGGTGAAGGAACTGGGGTAGTCCGCTCTGGAATAGAAGAATCAGGCAAAGTGATAGCAGGGAAACTACCCTTACCCGCAACATCAAGAAGTGAATCACTAGCCACTCCTAAGGTGGCATTGGCTTCTTGGACAATTCTCGCTTTCTTCTTAGGTTCCATTTACTGAAAGATAGAACAACGAACTCAATTAGAAAGGGAATAGTTTCACCGCACGATCCAGAATATAAAATAAGGGTGTTATTCCTGAATGCCCAAGTAGCCTCCAACTTATAGATGTGGTCGACTACACACCGATAAGAAGGACTTTACTAGACACGGCTCCGAGACATCCTAAGAGATATCAAAACCTTAGGCTCTGAAACCAATTTATCAGGCCTCAACCTTGGGAGGTGTGGCCGATGCTCAATCGAGTGAACCCAACTGAGTAAGCCTTATCAAGCACTTCCTACCCAACTAAATATGAATAAGGACACCATGCTTTCATTTATTTAGACAAAGAAAGATGGTACGCTTAACACATTTAGTTCATTTCATATCACAATATTGAATTGTAATTAAGGTTAGTTTCCAAGATTTCCATAGAGTTACCATTTATAGACAACACGAGTTTACAAATTTCATCATAGATCATAGACTCCTCAATTACCTGTACCAAAACCCACACATATGTCTACGGAGCCTCTAAGGATACAAAACATAAGTATGACAATGCCGGCGACAAGGCCCCCGCTATACCTTAAAAGTGGAAGTCCAACAACAACAAAAGATACATAATATGACCCCTTGAAGGAGGAAGGGTCTCACCAATGTTGAAACACGTTCTCAAGTCGCTAAAACTAAAAGTGTGTTCATCTTTGTAGGTTTTGATAAATGACAAACCGACGCGCATGGAACATTGACATATGCCGAAGTCTAAGCACAAGAGAAACAAAGAACAAGATCAAGTAAAGCAACGAAGATATACATGAGTCGTTTTATATTGTGATCTTGATCCAACAAAAGATTCAAGTTTTGGCTTCTCTCAAAAAATCATTTTCATCAAACCATGCATCCTTGATTTAAAACAAAATGATTTTCAAACGTTTTCATTTTAGCCAAAATGATTTTCAAACGAGTCTTTCAAATCTGTCCAGAACTGCCAGATAATCGATTATGTGATTTGATAATTGATTATGTTAAGTCAGCTAAAATCAGAATTTACAAAACAGCAAAATAATCGATTATGTAACATGATAATCAATTATCCTTTTTATTCAAATTAAATTAGAAATTCCGCAGAGGTCAATAATCGATTATCCTACATAGCATAATCGATTATTCACTGACCGTTGCCAAAGTATTTTTTAAACACTGAAAGATAATCGATTATGTACAAGGCAATAATCGATTATGCTAGCATAAAATCAGCATCTGATTTTTGAACATTAACAGGTAATCGATTATGCAAATTGAATAATCGATTATTCGAGCTTAAAATGAGCATATGATTTTTGAACGATTTGCAGATAATCGATTATGCAAATCAGATAATCGATTATTCTAGTACAAAATCAGCAATTAGTGATTGGCAATTAAGCAACGCTCTTGGTGACTTTGAGGGCTATAAATACACCTCTAAACCTCTCTTTTAAGTACAACAACTGATTACAATTCTTGCATAAGCTTACATACTCTCATCTTAATCATTTCATATTTATTTCATAGTTTTTGAGAGCCAAATTCTTGACGAAGTTGTTGTGTTCTTGAGCGTATTAATTTTACTCATATCTACTCTGTAAGAGAGTATTGTCTTGAGAGCTAGGTGTTTGTATACACTTGAAGGGAAGTTCTAATCCCTTGTTGTTGTAAGAAGGAAAGGTTAGTTCCTTCATGTGAAGTCTTGAAGTGCGGTATCTTCGAGCAAGCATCGTTGAGACTTGTGTTCTCAGTTTGTAACGGTTTGTTAAGCCCCCGTAAGCTTAACGGAGTTAGTTGAAACTCGAGAGAGTCTCTCGGGAAACTGGACTAACCACACGTTGTGGTGAACCAGTATAAGTTCGGTGTGTTCTCTCCTTACTACTTTATTTACTGCACTTACTTTACTCTTGCAATTTTAATTCCGCAAATTTATCTTGACTTTTATTAAAACGCTATTCACCCCCCCCCCTCTAGCGTTAAGCGTATATTCTAACAATTGGTATCAGACCCTAACTCTCTGAAAGACTTAACAGTTTGAGAGAAACAATCCATGGCTTCTACTCGTAACGTTAATGCAGGACTAGGTGAAGGACAATGCTTCACAAGGCCACCACTCTTTGATGGCACCAATTACACTTATTGGAAGGAGAGGATGAGAATTTTCATTCAATCAAACAACTTCCAATTGTGGAAAATAATAAAGAATGGAGAACAACTACCCACAAAAAAGGTTGGAGATGAACTCGTCCCAAAGTCGGAAGACGAATATGATATGGACTATATCAAAAAGGTGGAATATAATGCAAAGGCCATCAACATGATATATTGTGCTGTAAATCCCGATGACTATCGGAAAATCTCATATTGCACCACGGCCAAACAAATGTGGGACAAACTGGAGATCACTTACGAAGGTACGGATCAAGTCCGAGAAGCTAAAATTGATTTTCTAACCCATGAATATGAATTGTTTCATATGAAGGAGAATGAGAAAATAGATGACATGTTTGAGCAATTTTCAAAAATCGTAAATGACCTTCATGCTCTCAAAAAGACATTTACGGATAAGGAGCTTGTCCGAAAAATTCTACGAAGCCTTACTCCAGAATGGCGTTCCAAAGCCGACGCTATCCAAGAATCAATCGGCATCACAAATGTCACCATAGACGGACTTCGAGGTAATCTCAAAACTTATGAATCTACCATTCTTAACCCTCCTTTGGATGATCAAAGGAAAAGAAGGATTGCACTCAAAGCATCTACGACTCAACCTCAAAACGATGAGGAATCAAGTGATGAAGATATCGAGTTCGGACTCGTGATTAAGAAATTCCAAAAATTCATGCGGAAAGAGTTTAAAGGAAAGCGGCCAGGAGGACCACTCAAATGCTATGGATGCAGAGAAGCTGGGCACATCAAATCCAGCTGTCCAAATAACAAAACAAAAAAGAAATTCGCCAAGAAACAAAGAGCCTATATCCCTTGGGGAGGTGACTCCGGGGATGAATCAAGTGACGGAGAAAAAGATGAAACTGCAAATCTATGTCTCATGGCACATGAGGAAACTCAAGAAGAGGTATGTGAAACTTCTTCTAAGAATTTTTTCTCCCTTGAAGAAATGCAAAATGCCTTTGATAATTATATGATGAATTTATTAGAGCTTCCAAAACCATAAAAGAATTGAAGAAACAATTTTCTTTGAAAGAAAAAGATTTTGAAAAACAACTTTCTTTGAAAGAAAAAGATTTTGAAAAACAACTTTCTTTGAAAGAAAAAGATTTTGAAAAATTGACGCTTGATAATGAGAAGCTAAAAGAGGACAATAAATTTTATGGCAAATGAAGCGCCGATAAACCCGAAAGTTCAAACAATGGTTGTACTTCTTGCAAAACTCTAAAAGATGAAGTAGAAAAACTTATGGGCACCTTGAATAAATTCAATTCCTCTCACAAAAATCTAAATGATGTTCTTGTAAATTTGAAATCTACTAAACATGGTATAGGTTTCAAAAATGAGTCAAATGAAAAAGTTGAGACCAATCCTAAACAACCTAGAAATAATAATCCTAGGATCTCTATACATCCTAGAATGAGCACTAGAAGAAATGTAGAGCAATTTAGAACACATAGAAAAGATTTTCAAAAATTACAACCTAGAAATAACAATCCTAGGATCGCTATACATCCTAGAATAAACTCTAGAAGAAATTTTGGGCAATTTAGAACACCTAGAAAAGATTTTCAAAAAGTGCATCAAAATTATACTTCTACAAATAGAGTTAATGAGTTTAGACCCTCCAACTATTATCATCCTAGAAGAATGCATAACCCCAACGTCATTTACCATTATTGCAATAGAATAGGACATATAGCTCCTGCTTGTTTCACTAGACATAGACATCTCACTACATGTCAATCACACCACCATTTTGCACCTAACACACAAGGACCCAAAACAGCTTGGGTACCAAAAACTGATTAATTTGTTTTGTAGGTGTGTTTGAAGGGATCAAGTGTACTTTGGTACCTTGATAGCAGATGCTCTAAACATATGACTGGAGATGCATCAAAACTCCTTCAAATAAAACCCACGGAAGGAGGAAGCGTTGTATTTGGAGACAACAATAAAGGAAAAATAATCGGCATCGGCTCCGTAGGTAAGAACGAATCCTCCTCTATTAAGAATATCTTATTAGTAAAAGGACTTAAACACAATCTCTTGAGCATAAGTCAATTATGTTACAAGGGAAATCTTGTATTGTTTGATTCGGAAGAATGCTTAGTTATACGCCGCAGTGATTTTAAATTCATTCTTCGTGGTATTAGAATTGATAATATTTATATGGTTGACCTTGAAAATTCTTCATCAAATTATGTGAAATGCCTTATGAGTAAAGATGACGACATGTGGTTATGGCATCGTAGAGTAGCTCATGTCAACATGAATCTTTTAAACAAATTAGTTTCACAAAATTTAGTAATTGGTCTTCCAAGTCAAAAATTTGAAAAAGACACTATTTGTGATTCTTGTCAAAAAGGGAAACAAATAAAAGCCTCTTTTAAATATAAAAATTTTGTTTCAACCTCTAGACCTTTACAACTTCTTCACATGGATTTTTTTGGACCATCTCGTATTAAAAGTCTTGGTGGAAATCTCTATGCTTTTGTAATTGTTGATGACTACTCTATATTCACATGGACGTTATTCCTTGCTCACAAAAGTGAGGCCTTTCAAAGGTTTAAAGTTTTCCTAAACGTGTTCAAAATGAAAAGAACACAACCGTCACTTCCATAAGAAGTGATCATGGGGGAGAGTTCGATCATAATCTCTTCGCGGATTTTTGTGACGAACTCGGCATTGAGCATACTTTCTCTGCTCCACGTACACCACAACAAAATGGAGTGGTGGAACGCAAAAATCGATGTCTCGAAGAGATGGCTAGAACCATTCTCGATGAGGCAAAGATTCCCAAACATTTTTGGGCGGATTCCGTGAGTACTGCAAGCAATGTTTTAAACAGAGCTGTCATAAGACCGATACTCATGAAAACTCCCTATGAACTCTACAAGGGAAGGAAACCTAACCTCTCCCATCTTCGAGTTTTCGGTTGTAAGTGCTTCATTAATAACAACGGAAAAGATAACTTAGGAAAATTTGACGCAAAATCTGATGAAGGAATCTTTCTTGGTTACTCATTACGTAGTAAAGCATATAGAGTTTTCAATAAACGTACTTCAACTGTCGAGGAGTCCCCTCATGTTGTATTTTGTGAAAATGATGCTCGCTTGGCGAGAAAGGATGTTTGTGTTGATCTTGCAGATTCTTTAAACAAAATAAGTCTTCAAGACAAGGTACAAGAGGAAAATCCAAAGGAAATTCAAGATGAAATCTTGGAACAACCATCGGAGGAAGCACCACCACAGGAGGAAGAAACGGTGCTGCCCAACGCCTGGAGGACATTCAAAGACCATCCTCTCGACAAGGTAATTGGCAACATCGAACAAGGGGTAAGTACTCGAAACACTCTTAAAAACACTATAGGACACATGGCTTTCGTTTCTCAAATAGAACCCTCAACCATTTCCGAAGCAATTGGGGATGAGCATTGGACCTTGGCAATGCAAGAGGAGCTTAACCAATTCAAACGAAATGACGTTTGGGAATTGGTGCCAAGACCCGATAATCACACCATAATTGGTATGAAATGGGTTTTTCGAAATAAATTAGATGAAAATGGTACAATCACTAGAAACAAAGCTAGGCTTGTAGCTAAAGGATATAATCAAGAAGAAGGAATTGATTATGAAGAAACTTATGCACCCGTAGCACGGTTAGAAGCCATTCGTCTATTACTAGCTTTCGCCTCTTCTATGAATTTTAATTTATATCAAATTGATGTAAAGAGTGCCTTCCTAAATGGGTTTATTCAAGAGGAAGTATATGTTGAACAACCCCCGGGTTTTGAAGACTTTAAATCTCCCGATCATGTCTTCAAACTTAAGAAAGCCCTCTATGGTCTTAAACAAGCTCCCCGAGCTTGGTATGAACGTTTAAGCAAATTTCTCTTGGACAAAGAGTTCGATAGGGGGAAAGTTGACACTACACTCTTTATTAAGAACAAAAACAATGACGTCCTATTAGTTCAAATATATGTAGATGATATTATTTTTGGTGCTACATATAATTCTTTGTGCAAGGAATTCTCTGAATTAATGACAAGTGAATTTGAAATGTCAATGATGGGTGAGCTAACTTCTTCTTGGGGTTGCAAGTGAAACAAATGAAAGAGGGAACTTTCATTTGTCAATCTAAATATTGCAAGGAGTTGCTAAACTGTTTTGAAATGAGCAACGCCAAAGCAATGGCCACTCCAATGAGTACATCCGAGCATCTTGACAAAGATGAAAAAGGTAAGGAAGTAGACACAAAGAAGTATCAAGGTATGATCGGATCCCTTCTTTATCTTACTGCAAGTAGACCGGACATTATGTTTAGCGTGTGTTTATGCGCTCGATATCAATCATGTCCGAAGGAGTCGCACCTAACTGCGGTAGAACGGATAATGAAGTATCTTGTTGGAACTATAAATGTGGGACTTTGGTATCCCAAAGGTTCTTCATGCCAACTTATTGGCTATTCCGACTCCGATTTTGCGGGTTGCAAATTGGACCACAAGAGCACTAGTGGCACTTGCCATTTGCTCGGTAGCTCTCTAGTTTCTTGGTTTAGCAAGAAACAAGTAAGTGTTGCGTTATCCACAACCGAGGCTGAATATATAGCCGCGTGGAGTTGTTGTGCTCAAATCCTTTGGATGAAACAACAACTCTCGAATTATGGTCTTAGTATTGATCATATCCCTCTTCGATGTGATAATACTAGCGCCATAAGCTTGACGAAGAACCCTATTCTTCACTCAAGAACGAAACACATAGAAATTAGGCACCACTTCATAAGAGATCACGTTCTCAAAGGCGATGTCGAAATTGAGTTTGTTGAAACCAAATATCAATTGGCCGACATCTTCACCAAGCCTTTAGAGAAAGAGTCCTCTTTCCGCATTCGTAGTGAACTCGGAATACTTGACTCAACGATGATCTAGTACATGCATTGCATTTTTTTTAACGATTACTAACTTGAGCATCGGAGGCGCCTAATTCTTTTTTGCAGGTATCGCCCCAAAGTCAGGGGGAATTCTCGGGCACTGGTGATAAATAATCGATTTTGCTTATTCAATAATCGATTATTAATTCTTTCTGTTTTCCGAAAATTTTGCTGGAAAAATAAAATAATCGATTATCCAACTGACAAAATCGATTATAATACGTATCAGTTGTGCAGGAAAATGGCGGACACTTTGCATAATCGATTTTTAAATACAACAATCGATTATATAACAATTCTGTTTTGCAGGAATTTGGCGACACTATGTAATAATCGATTATCAACATGGCATAATCGATTATGTTGAGGTTCTGTTTTAACCATCTGCCAATAAACGAAAGGAATAATTGGTTACTGAAAAACAATAATCGACTATCTAACATTTCTGTTATACAGGTTTCAGCCAAAGATAAAATAATCGATTATCGAGAAATGCGTAATCGATTTTGCTTTACCGTCTCGGTTTTTCGTCATTGCACTTCCTGAAATAATCGATTATCTCCAAAACAAAATCGATTATTCCCGAGTCCTTAAAACACTGTGTAGCAATAATTGATTATCAAAATCCAGTAATCGATTATCAACGGTCATTCCTTCAAATTTGTTACCGTTTTCTGACCGTTTGGCACTACAAATCTGCAGCCTTTGTTCAATAAATGCCCTCAATTCTTCAATTCTATAAATAGGTGCTTCCACCCTTCAAATTCTTCACTCCAACATCACTCTTAGCTCCTAATATTCTTCAAAAGTCTCCAAAAATTTCTGCAAAGGCTCTCAAATTTCATTTTAAATGACGGGCAAGAATTCTAAATGAGCTCGTTCCGGCAAACATATTGCCTCCTCTTCCATTGCTCCTCCACCCGTTCACTGCTATAAAGACGGATCTTATTTACGGTTCGACGGTGAAGCCGAACTTCTTCGATTCGTCGAAAAATTTGAGAATCAAGAAATCCTTCCTCCTCGAATCTCCACTGGTCGATACCTTAGCCACAGCGCCCCCCATCATCGGCAAATATTCTTATGCAAAGCCAACTTATTGACTTCATATACCCTTCTCTAATTCGTGCCTTCTATTCCAATCTACGGAAGGACGAAGATGGTGAACTTGTCTCAATCATCAATGGAGTTCCAATTCTTTTAAATGAGGAAAACATGAAACTCCTCACTAAACTTCCACGAAATGGGGAAGATATCTCACTCTACACTAGAGAAGAAGGAGCTTTATTTGATGAACAACTCCTTTTCAACCAAATTGGCATTGGCGAATTTATTGCAAGTCCGGAGCATCGTCGCCCAACCATTACGCACATGCTCCCATAATATCGTCTAATCTTTTATTACATAACCCGCGTTATCAAACCGCGCAAATTCAATCATACCACTCTCTCTCTCATGAGGATTCAAAACTCCTGCATGCAATTATCACCGGGGCTCGCATCAATTGGTGCAAGTTCGTCATGACTCACATGTATGATGCAATTGGGGACGATAAGCCACTCCCCTATGCTTTTGTCATAATGGCTCTTCTTGTAGCTTCCGGTATCGACACCACCGTCGGTCCTCACAAAAAGACAATAAAACATTGGGAAATTCAAGAATCTTCATTTCCTAATATCAGTGAACAACCGGCTCCTCCTCAAAGACGTCGTCCTCAGGCCCCTTCCGTTGCTACCCTCCAAACCATCTCGGAGCAACTTGCCTCTTTGTCTACGTCCATGACTCGTATTGATCGAAATGTCTCTCGCACGGAACGTCATGTGCAAAGATTGACTCACGAGCTTCATGGGTATTTTGACCACGTCCACTATCCCTATGCCCAAGTTGCCTTTCCGGAAGAAGTGCCGAATGCCGAGGCGGATGTTGATGTCGACGATGAATAATATATTGTGTATTTTTTCCTTGCTTCCATTATGTCTCGTTTGAATAATATTTTGTCTACTTTTCTTGCTTTATTATGGATTTTCAATATCTTTTCCTCAATAAAAGTTTATTATTTTTGCTAATGTCAAAAGGGGGAAGAATAAGGGCTATGCACATTAATACATTTGGCATAAATTGAGGGGGAACTCATTCATATATTTATATACTTGTCTTGGATTATCATTATCAATTATTAAATATGCATATCCCCATATCGGTTTGCCATTATCAAAAAGGGGGAAATTGTTGAAACACGTTCTCAAGTCGCTAAAACTAAAAGTGTGTTCATCTTTGTAGGTTTTGATAAATGACAAACCGACGCGCATGGAACATTGATATATGCCGAAGTCCAAGCACAAGAGAAACAAAGAACAAGATCAAGTAAAGCAACGCAGATATACATGAGTCGTTTTATATTGTGATCTTGATCCAACAAAAGATTCAAGTCTTGGCTTCTCTCGAAAAATCATTTTCATCAAACCATGCATCTTTGATTTTAAAAAAATGATTTTCAAACGTTTTCATTTTAGCAAAAATGATTTTTAAACAAGTCTTTCAAATCTGGCCAGAACTGCCAGATAATCGATTATGTGATTTGATAATCGATTATGTTAAGTCAGCTAAAACCGGAATTTACAAAACAGAAAAATAATCGATTATGTAATATGATAATCGATTATCCTTTTTATTCAGATTAAATTAGAAATTCCGCAGAGGTCAATAATCGATTATCCTATATAGCATAATTTATTCACTGACCGTTGCCAAAGTTTTTTTTAAACGCTGAAAGATAATCAATTATGCACAAGGCAATAATCGATTATGCTAGCATAAAATCAGCGTCTTATTTTTGAACGTTAACAGGCAATCGATTATGCAAATTGAATAATCGATTATTCTAGCTTAAAATCAGCATATGATTTTTGAATGATTTGCAGATAATCGATTATGCAAATCAGATAATCGATTATTCTAGCACAAAATCAGCAATTAGTGAATTGCAATTAAGCAACAATCTTGGTGACTTTGAGGGCTATAAATACACCTCTAACCCTCTCTTTTAAGTACAACAACTGATTATAATTCTTGCATAAGCTTACATACTCTCATCTTAATCATTTCATATTTATTTCATAGTTTTTGAGAGCCAAATTCTTGACGAAGTTGTTGTGTTCTTGAGCGTATTAAGTTTACTCATATCTACTCTGTAAGAGAGTCTTGTATTGAGAGCTAGGTGTTTGTATACACTTGAAGGGAAGTTCTAATCTCTTGTTGTTGTAAGAAGGAAAGGTTAGTTCCTTCACGTGAAGTCTTGAAGTGCGGTATCTTCGAGCAAGCATCGTTGAGACTTGTGTTCTCAGTTTGTAACGGTTTGTTAAGCACCCATAAGCTTAACGGAGTTAGTTGAAACTCGAGAGAGTCTCTCGGGAAACTGGACAAACCACACGTTGTGGTGAACCAGTATAAGTTCGGTGTGTTCTCTCCTTACTACTTTATTTACCGCACTTACTTTACTCCTGCAATTTTAATTTCGCAAATTTATCTTGATTTTTATTAAAACGCTATTCACCCCCCCCCCTCTAGCGTTATGCGTATATTCTAACAACCAAGACCTGAGAAGAAGATAATCCGCAACACGCGATCGGCACTATCTGCAATCTTGATGAGTGGGAGAGGTAGTCGAATAGTTGAGTTAGAAGAGCCACCTACATTCCTTTAAAAATGTAGCGTCCCTGGCAAAAGGGAAGTTAGTACCATGGAATAGTACTTGTATGTATAACTAAACACCATTTCACTAAAAAAACTATCAAGCATGAACAAGGAAATCACAAGAGTAAATCATGGTTTTAACCGGACACCACATCATCAAATAACTGAACCATATAATCTTCCACATAATTTCCATAACTTAGTTTGGGCCTTTCCTTCATATGTTCATCGCTGTCCTCAATACCACCGCTAACTATAGAGGAGTCCGATCACGACCCGACCAGCTAGGTCACCACATTTGAGGAATATGTGTATGTATGTATGTATATATATATATATATATATATATATATATATATATATATATATATATATATATATATATATATATATATATATCAGTCACCATTTTATTTCCTTTTTTCCGGTATTCAATGTTAGTACACTACCACCATGTGTGCGGCATGGTGTCCGATCACGGCCCGATCGACTACGCCACCTTACCTAGGCGCTGTTCCTTTCTCATTAATCATCTCATTTGAATCTTTGTCTCACATAGCTCATATCAATTAATTGGTACGTAGGGCCACAACTATCCGATCATTCCATTTTCAATATTCATCTTGAAATTTCATGGTCATACGCACACACAAGCAATTCAAGTTACAAAGCACATGTAAGTTTCTACATAATTAGCATGACAATCTCAATGTTCTAATCTTGCTTATTGCCTAAGCATGTTCAACACATAGTTCGTATTCTTCACGTTTCTCTAAATATCAAGAATAATATATTACTCACATTGAGGCACATCCTTTATGCATGTATCCATATAATTGAAAATTGATTAATGTGAAATAATAATCAATACATCAACCATTTCTAGTCATACCATATGTGCGAAATCACCAACGGAGCTCAATTTCTGATAAGAGGTGGTTATAGCCATACATATCTCAATGTAGCTTCTCTTAATCCTTACAAAATTTCGGAACTCTTAGAACTTCAATCTATTGTGTAAGATTTACAATTGAACCAAGAATTAGAGACATTCTAGCTCATTTGGGCATATTATCAAACACCTTTTAGAGAAATTTCTATCATTTTATTCTTATATTCCTTTCTTTTTAGTTCTTATCCTCCCCATATCTCATTACCTCCTATGCATGCAAGATTACTAGCTTTATACCCATGTACCCATTTGCTAATTACTTCTTTTAGCAGAAATTTTGAAATTGTTGAGAAGGGTACAATTCTTACTTCTTAGGTTGGAAACCTACTAGCTTCAATTGACAATCGTTAAGGATTTTGGCAAGGATTTAAGGGGAGACTGATGAAGATGACTCCTTCTCACTCTAGAACTCCCTCCCTCTCTCTCTCTCTTTATGTTGTGAAAGCCAACAGGAAATGGTCCATTGGGGTGTTTTTAATAGGGTGGGGTCGGATTTAAAATTAGAAAATAGGAGCCCCATGTGAGACCTACGATCGCAAAGCTGACATGCAGCCCGCATAATGGACCGCAAAAATGCTCCCGAAAACCTAGAAACACTGTTTGGGTATGCGGCAGAAATGCGGTCCGCATACCTATTTCGCTGATGCATAATGCACCGCAGAATTGCCCCTCACAAAATCCCAAAGAAATTATACGACAACTATGCGGTCCGCACGTTGGTTATACGATTGCATATTTGACCGGATATTTGCCCTCAATTTGATCAACACACTGACTCACTATGCAATAGAAATGCGGTCCGCATACCTGATATGTGACCGCATTATCGACCGCAAAAATTGCACATTTCTGAACAACATTATCTCTTGATTTTTTAATGCAGTGATCAACTCAAAGGGTCTAAATACCTGACTCTAGATTGGCCCTACGAGACTAGGATTTTGAGTGGAAATTTTCATGGGGCCTTACACAACCATACACCGTAGATAGAAAAAATGCCCCGAGGCATAACATACCACAAAATGAACGAAGAATGATCGACGCCACAGCCCTCGGGGATTTGTCAGCAAAGCTGGATTCAATAGGCATAGAAGGTCGACAGAGGTACCTTGCTTGTCAGAATACAACTTCAATGTCGATGTTTCAAACACCGTATTCACCATTAGTAAAGTTAGAGACACCGGGTGGCCAAGGCCCGTGCAATTATACATTTCACAAAAGAACCATAACTTAGTGTGTGAATTTCAAAACACACACGTCCATAGGACCGAGGATTGCCATCAACTCCGGGAAGAAGTAGCCCAACTTCTCCACAGGGTCACCTCTGATAATTTTTCAGTAACCGGGCCAAAAAGTCAGTTTCGTGAAAGAGAGGTGACCAAGAAGAAGGAAACAAATAAGCCACAACATGTCTCCACATGATCTTGGGAGGCATCGATGCTCCACAGTAACCCATGATCAGAAGAACAAAAATATCCATCACCAGTGAAAAGCGAACTCGCGGTTACATACCCAAAGACGCACTCACATTCAGCTGCAAATACATCGAGACCTTGTTTTAGCCTCACAATGACGCACTGGTGATTTATTTCCTTGTAAATACATTTCAAATTCAACGTGTACTTGTGGATCCAGGTAGCTCAGCCAACATTATCAGTTTGAGGGTGGCATAGCAACTTGGACTACTTGAAAATCGTTCCCGCCTCTCGAGTCCTCAACGGATTCAACATGGCGAGTGAAACAACGAAAGCGGAAATCACCCTCCCAGTCAATGTGGCTGGCACAAAGTTATTGAAGGAGAGATGAGATACAACGGCTTTCTCGGAAGGCCATGGATACACTGCATGAGAGCAGTACCATCCGCCCTCTATCAAATGATGAAATTCTCGACAAAAGGATGGGATAAAAACTGTCTATGTGGGAACAACATGCAATAAGAGAAATGTCGCGGTGCATGATGTGACGCCGATGCTAGTACCTCTACCTTCGAAGGAACCAAAGGTTAAGCAGACAGTGAAATAGCGATAACAAGCTACATTCACGGCTATGCCCGACTAAAACAAATGAAGACCATAACAAACGATTGAATCACATCGAGATCCAAACCGCCATCAGCACTAAGGTATGGCCATCTTCTTTTGTTAGTTAAATCTTATACTAACCTTATTGTAGGTATCTGATCAAAACGGTTGAAGCATTTTCCAACTCGACGGTCTTATGTTTCCAAAGCATGCGCTGCACTCTTTTCCTTCGATCAGGTTTTTATCCCAAAAAAGGTTTTACCGGCAAGAGTTTTAATGAGGAAACACATATATGCTACCTAAGGAAGACTTAACAATTATTCAAGGCTTTCTTTTCAATAAACCTCAAATACCGGAGGGCATCCCCCCGGAAGATCACCTCATCAGAAAATCGAAGAAGTGCTGAAAAGGGTCAGGATAGGAAAGTAATGTACCGGGCCAAACGATCAAACAAATCTTGTCTGTATAGAATAACCGAGCCCCTAAGAAAAATCATGTATACTTGTACCAATTAATCAAATAATAAATTCCATCAAAACATTTCGCGTTTCAAAAGAGTCCATTATTTTTGCAAAACAGCTCTAGAGCCAAAAACGTCCTAGACACTCGGGGACTGGCGTCGAAAACTCAAAATCCACATGACCTCTGGATCGAAAGCTCCAAATTTGTAAGCCCTAAATGAAGCGATACCAAGTTTACAAGAAATGGATCCCGAGCCTGGAAATGTTTAATGACTCGGGGACTGCGCCAATAGCCACCCCCCTCGACTCATCAAAAACCCGAAGCAATAAGAACCCAAATGGGCAGCCTTGGTCTCGTAAGACCTATATAAGGCAACAACAATATCTGTAAGACCTCAAGAAAGTCATGAACCACACTTGTACCAACTGAAAATATTTGTAAGACCTCAGCAATGCATAAACCACACATATACCAAATGACAATATCTGTATGACCTCAAGTAAAGCATGAACCACACTTGTACCAAGTAGCCAAAACTGTAAGACCTCAAAGGCATGAAAAACTGGTAAGACCTTACTAAAGGCATAACCCGATCTTAAAGATAAGGATATATATCGAAGTTGTAAGACCTCTAAAAAGCATACCCTCGATACAGACGCCGAAATTGCTTCACTCGAGGACTGAAAAGCTCCGACCAAAGACAAATGACTATGGTCACAAGGCTGTACCAACCAAACTAACGCGACTCAGGGACTCCCGACCGTCGTTATAAATTCATAGGCCTTCAATTAATTCGAAAATACTTCAAAAAGAACTGATTAAATAGGCTATCCTTGGCATATGCAAAGGAGCTTCGACCGTGTCAGCTCCTAACTACAGGCTTCGAAATACTCAGCCATTGAGCCAAACCTACCAAGGTGCTCGATCATAACCGTATAACGGCTCACAACAGAGGTTTTAACAAACTGCTGAAGAGCTGGGAAAACACAACTTCAAAAGTCCTTAACGAGGGAAAAATAAAGCCTATATTAGAGGTCGAATCGACCCAATACATAAGAGCCATTGTTGCCAACCCATATAAATGTTCGTACCGACCTAAAATGTAAAATCCACTGACGCCAACATACGTTAAAAGTTCATACCGACTCAATGCATAAGATCCACTACCGCCAGCCTATATAAAAGGTAGTACCGACCAGCGTAAGAGCCACTAAGGCCAGCTAACATTAAAACGTTGTACCGACTCAATACGTAAGAGCCTAAAGGCCATCTTTAAATTCAAAAACTTTATGGTCAAGTGATCTCGAGTCGAAACCCGACTTGGAGACTGAACTCGAAAGTATTAACTAAATATGCCTACCAACAAAAGTGTAAGATCTCAAACGCCGACTTATGCTAAAAGGTCATATCGACTAAAGTGCGTAAGAGCCTACGTGCCAACCTAATGAGCCCGAGGGCGCTACCATGAATCTAAGGATTCCTTTTTAACTCAAAGAATGATTCATCTAGCTAACGACTAACAACTATTAAGGAAAAAGGAAGTACATGAAAAATAAAGTCGCAAGATTTCTTTTTATACACGTATGTGAAAGAGTACAAACTCCATTTACTACATCCTTTGAAAGTACTATATGTAGAATCAGAAAAGGAAATTTGCGCCCCCCCCCCCCCCCACCCTTAAGGATTATGGCCCTTCGGTATCGATATCGGACAGAAGTGACTTAGCGCCATGTTCATTCGCCTTCGCCCGCTTCACTTCTTCCAAGAGGTCAAAACCCCTAGCATGGATGTTCTCGAGGGTTTCCTTTCGATATTTACATCAATAATATTCCTTGATCATGCTCTTACGATCAAGAGCCCTTCTCAACTTAGCTCGAGCATGGGCAACTTCTTTTGAATAGACCGCCACCTTTTTATCAGCCTTGGTTCGGTCATTACCGCTTCAGCCCCGGCATCCACAACCTCAGCCTTTTTCTTCAAAAGCTCAGACTCGAGTTTTGTAATCATATCTATTCAAACCAAGCTATTATCACGAGATAAGAAAAGTTGAACGTCAAAGGCGGAAGCTTTAGCTAGAGCACCCTTCTCCGCTGAAGCTTGAACGTCCACCCGAGCCTTCAACTCATCACACTCGCGCATGGCTCGACCAACTTTTCTCCTAAGTCATTACATGTCCTCTGTCTTTTTTTGCGACTGAAATAAACAAAACATTAATATCAGGAGCTAGAATATGGAACACTCACTCCCTTAGAACAAAAATTACCTGCTCCTTCAGGTAGCTATAAAAATTCAAGCTTCGACTCGCCTCACGCCGTAAGCATGCCAACTCGAACTCCCATTTGTCGTAGAGAAGCCTAAGGGCTTTCTCCCCATCCAAAGCCTTCCGCAAACCGGCTTCACAACAAAATAGCTAAAACTTGAGCTTATCAATGGCCTACAAAAAGGGAGCTCAATAAGAAAGGGATGGCACAAAACCCGAAGGGCCTGTGCCAAAACTCACCGCACAGTAGAGATGTTGGGCTTCCTCAATGGTTGAGCGCACATCTATTAGTCTGGCTCCCTCAGTCCTAGAAGAGCAAATCGTGGTTGAGACACATTCGCTCGGTGTATACGGTCTCGAGCTTCGAGCATCCCTGAAGTACCTTTGATGGGAGAAAGAATTAGCGGCAGAGCACTCTCATTCCTCGAAGTACCTTCGACGGGAAAAAAAGACTGCAGCAGAGGAGAAACCGTTTCTCCGAAGCCAGAGGTCGCGGGCACAGCAGCCTCAGTCGATATATCCTCTCCGAGCCCCCAGTCTGGATTCATCTTTCTTTGAGCCACTGTTGCCCTACAAAGGCCTTCTTGCTTATTTTTGTCATTCTTTAGCCCAGAATCCAATGATCCTTCTCCCTCTCTGAGAGGGCACGATCTCGCCTCAAAGGACTCTATGATTCCTGCTATAATGTAGTTAGTGTGCACGAGAAGTAAAAAATGCTCTAAGGAGCCATTAATATCATTACAAGCCTCGAGATGGTACCCAATCTTGAGGATCTCGTCCAACAAGAAAAATTTCTCTAAGGAGATATTAACATCATTACAAGCCTCGAGATGGTAACCAATCTTGAGGACCTCTACCAAGAAGAAAACATGCTCTAAAGAGCCGTTAATATCATTACAAGCCTCGAGATGGTACCCGATCCAGGACCTTTGTCAAAAAGAAAATAAGCTCTAATAACCTATTCATATGGGTTTGACCTCGAGGCAGCACCCTATCTCTAGAACTCTGTTATTGCTAGTGCGGATTGTCTACCCGATTTTCGAACCTCGAACTACGTAAGCTCGAGCCAACTCCTGCTCAAAAACTACCAATAAGGCCTTAGGGATATCTTTCGCCTTCGGATCAAGTCAAACATTTTCTCGGCTACTTTAACCTGGGGTTATTCGAGTCCAGGCGTACCCTCATCTAGGGTCTATCTGCGACGCCTTGGGGCTATATTTTCTCAAAATTCAAAACAGGTTTCCAGGTCGCTTGTGTGTGAGCGAACTCTCACTCAAGGATTGTTTTCAAAAACCTGTAGGCTATCTACATTCTCAAACACCCGACCAAATTCCCTCTCGAAGAACTATCACGGGGTCTGAAGAGCTAAGTTTATTCCTGAAGGTTCGTAGCCTTACTCTAATTTAACTCGATTTCAGGGGTCCCGACAACCCGAGTTTATCGATCCAACCCGGGCTCGATCCAAGGGACAGCATAAGGAATTGGGTTAATCAGTCAAGAGCTAGAGAAATACTTATACCAGATCTCGGTGTTCATATTGATCGGCAGAATCATACATTTAGATTCTTCGTAAATCCAGATAAAGGGAAGTAAAGCATAAATCAGAGGCAAATCGAAGAAACGCCCTTTTAATTAATAAACGACTATTAAAAAAGCCCACAGAGTGTCCTTACACAGAAACAAAGAAACAAAAAAAATACATATATAATAAAAACCAGGAGTCTAATCTGTTCTCGGTTGTGTGTCCTCTGCGGTAACATATTCGAGCACCATCTCCTCGAGGGCCTCATCTTGATCTTCCAAAATGGCATCTTCAAGGGAGAAGATGAATAAGAGGAAAGTGATACGGAAGAGGCAGAATAAGATGAAGAAAAAGTCGTAGCTCGCCAAAAAGCAAAAGCCTTTACCAGGCCAAGAAAATCAAGGCCTGATAGAGGACTTGGCGAGTGCCGGCCTTACCTGCACTTCTTTAAGTCCACTTCTTTGGACATTTTGTCATGCAATTTGGTGGCCGGTAGTTTCACTTCACCCCACAGAAAGCAAAAGGGATGACGTACCACACCAGGCCGGAGTGGGGAGGTGAGCAGTAGTGTAAATTCCGAACATCCTCCCGAGCACCGGGGTAGAGTCCAGATATCTTCCTGAGTCGGAAGAAACCACTGCTCCTGTCTCATTGCCTCGAGCCGACAAAGATAGCAACAGAAACAACAGCAACAGCAAAAAGTTAGTGCAATCCCGCTCGGAGAAAGACAACTTTGAGGAAGGTCCATTGCGTAGCAGGTGAAAACGCTGCCGCATGACCTTACAACCTCAAGAGTTAGATATAAGAAATCAAATTGGTTGGGGGCGATGAGTAGATAGGAGTGTAAAATGGTGAAGAATGACTAAGCAAAGTTTGATTCGAGAAAGCTCTCATTTATAGAGAAAGGGTAGCGCAACTAACAGACACAATCAATACTATTTGGAAAACATGATCGACGGTGCCATCAATGTCTTTGAAAGACGTATCGGTAGACATAATAAAACATTTTTGGAACTGGACTGACAGAGATATTATCGCTTTGGAGAATAAGAGTCGGTAGTACATTGAATAATTCTAGAAAGATGGACCAACAGAACATCTCAGTTATCACAAAGGCTTACGTCATAAGCATGAAATCATCAGTATGACATCCTCTTGGGAAGTTCAAAGAGATGGATATCAAGTCATTTTTTATCGTTCCACTCTAAGAAACGCGAGAATTATGTGTATACGGTAAATTGGAGGGTCCACTTTTTCGTTGTTACGATACCTCGTAAGCGTGTCTCAAAGGCTCGAGACTACGGTCGAGGTTTATCCCCGAGGGCTATCGGCGCTCGACCTCAGGGATATCGATGCTCGACCTCAGGGCAGTACTGACCTACGGTTATGATGAGAAAGGAGGGAGTTCTCAAGACGTGTAAATAGAGATGACAAAGTCTAGTGGACTAGTCTAAGAATGAATCAAGACATTAAGTGGTTGTACCTGCCTCATATCTTTGTAATTAATGTATTTGTATTGTGTTGGAATTCCCCCTCGTATATAAGGGGGATCCTTGTCATTTTGGAGAGATCAGATATTTAATTCCAAATACACAAGAACATTCTCTCTGCTCTAACACATTCTCTTGATCTCATTACTTCTATTTATTGTGTATATTCATTGTATTCTATTTATTGTTCTTCATTTATTGTTTATCATTGGCCCTAAAGCGTCATCATTAATTTTATTATAACTGTCAGTCATCCATCGACTACCCTCGGCAAGAAATTAAACTCGACCTTGAGGGCTCGAGGCCCCGATTATTAAACAATCGGTTCAATTATCACCTTGCTCTCTAGCCCTTATCTTGTTTCCAAATCTTTCACTTAGTATTTATTATCCAAACATCTAATATAAAAATAGATCACGTATATTAGAACCACAAAATCAAATCTAATCGTTAAAACCATTTTTACAGCAAACAATGTTTATCATTTAGGTTAGCCAATTAGCTTGGTCGTTCTCTGATTTGGTTTGAGAAATCTTAAAGACATAGTGATTGGTTATCGTACAAAAAATAAAGGTCTGAAGATATATTTAATCATTTTATTCTATTATCTCTATAATTAGAGAGTAGATACGCCCCCCCCCCCCCCCTCCCCAAAAAAAAAAGAAAAAACCCCCACCGCATAATCCAAAGACAAACAAAGCAATCCTGGCTCTATCATTTGGCTCTTTTTCTTCTAATTTGCATTGTTCCCCACATAATAAAATCTAGATGCTTCTCTTCTATATATTCATCGCTATGGCCTATGGAGTGTTGAATGAGATGGGACATTGCACATTCTTTTCCATTTTGTTGTTTCCTTAGGAGGTCAATCCAGTGATCAAAATGGCTCAGTTCGAATTGACGGTTGCTGATTACTACTATATACAATAACAACAACCCAATGAATTTCTATAAATTGGATTTAGACCCAATAAATTTCTATAAATTAGATCTAGGGAGGGTAGAATGTACATAGACCTTACTCTTACCCTAGAAAATAGAAAGGTTGTTTCTAAAGATATTCGGCTCAAGAAGACGAAAAGAGACAGTACTTCAATACCATCAACAGAACCATATGAATAATAGCAATATTTGATTACTACTCTATGAAAAACAAATTTATCGTTAGCTATTTAGCCGGTGACTTTAATTTGAAGAATTAACTTAAATAGCTATCCATCAACTGCTTAAATTAAAAGATAGATGGCTATAATATACGTACAATTCAGATATAATATACATATAACTGTGTATAATTTATTTATATCGGTTAAGAAAAATAAACAATAAATCCAATAGGCTATTTGTGTAAAGATCCTTTTCTATTTTATGGACTAACTACGCCTGGGCCAGCATGTCAGCAAAGCCCATCAAAACATGGCCTAACCCAAGATCATCCCTATTCCTCTTTGGTCAAGTTTTACCTTGTATCATATGGGAATGTTGAAGCAACTTGAGTAACTACAAGTCTGCTAGTTCATTGTTAACACGTATCTACAACGAACATTTTAAACTCAAGCTCTGAATGTCCAATTTGCTAGTGGTCTAACTCAATTACATATTGCTGGTAGGAAAAGTACGTCAAAATAGTAGAGGCTAGCTTTTCAAATTAATAATCGAAAAATAATCAGTATTTGTGAAATCCTTAAAAAATAGATATTGTTTTGCTAAAACATGAAAAGTTTCAATATAATATGTGAGAATATGGAGCTCTTGCGTATACACTTCTAGCATATTATGTTGGAACTCCAGGATACAAAATTCTAACATAATATGCGGGATTATGGAGCTACTGCATATAAACTTCAAACATATTACGAGGAACTCCAACACATTATAAAATTCCAACATATTATGTTGAAATATTTTCGTATTTTTAACTGTATTTTTGTTCAAATTTTATCTGTACATAAAAAATGGCTAAATTTTGATCACTATTACAACTGTAGCTAATTTTCAATCAGTTGTAAATTTAGCTACTTTTCAATTTCATACTTGCCCGAAGTCGATGTTACACAATAGTGACGTTTGAGCTATCCTGGTCGCAATTCAAGTACTTCTTTGAGTTAAAGGTGTTAAACGAGTGGGCTAGGCCGGACCTTTATTTTTTTGACTGTATGGGTTACGATCCGGGCCGGTTCTTAACAGGTCTAACGGGTTCGGGTTCATCCGGATAAAAATTGAACTGTACGCGTTACGGCTTGAGGGGGTCGTGTCGGGCCGGGTTTAGTGTATTTTTTTTTTTTGGAATTTTGTATAACTATTGTAAGTTATATTAATACAAAGTATTAACATAAAAAATACAAGGAAGATGAGAAAAAATTATAATTATTGCAAGTGCTACATTTATTTCATAATTCAAAGTTTTAAACTTACAAATTAAAAGGTTTACATTTTTAACAAGTAAATTCAAAGGTTTTGCATTGCCCTTACAATTCTTCAGAATCAATATGAACTGATTGACCTTCTTCTGGAGTGTTAAATTCGGATGGGTTACCATGGGTTAATATATCTCCAAGTTCCTCGTCTTCTAGGCTATCAACATCTTCACATCGTTGATTTTTTCGTTCCGATCTAATCCAATCTCTGAAACATACTAAACTTTCAAAAGCATTGCTTCCTAATGAGTGGCGGGTGTCTCCAAGTTGTTGTCTTGCTTGGCTAAATGCACTCTCCGATGAAACAGCAGAAATTGACACATTCAGCACGTCCCGACCCATAGCAAAAAGAATAGAAAATTGCTTTCCATTCTCATGCCACTATCCCAACGGTGAAAATTTCTTTGTGCGATGCTCTTTTTGCTTCTGCAAGTAGAATTGAAGTTCATCAATGATCCTGTTACTGGTTGAGTGTTAGAAAATATAGAAAAAAAATCAAAACTATCAAGGCCTTCTTGATCATCCACTGTATTAGAAATAGTACAACCCATAGTGGGATTAACATTATATATAGCAAGATCAGCATCATCAATTGCATTTTCATAATAATTATATAATTGTTGTAAATAATCATTTAGCTTGTTCATAGAAACATATAAATTTGCGATTTCAGTTAGTCAAATCTCCATATAATTATATAAAGCGTTCATTCATTGGTGACAATCAGACATCTTAATAGAAGGATTTAAAACAACACAATTAAATAAATCGGAGGAATTGGAAAGATATACTTTTTTATTTTTGCTTGCATTTTGTCAACAAATCCTTATATTTTTCTTTCTTCTTAAATGCAAAGAGTAGAAAAGAAATTTCAGCTATATGTACTAACCCTATGGTAACAGTATGGCAATATGCTCCAGAAAATTCAACAGTAGCTGTATAAAATTTATGTAAAGAGTTAACAACATCATTAATGGCCTCCTAAGTACTAGTTGTTAACATACAATTTGGATCAGTACAATGCGCATTAGCAACTTCAGTTATTGAGAATCTATATTTGTAGCAACATTTTAAAAATATATATATATAATTCCACCTAGTAACAACTTCGTCTGGCATGAATCTAGGTTTAAGGTTATACTGAACACGCATATTCGTAAATTCCTTTATTCAAGATTGTCTATTATTTCCTTGAATAACACCAACTGCTCTTCTAATATGAGTAATCTCAGTTGAACATAAATCAAGGTCACTTTTAATAATTAAATTATAAACATGACATGCACACCTAACATGAAAAATGTCATCAAGAGATGGTTGCAAATGCAGTTTTAATATTGAAATTGCAGCATTATTGTTCAAAGCATTTCCAAAAGACATACACAATACTTTTTATTTTATATTATAAAATTCAATAACTTCACAAATAGTACTACTTATAAACACAACAGTATGACTCTGATCTTTATCATATCTAAAAGCGATAATACGTTTTTGCACACATGTAGTATCATCTATCCAATGACATGTAATTATCAAATAATCATTTCCATTAACAGCATGTCCAATATCAGAAGTTAGAGAAACTCTACAAGGAAGGTGGCTAAACAAATAACATTTGTATGTTTGATATTGTCCATAAAGTCTAAAGATATCAGCTCTACAAGTACTTCTAAGAATACCTTTATATAAAGGATTATAAATCCTTTGAACATACATAATAAGATATGATGAAAAAGTAAAAGAACTAAACAACCCAAAGCAATCATTTTTGCTAACTCCTCACGATCCTTCATTTTATCATATTTCACTAGACCTCCAGTAGTAGGATTAAGAGTTGTTTGATTTCCATCACCATCAGTGTCCCATTGGATGGTCAGTTCTCATATGTCTACTAAGCGTCCCAATCCCCCCTAAATTTCCTCCAGTCAAATGTTTAAAATCATCATTACAAATTTTGCATTTAACTCTATTAGTATCATCTATTATTTTAAAAAATTCCAAACCTTACTCTTTTTCTACGATTAGTAGTCGGAGCCACAGGTGGTCTACTCCTAGTGCCACGACCACCACCCCGTGTAGTAACTCCAACACTACCAGCTCCAACATTAGTAGGTGTAACTGGTATCTCATCTTCCACTCCTTATTCATTATCTTCTATTCCAAAATCTTTTTGTAATTGTTCATAATCTATATCTATATTATCACTAGGCAATGTTTCAGAAACATGTGTAAATGATAATGAGTTACTACTATTACTACCAGATGCTGACGGACAACCTCTTTTTTTATTTCCCCTACCAGTAACTCTTTTACACGCTCTTTTAGCAGCACTAAATATATTGTAAAAATTAAAGTATAAGCTAAAATTAAATATGCAATTAAAATAATAAATAAGCAAAAGAGTTGGAGGGAGTGCACCGAATGAATTGAGCACTTGATTACACAATTCTAATGTTACCATGAACAAACGTCAAGCAAGAATTTCAAATTTAAACTTCAATTGTAACTTCAAATTTCGAATGATAAAATACGATAAATTAAATTCAAGAAAAGAGAGCCAAATAAAATTAGAAGATGAAATAATAAATTGAAGACTTGAAGACTTGAAGACTTGCAAATTGAAGAATGAGAGAACGGGAGAAATTAAGATTGAGAAATGAGTACTGAGTGATGAAATGAAGAAGATGGGGAGGGGAGAGGGAAGGGGTATTTATAGTTTTAAAGAAGGTTAGTTTTGTAAATTAAAAAAGGGTTAAAATTTTAAAAAAAAGTTATTTTTGCAATATTTCCGTTGGCCAACATACCAAAGCATGGTCTGACCATTGCCAACACTATGTGGGCAAACCAGTTCGAAAATTTAAAACAAAAATATTACCGTTTGAACTGGGACGGTCTGGGTCGGTTAACCCGGTAAGAGGTACTGTTCACTCTACCGGATTGAATCGGTTCTGATTACCCATTTGGATCAACTAAACCGAGCCAACCCCCCCCCCCCAAACCCCTCTACCCAACCTAGCCCAACCCCCTATTACCTGTTCGGACCGATTTCGGGTTCTACCGGTCTGGACCGGTCCGGTATCGGTCCAACCCAACCCGTTTAACACCCCTACTTTGAGTATCTTTTACTTTCCAAGGGTATAAATATCCAAGTAACTATGTTCACCAAACTTGAGCATTCTATTGTAAATGCTTGAACCTTTTTCTTTAGACAAGGTATTTTTGTTTTGAGTTCTAATATCTTCATTTCTGAAATAGAAATACTGGATAAACGCGCTAATTAGGTATTACTTCAACGAATTAAGACATGGCATACCTTCAGATATTGCACCTTGGTAACACATGCCTTGCTTGTTCATTCAACCAATCCCTACTCAAATATTCACTCCAGAATCCAAGAAAGAAAAGATTGAAAATTTAAATGGCGATCACAAATCATTATCAATGTTAGTTAGACCTACCTTTGGTCCACAACTTCCATAAAGAAGGTCACAAGACTTTCTCCTTTTAGTATATTACAAATAATAACCAAAAACAAAAAGAAATTACTCGAGCAGCATAATTGAATCCCATTTCACAGACTATATGATACATGACATAGACATTTATGACAATCTACTGTTAGATACAGCTTCTCAAATAGCTTTAGCCCTAGTCCTATATCCTAACTAACCAAAAAAAATGGTTTGGTACACAAATCATTTATGCAGGGTCCAGGGAAAGAACTGAAAGGGGTCGGGTACGATATAAGCAACATATCGTGTGTGATTGATTTTACCGTTCGAACTCGTAATTTGAAGAAAACTTACATCGTTGCTGCTGCCTTCTGACTAATTAACTTGACCATTACATCCTAACTAACCAAATAAAATAAAAAATAAGAGTAAAAACTAAAGGTTCAACAAACTGATTTAGGGAGAGTTGGAAATTGTTGATTGCCCAATTTCAAGTTCAAGTCAATAATCAACAACGCGATCTTCTTTATTTCTTCTAACAAGAGCAAAATAACCAAGAACAGCACAAAGAGCAGCTACAATATTCCCTTCTTTAATCAAAACCTTAACAACAAATCCAGTAATATCAGCAGTTAATTTCTTGCCTTCTAAAACCAAATCCCTTCTCGGTTTTCCAGCAAACGTCAACAAAACCAAAATTGTAATCCAAGTAACTAAAGTAGCTGGAACTGCAACAGCTAAAGCTGCTACCATAGACAAAACCCCAAAAGCTACACCTAATAATACAGATGCATATAAAGCAGGCCAACCAGCTGAAGCTGAAGTTGTTGAATTTGACATCGTTGATTCATACCAAGAAAGCACTGTTTTAAAAAAATTCCAAGAAATTGATAATAAAATTGTGTAAACAGAAACAAAGAGAAATACCCATGTTCTTCTTTTGCTCATGATTTTTATGAGAAACGTAGAGGAGATTATTGATTGATTTTCTCGTTGTTGTAAAGGTTCTTCCTGTTTGGTTTCTGCCATTGATTGTTTTTGGGTTATACGATTTGATGGCTTTCTTGGACTTTGATTTTTCTCCATATTGCTTTCTATTTTCTTCACTTTCTGCCTCGTTTCCTTTTTACCTTTTCTGTGTTGTTTTGGTTTTGAGGACAGTTTGGTAAACAAAGGGGACAATACTAGAACGCTTCTATTTACCCACACGAGGCATGACGCGCTTTTACTGCGTGGTGTCAGTGGAAGCTTGCTATTGCAATTTGCAAAGGAAAAATTATACTTATAATATAACCACTCAAAAAAATCATAGTTGATTAAAAAATAAAAAATAAAACGTATATATATATATATATATTGTATATTAATATATAATATATAAAAGATATACATATTCTATATATAATTGGTATATATTATATATAATATTAACTATTTTTTGTTATATTATATATTTTGTATATTCATATATCATATATATATAAAAATATAAAAAATATAGTTATTTTTTGTTAATTGGGAAATGTGTAACCTGACGAGGGTCTATGGAAAATAATCTTACTATCTTCTGAAAGGTAACGGTAAAGTTTGTATAAATTTTATCTTTAGACCCTATATATAGAACTACACTAGATGTATTGTTGTTGTTTGTAGACTCCTGTGCAAGTGCAGCGTCTCTCAATCTCGACAAACAGCCCCGTGCCACAGCCGAAGTACTAAAATGGAAAATTTGATAACTATACTATATGGTTTAAATTTGTTCTCTATTAATAATTTGGGTCAAATAGATTTTCATCTTTACTAATATGGGCTAAATTATACTTATTTTCAAGGGAAAGTTTCATAATATAGTTGTTTGTAAGATTCCCTTTCACAATATATTTAAGTTTTAAAATTACATCAAATATCTCAAAAGTATTAACGAGAGGCTGGATGTTTTGAAATAATCTCTTGAATCTAAGGGTTTCAAACTTAGCAGGACAAAAGTTGAATACCTGGAGTGTAAGTTCAGCATTGAGTAGAGGGAAGTGGACGTAGATATGAGGCTTGAATCACGGGTCATCCCCAGTAGAGGCAACTTCAAGTACCTTTGGTCGGTTATCAAGGGGAGGGGAGGAGGGGAGGGGAAGATCGACGAGGATGTTACAGATCGTATTGGGGTAGGATTAATGAAATTGAGGTTAGCCGTGACGATCTAAAGGGTCATCACATGTTTCTTTACTCGTTTCGTGTCTCTGAGGCCTTCAAAACCTCATTGAGGGTCACCTCGATCTGTGCGCCCAGTCCGGGCGCGTAACCGGAAAGCCTAAATATGAGTTTTGTGTGAAAAATAATGAATTTTGATATTAATATAATTAAAGTTAACTCTGATCAACATTTGGGTAAACGGACCCGGACTAGTAATTTAATGGTCCCGGAGGGTCCGTAGAAAAATATGAAACTTGGGTGTATGCCCGGAATCGAATTCTGAGGCCCCAAGTCCGAGAAATAAATTTTTATGTGAAATTGTTTTCTGAAAATAACTAAAGAAATTGGATAATTATATTGATTAAAAGACTGTGGTATCGGGCTCGTATTTTGGTTCCAACGCCCGGTACAAGTCTCATGTGTGATTTAAGCACTTTCTGTAAAGTTTGGTTGAAAACGAACATCATTTGACGTATTTCGGAGTTAAGATGGAAAATTTGTGTTTCATGAAATAATTGAAAGAAATCTTAAGCTTTGGGGCTTGATTCTACGTATATGATGTTATTTTGGCGATTTGATCGCATGAGTTAGTCTGTAGGATAGTGGTGTGTATGTTTGGTTTTGAGCCTTAAAGGCTCGTGTGAGTTTCGAGTAGGTTCCGGGAGGTCTTAGACTTAAAAACACAAGATATTTCAGGTCAGGGAAAAAGCTGCAGGCTCCAGCGCGGCCGCGTCTGCCTTAGTGCTGCCCGCGGTGTGAGCGCTCGGATCCAACGACCTTCAGTTCCACTAGTGCGACGGCGTCGCCTTAGCACGGTCCGCGGTGGAAGCCGCACGGCCGCGGTCTTCATTGTGTGGTCTGCGTGGAAAACTTCAGAGAGCCAGCATGTCTTTATTCTACCAGCGCTGCCGCGGTCCTTTTGCGCGGTCCGCCCTGGGCGCGTCTGAGAGTATAAATACACGTGATTTTCAGTTATTTCTCACTTTTCAAAAACCCAAAACATAAGAGGCGATTTTTCAAGCAATTCCTCTTCTTTTATAACGTTTGGCAAGTGATTTCTAAACTATTTTCTTCACCCCTTAACATCTTTTAATATTATTTCAACATCAATCAAAGATTTTTAATGGGAAAATTTGGAAATTTCGAGTAGAACCTATGTTTTCTAAAACTGAGGGTTTTCGACCTCAATTTGAGGTCCGATTTCAAAATAAATTATATATTTAAGTATATGGGGGAATGGGTAAACGGATTTTGGTTCGAATCTCGGGTTTTGACCACGTGGGCCCGGGGGCTTTTTGGAATTTTTGGGCAGAACTTTTGAAAACCCATTTTTATGCTTTCAAATTGTTTAACTTAGCATTAGTTGATGTATTTAAGTAATTTGTTACTAGATTCGAGGGATTGATGAAGGAATCAAGGGGTAAAACTGTAATTGAGGCTTGTGTGAGTTCAGGAAATCGAGGTAAGTGTTCGGTCTAACCTTAGCTTGAGAGAATAGGAGTTGAGTTGTGTTTGCTACTTGCTAATTGTTGAGTACTGTGTATAGGAATGGTGACGAGTATCTATACATCAGTGTCTAGCATGACCGTGAGTCTTTAAAATGTGATTATCATAATTTAGTTTTGAATTCCATGATAAATTGAGGAATTCTATATATGGTAGAGAACATGTGAAAGACATTATAATAATTTGATTTCGTGGAGCATTGGCTCGGTTGTGATACAAATTGAGAAGGTATATAGAATTATGGATTCTTTGGAGCATTGGCTCAAGTGCTGAAGTGAGATATGAACGAGTTAATGGTTATTCCTTTGCCGTGATGTTTTGCTGTTTGATTGCTGACATTGTTCCTTTGCCGGGATTCCTATTTTTGTTTGTCTATTCCCTTGTCCCATTGTTCTGATTGTTATTGGGTGAGGAAGAGTGATAAATCATGAAGTGTGATGCCGTGTACGTTTGTGATTTGAATACTAATGCACGAAGGAACATTCCATGCCATGATATGAATTCTAATGCACGTAGGAACATTCCGTGCCATAATATGATTACTAATGCATGAAGGAACATTCTGTGCCATGATATGAGTGTTTATGCACTAAGGATCATTCTGTGCCATAATTTTGTAAGGTAAATCATGAATGGTGATGCCGTATATTTTATATGATTGATTTGGTGAGAACGAGAGCAAAAGCACGAAGGGTGGTGCCGTGCAACTGTTGATTTTCTTATTCTCGTTGATATTGAAGTCGTATAGTTTCATTCCTTATTTATCAATTGTATTTTCTGCACTGTTATAGCCCCTACAACATGCTCCCCTCCCTGTTTTCTTTTTGACTGGTTAAATTCTTTTTGTGTTGTACTCTATGGCATACATATATTTTGAACTGCACAGGTTTGATTGGTAGTCTGGTCCTAGCCTCGTCACTACTTCGTCGGGGTTAGGCTAGGTACTTACCAGCAGATGGGGTCGGTTGTGATGATGCTGCACTTGTGTGCTTATTTGCACAGATCACAGAGTTAGAGCAGCTTTTGGTGAGCAGTAGTAGGTTGGGAGCAAGCCTTCAGTCCAGAGTGAGATACCGAGGTAGCCTTGCAGACGTTCGCGGGCCCGACGTCTCCTTTATCTTGTTTTGTGGTTATCCCTTATATTTTGGGATAAACTCTTATCATTTCATTCTAAAAATTGTATTTAGTAAACTCTTAGAAGTTTGTGAGCTATGTGACACTAGGTTTTGAGTAGTGAATCGTGTTAATTTCAGCAAATTTTATCTAGCCTCTTTAAAGTCAAGACTTCTGCTTTAACATTTTAAAAATGCAAGGTTTTATGTTACTATCATGAATGGTGAAATAGGGTGATTAAGTCGGCTTGCCTAGTTCCTGTCAGTAGGCGCCATCACGACTCCCGAGGATGGCAAAATCGGATTGTTACAAGTTGGTATCAGAGCCCTAGGTTACATAGGTCTCACAATCACGGACAAACTTAGTAGAGTTTGAGGGATTGGTACAAAGACGCTGGTATTTATCCCCCAAAGGCTATCGAGTTAGGAAATTTTCACATTTGTTCTTTCTTGTCGTGCGGTTCTTTTACTCCAATACTGATTACCTTTCTACTCTGTTCTTCGCAGATGGTGAGAACACGCGCTTCCTCTTCTTTCAATCACCTGTCCAAGCCCTAGGCAACCCTGCCTAGGGGCATAGGGCGAGGCTGAGGCCGTGCCAAAGGCCGAGGTAGGGGCAGAGCTCAGCCCCAATCATCAGCACCAGTGGCGGAACCTCTGGTTGATTTCGACAAGGAGGTCCCGGCCCCAACTCGAGCAGCTCCGGTGGGCCCAGCTCAGGTCCTAGAGGGGTTCATAGCCACCCCAGTTCTTCAGAACGCTTTGGTCAGATTAGTCGGCCTTATGGAGAGCGTCACTCGAGCAAGTTTGCTTCCGGTAGCACCAACCACCTCACAGGCTCGGGAGGAGTTCAGACTTCTGCTACACGTACTCCAGAGCAGGTAGCTCCCCAGGCTCGGGTTCCAACGGTTCAGCTAGCTGTGGCAGTTCATCCAGGTACAATAGCTCAGTCCAGTGATGGAGCGGCTAGGTCCGCAGATGCGTTGTGGAGGTTGGATTGGTTCACCAAGATCTTCACAATCACCTTCACCTTTCGTCTATCTGGATGCGCAAAGACTTGGTGGAGGGACTATTGTTTAGCCAGACTAATAGGATCGCCATCTCTGACTTAGGACCAGTTTGCAGAGTTATTCTTGGAGATGTTTCTCCCTGTTACTCAGCGAGAGGCTCTTCGCAGGCAGTTTGAGCGCTTTCAATAGGGCTCCATGACAGTTACACAGTATGAGACCCGGTTCATTGATCTAGCGCTCCATGCAATTGTCATACTCTCCACCGAGAGAGAGGATGCGGAGGTTTATTGATGGTTTGATTCAGCCGATTCGTCTCTAGATGGCTATGGGATCGGGGAGAGAGATAAGTTTTTAGGAGGCGGCCAATGTGGCCCACCGAGTTGAGGTGGCCCTATCACAGAGAGGTTGTCATGGGTCGGATAAGAGGCCCTGTCACTTAGGAAGATTTAATGGTACCCCATCTGGAGGTTGAGATTCTTATGGTAGAGGCCATCCTCCTAGGCCCTTTTAATCAGCTCTACAGGCCTCTTATGGTACTTCAGGTGGTAGTGGTTCTCAGCCGCATTATTCTGAACAGCAGGTCTCTAGTGCACCATCAGCACCCATCAGTGCCCCACCACTTTAGAGTTTTCAGGGCGGACATTCAGGTCGATAGGGTCAGTAGCCTCAGCAGTCGATGGCTTGTTACTCTTGTGGTGACCCGAGCCACATCATCAGATTTTGCCCCCGAGCATCGAGCAGTTCCCAGCAGTAGGATTCTCGTCCTATGATTCAGGTACCAAGTGCTCCACAGGCCACCCAACCAGCCAGAGGCGGGGATAGAGGCCATAGAAGTAGAGTTAGAGATCATAGAGGTAGAGCTCTGACTGCCATAGGTAGAGGCCAACCAGCAGTCCATCGTCCCAGAGATGTGGTTCAAGGAGGAGAAGCCTAGTCCTGGTGTTATGCTCTTCTGGATAGGCCAGAGGCTGAATCTGCAGATGCAGTTATTACATGTACTATTCTGGTCTGTGATAAGGATGCTTCAGTGTTATTTGACCCTGGGTCTATGTATTTGTATGTGTCATCCTATTTTGCACCATACTTGGTCATGCCTTGTAATGCTTTGAGTATTCCTATTTATGTATCTATGCTAGTGGGTGATTCTATAGTGGTCGACCGAGTTCATCGTTCTTGTGTGGTAGTGTTTGGGGTCTTGAGACCCATGTTGATTTATTGCTCTTAGACATGGTGGACTTCGACGTCATATTAGGGATGGATTGGTTGTCCTCGTATCATGCTATCATGGATTTCCACGCCAAGAATATGACCTTGTCTTTACCAGATTTGCCCCGTTTGGAGTGGAGAGGGACCCCAAGTCACGCCACCCGCAGTGTTATATCATATGTGAAGGCTCGACATATGGTCGAGAAAGGGTGTCAAGCTTATTTGGGGTACGTTCGCGACTCCAGCGCGGAGGTCCCTTCTATTGATTCAGTACTTGTGGTTCAGGAGTTTTCTTAGGTTTTCCCTTCACACTTGCCGGGTATGCTGCCCGATAGGGATATCGGCTTTTGTATTGATCTGGATTCGGGCACTCAGCCCATTTCTATTCTGCCGTATCGCATGGTCCCGCCAAAGTTGAAAGAGTTAAAAGGTCAGTTGCAGGATTTGCTGGAGAAGGGTTTCATTAGACCTAGCATTTTGCCTTGGGATGAGCCAATGTTATATGTGAAGAAAAAGGATGGTTCAATGAGGATCTGTATTGATTACTGGCAATTGAAAAAAGTTGTGATAAAGAACAAGTATCCGTTGCCGAGATATGACGATTTGTTCGACCAGCTTCAGCGTGCCAAGGTGTTTTCAAAGATAGACTTGAGATCTGGCTACCACCAGTTGAGGATTAGGGCATCCGATGTCCCTAAGACAACTTTCTGCACTCGCTACGAGCATTATGAGTTCCTAGTCATGTCATTTGGGTTGACCAATGCCCTAGCAGCTTTCGTGGAGTTAATGAACCTAGTGTTCAGACCATATTTGGACATGTTCGTGATAGTGTTTATTGAAGATATTTTGGTGTACTCCCGCAGCCAGGAGGAGCACGAGCAACACCTCAGAGTGGTTCTTTAGACTCTGAAGGATAGCCACTTATATGCTAAGTTCTAGAAGTGTGAGTTCTGGTTGAGTTCAGTTGCATTTTTGGGTCACGTTATTTCGGTGGAGGGTATTCAAGTGGACCCGAAGAAGATTGAGGAAGTCAAGACTGGCCTCAACCAGCTTGAGCTACAGATATTCGCAGTTTATTGGGGTTAGCAGGCTATTACCGTTGATTTGTGGAGGGGTTTTCATCTACTGCAGCCCTAA
The DNA here is from genome assembly GCA_034376525.1 of Nicotiana benthamiana. Taxonomy (NCBI): domain Eukaryota; kingdom Viridiplantae; phylum Streptophyta; class Magnoliopsida; order Solanales; family Solanaceae; genus Nicotiana; species Nicotiana benthamiana. The sequence goes on from CM067326.1 coordinate 7,393,981, forward strand.
TGACCAGGTTGACCCATAAGGGTGCCCACTTCGGATTGTCAGATGAGTGTGAGGCAAGCTTTCAAAAGCTCAATACGGCTCTAAGTATGGCACCGGTATTGGTTTTGCCCACATGCTCAGGGCATTATGCAGTGTATTGTGATGCTTCCCGTATTGGACTTGGTACATTATTGATGCAGGATGGGAGAGTCATTACCTATGCTTTGAGGTAGTTGAAGATCCATGAGAAGAATTATCTGGTTCATGATTTAGAGTTGGTAGCCATTGTTCATGCTTTGAAGATTTGGAGGCATTATCTATATGGTGAGATGTGTGAGGTGTACGCTGATCAGAAGAGTCTTCAATATCTATTCAAGCAGAAGGAGTTGAATCTGAGGCAGAGAAGGTGGTTGGAGTTGTTGAAAGATTATGTATTACAATCTTGTATCACTCGGGGAAGGCAAACATAGTGGCTGATGCGCTGAGTAGGAAGTCAACCAATATGGGTAGTCTAGCTTATATTCCGGTCAGCCAGAGACCGCTTGCTTTGGATGTTTGGGACTTGGTCAATCGATTGGTGAGATTGTATATTTCTGAGCTTAGCCGAGTGTTAACGTGCATGGTCGCTCACTCTTCATTGTTGGAGCGTATACGTGAACGGTAGTTTGATGATCCCCATTTGTGTGTCCTGAGAGATATAGTACAACGTGGAGGTTCCAAGAAGGTGACCTTAGGTGCTGATGGTGTCTTGAGATTGCAGGGAAGAGTTTCTGTGCCTGATGTTGACGGTATTCGAGAGTTGATCTTAGCGAAGACCCACAGTTCTCGGTATACTATTCACCCGGGAGCCGCGAAGATGTACCAGGATCTGAGACAACATTATTGGTGGCGCACAATGAAGAAAGATATTGTTGCATATGTGGCTCGATGTTGGAACTGTCAGCAGGTTAAGTATGAGCATCAGAGACCTAGTGGGCTGTTTCAGAGGATTGATCTTCCTGAGTGGAAGTGGGAGAGGATTACTATGGATTTTATTACTGGACTCCCGTTGACCCGGAAGAAGTTTGATGCGGTTTGGGTCATTGTTGGTAGACCGACCAAGTCAGCACATTTTGTTCTTATTGCAGTCGTTTATTCATCCGAGAGGTTAGCTGAAGTCTACATCAAAGAGATTGTTCGCCTTCATGGGGTGCCTATATCTATCATTTTGGACGGGGCAATTTGCCTCATGCTTTAGGAGATCCATTCAGCCAGAATTGGGCACCCAAGTGGAGTTGAGCACAACCTTCCATACTCAGACGGACGGGCAGTCCGTGCGGACTATTCAGATATTGGAGGATATGCTCCGAGCCCTAGGTTCACTGGCCCATTTGAGATTCTCAATAATGTGGGAGAGGTGGATTATATACTTGCCTTGCCGCCTAGCTTGTCAGCCGTGCATCTGGAGTTTCACGTATCCATGTTTCGGAGGTATCACGGTGATCCAGCCTACGCGTTAGAATTCAGCACTGTCCAGTTAGACAAGGACCTGTCTTATAAGGAGGAGTCGGTGGCTATTTTAGACCGGCAGGTTTGACAGTTGAGGTCGAAACTCTTTCATTCTGTGCGTGTTTAGTGGAGAGGTCAGCGTCCTGAGACATCGACCTAGGAGTCCGAGTCTGATATGCGGAGCCGATATTCTCATCTATTTCCCGACTCAGGTACTTCTTTCTTTTGTCCATTCGAGGACGAACAGTTATTTTAAAGGTGGAGAATGTGACAATCCAAAGGGTCATCACCTATTTATTTACTCATTCTGTGTCTCCGAGGCCTTGAAAACCTCATTGAGGGTCATCTCAATCTGCGTGCACAGTCCGGGCGCGTAATCGAAAAGCTTAAATATGAATTCAGTGTGAAAAATGATGAATTTTGATATTAAAATGATTAAAGTTGACTCAAGTCGACATTTTGGGTAAACGGATCCGGACCCGTGATTTGACGGTCCCGGAGAGTTCGTAGGAAAATGTGAGACTTAAGTTTATGCTCGGAATCGAATTCCGAGGCAGGCTCCAAGTCCGAGAAATGAATTTTTATGTGAAATTGTTTCCTGAAAATAACAAGAGAAATTGGACAATAAAATTGATTAAAAGATTGTGGTATCAGGCTCGTATTTTGGTTCCAACGCCCGGTACAAGTCTCATATGTAATTTAAGGGCTTTCTACAAAGTTTGTTTGAAAATGGACGTCATTTGACGTATTTCGGACTTAAGATGGAAAATTTGCGTTTCATGAAAGCATTGAAAGAAATCTTAAGCTTTGGGGCTTGATTCTATGTATATGATGTTATTTGTGCGGTTTGATCGCACAAGTTACTCCTTAGGATGTTTTGAAGTGGTGGGAATGTTTGGTTTGGAGCACCGAGGGATTGGGTGAGTTTTGAGTAGGTTCCGGGAGGTCTTTGACTTAAAAACACCAGATATATCAGGTTAGGGAAAAATCTATAGGCTCCTGCACTGTCGTGTCCGCCTTAGCGCGGCCCGCGGTGTGAGCGCGTTGCCACAGTCGTCCTCATGCGGTCCACGCTCCAATCTCTAGAGAACCAGCGACCTTTAGTTCCACACGCGCGGCCGCGTCCACCTTAGCATGGTCCGCGGTAGAAGCCATGTAGCCGTGATCGTCTTTGTGCGGTCCGTGTGGCAAACTTCAGAGAGCCAGCAAGTATTCATTCCATCAGCGCTGCCGCGGTCCTTTTGTGCGGTCCGCGCTGGGCGCGTCTAGAGTATAAATACACGGGATTCAGTTATTTCTCTCTTTTCAAAAACCCAAAACTAAAGAGGCGATTTTTCAAACAATACCTCTTATTTAATACGTTTGGTAAGTTATTTCCAAACAATTTTCTTCACTCCTTAAAATCTTTTCACATGATAAGCTAATTTATTTTTGCTAAACTTTTAATTGCTGATATCAGCCTTTAGTTTCCTGTTTTTATGTAAATACTGAGTGTTCAATCCCTTTTACTCATTTCTCACTTTCAAGTTTTATTTAGTGTTATCATTAAGTTATTTCTAGAATGTTAAGCATTAGTTGATTGGTCTTCTTTCCTGGTCGATATTGATCCATTGGTTTTGACAGAAAAATACCTGAATATTTATATGATCCTAAGTTATAACAATTGTTGCTGATCAGTCCAAATTAGGATATTTAGTAGTATTGGCTAATTTTAAAACTTTTAATAAGCATGTTAGTCCAAGACCACATTTGGCCCAAAAATTAAAAATCAATTGACCTGGGTCAATTCTGACCAAACCATATGACAGACTAAGGTTAAGACTTCAGGTTAGTTAATTCGGAAAAGAAATAGGGGTATAAGGGGTATTTGAGCCTTAAAAGTATCTGATAATAACCCCTAGAACATTCTAGTGAGGGACTTAGGCACAATTTCATCCTCAAACTTGAGGCACAAGTTAGGAAACTAAGGACTATTTAGGAAAAAACTGAAATCTAAATCAGGGACTAAACGGAAAAACAAGGAAAAAGTGTTGCCCTAAGGCTTCACTATAAAAAAGGACAATCTGAACATTTTTAGGGATCCATTTTGAACTTTAGAGAGATATTTGACCTTTGATATATATTTTGGAGCATACTTCTCTTCTTAAGGATGAGTGCATTAAGATACATATGTATTAGTTCTTCCATATTCTTCCAAGATCATTAGTGTTGTTTTATTCCTGTGGAGTTTTGATCCTTCTGAAATTTTGGGGTTGATTGATCGATTGATTGTTGTTGCTTGCTGATTGCATCAATTTACTCATAGGTTCCCTTCCTTTTTGAAATCCAGGCATTCTTCCTCAGTCAAAAGTCTTAGAAGTAATGTTCTTATGTACGTGAGAATCTGGCTCATAATGAGAAGAATAGTGTTTTGATTTTAATCCACTTATGTAATTATCTTTGTTTTCTAAGAATTTTTTCGATGTTTACACTCAATCTTTGCATGTACTAATCATGGACTCTATCAGGACGGTTTTATTATTTGTCTAAATTTTCAGTAGACTTTGCGATAGTTGATCCAGAATAAATCTGGACTTTTCCAACTAAGTTATATTAGAAATTCGATATTTGAATATGTGTGTACTCGTTGGTCCATTGTCTTTGGGCCTAATCAGAAAGCCCAATAGCTGCCGGTCACAGCATAAAACCATGTATGTTCCTGGGCTGGGCAAAACTTGAAGCCCAATGTGTATAACCAGCCATGAATGAAGCTAAACCACAAGTATTGATTTTCCAAAATACGTCACCCATATATAAATGATTAGGGCATTTAGACACCAATGATGATAGAGAATTTAACATGCATTAGAATATCCTTATAAAATAAAGTGAGCCAAGTTAATCTAATCAAATACCATGCGATGGCTCCTTAATTCATTAAAACATATAGAAAAATAGAAAGTGTCGTTTAGCGAATTTCACGTCCTTCTATGAATTTTGAAGGCGTAGTTGCCATAGGCACGAGTGTGTTAATAAAATACCTTCCTAAATTTGGGTGCACATTCATGTGATCCAAATCCAAATCTCAATGTAGTTGAAATATATCTAAAATTACGTGCGCATTTATGTGACGTGATTCACGACGTATTTTAATTACATTACAAATCTCCTAAAAAATCTACTAAAGCGGTTAATAATTTAAAACTGTATCATAGGTTTCAACATTTACCACAAATCAAAATTTTAGGCACTTATAATAAGTTTAAGCGACCGTGCTAGAACCACGGGATCCGAGGGTGCCCAACACCTTCCCTTGGGTCAAGAGAATTCCTTACTCAAGATATTCTGGTTCCCAGACTCCAATTGGGCAGTCAAAATTTCCTCGATTTGGGATTTTAACTAAACCGGTGACTTGGGAGACCAAAATCCAAACCTATCCCAAGTTGTGACTCTTAAATAAATGAATAATCCCGTTTCGGATAATGTCACTTTAATTGGAAAAACTCCTATACACGTATCATCCTTCGGGGTAGCCACGTGTAAATCAAGAAGGAGATGTGAAAGCTCTGGCGACTCTGCTGGGGATAGAAGGACCCAGAATCTCTAGTTTAGGTTTCAAGAATTCAAGCTTACCATAACTGTTATATTTGTCTTCTTCTGATTTTCTTACAAGTTCGGCGCTAAATGCTGCATGTCTTACCGCTTTAATATTATCTGAATTGTATATATGAACTGCTACGAAACCCTTCACTTCTCACCTCCAGGGATGTGATTACTGGTTGAGAGTCCCTATTCTGTTAGTGTCTCCCCCTGAAATAAGAAAGAGGCCGAACAAGTAGTAAGCTGGATGGCGTTTCGATTTCTGGTACGTAGCCCCTCCTCGACTCGAGTTGTCCGCTCGGGTACACAGTCTAGACCCAATACTAAGGTTCTAAACTTAGTATAACAAAACCTCATGCCGGATCTTTAGTAGGAACGTTTATCTACATCATGCATTTCTGAATTAGGCGACTCAACACAGGGGTTGTGTCCGTCTAGGACAGGTACCTGAAATAAAAGACCATCATGATACATTTTTCTGCTCTACTTGCACATTTCTTTGCCTTGGATTCGCATGTTGACCGGATCGTAAACAAAGGGAATAAATTGAGAAAATAGCGGTGTTAGGGTGATCTTGTAAAACCAATGCTTAAAATAGCACCGAAATGCTGGCGAATTTTTCAAACACCCAAAACAAAAGGATTTGGAGTTTTCAATAATATTTTCGAGTTTCAACAAATTATTTTGGCCAAGTCTAATCCGTTTTCCAAAATATCAAAAGATATGTCCGAGTTTATTTACTTGTTTGAAATGAGTCAGATGGTGCCATTATTGCCGATAATAGCTGAATGTTGCTACAGGGTACGTCAGAAGGTTGATCTTGCGCAAATGGCCACCTCTGAATTTTATTCTTACTGTATGGAAAACCTTCTCTCTAAAGTATTGAAATGCCGTATTCGCAAAACCAGTCCTGGCTTCTAAAAAATATATTTCATAAAATGTTAGTTAAAATGTTGACACTACAAATTTACCTTTAATAAATGTGCAGAATGAGCAAAATAATGAACAAAACTCCCTTGGAGCTGCGACTATGGTGGAATGATCTTGGCGAAGTGGGTCAGAGAAGGGTCAACGCAAACCTGGGAAGCCTCACTGGTTTATTAACAATCAACCCAGGGGAGACATCATAAAGGCCTTAATCACTTTCTGGGATCCAACCCACAATGTCTTCCACTTCTCAGACTTTGAGCTAACCCCGACTTTAGAACAAATGACAGGATATATCGGACCCATACAATCCCTTTGAGACATCAATACTTGATTGTACCCAGAGCCGTCTCTGTGCTTAAATTCCTAGATTCTTTGAAAATTAGAAGAAAGGTCCAAAATCCTAACTTATCGTCTAGCTTTTGCACCCTGCAGTTTATATACCAAAGATATGGCCACATTGGAGGATTGTACAACCCTGAAAATCTTTTTTGTGGCAAGGATAATCGACTCAACTGGGAGGAGCATCGATGCTTCACGTTCATGGTGTCTTTCTTGCGCCTTTTAGTATTCCCTCTAAAGGGAAGGGAACATCAACATAAGGATAACAGGGGTTGTTAGTACTTTAATGACCCAAGCAAAGAGTACTATTGCTCCAATGATCATGTCTGATATCTTCCGAGCCCTTACCATCTGTAAAGCAGGAGGGGATTTCTTCGAAGGCTATAACTTGCTGCTGCAAATCTAGATAATTGAGCATTTATGTCACCGGCATTGGTTCATGAATTGCGAGCTGTCAACAAAAGGTGTCCTAGAAGAATTTGACAACATGGTGGATGGGTTTATATTACCAGAGGGTGTCACAGAGTGGGTGTCGCATCTCCGGGTTATTACTGCAAATCAAATAGAATGGACATTCAGTTGGCTCTCTGTGGACAAAGTTGTGTATATGCCCGCCACCGGAGCTCATTTCCTTTTGATGGGTATCCGAAGCATTCAGCCCTATGCGCCATATAGAGTACTCAGGCAATTGGGTAGATGCCAAATGATTCCCAGAGATGAGGATATCAGCCTCCATGTAGTTGAGATAAGCCTGAATGGTCAATTCCCCGAAGCTGTTGTATGCCAAAATTGGAGCGAGTGCCAATACATAACAACCGATACTTGAGTACGTGACGTATCTAAGGGTAAGGTTGCACCGGGGTATGTTACTTGGTACAAGAGGGATATAGAGCCCGGGAGGCCGGCAAAGAGATACCATCTCTAGGAACTTACCGAGACATCCCAAGAGCAGTGGGATTGGTTAGCAAAAGAAAATGAATACCACAGTACTATAGGAAGGCTGGAAAAGAAAATTCAAGAATTGCAATTCGAAAACAGTCTGCAAAACACATCCAGCGAGGGATAAAAGAAGGTATTGGTTAAAGAAAACGAAGCGCTGCGAGCTCAGATTCATAAAATGAAGGCATCCGCAGAAAATCCTCCAAAGAGTACAAAAGATGAAAAGCTCATAGAGAACCTATGTCGAAATGTAACTGAATACTGTTTTGACCTGAATAAGGTGGAGGGTGAACTGTCTAGAGCTCGGAAGCAATTAATTAAAATTGCAGAGGAAAGAACACGTATACTGGAGCAGTTAAAAGAAGGAAGTGGCAATGAAAGCGCTAGTTTAAAACAAAGGGTTATCATAGTTGAAAACAAAATGGCCAAACATGCCAGAGATTTCAAAGCCGAGAGCAAGCATTGCTATGTTGTAATAGCTGGATTGGAAAGAGATTTACGGCAGTTCCAAAAGCTGAATCAAGCAGCTGAACCAACTTTAGAAGCATTGGCCGAACAAATAGGGCATCTACTACAAGAAAAAGGGGTTATTACGGAAAGGTGTGGGCAATCGCAGAATATATCACCACGAAGTGCAATCACTGAGAAGAAATGGTGAAAATATATGTTTTTCACCGCTGCTATGACATTTGCCCGTCAAGTGATGGAAGATCTCCACTATCTCCAGGGAAGTTTAGCGCGCAAACCAGCGACAAGGCCGAACAATGCCCGCCAGCTCCAAAAGCATTTGAAGTTTTAATGTACTCATAAACTTGTATCTTTCTTGAAAAAAAAGAAAAAAGAAAACAAAAAGATGAAATCAGGCTGTATGTTTTGTTACTTACCGTTCGAGTCTGTAAGATCATTAAGTCCAGTTTAAGTAGTTGTCTTTCATTTCGCTAGCGTATGTAATCAAAGTTTATGTCTTTATAAAGATTGAAAAAAGGACAAAAAAAAACATTTTGTGGTGTACATAATATTTTCTCATGATCTATGCTCGGTCTGATTCATGCAAAGTCGTGATACATAGGCAATATCTATAGGATTCAACCGCATTCTTAAAAAAAAGGGGGAATAAGAGGTAAGAAACAAAACGAAAATTGGAATGAATGCCGGGATGACACATGCAACCATGTCAAGCATATAGAAATCCGTTATCTGCATAGGTGCATCATACCCAACGTGTGATTTCCTATTTATTATCCGCCCCGAACTAACTGCTGAATTTCAGTGTTCAGTTTACGTGTTATAAGAACAATGATTGGTTTGCGGTAAGATGGATTCACACAGATACTTCACTAGGTCAAAGGGAAGCACAGAGATGCCGACCGAAATGACTCTACCAGCAGTCCCAATTACAGGTGTACCAGCCTCTAAATCTGCAGCGGCTGAAGAGAACAGGATCCTATGGCTCCGAGTGATGGAGATGTGGGATGCCTGGACAAATGGGAAAGAACTTCCAAGCGCTATCCCCGGATTTCCCGTGCTTTTTCCAAGGTCAGGGGGTACCTCCACCATCCCTATCAGCCACCCAAATATTCTCCTGGGGCAGCCCACTATATCAACCAATTTTGTTGGGGAGCCTTCTGAAACCTGCGCTCCGAAACCTGCTATCTTGAACAAGAAACCTTCTGAAAGCTTCAAAGAATATTTTGATAAATAGCACGAGCAAGCCTCTAGGGTAAAGCTTCCGATGGACAAAGCGGAGATGGTCACTGTCTTTTTACAAGCACAAGAGGCAGATTACTTTCAGAATATGATGTCAGCCATGGGTAAACCTTATGCAGAGGCGATTAACATTGGGGAAATGGTAAAGAATGGCCTCAAAACAGGAAGGATTATGAGTCAATCCGCCATAAAAGCAACCTCCCAGGCCATACAAGGAGGGGCGGGAGGAATCCCAAGGAACAAGAAGAAAGAGGAAGCATCCATGGCAGCCTCTGGGATGAGGAAACATCATGCTCACAGCCATGCATTTTCTGAAAGGGCACCCTAACATTACTATCCTCACCAAGACATGCACTATGTCCCTCAACCCTATGTAGTTATGAACACTCAGTCCCTTCTTCAACCTCAACTGCAGAACAATAGAAACCAAGCCCCAAGAAATCAGCCTCCTAAGAATCACTACAATCCCCGCCCTCTGCAAAATAATTATCGTCCCAGAGAGTCACCCAGGAGACACAACTTCACTCCCATAGGAGAATCCTACGCCAGCTTGTTCCCAAAGTTGGTCCACATGGGTCTCCTCCTGCCTGTACCCCCAAACAGACAGAACCTCGAATCACTTTCTTAAAAAAGGGGCGTGCGTTGTGCTTACCACTCTGGGGGAAGAGAGACAAGATACAGAAAATTGCAGGACCTTAAAACGAGCAGTAAAGTACTTGATAGATAAAAAAAGATAGGATAAAGAGATGAAGAAGTCCCAAATGTAATTGATAACCCAATACAGGCTCACAATAATGGGCAGGTTATCGGAATGATCTACGAGGACAGAGAATTTGATCCCGCTCTGAAAACCATCATAGCCATCGCTGAGGCAGACAGAAAACAAAAAGTCACCCCAAAAAAGATTGAAGAAAATAAAATGAATGAAGCCGAATGCCTAAGAGCAGAAAAGAAGGCTGAAGTAAAAGCTGGGGCAACCCCTACCAAGGAAACAATACTCTACATCCCACAGGGACATAAAGAAAAGCAGCCCACCCTGAGCCCTCCAAAAAGGTTCAAGCTGAACAAAGCCATGTATATACCCAAGAACGCCTATGTGGTACGGGGATCGATTAAAGAGCCGGTGCTGAATGAGCCCGTGGTTATCGGTCGCGCACTGTAGAAGCCCATGACCAACCCTTCAACCGTCCCTTGGAAATATCAGGAAACAATCATTACATACAAGGGAAAAGAAGTCCTCGGAGAAGCCAAAAAAGGTTGTCCCACAAAGAAATACTCATATATGGAAGAGGTGAACGTCGCTACCAAACGGCGATTTCCGCCAAAGAGACCAGTGAATGCTGAGTAGGCAGAAGCTTTCTTCCAGAAAATGAAAATGCCGGAGTACGAAGTGGTGGATAAGCTACGAAAATCCTACGAGAAGATTTCTCTATTGTCACTCTTGATGAAATGTACCGAACATCAGCAGGTGTTGGCCAAAACTCCGAATGAAGCATATGTACCTTCTGGGACCTCTGTAGAGCAACTAGAGAAAATGGCAGAGAGATTCTTCGCTATTAACGGGGTTTTGTTCAGTAAGAATGACTTACCTCCGGAGGGAGCTGCTCAGAATAAGGCTTTGCACCTCACTGTCAAGTGTGAGGGATATTATATCAAAAGAGTGATGATCGATGGAGGTTACGGAGTAGAAATATGGCCACTATCTACCCTGCAGAGAATGGAGATCGGGACAAAGAGGATCCGTCCTAACAACGTATGTGTCCGAGCCTTCGGTTGAATCAAAAGGAACACCATAGGTGAAATTAATTTGGAGCTCACCAATAGTCCAATCGACATCAAAGTGACATTTCACGTGTTGGACATGGACACCTCCAATAACTACCTCCTAGGAAGGCCGTGGGTTCATACAGCAGGGGCAGTGCCTTCTATCCTGCACCAAATGCTGATATTTGAATATGAAAACCAGGAGATTATAGTTCATGGAGAGGACAAACAATCAATTTACTAGGACCCCTCTGTCCCACGTCTAGAAGCCAAGGAAGGGAGTGAGCACATAGTCTAACAAGCTTTCGAAGTCGTAGTAGCCGATCAGGATGAAGAGGGAAAGCCGCTTCCCCAGCCTTTCTTTTCAAATGCTTCAATTATGGTAGCAAAGGAAATGACCCACCAAGGTTTCAATCCAGGCAAGGGACTCGGAAGATCCCTACAAGGCATAACCGAGTTGGTCGCCTTTCCTGTCGCATAAAAGTTCTTTGGATTGGGCTTTCATCCAACCTCAGAAGATATCACCTGGGCTAATCGCAGAAAATGCCAAAGATGGGCCTTACCTCGACCCCTACCCCACTTGTACAAAACCTTTATAAAACCAAAGTACAGTGAGGCGGAGGAAGAAGAAACCTTCACGGCAGAAGAAATTGATAAGATCTACGGAGCTATGAGGGAGTCACTGAACGAAGTAAACATGGTCCAACCGGGAGAAGGTTCAAGCGCTGCCAAAGTGCTTTATATGGGGCCAGATGCCAAACTTCAAAACTGGAAAGCCACAACTTTTCATGTAAGACGGGAGACCCGGTAATCCCACATTGATTCCTCTTCCTATGTCACGAGCTATTTCAGGGTGTAGCTCGATTGCTTGTTTTCTTTAGCACTTTTTCCTTTAGATTTCGAACTGTAGACCCTGTTATCTTACAAGTTTAAAGAAATAAAATCAATATTTTTCATTCACACCTCTTTGTCTTTCTCTGATTTTTGTCTTTCTTTTATGTTTCATCTTTTCTTTCAGTCTCAATAATCCGTCTTTAAATGAAACGACATGCTCGCGGACATCATGCCACGACCCAAACTTGCTGCCCATCTGTGAAATAATGAACCAACAACAAGAATACAATGAAGAAGAGGTTTTTAGGGAAATCAACCGAGAGTTGGAACACTTTGAAAACAAACCTAAGCCTAACTTAAATGATACTCAGCCGGTTAACTTGGGCAATCCCGATGAAATCAAAGAAACTAAACTAAGCATCCACGTGAATAAAGAAATGTGGGATTCATTGGTTCAACTCCTATTGGAAATTAAAGATGTATTTGCGTGGTCCTATGACGACATGCCTGGCTTAGGTATGGATTTGGTGGTTCATAAGTTGCCTGCATACCCTGAATGCCCTCCGGTCCAACAAAAGAAAAAAAATTCAAGCTTGATGTCAACTATAAAAACAAAGAGTAGATTACAAAACAGCTTGAGGCGGGGGAAATCCGAGTGGTTCGGTACACTACATGGCTGGCCAATATGGTCCCAGTGTCAAAGAAGGACGGAAAAACTCGAGTGTGTGTGAATTACGGAGACTTGAACAAGGCGAGTCCTAAGGATAACTTCCCTCTACCCAACATCCACATCCTTATATGAGATTCAATCCTTCGTAGACTGCTACGCAGGGTATCGCCAAGTGTTAATGGATGAGGAAGATGCTGAGAAAACCGCCTTTACCACACCTTGGGGAACCTATTGCTATAGAGTTATGCCTTTTGGATTGAAAAATGTCAGGGCAACACACACGAGGGCCATGACCACCATCTTTCATGACATGATGCATCGATAAATAGAGGTGTATGTGGATGACGTGATTATCAAATATAAGACTCAAGGTAATCATGTAAAGGAATTGAGGAAGTTTTTCAAAAGGTTCCGCAAATATGATTTATAATTAAATCCAGCAAAGTGCGCATTTGGGGTCCCGTCGAGCAAACTTTTGGGATTCATCGTCAGCTGAAGAGGTATCGAATTGGATCCAACCAAGATAAAATCCATTCGAGAGCTGCCTCCGCCAAGGACTAAAAATGATGTTATGAGTCTATTGGGAAGATTGAATTACATCAGCCGATTCATTGCCCATTTGACTTCCACATGTGAGCCCATATTTAAGCTACTGAAAAGGATGTGACAGTTAAGTGGACAGTCGAGTGTCAGGAAGCTTTTGATAGAATCAAACAATACTTGTCCAATCCACCAGTTTTAGTTCCGCCGGAACCAGGGAGGACATTATTTCTCTATCTAACAGTTTTGGAAGGTTCTTTCGGCTGTATTCTCGGGCAGCATGACGCCACGGGAAAGAAAGAGCAGGCCATTTATTATCTGAGTAAAAAGTTTACCAGTTACGAGGCCAAGTACACATTGTTAGAAAGAACGTGTTGCTCCTTGACATGGGTAGCTCAGAAATTAAGGCATTATCTGCAAGCTCACACCACGTACCTCATAACTATGCTGGATTCGCTCAGGTACATATTCCAAAAGCCAACCCACAGGATGACTGGACAAATGGCAGATCTTGCTCACCGAGTTCGACATTGTTTAAGTCACTCGAATTGCGATAACAGCTCAAGCATTGGCAGATCACCTGGCTGAGAACCCGATGATGATGAATATCAGCCTTTAAACACCTACTTCTCTGATGAGGAAGTGAATTCATTGGAAATAGCAACTGAGGATACCCCTGTCTGGAAGATGTTCTTCGACGGAGCAGTAAACGCAAAAGGCGTAGGCATTGGGGAAATTTTAGTATCACCCACAGGTCAGCATTATCCAGCTACAACCAGGCTCCCGTTTTTCTGGACCAATAATATAGCTGAATATGAGGCTTCCATCATGGGCATGAACATGGCTATTAACCAAGATGTCAAAGAGTCGCTAATCATGGGCGATTCCGATCTGATCATTCGACAGGATCAAGGAGAATGGAAGACAAGAGACATTAAGCTCATCCCATACTGACAATATATGGAAGACCTCAGAAAACGGTTCAGGTTGGTACAGTTCAGGTACATTCCCCGCTGCCACAATGAGATAGCAGATGCATTTGCAACCTTGGCCTCTATGTTGCCATACCCTGGGAATGCCTATGTTGATTCTTTACAAATCCAAAATCAAAGAAAGACATGGGTGTTGTAATGCGACCGAAGCAGAGACCAACACAAAACCTTGGTATTACGACATCTTGAGATACATGAAAACGCAGGAGTACCCTGAGCAAGCCATCGGAGAATAAAAGAAAACCATCTGACGACATGCGACCAATTTCTTTTTAAGTGGTGATATTTTGTATAAAAGGACTCCAGATCTTAATTTGAATGAGATATGTGGATGCCGAGGAAGCTGGGAGAATTATACATGAAGTACATGCGGGCGTGTTTGGGCCCCATATGAATGGCTATATGCTAGCAAAGAAGATGCTCCGAGCTGGCTATTATTATGTGACCATGAAGAAAGACTTCTTCAACCTTGTCCGAAAATGTCATTAATTCCAGGTGCACAACGATTTAATTCATACACCACCAAATGAACTGCATCATATGTCAGCACCCTGGCCATTTGCCGCCTGGGGCATGGATGTCATCGGGCCGATTGAGACAAAACCTCAAATGGGCACAAATTTATATTGGTCACCATTGATTATTTCACAAAATGGGTTGAGGCCATCGTCCTTAAGTCTGTTACCAAGAAAGCGGTAGTGGATTTTGCGCATTCTAATATCATTTGTCGTTTGGGGATTCCCGCTACCATCATTACAAACAACGCGGATAATCTAAACAGTCAGCTGATATGAGAGATATGTGAACAATTCAAGATAACACATAGAAACTCCACCTCCTACCGGCCCAAAGCTAACGGTGCGGTCGAAGCAGCCAACAAGAACATCGAGAAGATCTTGAGGAAAACGATTCCAAGCTCGAGGCAATGGCATGAAAAACTGCCTTTTCTCACTGATGGGATATCGTACCACAGTACGTACATCGGTAGGGGCAACCCCCTACTTGCTGGTTGTGGAACTGAAGCTGTTATACCCGCCGAGGTGGAAATCCCTTCACTTCGAGTGATTGTCGAAGCAGACATTGAAGATAACGAATGGGTCAAAACCCGCTTGGAGCAGCTGGCATTAATCTATGAAAAATTAATGGCGGTGGTATGCCACGGGCAGTTATACCAACAAAGAATGGCCCGTGCTTACAACAAGAAAGTGCGCCCCAGGAATTTCGAAGTCGAGAAACTAATACTGCCTCATCATCAAGAAGCCAAAGAAAAATTCACTCCAAACTAGAAAGGTCCGTTCATCATTAGAAAAATATTGCCTAGAGGAGCATTTTACCTGGGCGACTTTGAAGGAGACGAGCCCGAGGAAGCGGTAAATGCAGACGCAATAAAGAGGTATTATGTTTGAACACCCTGCAGCAGTAACCCTGGTGGACTGAAATGACGAAGGCTGTTCTTTCCCACTATCCCCACCCTCTTTGTATCCCACAAAAGCTGTGTGACAAAAAATAAAAGAAAAAAAGGACAAGAAAATAAGAAGAAGAAGAATACAAAAAAAATTAGTTTAGGAAAATTTCCTGAACTACGTCTGATTTGATTCCGAAAGGATACGTAGGAAGCGTCCCCCTGAGGTTCAGTCATATTGAAATAAGAACCCCATTTACCCAAGAAAATCAAAACTAGGCAAAAATTTATTAGTGCGGTAACAATCCGTCTAAATGGTTACAAAGTTATAGAACCCCCGGGATGTAAACATACCGTTGTTTGGATTTGGCACTAATCTAATTTTTGAGAGAAATAAAACGAGAGAGTCTTATCAGTGAAAACCTCCAAGCACAATAAGGAGACGATGAGCAGAGAAAAACAAAATGAAAGGGTCCGTTCAGCGAAAACTCGCGAAGAGCGCTATCACGCGACGGGAGAAGAGAAATGAGAGAGGCCGATTTGCGAAAATCCAAAAAGGGCGCCGTCCGCCGAAAAGAGGAAATATTGCTGCCCAGGCCTGAATAAGTATATTTTGTTTTGGAAAAGTTGAAGTCAGAAAGCAGAAATGGATCTGGGACGGTATCCAGTCCAAGAAGCATGGCGTTTCCATTTAAAGCCGACTTATATTTCCAGATAAGTTCCCTCTTTTCCCTCAAAAGGACACACCTCTCTAAATTCATGCTTCACATCTTTCCACTTTAACTTTGATGTCCTGACCATTCCCTAAGAAAGGTAGCAGGGCCGACCTTGCGGGTTTATCATGGCAGGAACTAAAGGAATGCCCGACATCGTCAAGCGTGCTTAGCCAATCCCGGTTGATCATGACTGTTAATGCCTCAAAATTAGAGAAATAAAATAAATGAAATTCAAAATCAATGGTCCATAAAGGTGAAGCAAAATCGGAGTGTTTAAAGCCAAATATGATGTTGATCAAAAGCCTTAAAAACAAGCCCAAAATCAAAGTCGGGACAAAACTCACAGCACAAAGCCTGGGAAAAATATGAGGACCCCTTGTCCAATCAACAAAGCAAGGATTGAAAGTCAAGGGGTTTGCTTTTGAACACAAAGGAAGTCAAAATCAAGCATGACAAGGCCGCAAAATGTTGTCTAAACTTTCTACTCCCCAACGTTGCCTAAAGGTTGACACTACCCTATCCTTAACATAACTTAAGGGCTTTTATGTCCCCTTTACCCCCTGCATAGTTAAAGGATCTCTCGGGTCCTTCACTTTCTGGTAAATCCCCTAGCATAACCTAGGAATTTTCATTCATCCCGGCATAACCCGTGGGATTTTCCTTGTATAACCTAGGATTTTTCATTCATCCCGGCATAACCCGTGGATTTTCATAGCATAACCTAGGAATTTTCATTCATCCCGGCATAACTCGTGGATTTTTCCTAGCATAACCTAGGATTTTTCATTCATCTCGGCATAACCCGTGAATTTTTCCTAGCATAACATAGGATTTTTCGTTCATCCCGGCATAAACCACGGATCTCCCTAGCATAACCTAGGAATTTTCATTGATCCCGGTATAACCCGCGGATTTCCCTAGCATAACCTAGAAATTTTCATTCATCCCGGCATAACCCGTGGATCCCCTGGCATAACTCAGGATCTCATTTCATCCTGACATAACCCACGGATTTCCCTAGCATAACCTAGGAATTTTCAATCATCTTGGCATAGCCCATGTATTTCTCCCTAGCATAACCTAGTATTTTTCATTCATCCCGGCATAGCCTGCGGATCTCCCTAGCATACCCTAGGAAGTTTCATTCATCCGGGCATAACCCGTGGATCTCCCTAGCATAACCTAGAATTTATTTTATTCATCCCGGCATAAACCGTGGGTCCCTTGGCATAACCCAGGAATTTCTTCATAATCCATGACCCTCCTTCCATCCTCAGTAGGAATTTTTTTATCCCGGCATAACCCGCGGATCTTTTCTTACCCAGCATGGATTTCTTCATTTCTATCCCGGCATAACCTGCGGATCCTCCTCTTATCCCCGGCAGGGACACTTTCCTCTTCCCAGCATAACCCGTCGATCTTTCCAAGGGATACACAATCCCGATTTTTATTGAATTCAATAAAGAATAGCCTAGATATGTGTTGCCAATAACTCACGAAAATTTCCAATGAAAACCGGGGCAGAAAATTTTGTTCGTCTGTTTGTGTTGGTGTCTGAACAGGTTTCAGCTTAAGGCGCAAGATTCAGAATGACTGAAAGCACGAGTCTCAATTCAGAACAGAAGATAAGAAAAAGGACAAAAGATGTGAATTCAAAATGATGAAGCGGACAAAGACACAGATTGTACATAATTTAATTGAAGTCACAAGCTCCGCATGTCCTGCTTTATTTCAAAAAATGAAAATAAACCAGCGGTTACAGCCAACGAGCATCAAGATTCATATTAGGGTTTGCTATAAGAGTTGGCCAGGATTTAAGATCAAGATTCAATAGACTCATAGATAGGAATCTTGTAGCTCGTAGTTGATAGGCTTAGCTAGCTTAGCTTTTGATTTTCTTTTGGTGTAATAGGGAGCTCATCACGCAGAAATAGCAGCAACAACAGTGAAATCACAGCTTCCCGGTAGTCCCAGCTACTAGAACTTCCAGAACTACATTGACCAAATTCCTTTATCGCCAAGGATATGTAGGCAACTTTTGAAGCAAGGTTCGGTCAGAATATTTTTTTAAAATGCTTCACACGGAGTATTCACTCGGACGATAATCTCTCATATTTGCTCACTGGTCTTTGCACGAAAACTCTTCGTGTTCCCGCGCAAAGAGGGGCTGCTGTGAGCATGAGACTTTTGCCCTGCTAAGATGACTCCCACAGGACTCTGAGGTTCAGGATTTTCTCTTTTATACTTGTTTTTAGGCTTTAATTTTAGAGTTCAAATTGTGTGTGCCAGTGTGTTCGCATTAATGAATGTTTAAAAGCATTTACAATTTAACTTTGTGTTTTTAAAATAATTGTTAAATAAGTTTATTTTTACAAAACAAAAATTAATAATAAATAAAATACAAAGTATATATATGCAAGTAGAATTTTTGTAATTTAATGATCTTTGTTTATTTATTTGTGTTAATTAGGAATTTTTTTTAAAAAAAAATGGAAATTAATTAAAACAAAGAGAAAAAAGAAATAAAATATATGTGTATATACATACAGCCACCTAGGCTGACCACAATTGGGCCAGACCTGGGTGGCCCAAAACCTTTTTTACCTTGTAAATATATAGAGCCCCAGCCCAAAACCCATTCCCTTACCCAGTCCACCTATAATCGCTCCAAAATGACACCATTTAGGGACAAGGCATCGCAACCGTATATCTCAGGCCATCCAACGTCCACGAAACCTTGCCCAATTTTGCATATATATTCCAAACGTCTCCATAGAATCAGAGACAAACTTTTCTTCTTCCTCGTACAATCTACCTCCGCCGTTGACCACCCATCACGGCGGCGGACGGACACCAATTCGTCTCAAGTTTACACCATCCAACCACCACAACCCCCTCTTTCCCGTCCTATGGTTAGTTTCCATCTAACAAATCTCCAGCTTCTCGAATATTCAAAATAAGATTCGCCGGAACCACCGCCTCTGGTGACCCTATTCCAAACCATCCCAACTTTGCACCGTAAGACCATCAGGACCTCCCCTTCCCCGTCCTGCAACTCGTCCTCTTCAAATAATTCCCCATCGCCTCGAATATTCAAAAGAAGGGTCGTCAGAATTACCATCTCCGGTGACCCAACTCCAAACCCCATCCCAAATTACACCTCTGAAACAACTCATCCTCCTCTTTCCAACCGTGCATGTCACACCCTTCGAATCCATTTGAAACGTCTCGATTATCGATTCGAAGTCTAACCCTAAAATTCAAACCTCATTGGATTCCGGTCAAACTCATCTCAGACAGTCTCCAGCCATTCCCCTCCACAAGCATGTCACCCACAACCCCCGAATACCACTGACCACCACGGAAGTCCAGATCTGAGACCTATCTTGGTCTCAGAATCACAAATTTCATTCCTGAACCCCTGAACCTGTTATCCACAAGGCCAGTTGTGTTAGAAGGTTAGAAACCTCTACAGAAGAGGTCAGAAACCAATGGAATGATCTTCGGTTAGATTTTCATGTATAAAAGCTAAGTATGATGTCTTTAAATCACTATCATTACCTGTATATAATTGCTTTGTTTCCTTTGATTGTTAGCTGTTTTGTTTCTTTCTAATGATTAGTTGTTTTCTATAATCTCATCTTGAAATAGGTTAAATAGTCATCTCTATTTTCTATGTTTTCTTTTGTTTTTTTTTGGATGGTCGATAGCATGTTGGTCTCAGCCTCCTGATTCTGAAGTCTTGGCCTTTTCATTCTTCAGTAATATTTGTTAATATTCATCTCCTAATTTTCATTTGTTTCACCTTGAGATCATGGTTAGTTTTGGTAGATGCTTATTTTTGGACCCTACTGGTATCGCATCATGTTTCTGAGTAGTTGTTTTCATCATAGAATCTCATAGGGCTTTTAATCTTCAGTATTTGCATATATTAAGCCAATTTTTTTGCAGAACTTTTAATTGCTGATATCAGCCTTTACATTCCTGTTTTTATTTATATACTAAGTATTCAATCCCCGTTACTCATTTCTCACTTTCAAGTTTTATTCAGTGTTTTCATTAGGTTATTTTTATAATGTTAAGCATTAGTTGATTGGTCTTCTTTCCTGGTCGATATTGATCCATTGGCTTTGATATAAAAATACCTGAATATTTATATGATCCTAAGTTATAACAATTGTTGCTGATCAGTCCACATTACGATATTTAGTAGTAATGGATAATTTTATAACTTTTAATAAGCTTGTTAGTCCAACACCAAATTTGGGCCAAAACGTAAAAATCAATTGACCTGGGTCAATTCTGCCCAAACCAGATGACAGACAAAGGTTAAGACTTCAGGATAGTTAATTAGGAAAAGAAATAGGGGTATAAGGGGTATTTGAGCCTTAAAAGAATCTGATAATAACCCCTAGAACATTCTAGTGAGGGACTTAGGCCCAACTTCAGCCTCAAACTTGAGGCACAAGTCAGGAAACTAAGGACCATTTAGGAAAAAATTGAAATCTGAATCAGGGACTAAAAGGAAAATGAAGGAAAAAGTGTTGCCCTAAGGCTTCACTATAAAAAAGGACAATCTGAACATTTTTAGGGATCCCTTTTGAACTTTTGAGAGATTTTTGACCTTTTGAAATATATTTTCGAGCATACTTCTCTTCTGACGGCTGAGTGCATTAAGATACATATGTATTAGTTCTTCTATTTTCTTCCAAGATCATTACTGTTGTTTTATTCATGTGGAGTTTTTATCCTTCTTAAATTCTGGGGTTGATTGATCGATTGATTGTTGTTGCTTGCTGATTGCTTCAATTTACTCATAGGTTCCCTTCCTTGTTAATCCAGGCATTCTTCCTTACTTAAAAGGCCGAGAAGTAATGTTCATATGTACGTGAGAATCTGGCTGATAATGAGAAGAATAACATTTTGATTTTAATCCACTAATGTAATTATCTTGGTTTTCTTAGAATTTTTCTGATGTTTACACTCAATCTAAGCATGTACTAATCATGGATTGTATCAGAACTGTTTTATTATTTGTCTAAACTTTCAGTAGACTTTGCGATAGTTCATCCGGAATTAATCTGGACTTTCCCAACTAAGTTATATTAGAAATTCGATATTTGAATATGTGTGTACTAGGGATAATGTAAGCTCCGAATAATCTCTTCAAATCTAAGGATTGAATCAGATTTATGCCTCACTAATTATAGAAATCATCTGCGTTAATTTCTTATTTAATTACATGTAATAAACTTTGTAATAATCCATGTGTAATTTCAACGGTTGCAACACCATTGTAGGAATGGCTGTCGAAAATTTCTTATAATGGACTCGTTGGTCCAATGTATTTGGGCCTAGTCGGAAAGCCCAATAGCTATCGGTCACATCATAAAACCATGTATGTTCCTGGGCTGGCCAAAACTTGGAGTCCGATGTGTATAACCAGCCATGATAGAGGCTAAACCACAAGTATTGATTTTCTAAAATACGCCACCCATATATAAATGATTAGGGAATTTAGACACCAATGATGAAAGAGAATTTAATATGCATTAGAATGTCCTCATAAAATAAAGTGATCCACGTTAATCTAATCAAATACCATGCGATGGCTCCTTAATTCATTAAAACATATAGAAAAATAGGAAGTGCCGTTTAGCGAATTTCACGGCCTTCTATGAATTTTGAAGATGTAGTTGCTATAGTCGCAAGTCTGTTAATAAAATACCGTCATAAATTCGGGTGCGCATTTATGTGACCTAAATCCAAATCTTAATGGAGTTGAAATATATCTAAAATTGCGTGCGCACTTATGTGATGTGATTCGTGATGTATTTTAATGACATTACAAATCTCCTAAAAATTCTACTAAAGCGGATAATAATTTAAAATTGTATCATAGGTTTAAAATGTACAACAAATCCAAATTTTAGCCGCTTATAATAAGTTTAAGCAACCGTGCTAGAACCACGGGATCCGAAAGTGCCTAACACTTTCCCTCGGGTCAACAAAATTCTTACTCAAAAATTTCTGGTTCCCAGACTCTAATTGGGCAGTCGAAATTTCCTCGATTTGGGATTTTAAGTAAACTGGTGACTTGGGACACCAAAAGCCAAACCTATCCCAAGTGGCGACTCTGAAATAAATAAATAATACCATTTCGAATAATGTCACTTTAATTGGAAAAACTCCTATACACGTATCATCCTTCGGGGTAGCCACGTGTAAATCAAAAAGGAGGTGTGACAAACATATAATTAAGCGTCGTGTATGAATTCCTTAGCATTTATTGGTGTTGTTAACTTAATTTGGACTAGGTACAAGTAATTTTGAGGGAAATTCTAAAGGAAAAAGCGGTGCTTGTGGCTTGAGTTGGCCATGGAAGTTTGAGATGAGTATTAGGTCTAACCTTAGCCAGAGGAATTAAGTGTTGTGTGCTATTTGGTAGGTGTTATTTGTTTAGTACGACGTATAGGCATCATTATGAGTATATATACGTTGGTGTCAAGCATGCCAGTGACTCTTATATTATGATTATTATGACTCTGTTTGTATTGTTCATACCTTATGTGATGATTTCTATTGTTGAGCAAAGCTTGTGGAAGTAATATTGGTAATTGAATATTGAAGACTGTTGGCTCAAGTTGTAAAACGAATTGTGGAAGTGAAATAGGTAATTGAACGTTATTGAGTGTTGGCTCAAGTTTTGTAGTGAGTTGTGAAGTAAATGTGAAAAAATGAAGAGGATTATTATATTGTTCCCTGGCGAGGATATTGGTTCTTTTAAGGCTATCTCCCTTGCCGGGATGCTGATGTTTTTGATATTGTTCCTTTACCGGGATTTGATTGTTGTACTATTGTTCCCTTGCCAGGATTTTGTTTGTGATTTTATTTATTTCTTTGCCCTTATTTCTTGTGATTTTTTTTATATGAGGAAGAGTGTTAAAGCACGAAGAGTGATGCCGTGCATTGTTTTAGTGAGAGATTGTTAAAGCACGAAGGCTAATGTCGTGTATGGTTTTGTAAGGAAGAGTGTAAATGCATGAAGCGTGTTGTCGGGTCTCACGATGTACAATTTCATGCCGATTATATTGATTTTATGGTGAGTACGAGAGTAAAAGCATGAAGGGTGATGCCGTGCAGGTTATATTGATTCTTATGGTGAGGACGAGAGTAAAAACATGAAGGGTGATGCTGTGCACTTGTTTGACCTATGATTCTTGTTGATGATTGAGTTACGGTGTTCCGTATAGTTTCCTGTTGTCCTTTTGTTATCATTTGATTGTTCCTCACGACATGTTTCCCCATCCCATCCTTAAATGTACATTCCTGCTTCTATTTTTCAATGTATATGATTTAACTGCAACAATTATGTGTTTCTTCAGCTTTTTTAAATTTCATTATTTATAAACTGTTGGTTCATAATAGTTAAAGGATTAAAAATGGGAAAAAGTAAATTAATCGAAGGGTTGGATTGCCTAGCTTTCACAAGTAGGTTCCATCACGACTCCAGAGGATGGGAAATCTGGATTGTGAAAACTTGGTGCGGAGCTCTAGGTTACATAGGTCTCACAATACACGAACAAGCTTAGTAAAGTCTGAGGGATCGGTACAGAGACGTTTGTATTTATCCCTAGAGGCAATAGAGTTAGGAAAAAACTTCACATCTATTCGTTCATGTCGTGATTTTTGGTTTCTTAATGCTAATTGAATTTCTACCTTGTTCTGTCACAGATGGGGAGAACACGCGCTTCCTCATCCACTGATCATCAGCCTGAGCCCCCAGTAGCAACTCCCACGAGAGGTAGAGGGCGAGGCTGAGGCCGTGATAGAGGCCAAGGTAGGGGCAGAGCATAGCCCAGAGTAGAAGCACCAGTGGTGGAGCCTCGGGTTGTGTATGATGGTAAGGTTCTTACCCAGACAGTTCCGGTAGGCCCGGCTCTGGTCCCAAATGGGTTCATTGCTACCCTAGTACTCCAGGATGCTCTAGTCAGGGCCTTATGGAGAGTTTCACCCTGGCAGGCTTGCTTCCTGTAGCACGAACATTCTCTCAGATTCGGGGAGGAGTCAAGACTCCTACTACTCGCACTCCAGAGCAGATGGCTCCCCAGTTTCAAACTCCAGCAACTCAGCCAGTTAGAACAGTTTAGCCGGGTGTGGTAGCTCAGACCGGTGATGGAGCATCTATGTTTGTTGATGCCTTGTGGGGATTGGACATGTTTACCAAGCTCTTCACTACCACTTTCAGTGGTGCATCTTCTAAGTATCCCTAGGATTATTTAAACAACTATCATGAAGTTCTCAGGAACATGGGGATAGTGGAGACTAATGGGGTTAACTTTGCTACTTTTCGCTTATCTTGATCCGCCAAGACTTGGTGGAGAGATTATTATTTGGCTAGACCAGTTAAGGCACCATCTTTGACTTGGGATCAATTTTCTCAGCTATTTTTGGAGAAATTTCTTCCTATCACTTAGAGAGAAATCTAGGGGAGGCAGTTCGAGCATCTCCAACAGGGTTCTATGACTGTAACTCAGTATGAGACCAGGTTTATTGATTTGGCCGGTCATGCTCTTATTATACTTTCCATCGAGAGAAATAGAGAAAGAGAGAGTGAGAAGGTTCATAGAGGGACTCATCCAGCCTATTCGACTTCAGATGGTTAAGAGACGGGGACTGAGATTTATTTTCAAGAGGAGGACAATGTGGCCAGGAGAGTAGAGATGGTTCTATCGTACGGAGGTGGTCAAGGGTTTGACAAGAGGCCTCGTCAAGGAATATTCAGTGGCGCCTCATCTAGAGGCAGTGATTTGTATGGTAGATGCCATCATCCTAGGCCTTTTTAGTCAGCACTTCAGGTTTCTCACGGCTCTTCAGGTGGTCGTGGTTCGCATATGCATTATATTGATTAATAGTCCTATAGTGCACCACCAGCTCCTATTAGTGCATCTTCGCTCCTAAGTTTTCGTGGTGGTCATTCAAGTCGTTAGGGTAAGTAGTCTCAACAGTCGAGCTTGTTATACTTGGGGTGATATGGGTCATATTACTAGATTTTTCCCTCCAACATAAAGTAGTAGGGTTCTTGCGCCATGGTTCGGGCACCGAGTGTTCCACAGCCTGCTCAACCAACTAGAGGTAGAGGTAGAGGTATATGTGCTAAAGGTGGAGGCAGAGTTATTAGAGGTGGAGGTCAGGCCACTAGAGGTGGAGGCCAGCCAGCAGCATGCCATCCGAGAGATGTAGTTCAGGGTGGTGGGACCCAACCCCGATGTTATGCTCCTCCAGCCAGGAATGAGGCTGAGGCTGAGGCTTCTGATGCAGTTATCACATGTACTGTTCTGGTTTGTTGTAGGGATTCTTTTAGTGCTATTTGATCCAGGGTCTACATACTCCTATGTGTCATCTCATTTTGCATTGTATTTGATTATGCCCAGTGATTCTTTGAGTGCTCCTACATATGTGTCCATACTAATGCGTGATTCTATAGTGGTAGATCGTGTCCATCATTCTTGTATAGTTGTGATTGGGGTTCTTGAGACCCGAGTAGACTTATTAATTCTGGACATGGGTGATTTTGATGTCATTTGGGGGATGGACTAGTTATCACCTTACCACGCAATCTTGGATTGTCATGCTAAGACTATAACTGTAGCATTGTTGGGGTTGCCTTATTTAGAGTATAGAGGGACTCCTAGTCATTCTACCTATAGTGTTATCTCATATATGAAGGCATGATGTAAGGTCGAGCAAGGGTGTTTCACTTATTTGGCATATGTTCGTGATTCTAGTGTCAAAGTTCCTTCTATTGATTATGTGCCTGTTATTCGTGAGTTTCTTGAGGTACTTTATTCAGGCCTACCGGGTATGCCACCTGATAGGGATATTGACTTCTGTATTTATTTATCTCTGGGCACTCAATCCATTTCTATCTCGCCGTATCGTATGGATCCACTTGATTTGAAGGAGTTGAAGGAGCAGTTGCAAGACTTTCTTGAAAAAGGCTTTATTAGACCTAGTGTCACTTCTTGGGGTGCGCCAGTGTTGTTTGTTAAGAAGAAGGATGGATCGATGCAAATGTGTATAGATCACCGGCAATTGAACAAGGCCACAATCAATAATAAGTATCTATTAATAAGGACTGATGATTTGTAAGATCATCATTAGGGTGCCAAGATAGTTTTGAAGATTGAGTTGAGATCTAGATACCATCAGATGAGGATTAAGGCATCTGATGTCCCTAAGATAGCTTTCCGCACTCGGTACGAGCATTATGAGTTCTTGATGATGTCATTCGGGTTGACAAATTCCCCAATAGATTTTGTGGATTTGATGATCCGAGTGCTCAGGCCCTACTTGGATTCATTCATGATAGTCTTTATTGATGATATTTTGATTTATTCTCGTTGACGGGAGGAGCACGAGCAGCATCTGAGAGTTGTTTTTCAGACATTGAGCGATAGTAAATTGTATGCAAAGTTTTTAAAGTGCGATGTTTTGGTTGGGGACATTTGCTTTCTTAGGTCATTTTGTTTCAGCAGATGGTAGTCAGGTAGATCCAAAGAAGATAAATGCAGTCAAGGATTGGCCTAGACCCGCATCAACTATAGAAAATTGGAGTTTCTTGGATTTGACAAGCTATTACCATCAGTTTGTGGAGGGGTTTTCATCTATTGCAACCCCAATGACTAGGTTGACCCAGAAGGGTGCCCAGTTCAGGTGGTCGGACGAGTGTGAGGTGAGTTTTCTGAAGCTCAAGACAGCTTTAACGATGACGTTGGTATTAGTTTTTCCCACAAGTTCATGGCCATATACAGTTTATTGTGATGCATCTAGTATTAGACTTGGTGCGGTGTTGATGCAGGATGGAAAGGTTATTGCATATGCTTCGCGCCAGTTGAAGATTCATGTGAAGAATTATCCAGTTCATTATTTAGAGTTAGCAACCACTGTTCACGCGTCGAAGTCATTATCTATATGGTGTATCATGTGAGGTGTTCACAGATCACAAGAGTTTGCAATACTTTTTCAAGTAGAAGGAGTTAAATTTGAGGCAGAAGAGGTGGTTGGAGCTATTGAAAGACAATGATATAATTATCTTATATCATCCGGGGAAGGCCAATATGGTGGCAGATGCTTTGACTAGTAAGTCAGCCAGTATGGGCAGTCTTGCATATATTCCGGTCGATGAGAGACCACTTGCTTTGGATGTTCAGGCTTTGTCAAATCAATTCGTGAGGTTGCATGTTTTGGAGCACAGCCGTGTATTAGCTTTCACAATTACTCGTTCTTCTTTATTGGAGCGTATCCAAGATCAAAAGTATGATGATCCTCATTTATGTGTCCTTAGAGACACGATGATGCACGGTGGTTCCAAGAAGGTTACATTAGGAGATGATAGGGTTTTGAGGCTTCAGGGTCAAATTTGTGTGCCTAATGTAGATGGACTCTGGAGTTGATTTTAGAGGAGGTCCTTAGTTCCCAGTACTCTATTTATTTGGGCGCCACTAAGATGTATCCGATTTACGGTAGCACTATTGGTAGAGGAGGATGAAGAAAGATATTTTTGCATATGTGGTGCGGTATTTGGATTGTCAACAGGTAAAGTATGAGCATCAGAGGCCTGGTGGTTTGTTTCAGAGGATTGAGCTTCCCGAGTGGAAGTGGGATCATATAATTATAGACTTTGTTGTTGGACTCCTATATACTTAGAGGAAGTTCGATGCTCTGTGGGTTATTATTGATAAGCTGACTAAGTCAGCGCATTTCATTCATGTGGTCGTCTCTTATTCTTTAGAGAGGTTAGCTGAGATCTATATCCGGGAGATTGTTCGTGTTCGTGGTGTGCCCATGTCTATCATTTCTGATCAAGGTACACAGTTTACCTCGCATTTCTGGAGAGCAGTTCAGCGTGAGTTGGGAATGCGGGTTAAGTTGAGCACATCGTTGTGAGCATATGATTTTTTCCTTGCTTAAACCACTCTTATAAATTCATAAAATTAGGATTTTTCTTTATCTGTGTGAATTTTAGAATTTAATTGCACAAGTGTGTGTTTGCTGCATGTTGAGTGCATTTTAATCTATTAAAAATACAAAAATAGCATCTTGCATTTAAGATACCAGTTTTAGCATTTTTAGGTTCAATGATTAATTAATAGCACCGAAAAACAAAAATAATAACAAAATCGGTTCTTTTGAATTATGGCTTTTGACATTTAACATTTGTCTTAATTTCCTTTGTAAATTAGGATTTAGTCAATTTGAAATTTAATTAGTTTAATTTTAGATTTATATCGGTCTTTGCTATTTTGATGTTAAATTTATATTTAATAAATCAAATTAGTAATTAAAATAAATAAGAGAGAAAAAGAGAGATTTGGAAAATATGGTCTTAAATATGGACAAAGTTTGGGCTAGTCATTAATTAAAAACAACCCGCCAAAAAATACCTCTAACCAGCCCAACACATCTACACCCGGTCCAGCTCTACTCCTTCAAAACGACGTTGTTCGGGACCTTTTAATCACAACCGTCCATTGCCTTTGATCAGACGGTGAAAAATTTAGGATGTAACAGGCATATAAGTGTCTCAAACCCTCTACCCCCAAACGCGACCTCATACCCTGTCTCTCCTCAGCCCTAATTATGCCGACGTAACGCCACCACTCATCCGCCATCCGCGCCGACTGGAAATTGCTCCGCTGGCAGCGAGTCTGCAAATAACCTCAGAATTCCACCATAGATGCTCCTCAACCTTCTCTTTCCATCCCCGCTATCAGTTTCCTAGAATCCCCCTAAAACCTGTCGAATATAAAAAAAATTGTCTCCGCCTCTGCCGTGTATGGCAGTGCCACCACAAAACGCCACCAAGACCACACAATGGACTCACCATGACTTCCTCTCCCCTAGTATCACACTCCTATCACTCGAATACACCCAGAATGCTTCAAACATCACATCTGAGGTGAAGACCTAAAATTCAACATTGACTATCGTGGAGTCTAATGGCATGCATGGCACATGGATCTCTACTTCTATGCGAATTCGGAGGTTTCGAGCCGATGAGTTGAGGTCGTCCATTTGTTCTTTACAAAGAACACATAGTAGTCACTGTTTGAGTCACCTGTTATTTTTGAGCTCTCAGTGGTAAGTTCCTTGTTCATTCTTCTTTATTTGTGTTGTTCTCTTTTCTCCATTGCCTTGTTTAACTTTCTTTATTAATTTTGACTTAGCCGGGACCAGTGTCAAATGGCCTTCGTTTTAGTGTTGAAATGGGTCCATAAGGATCTTAGTCTAATAATTTGGTCAGTTCCTTATGTGCTTTTGTTTAATGATCTTCCCATTAATATAGGATTAATATCAACAGCCTTTAAGATTGTAATTGTCGTGTGATTATTAGAATCAGTCTCATTATGCTCATTAGACCATGCCCATTAAGATTTCGAGTCCATTTGGGGTTTGCAACCCATTTTAGCTTGACCAGCTAATCTGTTGGTTTCTAGGGAATATAGGTTTAGACTAGGGTAGTTTAAGGATTTGTTTAAAGGAAGCTGGGAAGTAATGACTTAAGAAACTACCTAGAAGTTGCCTAATGTACTAACTTGAGCCACAAATCAACAGTTTAGGGGTCAGTTAAGCAAAAAATAGGAATTAAAAGGGAATAAAATGCAAAATAAAGACCTGCAGGGCTGCCCTAGTTGTTTGCCTATAAAGACATCATTTCTTGCCTTAAAGGGCAAGTTTATAAGAGCTACGTGACAGAAAAATCTGAAAAGTAAAAATAAAAGCAGAAAATTGAGGAGAAATTACTGTTCCATAGAATTTCGGCCAAAAACATTGAAGTTTTTTTTTGGAACAACATTCCTCTTGGCTGTTGCTTTGATTTTAGTAAGTGGATTAAATTCATTATTGATTTTGGTTGAATCTGGGCTGTTCTGGTTGCTGGTGTTGATTTCTGCCTTTGATATTGCTGATTCCTGACCCTTTCCCATTGCCTTTCCACTCATAGGTATTTTTCCTTCAAACCACTATTAGGAAGTGATGCTCTACAAATTGGACCAAATTGAATCCATGTATGCCTTGGATCTATTATATGTGAAGCGCAAGTGTGGAAGCTGTAATGGCCTGAAAATTTTACAAATGAATACTAATTTGTTTTACCATGAATGTTGATTATTTGACTTAGAATTTTGAAGTGCAATACAACTTAGTCGTGCTTGTTCTTTTTTTTTTGATGCATAGTGTAAAATCTTTCTAGGAAATTCATGTTGCATTTTGTTTAGATGAAAGACATAATGTCTGACAGTTGAAGGAGTATGACATTTGAGTATTCTGTATGCATGGACTACTGTTTAAGATATTCTCATGTTTATATGTGTATGTTCCGACATGTGATTAAGATCTGTTTCTGGTCTTTAGCTCGCCATTTGAGCTTCTAGGAATCAAATTGTATTAATTAAAAGCGGTAACTGCTTGTTTTAGAAATAGAGTTGTTTAATCGATGTTCTGATTGGTACTAATCTCCAGGTACTTATTGTTTGGATATGTGCATTGGTTTGGTGTTAATAGTTAGCTACTATTGAGGAATTAGTTTTGGGTTTTAATTACTATAGAATATGTTAGTGGTTTGAACCATCTTGTCCTTTAAAATATGTGCGACGATTAAATCAAAAATTGATGGTGCTGCTTCTCTTGACCTGCAAGTGTCCTCTCTTAAAACTAGTTTTGGACTATCAAACTTATATAAATTGGGATTTAGATCAGTCCAGGCTCCATTGTGAAAACAAATTAGGCCTCATCTTTGGCCCATTGGTCAATGAAATGAACTCAGTTGCAACCCAGAAATAACAATCATTTCTTTAAGCCTTATCCAATTTGTAGATCTTTATAGTTAATTTGAGGTAATGTAATACCAACCAAAAAAGTAATTTATAGACTTCGCTTAATTAATCATACAATCCTTACAATCAGAGGTGCACCACTGAGAAAATTTTTGTGGCCCTCGCAAACTTACACATAGGAAACTGTGTTAGGCGCGTTAGTTAAATAAAGTATCTTCCTAATAACGGGTGCGTATATATTTGACCCAAATCCAAATCCGACGATGTTGAAACATGTCAAAGACTACAGGTGAATTTATGTGATGTGGTTCGAGACACATTTTAACGACGTTTCTCAAAATTGAATAAAAGTGGTTAAAAGTTAAAATATGCACATAGGCACAAAAATGCATTAAAATCGGATAATTAAGCCAAATATGGCAGTTGAGTGACCGTGCTAGAACCAGGGAACTTAGGAGTGCCTAACACCTTCTATCGGGTTAAAAAAATTCCTTACCTGGATTTCTTGCTCGCAGACTGTATACGGAGTAAACCTTCCTCGATTCGGGATTTAAACCAGTGACTTGGGACACCATTAATGATCCAAAGTTGCGACTCTAAAAATATCTTAAATAATAAATCCCGTTTCGATTATCTTTCAACTGGAAAAGCGCCCTTTATCTACGCCCGTCGCCGGGTTGTAGTGTCAAAAATGAGGTGTGACAGCTCTGGTGACTCCGCTGGAGAAGAACCCAGAATCTCCGGTTCAAGGTTCAAGAATTCGAGCTTTAAATTCTTATTGTATTTGGCTTTATTATTATCTGATTTTATTGCACAATTGTGACTAATATGTTAAATATTGTTTTACCGCATTAATATTATTTGGACTATAAATAAAGTGTCACAAAACCCTTCTCTTCTCATCTCCGGGAATTTGCTCGCTGGTCGAGGCTCCCTATTCGTTTAGTGTCATGCAGTAAAATAAAACAGATGCTCGAACAAGTTACCAAGCCGGATGGCCTTTTGGTTCTCCGTACGTAACTCCCTCCTCGACTCAAGTTGTCTGCTTGGGTACATGGTCTAGAACATATACCCAGGTTTTGAGCCTAGAATAACTTAACCTCATGCTGGATCCCTAGTAGGAGCACTTATCTGCATCATGCATTTGACTTAGGGGACTCAACACAGGGGTTGGGTCCGTTTAGGACAGGTGCTCCAAAAATAATGGACCATCCTGATGCATTTCGCGTGCTACTTGTGCATTTATTCCAAATTTTGCATATCGAACGGCTCATGAATATTGGGGAAAAGTTGAAAAAGAAAAATAACAGTATGAGCGTAAACAGAGTTGTGAACACGTGATTTTTTCCCTATATGAATTACTCCTATAATTCTAAACAAAATAATTTCTTTTCGCTATTTTTAATTATTTTTTGATTTCGTTGATTTTTGTGGCATTTTATATTAAATTGATTGCATTTTGTTGGTGCATTTTAATAAATTAAAATAAAAAAAATACATGTGGCATATGCATTTAGGATTTAACCATACACTTTAAAATTAGTGAAAAATAAAAAAAAATATTAGCTTACTTAGTTGTTTTGCAATTTCGTGTAGTCTTTTAATTTGTTCTTTCAATAAATTATGATAAATATTTAGATTTAATTAGTGTTTTTGATAAGTTAACACAATTCTACGATTTAATTATGAAATCAATAAAAAAAGAGAGAAAATCATACAAAAGAAAAGAATCAAAAGATTTTTTTTAAATTATAATGAGAGGAAAATATAACTTCAGTCTTTTGGGCTAAAATCCCTTTGTTTAGGCCAAATCTCCCCTGAAACCTGGACCAGCGAGAGAACCCATGACCCAAGACCCAGTCAGTTAACAAACCCTCAAAACGACGTAGTACACGAGTAAAATTACGTCGTTTTGTGTTAAGGAGTCAAACGTTAATCCTAGCCCTTCATTGAATCCCATCTAAAGGTCAACAATTGTCTCTCCTGGTATATTAATATGTCCAAATAGCCATCAATAAACCTAGGATTAGTACAACTTTTCATCTCCTTTCACCACCGCCAGTCGCCACCGGAGATCGCCAGCGGCGACGATCGATCTCCGAACCCCCTCGAAATTTGACCCCATAATCGTTGTTGCCTTCCCACTCCAAATCCATCTCTAGTTTTCTCCAAATGTCTCCCGATATTCATGAATTTCAAATCTCGGACGACAAAAAATTTGAGTTGGCTCCGTCTCCTCTGATTTTCTCTGTATTTCTACGATATTCGCTTCTTTTGATACTATCACAAGGGATAAGCTGATTGTTCAATCAAAATTCGAGGCGCCTCATGGGATCCAGTTTTAGTGAAGCAATCTGTGCTCCAAGTTCTAGTTTGTCTCATTTTCAAGATAGGTGTCAAAGATGGTGATATGGAGTATTAGCCGTCAGAGAAATTCCGGTTAATGTTCGTATTACAATTCTCGCCGCTTGTCGGATCCTCCTTAGTCGTTGATTTCTTTGAAGTTGTCAAATTTTCTGTTGGAACCTAGTACATTTTTTTCTCTTTACTGTAACTTTCAATCTTTTCTTCTTTTGTTGTTTGCTATCTTGTTTTCAAACGTTAATTCTGGTGTGATAAATCAGCATCGATAGCTTACTAGATTCATTATTTGTTAATGTTGAGTTCTGTTTCTTGTTTCGTTTGATTTAAAGGTGTCTTTGTTAATAGCTTCAATGGTATTGTAGTTCTTGTCATCCTTTACTAATTCATGAAATGGCACTAGTTTTGTTTTTATTTTGTGTATTAATCATGTTTGGGCTTTATAAAAGGGGATCCCAAAGCGGGGTATGGAATTCTGGTAGCCCAAATGGTCGGGAATTCTGGTAGCCCAAATGGTTTGGGCCTGTGTGTGCCTCACTTGAGCCCATATCTATTTTTCGAGGGAGGGTAAATAGTGATGGCTATGGCAGGTGATTTGGGTAGTCTAGGTGGGGAATATTTTGTAACTAGCTTGGAAGTTTCTAGCAGGGATCTGATAGTATATTTCAGGGTATAACTTGGGAAACAAGTCACAAAATGGGGGATTAAAAAAATGAAAACCAAAATTTGAAAGGTACCATAAGGACTTGCCTATAAAGGTATTGTAAAGAGGGGCTGCACAAGGGTAATGCTTTATAAAGAGGAGAATTCCAGAAGGGGGTGATTAGCACTAGATCTCACCAAGTAATTTCGAAAAGGGACACAGCCTTACTGTTCCATTAACTTCTTTTTCTTGTAATTTTAAAAAATTCATCCTGGTCGAAGTAATCTGGGTTGCAATTTGAGGGTTGGAGGTGGTTTGAACTTGGCTTCACTTGGGTTTGAAGTTTGGAAGTCAAGCTCTTGGTTTAATTTCATTATTGGTTGTATGAAACTAATTTCCTGCTACTGCTGTTGCTGAGACTACTGACCTTTGTTTTCCTTGTTGTTGTTGTGGCATTTCCAGCTACATGCTTCCTTTCACTTAATGTAAAGCTTGGAAACAAAATGGATTTATGGAATTCTGAATGTTGGTGGTGTCTTGTTTATACATTCTTGTTGCAATCAGATAGTTCTATTTATCATCCTCTACCCCTGAATATGCGACTAAGAGATTGATGTTCGAGATGTTTTAGATTACATAATAGTTTTGGATTAATTTTTCTTAAAAATGTATTCAGTTGGACTGCTTGTTGTTATTTGAAGTATGAATTTGTTGAATATGGCTAGATCATGATCTTTTGGATTTGTTGAGTGTATACTGGTAAAAGTTTTTTCCAATTTTTTCTAAGGCATAGAACTGAACCTTGAATTTACATAATGAGTTTTCAAAATCAGTGCATAGCATAGTTTAGATCCGCCTGCTTTAGATTTAGTTTAAATTGATTTCATGTTTGGTTCAGTTTCCTCTTAGCATCTGAGTCTTGCTCTAAATTGTTTTTTCAAGGCTTGATAAAAATCAATTAGATGTTTATGTTCTTTAATATATGTTTCAAGTAATGAATTATTGTTTAACCATTTGCTGAATTTGCTGAGTTATTATGATGGTTGGCAAGATCACAATCAGATTTCGAATTTCATGCAGTAACTTATCAGTTTATTTGAAAACACGGATTTGTGTTCTAGTCCGTTGCTCAGTGTTTTTAGGAGGCCCACAAAGGTTTGGGATTTTGAACAGTATTTCATGTAAAAGGCCATACGGGTCCAAGACAGATTCAAGCCCAATCACAACGGGGATCTAAAGTCGAATTTAATTGCCCATTATACGGTCACAAACATTTGGCTAGGATTTCCTTTTGAAATTTAGAATCAAGGCTGCAAAATAATAATTATGGCCCTTGCGTTAGTTTAGATAAAATCAATAATTGTTCATAGCAAACCTTTAGGGCCATTTAAAAAGTACGATTATGGTTAAGTATATGTTCGCGTAACATGACCATGATCCTATAAATTCGGAGTATGAGTTCGCACAACTTCGATCAACCTTCCTTAATAGTAAAAAAGGTTACAGTCCTGTATTTATTTATTTCGTAAGCTCATTAGAATCACATGGCTTTTCTATTAATTTCATAGCCCAGATATAAAATGATTAATATTTGTAGAAACGCCTTTAGGGCCAGTTAAAAACTCTATTGTGATTGTGTATACGTCCGCGTAACACAACTAAGATATTAGAAACAAAATCGGAGTATGCGTTCACGCAACTTCGGGCCAAATTTTCTTAATAATAATAAGGCGCTATTAATCGTGGACACATACGCGTGACATGATTTTTGACACGCCAAACAAGAGGGTATATGTACGCGTAACCCGTTCCAAGATAATTTTCTAATTTAAACCGGTATAAGAAGTAAATGCACGTAGGTTCTCAAATCAGTAATAAAAAAATTTTATTAGCCAAGTATTATCAAAGCGAGCGTGCTAGAACCACTGGACCCGGGAGTGCCTAACACCTTCACCCGAGTTAACAGAATTCCTTACCCGGATTTATGACTCGCAGACTATAATAATAGAGTCATTTTTTCCTCGATTTAGAATTTTAAACCGGTGACTTGGGACACCATAAATTATCCCAAGTGGCGACTCTGATTTTTAATAATTAATCCCGTTTCGGCTGTCACTTAAATTGAAAAAAACTCCCTTTATTACACCCTATCCGGGGTGTAGTAGTGCCAAAAAAGGTTTGACAAGAGTTAATCGCCTGTTTTGGAAAACACTAATGCCCAAATACTGTCGAAACTCCGCCGAATATTTGAAAAAAAAAACAACTAAAATGGAAAAAGCAAAAAGATTTTGTTTTATTCACCCAAGAAAAAAAATAGTTTGTTTATTTATGAAAAGAAAAAAGGAAGAAAAAGTCTTGTTTTAAAAAATTAGCTTTATTTGCTCGAACTACGCTAGGTTGATTCTCACAAGGTATGAGATACGTAGGCAACACCATCGGGCCCAACTTTATTTTTAGAAAAAATAACCAAAAAAGAACCAGGTTTTGTTTGTGACTAGTAAATAAAGTAGTTTTTGTCAAAATTATCCGCCTGTCCCTAAAGGGGCACCGGAAGGCTGTTTCTGCAATAACAACTGCCTTGGATTCATTTCAATCTTTTGACCGGTAGCAGGCACAACCTTAAAACCTTTCCTCAAAAGTGCTGAAAGGCCGTATTTGCAAGACCGGGATTTAACTTTTGAAATGTAAATTTGAAAAATTAACTTTGTTTTGAGTCTAATAAAGCATGATTTTTGCTTAATCACCCTAATAAATGTGCAAAATGAGCACGAATAAGAATTTACCAATAACAGTCATGAATAAAATCACTTTGGAGCTACACATGTGGTGGAATGATCTAGGTGAAGCTAGGCAAAACAGGGTCAACACGCACTTGGGAGGACTTACCGGGCTGTTAAAAATTAACCCGAGAGGAGACATCATAAAGGCATTAATCACATTCTGGAACCTGGCCCACAATGTATTCCATTTCCCAAATTTTGAACTCACTCCGACCCTGGAAGAAATAACTAGATATATTGGGGTTCCCACGATTCCTCTGAGGCATCAGTATTTGATTGCACCAAGGGTCATTACCATACATAAATTCTTGGACTCCTTAAAGATCAACAGGAAGGTTCACAACCCATACCTGTCAACTGGCATTTGTACCCCACAGTTTATATATCAGAGGTATGGGAACATAAGGGGATTTAATGACCCGGAAAATAATATTTGTAGCAAGGAAAATTGACTCAAATTGGAGGAGCACCGGTATTTCACATTCATGGTATTCTTCTTGGGTTTTTTGGTGTTTCTGCGGAAGGACGAAAATATTGACATACAGATAGCATAGGTTGTCATCACTTTAATAACTCAAGCCAAGAGCACCCTCGCTCCCATGGTATTATCCGTAATCTTACATGCATTCACAGCCTGCAAAGCAGGGGGAGACTTCTTTGAAGGATGCAACCTGTTGTTACAGATATGGATGATAGAACACTTGTGTCATCGGCCTCAATTCATGAGTTATGGGTCGTCAACAGAGAGCTGCATAGAGGAATTCCACAAAAGGGTCGATGGGCTTAGATTACCAGATGGTGCTACAAAATGGGTATCACGTCTCCAGGCCATAAATGCAAACCAACTGGAGTGGACGTTCGAGTGGCTCCTCATGGATGAAATCATATAATGCCAGCCATCGGACCTCATTTCCTTCTAATGGGTCTTCAGAGTATCCAACCCTATGCTCCGAATAGAGTGTTAAGATAGTTAGGGAGATGCCAAGTGATTCTCGAGGATGAGGAAATCAGTTGCCACGTGGTTGAAATTAGTCCCAATAGTCAGTTATCTAAAGCAGCAGTCCGTCAAATTTGGATCGAATGTCAATACTCTACGGCAGCCACTCGAGTAACCGACTCATCTAAAGGCGAGGTCGCACCAGGGTATTTTGCGTGGTATAAGAAAGAAATAGGGTTTGGAAGGCCAGTTAAGAGGCCACATCTCCAAGAATTTGCTGAAGCGTCACAAGAACAATGGAGCTGGTTAGCCAAGGAAAATGAATATAGGGCCACGATAGGGAAATTGGAAAAGAAAGTCAAAGACCTTCAATTGGAAAATGGTTTGCAAGCTACTGCAGACGAAGGGGAAAAAAAATACTAGCCAAAGAAATGAAGCGTTGCGAGCCCAAATTCAGGAAATGGAAAAAGCTGCATAAAATCCCACCAGGAGCGCCAATGATGAAAAGCTCATAGAAAATTTGAGGTGAAAAGTAGCAGAATATGGGTTTGGCTTGAATAAAGAATAAGGTGAGCTGTCTAGGGCCCGAAAACAATCGGCCAAATATGCGAAGGGATGAGCCCGCATGATTGAACAATTAAAGGAGAGGCATGACGACGAGGATTCTTGGTTGAAAAGGAAGGTCATCATGGTTGAAAACAAAGTGGCCAAGCAGACCAGAGACTTTAAGGCTGAGAGAGAACATTGTTATGCAGCATAGCGCAGTTGGAGAAAGATTTGCGACTATTCCAAGAACTAAATCGGGTAGCCAAACAAACTCTGGAAGCAAGGGCCTAGCAAATTAGGCGACTGTTGCAAGAAAATGGTGCTATAAGAGAGAGGGTATTGATGATCACTGACTCCATCACCACAAAGTGCATCCACTGCGAGGATATGGCAAGATGTATGTCCTTTGCCACTGCCATGACCTTTGTTCATCAAGTAATGGAAGATCTCCATCACCTCCAAGGGGATTTAGCACACAAGCCTGCAGCGAGACCGAATGATGTCCTCCGAGCCCCAGGAGCATTAGATTCTTTAATGTATTCATGATTGTTCAAATCTATTGGTATGTTTGAGAGTCTGTAGTTTCTTTTATTTGAGTTTGTAATAGGTTGTTGGGTCAGTTATTTCTATTTTAACTCAGAATCCATTGTTCGCAGTTGAGTCGGAGTCTTTTTATTTTAGTAGTTGTAATCAAATGCTTTACTTTATGAAAATAGAAAATGCAAAAAATATATTTCCTCTATTTATTCGCCAGAACAACTCTCGGTCTGATTCATGCAGAGTCATGATAATACATAGGCAATCTCCATAGATTTCGACCATAACCAAATAAATAAAAGGAAGAAAAGGGGAAGAACATGAGAGAAACATTTGTAAAATAAAGATGTGGGCAACGAAAATTAAGAGGAAAGAAGAAAAAGAAGAAGAAAAAAACAAAAAACGAAAAAAAGAAAGAAAAAAAGGGAAAAGAAATATGAGACAGGATAAAAGCCGGGATGACGCAAGCAATCACGTCCGTGCATCATAGAAATGGATAATTGTTTAGGAGCATTCATCCCCAAACACTTGGCCACTTATGTGTTGAAACCTAACCAGTAACCAGTGTTGGTGTAATCTTTCCATTCCAACACAGGTGGTTAGTTCTTGCAGCATTTTGGCAACCCACTCCTATAACACTCCGTCTAAGAACAAGCAGATCATGGCAAATCAAGAAAGCGATGTCAGCATCATTGACCCCTCGCAAGAGGTAGAGGAATTGGACGTTAATGCAATGAAGGAGGAAATGTACAAACTGAAACACTAAATGGCTGAGATGTATCAGGCATGGATGA
Organism: Nicotiana benthamiana; assembly: GCA_034376525.1. Taxonomy (NCBI): domain Eukaryota; kingdom Viridiplantae; phylum Streptophyta; class Magnoliopsida; order Solanales; family Solanaceae; genus Nicotiana; species Nicotiana benthamiana. Next base: position 7,433,295 of record CM067326.1, read on the forward strand.
GAGGGCATCAACACCAACCTATCTTGCTAATCTGACCTTCATACCACCACTAGCCCAACCACATGACCGTTCCACCACTGATCCACCCCCAAGTTTTCCCGTCTACCCGCAATACCAGGTTACGACCTCTCAAGCACCCCCAGCTCTACTACCCAAAGTTGTTCCTCAGCTCCCCTCTACCAATCGCTCCTATTTATGTGGAACCTCGTCCCCCTGCACTTCATACATCATCAAGTGAGCCTTTGTTTCAAGCATACGACAATTAATACTACTCACCAGAACTTGCTTACAAAGCCCATGAACCTTACCCTTATACTCCATATTTTGAAATCCCGGCGGAGGTTGAAAAACCAATCAAAATTCTCGAGCAAGAGAAGGTGCTCAGGAAGGTCAGAAGTTTAGAACAATCATTTTGAGATATGCAAGGGTTAGGTGGCCAGGTGAGTGTGGCATTTAAAGACCTTTGTTTATTCCTAGATGTGCAGTTCCCCCCAGGTTTTAAGATGCCTAAGTTCGACTTATATGATGGACATGGGGATCCAATTGCGCATCTAAGAGGCTTTTGAAAAACTGAGAGGAGCGGGAGGAAAGGATGAACTGCTAATGGCATAATTCAGTCAAAGCTAAAGTGGGTTGGCATTGGAATGGTCCACCTGGCAGGATCATGCTCGATGGTACACTTGGGATGATCTGGCACAAGCATTCGCCTGTCACTTTCAATATAATGAGAGCTTCATATAATACAGTTTCCGTTGGAGGGAACATGCAGTGAGGGTTGACCCCCCAATGAAGGAGAGTGAGATGGTAGATTATTTCGTGCAAGCTTTGAAGCCTACATAATTTGGTCATCTAGTGTCGGCAGTGGGTAAATCCTTCAACTAGGTAGTTAAAATGGGAAGTATGGTCGAGGAAGGACTCAAATCCAACAAGATCATGAGTTACTCTCTAATCAAAGAAACCACTCAAGCTATCCAAAGTGGGACTGGGAACATTTGGAAAGAAGAAGAAGGAAGAAGTAGCGATAGTTGAGTCAGGGACTTGGTTCAGGCCCCGGGCTCCATCCGATTACAGCCAACCCCGTCCACACCACCAAACATACCCAGACACTCCATATGGCCCACCACAACATTATTATCCACCGTTAGAACCCTATTTCTTAGTCCATCATGAAAAAGCATTTACCCAACATCCCACCCACGCGCAATGGCGTGCGCCAGCTCCATAAAACAATAACCCACTCCACCAAAAAATACTCTTCTGGAGCCTACCAATAACCCCCCTGACCAACCTTTCGGGCCGACCAAGCTCTAAAAATTGAGAGGATGTTGCAGAAGAAAACTTTCACGCTATTGGGAGAATCATATACCAGCTTGTTCCATATATTGAGGCAGGTGGATATATTTAGGCCGATCGAAGCGAAGTTGCCAAACCCTCCCTGGAGAAATCTAGACAATTCTGTCAGTTGTGAGTACTGTTCTAGTGCCCCAGGGAATGATACCGAAAATTGTTGGCATATGAAGAACGCCATCTTGGAACTTATCGACTCCCACCAGATTGAAGTGCAAGCCCTGGAAGCACCCAACATTAACCAAAACCCATTGTCTGCCCATCATAAGGCAAATATGATTGAGATAGGGGACAAGATAGGAGAGCCTGAAAAGCCCTCACAAACTGTAATGATGATCAAATCCAGTGAAGTCAAGCCAGCTGAGAGTATGAACAATGAAAAGTCAGTGATCAAGATGAAGGAAATATATAGCTAACCTGTTGTGGTGGTTCAAGGGAAGTCATCAAGCATGGTTGCATCAAAGCAGGAAAGGGCAAAAGTGGTAGTACACGGGGCAGCTAGGGAACCCGTCATAGTTGTGGAAGGTGCTCGCATAAAACCTGTGATTGTAAAACAAGTAATCCAGCCGAAAATCATAGCAGCAAAGCCATTCCTTAGAGATATGAAAAAGTAATAGTGATGTACAAAGGGAAGGAAGTTAGAGAAGAAGTTTGTGAAGTCCGGGGTTTGACCAGATCAGGAAGGTACTTTGCCCCTGAAGAGTTGAAAAGCAGGATCCCCAAGGTTAACCTAGAATAGGTAAAGAAAGCTATGTCAGAAGAAGAGGCACAAGAATTCTTGAAGAAAATGAAAATGCAGGACTACTTCATCATAGATCAATTGAGAAAAACACCGGCGCAGATGTCCTTGCTCTCCTTGTTAATCAGTTCAAATGAACACCGCCGGGCGTTGATAAAAATTTTGAACGAAGCCCATGTTTGTGACGAGATAACAGTGAATCACTTGGAGAAGATTGCAAATAAAATATTCGAGGTAAATCGGGTCACTTTCTCTAACGATGAGCTGCCCATAGAAGGCACCAAGCACAATAGGGCTCTTTACTTGACTATGAAGTGTGAAGATAATGTGGTCACTCGGGCTCTAGTTAACAATGGGTATAACACGAATATTTGCCTGCTCTACACCCTAAACAAGCAGAGGGTAGACGATGAAATGATCCAAAAGAATAACATTTGCGTTAGAGGGTTCGATGGCGGAGATAAAGACTCGGTGGGAGATATAGTGCTGGAGCTGAAAATAGGTCCCGTTGAGTTCACTATGGAGTTTCAAGTGTTGGATGTGGTAGTTTCTTATAATCTGTGGCTAGGCAGGCCCTGGATTCACACTGCTAAGGCAGTGCCTTCTACCTTGTACCAGACGGTGATATTTGAATGGGACCGACAAGAAATAGTGGTGCACGGTGAAGACCATCTGCATGCTCATACTGATGCTATCGTGCCCTTCATTGAAGCAGATGATGATAAAGGGCCCCAGGTATATCAAGTTCATGACTCGGTAACAGTGGATAAGGTCCCAGAAAGGGAGCATGTTACAAAACCAAGGTTAGCCACTGCAGCAGTTATGGTAGCAGTGGAAATCCTAAATAATGGGTTCGTTCGTCGAAATGTTTTGGGGGCCTCACTGCAGGGTATCATACAGCCCATATATCTTCCCACGAACCTAGAGACTTCTAGTTTGGGGTTCAATCCTACAAGTGCAGATATCAAGAGAGCTAGAAAGATAAGAAAGAACGCATGGGCCCTCCCTAAGCATGTGCCTCGCCTTTGCAAATCATTTGTGAAACCAAACGCCAAGAAGTGTTTAACAACAGCGAGTGCCAATGCTACGGTTGACCCTGACAAAGAGTTACTCGAGATGTTCGAAAAGTTGTTTGAAAATGTGAACATGGTGGAGGCCGAGAAAGGATCAAGCAAGACAGATGTGCAGTTTGTGGGACCTCGTGCAAGAGTCAACAACTGGGAAGCTACTCCTCTTCCCACTCGGAGGGAGTCTTGGTAGTCGGTTTTGATTTTTCTTTCTGTTTAATCTAGATTATCTCTAGGGTTTTAATTCAAATGTTATGTCCCGTCCGTTTGGATGTGTAAACCCTGTTATCTTTCCTATTTTCAATGAAATGTAGTTTCCCTTTTCCTTAGTGCTAATAGCTTTCATTTTTTTTTGCTTTCTTTTGTCTTTTGTAAAATCATTTTTATGCTGGCTCAAATGATCTGACTTGCATAAGGACTCTTTGGCCCAGTCTTAAAAATCAATCTAATTCAGAAGTAGTAATTCAAGAAATAAAACATGAGGATGAGTCGGAGTATGATGAGGATGAGTCGGAGTAAAGAGTTGAGCCATTTTGAGGAGAAACCCGAGCCAAACCTGAGCGATATAGAGGAAGTCGATCTAGGGGAACCAGATAACGTTACAGAAACCAAAATAAGTGTCCATCTTGAGCCACATCTTAGGGAAGAAACAATTGAAGTGATGCTTGAATACAAGGATGTCTTTGCATGGTCTTACGATGATATGTCGGGGTTGAGCACTGACTTGGTGGTTCACAAATTGCTCACCGACCCAGCCTACATGAAAATCAGAGAGGAAGTGACCAAGTAGTTTGAGGCAAACGTTATCCGAGTCACACAATATCTCATCGGTTAGCCAATGGTGTACACGTGCCAAAGAAGGATGGTAAAACCAGGGTGTCTGTCGATTATCGTTACCTCAACAAAGCAAGTCCAAAAGACAACTTCCCACTGCCAAACATCCACATATTGATTAACAAATATTCAAAACATGATATCGGGTCGTTCGTAGATTTTTACGTAGGTTACCACAAGATGTTGATGGATGAGGAGGATGCAGAGAAAACATCATTCATCACACTGTGGGGGACATATTGCTACAGGTTCTGCCCTTTGGTCTGAAGAACGTTGGGGCAACATATATAAGGGAAATAACAACCATCTTTCACGATATGATACATAACGAGATTGAGGTCTATATGGATAATGTAATTGTGAAATCAAGAAAGCAATCCGGCCATGTAAGAGATCTTAGGAAATTCTTCCAAAGGCTCCGCAGGTATAATCTCAAACTCAACCCAGCAAAATGTACCTTTGGAGTCCCCTCAGGGAAGTTGCTAGGGTTTATAGTCAGTCCCCGAGGCATTGAGCTAGATCCATCGAAGATCAAGGCCATACAGGAACTGCCGCCTCCGAGGAACAAGACAGAGGAGATGAGTCTGTTGGGAATACTGAACTACGTCATTCGATTCATTGCACAACTCACGACAACTTGTGAGCCCATCTTTAAGTTGTTGAAAAAGGATGTTGTTGTTAAATGGACGGGAGAGTGCAAGGATGCTTTTGATAAAATAAAAGAATACTTGTCGAACCCACCGGATCCAGGAAGGCCTTTGATCCTATATCTAACAGTCTTGGACAACTCATTCGGATGCGTGTTTGGTCAGAACGATATTACCGGGAGAAAAGAGCAGGATATATACTACCTCAGCAAGAAATTTACGACCTACAAGGTCAAGTATACTCATCTTGATAGGACGTGTTGTGCCCTGACTCCGGTAGCCCAGAAGTTGAAACATTACTTGTCATCACATACTACCTACCTCAGCTCATGTCTAGACTCATTGAGGTACATTTTTCAAAAGCCCAGGCCCACAGGGAGGCTTGCAAAATGGCAAATCTTGCTCGTTGAGTTCGACATGTCTAAGTGACTAGGGCTGCAATGAACGCACATGCATTGGCTGACCATTTAGCCGAGAATTCAATAGATGAATAATATGAAACTTTAAAGACATACTTCTCTGACGAGAAGGTAATGCATATTGATGAAATGGAACATGGCGAGAAGATTCGATGGGGCCACCAACATGTAAGGTGTTCGGATAGGAGCAGTGCTCATTTCTGAAGAGGGGCGCCATTACCCGGTTACAGCTCAGCTCCACTTCTATTGCACAAAAAATATAGCGGAATATGAGGTATGTATTTTGGGTTTGAGGTTAGCGGCAGACATGGGAGTCTAGGAAGTCTTGGTCTTGGGAGACTCATACCTTCTGGTACACCAAATTCAAGAGGAGTGGGAAACAAGATATTTAAAGCTCATATATACTAGCAATGCTTGCATGATCTTTGTCAACAATTCTGGTTAATAGAGTTCTGGCATATCCACAGAATTCACAATGTGGTTTCTGATGCCTTGGCTACTCTGGCATCAATGTTACATCATCCAGGTAAGGCTTATGTTGACCCGATACATATACAGGTTCATGATCAACATGCTTACTGTAATATGGTGGACGAAGAGCTTGATGGTGAACCGTGGTTACACGACATCAAAGAATATATCAGGATGGGTGTGTATCCAGTACAGGCCACAAGTGACCAGAAAAGAACAATCCGTCGTCTATCAAGAGGGTTTTTCCTTAGTGGAGGGGTGCTACACAAAATAGCATCGGATCTTGGGTTGTTAAGGTGTGTAGATGTTGTTAAAGCTACAACCATCATGAATAAGGTGCATGCTAGAGTCTGCGGGCTGCATATGAGCGGATATGCTTTGGCAAAGAAGATTCTCCGGGCAGGATATTATTGGATCACCATGGAGGGGTTGTATCATCTTCGTGTGCAAATGTCATCAATGTCAGGTGCACAGAGACTTGATTCACTCCCCGTCGTCTGAATTGCATACAATGTCTGCACCATGACCCTTCATTTCTTGGGGCATGGATGTCATCGGGCCCATCGAGCCAGCAACTTTTAGTGGACACAGGTTCATCCTGGTTGCTATTGATTATTTTACCAAGTGGGTTGAAGCTAAGGCCTTCAAGGCAATGACGAAGAAAGCCATGGTGGACTTTGTACACGCAAATATCATTTGTCGGTTTGGATATCCCGAAGACCCTCATCATTGATAATAGAGCAAATCTAAACAATCATTTGATGAAAGAGGTATGTCAACAGTTTAGGATTGCCCACTGAAATTCCACCCTATAGTGACCCAAGGCAAATGGAGCAGTTGAGGCAGCCAATAAGAACATAAAGAAGATACTTCGAAAAATGGTGGAAGGGTCCAGGCACTGGCACAAGAAGCTACCCTTTGCATTGCTAGGCTATCGCACTACTGTTCGCACTTTAGTAGGAGCAACTCCATATTTGTTAGTATATGGCACGGAAGCGGAAATCCCGGTTGAAGTTAAAATCCCATCCCTTCAGATTGTCGCCGAAGAAGGAATTGATGATGAAGAATGGGTCAAAGCCCGTCTGGAGTGATTGAGTCTGATTGATGAGAAAAGATTGGCAGTAGTATGTCACGGCAAGTTGTATCAATAGAGAATGGCCAGAGCGTATAACAAGAAAGTGTGTCCAAGAAGGTTTGATGCGGGTTAGTTAGTATTGAAACACATCCTCCCCTACAAGGAAGAGGAAAAGGGCAAGTTCGCCCCAAATTGGAAAGGGCCATTCATCGTGTCAAGAGTATTGTCGAACGGTGTGTTGTATTTAACAGATATGGAAAGAAAATTTCTAGAAATTTCCATCAATTCAGATGCAGTTAAAAGATACTATATATGACTTTCTTTTGTTTCAATCATTATTTATACTTCGCATGTTTGTTTGTTCTTTGAAATTTTTAGAGATTGAAATGACGAAGGCATTTTATTCGGCTATATAAACACTTTAGCCTTTGCTAACCCATTTGAGCTTCAATTATTTTCTTTTCCTATCCCTCTTTCAGAATCAGTAACAAAAGTCAGAAATGCAAGTGTTAGAAGATAGAGAAAGGAAAGAAAAGAATGAAAAAAGGAAAAAGAAAAGAGAAAAGAGAAAAGAGAAAAGAAAAACAAAGAAAGAAATAAAAAGAAAACAAAACAAAGAAAAGAAAAGAAGAAAAGAAAAACAGAAAGAGAAACAAAAAAAGCAAAACAGACAAACAACAACAAAAATAAGAAATCAGCAGGAACTACGTTTGACCTAATTTCTTTTTGAAGGATACGCAGGCAGCCTTACGACTCGGTTATATTCAAATAAAATTCAAAGGCCCCAAGCCAAAAACTTCGGCAGAAATTGTATTTGTTATAATAAACTGGATTCCGAAAGTTGTAAATTCTGAACCCATACGAATGATTTTGAGCCTTTTATACCTCTTTCTTTCTAACCTTATCCAAAAGCCTACATTACAGTTCAAAGAAAGACCTTATGATCAGTCTTTAAGAAATGCCGAGGCAAGCAAGCAGAGGTGGGCCATACCCCGGGACAACACTCTAGTCCAAACAGGAAAATAATAAAAATGAGAGAGTCTTATCGGTGAAAACCCTCATTGACACCATAAGGCGAAGGCAAGTCATGAAACAAACAACTGGAAAAGGTCTATTAGTCAAGAAACGTTAGGGTTTGGTTAAAGGAATCGGGTTAAAAATGGTCACAACAACAAAGCATGGAAACCATAGGCCGATCATCTGGACAGACTAGGTCAATTAAGCCGAAGTGCATGTCATAATCATGAAAACCAGTTGTTCCTTCACAAATAAGTTTCTTTTCTTCTAATCTCCATAGTCGCCAAATTTGGAATTCTTTTATTCTAAAACAGTGCAGAGTCATTGCATTTCATTTTCTTTCTCGTCTCCAAAGTCATTTCGTTTAAAGCAAGCAGGAGATAAATTTCAAAGCTTACTACCATGTTCCCAAAGAGACAAAGCACATGCCAGCCAAAATACGTATCAAAGGCAGCAAAGGTTGAAACAGCAAGGGGAAGGATTCACAAAAGCTTCGATCATAAAACGGACTAGAGAGGCAAGAGTTTTGGCAAGAGGGTCAAAAGCGCAACACAAATACGGGGAGTCAGAGTAAATCCAAAAGGGTCAGGGATTCAACCGAGCATAGTATCTTGACATGGTAATCTCAAGAAAGGTGTACGAATTCTTTTCAAGAGGGTCAGGAGTGCAATAACGAGGGAGAAAAGTAAGGCCATAGGGTTCGGGGGTCAGCCGAGCAACTCATCATCAATGCGGAAAATTAAACACAACGGAACACGACAGTGGGGAGGCCGCTTTCAACAACGATGCCGCAAGCTAACCACCACTTTTCAAACTGACAAGTAATTTTTGATTAACACATAGGCAGAAAAATTTCGAAAGATCCTAAAGGAGGCCATCCACAAGGGAAGGCAGACACACAGCAGGTATGATAAAAAATCTCAGAGCCCACCTGGAAAGTGGGACCCAGTTAAAACTCAAAAAGGAACTTAATGCGACATAAATATTCTCCTTAGCAAAAGTTGTCAGGACTCACCTGTGTAATGGGATGAAACTTTAATTAGCAATCCCCAGTAGAGATAACCAAGAGTTAAAGGGGCATGCAAGTTGAAATTCTCAAGACCTTCCTGGAAATGGGACTCAGTTTTATACCCAAACATGTGCGGGTAATATGGGCAGGCATAAACACCTTCCCCAGTAAGAGTTGTCAGGACCCGCCTAAACAATAATACCCAATAGAAACAACTGAAAGTTAGAATTGGCATTTAATCTGGAACCCTCAGGATCCCTAACAGACAAAACCCAGATAACAAGACATAGTGGAAAATAATACCTTTTGAGAACACAACCTAATTTTAAAGTTGTCATGTGATTTGATTAACATTCACTGATGCATCCAACACCAAACTGGGGCAGAAAGAATTTCTCTTGTTTTTCATATTTTGTTGTGATCAGGTACACAGACACCAGTCGTAGGGAATATTTTCTAATTATATGTTTTGGTAATCAGGCGCCCACCTGGATAACAAGGGAATACTTTTTAAGAGTCAAGTTTTGGTAATTAGGCGCCCACCTGGCGAACAAGGGAATATTTTTCAAGTTCCAAGTTTGGGTAATCAATTATCCACCTGTAGAAAAGGGGAATACATTTCAAGTTTCAAGATTGGTAATCAGGCTCCCACCTAGAGAACAAGAGAATACTTTTCAAGAGTCATGTCTTGATAATCAGGTGCCCAACCTGGAGAACAAGGGAATATTTTTCAAGTTGCAAGTTTCGTAATCAGGCGCCCGCCTGGAGAACAAGGGAATATTTTTCAAGTTGGAAGTTTGGGTAATCAAGCGCCCAACTGGAAAAAAAGGGAATACTTATCAAGTTGCAAATTTTGGTACTCAGACGCGCACCTGGAGAATAAGGGAATATTTTTCAAGTTGCAAATTTTGGCTAATCAGGCACCCACCTGGAGATCATGGGAATACATTTCAAATTTCAAGGTTTGGTAATCAGGCACCCACCTGTAGAACAAAAGGAATATTTTTCAAATTGCAAGTTTTGGTAATCAGGCGCACACCTGGAGAACAAGAGAATATTCTTCAAGTTGCAAGTTTTGGTAATTAGGCGCCCATTTGGAGAACAAGGGAATATTTTTCAAATTTCATGTTTTGGTAATCAGGCGCCCACCTGGAGAATGGGAGAATATTCTTCAAGTTGCAAGTTTTAGCAATCAGGCGCCTACCTGGAGAATAAGAGAATATTTTTCAAGTTTCTAGCTTTGGTAATCAGGCGCCCACCTGGAGAACAAGAGAATACTTTTCCAGTTTCAAGTTTTGGTAATCAGGCGCCCACCTGTGGAAAAGGGGAATACATTGTAAATATTAAGTCTCAGTAATCAGGCGCCCACCTAGCGAATAATGGAATGCTTATCAAAATTTCAATTTTCAGTTATCAGACGCCCACCTGCAGAACAAGGAATATGGTCTTAATAAGAGAGGAAAAGAGAGATTTGGAAAATATGGTCTTAATTATGGACCAATTTTTGGGTCAGCCATTAATTAAAAACAACCAGCCCAAAAACACCTCCAACCATCCCAAACACATCTACACCCGATCCAGCCCTACCCCTTCAATACGACTTTGTTTTGACCCCTTTAATCATAAACGTTCATTGCCTTTGATCAGAAGGTGGCAAATATGGGATGTAACAGGTATATAAGTGTCTCAAACCCCCTACCCCCAAACACGACCTCATACCCTGTCTCTTCTAAGCCCTAATTACACAGACGTAACGCCACCAGTCATCTGCCATCCGCTGCCGTTTGAAAATCACCTTTGCTGGCGGCGAGTCTCCAAATAACCTCAAAATTACACCATAGATGCTCCTCAACCTTATCTTTCCATCCCCGTTATTAGTTTCCCTCGAATCTCCCTAAAGCCCATCGAATATAAAAAAAATAGTCGCTGCCTCCGCCGTGTATGGTTGTGACACCGCCAAGCCCCACCAAAGACAAACCATGGCCTTCGTTTCAGTGTTGAAATTGGTCCCTAAGGATCTTAGTCTAATAATTTGGTCAGTTCCTTATGTGCTTTTGTATAATGATCTTCCAATTAGTATAAGATTAATATCAGAAGCCTCTATAGATTGTCCTTGTTGTGTTATCATTTGAATCAGTCTCATTTTGCTCATTAGACCATGCCCGTTAAGATTTCGAGTCCATTTGGAGTTTGTAACCCATTTTAGCTTGACCAGCTGACCTGTTGGTTTCTAGGGTAAATATAGGTTTAGACTAGGGCAGTTTAGGGATTTGTTTAAAGGAATCTGAGGTGCAGTGACTTAGGAAACTAACTAGAAGTTGCCTAAGGTACTGACTTGAGCCACAAGTCAATAGCTTTGGGGTCTATTAAGCAAAAAACAGGAATTAAAAAGGAAGTAAAATGCAAAATAAAGACCTGCAGGTATGCTCTAGGTTTTTGCCTATAAAAACATCATTTCCTGCCTTTGAGGGCAAGGTTTTAAGAGCTATGTGACAGAAAAATCTAAAAAATCAAGAAAACAATAGCGAAAAAGTGAGGAGAAATTACTGTTCCATCGAAATTTTGCCAAACAATATTGAAGTTTTTTTTTTCCGGAACAACATTCCTCTTGGTTGTTGCTCTCATTTTAGTCAGTGGATTAAATTCATTATTGATTTGTTGAATCTGGGTTGTTCTGGTATTTCTGCCATTGATATTGCTGTTCCGGACCCTTTCCCTTTGCCTTTCCATTCCTAGGTATTTTCCCTTCAAACCACTGTTAGGAAGTGATGCGCTACAATTAGAACTAGATTGAATCCATGTATGCCTTGGATCTATTATATGTGAAGCGCAAGTGTGAAGCTGTAATGGCCTGGAAATTTTACAAATGAATACTAATTTTTTTTACCATGAATGTCTATTATTGACTTAAAAGTTTGAAGTGCATTACTACTTAGTCCTGCTTATTCGTTTTGATGTAGTAGTGTAAAATCTTTCTAAGAAATTCATGTTGCATTTTGTTTAGATGAAAGCCATAATGTCTGACAGTTGAAGTAGTAGGACATTTGAGTATTTTGTATGCATGGACTGTTGTTTAAGCAATTCTCATGTTTATATGCGTATGCTCCAGCATGCGATTAAAATCTGTTTCTAATCTTTAGCTCATCATTTTAGCTTCAAATTGTATTAATTAAAAGGGGTTACTGCTTGTTTTGGAAATAGAGTTGTATAATAGATGTTCTGATTGGTACTAATCTCTAGGTACATAATGTTCGGATATGTGCATTGGTTTGGTGTTAATAGTTAGCTATTGTTGAGGAATTAGTATTGGGTTTCAATTGCTATGGAATATTTTAGTGGTTTAAACCATATTGTCCTCTAAATGTGCAACAAAAACCAAAAATTGATAGTGCTGCTTCTCTTCACCTACGAATTTCCTCTATTAAAACCAGTTTTGGACTATCAAACTTATATAAATTGGGATTTAGATCAGTCCAGGCTCCATGGTGAATACAAATTTAGCCTCATCTTTGGCCCCTTGGCCAACGAATTGAATTCAGCTGCAACCCAGAAATAACAATCATTTCTTTAAGTCTTATGTAATTAGTAGATCTTTATAGTTAATTTGAGGTGATGCAATACCAACCAAACAAATAATTTATGGCCTTCACTTAATTAATCGTACAATCATTAGAATCATAGGTGCACCACTTAGCGTATTGTCGTGGCGCTCGCAAACTTAAACATACAATACTATGTTTGGCGCGTTAGTTAAATAATGTATCTTCCTAATTACGGGTACGCATTTATGTGACCCAAATCCAAATCCCAACGATATTGAAACGTGTCAAAGACTATGGATGAATTTATGTGATGTGGTTCGAGTCACGTTTTAACGACGTTGCAATCCTCTAAAAATTGAATAAAAGTGGTTAAAAGTTAAAATATGAACATATGCAAGAAACATGCCTTAAAAGTAGATAATAAAGCCAATATGGCAGTTGAAGAACCGTGCTAGAACCACACAACTTGGGAGTGCCTAACACCTTCTCCCGGGTTAACAGAATTTCGTACCAAGATTTTTGGCTCGCAGACTGTGTACAAAGTCAAACCTTCCTCGATTCAGAATTTAAACCGGTGACTTGGGACATCATTAATTATCCTAAGTGGTGACTCTGAAAATCTCTTAAATAAATAAATCTCATTTCGATTGTCCTTTAACTGGAAAACCACACTTTATCTACGCTCGTCACCGGGTTGTAGTGTCAAAAAGGAGGTGTGACAAGCGTTTCATCCTCAGATGGAAGGGCAGTCCAAGCGAACTATTCAGATTTTGGAGGATATGCTCCGAACGTGTGTCATTGACTTAGGAGGCTCGTGGGAGAAGTTTTTGCCTTTAGCGGAGTTCTCCTATAAAAACACCTACCAGTCGAGTATCCAGAGGGTTCCTTATGAGGCTTTGTATGGTAGGCGGTGTCGGTCGCTGATTAAATGGTTTGAGCCGGGAGAGGCTCGGTTGTTGGGTACAGATCTAGTACAGGATACCTTGGACAAGGTCAGGATCATTAAGGATAGGCTTTCATACAACGCAGTCCAGGCAAAAGAGTTATGCCGACTTTAAGGTTCTTGATGTGGCATTCATTGTTGGAGAGCGGGTGTTTCTTAGAGTGCCGCCTATAAAGGGCATGATGAGATTTGGAAATATGGGAAAGCTTAGCCCTAGGTTCATTGTCCCATTTGCGATTCTTGATTGAGTGGGAGAGGTGGCTTACAGACTTGCGTTGTCGCCGTGCAGTATTTCGTGAGTCCATGCTTTAGAAGTATCACGGTGATCCATCCCACGTGTTAGACTTCAGTACTGTCCATTTGGACAGGGACTTATCATATGAGTAGGAGTCGGTAGCTATTCTAGACCGACATGTTCATTAGTTGAGACCCCAAGAGTTTCCCTTTTGTTCGTGTTTAGTTGAGAGGTCAACCTGCTGAGGCATCTAACTGGGAGTTCGAGTTTGATATGCAGAGCCGTTATCCCCATCTTTTTTATGATTCGGGTACTTCCTTCTTATGTCTGTTCAAGGAAGAACAACTGTTTTAGAAGTAGAGGATGTGATGGCCCAAAAGGTCGTCACTTGATTTACGAATAAATTCTGTGTTCCGAGGCCTTAGAAGCCTCTTTTTTCCTCATGTCAATCTGCGTGTGTGGTCCGGGTATATATCTGCAATGCTTTTATGTGGAAATGTGATGAAAATATAAATTTGGCCTTTAAAATGAATTTAAGTTGACTTCGGTCATGAAATGAATTTTTGAAAGAAATGTTTACTGAAAATATAAGGGTTTTTGGAAATTTAATTATATTTGAAATTTATGGTATCGGGCCCGTATTATGGTTCTGGAGCCTGGTACAGGTTCTTTATGACATTTGAGATGCGTCTGTGAAATTTGGTAAGAAATGGAAGTCGTTTGACGTGATTCAGACCCATAGTTGTGGAATTTGATATTTTGAAGGTTTTGAAATTTTTCTTAGATTTCTATGCTAAATTCGTTGTTTAGGATGTTATTTTGGCGATTTAATCACACGAGTAAGTCTGTAGGACACTTTTGAGGTTGTGTACATATTTTGTTTGGAGCCCCGATGCCTCGGGTGAGTTTCCAATAGGCGTCGGTGTGATTCAAACTTAGAAAATCTGGTATTTTTGCTATTTGCTGGTGCCTAGGTTTTTGTGCTATGCGATCATATAGGGTTTGCGATTGCACAGTGTAGTCTCAAGGGTCCTATTTTGTATACTGTGCGAACGCAACATTAAGTGTGTGGTCGCAAAGGCTTCTGTAGGTTGTAGTCTGCGAATGCATAGCTCCCCCATGCGAATGCACCATGAAAAAATTGGCCTGGGGAAGGGGAGCCCAGTACACTATGTGAACGTGTACCCTTCCCCGCAATCGCAATGCCCAACCTCCCTTACCCTATGTGAATGCATCCAGTTGTGTATGAACGTATAGGTTCCCTGTCCTTATTTTAAAACAGTAGCAAAACGATATTTCTTCAAAACTTCATAGTGTTTTCACTTAAACTCGAGCTTGGGCGATTTTTGAAGTGGAATTTCCATGAAACAATAGGTGTGTGTTCTTAGACTTGTTTTATTCAATTTCCGTTAACACACGTTATATTTATAGACCTAAATCATGATTATTTATGGTAGAAATAGGGGATAAGGGTAGAGTTAGGGCTTTTTGAATAATTAGAATTTAGACCTCGTTTTGGGGTCGAATTCCGAAACTAATTGCATATTCGGCTTGTGGGTGAATGAGTGATCGGGTTTTGGTCCAAACCTTGTGATTTTACCAAGCGGGCCCGGGATCGATTTTTGACTTTTTTGGAAAAATGATAGAAAGCCTATAATTAAGTGTTGGGTATGAATTCTTTAGCATTTATTGATGTTGTTAAATTAATTTGGACTATATACAAGTTATTTTGGAGGCGAATTCTAAAGAAAAACGCGGTGTTCGAGGCTTGAGTTGGTCGTGAAAGTTTGAGGTAAGTGTTTGGTCTAACCTTTGTTTGAGGGATTAGGAGTTGTATCCTATTTTATATGTGTTATTTGTTGAGTATGACGTATAGGCATGTTGACGAATATCTATGAATTTGTATCAAGAATGCCCGTGAGTATTATATTATGATTATTATTACTCTATTTTTATTGTTCATGTCTTATGTGATAATTTCTAATATTGAGCAAAGCTTGTGGAAGTAATATTGGTAATGGAATATTGAAGAGTGTTGGCTCAAGTTGTAAAACGAATTTTGGAAGTGAAATTGGTAATTGAACCTTATAGAGTATTGGCTCAAGTTATGTAGTGAGTTGTGAAGTAAATGTAAAAAAGAAAAGAGGATTATTAATTGCCTCCATTGCCTGGATATTATTTCCTTTAATGCTAAATCCCTTGCCGGGATGTTGATATTTTTTATATTGTTCCCTTGCCGGTTGTCGTACTATTATTTCCTTGCCAGAATTTTATTGTGATTTAATTTATTTTCTTGCCCTTATTTCTTGTGATTTTTGTTTGGGTGAGGAAGAGTGTTAAAGTACGAAGGGTGATTCCGTGCATTATTTTGGTAAGAGAGTGTTAAAGAACGAAAGGTAATGACATGCATGATTTTGTGAGAAAGAGTGTAAAAGCACGAAGGGTGATGTTGTACCACATGATGTACAATTCCGTGTCGAGTACATTGATTTTACGATGAGGATGAGAGTAAAAGTACGAAAGGTGATGTCGTGCACTTGTTTGACTTCTGATTCTTGTTCATAATTGAGTTATGGTGTTTCTTATATTTACCTATTGTCCTTTTGTTATCATTTGATGGTTCCACGCAGCATGTTTTCCCCTCCCATCCTTAACTATACATTCCTAATTTTATTTTTTCTTGTATATGATTTAACTGCACAGGTTATTTGGTAGTCTAGTCCTAGCGTCGTCATTACTTCACCGAGGTTATGCTAGGAACTTACCAGCACATGAGGTCAGTTGTGCTGATACTATCTCTACACTGTGTGCATATCCCAGTACTGGAGCATACAAACGTAGCTTTGGGTTGCTGCCTTCAGTCCATTCGGAGATTGAAGAAAGTCCTGCAGGCGTCCGCAGGCCATGGCGTCTCCCTCTATCCTTTCATCCCGTTTCATTTATGTATTTCAGAAACAGCGTTGCATTTATTTTTCGGACCTTGTTTGTAGTATTAATATACCGCAATGAAGTTGTGACACTAGTTCTGGGTAGTCCTTGTTTAAGAAAGAATATTTGAAATATTCCAATGGATTTATTTATTTCTTCCACTTGTTTAAATTTTTCTATTTATAAACTATTGGTTCATAAATATTAAAGGATTAAATGGAAAAAAGGTAAATTGATCAAACGGTTGGCTTGCCTAGCTTTCACTAATAGGCACCATCATGACTCCTGATGATAAATAATCCGGATCGTGACACTACATGAACAAATATTATGTATCTTGATTACAAAAAAAAAAAATTAATCACCATGTGAAAAATAGACATGTAAATATCGAAGGGCAAGAAAAGACTCAACCCGAGAAAGAAAAATCGAAACATGTTTTAAAACTTTTAATCTCTTTGTTATATAAAAAATAGCTTTAATTTATTTCCAACATAAAATATTTATGTTAGACCCTTGACAAATTAAATAAGATTTTATTTACTATTCTTCATGAAAATTAAAATCTTATTATACTTACTTATAATCCATAGTAATAATAAATATTGTTTATTAAACCTTCGTTTAAATTAGAAAAATCAGTCATTAGATATATTATTCTATACCATATACTACATATTTTTATGATGAGCAAGCTTTTCAAATATGTAATCTCTCTGTTATTAAAAGTAGCTTCCATCATTTTTCTACATAAAATCTTGTGTTAGAATATTGGTGATAAATTAATTGGGAAAAGTTGCCCTAATTTTAAAGCTTCATTATTTTTGTATTTATTTTTTGGATAATTAATAAAAAATGGTATCATTTTCTTGTAGGGTAATCTTATAAATGCACTAGATATCCCATTAAAATAGTTAATTTATTATTTATATTTCAAGCTTTTAACACTTTAAGAAAATAACTATTTAACTAATGTCATAACTGAATGAAGATTTTAGAAAAAAAATGTTTAAAAAACCGTTTCCTCAAGACTAGCCTACTTAGGTGATTGGAGTTTTATGATAAATTGCATTATTTAATAGATCAGAATTTTAAGAAATATATATTTAGGGATGTAGCGATGCCTCTACCGGATAAACAATCAGGTAAAATATTTTTATCCAATAGTTAAGGTTTATAACATTTTGATGAAATAACCATTTTCACAAATTCTGAAGTAATATAATATTGTCATTTAGGGATTAAGTGTTTCAAAACATTCCAAAATGCAAGATGAACTATCCCAGTAAACTACAATAACAACACGAAAAAAGCAGTTAAGAGGGGAACCTGTCGTTTTGGGAATTAACGCCCTGATTCCCTACACGTGCTAATTATTAAAAAATCTCATTTTCATTAAGTAAATATATGTTATTTTTCCTTTAATTGAGCAATATTATTATGTGAAGTCTCATATTTAGTTTAGGAAAGCATGCTTATATGTCTAATTGTCTTATCTGCTTTAGCTGCTTATTTGAATTATGTATAACATGTCTAGAGTAGGCAATTTTTGTTTTCTTAATACAAACTTGAATAGAATAGTCGATTTCTTGTTAAGACTATTGTGTATTTACTTGGGTATTACGGAACGTTATTCCTAGAGATCCCCCTGCATGTTTACTTCGGTATTCTGGAATATCACCCTGCACATTTATATTTGGGACTACAGAACGGTCTGTAGTGGATATTTACTTTGGGACTACGGAACAGTATTCCAGAGATCCTCCTGCACATTTGCGATTTGGACTATGGGATAGTATTATGGGAGATCCTCTGTATATTTATGTTTGGGACGGCGAGACGTTATTCCGGAAGATCCCCTATTGCTATTTCTGTGTACTGAGTTATTTCTTTTTGTGATTTTATTCTTCATTTACTGCTAGTAATCTAACTGTAGCGCCATATTTCATACTATTTTACCTTGTTATATATATATATATATATATATATATATATATATATATATATATATATATATATATATATATATATATATATATATATATATATATATATATATATATATATATATATATATATACTTGACCGATGTTAGGTTTGGCACTTATTGGGTACTGTTGTGGTGTACTCATGCCCTTTCCTACACATGTTTTTAGTGTGTAGATCCAGTTTCTTCTGCTCAGCCATACTATCCATGAGGCGAGGTGATCCAGAGACTTCTAGGTATATCTGCCGCGTTCGCAAACCTAGAAGTTCCTCCTTATTCTCCCTTCAATTATATACTTCTTGTATTTTTCTTCGTTTAGACTTTTGGAGTTAGAACGTTATGTATTTTTTAGCTTGTGATTCATGAGATTTCTTTCGAGAGTGTTATTATTGTATGTGTCAAGCGACATTTAAAACACTTTAACTATATTTATATTTTAGGGAGCTAGTCTTGTATCTTAAAATTATTCTCAAAATTTTTTAGGCTTACCTAGTCGTAGATACTAGGTATCGTCACAGTAGTTTACAGAGGGAGAACTTGGGCCGTGACAGATGAAGATTTAAGAAAATTTGTTTAAAGAACCGTTTCTTCAAGACTAGCCTACCTAGCCGGCTGGAGTTTTATGAAAAATTGCATTATTTAGTAGATTATAATTTCAACAAATATGTATTTTGGGATGTAGCGATTCCTCTACCTGACAAAAAATCAGGTAAAATATATTTATCCAGTAGTTAAGGTTTATAACATTCTGATAATATAACCACTTTGACAAATTCTAAGGTAATATAATATTGTCATTGGTCAAATTGATAGTCGAAATTTGTATTACTTGTACTCCAAAGATGTTAGCGAGATACAACAACATGCCATATTTATATCTTGTTTTACAAGATATTTTCACACTTCCTTTTTTACACACCACCCTAGAGGATAGATGTATACAGGAGTTTTACCATTTGAAATGAAATTATTCGAAATGGGATTATATACATATTTCAGAGTCTCCACTTGGGATAGATTTGACATTTGGTGTCCCAAGTCACTGGTTTATATTGAATCCCAAATCGACTAAATTGTCCACATTCCGATAGAAATTTGTGAACCAGAAATTCTTGAGTAAGGAATTCTGTTAACCCGAGGGAAGGTAGTAGGCACCCTCAGATTCTGTGGTTCTAGCATAGTCGCATAAACTATCATATTTGGCCAATTATCTTATATTACGACATTTTTTTCCTATAGTGCAATTTTAAAATTACATACCGCTTTTAATTAAGTTTTTTTAGGAGGATTGCAACAATGTTAGAATGCATATCGAATGACGTCACATAAATGCACCCATGAATTTTGACACACTTTAACACCGTTGAGATTTGTATTTGGGTTACATAAATGCACACCTGAATTTAGGAAGGTAAAATTATTAAAGAACGCACCTAAAGCGACTAGCGTGTTATTAACTTTGCGTGAGGCCATGAGCATTCGCTAAATGGAACGTTCCAGATTCTAAATAATTTAAATGAATTAATTAAAGAGGGCCACACAATTTGTAATTTTATTTGGCGCGGTGCAATTTTAAAAGGTCATCCTAAAAGGGATTATTATTCTCTATTAGAGATTGTCTCTAGAACGCCTAATTAATTGGCACTGTGATTCAATTATTATGAATAGTATTCAAAGAGACTTGTGGTTCAAGATCAAGTCCGAATTCAAACAAAAAGATCTCCATTATTGAAGATACCTTAATTCAAATTCGCTTCTTAACTTGAAGGGCCCAAATTTATATTTCAAATCTTTAAAATAAATGACTTCGATAATAAACTCAAATTTCCCGCATATCGGGTATTGAAGCTAACATAAAGGAAAGGAAAGTATACTTGACTTTGTTTGTAACAATTGTTCAAAGCTTGGGCCTTAGAGCAAGCCCAAAACGAAGGAATACGGGAGCTAGGACTAAGGAGCGAATCCCCATAGGATCCTAACTTGGTGAAATGAGTTGGTTTGGCTATCTAATAATATTAAAGCTTATTGGGCCAACGTCAAACTCAGATTTTTATGGCTCAAATTGTCCAGGCAGTAATGCCAATCAAGGTGAATGTAAAGTTAGAGATTGATTTTTCAATTCAAACAAGTTTACTGTCAAATCAAATCATAAATAGGCAAAACAATAGTGGCATACACGCTTACAACTGAGTCTAGACTTTATGCTCATTTTTTGGTCAACTGATTCATGAAGTGTATCAGAAGGAGTATACTGGAGCTTTCAATAAAAATAAGGGACAAAAATACATTAATTTGACATCTAGAACTCAAGTTAAGTCTTCTAAAACTAATTCAAACTATGATGAAAATAAAATGCATTATACTACTTCACAGAATCCAAACGTATATGACTTTAACTGTTTCAAACTATTTGTCTACTGATAACTAACATGATTAATCTTGAATTTGAAAAACGATAATGGAATCCACTAAACTATATCTAGTATTATACTTATACGATTCTAAAAAAAGTTCATACAGTCCAATAAATACAAATGATGAATGTTCAGATACACACAACTACAAAATGCATTTAAAGCTTAAACTAAACTAATGTACTAATGTATTCATGAAAATAGATGGTATATCATCATTTCTTCCAATATTGTTCACACTTTTGCTCAAATTTCACATGTCATATGAGGCTGAAATAGTACCTGAAAATTGAAGCAAATTAAAGGTTGAAGATCAGCCAACATTCAACAGAATAGGAGGTGCGAATCAACCGATCCAAAACAAAACCAGGATTAGGAATAAAATGTAGCAGACTTTTCAAATTTAAACCCCAAACTTCATTCAACCAAAACGAGCTGAACTTAAAACTAACAGGTGATGATTCAAAGGGATCTTCAATATATGAGTTGTGAAATATTTTAGTGCTTGAAAATGAATTTCAACTGCTGAAACTGAGTAGAATAGTAGATTTGTGGACTTTGAAGCTATTTTTTATTGAATTTTTCTGGAATTTCTCTATCAGATCTAGCTTTCACATATTTCTCTACTTCTACAGGAATTGTTTTTGAATTTTCAATAGTTTTTAGTGGTCTTTTATCTGAATTTTAAAATTTTCAGACTTTTCTAAGGTCTAGGATTTGATTTTTTTGAGTTTCAAATTGTTGGAACTCTAAAACTTCTCCTACAAGGCAATGTAGGCTGCCTTTTTATAGACAAAAGCTAGGGAAACTTCATATCCTATTTTACATCTTTTGTCCCTCCTTATTTTTCTGATATTAGCTCATTAATCCATCACTTTATGCCTTCTTGGCCAAGTTAGACTATTAAACTCCTGGAATTATAATTGGAACCCCATCTAGAGAGTTCTAGAGGTTTCCAATTTAGTTATTTGCAGGATTCCCTATCTTGAGTTACCTATACTACCCCTAACTCAATTCTGCAATTACTATTCTAGTTAAGCCTAAACCCAACCATGTTAACTTTGCCAAGTGACCATGGGTAATCAATCAAAGGCTGGGAATTACTCAGCTATATCCAAACAATATTCAATTGAACCAATCCTATTTTTAATCCTGAATTAGTTACTAACTGTCCAAATTAACAAACTATTGGAAATTATCAATCAAACATGTACTTAAGAGAACCACTAAGAATTAATCGACAAAACTAAATTATGAACTTAAACTAACATCAATACGAACAGAGAAGAAATAAATATACTTAAACCAGCTAAACTTAAAAAAACCTAGAATACTGATTACTGCTAGAAAAGAAAAATAAAGCATAAAGAAAACATGAATGGACTAACAGAAAAGAAAAACTTTATTTAAACTAATTTTTAATAGAAAATAAAAAAGAGGACTCACCTATGCAGGATCGAAAATGACTGGACTCGGATTCGAGTCTAAACATTTGTTATTTGCCAAGAACAAACGGAAACATTATTTTGTGACTCAAGTCATTCTCTGGACTCTAGAAATTGGGAAGAAATCAACAACTTCGAAATTCTATGGTTCTGCCTTTTTGTGATTTAAAATTTGAGAAACACATGTTATATTTGAAGGAAACAAATTAAAGATTTGGGAAGAGGGAGGTGAGGAGGCTATAGGGCGTAGTTTTGGCGAGGTTTGGAGGATTTAAGGTTTTTGCCGGAAACTCGATTTGATATTTGAGAAGATGGGAAAAGGTTCAAGGGACGAGGTTTCGGGGTTTGGAAAGAGGAGAGGAATGTGGTTCAGGGGTGTTAATTTGGAAGGGTTTTGAGGTGGCGCTGCCGTAGGCGGCGGAGACGACGGTTACTGTTTTGAAGATTCGAAGGGTTCTACTGGAATTTGAGGGAAGACGGTAAGGGATTCGAGGAAGTTGATATGGTTTAAATTTGAGGGTTATTGGAGCTGCACCGACGCCGTGGGGCGATTTACGACGGCAGTCTAGGGCGGATGGCGGCAGCGTTACAGGTCTATGTTTAGGGTGAGAGAGACGAAGGGTAGGGGGCTTGAGGGGGCAGGGTGGGTTAGGATAGTTATATAGGCTAATCCTCATTACTTCCGGACCGTTGGATTGATGAGATCCAGACTGTTGGATCGGGTTATATATGGTGGGTTGGGCCAATTTTTGCCGGATTTTGTTATTTAAAAACTGGCCTAGATTAGGTCTTTTAATTTAAGACCATATTTTCAACTTCTATATTTCCTTATATTTATTTCTAATTGTTGGAAATCATGTATATCTATGATATGTGCGCTTTGGTTGTATGAGCATGATTTTCAGGTATAGGTTTTGATGAATGGCAAACAATGAAGTCAAGTGTCAAACAACGATATTGTATGACAATCAATCAAATGGCAAGAAGCATACTGATGACGGAATTGCATGAACGAGCCAAAGAGATTCAAGCACAAGAAAAAGGTTGAAATTAAGTTTTATATGAGTCGGTATTTAATTGTGATCTTGATCCGACAACTTAAACTCAAGACTTGGCTTCTCTCGTAAAAATATTTTTAACAAATCATGCATATTTAATTTAGAGCAAAATAATTTTAAATAATGCATATTTACTTTAGTCAAAATGATTTTTAAACATGCCTCTAAAATCTGGACTAAGATAATCGATTATGTACTTATGATAATCGATTATGGTTAAGTCAGCTGCTTGACAATCGATTGTGAACTTATGACAATCGATTGCGTTAAGGCAGTGAGCATCAGATTTTTCAAATCTGCATGACAATCAATTGTGAACCTTATGAAAATCGATTGTGATGAGGCAGTGTCCATCAAAGTTTTTCAAAGCTCAAAATAATCAATTGTGAAGCTAATGACAATCGATTGTGAAGAGACAGTGTCCATCAGCTTTTTCAAAGTCACAAAATAATCGATTGTGAACTTATGACAATCGATTGTGTTGAGGCAGTGTCTTCCAAACTTTTTCAAAGTTATTAAATAATCGATTGTGAACCTATAACAATCGATTATCAAGAGGCAGTGTCTAAATTGATTTTTCAAGACTGATATATAATCGATTGTTAACTTAATAGAATCGATTGTATAACTGACCGTTACCAAAATGTTTTCAAATACCGTCAGGTAATCGATTATTGATTTCTTATAATCTATTGTTTTAATTAAAATCTGGAAAGGATTTTTTGAACGTTGCTGAGCAATCGATTGTAGATTTCTGACAATCGATTGTTTTAATTAAAATCTGGAAGGATTTTTTGAACGTTGCTGAGTAATCGATTGTAGATTTTTGACAATCAATTGTTTTACGTAAAATCTGGAAATGATTTTTTGAACGTTGCCAGTAATCGATTGTGAGTCTTAAACAATCGATTGTGAGTCTTAATCAATCGATTGTTATGCGTAAAATCTGGGATTGATTTTTGGAAGATCTGGCAAACAATCGATTGTGGTAATTTGACAATCGATTGTCACAGAGTAAAATCAGCAATTCTTAATTGGCAATTAGGCAACGGTAATACAAAGTTTTTCAACTATAAATACAGCTTCAATTCAGTCTTTTAAGGACAACAACTTACAACAACTGATCATACAATTGCTAAAGCTTGCATACTTTATTGCTTATCATTTTATATTAATTACATAAGCTTTTGAGAGCCAAATTCTTGTCGAAAGTTGTTGCGATCTTGAGCGTATTCTTTTTACTCATATCTACTCTTAAAGGAGTGTCTTGTTTGACTGCTAAGTGTTTTTGTACACTTGAAGGGAAGTGTTAGTCCCTTGTGTTGTAAGAAGGAACTTGTGTTTCCTTGGTTGAAGTCTTGGAGTGTTGTATCTCCGAGCAAAGGTTGTTGAGGCTTGTGTCCTCAAGTTGTAACGGTTTGTTGAGCACCCGTAAGCTTAACAAGTTAGTGGAAATCTCGAGAGAGTCTCTCGGGGACTGGACTAGCCACGGGTTGTGGTGAACCAGGATACATCGGTGCGTTTGTTCTAATTTATTTACTTATCGCACTTATTTATTTCCTGCAATTTTTGAATTCCGCAAGTTTACGCTAATTTTTATTATAACGCTATTCACCCCCCCCCCCCCCTCTTGCGTTAAGCGTATTATCTAACACTAATACTAAATTAATTTTATTAAATACCAAACTAAAACCTGATATAAACCTAAAATTAAGCTAATTAATTTTCTTAAAATTAATCTAGTTCCAATTTAAAGAAAACTAAAAATAAAATGTAAACTGTTTTTGGTAATATTAATTAACTAATAAACTAAAAATATAAAATTGAATCTTAAATGCAAAAGGTACTATATTTTTATATTTTTTATGAATTATATTGACTAAAAATGTACACAAAATGCAATTGAACACAAGATCATTCAATTAAATTACAAAATTAAAAGAAAAATCCTAATTTTATGAATTCTATAGAAAAAATTCAAGTGAGGCAAAAATCACATGCTTACAGCTGCCCCTCTTTGCTCGCAGACACGAAGGGTTTTCGAGCTAAGATAAATGAGAAATCACAAGAGATTTTTACCTTCTTGACACTCCATTAGAAGCGTTTTGAAAAGCTTGACCGCAACCTGCTTTAGAGGTTGTCTACATATCCTCGGCGAAAGAGGAATCAGTTCAGTGTAGTTTGGGAGTGTTTGGCAGCCAGGACAAGCGGGAGCTGTGATTTCATTACTAATGTTGCTGCTACTGCTTGTTAACCTTCTTATTACACCAAAAGGAAAATCAAAAGGTAAGCTAGCTATGTCTATCAACTATTAGTTACAAGATTCCTATCTATAAATCTCTTGAAGCTTGATCTTGAGTCTCAACTGGATTTGCTGTGGACTTGATCTGAATCTTGATGCTCGTAAGTTGTAGGTTTCAGTTCTTTGTTCAACATTTGAAACAGAGAGGGTTGTGCGAAGCTTGTGATTTAAATCAAATTTTGATCAGCTTTCACTCATCTTCGCTTCTGCATTTACATTTCTTCCTTTTGTTCTTTTTCTCCCTTTATTTATTCCGGGTTGAGACTCATCCTTTCAATTTCCTCGGGACATGTGCTCCGAGGTCAAACCTGCAAAAAACAAACAAACGAACAAAATTTTCTACCCCAGTTTTGCACTAGGAAAATTTTGTGAGTTATTTGTAACAAAAACTTGAACTTTTCTTTCTTTCCCTAATGTCGGCTAGGGAAAATGCTCAACTCAGGGGTTGAAGCTCTAATGTTGGCTGAAGTAAAAACAAATACTCAACTCAGGGATTGGAGCCCTTATGGGCTAAAGGAAAAAACAAATGCTCAACTCGGGGATTGGAGCCCTAATGTTGGCTAAAGGAAAAAACAAATGCTCAACTCAGGGATTGGAGCCCTAGTGTTGGCTAAGGAAAAAACAAATGCTCAACTTAGGGATTGGAGCACTAATATTGACTAAAGGAAAAAAACGCTCAACTTAGGGATTGGAGCTCTAGTGTTGGCTAAGGAAAAACGCTCAACTCAGGGATTGGAGCCCTAATATTGGCTAAGGAAATACGCTCAACTGAAAGATTGGAGGCCTAATGCTGGCTAAGTAACAATGCTCAACTCAGGGATTGGAGCCCTAATGTTGGCTAAGAAAAAACGCTCAACTAAGGTATTGGAGACCTAATGTTGGCTAAGGAAAAAACATGCTCAACTCAGAGATTGGAGCCCTAATGTTGGCTAAGGAAAAAACAAATGCTCAACTCAGGAATTGGAGCCCTAATGATGGCAAAGGAAAAATGCTCAACTCAGGGATTGGAGCCCTAATGTTGAGTAAAGGAAAAAAAATGCTCAACTCACGGACTGGAGCCCTAATATTGGCTAAGGAAAAACGCTCAACTCAGGGACTGGAGCCCTATGGGTAAAGAAAAACGCTCAACTCAGGGATTTGAGCCCAAATGTTTGTTAAGGAAAAAATGCTCGACGCATGGATTGGAGCCCTAATGTTGGCTAAGGAAAAAATTCTCAACTTCGGGATTTGAGCCCTAATGTTGGCTAAGAAAAAACGCTTAATGAGGGATTTGAGCCCTAATGTTGCTAAAGGGAAAAACTCTCAACTCAGGGGCTGGAGCCCTAATATTGGCTATAGGTTGGTATTGGGAATTCTACACTACTTTTGGGTTTTCTTCTTTTGTTACCTTATTTCTTCCTTTTGTTTTTGATAAGATGCAGGAAAGAAACTGGAGGAAGCTTCCCTTTTGCATTGATTATTTACTGCGAACATGCTTCAGCACTTGCGCATTTTCCTTTAGACTGCACCTGCTTTTTGCACGGTTGCTCGTATCGCACCTGTTTCACTTTTCAACAAAGAAAAATTATTAGTTTAAAATGGTGGTTCGTTCTGTGGCCTTGATTTCTTGATCACATGATCCCGGCCCAGCTTCTTTGATGAAGATCTCGACTACTTGAAGGTTTTAAAAATCATCTTCTCTTTCGAGCCAATGGCCTCAACCTTCAGGATTTCATGACAACTTGCTCGCGTAGGGCTCTGGCTTTTCACTTTATTCTGCTCTTAGGACCTGTATCTATGGACATTCTTTCCTTTTTCATATCTCTACCCTGAAAGCAATCACCTGTCATGGCCATTCGGGATTGGCCTAATGCATCCACTAAGGTTGGGTACCTTTCTTTAGCTCTTGCTGGGCAGGGCGTAATAAACCAGTCATGCTACCTTTCTTTGTAATAGTTTCGGGATCAGAGTTAGACCGTAAGGGATTCAAGGAAAAATTAAATAGAGAGCAAGGGGGTGAACTTAAATAGCAGCATCCCTTTCGGGGAAATAAAAGGACTTATCTGGGGGATGCATGCAGGCTTCAAATGAACATGACATGCTTCTTGGACTAGACGTCCTACACATACAAGATTCCTCAACTTCTCGTAAGCTCATTGACCTGTGTTTCGAAACCAGGGAAACTTACTAGAACTTCTTCAGTAGTGGGAGTATCCTCTTTTTGGCCGACGGCACGCTTTGCAGGTTTTCACCAATCGACCTCTCTCATTACTCTTCTCACCGTCGCCCGATGGTGCTCTTTATGAGTTTTCACCGAACGGACTCTCTAATTGTCAATTTCTCTACTCGACGTCGACTTATGGTGCCCGTAGGTTCTCACCAATAAGACTCTCTCATTTTATTTATCTCAATTTGGACTGGAATAGATTCCAACCATGATATTTTCAACTCCCACGCCTTTGCCAATTATTCGGAAGGACTTGAACAAGATTTTTCATGTAAAAAGCATTTTGGACTGGATTACAACTTTGGAACAATTTTGGTGGGCTTATGGATGAGCCATTAAATCATCTGCCCTAGTTTCACATTTTTTGATTTTGAATTTTATTTTGGTGTGACTGAACCCCATAAAGAGGCTGCATATGTATCATTCCGGAATCAAGTCAAATGTAGTTCAGGAATGTTTCTTAAACTACCTTTGTTTTGTTTCATTTTTTTAGGTATTGGATATTGGGTCTTTTAAGACAGGTGACTAACCCTAACACTGACACAATTATTCTTTTCTCTCCTTTTTCTTCTTTTTTTAATAATCTCTCCCACTATTTACAAGCGGGTCAGCATGCAAATCCCATGCAAACAAATGCACAAAATAGCAAGTGGGATGCACCAGGATGGTTTTTTCATTTCAGGTCACCTGTCCTAGACGGACCCAACCTCTGTGCTGAGTCCCCTAAGTCAAATACACCTGATGCAAGCAAGCATACCTACTAGGGATCCGGTATGAGGTTGAGTTATTCTAGGTTCAAAACCTGGGCATATGTTCTAGACTGTGTACCCGAGCGGACAACTCAAGTCGAAGAGGGGGCTACGTACGGGGAACCAAAAGACCATCCGACATAGTAACTTGTCCGGCTTCTTTTTTATTTTAGGGTATGACACTAACAGAATAGAGAGTCTCGACCAGCGAGCACATCCCTGAAGATGGGAAGACAAGGGTTTCGTAACCATTTTGTATATACAATTCATGCAATATAATATCGGTAAAGCACTTAGCACGTTAGGATGAAACATGTAGGAAAATCAGATAATAAATACAGCCAAGTATAATAGCTATCTTAAGCTCGAATTCTTGAACCCTCAATAAGAGATTCTGGGTTCAATCCCTAGCAGAGTCACCAGAGCTGTCATTCCTCCGTTTTTACACACCACCCCGAAGGGATAGATGTACACGGGAGTTTTTCCATTTAAAGTGACATTATTCAAAGTGAGATTACTTACTTATTTAAGAGTCGCAACTTGGGATAGATTTGGCTTTTGGTGTCCCAAGTCACCGGTTTATATTGATGGCAAATCGAGGAAATATTTGACTTTCCGATCGAAGTGTGCGAACCAGAAATTCTTGAGTAAGGAATTTTGTTAAACCGAGGGAAGGTGTAAGGCACCCTCGTATTCCGTGGTTCTAGCGCGGTCGCTTAAACTATTAAAATTACTTACCGCTTTTTATTGAGTTTTTTTTTAGGAGTATTGCAACAATGTTGGAATGCATCTCGAATCACGTCACATAAATGCACTCGTAATATTTGACGTACTTTGATACCGTTGAGATTTGGATTGGGTTATATAAATGCGCACCCGAATTTAGGAAGGTAAAATTATTAAAGAACGCGCCTAAAGCGACTACCGTGTTATACCTTTGCGGGAGGCCATGATCATTCGCTAAATGGAACGTCCCAGGTTCTAAATATTTTAAATGAAGTAATTAGGGAGAGCCACACAACTTGTAACTTTATTTGGCACTGCGCAATTTATAAGGACATACTAAAAGAGACTATTATTCTCTATTAAAGATTGTCTCTAAAAGGCCTAATTAATTGGCATTGTGATTCAATTATTATGAAGTGTATTCAAAGAGACTCGGGCTTCAAGATCAAGTCCGAATTCAAACAAAAAGATCTCCATCATTGAAGATCCCTTTAATTCAAATTCGCTTCTTAACTTTAAGGGCCCAAATTTATATTTTAAATCTTTAAAACAAATGACTTCGATAATGAACTCAAATTCCCAGCATATCGGGTCTCGAAGCTAACCCAAAGGAAAGGAAAGTCCACTTAACTTTGTTTGTAAGACTTTTTTAAAGCTTGGGCATTAGGGCAAGCCCAAAATGAAGGCATACCGGAGCTGGGACTGATGATCGAATCCCATAGGATCCTAACGTGGTGAAATAAGTTGGTTTGGTGATCTAATAATACTAAAGCATATTGGGTCAACGTTAAACTCAGTTTTTATGGCTGAAATTGTCCAGACAGTAATGCAAATCAAGGTGAATGTGAAGTTAGATATTCGATTTTTCAATTCAAACAAGTTTACTGTCAATTCAAATTACAAATAGGCAAAATAATAGTGGCTGTGGACACGTAATTTTTAACCATCTCCAAGACATTTCATATTTTAGCACGTAAATATTTAATTTAGGTCTAATAGTGTTATTTTAAGTAATTTTTACTATTTTACTTTATTTTATTACAAGAAAACAAAAAATTACCAAAAAATAGGTTCATTAATATTTGTAGTCATTCTTAATCGTGAAATACATAACAACCAACAGAAGCAACCATTTTTGTCCCCCTTGGAATACGATTGGCAAAGATTGATCTCCACCTCCCTCCAAATCGGAAAAACCAGCAACACCCCAAAATCTGGGAACTAAAGACAAACACAAACAAAGAACGAACGACCACACTTCTCTCAATTCCAAGAGAACATCCTTCAGCCATGGTTTTGAAATCTTGGACCCTGCCAAAATTGACCAGCAACATTGCCTGAAACAGAGTGAAACGCAGAACAAAAACGGTCCAAAAAGCACCATTCAAACAGAGCAAATCGGAGGTGCCGACTCGAGGTTCGTTTTTCAATTTTGTCGCGGTTCCGACGAGTTTCAAGGTTTGGATCGTTGTTACGTCCGGAGGTCGTCGGATTCAGTTCTTTTGTTTTCCATGTAAGTTCAGTTTCTATTTTATTCTGTTTTTGATAATATTACTGCATTGGTTTCTTAATTTTTTCCTTGTTGCTATTGACTATCATCTCTTTGTTAGCTCATACAGAATATTTTATTATATTTGGATTTCTAATTGTTGAATGAGTATATGCTTTCTTTGTATTTATAACTAAAAGTTTAAAATATATATGAAGGGTTAAGAAAGTGTCCAGCATATTTTAGAGAAATGTAGTGATGTACTATTTAAGCAAAATGGTTCTAGTCACATATTATCTTATTATTTGTAACTTTCGTATTTTTACTTACTTTGGATTCTTTTGTTCTTTTCTTTTTTTTGCTCGGTTGTGGATTTTGTATGTTTGTGTGGATGGTTGAATGGAAATGTTTCTAATGAATAAATTAGGCATGATTAATAAATTATCGTAGCTATGGTTACGACTCCCGTGGCATGGTCACAATATGTAATTTCTAATTCGGGGTACATTTCATGTGACCCGATTATAGTAGCTTTGAATAGTTAACCCTTTGAAATAATTTTAGGCGTCGCATGTCAAATAAAATCTCAAAACTCATGGCTCACACTTAATTACTTTTAATTCTTTAGAAATCGAGATATGCCATATTAAATAGAGCAAGTTGTTTATGGCCCACGAAGCCTTTAGTTTGAATATCTTTTAAAAAAGGGATTGAGGTGTGCCGCACCAAACATAATCACAAATTGCATGGCCTCTTTAATTATATTTTTTAAAATCCTTAGAACTCGGGACGTGCCAATTAGCGAATTTTCATAGACTCCCGCAAAGTTAACAATGCTTTAGTTTCTTTAGGCGCGTTATTTAATAATATTACTTTCTTAAATTTGGGTGTGCATTTCATGTGACCCAAATCCAAATCCCAAAACGTTGAATAGAATATGTTTCGGATCCAGGTGCATTTCATGTGACGCGATCCAAAAATATGTTTTAAATGACGTTCACATTCCTAAAATTCAATTAAAAGATGTAAATAATTTAAAATTTCACAATAGGATGAGCAAGTCGTAAAATCAGATCTTAAGCCATTAATAATAGTTTAAGCGAACGTGCTAGAACCACGTAATTCGAGGGTTCCTAACACCTTCCCTCGGGTTAACAGAATTCCTTGCTCAAGAATTCTGGTTTGCAGACTCCATTCGGGAAGTCAAAAATTTCCTTGATTTGAGATTCAAAATAAATCGGTGGCTTGGGACGCCAAAAGCCAAAACCTATCCCAAGTGGCGACTCTGAAATAAATAAATAATCCCATTTTGAATAATGTCACTTAAATTGGAAAAACTCTCATATACATTTATCCTTAGGGGTAAGTGCATAAAAAGGGAGGTGTGACAGCTCTGGCGACTCTGCTGAGGATTCCACGAAATTCAGTTCAGGGTTTCAGAATTCGAGCTTAGAATAGCTGTTATGATTGGCTTTATCTGACTTTCCTACATGTTTCATCCTAATGTGCTAAATGTTTTACTGCTTTGAGATTTGGCGAATCGTATATATAAACTGCTACGAAACCCTTCCTCCCTCTAAGTCTTCTGAAAATTGTGCATACGTTCACGTAGCCTGCTTTTTCTGTAGAAATTATACCAAATAAGACGGGGCTAGGCAAGCAACAAGGCCGGAAAGACTTTCGTGCTCCCGGTACATTGCCCCCTCCTCGGCGCCAGTTGTCCGCTCGGGTACCACAGGTCTAGAACAACAAACCCAAGTTTCAAACCTAGAATAACTTGACCTCATGACGGATCCCTAGTATAAATGTTTGTTTTCATCATGTGCATTTTACTTAGGGGACTCAACACAGGGCTTGGGCCCTTCTAGGACAGGTGTACCAAAATTAAAAGACTATCCCGATACATCTTACGTGCTACTTGTGCATTTATTTGCTCGACTTTGCATGCTGACCGACTTGTATATAATGGGAGAAATTTGAAAATAAAAGAGAGAAAAAAATAAGAAAAAATAGAGACGGGGAGAGAGAGAAAAGAATAATAGTGTTAGGGTTGAGTGAGTTAGTCACCTGTTTTGAAAATCCAATCCCAAATGATACTGAAACTCTGCCAAAATCTTTAGAAATCAAAGAAAAGAAAAAGGTTTTTCAAAAAAAAAGAAACAAAAAAATATAGTTTGGTTTATTCAAATCTTCCAGAACTACGCGGGTCTGATTCTCATCAGATGTGAGATACGCATGCAAACTTGATCGGTTCCGACCACAATTTTCAAAATAATCCAAAAATATTTTTATTTACTTCTTTTAATTAAAAAAAGTCTTTCTTTATGACCCATATTTTTTAAAAAAAAACCAAAAATACATTCATTTACTTCTTTAGAAAAGTTGTTTTTAAGACCCCAATTTTCAAAAACCAAAAAATATTTCTTTTACTTCCTTATTCAGGAAAGTTTTTCTTTGAGACCCCAATATTAAAAAAAGTACAAAAAATATTTTCTTTTAGTTTCTTCTCAAATTAAAAAAAATATACAAAATATTTTCATTCTTCTTTCGAAAATTCAAAGGAAAAATCAAGATTCAAAAATATCTTGTCTTTTATTTAGAAGTATTTCTTTCTAGAATTAAAAAAAACCATAAATGCAAAAATTATTTCTTTCTTCTTTAGAAGTTTTTCTTTTAAAATTTCAAAAAAAAAATCTAAAAGTTCAAAAATATTTTCATTTTTCTTTCGAAAATTGAAAAGAAAATTCAGGATTCAAAAATACTTTCTTTTTCTTTAGAAGTACTTCTTTCCTAACTTAAGAATAAAAATTCATAAATGCAAAAATATTTTTCTTTCTTCTTTAGAAGTTATTCTTTCGAAATTCCAAAAAAAAAAAAAACTCTCTTGTTTAGAAGTCTTTCCTTGCAAAAGTGCTGGAGAATAATCAAAATCTAAAAATGTTCTCTTTCTTCT
This sequence comes from Nicotiana benthamiana, assembly GCA_034376525.1. Taxonomy (NCBI): domain Eukaryota; kingdom Viridiplantae; phylum Streptophyta; class Magnoliopsida; order Solanales; family Solanaceae; genus Nicotiana; species Nicotiana benthamiana. The sequence goes on from CM067326.1 coordinate 7,466,897, forward strand.
TTGTAAGTCTTTCTTTTGAAAAAAATAGTTAAAAAAGGAGAAAATTCGAAATCTAGAAAAACATAAATTTAGTTTATTTCCTCTATTCCTAATCTTCTCGAACTATGCAAGATCTGATTCATGCGGGGTCATGATACGTAGGCAACCTACATCAGGTTCGATCAACCATGGAAAAGGAAAATGGGAAAAATGGAAAAAAATGATAAACAAGGAAGAAAAAGAAAAACAAGAGTGAAAAATATTTACAATAATAAGGACTGACTGAGTCTACTCTAACATGTCTTTTGTTTGAATTGTGAAAAAAGTTTGAGGTGGTCGGTTTGTGATAAGCAGACAACACAAGATTCAAGGAAAGATGATAATTGACATCGAAGCTATTACAAGTGCTCAAGAGATTCAAGGTCAGAGGGTTCGACAAGAGTCTACCGTGGTTGAGGAAAATAGAACAAAGAAACAGCAAATGGCCAAAATGTGTGAAGCATGGGCCAATAGCCAAGGAGAACCTTGTCATGAGTCACAATTTGCTACACAACAAGAACAGTACCACTCTCCTGAGCACCACTCGTACTCATTTGATCTTCGTGCAAACATTGAGAAGCCTGCCCGAAAGATGGTACAGGAAGAAATGACTCAAAGAGTGAAAAGCTTAGAACAACGGTTGAAAAATATGCAAGGGTTGGCGGTTCAAAAGAGTGTTGCCTTCAAAGATCTATGTATGTTCCCCGATGTCCACTTGCCGCCTGGTTTCAAGATTCCTAAATTTGAAAAGTATGAAGGACATGGAGACCCTATAATCCACCCGAAAAGGTATTGCAATAAACTAAGAGGTGTGGCAAGGAGCAAAGAATTGCTGATTGCTTATATTGGGGAAAGCCTCACTGGAGTAGCATCCGAATGGTTTTTGGATCAAAACACTTCTCGCTAGTATGTCTGGGACGACATGGCACATGCCTTTGTCAAACAGTTCCAATACAACTTTGACATTTTCCCATACCACAACTCCCTTTCAAACCTGAAGAAGAAACCAAGTAAAAGTTTCAGGGAATATGCCATTAGATGGAGAGAGCAAGCAGCTAGGGTTAAGCCACCCATGGATGACCATTAGCTAATCACTGTCTTCCTTCAAGCGCAAGTTCCAGATTACTTTCAAAATATGATGTCCGCAGTTGGCAAATCCTTTTCGGAAGCAATCAAAACGGGATAAATGGTAGAGAATGGTCTTAAAATAGGAAAATGAAAAGGATGAAGAAATCATGATGACAACAGGGTTTAGAGGATGTCCCAGGAGAATACCTCGAAGGTATGCGCAGCCTCATCAGGTTTTCTCCCTTGAGCATTACTATCCACATCAGAACCCAACATACTCTGTTGATCCATCTCAGTATGTTGTCCAGCCACCAAAGCACCTAAGAAGGCGAGCACGAGTATCTCTAAATCTCCACCAGCCTCCAAAAAAATTTCAAGCGCCATATAACCCATATCCAAGCCAGGTTTATAGAAGGGAACAAAAGTTGAAAGATAATTTTACACCGATATGAGAGTCCTATGCAAGATTATGGCATGATTGCACCCATTCCTCCAAATAATGTGGACCTACGTGAAAAAAGCTTTGACCCTTCTAAAAGGTTTGAATACCATTCCAATGCCCAGAGGAACAATGTTGAAAGCTTTCGGGATTCGAAAAGAGAAATAGAAAGGATGATCTAGGAAAGGTTGATTGTGATCCAAGACAGTGACACCCAGAATATCATGCAGATTCCTTATCTGCATAGGATGATGCACACTTTGCAGGGATGATGCATGGTGATATGGAGTATGAAAATCCTCTCGGGAAATTGCCGCTGAAATTGGAGAAAGTCATGGTGATTTATGATGAGAAAATTTGTGGCTAAATGTCAAGCTTAGCAATTAAAAATTCATTCCCTCCTCACTTAGGAAGGAATCTTGGTAGCTTGTTTGATGTTTTTATGTTATATGGGTTATTTCAGGGTTGTGATCAAGATTTTATTTGTTTTATTGAGTCAAATCCTTTTATCTATCTATTCTATTTGGATGAGTCATGTCTGTCTATTTTATTGCTATTTTCATTATCCGGTTATTTTAGGGTTGTAACTCGGATCTTAGGTTGCTTGTGTTAGTCGTCAAACCATTCCATCCTTATTCAATAAAATTCAGTTTGTCCTTTTGTGTCATTTTGTTCTTAGTTCATTTTGCGCTAGCTCTAATAACATGACATGCATGCGGAAATTTTGGCGAAGGTAATTTAATATGAAATTGGATAACTAAAAAAAGAGAGAGAAACACTGTTGAGGATGAATAAACAGTTGAAATACTTGGGAATTAATGTCAAGTAAAATTCACCTTCAATTATTGAGAAAATCGGACTTGAGGATGTTTAATCAATTGAAGTTGTTGGAAAGCAAAGGATGGAAAGTGTCTTGTGGCCATGACACACCAAGAAGACAGACATGTTAGTCAATGATGTGATCGTGAAAAGATACTACGTTGGGCGTTCTCGAGGCTAGGAGGCCTTTTTTCTGCTATCCAAACACTTTATATCCTTCGGTACCCCTTTTGAGCCTGTGTTATTTTCTTTGACCACCCTCTTTGGAATCAAGATTAGAGTTAAAAAACAACAAAAAAATGGAAAAAAAAAAAGAAGAAAAAATAAAAAAATCAAAAAAGAAAAAGAAAAAGAAAAGAATTATCAAAGGTCTATGCCCTCAAAATTAGAAGCTGGGGAAAACAAAAAAAAAAAGAGAAAACAAAAGAAAAAAAAGAGAAAAAAAGGAAAAGAAAAAAGGAGAAACAGAAAGAAAGATGCAAAACAGTTTAGGTCAGATGTTTGAACTACGTTAGACCTGATTCCTTTAAAAAAAGTATACGTAGGCAGCCTCACGGTTCGGTCCAACCAAATAAGAATTCAAGAAAACATTTCAAAAATCTCTAGTATCTGAAACTGGGGCAAAAAATTTTATTTCACTTTCGAAAGAGTCGATTCCAAAAGTTGTAAGTCTACGACCCCTCATTTTAAGTCCAGATTGAGCTTTCATGCCGACCCTTCTGTTCAAGCCTATCTAAAAACCTTTCAAATAAAGACCTCCTGATCAACTTCCAAGAATACCAAGAAAAGCAGGCAATGAGCAACAGTTGTCACGGGATATAGAACTTTGTCAAGTTGATCAAAAAAAAGGGGGGGGGGGGGGGAGAAGAAAAAGAAAAAGAAAAAGAAAAAGAAAAAGAAAAAGAAAAAAGAAAAATGAGAGTCTTATTAGTGAAAACCCTCAGGGGCACTGCAAGACAATGGTAAGTAGAGATGAACAAATAAGAGATACTTATTGATGAAATTTAACCGGGGCACCACTAGACGAAAGTGAGTCGTGAAGCTGATGCAAAAGATTGATATAAACAAACGCGATTTCAAAGGTCACAAAAATGGTAAAAGGGAAGATTGAATTAGTTGACAGATTAGGTCGTTAAGTCTTAAATGCATGTCATGATAATTAAGGCTAGTTACTAAAAAACGGAAAAAAATACTCTTCCTTCTGTCCTTTCGACAAGGGGCATTTCTTGTTAATATTCGTTTCTATGCGTCATTGTGTCCTTCACTTTGAGTTCAAGTCCATCCTTGTCAAAACAAGCAAGAAAAGATTTCAAAATTCGCTACTAGCTTTTCAGTTGCACAAAGTAAATTTTGCCAGCTCACTCAGCTGTTACTGTCAACATGCCTTAAGGATTCGTGCAAGGGATTCCCTAAAAGACTCTCGTCAGCCTGCTTGGCTCAAGGAAAGATAACTTGTGATTCTCTCTGACAGACAAATTGCTCAAAAAGCAGAAAGTCATTGAAGATATCAGAAAAGGTCACCTTAGCCAAGATCTCTAATCTGGACAAGGCTGATTGAGCCATAAATACAAATGGTACTGAGTGTAAAACAATCAGAGCTGGTGCATAACTAAGGCCTCTTAAGACCGATTCAGGCGGATCGAGCAAACGCCAAGCTGCTCAAGACTCAAGGCCACAAACCGACCACTACTTTTAAAATTGACAAAGTTTTCTTTGTTTGAAACAGAAAAAAAACAATGCAAAGAAAGTGGTTCAAGAAAAAAAATGAACAAAAAAGAAATGGAGAAGAAAAAGAAATGAAGAGAAGATCCCACAAAGGGAAGCTTCTCAAATCCTTGCCTTTATTTGTTTGCATGTTCATGAAAATTTGCTATTGCTTTTCACATTTTCCTCCTAGGATAAAAGTCCTAGTCTGATGTTTTTGCTCCCAATAGAAATCTCAATCTGATGAATATTTCTCCTAAGATAACAAAAGAAAAAAAAAGACCGAGCCCGATGAACTTTCTCCTAGGATCAAAATCTTAGTATGATGAATCTTTCTCCTAAGATAGAAGACCTAGTCTGATGAACTTTCTCCTAGGATCAAAATCTTAGTCTGATGAATCTTTCTCCTAAGATACCTAAAAAAGAAAGAAAAGACCTAGTCTGATGAACTTTCTCCTAGGATCAAAATCTTAGTCTCATGAATCTTTCTCCTAAGATAGAAAACCTAGTCTGACGAATTTTCTCCTAGGATAATTCAAAAAGAAATCCAAAATCATGGTAGCATAGTGTTAGCACATGATTTTTGCCCTATATGAATTACTCCCATAATTTCAAACAAAATAATTTCCTTTTGTTATTTTTATTTATTTTTAATTTCGGCTGATTTTGTGGCATGTTGTGTTATTTTTTGCATTCGTGTGTGCATTTTAGTTCATAAAAACATAAAAATATATGCATTGCATTTAGAGTAATTTTGCATAGTTTAGGAATTAATCAATAATTAGGGGTTAGTTTACTTTTGTTTTTAATTTAAATTTTTTGAAATTGCTGCAGTCTTTCTTTTACACTTAATTATTTGTGAAAATTGTCATTTAGAACTAATTAATTTAATTTGGTAGAATGATTTGTTAGGAGTTAATTTTGATTTTAGGATTAAATTTTTTTAAAAATAACAGAGAGGAAAAAGGAAGGAAAATAAGAAAATAGCTCTTTTGCATGGTTTTGCTTTTAATTTTCGAGTTTACCATAGGATTTAGTTTTGAAAAATAATTAGTTGAGATTTGGAACTTAAAAAGGTCTCTATATTTTTAATTTTGTATTTTTACAAAATCTAAAAATATATAGTAATAATAATGAAAAGAAAAAGAAAAAGAGATAAAGGCTGAAAAGGATGCAAAAGAAAACCAAGGAGGAAAATTATTTGGGCTAGCCAAAATACTACCCAGACCCCAGCCCAAACCCACGGCCCCAAATTCGGTCCAGTATTCGGAATTCAAAACGACATTGTTTTTGTCACATTGATCTGGACCATTGATCTCAGTAGATCGGACGGTTCAGAACTGGTTAAAGTTTAGTATAAAATTGTCCGAACACCCTCTCTCCTCCAAACCATCTCTCCAACACCCCTGACTTGCCGATGTAACGTCGTTGTATAACCTCCATGTCTCCACCGTTTGCCGCCGGCCAGAAATCAACCGTGGCGGCGGCGTAGCTCCAATAAACCTCAAATTTACACCGTATCACCTTCTCACCCTCCCTTTCCAAACCCTACCACCCGTTTCCTTTAAATATTTCCCCATCTCGTGACATATGGCTCCGGAGTTCGGCAACTCCGCCGTCCATGGTGGCGGTCGGCCACCAAACGTCCCAAACTTTACACCATGGAATCCCCTCTCCTTCTCCTTTCCAAATCCAAACCCCTTACCTTCCAAACCCAACCAGGCGAGTCAAATATTTGATTGAAGCAGACCGGCCAACCCCAAAGTCAGGCAAGCGCAACCAAATTAACACCATGCACGCTCCTTACAACCGTCATCCTAAATCCACAACCCTCAATCCTCGAATCGTCCCCATTCATTTCAAATCCTAAATTGAAACATGACCCAGAACCCTAATTGTTCGAGTTTGGGGGTTTCTTTGATTTTCGGCTCTAGTAACCCTTAGTCTAATGTTTTCTCATAGAGAACACATATTAAGGATGGTTTAACCCAAATAATGCCAAGAAATGCGCCAATATTTGAGTTTGAATCAGAGTTTCGAGGTATTTTGTTCTTACTTCTTCCTCTATTTTTTATTCGTGATTTTTATCTTTATTTTTGTGTTTTTGTTCCGTTGTTATCCTTGTGATTAGTTTAGGGTTTCGATTTAGGTTTCTGATTTCTTTACCATATAGTTTAGGTTTATTAGTAATTGGAATTGTTCGATTGATTCCATATTCATCTGCTGCTTTGCATTGTTTTTGAGTTTTGTTCCTTTATTTTGCGTAATTAGTTTCAGTTTTTTTTATTATTATTGATTAGTTTAATTCTAGTTCTATGATACAATCAAGATTCTTTAGAGTTTAATTTCAATTTGTTTAGCTAGATTATTTAGTTTAAATTTGGGGTTACAGCTAGGAATTTCATAAACTAGTTAACCATAGTTAGTTTGACTAGAGTGAAAGGAAGCTGAAAATGTAATTATATAGTTTATGTAATTCTGGGAAAGAGTAAGTTTGTATGAGTAATTCAATATGAACCTGTAGTGACAAGAATGGAAATCCAAGGAAGCTTCTATAGTAGGGGTCAAAATTGGAATCCAGACATTTAATTGTTGTAACTTGGGTAGCAAGCTAGGAAATAAGGGACTAAGATGGTAAATCTGAAGATAAGATAAGGACTAAGGGGGTAAAACAAGAAAAATGATTTGCCCTAAAGATTTAGATATAAAGGGCACCCAGGTGCCTTCATGGACAAGGTTTTTAGTCTGAAAGTATACAGAAAAATTCCCATAAAATTGCGAGGAACTTCCGAGGATCTACACAATTCATAAAATCCTTTAGGTCTTAAACCAACAGAAAATCAAAGGAAAATATACTGTTCGATTGGAATTTTTGAGATTAGCTTCAATACTCAGCTATAAATTTTAATATTAGTGTAAATCGAATATCAGTGTAAATAAGATGAAAGGGACTCGAAATACGGGTGTTTAAGGTATTAAATTTCAGAAGTTATTTGGGGATTTCAATTTGAGTCAGTGTTGTTTGACCTAGAACTGGTTTCCCTGTGTGTTGGTTAAAGTGGATTTCTATGAATTGATTTTGCTTTTCCCTAGGCTTGTGGATTGTTAATCTGCTGGTTGTGCTATTGAACTACTGGTGACCTTTCCTTTCTCTTTTGTTTCATCACAATACCACGTACACATCTTCAAATTCATCACAGTGTAGCTCTTGATTTGGGACTAAATGTAGTATCATAAGCTCAATCATATCGTTTTTTATTTAATTCCTTATGTAATAATAGTCGAATATGTACTAGGTGATGAATATCTACTCAATGAAATTCAGTTTGGATTTGTATTCAATTTATAGTTGGACTGGACTCTACATGGACTTTACGAATTGCTCTGGGTTTTGCTGTAGTTTGGATTAATTAGCTTTTAGTCTGTGCATGGAGTATAAATATAGAAGCAGTAGTTAAAATTGAGATGGCATTCTGTTTGAACCCATGTATGATCTTGCGATTATTGTGTGTTTTTAGCATCCTCAATATACAATAACTCCTAGAAATAGGCTTGAATGATTATAGGGGTCGAATTGTTTAGTGTGAATGATACCAACATTTATTTCTGCAAATCGTTCAATTGTTCTTCGAACTATATGTGATTGGCATTAGCCATCAAAATAAATTCGAAATAAAATTCAGAGTTTCATTTCTCTCAAAACAAATTTATGGTTGATTTTCGTTGTTGGCCATACTACGGGCTTTTAGTTAAGTCATTGCTTTTAATTTGCCACTCAGTTCTTGGGCCACCAGCATTAAAAAGCAATTTAATTTAGGAAGTTGTTCTTATGTTTAAGTTTTAAACATGAATACAAGGCTTTGAATGTTATTCATTAGGTTAAAGTAGAGACAAATCTGACATGAAATCTTAGCTCGCCTTAGACTGGCCTTTTCATAAAATGAGGAGCCCTGTGCCGAATGAAACACATAAATCACGCGACACTCTTTTATTATTTATATAAAAGTACTTGGAACTCGGGACGAGCCGTTTAGTTAATTTTCACAGCCTCACGCACAGTTAATAATGCATAGCTACTCTAGGCGCATGCTTAACAACATTACTTTCCTGAATTTAGGTGCACATTTATGTGACCAAAATCCAAATCTCAACAAATTTGGAATGTGTCAAAAACTGCGGGTGCATTTATGTGACGTGGTTCGAGACACGTTTTAACGACGTTGCAATTCTCTTTAAAAAAATAATTAAAGTGGTTAAAAGATTCAAAATGCACATAGGTTCATAATTGTATAAAATTAGATATTTTAATACAAATATAACAATTGAGCGACCGTGCTAGAACCACGGAATTCGAGAATGCCTAACACATTCTCTCGGGTTAACAGAATTCCTTACCCGGATTTCTGGTTCGCGGGCTGCTAAATAGAGTCATTCTTTCCTCAATTCGGGATTCTAATCGGTGACTTGGGACACCATATATCTCCCAAGTGGTGAATCTAATATTCTCTTAAATAATTAAATCTCGTTTCAATTGCACTTTAATTGGAAAAACTCCCTTAACTACGCCTTTCGTCGGGTTGTAGTAGCCAAAAGAAAGTGTGACAGATCTGGCGACTCTGCTGGGGAACGAACCCAGAATCTCTTGTTCAGGGTTCAAGAATTCAAGCTTAGAATAATTATTGTATTTGGCTTTGTTTATTATCTTTTTTGTTTTTACATGTTTACTTAATGTGCAAAATGTTGCCTTTAACCGCTTTGATATTATCTGAACTGTATATAAACTGCCGCGAAACCCTTTTCTTCTCACCTTCGGGGATGTGCTCGCTGGTCGAGAATCCCTATTCTATTAGTGTCATACCTGAAAATAAGAAAGAGGCTCGGAAAAGTTACAATGCCGGACGATCTTGCAGGTCCATGGTACGTAGCCCCCTCCTCGACTCGAGTTGTCCGCTCGGGTATACAGTCTAGAACAAATACCCAGGTTTCAAGCATAGAGTAACTTAACCTCATGCCAGATCCCCAGTAGGAATGCTTATCTGTATCATGACTTAGGGGACTCAACACAAGGGTTGGGTCCGTCTAGGACAAGTGTACCAGGAATAATGGACCATCATGATGCATCCTACTCGTGCATTTATTTTGGATTTACATTCTGACCGGCTTTTAATGGGTAAGGAGAGTTAACCACCTGCTGTAAAAGAACCAATATCCGAATATTATGAAGCTCTGCCGAATTTTAGAAAAAAAAAAGAGAAAAAAAAAGAGAAGAAAAACAAAAATAGGAAACAAAAGGGAGTCTATCTTATTTGATTAAGAAAAAAAAAAGAAAAGCTTGTTTTCAAAATTAATGGTTTTGTTTTTATGAAAGAGGGAAAGAACAGTATTGTTTTCAAAAATAATTTTGCCCGAACTACGCGGTTTGATTCTCGTCAAGTGTGAGATACGTAGGAACCCGCCATCCGGTCCAACCTCCCTTTTGCAAAAATAGCCAAAACAAAGAAAAACAAATGTCAAATTTTATTTGTTGTCCTAAATAAATCGGGTAATGTTGTTGTTGTCAAGAACAACCGAATGTTACCAAAAGGGACGTCGGAAGGCTAATTTTTCACCAACGGCCACCTTTGGGTTTGTTTTTTTATTTTTGGCCAATTAGTGGGCAAAGCCTTAAAATCTTACTCCGGGGGTGCTGAAAGGCCGTACGTGCAAAGCTGGGCTCTGATTTCAGAAAATAAATTGCATAAAAGAAAGGGGTCAATTTTTGATTTTGAAGTCAAATGGAATAAATTCATAAGTTGCTACTTCACCTTAATAAATGTGCAGGATGAATACAATCCAAAACAAACCCCTTACATTTGTAAGAAGAATCCCTTTGGAGTTGCGGTTGTGGTAGAACGATCTAAGTATAGAAGGGCAAGATGAGGTAAAGAAATATTTGAATGGCTTCCCCGGACTATTGAAGATTTCACCTCGAGGTTACATCATAAGAGCATTGGTCTCGTGCTGGGACCCAGCGCACAACGTATTCCACTTCTCAGATTTTGAACTTACCCCGACCTTAGAGGAAATAGTCGGGCACATTGGGGATGCTGAACTTCCTTTGAGACACAAGTATTTGGTCGGCCCAAGAATTGTAGCAGTGCACAAATTCTTAGATACCCTAAAGATAAGCAGAGTGGTACACGAGACAAAACTGGCGGCAGGGTTTTGCACCTTCTCATTCCTGTATAGCAGATATGGCCACAAAAGGGGGTTCAACAATCTGGAGAACAAAATCTGCAGCAAAGGAGACCGCATCAAGTGGGAAGAACACATACGTTTTGCTTTTATGGTGGCTTTTCTAGGGCTCCTGGTATTTCTATGGAAATATGGGAACATTGACATAAGAATATCAGGGGTTGTAAGCACTCTACGCACCCAAGCCAAGTGTACACTCGTGCCTATGATAGTAGCTGAGATCTTTCGTGCTCACACAGCTTGCAGGGCCGAGAAAGATTTCTTCAAGGGGTGCAATCTGTTGTTTCAAATGTGGATAATCGAACATTTGTGCCACCGTCCCCAGTTAATGAGCTATGGGTCAGCAAAGAAAACTTGCATAGAAGAGTTTTACACAAGAATTCAAGGGCTCAATTTTCTCGAAGGGGTAACACAATGGATATCCTACTTTTAGTCCCCCAGTACCAGTCAAATAGAGTGGTTGGATGGTTGTCTGTGGACGAGATCATATACATGCCCGCAATAGAGCCTCACTTCCTTCTGATGGATCTTAGGAGCATCCAGCCTTATGCCCTGCATCGGGTCTTGAGACAACTCGAAACGTGCCAGATAGTGCAGAAAGACAAAGATCTTAGTATCCGGGTAGACGAGATTGGACCTGATGGTCAGCTCCCCTAAGAAACGGTCCGTAAAATTAGGAATAAATGCCAATACCTAACAGCAAACACTTGTGTACGGGATCGATCTAGAGGCGAAGTGTCAGCAGGATATCTTGCTTGGTACAGGAGAGAAATTGAGTTTGAGAGGCCATCCAAAAGGATGCACCTCCAAGAATTCGTCGAAGCATCATAAGAGCGGTGTGATTGGTTGGCTAAGAACAAGAATACAGGGCTCCAATAAGCAAGCTGGAGAAGCAGGTCATGAATTTGCAATTCGAGAAAGATTTGCAGGCCGCTGTAGATGAAGCGAGACGAAGAAATTGGTCAAGGAAAATGAGGTCGTTAGGGACCAGATTCAGAAAATGAAAGTAGCAGCGGAAAACCCCGTCCGGAATGCCAATGATGCAAACCTTATAGATGGTTTGAGACAGAAGGTGGGTGACTATTGTTTGAATTTGAACAAAGTAGAAAAAGAATTAGTCAGGGCTCGAAAAAATTGGCTAAAAATGTGGCATAACGAGCACGTCTGGTTAGGCAACTAAAAGAAGAGTTCGATGGTGAGGTGACAAGGTTAAAGAAAAGGGTCGCCATCGCAGAAAACAAAATGCTCAGACAAGAAAAAGAGTTCAAAATCGATAGGGAACATTGTTATGCAACATTGGCACAATTAAAATTTTACTTGAAACATCTTCAAAAGCAAAATCAAGTAGCCGAACAAATTTTGGAAGCTAGAACTGAGCAGACTGGGCGGTTATTGTAGGAGAAAGGTTTCATACGAGAGAGAATCAAAGGGATCGCCCACTATATCGCAATGAAATGTAGCAGCTGTGAGGATATGCCTAGATCTATGTTCTTTGCCACCGTGATGCTTTTTGTTCGTCGTGTAATGGAAGATCTTCATCATCTCCAAGGGGATTAGCTAGTCGACCAACAACAAGGCCGAATGATGTCGTATAGGTCCCAGGAGTAATTGAAGCCCTAATGTATTCATAATTTCTGAAATTGCATTTGTCTTAAAAGTTCTGTCAGTTTGACTTAGAATATGTATTTTCTTTTACGCATGGTTAGTCGTTCTTTGAGTCTATATTTCGCCCTTTATCAAAGTCTGTCGGTTTTTCGAGTCCTTGTAACTGAGTTTGTTATTATGAAAATCGAAATTCCAAGATATTTTATGCTTCACTTTTTATTTGGCAAGAACTATGCTCGGTCTGATTCATGTGGGGTCATGATAAGTAGGCAATCTACATAGGATTCGACCATAATTGAATAAAGAAAATGAAAAGAGAAAAGAAAGGTAGAGGAAATACAAGGAAATAAACAAGAAAACAAAATAAGAGAGAGAGAAAATAATGTCAAAAGAAGGACGCTTTTCAAACAAAGGAAATGAAAGCCGTGATGATGCAAGCAACTGATGCATGTAGTGACCAATCATTATTTAGGTGCATTCACACCCAATATGTGGCCGCTTGCATGTTAGAACCTAACCATTACCAAGTTTTTGGTGTTTTGTAATTCCAGACTAGACAGATGGTTTGTACTTGTGGCATTCTGGAAACTCACTCTTACAATACGCGGTCTAAGAGCAGGCAAGTCATGGCCAATCAGGAAGCCGATGTCATCATTATTGACCCCTCGAAAAAAGTAGAGGAATTGGAAGTTAATTCCATGAAGGAGGAAATGTACAAACTAAAGCACCAAAATGGTTGTGATGTACTAGGCATGGGCAAGAGGACATCCACCCCCAACATACCCTACTAAACGATCCTACATCCCGCCATTGGCCCAAGCTCCTGACCTGTCCACCACTGACCTACCTTTGAGTTTCTCTATCTATTCGCAGCACCAGGGTAGGACCTCTCAACCACCACCAACTCCACTACCCAAAGTCGCTCCTCACCCCCTCCACCAATTGCTCCCATCTACGTGGCACCTCCTTCTCCTGCACTCCATAGACTGTCAAGTAAGCACTTGCTTCAAGCTTTTGACCACCAATACTATCCACCAGAACCTGCTTACAAAGACCATGAGCCTTACTCTTATGCTCCCCGTTTCGAAATCCCGGTAGGAGCTGAAAATCCAATCAAAAATCCTGAGCGGGAGGAGGTGCTTGGAAAGGTCAGAAGTTTAGAACAATCATTTAGGGACATGCGGGGGTTAGGTGGCCAGGTGAGCGTGGCGTTCAAGGACCTTTTTCTATTTCCAGACGTGTAGTTTCCTCAAGGTTTCAAAATGCCTAAATTTTACTTATATGATAGATACGGTGATCCTTTCGCGCATCTAAAGGAGTTTTGCAGCAAAATAAGCGGGGCAGCGGGAAAATCTGAATTGCTAATGGCGTACTTTAGCTACCGTTTAAGTGGGTCAGCATTGGAATGGTACACTCGACACGATCACAATCGGTGATATACTTGAGATGACCTAGCACAAGCATTTGCTTGTCACATTCAATATAATCTCGAGATTGTCCCAGATCGTCTATCTCTAACAAAACTAGGGAAGAAACACAACGAGAGAACCAGGGAATACGGTTTCCGCTGGAGATAACAAACAGCCAGAGTTGATCCTCCAATGAAGGAGAGAGAGATGGTTGACTATTTTCATACAGGCTCTGGAACCTACCTATTTTGGTCATTTGGTGTCAGTAGTAGGTTAATATTACAATGAAGTAGTCAAGATGGGAAGTATAGTCGAGGAAGACCTCGAATCCAACAAGATCATGAGCTACTACGCAATCAAGGCAACCAATCAAGCCATCCAGGGTGGAGCTGGGGGAATATTTGGAAAGAAGAAGAAGGAGGAAGTAGCAATAGTGGAGTCTGGAACTTTGTTCAAGCCTCGGGTTCCATCTCATTACACCCAACCTCATCCTCACAACCAAACATACCCACACCCCCCCTATGCAGCTCAGACAACATTACTATCCACCATTAGAGCCTCGCTTCTTAGTCCATCACGCACAAGCGTATACCCAACCTCCCACCCAAGCATAATGGCTTGTGCCAGCCTCAAAAAATACCTACCCAACTCCACAAAATCACTACCCACCACTAAGAGCCTACCAACAACCCCCAAAACCCGCCTTCCGAGCCAATCCATCTTGAGAAATGAAAGGCTACATAAGAAGAAGACTTTCACTCCATTGGGAGAATCCTACACTAGTCTATTCCATAGGCTATGAAAATTAGATATGTTGAGACCAATCGAAGCAAAATTTCCAAATTCTACTCCAAAGAATCTAGATTATTCTGTTAGCTGTGAATACCGTTACGGTGCACCGGGTTATGATACCGAAAAGTGTTGGCATTCAAAGAATGATATCCAGGAACTTATTGACTCCCACTGGATTGAAGTGCAGCCTTCAGAGGCAGCCAACATTAACCAAAACCCACTGTCGGCCCATCATGAGACCAACACGATTGAGATCGTGGAGAAAGAGGGAGAGTCAAAAAGGCCCTTACAGATAGTAATGATGATCAAATCCAGTGAAGTTAAGCCAACTGAGAATATGAGCAGTGAGAAGTCAGTGATCGAGGCAAAAGGAAGAAGCAGCAAACTTGTCATAGTTCAAGCGAGCTCATCATGCACGGTTGCACAAAAATAGGAACATGAAAAAGTGATAGTACACGGGGCAGCTAAAGATCCTCTCGTAGTTATGGAAGGAGATCGCATAGAGCCTGTCATTGTGAAACAAGTAATCTAGCCACTAGTTATCAATAGCAAAGCCGTTCCTTGGAGATATTAACAAGCAATAGTGATGTACAAAGGGAAGGAAGTTAGGGAAGAGGTTTGTGAAGCCCGGGGTTTAACTTGGTTAGGGAGATACTTCGCTCCTGAGGAGTTGAGGAAAAGCAAGATCTCTATGGATAACCCAGAATCGGTGAAGGAAGCTGTATCGGAGGAAGAGGCAGAAGAATTCCTAAAGAAGATGAAAAAGCAAGACTACTCCATCATAGAGAAATTGAAGACAACACCAGCTCAGATCTTCTTATTGTCCTTACTAATCCATTTAGATGAACATGGCCAGGCATTGATGAAGATTTTGAACAAAACCCACGTACCTGATAAGATAATAGTGAATCATTCAGAGAAGATTGCAAACAAGATATTCGAGGTAAATCGGGTCACTTTCTCTGATGATGAGCTACCTATGGAGGGCACTGAGCATAATCGGGCCCTTTATTTGACTGTGAAGTGTGAAGATACTGTGGTCACCCGAGTTCTAGTCGACAACGGGTCCGGTGAAAATATTTGCCCGCGCTCCACATTGATCAAGCTGAAGGTGGAGAATGAAAGGGTCCACAATAATAACATTTGTGTTCGAGGTTTCGATAGCGGAGGCAAAGACTCAGTGGGGGATATAGGTTGGAAGTGACAATAGAATCTGTCAAGTTCACCATGGAATTTCAAGTGTTGAATGTGGTAGTTTCTTATAATCTGTTGTTGGGTAGGCCCTCGATTCACGCAGCCAAGGCACTTCCATCTACCTTGCATCAGATGGTCAAATTTGAATGGGACAGGCAAGATTATGGTGCACGGTGAAGATAAGCAGTATGTTTTTGGTGATGCTATTGTACCGTTTATCGAATCTGAAGACAGCAAAGGTCCATGGGTCTACCAAGTATTTGATACGGTGTCAGTTGAGAAGATCCTAGAAGGTGAGGTTGTCATGACTCCAAAGATAGCAGTTGCGTCGATCATGGTGACTTCAGAAATGTTGAAGAATGGTTTCACGCCCGGTAAGGGGTTGGGTGCTGCTCTACAAGGCATTGTGCAACAAGTGTCCCTCCCCAAAAATTTGAACACTTTTGGTCTAGAGTTCAAGCCTACAACTGCAGACATAAGGCAAGCCAGGAAGCTAAGACAGAGGGCTTGGGCTCTCCCTAAGCCCATCCCGAGGCTGTCCAAATCATTTGTCAAGCCCAGTACTAACAATTTTTCCGTGCCAAGGATTCCCGGTCTGCTGATCAATGCAGATGGGGATCTAGATAAGGGGTTAGAAAGGCTGTTTAGTGAGGTATATATGGTTATGGCAGGAGAAGGATAAAGCAGGGCAGATGTGTAGATTGTGGGAGCATGTACAAAAGTCAAGAACTGGGAGACCACTCCTCTTCCCTCCCGGAGGGAGTCGTGGTAGTCGACTTTGATTTTTCTTTCAGTCTAGTTCGGATTAGCTTCAGAGTTGTTAATTCAGTTGTCTTTCCATCCGTTTGGATGTGTATAACTCTGTTATCTTTTGATTCTAATGAAATGCCATTCCTTTCCAGTAATGCTGATAGTCCCTATTTTGCTTTACTTCTCTTTCTTTTCTCTTTTGTATAGTTATATTTATGCTGGTTCAAATGATCTGACATGCATAAGAACTCATTTGCCCGGTCTTAAGAATCGGTCTAGTTCAGAAATAATAGTTCAGGAAATAAAGCATGAGGATGAGCCAGAATACAATGAGGAATGGGCTTGAGATGAGAATAGAAAAGAGTTGAGCCAATTTGAAGAGAAACACAAACCAAACCTGAGGGATACAGAGATGGTCAATTTAGGAAGCCCGGATAATGTCCGAGAAACAAAAATAAGTGTTTATTAGGAATCGCAACTTAGGAATGAAATAATTGAAGTACTACTTGAATACAAATATATCTTTGCATGGTAATACGATGATATGCCCGGATTGAGCACCGACCTGGTGGTTCACAGATTGCCCACCGACCCAGCCTGTCCTCCCGTCAAACTAAAATTGAGAAAGTTCAAGACTGATGTGAGCATGAAAATCAAAGAGGAAGTGACCAAGTAGTTTGAGGCAAAAGTTATATGAATTACATGATATCCTACTTGGTTAGCTAATGTTGTGCCCGTACCCAAGAAGGATGGCAAAACCAAAGTGTGTGTCGATTACCGTGACCTCAACAAAACAAGTTCGAAGGACAACTTCCCCTACCGAACATTCATATATTGATTGACAATTGTGCAAAGCATGAGACCTGGTCGTTCATGGATTGTTATGCAAGCTACCACCAGATCTTAATGGATGAAGAAAATGCAGAGAAAATAGCATTTATCACACAGTGGGGACCATATTTTTATAGGGTCATGCCTTTTGGATTAAAGAACGTCGGGGCGACATACATGAGGGCCATGACAACCATTTTTCATTATACGATACATATAGAAATTGAGGTCTATGTGGATGATGTGATAGTGAAGTCCAGAAAGCAATCCGATCATGTTAAAGACTTGAGTAAATTCCTTCAAAGGCTTCGCCGGCATGATCCCAAACTCAATCCGGCAAATTCCGCACTTGGGGTCTCATCAGGGAACTTGCTAGGGTTCATAGTCAGCCGATGAGGCATTGAACTATACCCATCAAAGGTCAAAGCTATACAAGATATACCGCCACCGAGGAATAAAGCATAAGTGATGAGTCTATTGTGAAGATTGAATTACATCAGTCAGTTCATTGCTCAACTCACAACCATCTACGAGCCCATCTTTAAATTATTGAAAAAGGATGCTGCGGTGAAATCGACGCGAGAGTGCCAAGAGGATTATGATAAGATAAATGAATATTTGTCGAACCTAGCAGTATTGGTCCTGCCAGAACCAGGAAGGTCCTTGATCTTATATTTGACAGTCCTGGACAAATCATTTGGATTCGTATGGGGTCAGCACGATGTCACCGGGAGGAAAGAGCAGGCCATATACTACCTCAGCAAGAAATTCACGGACTATGAGGTTAAGTATACTCATCTTGAAAGGACATGCTACGCCCTGACATGGGTAGCCCAGAAGTTAAAACATTACCTATCATCATATACCACATATCTCATTTCACGTCTGGATCCGTTGAAGTACATTTTCCAGCAGGCGATGCCCATAGAAAGGCTCGCAAAATGGTGAATACTGCTCAGTGAGTTTGACATTATCTATGTGACTAGGACTGCCATGAAAGCACAAGCATTGGCAAATAATTTAGCTAAGAATTTGATAGATGAGCAATATGAGCTCTTGAACACATACTTCCCGGACAAGGAAGTGATGCATATTTATGAAATGGATTAGGATGAGAAGTCAGGTTGGAAATTGTTCTTCGATGGGGCTGCCAATATTAAAAGTGTCGGGATAGGAGCAGTGCTCATTTTTGAAGAAGGGCATCATTACCCAGTCACAGCTCAACACCGCTTCTATTGCACCAACAACATGGCAGAATATGAGGCTTGTATTTTGGGGGTGAGATTACCAGCAGACATGGGTGTCCAGGAAGACTTCGTCTTGCGGGACGCGGACCTCCTGGTACACAGAATTCAAGGGGAGTGGGAAATGAGAGATTTAAAACTCATACCATACCAGCAATGATTTCATGAGCTTTGTCAACGATTCTGGTCAATAAAGTTCAGGCACATCCCCAAAATTCACAATGAGGTTGTTGATGCCTTGGCTACTTTGGCATCAATGTAACATCATCCGGAAAAGGCTTATGTTGACCCGATACAAATCCGAGTCCATGATCAATATGTTTATTGCAATATGGTGGAAGAAGAGCTTGACGGTGAGCCTTGGTTCCATGACATCAAAGAATATATCAGGAAAGGTGTGTACCCGGTACAAGCCACAAGTGACCAGAAGAGAACAATTCGTCGTTTTTCAAGTGGGGTTTTCTTCAGTGGAGGAATATTATAAAAAAGGATGTCGTATCTTGGTTTGTTAAGATGCATAGATGCTGGGCATGCGACAACCATCATGAATGAGGTGCATGATGGCGTCTACAGACCACACATGAGCGAATATGTTTTGGCACAGAAGATTCTATAGGAAGGATATTATTGGCTCACCATGGAGTGGGATTACAGCTTCCTCCGCAAATATCATCAATGTCAGGTGCATGGAGATTTAATTCACTCCCTCCCGGCTGAATTGCATATAATGTCTGCACCATGGCCCTTCGTTGCTTGGGGCGTGTATGTCATCCGGCCTATCGAGCCAGCAGCTTCTAACGGACACAGATTTATCCTGGCTACTATTGACTATTTCACCAAATGGGTTGAAGCCAAAACCTTCAAGGCATTTGTCGTGGTCGACTTTGTGCATGTAAATATCATTTGTCGGTTCGGAATCCCTAAGACTCGCATCACTTACAATGAGGAAAATCTCAATAGTCACTTAATAAGAGAAGTATGTCAGCAGTTCAAGATCACACATCGAAATTCCACCCCGTATCACCGCAAGGCGTACGGAGCGCTCGAGGCAGCCAATAAGAACATAAAGAAGATACTTCATTAAATGGTGGAAGGGTCCAGGCAGTGGCATGAGAGGTTACCCTTTGCATTGTTAGGCTATCGCACTACTGTTCACACCTCGATAGGGTAAACTCCGTACTTGTTGGTATATGGCACAGAAGCAGTAATCCCGGCTGAAATTGAAATTCCCTCCCTTCGGATCGTGGCTGAAGCAGGAATCGACGAAGAGGAATGGTTAAAACTCGTTTCGGGCAATTGAGTTTGACTGATGAGAAAAGACTAACAGTGGTATTCACAGCCAGTTGTATCAACAGAGGATGGCCAGAGCATATAACAAGAAAGTGTGTCCCCAAAAGTTTGAAGCCGTCAAAAGATATTATGTATGATTATGTTTTGTTTGGATCATTGTCTATGTTTGGAGTTTGTTTGTACTTGGCATGTTTTATTGATTGGAATGATAGGCATTTTATTCAGCTATTTAAAAGCTTTACCCTTTGTTCACCCCTTTGAGCTTCAGTTATTTTTCTTTTCATATCCTCTCTTTCGGAATCAATAACGAGATTCAAAAACGAAATAAAAAAAACGGCGACCATACAATAACGAAAAGAGAAAGTAAAAAGGAAAACAAAGTAAGAAAGAAAAAGAAGAAAGAAAAGAAAAAAAAAATAAGAAAAGGAAAAAGTAAGGGAAGTACCGGAAAGAGAGGAGGAAAAGGAAATACAACAATGGTGAACGTAAGGATCAGTAGGAACTATGTTTGACCGGATTCCTTATTAGGATACGTAGGAAGCCTCACGGCTCGGTCATATTCAAATAAATCCAAAAGCCCCAAGCAAGAAACTGGGGGTAGGAATTGCGTTGGTTTGGATTTCGAAAGTTGTAAATCTTGAACCCAAAAAAGCGACTTTTTGAGCCTTTCACACCCTTTCGTTCTAACCATATCCAAACCCTACATTACAGTCCAAAGAAAGAACTTTTGATCAATCTGTAAGGAATGTCGGGGCAAGCAAGGAGAAGTGGAACATACCTCGGGATGGCGTTCTAGTTCCTGCATAAAATAACAAAATGAGAGTCTTATTGGTGAAAATCCTCACCGGCACCGTAAGGAGATGCGAGTTGAGAGAAATAAAATAAGAGAGTCTCATTGGTGAAAACTCACACAGACACCATAAGGCGAAGGCAAAGCAAGAAGAAACAATCAAAAAGGGGCTGTTGGGGGAAATTCCTGCAGAACACCATAAGGCAAGCAAAGCTAGGGTTTGGTTGAAGGAATAGGGTTAGAAATGATGACAACAACAAAAGCATGGAAACAGTAGGCCGGTAATCAGGACAGACAGGATGATTAGGCCGAAGTGCATGTCATGATCATGAGAAACCAACTGCTCCTCCTCAGAAAAGTTTCCTTTTTCTTCCTTTCAACAGTCAGTAAATTGGGAATTCTTTACCCTAAATACAATTCTAAGTCATTGCATTTCATTTTCCTTTTGAGTCTCTAAAGTCTTTTGTTTAAGCAAATGGGAGAAATTTCAAAGCCTATTATCAGCTCCAAAAGGGACAAAGCGCATGACCCCCAAAAATGTAACAAAGGCAGCAAAGTTTGAAACAACAAGGGTAGGGATTCACAAGAACGTCAAGGATAAAATTGACGGAAGAGAGAAGAGTTGGCAAAGAAAAGGAGCACCACACAAAGATGGGGGTGTAGAGTAACTATAAAGGTTTGGGGGTCAGCCGAGCATAACATACTGACCGGGTAATCTCAGAAAGGATGCAAGGCTTCTGGAAAAAAAATGGTAAGAAGCACAACTCAAAGATGGGAAAGGTCACAAGGGTTGACCAAGCATAATACACTAACTCATCAATTGTCGGGAAAGGACATAAGGAATTCTGGAAAAGGGTCGTAAATGAAACACAAGGTGGGGAGAAATGTAAAGACACAAAGGTCAAGGGTCAGCCAAACATAGTAAACGGACTGGGTAATCTCAGGAAAGGATGTAACGATTTTATCAAAGGCTCGAAAATGTAACACAAAGATGCGGAACAGAGTAAAGTTACAAGGGGTAGAGGGTCAGCCAAGCATAATACATTAACTTGGTAATGCCAAGAAAGGTGCAAGGATTCTCGCAAAAGGGCTAGAAATGTAACACAATAATAGGGAGAAAAGTAAACCCGTAAAGGTTCACGGGGTCATCTGAGCAGCTCAAGCAATTCATCATCAATATGGAAAATGGAACAAAATGGAACATTACAGTGGGGAGGCCGCTTTCAACAAGAATGCTGCAAGCGAAATACCACTTTTCAAACTGACAAGTTTCTCTTTGATTGACACAGGAGCAGAAAAAATTCCGGAAGAGACCAATGAGGAGGGCCATCCGCTGGAGAAGGTAGGCACATGGCAGGTATGATCAAATTCTCACGTCCCACTTGGAAGTGGGACTCAGCTAAAACTGAAAAGGGACATAATCCGCCATAAATATCGTCCCCAACAACGAGCACAATGGGAAAAACTTTAACTAGCAAACCCGAACAGAAACAATTAAGGGTTAAAAGAGGCATAGAAGTTGAGATGGAATGCAGTTTAAAACTCAGACAGGTGCGGGTAACATGGGCAAGGACAAACACCTTTCCCAGTAAGAGTCTCTGAAACCCTCCTGGACAATAATCACTAGCAGAAACAAGCAGAAGTTAGAATTCGCATTTAAGTTAGAACCCTCAGGACCCTCTTGAAAAATGGGATTTATTTAAAGGTTAGAGGTAATCATGGATAGTAAAGGGAATAAAATGACTTGCATGTTGAAGAAGGATTTAGTTAAGAGTTGTCAGGAACCTGCCGAAAAATGCAACTTAGCCTAGAACACAAACAGTCAGGCAGCATGGTCAAACCCAAATACTTCCCCAACAAGAGTCGTCAAGACCCGCTTGGATAATGAGATTTAATCGTAGGAGTCGTCAGGAAACCCCTAGATAACGGGACATGGCTCTGAATACTAACCCCCAAAAGACACATTTTGTTATCTAATTAAGAGTTGTCAGGACCTGCCTGGATAATAAGAAATAGTCTTAATCACCAAGTCACCAGCAGATCCCTAAGGGATATACCTCATAACAAGACATAGTGAAAAATAATACCTTTTGAGAAACATAGCACAATCTTAAAGTTTTCATCAGTTAAGAGTTGTCAGGACCCTCCTGGATAATGGGACTTAGCTAGATTTAGAGATACTTGGTAAAGGTATTTGAGGAACACTCAAAGATTCGCCCAGCACCAAACTGGGGCAGGAAGAATTTCTAGTGTTTTGTTTGTTTTGTTGTGATCATGTACACATGCAGCAGTATCAGGGAATACTTTTCAAAATTCATGCTTTTGCAATCAGGCGCCCACCTGGAGAACAAGGGAATATTTCTCAAATTTCAAGTTTTGGCAATCAGGCGCCCACATTTAGAACAAGGGAATATTTTTCAAAATTCAAGTTTTTGTAATCAAACGCCCACCTGTAAAACAAAGGAATATTTTGCAAAATTAATGTTTTTGTAATTAGGCGCTCACCTAGAGAACAAGGGAATATTTTTTTCAAAATTCAAGTTTTTGTAATCAGGCACCCACCTGTAGAATGAGGGAATATTTTTCAAAATTCAAGTTTTAGCAATAAGGCGCCCACCAGTAGAACAAGGGAATATTTTTCAAAATTCAAGTTTTGGTAATCAGGCGCCCACCTAGAGAACAAGAGAATATTTTTCAAGATTTCAAGTTTTGGCAATCAGGCGCCCACCTGTCAGAACAAGGGCATATTTTTCAGGTTTCAAGTTTTGGAAATAAGGCGCCCACCAGTCAGAACAAGGAAATATTTTTCAAATTTTCAAGTCTTAGTAATTAGGAGCCCACCAAGAGAACAAGGGAATATTTTAAAATTTTCAAGTTTTGGCCATCAGGCGCCTACCTGTCAGAACAAGGGAATATTGTTTAAGTTTCAAGTCTTGGTAATCAGACATAGAAAAGAGAAAACAAGAAGTCAACAAGGTAACAAGGAGTTCACAAGAAGAAACACAAGGCAGCAAGGCAATAAATATCTAGAGCAAGATTGAAGACGTAGATAGGTTCTTTTTTAATCCATAGTTCATAGCTTAGTTTTGCTTCTTCATTTTTCACAAAGTGTAATAAGGGGTCTAGCAGTAGCAGTAGTAGCAGCAGCAACAGTAAAATCATAGCTCCTGGTAGTCTCAGCTATTAAACACTCCCGAACTACACCACCTAATTCGTTTTTAGCCAAGAGTATATAGGCAACCTCGGTAGAAGGGTGCGGTCAAACTTTTCAAAAATGCTTCACACGGAGTATTCGAACTGGCAAAAATCGCTCGTACTTGCTCACTTATCTTTGCACGAAAACTCTTCATGTTTCCGAGCAAAATGAGGGACAGTTGTGAGCACGTGATTTATTTCCCTATACGAATTACTCCCATAATTTCAAACAAAATAATTTTCTTTTGTTATTTTTCGTTATTTTTAATTTCAGCTGATTTTGTAGCATTTTCAGTTATTTTCTTGCATTTGTGTGTGCATTTTTAGTTCATCTGCTGCTTTGCATTGTTTTTGACTTTTGTTAATTTATTTTATGTAATTAGTTTCAGTTGTTTTTTTAATATTGATTAGTATAATTTTAGTTCTATGATACATTCAAGATTTTTTAGAGTTTAATTTCAATTTGTTTAGCTAGATTAGTTAGTTTAAATTTGGGGTTACAGTTGGGAAGTTTCTAGTTCATAAAATAGTTAACCATAGTTAGTTTGATTAGAGGGAAAGGAATATGAAAATATAATTGTGTAGTTTAAGTAAATTTTGGAAAGGGTAAGAGGTAGTATGAGTAATTCAGCATGAAAAACCTGTAGTGACTAGAATGGAAATTCCTGGAAGCTTCTAGAGTAGGGGTCAAAATTGGAATCCATACCTTTAATTGTTGTAACTTATGTAGCAAGCTAGGAAATGAGGGACTAACATGATAAATGTGACGATAAGATAAGGACTAAGGGGGGTAAAACAAGAAAAATGGGTTTCCCTAAAGCTTTAGATATAAAGGGCACGTAAATGCCTTCATGGACAAGTTTTTTAGGCTAAAAGTATCCAAAAATTCCCATAAAATTGCGAGGAACTTCCCAGGATCTACACAATTCCTAATGTCTCCATTCTCCTAAAGTCCTTTAGGTCTTAAACCAGTAGAAATCAAAGGAAAATATATTGTTCCATTGTAATTTTTTGAGGTTAGCATCAATACTAAGCTCTAAATTCGAATATTAGTGTAAATAAGATGAAAGGGACTCGAAATACAGGTGTTTAAGGTGTTAAATTTCAGAAGTTATTTGGGGTTTTCAATTTGAGCCAGTGCGTTTGAGCTTGAACTGGTTTCCCTGTGTGCTGGTTTAAGTGGATTCTATGAATTGATATTTATTTTCCTTGGGCTCGTGGACTGTTAATCTGCTCGGTGTGCTGTTGAACTATTGCTGACCTGTACTTTCTCTTTTGTTTCATCACAATACCAGGTACATATCTTCAAATTCGTCTCATTGTAGCTCTTGATTAGGGTCTGAAATGCAGCATCCGAAGCTCACTCATATCGATTTAAAAATTCTATTTAATTCCTTATGTAATAATAGTCGATTATGTACTAGGTGATGAATATCTGCTCAATGAAATTCAAATCAGAGGCTACACAAAGAGCTAGCCAAGACTCAAGATCAAGCTTCAAGGAACTCAAGGATAGGAATCTTGTAACTCGTAATTGATAGGCTTAGTTAGTCTTTTTCATTTTTGACTTTGATGTAATAACGAGATCGCAAACCGGAACCTCGGTGGAACGGCACTTCGATCGCCTCTCCACCTCGGCACTCCATCACCTCATTCATTTCTGAACTACACATGGCTTGATTCCTTTATAGCCAAGGATATGTTGGCAGCACGGATACCAGGGCTCGGTCACATTCCCCTTTCTCAATTTTAGTCTCTCCCAAATAAGGGTCATGTCAAAAACCTGTCTAGTCGTGCTTTGCCTGAAAACTCTTCGCGTTTCTAGTCAAACAGGGACAGCTGTAGACATGTGAGTTTTGACCCTCCCAAATATATTTTAGCACGTAAATATTTAATTCAGGCCTAATAGCCTTATTTTAACTAAATTTTACTATTTTACCTTATTTTATTACAAGAAAACAAAAAATTACAAAAATAGGTTCATTAATATTTGTAGTCATTCTTAATTGTGAAAAAACAATGTACAAAAATTGTACCCTATTTATATCTTAATAAAATATCGAAAACACAAAAATAGTTTCACGTTTAATTTAATTAATTAGGATTTTATTTTATTCCTATCGTATTTTTTTAAAAATAGGCATGTGTAGTCTAGGGGACCTTCTATACTATTCTATGGAACAAGAAATAAATAAAAAAAATCCTAATGACTTAGCACAAAAAGACCTAGGGGGCAGAAACTTTGTACTCGAAAAAATACCTAGAGAGAGAAAGTCGAGAG
Organism: Nicotiana benthamiana; assembly: GCA_034376525.1. Lineage (NCBI taxonomy): Eukaryota > Viridiplantae > Streptophyta > Magnoliopsida > Solanales > Solanaceae > Nicotiana > Nicotiana benthamiana. The sequence goes on from CM067326.1 coordinate 7,492,560, forward strand.
AGGGTCTGGCAAAAATACGTGTGACTAGAGAGAGAGAGAAAGTCGAGAACCAGCTTCCATGGCCACTCAGGCCGGCGGCCATCCTTCTTCTCCGGCTGGTCTTCTTCCTCTCACCCCTGCCAAGCCCCCTAATACCAATAACAACAATCCCCATCCCTCTAATAATCCAAACGAGCCACAATCCATGAGCTATGCAGCAGCAGTCAAGCCAACGACAAACAGTGCCATGCAGAATTGATCGCCAATTGAACCAATTGCATTTAGACGAGCAAAGTTGTTTCAGGGACAACCTACTGTGTGTTTCACGGAATCCGAAGTGCAACGTATGAACATCATTGAAGGCTTGCATTACGCAGTAGTGTGTAAATTTTTATATGGGTGGCCTGAACTCAATGAATTGCGGAAAGTTGTTCCTATCCAATGTGGAATCAAAGGTGAGTGTCTGATTGGAGTCTTAAGGGATAGGCATATTTTGATTCGATTTACATTGGGGCAAAGATTCTTTAGATTTTACGTCAAAAAGTGTTTATTATATTAAGAACAAGTATGGTGAGGATTATCAATTGAGAACTTTGTTGTATGATGCAAAATTCAAAGCTGGAGAGGAAACTCCAAAAGTGATGGCTTGGATTTCATTCCCAAATTTGTTGCCTACTTATTTTGTGAAGGAGTGTCTATTCTCATTAGTTTCACATGTGGGACAACCAATACAATTGGATCAAGCTACTGTGAATAAGACACGCCCCAGTTGTTCTCGTGTTAAGGTTCTTGTGGAACTTTTAGCTGATCTTCCCAAAAAGGTGTGTATGGACATAATTGATGAAGCTGCAGGTGAAGTTTGAACTGAATGGGTTAACATAAAATATGATTACCTTCCAAAATATTGTATGTAATGCAAGCTTCAAGGGCATGACTTGATGGAGTGTCGGAGGATTCACCCACAACGTATGGTTGATAGGACTGAAGAGAAGTAGAAGGTTGCAGATGGTGATGTGCAGGAAAAGGAAAAGAACAATGGTCCTTTGAGGATCTTGTCTAGTGGGAAGGTTGTTGGCAATCAAGGAGGGACAAAGGCTAATAATGCACAATGGAAAGAAGTGAGGGACAGAAGAAACCAACCAAAAGATAAACAGATAGAGGAAGGAGTAAAAACTGGGAATGAATTGGTGCTTGTGGAGAATCATATGACAATGGTGACCAATTAAGTACAATCAGCTAATAAATTTGCGGTATTGGAGAGTTAGAATGCTGATCACAATGATAATAGACAGCTAGCATTGGTGGAGAAAAAAGAAGAACAAGTTACTAAGATCGGTCCAAAGGAGAATGCAATGTTAAATGATGCAGCACCAGCCTTTATTCCTAAGTCACCTGGATTTGGGAAGAGTAATAAGGAAGCTAAAAATAAGTACATAAGTGAGTCAAATATTAATACAGAAGGTAATACTAAACAAAAGGAAGGGGAGAGGTAAAAGAGTAAGGAGAAGTTAGCATATGAACAACAGGTGAAGGAGTCTACTGCAGCTTGGGTACAAAGAACTTTTATTGGCAACATGGTTGCTATCAATACTTACGCCCAAGATATTCCATCACATCATACTAGAGTGAACTTGGAACTTGCAGCTGTCAATGACAATGAAAATATTATGGATTCAGAATTTGAAACTTTTCAAAACAAGGAAGAGACACAATGCAAGGGAGGAAAGTTGTGGTCAGATCAAGAAGGAGAAGATAGAGAAGAAGGAGTGATTCCTGACATTATGCAGAGTGAGGAAGAAATTGAAGGAGACAAAATGGATGGGGGAGATCATAGGGTGAATGATATGCAGCGTAAAAGTAAGGACCGAGCAGATTGCAACAATGGAATTGAGGCAGAGGATATTGCACCTAAACAGGTGGATGGTAACAGTATTGATTCTGGAGGAAGATCACAGGATCCAGTTGATACAGGTGATGATGGCAATGTAAAGGATGTATCAAATATTCAGCTTGGAGTGCAAGGAGGTACAGACATTGATAAAGTCATTGATCAGGCAGTAATACAGTTTCAACATAGCCTAAATGAGTTGCAGAAAGAAGAAAAGGAAGCACAAGATTTTAATAAAAAGAAGGAGTTGCACAAAACTGTTGGAAACTCAGTTCCATTAAATTCTACACAGTTCCGGCCATTAATTTGCAAGGTGCTGAAGGTGCAGTCACAATTCCTCAGACTGAAAAAAATGTGACTGTCCATGCAACTAGGAAGATTCATGAGCATATAGAGGATTCAGACAACATGGGAAAAGATATGGATAAGGAGTCAACTGCTCAACATATTCTCAATGTGGAAAAGCAGGGAGATCTATCACCCAGGCATATCGAGTAAGCAAAGTCTGCAACAAAAGGGAGGAGGAAACAATCAAAGGAAACACAAACAGTTCCAGCAGGAAGTATACAAACAAGGAGGGCTCTATCTAAAAACAAAAAATAATAATGGATCCAATTATATGGAATGTAAGGTCAGTCAATACAATTCAAGCATTTAAGAGGTTGATCTTAATGCATAAACATAACAATTTTAAGTTCATTGGGATAATATAACCTATGCAACAATCTAACAAAATGGAGAGGTATAGGGCAAGAATTGGCTTGGCTCAGACTATGAGAAATGTGTCTAATAAAGTCTGGGCTTTTATTGATGAAGTATATGAGGTGACAATATTGTATAACATGGTGCAACAGCTGATTTTAAAGTTGTTCTGCATAGAAACACATATAGAGCTTATCCTTACATTAGTTTATGCTAAATGTGATGCAATAGAAAGAATAGAACTGTGGGATTCTTTGAATGAAACGGCTTCTGATATGACATCTCCCTGGTTAGTAGGAAGGGATTTCAATGTTATTTGGGATGAGGAGGAAAAATTTGGTGGGTTGCCTGTACGTTTTAATGAGATTGATGATTTTAGGCATTGCATCAATACTTGTAATTTGACAGACCTGGGCTTCAAAGGGAGTATCTACACTTGGTGGAATGGAAGATCAGAAGAAGACTGCATTTTTGAAAGACTGGACGGATGTTTGGGTAACTTAGAGTTGCAGCAAACATTTCAAGGACTTGAGGTCACTCACTTGTCCAAGATTGGATCAGATCATTGCCCAATGCAGCTAAAATGTAACATTGAAGCTGCTCCTATTAGGATGTCTTTTAGATTTATTAAATTTTGGACTAAGCATGATTCCTTCAAAGCTGTAGTTAAAGAAAACTGGAGTGCAGATTTTGCTGCAAATCCATTCATCTTGTTTAATTTTAAGCTCAAAAAGTTGAAGAAGGCACTTTCCACATGGAGTAAAGAAACTTATGGTGACATCTTTCAAAAGATTTCCAATCTTGAAGAAGTGATCCTAGTTCACGAGAGACAATTTGAAGCATTTCCTAGACAGTTGAATAGAGAAAGGTTACATCGTGTAAAGGTAGAAATGATCAGGTATCTAGCTCTGGAAGAGGAATTGTGGAAGCAGAAGGCAGGTATGTCTTGGTTTAATGATGGTGATAGAAATACAAAGTTTTTCCATGCACAAGAAAGAGGTAGAAGGAAGAATCTTCAGCATAAGAGGATACAGAATAGCATGGGCAACTGGATAGAGGAGGAAGACCAAATTGCAGGTGAAGCAGTCACTTTTTTCAAAGAACAGTTCACAGAATCAGTTGTGCCATCATCATTTTACATCACTGATTATGTACCAACTATGGTGGATGAGGAGCAGAATGAGAAATTAACTGAAATTCCAACAAAAGAAGAAGTGAAAATGTAGTTTATGGATTGAAAGGGGAATCAGCAGAAGGACCAGATGGAATTACTGGGGCATTTTATCACAGCTGCTAGGATATTGTAGGTGAGGATTTATATCAGATGGTGCCTCAGTTCTTCTTTGGCCAACAGCTTCCAAAGTGTGTCACACATACTAATCTTGTCCTTCTACCAAAGAAAAAAGAAGAACTACATTTTCAGATTTGAGACCAATCAGTCTTAGTAACTTCATCAATAAAAACTTTTTCTAGGGTGATCCATGAAAGGCTGGTGGATTTATTACCGAATCTGATTTCAGAGGAGCAGGTTGGCTTTCTGAAAGGCTGAAGTATTGTAGAAAATGTGTTGCTCACTCAAGAGATTATTATTGACATCAGGTTAAGGACTAAGGTTGGTCCTAATGTGGTCATGAAACTGGATATGACAAAGGTTTATGATAGGTTGTCATGGTTTTTCCTAACTAAAATGCTGAGGCAACTGGGATTTGGTGAGAGGTTTATTGGCATGGTTTATGATTTGATAGGGAATAACTGGTATTCAGTGCTCGTTAATGGGCAGCCAAGAGGTTTTATCAAATCAAGCAGAGGGGTGAAGCAAGGGGATCCACTGTCTCCAACCTTGATCATTTTAGCTGTTGAGGCTCTTTCTAGGGGCCTAAATGCATTGCATCACAATTTATATTTTGTGGATTTTTATTGGCCAAGTGGAGTCCAAAAATTAATCATATACCTTATGTATATGATACTATCATTTTCTCCTCTTCGGATGAAACTTTATTGAGGTTGATTTTGGAAGTGTTGCACGCCTATGAAGCTGCTTCAGGACAACTGGTAAATAGAAGCAAATTTGCTATTTATATACGTCATCCGACGGATCCAGAAGTGATGAGAAAAGTAGAAAGGGTAACTGGCATTGGAAGACAAGAATTCTCATTTACTTATTTGGGGTGTCCTATTTTTTATGCAAGTAGGAAGTTTGATTATTATCAACCAATGATCACAAAAATCCTTGATAGGTTGCAGTCATGGAAAGGTAAGATGCTTTCTATAGGAGGCAGGGTTGTTCTCATTACTAGTGTGCTTCAAAGCATGCCACTACATTTGCTATCTGTTGTTAATACCACAAATAATGTAATTAACAAACTCCATAAGATCTTTGGTCAGTTTTATTGGAGTAGTTCAGTGGGGGGTAATAACAGGCATTGGGCCTCATGGAACACGTTATGCATGCCTTGTGATGAGGGTGGAATTGAATTTAGATCTCTTCATGATGTGTCGAAGGCCTAATTTTGAAAACATTGGTGGAACTTTAGAACCAGACCGAGCTTATGGAGCTCATTCATGAGCCAAAAGTACTAAAAAAATCAATGCAGTTGTAGTGCCTTGTAGAGATGGATCACATGTATGGAGAAAAATGTTAGAGTGTAGGGATCTCGTAGAGCACCTGATAATATGGAAGCTGAAGATGGGGTCCTCCTTGTTTTGGTTAGATAATTGGACTGGATTACGGTCCCTCTACTTTCTTGTACCTCAAGATTTTGGTATTGATGAAAATATTCAGAATGTGTATGAACTGGTGGATAGACATTACCTGGATCTGGCTTTACACATTGTTGAGAAGATTAGGGCCCCGTCTTTGGAAAATGTAATCGGTAATCCTTTTTGGATGTTAGAATCTAAGGGCCGTTTTTTCTGTCAAGACAGCATGGGAATATTAAAGAAGGAGAGATGACCCCAAAAGAGCATTCAAGATGATCTGGGTGAAAGGGCTCCCATTAAAGATCTCTTTTTTCATGTGGAAGGTTTTGAAGGCCAAATTGCCTCTAGATGATTTTATGAGAAGGTTACGATATTGAATGCCATCCAAGTGTTGTTGTTGTGCAGATCCAAAGGAGGACTCTATAGTGCATTTGTTTTTCACATCAACGGCTACTCAAACAGTATGGAATTATTTTTTTCCAAGAGCTGGGATTGGTTTACAAGGCCTGACCTTTCACCAAGCTATTACAAAATGTTGGACTACTGATGTTGTACCTAGGTTGAAGCCAATTATGTAGGCTCTACCTTCGTGTATAGTTCGGGAGCTTTGGAAGAGAAGGAACAGTTTGAAATATGGTATAGTTGTGTCTGTTAGTAGGGTTATATATCAGGTATCAACAGTTATGCAACAATTGGTGCAGGTTCAAAAACCTGGACTGCAGGTGCCCCTTAGATGGACTGGTCTGTTGGTTATTATGGAGAATTACACCCCACGACTCAAATATGACAAAGTAGTATGGGAATTACTAGAAGAGGGCTGGATAACGTTTAATACATACGGGGCATCGAGGGGGAATTCTGGAAGAAGTAGCATTGGTTATTGCTTAAGGGATGCAGCAGGAGATGTGATTTATGCAATCGGGAAGGAGATCACTGAAGGGTCTAACAACGAGGCAAAGGCAGTTGCAATTCTTGAGGAATTGTGGTTCTGTAGATCTTTCAATTTTAATAAAATATGGATGCAAATAGATTCTATGATGATGATGAACATTATGGAAAAATCATGGAAACCTCCTTGGTGCATTGTGGATTTTTTGGAGGAGATTATGCAGCTGCAGGAAGGGTGCAACATAATGGTATCACATATTTACAGAGAGGTAAATATGTTGGCGGACCAATTAGCAAATTATGCTTTAGATCATGGGATGATCGAATGCCATGAGTATTGGGAGCTAGATTCACGTGGAAGGAGGATAGCAATGAAGACAAGATGCAATGTCCATACATCAGAGTAAAAGTAACAAGGAACTAGGAAAAGAAGTGTAGGTGGCTGAGGGTGAAGGAAGGACTTCAATCAATCACCATGCTCGAATCTGTATAGACGAGGGCATGGGGATTCATTTTTTCACTAAACGTTTTTTCCTTTTTGCAGGTACAACTAGTCTATTTAATGTTTATTTGTTAAGAAACTTCCAATTGGTGGTATTAGTACTTTGTACTCATTCCATTGGGAGGGAATTAACAGTAGACCATAAGATAGAAGCAAAGGAGGACCACAGCTCATGCTGGGAAAGCTGTGGAAGGCAGTCTCTGCTGAAGAAGTTTGTACTGAAGCAGAGGAGTGGAATTGGACTAATCACACTCCAATATTTCGAAAAGGGCAATGCATGTGTATATATTCAGGTGGTACAAGGATTTCAGTTACCTCGAGCTGCACTATGCAAATACACAGCTACAATTTCTGGAATGCAGCACTTTCTAGTTTTATGCTGCTCGACTCATTTGCTCCAAACACAGATGGACCTATGGATATAGGGATCCAGACAAATATTGAGGACATTCACATCAATTGGGAGGGAACAGCTGTGCAGAGGTAGCATGATCGAATCCATTTGGAGGAGATCTCGAAGTACAAGTCTTCCACTAACATCGTGTGTTTTGCTGCAGGTTGCACTACTATGGCTATTTCTCATTCATTGGGAAACCTGTTATTGGTGGTATTAGTACTTGGTACTCAACCCAATGCATGGGATCTACGGATGAGCACAAATATAGCAAGGTACACAGAGTATGTGTGCAGAATTTTTTGGTTGACAGATAAGGGCAGTTGTGATGCATTATAGTACATTAGCCATATACTGATGACTAAACGTACAACCAGGATGCAACATACATGGAGTGCACATTGCATCGAATGTTCAATTTTCATAAAATGCAACTCAAAATCATCATATTAGAGCTGATTTGGGTAAAACAATCCACATGCATTGTTTAATTTTATTTTGTGATTCATCTTAAAGCACATAGGGCTGGTATTTCATCATCACATTGTATAGCAACATATCGAAAGCACAGTCAAGGAAGGATTTCAGAGGAAAGAAGGCTAAAGTGCAGCGGAATTGAGAACAAAAATAAGACAGCTGAGCATATAGGAGCAGGAATTGTAAAAGTTTGGAACCTTCATAGTATGAGATTTTGGTACATTGAGAAAATCTGGATTAATTATTGGACTACATCTGGCTTGATACATCAACAGGGAGGAGCGAAACATTTTAGGATCGCGGGAGCAGATATATTTATGCATAATAGCATTAGTTCGAGATTTGTTAAATTTATTAATTTTAGTCATTATGTGATACCGATGTTGAATTCTTTTTTCAATATTGGTAATATGTGTTATGTAGAGTTCAAGTTTTATGCTTTTCAATTTGTTAGGCCTCCGGAAAAAATAATGTATTTTTTAGTATTCTTCTATTATATATTTAAAAAACTAGCCCTAAGCTACCCCTAGTTGATTGCTTTAAAAAAAACCTAGAGACAAATCGAAAAAATACACAAAACATAAACCTAATATCTACCCCTATATAATAATACCTACACCCTCTATACAAAAATGGAGACAGACGCCTAACACACACTCTGAAAAAATGGAATCTGCCAATTCCCATAACAAAAAATAACAAACTTCATTTAAAGTCGGTGGTCTTCTTCATTTCAGATAGCTCTCAGTGGACTAATGCCTAAGAGCTGGAACAGTCAAATATATAACAACCAACAGCAGCAACTATTTTTCTCCCCTTTGGAATACGATTGGCAAATATCGATCTCCACCTCCCTCCAAATCGGAAAACCCAGCAACACCCCAAAATCTGGGTAGGAAACACATATACAAACAATGAACGAACGACCTCACTTCTTTTAATTCCAAGAGAACATCCTTCAGCCATGGTTTTGAAATCTTGGACCCTACCAAAATCGATCACCAACACCACTTGAGACAGAGTGAAATGCAGGACAAAAACGGTTTGAAAAGCACCATTCAAACAGAGCAAATCGGAGGTGCCGATTCAAGGTTCGTTTCTGAATTTTGTAGTGATTCTGACGAGTTTCGAGGTTTGGATCGTAGTTACGTCCAGAAGTCTTCGGATTCAGTTCTTTTGTTTTTCATGTAAGTTCAGTTTCTATTTTATTCGGTTTTTGATAATATTACTGCATTGATTTGTTAATTTTTTTTCTTGTTGCTATTGACTTTCATCTCTTTGTTAGCTCACACAGAAGATTTTATTATCTTTGGATTTCTAATTGTTGAATGAATATATGCTTTCCTTGTATTTAAAACTCAAAATTTAAAATATATATGAAGGGTTAAGAAAGTGTCCAGCATATTTTAGGGAAATGTGGAGATGTACTGTTTAACCAAAATGGTTCTAGTCACATATTATCTTATTATTTGTAACTTTCGTATTTTTACTTACTTTGGATTCTTTTGTTTTTTTTTTTTTTGCTCGGTTGTCGATTCCATATAATTGTGTGATTGGTTAAATGGAAATGTTTCTAAGGACTAAATTAGGCGCGATTAATAAATTATCGTGGCTATGGGTATGAGTCTCGTGGTATGGTCATGATATGTAATTTTCAATTTGGGATGCATTTCATGCGACCCGATTATAGTAGCTTCGAATAGTGAACCCTTTGAAATAATTTGAGACGTGCCATGTCAAATAAAATCTCAAAACTCATGGCCTTCACTTAATTAATTTTAATTCTTTAGAAATCGATATATGTCATTAAATAGAGCAAATAGTTTATGGCCCTCCAAGCCTTTAGTTCGAATATTTTTTAAAAATGGGATTGAGGTGCTCCGCACCAAAAAATCACAAATTGCGTGGCCCTCTTTAATTATATATTTTGAAATCCTTAGAACTCAGGACGTGCCGTTTAAAGAATTTTCATGGTCATCTGCAAAGTTAACAACGCGTTAATTGCTTTAGGCTCGTTATATAATAATATTAATTTCTTAAATTCGGGTGTGCATTTCATGTGACCCAAATTTAAATCCAAAAACGGTGAATAAAATGTGTTTCAGATTTGGGTTCATTTCAAGTTACGCGATCCAAAAACACATTTTAAACGATGTTCATGTTCCTAAGATTCAATTAAAAGCAGCAAATAATTAAAAATTGCACTATAGGATGAGCATGTCGTAAAATCATATATTAAGCCATTTATAATAGTTTCAGAGACCATGCTAGAACCACGGAATCCAAGGCTGCCTAACACCTTCCCTAGGGTTAACAAAATTCCTTACTAGAGAATTTCTGGTTCGCAGACTCCATTCGCGAAGTCGAAAATTTCCTCGATTTGGAATTTAAAACAAACTGGTGACTTGAGACATCAAAAGCCAAAATATATCCCAAGTGGCGACTCTGAAATAAATAAATAATCCCATTTCGAATGCATGTTTACAACTGAGTCTAGATTTATTCTCATTTTTTGTCAGCTGATTCATGAACTGTATCGAAAGGAGTCTACTAGAGCTTCAATAAAAATAAGGGACATAAATGCATTAATTTGACATCTAGAACTCTAGTTATGGCTAGTGTAACTAAATCAAACTATCATGGAAATAAAATGCTTTATATTACTGCACGGAATCCAAATGTATATTTATACAATTCTAAAAAAAGTTCACTAGAGTCCAATTAAAACAAATGATGATTGTTCAGATAAACAAAACTACAAAATGCATTTAAAGCTTGAACTAAACTAATGTACAAATGTAACAGCACCTGGAATTTGAAGCACATTAAAGATTGAAGATCAGCCAACAATCAACAGAATAGCAGGTGCGAATCAGCAGAGTATCAGCAGATCCAAAACAAAACCAGGATTAGGAATATAATGCAGCAGACTTTTCAAATTTGAACCCCAAATTTCAATCAACCAAAATGAGTTGAACTTAAAACTAACAGGTGATGATTCAAAGTGATCTTCAATAGATGAGTTGTGAACAATTTCAGGGCTTGAAAATGAATTTCAAATGCTGAAACTGAGTAGAACAGTAGATTTGTGGACTTTAAAGCTGTTTTTTTTTTTTGTTGAATTTTACTGGGACTTTCTCTCTAGGATCTAGCTTTCACATATTTCTCTACTTCTACAAGAATTGTTTATGAATTTTCAGTAGTTTTTTAGTGATTTTTATTATGAGTTTTAAAATATTCGGACTTTTTCTAAGACAGAATACCTGGAGTGCAAGTTTAGCGCCGATCCGAGCGAAGTAGGCAGGGACGTGATAATTGGCTCACAGGCCATCGCCAAGAAGGACAGCGTCCGATATCTTGGGTCGGTAATTCATGGAGAAGGAGAGATTGACGGGGACGTCACGCATCGTATAGGAGCAGGGTGGGCTAAGTGGAGGCTTGCATCAGGACTTCTGTGTGACAGGAAAGTTCCACACAAACTCAAGGGGAAATTCTATAGAGCCGTGGTTAGACCTGCGATGCTGTATGGGGCGGAGTGCTGGCCCGTGAAGAATTCCCATGTTCAGAGGATGAGGGTCGCGGAGATGAGGATGCTTAGGTGGATGTGCGGGCACACCAGGCTGGATAAGATTAAGAATGAAATTATTCGAGAGAAGGTGGGGGTGGCCCCGGTGGACGAGAAGATGCGTGAAGCGCGACTGAGGTGGTTCGGGCATGTGCTGAGGAGAAGTCCCGATGCACCGGTGAGGAGCTGCGAGCGGCTAGAGATTGTTGGCGGTTGGCGCGGCAGAGGGAGGCCCAAGAAGTATTGGGGAGAGGTGATTAGGCAGGACATGGCTAGGATGCAGGTTTCCGAGGACATGACCCTTGATAGGAAAGTCTGGAGGTCTAGAATCAGGGTTGTAGGATAGAGGCCCCTAGAGTTTTTCGTTCGCTTCTCCCGGGTTGGGGGCAGGTCAGCAGGGTTACTCATTGATGATTTGTGTTTACTGTACGTTACTATTACTTCCTATTGTAAATTGGTATTTTGTTTCCTTTGTCCAGATTATTATCAACGCTATTTATGCTGGAATTTCTTATGCAATAATGCTATATTGTTTCTGTTTTGTTTTTGTCTCTGTTCTGTTTTACTACTGTTTTCCCCCTAATCCTATGAGCCGAGGGTCGATTGGAAACAGCCTCTCTGCCCTTTCGGGTAGGGTAAGGCTCGTCTACATATTACCCTCCCCAGACCCCACCTGGTGGGAATATACTGGGTAGTTGTTGTTGTTGTTGTTGAAATATTCGGACTTTTCTAAGGTCTAGGATTTGAATTTTTTTAATTTCAATTGTTGGATCTCTGAAACTTCTCCTGCAAGGCAAGGTAGGTTGCCTTTTCATAGATAAAAGCTAGGGCAACTTCAGATCCTATTTTACATTTTTAGTCCCTTCTTATTTTTCAGAATTTAGCTCATTAATCCTCATTTTATGCCTTGTTGGACAAGTTAGACATTTAAACTTCTGAAATTATAATTGGGACCCCATCTAGAGAGTTCTAGAGGTTTCTAATTTAGTTATTTGTAGGATTCCCTATCTTGAATTACCTATACTACCCCTAACTCAATTCTGAAATTACAAGCCTAGTTAAACCTAACTCCAACCTTGTTAACTTGGTCAAACGACCATGGTTCATCAATCAAAGGCTGAGAATTACTCAGCTATATCCAAATAATATTCAATTGAACAATTCCTATTTTTAATCTTGAATTAATTACTAACCGTTCAAATTAACAAACTATTATCAATTATCAATCAAACATGAATCTAAGAGAACAAGTAAGAAATAATCAACAACACTAAATTATGAACTTAAACTAACATCAATACGAATAGAGAAAAAATCAAATAACATAAACCAACTAAACAAAAAAAAACCTATAATGCTGATTACTGCAAGAAGAGAAAAATAAAACATAAAGGAAACATGAATAGGCTAACAGAAAATAACTATGTTTAAGCTAATTTCTAATAGCAAATAAAAAAGAGGACTCACCTTGCAGGATCGAATAGGACTGGACTCAGATTCAAGTCCCAAAATGATGCTAGGTGTTTGTACTTTGCCAAGAACAAACGGAAGCACTATTTTGTGACTCAAATCAGTCTCTGGACTAGAGAAATTGGGAAGAAATCAACAACTTCGAACTTCTACAGTTCTGTCTTTCTGTGATTTAAAATTCGAGAAACTCAGGTGAGACTTGAAGGAAACTAATTATAGATATGGGAAGAGGGAGATAAGGAGGCTATAGAGTGCAGTTTTGGTGAGGTTTGGAGGATTTACGGTTTTGGCCGGAAACTCGATTTGATATTCCAGAAGATGGGAAAAGGTTCGAGGGACGGGATTTGGGGGTTTGGAAAGAGGAGAGGAAGGTGGTTCAGGGGTGTTAATTTAGAAGGGTTTGGTGGTGGCGCCGCCGTGGGAGGCGGAGGCGACGGTTATTATTTTGAAGATTCGAAGGGTTCTGCTGGAATTTGAGGGAAGATGGTAAGGGATTCGTAACGAGGAGGTTGAGATGGTGTAGTGGTGTAAATTTGAGGGCTGTTGGAGCTGCACCGCCGCCGTGGGGTGATTTTCGGCGGCGGTCTAGGACCGAGGGCGGCGGCGTTACAGGTCTCTGTGTTTAGGGTGACAGAGACGAAGGGTAGGGGGTTTGAAGGGGGCTGGGTAGGTTAGGACAGTTATATAGGCTAATCCTCGTTAGTTCCGGACCGCTGGATTGATGAGATCCAACGGTGATGATTGAAGGGTCAAGAAACAATGTCGTTTCATTTAAAACGGGGTTGGACCGGGTTTTCTGAGGTGGGTCGGGCCAATTTTGGCCGGATTTTGTTATTTAAAAACTGGCCCAGATTGGGTATTTTAATTTAAGACCATATTTTCAACTTCTTCCTTTCCTTTTTACTATTTAATTTTATTAAATACCAAATTAAAATCTGATTTAACCTAAAATTAAGCTAATTAATTCCTAAAACTAATTAAGTTCCAATTTAAAGAAATCTAAAAATAAAATGAAAATCACAATTTTTGTTATTTTCTATTTTTGGTACTATTAATTAACTAATAAACTAAAAATATAAAATTGAATCCAAAATGCAAAAGGTGCTATATTTTTATATTTTTTATGAATTATATTGACTAAAAATGCACACAAAATGCAATTGAACACAAAATCATGCAATTAAAAGAATAATTCTAATTTTATGAATTCCATAGGAATAATTCAAGCGAGAAAAAAATCACATGCTCACAGATATTATAACTACAAATATTATATAATTAATTCAATTAAATTCATCATCTTTGTATGTTAAGAAGATATTGTTTGTATCAATAAAAAAAATTAAATATATTTTAAACTGATTGACGCGAGACACACATGTAACATACATTTACTAAAGCTAATATATAAAATAGGCATATAGGATAAAATAAATATTTTAATTATGTATGGTATTATCAATAAAATCCCAAAAAACAAAAATGGATTCATGAAATATAATCAAAACCAAGTAGAGAAAACTTACCCCAATCCATATAGTGAATATAAGCTCCAAAATCTTCCAAATTCGAGCTCCTCAACTCAAAATATGATCGAATGAGCAAACCCTAGTTTTATGTATTTTTCTACCAGCTACTCTGCCTCGTTTCTCATGCCAAGAAAATCCCGAAACTCGTATTTTATGCCTCCAATGGATTACTTGTGAACTTCTAGTTAAGTTCAGCTTTTGAATCACTCAATTTGACCTTATAATGAATAAGATATGTATGTTTTAATATTTGTAAATAGTGCAGATATTTAAATACGCTGCTAGTTAGAGTTTCGTAACTACTCTGGAAAATTCTGCAACCTAAGTTTTAGTAAATTGACCATAAAATCCTCATACGATATCCAAATTCGATGATTCCTTTTTCTACAGGTCCTTAATTACGATGTGTATATAATGCTTCAAAAAAGTCAGAGCTCATTTGTTCAATATGATATCATTTATGCTTGAAGAAACTGCATCGAAACATAAGAAAAATGAGCGCGACACAACACAAACCTATCTGAAACTCACCTGAGGCTCTAAAGACTTCAACCAATATTTTTCACATGTCACACATCACTACCCGAATTTAGTCGAACCTCCGGAACCCCCTAAAACAACACCAATAGATCAAATCACCCGCGAATTCAAGCCTAAGAACTTCTAAACTTCCAACCCTCGCAAATTCAAGCCTAATTCTACAACGTACCTCCAAATTATATTTCTAACATGCTCCTAAGTATAAAATCACCCAACAAATCTAATCGAATCATAAAAATCCAAATCCAAATTTGTTTACTCATAAATCAACTTCTGGTTGACATTTCTAACTTAGCTTTCTAAGTAAGAGACTAAGTGATCATTTCACTTCAAAATTACTTTGAAACCAATCCTACCAACTTGATACAAGTCAACATAGCTCAATAACACTTAAAGAAGCAAAATTATGAAAATGGGACTATAAACTCTCAGAACGACTGAGCTGGTTGCTACACCAAGCGCATAGTTATTCAGCCTCGGACTCACCGATGAGGGACCTTAAGGTCGATGCCTGGACTCGGGCTCGAGCTATCGGGGACATTCGGGGAGGATTGATGGAGTCTCTTTATGGACAATGATAAAAAGTTAAATAAAGAACAAGTATGAAGATAATATATAGCAACAATATCGAGAAAGTGTATTAGAGATAAGAGAGAGAGAGAGAGAGAGAGAGAGAGAGAGAGAGAGAGAGAGTTATTATTTCATGTAGAATAGTTGGAATGAAAGAGTTCACAAAGTGTTAGGGATCCCCCTTATATAGGACGGGAAAATCTGAACATAGTACAAGAGTACATTAATTATAAAAGAAAACGGGATGGGACAGCTGACTAGCTCTATGATGCAGGCATAGACCAGCCTTAAGCTAGCCTGATAAACTCAATGGCCCCGGCGGCATTCTTCAAAAACTTCTCACGCCTGTTGGGGTCTTGGCCAATGTTACCCTAGACCGGTGTCGATAGATCACGAGGGAAGATGCTCGGTTCGTGGTCTGGAGCCTCCGAGGTGATCTTCCGTAATGCCTTATTACCGAGAAATTGGCTCTCCAATTTCATCGTATATATATAGTCCCCACATTTCTTTGATTGAAACGACAAGAAATGATTTTGGCATCCCATTCTTCGGGCTTCCCGCAATGACGTCATGTTTGTGACGCAAGCCTCCATGATTATCAAGACATTTCGTTGTTTCGTCTCTCTATGACCATTCAACGCGTTGCGGTTTCTCATTCTTCAAAGCCATAATGTCAATGCTAATTTAGCTCCTATGGACGCATTGAATACGCCTATCATTACGTTTTTTAATGGCGATAATGGTGCCATCGGTTACTTTGCCCAACCCCCCCCTCCTATTAATGGGGCCTTCTGCGATTAATTTATCATTCAAGTATCGTTAGATATCTATCTATTCCTCCTTTCTTGTTATATTTACTCTTTGTTGTTTACCATATTTAAGGCCAACAACCTCAAGATTTTATGGAGATATCAGGCATGCTACGGCCTATCTCCCAGACCTTCTCCTGATCGGGCGAGATTACATTTACTTTATGTTATTATTATTGTTTTTGTTGTTGTTATTGTTTCCGTTGTCTCGGGGTGGTAAAACGGAAGACCAATTTCCTCGAACACGAGGAAATATTTGGATCATACAACGGTGCTCAAAAGAGGGATCAATTATACATCGCTGCTCACCCTCCTTCCCCAGCTTGGTGAATTATACCCTTTTGGATTCCTTGGGTTGTGGCAGCATTATCTACTAATTATTGCCTCATCTACTAATTATTGCCTCACCAAAACTTACTGGGGAAACGTCTCAAGAAGTGGCTTTAAAATAGCAGTACTAGCGAAGTTCACGCTAGCCAGATTTTTCACCCAGCCACTTCTTAGCTTCAGACGGCTTCCCCATCGTTATTTTGCTCTTTTCCATCGCTTTTCCCCTCTACATCTACCCATTAGAAGATGCCATTCTGGAGGGTCTACATCATTCTCTTGAGGGGATGACGTTGTCATTACCTAGAGGAACATAACATATTTCAATTAATTATGTGCTTTCGAGGGTTTAAAAACCTTATTTAGAGTCGCCTAAATTTTCCTGCACAGTTCGGGCACGTAGAGGAAAAGCTTAAATATGAAATTCTGCAAAAAATGCCATGTTTTGATATTAAAATGAATAAATTTGACTTTGGCCAACTTTTTGGATAAACGGACACAGACCCATGATTTGACGGTCCCGGAGGGTCCGTAGGAAAATATGGGACTCGGCCATATTCCCGGACTCGAATTTGGAGGTCCCGAGCCCGAGAAATGAATTTTTAAAGGAAATTATTTTTTGAAATTTTTAAGGAAAATTTAAATGAAATTTGATTAGAATGTGTTGGTATCGGGCCCGTATTCTGGTTCCGGTGCCTAGTACATGTCATATATGTGTTTTAACATATTTTTGTAAAGTTGATTCAAATCGGACGTCGTTTGACGTGTTTCAGACTTGAAATCCTAATTTTGAATTTTAATGAAGTTTGAGGAAAAACTCTTGATTTTGAGGTTTGATTCATTGTTTTTTATGTTATTTTGGCAATTTGATCACACGAATAAGTTCATATAGTGTTATTTAGTTAGTTCATGTGTGTTGGCTAGGAGCCTTGAGGGCTTGGGTGTGATTTGAATGAGTTTCGGGGTTGTTTTAGCCTTAGAAATGTTTCAAAAATTGATGTTGTTTGTTGTCCAGTGATTCCTCTATGTGATCCTATAAGAAGGGTCGCAATCGCATAGAGAAAACTTCAGGGGTTCACAAATCCTTCTATGCGATCGCATTATCCTCTCCGCAATCGCATTGTATAAAGCCCAAATTTTATATTCTTCTTCTATGCGATTGCATGTTATCGTCCTCGATCTTAGTGCTCAGAAATTCTACTCTATGCGATCATAACCTTATGTTTGTGATCGCAGTGCACATCAAACTTTACCCTATGCGATCGTTGTCTATTGCGCTTGATCGTGTACAACAAATTCGCCCATTTAATTTAAGTTCCAAAAACAGAATGCAATCGGGATTTTTACAAAATTTCTGAAGTTCCTTCTTCTCCAAAGCTCTAGGGCGATTTGTGAAGCATTTTCTCTCCATAAGTTCTTGGGTAAGTAATCTCCAACTCATTTTCGTCCATTTTCATCAACATCTAATGAACTCCTAGGCCTACAATATGTGATTTAAGGTAGAAAATTAGGTATTGGGTAGAGTAAGGGCTTTTTTATTTTTCTTGATTTAGACCTTATTTTGGGGTCGAATTTGAAAATAAATGATATATTCAGGCTCGTGGGTGAATAGGTGATTTGATTTTGGTCCTAACCTCATTTTTTGACCAAGCGAGCCTGGAGTCAAATTTTGAGCTTTTGGGAAAAATGATAGAAAAGCTAAAATTAGGCATTGGGTTTGCATTGTTTAGCATTTATTGATGTATTTCAATCATTATTGTATAGAGACAATTGATTTGAAGCTTAATTCGAGAGGCAAGTGGTTACTGAGGATTGAATTGACCATAAAGTTTGAGGTAAGTGTTTGGTCTAACCTTAGCTTGAGGGATTAGGAGTTGAGTCCTATTTGCTATGTGATAATTGTTGAGTACGATGTATAGGCATGGTAACGACTATCTATACGTTGGTGTATAGCATGACCGTGAGTCTTTATATTGTGAATATTATGATTTCTAGCATGACTATGAGTCTTTATATTGTGAATATCATGATTTCATTGTTCCTTTCAAGCCTTGGTGATGATTTCAATATGTTGTGAAAAGCTGATGAAAGAAATTGTGACCTTTGAACATCGAGGAGCATTGGCTCGAGTATATTACTAATTGTGAAAGTATGTGAGATGACTGAACCCTTTGGAGCATTGGCTCAAGTGGTGAAACGAGTTGAGAAGTAAAAGTAAAAGAAAGAGAAAGAGTTATTAAATTGTTCCCTTGCCAGGATTTTTGTGACTTTGTTGATTGTCTCCCTTGCTGGGATGCTGAGATTATTGATATTGTTCCCTTGCCGGGATTTAACTATTAAATTGTATTCCCTTGCCGGGATTTCTATTATTATTTGTTTACTCCTTGCCCCTTTGTTTGTGTTTGTTTTTTGGGTAAGAAAGAGTGTTAAAACACGAAGGGTGATGTCGTGTATTATTTGTTATTGTGAGTAAAGAGTGCTAAAGCACAAAGAGTGATGTTGTGCCGCACGATGTACCATTTCGTGTCGATTATATTGATTATATGTGAGGAAAGAGAGTAAAAGCACGAAGGGTGTTGTCGTGCACATTTCTATTATATCATTGCTTGGTGAGTATGAGAGTAAAAGCACGAAGGGTGATGCCGTGCACATTTTTATTATATTATTGCTTGGTGAGGATAAGCGTAAAAGTACGAAGAGTGATGTTATGCAGTTGTCCTTGATTTTCCCTGATTATTGCTGATAATTGCGTTATGTTATTATTTATGTTTATTTTATTGATTTCCTGTTGTTACTTGACTTTATGGTGATGTCATTGATTTTGTTTCCCTAATTGCTTTGTAATTGTTGCTTGGGTGAGGAAGAGTGTAAATCACGAAGGGTGATGCTGTGTATTATTTTGGTGAGAGAGTGTAAAGTATGAAGGGTGATGCCGTGTATTGTTTTGGTGAGAGAGTGTTAAAGCATGAAGGGTGATGTCGTGCAGTTATTGCCATTTGTTATGATTTCTTGTTATCAGTTCGAGTGCATTAATTGTCTTATTCCACAATCACTGTGATTCTTGATGTGGGCATTTTCCTTTGTCGTGTTATTAGTTTTTATTGAATTTATGCTATAATTGCTTCATGTTAATGTAACTTAATTGCTACTTGACATTTAGCATACTAAGTATTAAACTACCTATTTTCTCCTTAAAGTCCATAATTAATTGCTACTTGTCATTATTTGTTTTCCTCAATGAATCATAATTATTGTGTACTTTGTTTTCTTATGAATTTGCATTAATTGTTGCGGTTTTTGGAGTAATTTCATTTTCAAGAACTCTTAATATATTAAAATGGGAGCGGCTGGTACGCCTACCACGAGATATGAGGAAAATTAGAGCGGTGGTATGCCTACCACGAATTATAAAAAATGGGATCGAGTTGCACGCTTGCAACAAGATAAAATTGAAAGTGAAAGTTGCCTTTATTTCTCTTTATCTGTGTTAGAAGTTAAATTACAGTTTCCATATTGTTCTTTGATATTCTAGTTATCTGCCACCCCCGCAGCATGTTCCCCTTCCCTAGTTTTAATTACTTATTACCTATTTACTTTTCCACAAAATATTATATAACTGCACAGGTTTATCTGGAGTCTGGTCCAAGCCTTGTCACTACTTCGCCGAGGTTAAGCTACACACTTACACATAGGGTCTGTTGGCTTCACTGCTTTTATCACATGGGGTCTCTTGTGCTGATACTACACTTTGTAGTCTATTGTACAGACCCAAGTGTTGTAGATTTCGGACCAAAGTGAGATTGCTAGATCTTGTTCATCAGGCAAACCAAGGTAGCCCCACAGGCGTTCGCAGGTCCTGGTGTCTCCTTCTATCTACTTTCATGCTTCTTACATGTATTTTCAGAAACAATGTTGTATTTAGTTCTTTCACGCCTTTATTAGTAGATTTCTTAGACCGTCTATGAAACCGTGACACCAAGTTTGGGTAGACGAGACTCAAATAATTGTTCTAGGTTTTTATGTTCAGATAATTACTGTTCTTCTTCCGCTTATGTTAAATTCCGTTGTTTAAATGTTATATCTTTGTAATTGTTAAAGAATATGAAATAGATGAAAGTTAAATTGTTCAAATAATTGGCTTACCTAGCTCATATCAGTAGGCGCCATCACGACTCCCGAGTGTAGGAAGTTCGAGTCGTGACAAGTTGGTATAAGAGCTCTAGGTTACATAGGTCTCACAGTTAACGAACAAGCTTAATAGAGTCTGAGGGATCGGTACAGAGTTAGGAAAATTCCACATTTATTATTGTTTGTTGTGCGGATTTTTTTCTCAATGCTAATTGAATTTCTACTCTGTTCTTTTGCGAATGGCGAGGTCAAGTACCGCTTCTTCAGCCGAGCAGCAGCATAGGTCGGCTACTTCTTCGGAGGCTTTGCAGAGGTTGGATAGGTACCACCAAGCTCTTCAGTACTACTTCCTGCGGTGCATCTTTTAAGGATCCCAAAGATTTTCTAGACGACTGTCATGAGGTTCTCAAGGACATAGGGATCGTGAAGACCAATGCGGTCAAAATTGTTACATTTCGCTCGTCCGGACGGCCGACGTTATCCCCGTGGAACTTATGCCATTCCCCGAGGAATGGAATTACATGCGTGGGTAGAGAACCTTGTGCTTTCTCGGTCTGCTCACGGCAGAAGTTAGTTTGGTAATCATGTTTCCATCTTTTCTACATCAATCTCATGGGCGCCGGGCAAAGTTCCTGATCTGGTTGGCTGGGTTCGGAAGCTGGTGACCCACTTAAATTTTGACGAGCGTAGCTGGCACCCATATCCCAGGGCATATGGGAAGCAAAATATCATAGTATGTGAATATACTGCTTTTCCTTGTTATCCGTTAATTTAGGTAGACATTTTCCGCTTTTCATGTACTGATTTTACCGTTGTATGCATCAAATAGCCTTTAGGGGTGAGGTCATGCTCCTCTAGAGAGGGGAAGGGGTTTCCAGCTCCCTGGCTAAAGAATTACAATAATAAGCGAGACAGATATTTGCATGGAGATGGCGCTCAAAGTAAAGTGAAATTGTGTTGTGGTTTCGAGACAGAGATGCCGTCAGATTCTACTGCATCCAAAGTTTCTAGTTTTAGAAAGATGGCTTTTTCAAGCAATCGTGCTTCGACCGGAGTCGATTCTTCCAGGGCTGAGGGGACTAGATCAATGGATGTGTGCTTGGCTTTCGAGGAAGTCTGTCGGCTTCACCTTGCAGTGAGCTTCAACATAGGCCTTTTGAATTCCGTGTCTTCCCTTCCTTATCAAGTTTTAGTATTATAGGCCTCTGACATGCTTAGATCTGAGCTGCTCCATCATGGAGCTAGACTCCAAAAATCTCTGGATGAGGGTATGTCCAGATAAGGCCCCGTGAAAAATTATGCTCAAAACCCGAGATCTCGTAGTGCCAAGTTAGGAATATGTGTTAGGAATTCATCAAATTCTTCGCGGACCCTTTTGGGGTAAGCCACGAATTAATAAATCAAGAAATTATGTTTTCCAGAAAAGTGCAGTTTTTGCCGTCTATACTGTGGACCGTATTTCTACCGCAGAGTGAGTCAGTGTGTCGGCCAAAATTGAAGTCAACTATGCGGTCAATTATGCGATCACATAACCAAAATGCGAACCGCATCGTCGTCGCATAATTTTCTTTGGATTTTGTAAGTCATGCGGTGCATTATGTGACCGAAGACGTGAATCCGGACTGCATTCTTGTCACAAACCCAGTCAGTGTGTTCAGTTGTTGGAACCGTTTTTGCGTTCCACTTTGAGGACCACATGTCCATTATGCGATCGTAAATACGATCTCGGATCTATTTCGGGGCTCCAAATTTCTAATTTTCTTACCCGGCCCCATGTCAATATATTACACACCACCCTTCATTTTAGGCAAATTTTTTTATGCATTTAGAGAGAGAAAGAGGGTCCTAGAGGGGAAGGGTTTCTTTATCAATATTTATCCAAAAATCTTGCTTAAGCTTTGAAGATTTGTCAAGAAAGGCACCTAGGACTTCTTCCAAAAAAGGTAAGGTTCAATAACCCAAGTTCTTGATTACTAGATACAACTGGGGTAGACCATTAGAAGGGTAATTGATGAGGATGAAAGTAGATATCTTGCATGCATGAGTTCTTAAAAAGTATTTTGGTTAGGTCTTGAGCTAATGATGGGATGAAGGATGGTAGGATCTTTCACAAAATGTTTTGAAAAGCATAATGCACACTTAGTGTTCGAAATATGCTCAAGTGAGCTAGAACTATAATGATCTCTCGAATATGTGGTTCAATTTGTCATGTTGCCAAAATATTGACGTTACAAAGAGTCTCAGAGTATAGAGGGACTTAAAGGAAGCTCAATCGAGGAATGTAGGCCAAACCTTTTCTCTCGGAAGTGAATTCCACATTGTTTTCATAAGTTTAAGTGTGGTCTGCCTACCAATATGGTATAGCCTTGAGTCACTTTAAATGAAGGTTAGTATCTTAATTGGCTGAGGAGAATTCAATTTGCTTAATGCCCCTAGTTGCTCTTATGTGTACTAAATACCTTGTTTGAGTGTGTCTATTTGCTGATAAATTGTAAAGATGATTGGAAGTGAATTGAATGGGAAAATGTGAAACAAATTATAAATAAGCCTCGACCCAAATGTTATGAACTAGCTTCAAAAATAGAATGACCTAAAGGTCTAGTACCCGAACTAAGCCCATAAGTGGTTGTTCTAAATATTACCTTACCTTTTTAAATACATACATCATAATGCGAGTCCTTATATATTCCGATGTTGAAATTGTACAATTGTTAAAATCGAAAAGGAATAATTTAAGGATAACTGAGGTGATTGGCTGCTTATAATTCTAATGTGTATTTTAATTGTTGGTTGACATGTCCCTCCTTGGGAAGAATACTTTGTGTTTGATGATTCTATTACTAATAAACTCGAATATATACATAATTTTCGGAATACTTAGTACAATGATATTGGTTGGCGATCCTTGGAAATAGAGGAGATAAAAATATAGAAAATCATATGCGGCCTGCGTTCCATGAGAAAGATAAACCTTGCGAAAGGCTCAAAGTGACAAAGAGATATTGTTATCGGGAGAGATTGAGAACACTAATAAAAACTATAAAATATGAAAGGCGTCACACCTCCTTTTTGGCTATCCACAACCAAGTGAAGGGCGTAGGTAAGGGAGTTTTTCCAATTAAAGGACAATTGAAACGGGATTCAATTATTTAAGAGAATTTCAGAGTCGCCACCTGGGAGATTTAGGGTGTCCCAAATTGCCGTTTAGAATCCAAAATCGAGGAAAGAATGACTCTGTTTAACAGTCCGCGAACCAGAAATTCGAGTAAGGAATTCTATTAACCCGGGAGAATGTTTTAGGTATTCCCGAGTTCAGTGATTCTAGCACGGTCGCTCAACTGTCATATTCGGATTAAATTAACTGATTTTATACATGTTTTAACCTATGGTTCAATTTTAATTTTAATCGCTTTATTTAATTATTTTTAAAGAAAAATTTCAACGTAATTTAAAACGCATCTTGAACCACGTCACATAAATACACCCGCAGGCCACGAGACATTTTATCTAATGTTGTTGAGATTTGGATGTGAGTCATATAAATGTGCACCCAAATTTAGGAAAGTATTTTTTAAATAGCGCACCTAAAGTAAGCTACGATTCTTCGAAATTTGCTTAATGCCTAAATTGAAGATGAAACATTACTATCCTTGGTTATGGAATTGTTTATGGGGAAGGTGTAGAATATTTGTCTAAGTACATATTAGTGTATAGTAATTGTTTAAAGAATGGCTGATTGTCAAGCCCAGTGCACGTGAAAGAAATGAATTCAGAATTCATTCTAACTAACTTATAACATTAAAGTATTTAACCAACTCTGTACTTATGCGAGTATCTTGTTTTAATATTAACTATATATGAACAATAGAGTAACCATTTTTCCACTAGCAAATAATTCTAAATCATAAACACCAATTCCAATTTTTCCTAATTTCTGTGGATGTCCACTCTGTAATAGGAATTTCTTCAAACATTAACACATGAGTACTACACTAATTAACAACTATTGAGTCACTGAATTTTAAAACTAGCAAATTAAACAAATTCCACTTAAGCATATGATATTACCCAAGAATAGGAATCAAGCTAATACAATAAAATTACTCACATTTCAAGCAGCTCGAGTTTAACCAACAAACAAACCCCAAATTCCAATTAACCGAATTCTATTCATTGTCTAAAACAAGTTATACCCAAATAAATGCAAGCAGCAACAGTAGGTGAACTAGACAACAAGCGATCTCATAATCACTATTCGGAAAAAGAACAAGTTTAAAGAAGACATACCTAATGGCGCAAGGATTAAAATATAAGCCAAATAAAGACAATGAAAACAACTGGTTGGAGCTATGCAACAATGAACAACAAGACGCAGCTTCAGCTTCTGAATTTGAAACCAAACTTGAACACCTAGAAATGACAGAGTTTGAATTTCGAAATTAATATTTTTCCAATCGTCTATTAGAAATCTCAGTTTTTCTTTTGTTTTTCCAGCCTGGTGATTATTAGATCTCCGTTTGAATTTTAGCTTTGCTTCAGAAGTTTGATTTTGTTAGGGTTGTAATTCACGAGAAGATGAAGAGGAGAGAAAGAGAAGAAACTTCAAGGTTCAATCATGTGTGAGGGACTCGATTCCTCTCTGTTTTTGCTGAAGAACCATGGGAACGACTGTTTTTGCTGAAGAACCATGGGAACTACGTTGATTTTATTTAGTTTTTTTTCAGGAGAGGGATCTTTTCTATTTTGTGTATAGAGAAATGAAGAAGAAGATAGGAGTCCCCAGCCTTGCGTCGTTCTCTCTGCTTTTGTCTAAGGGTCTCTCTTCTATGTTTATTTAGGGATTAGGTTAGTGGTATGAGCCTAAGAATTATGGGCTTGAGAATTATTGGTTAGGTAAGAAAAAGTTGAGTTTAATTTGGGTACAAAAACTAGCCCAACATCCAATCAAATCTTTTCTTCAAATTTATTTCTTATCCTTCTTTCTCTTTTCTTTAATTAAAAATCCTAAAATTAAAATTATAGGCTATATAAAAATGTGAAACTAAAAAAAATTGCAAATATTATAAAAGCTACTTAATCCTAAATAAAAAGAGAAAAAAATCAATAAAAGCAAAAAGTATAAGAAAGAAGCTATTTTTTGTGATTTTCAATTTATTATAAAACAACCCATTGTGCTTAATCCTAAAAATACAAAAACAAATCTTAAATGCAATGCATGATATTTTGGTTTTTTTTTTTGAGTTAAACAAATTAAACATTGCTTGAAAAATTTTAATTAAGAAAATTCTACAAGATTGCTAAAATGGAAAATATATTACAAAAAACCTATTTTTCTTGGGACTCTATAGGAGTATTTTTTCAGTAGCCTCTCATTCTTACATGCTTGGCTAGGGTGGAAACCTGTTCCAAGAGGTTTTCGGTATGCTCGTGGGGGTGGATGGACATTTTGTGGAGCTGGGCATGGGGAAAGTGATGTACGATGTTTTGAGTTATGTGGGGAGAAGCGTCGTTGGGGAGGATCATCTGGTACGCAAGGATATCCGCGAGGACGATGTCGAGGCTGAAAATGTTGGTCATCTTTTCCATTTCTCTTTCTTCCGCCGAACCTTACTTGGATGTTCTGAATATATTTCGAACTACTCATGATTTTTCCTGAATTTATTCCCTCTTCCGGGATCAAATAACTTAAGTAGGATGGCTCCTGGGCTTATGGGAAAAACTCAACCATTTCTTTTTCACCAATCGGGGTACTGACTCGAGCAGCTTGCCCCCTCCATCTGAGCCCAAACTCCCTAAAGCTCTCTTCTGGCTTCTTTTTCATTTTAGATAGGGAAGCGCGGTCTGGGGTAACAGTGGATTTGCATTGAAAGTATCGAACAAAATCTTGAGCCATGTCACCCAATGTAGGCCATTCATCGACATCTTGACGAGTATACCAGTCCAATGTTGCCCCGTCAGGCTCTTGCTGAAATATGCTATCAACAGGTCATCTTTCTCTTCAACGCCTCTCATTTCACTACAATAAACCCTCAGGTGGGCCACCGGATCTCCACGCCCATCGTACAAGTTAAGTTTTGGCACTTTGAACCCTGTGGGTAGGCGAATGTCAGGGGATACAAATAGTTCTTCGCAAGCCATATTACCCTGGTCTCGCATTACTTGCTTGTTCCTCAAGGATTGTCTTATACCATCCAGCCTCTGGGTATTCATTCCGACCTTCTTTTCCTGTGAACTTTTCATTCTCAACATGAGGCTCTTCCTGCAGGCTCTGCTTGTACGAGTCAGTTTTTCTTTTGTTTTTTATCCTGGTGATTTTTAGATCTCCATTTGAATTTTAGCTTTGCTTCAGAAGTTTGATTTTGTTAGGGTTCTAATTCACGATAAGATGAAGAGGAGAGAAAGATAAGTAACGTCAACGTTCAATCATGGATGAGGGAGTCGATTCCTCTTCGTTTTTGCTGAAGAAACATGGGAACGGCGTTGATTTTATTTCATTTTCGTTCAGGAGAGGGATCTTCTCTATTTTATGTATGGAGAAATGAAGAAGAAGATAGGAGCCCCTAGCCTTGCGCCGTTCTTTCTGCTCTTGTCTAAGGGTCTCTCTTCTATGTTTATTTAGGGATTAGGTTTGGGGTATGGGCCTAGGAATTATGGGCTTGAGAATTATGGGTTAGGTAATAAAATTTGGGTTTAATTTGGGTACAAAAACTAGCTCAATATCCAATCAAATATTTTCTTTAAATTCTTTTTCTTATCCTTCTTTCTATTTTTCTTTAATTAAGAATCCTAAAATTAAAATTTGAGGTTAATCCTAAATAAAAAGAGAAAAAAATCAATAAAAGGAAAAGGTATAAGAATGAAGCTATTTTTTTGTGATTTTCAATTTATTATAAAAGAAAATGACTATGATTAATCCTAAAATACAAAAACAAATCCTTAATGCAATGCATAATATTTTTGTATTTTTTATTTTTTATATTTTTAGTTAAACAAATTAAACATGGCTAGAAAAAATGCAAATAATTAAGAAAATTCTACAAGATTGCTAAAATGGAAAATATATTACAAAAAACCTATTTTTCTTGGGATTTTATAGGAATATTTAGTATAGGGCTAAAATCACGTGCTTACAGCTTCCCCTCTTTGCTCGAAAATATGAAGAGTTTTCAGGAAAAGATAAAGTAAGTAACATGAGGGATATTTGCCCATTTGAAACTCCATGGGAAGAATTTTAGAAAGAGCCTGACTGAACTTAGCTTCAAAGGCTGCCTACATATTCTTGGCTATAAATGAATCAGGTTAGTGTAGTTCTGGATGCTTTGGTAGCTGGGACTACCTAGAAGCTATGATTTCGCAGTTGCTGCTGCCATTTTTGCTTGCCGGTCTCCTTATTGGACCGAAATGGAAAATAAAAAGCTAAGCTAGCTATTCATATCAACTACGAGTTACAAGATTCCTATCCATAAATCTTTTGAAGCTTGATCTTGAGTCTTAGCTAATTTCGATGTGGACCTTGTTCTAAATCTTGATACTCGCAAGATGTAGGTGCTGGTTCTTTTCAGCATTGGATTGGTGAGGGACATACGAGGCTTGTCACTTCAATCGAACTTTGAAAAATTCACATCTTTCATCTGCTTTTATTTGGATTAACATCTTGCTTGCCTTCCTTTTTTCTTCTTTCTTTTTCTTTGTTGTGACTAACTTTTGTCGATCACCTCAGACTGTTGACTCGCATTTTTTCCACGAGCTTCTTTTCTTGCTGACTTGAATTGTAATCTGGGATGTTTTCCCTTTCTCCAGGTAGATGCCTGATTGCTGAACTCGAATTGTGTTCCCTTGTTCTCCAGGTGGATGCCGAATTATCAAAACTTGACACATGAAAAATATTCCCTTGTTCTACAGGTGGACACCTGATTGCCAAAAACTTGAAATTTTGAAAAATATTCCCTTGTTCTCCAGGTGGGCGCCTGATTACCAAGACATGAATTTTGAAAAATATTCCCTTGTTCTGCAGGTGGGCACCTGGTTACCAAGACTTGAACTTTGAAAAATATTCCCTTGTTCTACATGTGGACGCCTAATTACCAAGACTTGAATTTTTATAAATATTCCCTTGTTCTAAAAGTTGACGCTTGATTGCCAAGACTTGAATTTTGAAAAAACTATTCCCTTGTCCTACAGGTGGGCGCCCGATTACCAAGACTTGAATTTAGAAAAATATTCCATTGTTCTTTTGGTGGGCGCCTGATTGCCAAAACTTAAAATTTTGAAAAATAATCCCTTGTTCTACAGGTGGGCGCTTGATTACAAAAACTTGAATTTTGAAAAATATTCCCTTGTTCTACAGGTGGGCGCCTGACAGCCAATACTTGAAATTTTGAAAACTATTCCCTTGTTATAACAGATGGGCGCCTAATTACCGAAAGTTGAATTTTAAAAAATATTCCCTTGTTCTACAGGTGGGCGCCTGATTGCCAAAGCCTGAAATGTTTTTGAAAAATATTTCCTTATTCTACAGGTGGGGGCCTGATTACCAAGACTTGAAAATTTGAAAAATATTCTCTTGTTCTCCAGGTGGGCGCCTGATTACCGAAACTTGAATTTTTGTTAAATATTCCCTTGTTCTCCAGGTGGGTGCCTGATTGCCAAGACATGAGTTTTGAAAATATTCCCTTGTTCTACAGGTGGGCGCCCGATTACCAAAACTTAAACTTTTAAAAAATATTCCCTTGTTCTCCAAGTGGGCGCCTTTTTACTAAATCTTGAAATTTTGAAAAATATTCCCTTGTTCTACAGGTGGGCGCCTGATTACCAAAACTTGAATTTTGAAAAAATATATTCCCTAAGACTGCTGCCTGCGTACCTGATCACAACTAAACAAACAAAACACAAGAGATTCTTCTTGTCCCAGTTTGGTACTGGGTAGATCCGTGAGGGTTAATCAAATCCTTTAACTGAATATCTCTAAATCAATGCTAATTTTCATTATCCAAGAGGGTCCTGACAATTCTTAACTGATGACAACTTTAAGACTATGTTATATTTCTCAAAAGGTATCATTTTCCACTATCTCTTGTTATGAGTTGTATCCGCTGGGGAGTCTACTGGTGACTGGTGACTAAACTGCTTCCCATTTTCCAGGTGGGTCCTGAAAACTCTTATTAGATAACAAGATGCGACTGTTGGGGATTGGTTTCTAGAGCTACGTCCCATTATCCAGGGGTCCTGACAACTCTTGTTAACTCTTGCTGGGGAAGTATCTAATCCAAGTCCCATTTTCGAGGAGGGTCCTGATGATTCATGTTGACTCATGTTGGGGAAATACTTGAGTTTGACCATGCCATCCGACTGTTTGTGTTCTATGCCAAGTCCCATTTTCCAGGAGGGTCCTGACAACTCTATCTGAATCCTACTTCAACGTGCAAGTCATTTTATGCCCTTTGCTATCCATGGTTGCCTCTAACCTTCAAATGAGTCCTATTTTCTATGAGGGTCCTGAAGGTTCCAACTTAAACGTCAATTATATTTTCTGCTTGTTTCCGCTAGTGATTATTGTCCATGAGGGCTTCTGCGACTCTTACTTGGGGAGATGATGGTGACACTCCATATTACCCGTACTTGTCTGAGTTCCAAACTATGTTCCATCTCAACTTCCATGCTTCTTTTAACTCTCCATTGTTCCCATTGAGGTTCACTAGTTAATGTCTGTCCCCTTATGCTATTTGCTTGGGAGGTTGTATATGACGGACTATGTGCCTTTGAGTTTAAACATAAGTCCCACTTCCATGTGGGCCTTGAGATTTCGATCCTACCTACCGTGTGCCTGCCTTCTCCTGTGGATGGCCTCCCTTAGACTCTTCTAGAATTTTCTACCCCAGTGTCAATCGAAGAAAACTTGTCAGTTTGAAAAGTGGTGGTTAGCTTGCGGCATTCTGGTTGAAAGAGGCCTCCTCACTGTCGTGTCCTGTTATGCTCCATTTTCCATGTTGGTGATGTGTTGCTTGAGCTGGTTGGCTGACCCCGGACCTTTATGGCTTTACTTTGCTTACCCATTACTGTTACATTCCTAGATCTTTTGCCAGAATTCGTACATCTTTCCCGAGATTATCAAGGCAATGTATTATGTTGGTCAGCCCCTTGTGGCTTTACTATACTCCCCCATCATTGTGTTGCACTTTCGAACCTGTTGCTAGAACTCTTACATCCTTTCCTGAGGTTGCTGAGTCAACATATTACGCTTGGTTAATACTTGTGGCCTTTTCTACTTCGTGTTGTGCTTTTGACTCTTTCGCTAGAATCCTTGCATCCTTTCTGAGATTGCCTGGTCAGTGCGTTATGCTCGGCTGTCCCTTGAACCTTGTGGCTTTACTCTGCTTCCCATTTTTGTGTTGCATTTCCGACCCTTTGCCAGAACTCTTACATCTTTCCTAATATTGGTGAGTCAGTTTACTATGCTTGGCTAACCTTTGTGGCCTAGCCCATCTTTGTGTTGTGCTCCTTCACTTGCCACGGCAGCTTTGATTTCAGCTTGAAAGACAATGCTTTCTTATGGGCTAAACAATTTCTCTGTCACTCTTATCGTACAAAATACCCCTTCTCCATTCAGACCCCAAATCCTCTATTCATTGCATTGCTTATGAACTGATATCTTCCCATCCTTTGTGTTTCACACGACCCCCTAATGCACGTCCATCGCCCCCCACTTCGTGTTTATGCTGTTTTTATTGACTTAAACCACTGGCCTTGACCTCGAGGTCTGTATCTCCTTTACTTGTCATGATGATTGATTTTCATTTGAAGACCCTATTTTCCCCTTCACTACCTTCTTCCTTTGTAAACCTTAACCCAGAAAATACCTTTTCTCATTCGAACCCAATACCTTTTGTTTGTTGCATTGTTCCTGAAGCGACATCTGCCAAACCCTTGTGTTTCACTTGATCCCCCAAGCATATTTACCAACCACATTGTATATGATGTTATTTCCTGACCCAAATCACTGGCTCTAACCTTGAGGTCTACTGCTCCATTGCTAGCCATGATAACTTTGATTTCTTCTTGGAAGATCTTGCTTTTCACTGGTTTACCACCCTTCTTGTCACAGAAAACACCTTTGATCCATTCACCCTAGCCCTCATTCTGCTGCGTTGTCCATGATTTAATATATAACCGAGCCTTTGTTTTTCAATAAATCCCAAAGCATGTTGATTGTTACCAGCTCAGTGTGCATGTTGTTCTTTCGTGACTTATGTTGCTTTGATGTGACAAACAAGTCCCCTTTTGTGCAATTCGAAAGCTAGTGGTAGATTTTGAAGTCATTTCTCACTTGTTTTGACCCGACAGACTCATAAGGAGGGAATAAACAAGACCATGACATGACATGCACCTGCGGCCTATTCTTGACATAAAAACCTAAAAAGTAGAAATCTATAAATTGCGGGTACCAACTATAATGACCATGACATGCACATGCGGCCTATTTTGTTAAGCAAATATGATAATCAACTCTTGTTATACCCCCCAGACCGTGAAATTGGGCTTCGATGCTCTGATTACCCAATCTGATTCTCAATCCTTATTAGACCTGTATCGCTCAAAGGGTTTTCACCATCAAGCCTCTCTTAATTTTACTCTTTCTCTTATCTTACAGTCGCCTCAAGATGCCGTGAGGGTTTTCACCAATAAGACTCTCTCATTTTTATTTTTCTCATCTCCCTTCGTGTTACGGTGCCCGTGAGGGTTTTCACCAATAAGACTCTCTCATTTTGACTATCTTTCCTGCTTGGACCGTAGTGTTGCCCCTGATATGAATCACATCTACTTGCAATCTCTTGAAGACTGATCATAAGGTCTTTCATTGGACCGTAACGTGGGCGTTGGATCGGGTTAGAAAGAAAGGGTACCAAAGGCCCAAAACAATTCAAATGGGTTTAAAACTACAACTTTTGGAATCAGATTTCTTACAACAACCACCATGTACCCCAATTCCTTGCTTGAGGACTTTTGGATTTTTATTTTGATGAGACCGAACTGTGAGGCTACCTACATATCCTTTTAAAAGGAATCAGGTCAAACGTAGTTCATAACGACTCCTTGTTTTTGTTGTTATTTTCTTCTCCCTTTGTCTTTCTGTTTTTATTTTCTTCCTTTTCTTTTTCTTTGTTTTGTTTTCTTTCTCTTTTCTTTTTCCTTTTCTCTTTTCTCTTTTCTTTTCTTATTTTTCTTTTCTTTTTCTTTTCTTTTGTTTTCATTCTTTCCATTCTTTTCCTTTCACTGCCTTCTCACACTTGCATTTCTGACTTTTGTTACCGATTCCAAAAAAGGGGTATGAAAGAAAATAATTAAAGCTCAAAAGGTTTGGCAAAGAATAAAGTTTTTAGATAGCAGAATAAAATGCCTTCGTCATTTCAATTTTCAAAATATGCCAAGACAAACAAGTACCATCAGTTAAAGTAATCATACATAATATCTCTTGACTGCATCAAAAGTGATAGCCGCTTCTGCACATTTTCCTTTCTACTATTGTCAAATATAATGCCCCATTGGACAACACTCCAGCTACAACAAATGATCCATGCCCGTTTGGTAAACTCGCTATTAGGATTTCTTCATGTTCTATCTGCCCGTGGTTCGAGCTTCAAAAGATCTCAAAGGGTCCAAATCTATTTTGATTTCCTGCAAGTGTCTCTATTGCCTTATGATTAATCTTTTAAGACCGGGCCTGGGGTTATGCATGCATGTCATTTCATTAAAGCCAGCAGGGAAAAGAATTGTATAAAGAAAAGAAAACTAAATCGAATGACTAGAAATAACAGAAAGTGGAAAATTGCATTAGACAGATACTAAAATAACTTGGACAACAGAACAAGTAAAAAGACTAGGGTTAAAACCCTGGAAAAAACCTAGACGACACTAAACAAAACTAGGAAAAATGAAAGGATAGAAGGATTAGAATCATAAGACAATATTCGGCTTACAACCCAGAATATAGCCCCGACAACAGAAATGACAACAAAATAAACCACCCAAGATCCTCTCTAGCTGACATAGAATCGTGCGTCTTCCCAATTACCCATCACGACATATTAGCCACTAGGTTCCACATCAATAACACTAGGCACTTCACAAGTCTTCGTCATAGTGTTCTTAACAGATTGCTTTTGGGTTCCTTTCACCGTCTATTTCTGAAGATAAACCTCTGATAGGGTTGAAAGCATAAACGCACTCATGCCGCCGAGGCTCCCAGAAGAATTCTCATATTCCAATATGTGCATCTCATTATGCACAGGCGATGGACTTTGGCTAGTGTCTGTTGCATCCGAATTTTGCACGACAATGTCACCTGCATCAATAAGCTTCTGAATTGCTTTCTTTAGACTCTAGCACTTCTCTATGTCATGCCCAGGGGAATTTGAGCAATACGCGCACCTTTGAGAAACATCAAACTTCTTTGATAGAGGGTTTGGCGTTTTTATTCGAATCGGCTTCAACATGTCCAACTGCTTCAACCTTTGGAACAAACTAGCATATGATACTCCGATAGGGGTGAAAGCCTTTTCTTTTTTCAATAGCCTCTAATCCTTACATGCTTGGCTGGGCTGGAAACCTGATCCAGGAGATTTTTGGTATGCTCGTTGGGGTGGATAAGCATTTTGTGGAGCTGGGTATGGAGAAAGTGACGCACGATTTTTTGAGTTCTGTGGGGAAAAGAAGCGTTAGGGAGGATTATCTGGTACAAGGATGTCCACGAGGATGATGTCGAGGCTGAAAATGCTGATCATCTTTTCTATTTCTCTTTCTTCTGTTAAAGCTTACTTGGATGTTCTGAACATCTTTCGAACCACTCATGATTTTGCCTGACTTGATTCCCTCTTATACTTGTTCCCCCATATTTAACACATCATTGAAAGGTTTTCCCAAAGCTGGGATCAAATAACTAAAGTAGGTGGGCTCCTGGGCTTGTAGGAAAAGCTCAACCATTTCCTTTTCACCAATCGAGGTACTGACTCGAGCAGCTTGTGCTCTCCAACTGAGCCCAAACTCCCTATATCTTTCCTCCGGCTTCTTTTTCATTTTAGACAGGGAAGCTTGGTCTGGGGCAACACTGGATTTGCATTGAAAGTATCGAACAAAATCTAGAGCCACGTCATCCAATATAGTCCATTTACCTATATCTTGACGAGTATACCAGTCCAAAGCTGCCCCAGTCAGGCTCTTGCTGAAATATGTTATCAACATGTCATCTTTCTCTCCAACGCCTCTCATTTCATTGCAATAAACCCTCAGGTGGGCTACCGGATCTCCAGACCCATCGTGCAAGTTGCATTTTGGCACTTTTAACCGTACGGGTAGGCGAACGTCAGGGGACACAAACAGTTCTTCGCAAGCCATATTACCCTAGTATCGCATTCTTTGCTTGTTCTTCAAGGGCTGTCTTATACCTTCCAGCCTCTGGGGTATTCTATTCTGCCCTTCCTTTCCTTATACTATTAATTCTCAACATGAGGCTCTGCTTGTATGATTCAGGAACCTTGTCGGCCACCTCTGCGAGATAGTATTGGATATCGTGAGCTCTGAGTAAATATTCATTGTTAGGGATAGTGGATGTGACAGGAGGGCGCTTTTGGGAAAAGATAGTTGGAAGATGAGTGTCAGATCTTCCAGGGTAGTTGGGAAAACTGTAATAAGCAGGTGCATCTAGAGAGTATGGAGGATCATTTGGAACCGTGACCGAAGCTTGGAGATGGGTAGCATCTAAGCAGCTGGGTGGTGGTGGGGGTGGTGCTGTCCCGGTCATCCAAGCCTGATGCATTTCTGCCATGTGTAGTCTCAATATTTTACCTCTTCAATTAACCCATTGCCCTGGTCACCCAACTACTTTCGGGCCCCGGTATCGACCAACCCAATTTTATTGTTGTCAGTCGTTGCCTTTCACTTTGTGTTATAGAGGAGAGGTACTACTTTAAAAACCACAAACCAACCACCCCTTTGCTGTGAGTATAACAAAATGAAGCCATCATGTTAGCGTTAGGGCATTAAACAGCTAAAATATCACACTGCGTGCAATGCACCTAGTCACAGTTACCAGTTCTAACATGACTTCAAGTGTATGAAGGTCATACGGCATCATCCCAATTTGTTCATTTCAACTTATCTCTTTCTTTGCGTTTTCCTTCATCCTTTTCTATTTATCATTCTTTTATTTCTCTAATTTTCATGTCCCATAACTGCACCCTTTTTTCCTTTTTTCTTCTTTTTGTTTTCTTTTTTTTTCTCTTTTCAAAAAAAAAAAACATAAAGTAGAGTTATTCGATCGAACCCTATGTAGGTTGCCTACGTATCATAACCCCGCATTAATCAGATCTTTGCGTAGTTCTGGAAGATCGAGAATTGAGCAAATAAACTAACTCATTTTTTTGTTTATTTTTATACAACTCAAACCATGAAAGCTCTAAGAAACAAAAGAAAAAATATTTTTTTTCTTTTCTTTTTTTTAAAGTCAACTTGAAACCATTTCAATAGCACCAAAACCATCTGATACTAAGCAACAAAGATACAAATCCAACATTATCTAACTCTTGACCCCCTTTTTTTAAGATAAACTACTAGTTGACGGCCAAATCATTTACAAAAGATGGTCACATATGAAAAAATTGGTCAATTCTGCAATTCTGGATAGCCTCACAATAACTGACAAAGTTGCAGCCTAATGGTAATCTCCCCAACCATGTTCTTGAACAACAGAAGCAATGGTAGTTCAACCAAACAACTTTGCAGCCTCAATACGCTTCAAAAAATTTCCATAAACATTTACAAACCTCAACAAATCACCCAACAAATTAGTAATCCCAAATAAAATCTTTTTCTTTTTATTCTTTACTTACTACTTTCTCTTCTTCTTTTTCATCATTTTTTAATTTGTTTTACGGACAATCCAAAGTAAGAAAACTAAAAATTAAATACTACTAAGATAAAATAGCAAAAATCAGATAGAAAAATACAGTAACTATATTAAAAAAATAACTATTACTGTTACTAAGTATTTCCTACAGCCTACAACTAAAAACAATCACTATACTAGATAAAACTATATTCTTGGAAACTCTACTTTCTTCGTACATGAAAATAAATTTAATACTCTAAAAATGTAACTCTTTCATAGTTTTTTTTAGAAAATTTGTGTTAAACAAACAAACTACAAAGTGAAATAAATACAAAAATATCAAGATTAAACTTAATAAATATATTTACATGCTAAAAAAGTGCATGACAATCCAAATAACATGGTAAAAAAACTGCTCAACTTGGAAGAACTTACTAAAAGCAAATCGAAATTTCAGTGCCCTAAGCAATATTTTTCAGCTTGTAATTCCCTGTTAACAGAATCACCAAATATTTGTTATCAACTGAATTCAGCTGTACAGAAAAATCAGCTTGCACTCACTAGACAACTGGTGCAAAAAGTGCAAATTTTCAAGGTTGTTTCAACAACTTCCAATAGCAGTCCAAAACACTCTTATTTGAGTTCAAAGTTCTTCAAACAATCTGTAATGTCCAAACCCAATTTCAGGTTAACAAAATATTGTAGAAAAATACAAATAATTCTTAGGGAAACTTGTATGACATCAACATATTTCATTTAAATGTAAAATTTTAAGATTCGAACAAGCTAGCAGGTTCGCTATTCCATTGCTTCTCAAAACTCAAAACTTCATCAACACCTTGAGCACTAAATTCAGCAACAGTAGGCACATCAATTTTCAACTCAGAATGACGACCAACAGCAGTAGAAATAAAGCATTGGAATCACAATATTGAGTCAGAATAACCACAAAGTATAGCATAATAGTGCAGGATCTGCTTTAAAAAACAGCTCAAAACTTGAATTTCAATAGTGTATTGTTGGCATATAAATTGTAGCAACACAGTTGAGTTAACTGAAGCTAAAACTTTGGCAAAATTCCCTCAACTGTTAAGAAAACTATAGAAATAACAATCAATTAATGAAATTTGGAAACCTTCATTGTTGAGCGAAAAATGAATAATGCATGGCTAGACAGCAAGTATGAAATCCTTTACAGCAACAGAAAACAAGCAAATTATTTTCCAGCAAACTTGCAACTTCTGTCAGTAGATTCTAACCAACTGGAAAATAGTTTATGTAACAAAAGTATCAATTCGATAAGGAGAACATTTTAGAAGTGAAAACCAGATTTCAAACTATCACTGCTAAACTCGAGCACAATCTCAACGGGCACCAATTTTCGGCAGATGAAGCTTACTGTATGCTCAACCAAATAACAATTCAAGCTGCTCAATATCTAGTCCAACTGAATCCCCTCTATTAAACTCAATGACAACAATATTTATTAGAAACCAGTGGTAACAAGGTTCAAGCTAGGAGAAATTCAGCTATCAATTTACTCGAGAAACCTTTCCATAAATAGTGGCAAAATTTCAACAAGACAAGCTTTAAACTCCACAGTCTTAGCATAAAGATAATTGGTTTTCAATGCAAGATGTTCTTTCAAATATTGGCCCATGAACAATTCAAATGAATTAAAATCTCAATACAATGCTCCAACAACCAAAGAATGATCTCAACAGAACTTTCGTCAACATAAAAGAAGTTTCACAAGAGAATTCCACCTTGAACTCTAAGAATTTAAATAGTGGAGTCCATTGACACAACTTTATTCACATAATTTTCAACAAGCAACTTCTGAATTCTAAAACTAACCTATGTGGCTAAAAGTGGCTAAAAGTGCAAAATTTGGCAATGACCCCGCAAAGCCAAGAACCTAAGATTTACTAGGAAGACCGGACCCTATGTGGGGTACCTACATATCATGCCCCAAAAGACGAGAATCAGGTTTGCGTAGTTCTGGCAAAATTGGATACGGGTGAAAATTAAAAAAACAACTAATTTAGAGAAAACGTTTTTTTTTTTTTTGCTTTTTCTTGTAAAATTTTGAAACGTGCAAAATCATTTGAATTTTTTTCTTCCTTTTTTTTTATATCTTTGAAAATGATAAAAAGTGCAAAATCTTTTTTGACTTTTTTCATATATATCTTTTTTTTTAAATAAAAATGTAACAAAACATAACGAGATCCCACTTGCTTTATTTTTCACACTTCACCCTCTCTTTCCTTTTTTCATTATTTTTCTTTTTTTTCATTTACCCTCAGCTATCATTGGTTCGCCAAATGACCCTTTCATCTATGAAAAAAAATCAACATGTGGCATATAAAATGCATCAGGATGGTCTTTTAATTTTGGTATACCTGTCCTAGACGGACCCAACCCCTATGTTGAGTCCCATATGTCAAATTCACGTGAGGCTGGGTTGTTCTAGGTTCAAAATATGGGTATATGTTCTAGACTGTGTACCCGAGCGGACAACTCGAGTCGAGGATGGAGTTACGTACCGGGAACAAAAAGGCCATCCGGCTTTGTAACTTGTCCGAGCCTCTTTCTTATTTTCAGGTATAACACTAATAGAATAGGGAGTCTCGACCAGCGAGCACATCCCCGGGGGCGACAAGCAAAGGGTTTCACGGTAATTTATATACAATTCAGATTATATGAAAGCGGTAAAAAGCAACATTTAGCACATCAAGCCCAAACATATAATAAAATCAAATAATGGATAAAGCCAAATACAACAATTATTATAAGCTCGAATTCTTAAAACCTGAACCAGGGATTCTGGACACATTCCTCAGCAGAGTCGCCAGAGCTGTCACACCTCCTTTTGGCTACTACAACCCGGTGAAGGGTGTAGATAAGGGAGTTTTTAAATTAAAGGACAATCGAAACGGGATTCAATTATCTAAGAGAATTTCATAGTCGCCACTTGGGAGATCTGTGGTGTCCCAAGTCACCGCTTAGAATCCCGAATCGAGGAAATAATATCTCTGTTTAATAGTCCGCAAACCAGAAATCCGAGCAAGGAATTCTATTAACCCAGAAGAAGGTACTAGCCATTTCCGTGTTCCGTGGTTCTAGCACGGTCGTTCAACTGTTATATTTGGCTTACATTAT
Source organism: Nicotiana benthamiana (assembly GCA_034376525.1). NCBI lineage: Eukaryota > Viridiplantae > Streptophyta > Magnoliopsida > Solanales > Solanaceae > Nicotiana > Nicotiana benthamiana. Next base: position 7,532,070 of record CM067326.1, read on the forward strand.
TTGATTTTATACAATTTTAAACCTAAGTGCATTTTTTTAATGTTTTAGCCACTTTTATTATTATTTAAAAAAAATTGCAACGTCGTTGAAACATGTCTCGAACACGTCACATAAATGCACCCGTGGTTTTCGACACATTCCAACTTCGTTGATATTTTGATTTGGGTCACATAAATGTGCACCAGAATTTAGAAAATTAATATTATTAAACACGCACCTAAAGCAACAACGCGTTTGCCCTTTGCGAGGGCCATGGAATTCGCTAAATGGCATGCCTCAAAATCTAAGGATCAGTTCAAGATTAAATAAAGCGAGGGCCACGCAATTATCATTTTTGTTTGGCATGGCGAACCTCAATTCTAAAAAAGGTATTCAACTAACTCATGAGGGCAATAAACTATTTATATTACCCAATATGGCTCACCTCAATTTATTTAAAGGAAAATGCAAATAACTAAGTGAACTATGGTTGTTCATATTCACGGTCTTATTTTCACATCCAAAATTACATTGCGACCCAATACAGCCAAAGAAAAACGCAAACAGCTGAGATCCAATTTCAATCTCTAAGTATTCCGTTTTAATTCTCGTTGAACTAACCTAATATAGTCCTAGTAGAATAAATTATAGTTTGTTTTCAGCATAATAGGCCATTATTGTCATCCAAACTAAAGACATGAAAGTGCTAGTTAAATTAAAAATTATGAACGCAACCATTTGAAAATCCACATGAATTATTTACTCAAGAAGACTATAAGTATATGATGAATCATAGGCATATGGAAATACAGAAGCTAATTTTGAATTGAATGCATCCCTTTTAACTTTAAAGTCCATGTTTGGAGCACATTATACAATTATATGCTCAATAATGGAAGATAGTCCATTAGAATTACAGATAACAGTCAAACCACAGAATTTTATTCAAACCAACGTTAAGCCGGACAAATCATCCATTTCAACTCGAGAAAATCTTAACCAAGAGATAATTCAACCCCATAAACAGCTACAAGCATTCGAGGCATAGAAAATGACAATTAGAACTAGCTTTTGCTAACTGAACATGCTCATGGAAAGAAGCTAGACCTTAACTATGGCATCCATATTAATGCAAGGCCAATCGAACAAAATAATACACAAAATATAACTATGAACTACCAGATCAAACAATCAGTACACAAGCTATAATAGGACTACCAAAGTCAACTAATACACGACGACGAGCTAATAGAATAGTAAAGAGAAGATAGAACGGACCTTAACACGCAAAACTTCCGACTAATTTTTCTTGGAATCAAATACAAATGAATTCGACAATGGAAAATGAAGATGAACAACAGCCAGTGGACCCAAACCAGCAGCGAGGCACGCACCATAATCAACCTTGATCGAACTCCATCAGCACCCCTACCTTGAGCAACGGCTGGGAGCTCGACTCGGCACCCCCGAACTAAATGATGCTAATAGCACAGCAATGGTGACATCGGAGCAACAGTCGATGTGACATACAAGATTAATTGCCAAATAATTAACTCTGGCCAAATTCGACCTCGACTAACACCTCAGATGAACTGACTTTTAACAACTACACCTTAATTGAACTCGAAACAACAAACTCAAATGAATTACATGAAGGAATATCAGAAAAGAAACTGAATCATTTTCGTTTTTGTTTTTCGAATTTGAGACCCAAACTTGAACGAAGAAGAACTAAGATTTCTATCCCTAGTTCTCGCCCAATTTCTGTTTAATTTCGTTCCCTTTTCTGCCTTCGTGCTTGTGTGTTTCAAGTAGGTTGCACGTTAGGGGTGTCGTCATTGCTGGGTGGTTGTTTTTTGGCGAGGGGTCGTTTGGGTTGAAGAGGCAGAACGCTAGAGATCCTTCCTTCTGTGGTCTCCTCTGCGCAGCTCAATTTTCAGGCCTCTCTCTTGTGTATATCGTGTATTTGTTTCCGCCTCTCCTTTGTTGTGTATTTTCTGTGCGCATTGTGTATGTGTTAGGCTTTTAGGTTAGAAAATGGATTTGGGTATTGGGTTGGGTTGGGTCGACTCGGTTTTTGTTTGGGTAGGGGCTGATTTGGGTAGGGTTTAAATGAAGAATGAGTATTGAAGAATTTGGGCTCACTTATCACATGGCCCAATTTCAAATTTGCTTTTCAATTTCCTTTTTTTTGGTTTGTAATTAACTAAAAAAATCTAATTTAAATTTCTAAATCAATTCAAATTGTAAAATTAATTTAATTACCTAACTATGTAGAAATGATTATTTTTGTGATTTTTTATTAATGATATAATTAACTCAATGTAATTAGTTTTTACATGCAAATTAAACCTAAGGTGGTATAAGATTAAAATGTGACACTTTTTATGGCTTTTCTATGATTTTTAAAATATTAAAAATGTATTAAATGCAACTAAATAAAGAAAAATTCCTAAAATTAATAAAAAATTATTTTGGTCTATTTTTAGGAGTTATTTTCATGTAGGAAAAAATCACGTGCGCACAAAAGGTATTGAGTTAAGCATGGTTGAATTTACACTATATTTGCATACTTGTGTTTATACTACTATTGTGTGAAATGTTAAATCAAATCAAAATGTTTTTGGGAGCATCATTAGCAATACCAAGGAAGGGTTGGTCATAAGGCCCACACCTGAAACTACACGTGCCGATGTAGGAGGGGAGTGTGACTATTCCCCCAAAGTGGGATGAAACTAATACTTGTGAATTGAAAAAGAAAAATCCAACCCACACGGCATATGTGGGAAGGCGACCTAGCTGATCAGGTTGAGATCAAACTCCATGTTGACACATGGTGGTACTATTCTTGTGACAACTTTCTTTCACATCATAATATCAAACTACAATGTTCCATGGGGAGATGGCCTAGCCGATTGGGCATGATCGGACTCTGTGCTAACAAAGACGGTGATATATCAGTGCTAGTGATATCCTAACAAAATATATATAAAAAATATTTTCTTACTTGAAAATCGTTATGTTCTAATTAGTTTTTTAGATATTGTGTATTGCGACTGTTGAAACACGTTCTCAAGTCGCTAAAACTAAACGTGTGTTCATTTCTGTAGGTTTTGATAAATGACAAACCGACGCGCATGGAACATTGACATATGCCCAAGTCCAAGAACATGAGAAACAAAAAGCAAGATCAAGAATATCAACAAAGTTATAAATGAGTCACTTTATATTGTGATCTTGATCCGACAACTTATTCAAGTCTTGGCTTCTCTCGTAAAACCATTTTCATGCATCATTGAGTTAAACCAAAATGATTTTCAAACATTTTCATTTTAGCCAAAATGATTTTCAAACATGTTTTTCAAATCTGGACATAAATAATCGATTATGTGATTCTTATAATCGATTATGTTAAGACAGTGTTAACCGAAATTTTCAAGACAGCAATATAATCGATTATGTCTTACTTATAATCGATTATGTTAAGGCAGTGTTAACCGAAATTTTTCAAGACAGCAATATAATCGATTATGCCTAACAGATAATCGATTATGTCAAGACAGTGTAAAACCGGATTTTCAAATCAAAAAAATAATCGATTATATGAGATAGCATAATCGATTATTCATTGATCGTTGCCAAAGTATTTTTAAAACGCTGAAATATAATCGATTATACACAAGGCAATAATCGATTATGCTTGGACAGAATCTGCATCCGATTTTTTAACGTTTACAGATAATCGATTATGCAACTTGAATAATTGATTATTCTGCTTAAAATCCGCATATGATTTTTGAACGATCTGCAGATAATCGATTATGCAGATCATATAATCGATTATGCAAGCACAAAATCAGCAATTAGTGATTGGCAATTAAGCAACGGTCTTGGTGACTTTGAGCACTATAAATACACCTCAAAATCACTCTTTTAAGTACAACAACTGATTACATTCTTGCTTAAGCTTACATACTCTCATATCACTCATTTTATATTCATTTCATAGCTTTTTGAGAGCCAAACTCTTGACTAAGTTGTTGTGTTCTTGAGCGTATTGTTTTTACTCATATCTACTCTATAAAGAGAGTCTTGTCTTGAGTGCTAAGTGTTTGTACACACTTGAAGGGATATCCTAATCCCTTGTTGTAAGAAGGAAAGTTAGTTCCTTGGTTTGAAGTCGTGAGGGTGCGGTATCCTCGAGCAGGTTGAAGTCTTGTAGAGTGTATATCTACGAGCAAGTGTAACGGTTTGTTAAGCACCCGTAAGCTTAACGAAGTTAGTGTAAAACTCGAGAGAGTCTCTCGGGGACTGGACTAACCACACGTTGTGGTGAACCAGGATAAAATTCGGTGTGTTCTCTCCTTACTATTTTAATTACTGCACTTACTTTATTCCTGCAATTTTAATTCCGCGAATTTATATTAATTTTTATTAAAACGCTATTCACCCCCCCTCTAGCGTTTAGCGTATATTCTGACAATTGGTATCAGAGCCATACTCTCTGAAAGACTTAACAGTTTGAGAGAAACTTTCCATGGCTTCTACTCGTAGTGTTTATGTAGGACTAGGTGAAGGACAATGCTTCACAAGGCCACCACTTTTTGATGGCACCAACTACACTTACTGGAAGGAGAGAATGAGGATTTTCATCCAATCAAACAACTTCCAATTGTGGAAAATTATCAAGAATGGAGAACTACAACCCACCAAAAAGGTTGGAGAAGAACTCGTTCCAAAATCGGAAGACGAATATGATGCCGATGATATCAGAAAAGTAGAGAACAACGCAAAGGCAATCAACATGATGTATTGTGCTGTGAACCCCGATGACTATCGAAAAATATCATGTTGCACCACTGTCAAGCAAATGTGGGACAAATTAGAAATCACCTACGAAGGTACGGACCATGTAAGGGAAGCTAAAATTGATTTCCTAACCCACGAATATGAACTGTTTCACATAAAGGAAAACGAGAAGATAGATGACATGTTCGAACGATTTTCAAAAATCGTTAATGACCTTCACGCCCTCAAAAAGACATTCACGGATAAGGAGCTTGTCCGGAAAATTCTACGAAGCCTCACTCCGGAATGGCGTTCCAAAGCCGACGCTATCCAAGAATCAATCGGCATCACAAACGTCACCATCGACGGATTACGAGGTAATCTCAAAACCTATGAATCTACTATTCTTAAGCCTCCTTTGGATGATCAAAGGAAACGAAGAATCTCCCTTAAAGCAAGCACGACTCAACCTCAATATAATGAGGATTCAAGCGATGAAGATAACGAGTTCGGACTCGTTATTAAGAAATTTCACAAGTTCATGCAAAAGAAGTATGAACGAAAAGGTAAGCAACAAGGAGACCAATTGAAGTGCTATGGATGTGGAGAGATCGGGCATATCAAATAAAATTGTCCAAATATCAAAAAGGAGAAGAAACCCGTCAAGAAACAAAGAGCATACATCTCTTGGGGAGGCGACTCCGGAGACGAATAGTGATGGAGAAGGAAACGAGACCGCAAACTTGTGTCTTATGGCACACGAAGAAACTCAAAATGAGGTATGTACTACATCTAAGAATTATTTCCCTTTAGAAGAAATGCAAGATGCATTTGATGAGTTGTATAAAGAGTTTATTAGCGCTTCTAAATCTATAAAAGATTTAAGAAAACAAATTTCTTCAAAAGAAAAGGATTTTGAAAAACTAACTCTTGAAAATGAGAAATTAAAAGAGGAAAACAAGTTTTATGGCAAAAGAAGCGCCGATAAACCCGAAAGCTCAAATAAGGATTGTACTTCTTGCAAATCTCTAAAGGAAGAAGTAGAAAGTCTTAGAAGCACTTTGCACAAATTCAATTCTTCACACAAAAATCTCAATGAAGTGCTTGTAAATTTGAAATCCACTAAGCACGGTATAGGCTTTAAACACGAGCCAAAAGAAAAAGTTGAGTCCATTCCTAAACCACCTAAGACTCAACTTAGGAAAAACAAAATAAATGTCAACACTCAACCTAGAAATTTTAATCCTAGAATTGCAACTCATCCTAGAACAAATGCTAGAAGAAATATTGGAATGAATAGACCACCTAGACAAGATTTTCAAAAACCACATCAAAACTATATTCCTAAAAATAGAGTGAATGCTAGCAGAAATGTTGGCATGTATAGACCACCTAGACAAGATTTTCAAAAACTACATCAAAACTATGTTCCTAAAAATAGAGTGAATAAATTTAGACCCCCAAATTATTATCATCCTAGAAGAATGCACAATCTGAATGTCATTTGTCATTATTGCAATAAAATTGGACATATTGCTCCCGCATGCTTCACTAGACATAGACATTTCACTACAGGACAATCACACCAATATTTTGCACCTAACACACAAGGACCCAAAATGGCTTGGGTACCAAAATCTCATTAATTTGTTTTGTAGGTGTGTTTGAAGGGATGAAGTGTACTTTGGTACCTTGATAGTGGATGCTCCAAACATATGACCGGGGATGCATCAAAGTTCCTTCAACTAAAACCCACGGAAGGAGGAAATGTTATTTTTGGAGACTATAACAAAGGAAAGATTATCGGCATTGGATCCGTTGGTAAGGACGAATCCTCCTCCATTAAGCATATTTTGCTAGTTAAAGGTCTTACATATAATCTCTTGAGCATAAGTCAATTATGTGACAAGGGAAATCTTGTATTGTTTGACTCCGAAGAATGCTTAGTTATCCGTCGTAGTGATTTCAAAATTATTCTTCGTGGTATTAGAATGGATAATATCTATATGGTTGATCTTGAAAATTCTTCATCAAGTTTTGTAAATTGCCTTATGAGTAAAGAAGACGACATGTGGTTATGGCATCGTAGAGTAGCTCATGTAAATATGAATCTTTTAAACAAACTAGTTTCACAAGATTTAGTAATTGGTCTTCCAAACATGAAATTTGAAAAAGATTCTATTTGTGATTCATGTCAAAAAGGGAAACAAATAAAATCCTCTTTTAAATCCAAAAATGTTGTTTCAACCACTAGACCCTTACAACTTCTACACATGGATATTTTTGGACCATCTCGTGTTGAAAGTCTTGGTAGAAATCTTTATGCTTTTGTAATTGTTGATGACTACTCTAGATTCACATGGACGTTATTTCTTGCTCATAAAAGTGATGCCTTTCATGCTTTTAAAAGTTTCTTAAACGTGTTCAAAATGAAAAGAACACAACCGTCACTTCCATAAGAAGTGATCAGGGGGGAGAGTTCGATCATAATATCTTTGCGGATTTTTGTGACGAACTCGGTGTTGAACATACCTTCTTGGATCCACGTACACCACAACAAAATGGGGTGGTGGAACGTAAAAATCGATGTCTCAAAGAGATGGCTAGAACCATGCTCGATGAGGCTAAGATTTCCAAAACGTTTTGGGCGGATGCCGTGAGTACCGCAAGCTATGTTTTAAACAGAGCTGTCATAAGACCGATACTCATAAAAACTCCCTATGAACTCTATAAGGGAAGGAAACCAAATCTTTCCCATCTTAGAGTCTTCGGTTGTAAATGTTTTATTCACAACAACGGAAAAGATAACTTGGGAAAATTTGATGCGAAATCTGATGAAGGAAATTTTCTTGGTTACTCATCGCGTAGCAAAGCATATAGAGTTTTCAATAATCGAACCAAAACTGTTGAGGAATCTCCTCATGTAGTATTTTGTGAACATGATGCTCGCTTGGCGAGAAAGGATTCTTGTGTTGATCCTGCAGATGCTTTAAACAAAATCAATCTTCAAGACGAGGTGCAAAAGGAGAATCCAAAGGAAGTTCAAGATGAAGTCAAGGAACAATCATCGGAAGAAGTACCACCACAAGAAGATGAATCGATGATGCCTAAGGCTTGGAGGACGTCTAAAGACCATCCTCTTGACAAGGTAATTGGCAACATCGAGAAAGGGGTAAGTACACGAAACCTTCTGAAAGACACTGTAGGACATATGGCTTTTGTTTCACAAATAGAACCTAAAACCATTTATGAAGCAATTGGGGATGAGCATTGGACCTTGGCAATGCAAGAGGAGCTTAACCAATTCAAACGTAATGATGTTTGGGAATTGGTGCCAAGACCCGATAATCACACCATAATTGGTACGAAATAGGTTTTTCGAAACAAATTAGATGAAAATGGCATAATCACTAGAAATAAATCTAGGCTAGTTGCTAAGGGTTATAATCAAGAGAAGGAATTGATTATGAAGAAACCTATGCACTCGTTGCACGCCTAGAAGCCATTCGTTTATTACTTGCGTTTTCATCATCTATGAATTTTAAACTATATCAATTGGATGTCAAAAGTGCCTTTCTAAATGGATTCATTCAAGGGGAAGTATATGTTGAACAACCCCCGGGCTTTGAAGATTTTAAATCTCCCGACCATGTCTTCAAGCTTAAGAAAGCTTTATATGGTCTTAAACAAGCTCCTCGAGCTTGGTATGAACGTCTAAGTAAATTTCTCTTAGACAATGAGTTTGAAAGGGGGAAAGTTGACACTACATCAAAAATAAAAATAATGACATTCTATTAGTTCAAATTTATGTCGATGATATTATTTTTGGTGCTACTAATGATTTTTTATGCGAGGAATTCTCTAAGTTAATGACTAGCGAATTTGAAATGTCAATGATGGGTGAGCTAAACTTCTTGTTGGGGTTGCAAGTGAAACAAATGAAAGAGGGAACTTTCATTTGCCAATCCAAATATTGCAAGGAGTTGCTTAATCGTTTTGAAATGAGCAACGCCAAAGCAATGGCCACTCCAATGAGTACATCCGACCATCTTGACAAAGATGAGAAAGGTAAGGAAATAGACACAAAGAAGAATAGAGGTATGATCGGATCCCTTCTTTATCTTACTGCAAGTAGACCGGACATCATGTTTAGCGTGTGTTTATGCGCTCGATATCAATCATGTCCGAAGGAGTCGCACCTAACTGCGGTAAAATGGATAATGAAGTATCTTGTTGGAACTATAAATGTGGGATTATGGTATCCCAAAGGTTCTTCATGCCAACTTGTTGGCTATTCCGATTCCGATTTTGCGGGTTGCAAATTGGACCGCAAGAGCACTAGTGTCACTTGCCATTTGCTCGGTAGCTCTCTAGTTTCTTGGTTTAGCAAGAAACAGGTAAGTGTTGCGTTATCCACAACCGAGGCTGAATATGTAGCCACGGGGAGTTGTTGTGCTCAAATCCATTGGATGAAACAACAACTCTCGAATTATGGTCTTAGTATCAATCATATCCCTCTTCAATGTGATAATACTAGCGCCATAAGCTTGACGAAGAACCCTGTTCTTCACTCAAGAACGAAACACATTGAAATTAGACATCACTTTATAAGAGATCACGTTCTCAAGGGCGATGTCGAAATTGAATTTGTTGAAACCAAAAATCAATTGGCCGACATCTTCACAAAGCCTTTAGAGAAAGAGTCCTTTTTCCGCATTCGTAGTGAACTCGGAATTCTTGACTCCACGATGATCTAATCATGCATTGCATTTTTCATTAAATATTTACTAACTTGAGCGTCGGAGGCGCCTAATTCTTTTTTGCAGGTATCGCCCCAAAGACAGGGGGAATTTTCAGGCACTGGTAACAAATAGTCGATTATTGGCTCAGAACAATCGATTATTTCTAACATCTCGGTTTGCAGGAATTTGGCAATAATCGATTATCATATATTACTAATGGATTAAGTTGAGATTCAGTGTTACAGGTTTTATAATAATCGATTATTTAGTACTGCCTAATCGATTACCTTTTATCGTCTCGGCTTTTCGTCATATCACTGGACTAAAATAATCGAATTTCATATTACCCAAAATCGATTATTCCCCGAGCCCGGACACTCATAATACTTCTGTCTTAAAATAATCGATTATCTCCTATCGCGTAATCGATTTCTTCTCTGACTACAATTCAAAATATTGGCAAATAATCGATTATTCAGCATCCATAATCGATTACCAATGGTCAGTATTCAAATTTTTGTTACCGTTCATGACCGTTTGGCTTAATAAATCTGCAGCTTTTTGCTTCATAAATGCCTCACTTCTTCAATTCTATAAATAGGTGTTTTCATCCTTCAAATTTCTCACATCAATCTCACTCTTAGTTCCAAACAAACTTCCAAAGCATTCAAACTTTTGAAACAGCGCCTATTTCTTCATACTAATGGCAAGCAAGCACTCAAAATGCTCTCGTTCCGGCAAACATATTGCCTCCTCTTCCGCCGCTCCTCCACCCGTTTTCCCCTATATAGACGGCGCTTATTTGCGTTTTGATACTCAACCCGAACTTCTTCGATTCATTGAAAAATTTGAGAATCGAGAAATCCTTCCGCCTCGCTTCTCAACTACTCGATATCTTCGAAATAGCGCACCCCCATCAACAGAAAATATTCTTATACAAAGCCAACTCATTGACTCTCTATATCTTCAAACTCCTTACATTCACCCTGCTCTAATCCGTGCCTTCTATTCAAATCTACAGAAGGACGAAGATGGTGACCTTGTCTCTAGCGTCAATGGAGTTCCAATTTTTGTAAATGAGGAAAACTTGCAACTCCTCACTAACCTTCCACGAAATGGTGAAGACATATCTCTCTACCCTAGAGAAGAAGGCGTTTTATTTGATGAACAACTTCTTTTCCACCAAATTGGTATTGGCGACTGTCCGGAAAATCGTCGCCCAACCATTACGCACATGCTCCCAGAATATCGTCTAATATTTTATTTCATCACCCGAGTTCTCAAACCCCGCAAATTCAATCATACCACTCTATCTCATGAGGATTCAAAACTCTTGCATGCAATCATCACCGGGGCTCGCATCAATTGGTGCCAGTTCGCCATGACTCACTTGTATGATGCAATTGGGGACGATAAGCCACTCCCATATGATTTTGTAATAATGGCTATCTTTGAAGCCTCCGGCATCGACACCTCCGTCGGTCCTCACAAAAAGGCAACAAAGCATTGGGAAATTCAAGAATCTTCATTTCCCAATACTGGTGAACATCCTCCTCCTCCTCCTACTCAAATACGCCGTCCTCAAGCTCCTACTCTTCAAACCATTTCGTACCAACTTGCTTCTTTGTCAACCTCAGTGGCTCGTATTGATCAAAACGTCACTCGTCTGACTTATGAGCTTCATGGGTACTTTGATCATGTCAACTATCCATATGCCCAAATTGTTCTTCCGGATGAAGTGCCGGACGCTGAGCCGGACGTTAATGATGACAATGAATTATAAATTTTTTATTATGTATCGTTTGAATTTTATTCTGTCCATTTTTCTTTTTTTTTTTCATGTATGTTTAGTATTTTTAATGAAAGTTCATTATTATTGCTAATGTCAAAAGGGGGAAGAATAAGGGCTATGCACACTAATACATATTGGCATAAATTGAGGGGGAACTCATAAATTGAGGGGGAACCTATACTTATCTTATACATATCCCGGTATTTGTTTGCCATTATCAAAATGGGGAAATTGTTGAAACACGTTCTCAAGTCGCTAAAACTAAACGTGTGTTCATTTCTAGAGGTTTTGATAAATGACAAACCGACGCGCATGGAACATTGACATATTCCCAAGTCCAAGAACATGAGAAACAAAGAGCAAGATCAAGAATATCAACAAAGTTATAAATGAGTCACTTTATATTGTGATCTTGATCCGACAACTTATTCAAGTCTTGGCTTCTCTCATAAAATCATTTTCATGCATCGTTGAGATAAACCAAAATGATTTTCAAGCATTTTCATTTTAGCCAAAATGATTTTCAAACATGTTTTTCAAATCTGGACATAAATAATCGATTATGTGATTCTTATAATCGATTATGTTAAGACAGTGTTAACCGAAATTTTCAAGACAGCAATATAATCGATTATGTCTTACTTATAATAGATTTTGTTAAGACAGTGTTAACCGAAATTTTTCAAGACACCAATATAATCGGTTATGCCTAACAGATAATCAATTATGTCAAGACAGTGTAAAACCGGATTTTCAAATCAACAAAATAATCGATTATATGAGATAGCATAATCGATTATTCACTGACCGTTGCCAAAGTATTTTTAAAACGCTAAAATATAATCGATTATACACAAGGCAATAATCGATTATGCTTGGACAGAATCTGCATCCGATTTTTTAACGTTAACAGTTAATCGATTATGCAACTTGAATAATCGATTATTCTGCTTAAAATCAGCATATGATTTTTGAACGATCTGCAGATAATCGATTATGCAGATCATATAATCGATTATGCAAGCACAAAATCAGCAATTAGTGATTGGCAATTAAGCAACGGTCTTGGGGACTTTGAGCACTATAAATACACCTCAAAATCACTCTTTTAAGTACAACAACTTATTACATTCTTGCTTAAGCTAACATACTCTCATATCAATCATTTTATATTCATTTCATAGCTTTTTGAGAGCCAAATTCTTGACTAAGTTGTTGTGTTCTTGAGCGTATTGTTTTTACTCATATCTACTCTATAAAGAGAGTCTTGTCTTGAGTGCTAAGTGTTTGTACACACTTGAAAGGATATCCTAATCCCTTGTTGTATGAAGGAAATGTAGTTCCTTGGTTTGAAGTCTTGAGGTGCGGTATCCTCGAGCAGGTTGAAGTCTTGTAGAGTGTATATCTACGAGCAAGTGTAACGGTTTGTTAAGCACCCGTAAGCTTAATGAAGTTAGTGTAAAACTCGAGAGAGTCTCTCGGGGACTGGACTAACCACACGTTGTGGTGAACCAGGATAAAATTCGATGTGTTCTCTCCTTACTATTTTAATTACTGCACTTACTTTATTCCTGCAATTTTAATTCCGCGAATTTATATTGATTTTTACTAAAACGCTATTCACCCCCCCTCTAGCGTTTAGCGTATATTCTAACAGCGACATCTCCTCCTATGTGTTATTTCTGCTTATATGGATATTCTATTTTGAAAGATGAGGTTTAGCCTTACATACTAGTGTTATTCAATGGCACTAACGTCCCTTTTGTCGGGGGAACTGTATCAATTTATGATACAGGTTGTTCAACAGTGAGAGGCATCGGACAATGACAACGGTATCTCCTTCCCAGCAGACTTGGCGAGCCCTATTCTATCCCAGGGTCATGTCGTGTATCTTTTGTCCATTTTCTCATCATGTTTTGAGGTATAGCCACAGCCTTGTTGTCAGCGTTTCTCAAATTTTCTTCTATTGTACTTAGAGGCTTCATAGACTGTTTGTGGGTGGTGGTTGATGTTGAGCTTCAGGACTAGAAAGTTTAATATTTGACAAGCATGTTTTTTTATTAAACTCGTAACTTGTATTATTTTGAATCTATAAATAAAGTCATTAACGGAAATGAAATGAAGGTTGCTAGTGGAAGATTGTTTATTATTTTTATTAAATTGGATAGTATTCCCTCTTTATTCACGAACTAGTTTTGGTAGAATGAAATCTGGCAGGCTTGCTTGGTCGGTTTTACTCGGCTGAGCACCGGTCACGCTCCATGGTTTTGGGGCATGACAATTTTGGTATCAAAGTCTAAAGTTTTATAGTGCCTTGGGATGTCTCGGAGCGGTGTATAGTAAAGGTCCTTCTAATCGGTATGTTGTCGACCACATCTATAAGTTGGAGGCTATTTTGACATTTAGGAATTTCAACCTTCTTTGATATTCAGGATCGTGCAATAGAGCTCAATATAGAGATCTAGTTTCCTTATTAAGTCCTATTTCCCATATGAGTAATCCACGAGTCCAAAGCAGCGAGGAAGGAATAGCCCCGCCATTGGATTTGGGGGGAGATCGCACATGAGTTTGTAGGGAGGATGCGTCAAGTTGTGGAAGGATTAGAAGAACTTGTTGCTAAGATAAATGTCCTTGTCCCTGTAAATGTCACCGTACCACTAGAGCGTGTAGTGAGAGCGCCTAAGAAACGAAAGAGGTTTGTTGGTGCTAATGAGCCAGATTGTTCAGTTTGCAAGAAGCTTCACTTTGGGAGATGTTGGATGACTCTCGAGATAAGTTACGGTTGTGGAAAGAGGGGGGAACAAGAAAAATAAATGCCCTAGGTTGGTTACACCTATCCCGTCCTGCCCGATGTGTGGGAAGGAACAATTGATGATGTGTTGTGAGTATGCCCAACAACATGTTTGGGGTGGTAGATCAGGGCAATTCCAATGGCCCACATAGCAAACCAATACTAAAATTAGTACTCCCGCATTGGAATCTTGGAGGAAGGATAAGGGGGGTGTTTATAATGTATGCAAAATAGTGAGTAACAGATCAGTGGGGCGAGTCAGTTTAGTGGACCTCGTCCCCGTTGTGTGAAATGTGGGAAATGTCATCCGGGAGTATGTCGCTATGGTACCAACGTATGCTACAAATGTGGTATGTCAGGTCACCTCATTCATGTTGCTAGATTATGGACAGGGGTGTAGCGCAGCCGGCCTGTTCTACAACTACTTCATCTATAGCACCTTCAGGACGTGGGGCAGCCGGGGGTGATATTCAGAGTTCGAGCGTGCCCAAAAGGTTGTATGCTATGAGGAGGCATCAATGGTCGAAGGCTTTTCCAGGTATGGTTACAAGTATATTGGCTTCTTAGTCTCGTGGTGTATGATCTTATTGATTCCAGTTTCGCTTTGTCATATGTCAATCCTTATATTGCTATGGAATTTGGGATAGAGTCAGGGCGACCTTATGGTCTATTCTGTGTATCTTCTCTTTGAATGAGATGTATTATTCATGTAGCCTCTTTATTACAATCTCTTACTTGCAACCTCTTGAGTAATTGAATCATATGATGATTTCCTGAATTGAGTTAGAATCCAAGAGTAACCATTTCCACTTGCTTTCCTGGAACCTCACTAAGGAACTATATCTGATTAATTCCTTACAAGTCATTTTATTCAAATAGATAACATCTACTCATTTCTTCTTATGCATGAACGGTCGTAAAATTTTTCTATGTGGTGGCAAATTCAATGAAAAGTAGCCTCGTATTGTAATCCTTCTCGAGTCATTCTTCCCTCCTTGGTATAGATGGCTTCTATGCTTCTAACAATCACTTTTATCCTTCATCAATATTATCTTGAAGTATTTTCACTATCTGACAACATGAGAGCCTAATCTCAGCTTCAATCATATGTATGAATATCAGTTGACGTAGATCGTTTATCCAGATAAGCTTCTAAGAGAATTTGAGGTTTCCCCAATTCTCAGCTAGGAGATCATTTCTTTAACCATTGTAGTATGACTTTCGTGCACACTTAAACCATTCCGTAATAAGTGACTCACCTTATTCTTAATATTTCCCGTGAAGTGTCCAAGTATATTTGCCGGAGAATATTGATGACAGAACCGTGTCAATCTCATAGAAAATAGTTTATTCCCTCCCCAGCCATCACATGACCCCTCCCCCCCATATTTTCAATAAGTTCTAGCAATATGGATTCAATCATGAACGACTCATATTAGATGTTTCGGATTTGGTACGAATCATATTAATCTGAAAGGAAAGCTGTCGTATCTTTAGTACTCTCGTATAGGATCATCCATCAGGGAGGGTTGATCGGTTTGAATCATAGTACTCTCACAAATGTCTAACTACTATTTCATTGTCATGGGCTTGCGGAAGATTCCTTGTGTAAACTAATATTAGGAATGTAATTCAACATCATATTTCAAAACCCTATCTCATTCACAGTACAAGAGTATTCCCATTTTTGATAAATTGTTCTCCCCTACACTCCAGGAGTCGACTGTGGCACGTTCCTAAATATCCCTCCGTGAATGTTTTTATTGCTGAAACGCTATCTAAACTCCATGCCTCAATGCTTCAAACCAATGATTTCGTATCAATGGTTAATCATGTCATTATAATCCTTAGTAAGTTTTATGTTTGCCAAAACAAAATACAACCTCCTGAAATACCCTGCTCAACACATCTACATTGATGGATTCTTGAAATACTTCCAGTCCAATCTTGAACCTCGTTGATCTTAATTGTAATAAATCAATTAAGGGTATGGGTTGAATCATGTACAAAGGGTAGCGTCATTCCATGGTTAATCATATTGGGCAGGAACTCTATGGCCGTATCTATTCTAGCCCCTCATAGAATAATGGTTAATAGCCGCCAAGCGTTCAACCCGGGTGTCCAGCATAAAGATTTAGAGTAAAAGATAGTAAGCAAGTTGTCCCCAAGGTTACCTCTAAGAAGACGCTTGGTAGATTGTTCCTACAGGTAAAGTAGGTGTAGTGCACTTCAGAATTTAGGGAACCTTCAAAGAGATGGGTCGAGTTGTGAAGTATGATATTCCCCTATCGTATCATTGAACGCTATTGTTAGGATATATGCCCTTCACTAGAGGGGGGTGAATAGTGAGGCACGAGAATGTCGGTAAATTTTGCGGAATTAAAATTTCAGGAGTAAAGTAAGTGCAGTAATTAAAAGAGTAAGGAGAGGACACACCGAATTTATACTGGTTCACCACAACGTGTGGTTAGTCCAGTCTCCCGAGTGACTCTTTCGAGTTTACACTGACTCCGTTAAGCTTATGGGTGCCTAACAAACCGTTACACTTGCTCGTAGATGTACACTCTACAACACTTCAACTTGCTCGAGGATACCTCACCTCAAGACTTCACCTTGCTCGTGGATACCGCACCACAAGACTTCACACACTAAGATTGAAGGTACTTAGCAAACCCAACGCTCAATGAGAAGGTATGGTCTTCTCAAGAACCTTTCTCTTTTACAACACGAACTCTCTAAGAAGAGTAGATAAAGAGATACAATATAAGCTCTATGAACAACACAAAGTTGTCTCTCAAATGGCTCAACAAAAGCTCGAAATATGATGTAGAAATGTTATCAATATGTTCAAGAATAATGAGAGATATTGTTCATATGAAATGAGTCCCAAAGACCTCTATTTATAGGTGGTAGAGGTTGTATGTCTGTTGCTTAATAGGTAATCAATAATGCTGATTTTATGCCAAGATAATCGATTGTCAACTTTACATAATCGATTATCTTCTCAACGTTCATAAAACTGAACGTTGGAAGGCAGCGTTCAGCGAATAATCGATTATTCTCTAGAGGATAATCGATTATTTACCTTCTCTGGAATTTCCAGTTTAAGCTGGAAAAAACAGATAATCGATTATCCTCATAGTGATAATCGATTATGCAGCCATGCTGGAATTTCCAGTTTTGGCTGGAATCCCAACATAATCGATTATCATCTTAAGGATAATTGATTATCTGGATGTTCTGTCCATAATCAAAAACTTACTTCAAAAACCATTTTGATTAAAATGAAAACGTTGAAAATCATTTTGTTTGAAGTATATGAAAATGTTTATGATATTTATGATTTGATAAAATGATTTTATGCATATTTATGATGACCTATGTTGAGCCAAAAGACGAGATAACTTAAACGTTGCTCTTACATTGGTTCTACCTAACGACCTACGCCTTGAGTCTTCGGTCTTGAACTTTTGAGCTCGTCTTGGCTTTTCTGTGCAATCCCTTCATCAATGTGCTTCTTGGCATTCAATCTTGATTGTTTGTCACATAATAACATTGTTTGACAGTTGACTTCATTGTTTGTCATTCATCAAAACCTATACTTGGAAATCATGCTAATACAACCAAAGCACACATATCATGGATAGAATGATTTCCTATCTCTATAGTTCCGATGTTCCAGGTATCTATGTCTATGGAAGTGACTGGGAATCATTGGTATGGCATTCCGCTGGAAATTATTGAAGGGGAAGTTAATAGATAGTTAGCTTATGCGAAATGTCTAGCCGTCATCATTGTTAGATGATATTGGTGGCTGGAATTATTTTCGTAAATGTGATATGGAAAAACATGTAAGTTGAGGAGGCCACCTTGAAGGCTGAAAGCATCATGGGAAGAAAACACTTTCGCTTGATTGTATAACAATTGATTTTGATTTGCAAGGAACCTTATAGGTGATGCGATTTAAAAATGTGCAGCCCATCATGTATCATTATGATAATGTGGTTCTTGTAATTGTGAGCTTGGTATTGTTGATATATACGGTGTGATGCTTTGTCTCGTTGTGGATGAGATGTTAGGATGTTTTGGCGGTTCTCTGGTGTTAGATAATACGCTTAACGCTAGAGGGGGGTGAATAGCTTTATAATAAAAATTAGCGTAAACTTGCGGAATTTAAAAACTTGCAGGAAAAATAAGTGCGGAAATTAAATGCAATAAAGAACAAACGCACCGATGTATTCTGGTTCACCACAACAAGTGGCTAGTCCAGTCCCCGAGAGACTCTCTCGAGATTTTCCACTAACTTGTCAAGCTTACGGGTGCTCAACAAACCTTTACAACTTAAGGACACAAGCCTTAACACCTTTGCTCGGAGATACAACACTCCAAGACTTCACTGTTAAGCTTACGGGTGCCTAACTAACCTTTACAATCTGAGGACACAAGCCTCAACAATCTTGCTCGGAGATACAACACTCCAAGACTTCGACAAAGGAAACACAAGTTCCTTACAACAAGAGAATCACAATTCTCTTCAAGTGTACAAAACACTAAACACTCAAACAAAACACTCCTTAATGAGTAGATATGAGTAAAAGAAGTAAGCTCAAGATCACAACAACTATGGACAAGACTTTGGCTCTCAAAAGCTTTATGACATGAATATAAAATGATAAACAATAGTATGCAAGCTTATAGCAATAGTATGATCAGTTGTTGTGTTTAAAACACTGAAATGAAGCTGTATTTATAGTTGAAAAACTTGGCATTACCGTTGCCTAATTGCCAATTAAGAGTTGCTGATTTTACTGAGTGACAATCGATTGTCAAAGAGCCACAATCGATTGTCTGCCAGTCATTCCAAAATTCAATCCCAGATTTTACGCTTGACAATCGATTATTTAGAATCCATAATCGATTATTGGGAACGTTCAAAAAATCCTTTCCAGATTTTACCAAAAACAATCCATTGTCCAGAATCAACAATCGATTACTCAGTAAAGTTCAAAAAATCTTTTCAAGATTTTAATTAAAACAATCGTTTATACAAAATCAATAATCGATTACCTGACGGTATTGAAAACTTTACGACAACGGTCAGCTTCACAATCAATTGTACAAAGTTAACAATCGATTATTTATCAGACTTTGAAAATCATTTTAGACATTGCCTCTTGACAATCAATTGTTATATACTCACAATCGATTATTTAATAACTTTGAAAAAGTCTGGAAGACACTGCCTCAACACAATCGATTGTCATATGTTCACAATCGATTATTTTGTGACTTTGAAAAATCTGATGGACACTGTCTCTTCACAATCGATTGTCATTAACTTCACAATCGATTATTCTGAGTTTTGAAAAACTTTGATGTACACTGCCTCATCACAATCGATTGTCTTAAGGTTCACAATCGATTGTCATGCAGGTTTGAAAAACCTGATGCTCACTGCCTTAACACAATCGATTGTCATTAGTTCACAATCGATTGTCATGCAGTCTTGGCTTAACTTAATCGATTATCATAAGTACATAATCGATTATCTTAGTCCAGATTTAAGAGGCATGTTTAAAAATCATTTTGACTAAAGTAAATATGCATGATTTAAAATCATTTAGCATTAAATTAAATATGCATGATTTTGTAAAAATAGTTTTACGAGAGAAGCCATGTCATGAGTCAAGTTGTCGGATCAAGATCACAATTAAGAACAACTCATGTAAAACTATAAAACCTTGGTCTTGTGCTTGAATCTCGTTATATATATATATATATATATATATATATATATATATATATATATATATATATATATATATATATATATATATATATCAATTGTGCGCTTGTACTTGAGCTTCGTCATATGTCAATTTGCGCTTGTTTGTCATTCATCAAAACCTACATATATGAACACACGTTTTAGTATAATGCTTTGAGAATGTGTTTCCAACAATTTCCCCCTTTTTGATAATGGCAAACTTTAAGCGGGATATGCAAATTAGACAATTCATAATGACGATTTAAGACAAGTAAATATATGCAACAAGTATGCAAAATTAGTTCCCCCTCAATAAATAAAAATTGAGAGTGCATACCCGTTAATAAGAATTGAGAGTGCATACCCGTTATCTTCCCCCTTTTTCCATTAGCAAACAAAATGTAATAAGATGCCAAAGATGTAAATAAAGCTTGTTTATTTATTGGAAAGAAACGTGATTACTTAAAGAGAGTAAAATAACTCAAGTAATAGCAGTACAATCGATTATTGATACGAGATAATCGATTATTAGACGACAGAAACCGATTTTTCTGAAGAAGACTTGATTATTGCGCGTCATGCTTTATACTTCCCCCTACCTTTAGGGCGATACCTTCAAAAATTTGTTAGACGTCTCCGACGCTCAATTTAGAAATCATGTAAAATAAAAAGATGCAATGCATGACTTAGATCAACGTGGAGTCAAGAATCCCGTGTTCACTACGAATTTGGAAGGACTCTTTCTCTAAGGGCTTTGTAAAGATGTCGGCCAATTGATCTTTGGTTTCAACAAATTCGATTTCGACATCGCCCTTGAGAACGTGATCTCTTATAAAATGATGTCTAATTTCAATGTGTTTTGTTCGCGAATGAAGAATGGGGTTCTTTGTCAAGCATATGGCACTAGTATTATCACATCTAAGAGGGATATGATTAAGACTTAGGCCATAGTCCAAGAGTTGTTGTTTCATCCAAAGGATTTGAGCGCAACAACTCCCCGCGGCTACATATTCAGCCTCGGTTGTGGACAACGCAACACTTACTTGTTTCTTGCTAAACCAAGAAACGAGAGAGCTACCGAGCAAATGGCAAGTGCCGCTAGTGCTCTTGCGGTCCAATTTGCATCCAGCAAAATCGGAGTCGGAATAGCCAACGAGTTGGCATGAAGAACCTTTGGGGTACCATAGACCCACATTTGTAGTACCAATGAGGTACTTCAAAATCCATTTTACCGCAGTAAGGTGAGACACCTTTGGACACGATTGATAACGGGCACATAAGCACATGCTAAACATGATGTCCGGACGACTAGCAGTAAGATAAAGAAGAGAGCCATTCATACCTCGATACTTCTTAGTGTCGACTTCCTTACCTTTCTCATCTTTGTCTAGATGATCGGATGTGCTCATGGGAGTCGCCATTGCTTTTGCATTGTTCATTTCAAATCGTTTTAGCAATTCTTTGCAATATTTAGCTTGGCAAATGAACGTACCTTCTTTCATTTGCTTTACTTGTAATCCCAAAAAGAATGTTAACTCACCCATCAAAGACATCTCAAATTCGCTTGTCATTAAATCGGAAAATTCCTTGCATAAGACATTGTTAGTAGCACCAAATATGATATCATCCACATATATTTGAACTAATAAAATATCATTGTTTTTATGCTTAACAAAAAGGGTGGTGTCAACTTTCCCCCTAATGAAATTATTTTCCAATAGAAATTTACTCAATCTTTCATACCAAGCTCGGGGAGCTTGTTTTAAACAGTAAAGAGCCTTTTTGAGTTTGAAAACGTGATCGGGAGATTTAAAATCTTCAAAACCGGGGGGTTGTTCAACATAAACTTCTTCTTGAATAACACCATTTAGAAAAGCACTTTTCACATCCATTGATATAAATTGAAATTCATAGAAGAGGCAAATGCGAGTAATAGACGAATAGCTTCTAATCTAGCTACGGGAGCATATGATTCTTCATAGTCAATACCCTCTTCTTGATTATAGCCTTTTGCTACAAGCCTAGCTTTGTTTCTAGTGATTACACCATTTTCATCTAGTTTGTTTCGAAAAACCCATTTCGTACCAATTATGGTATGATTTTCGGGTCTTGGCACCAAATCCCAAACGTCATTCCGTTTGAATTGGTTAAGCTCCTCTTGCATTGCCAAGGTCCAATACTCATCCCCAATTGCTTCGGAGATGGTTGTTGGTTCAATTTGAGAAACAAAAGCAGTATGACCTAAGGTGTTTTTAAGGGAGTTTCGAGTACTTACCTTTTCTCTGACGTCGCCAATTACCTGTTCGAGTGGATGATCTTTGATAGTCCTCCACTCGTTAGGCGTTTTCGTTTCATTCTCCAATTGTGGCGCTTCCTCCATTGGTTGTTCCAAGATTTCATCTTTATTTTCCTTAGGCGTTTCCTCTTGTATTTTGTCTTTCAAGCTATCTAAAATACCTGCAAGATCAAAACCGGAATCCTTTCTCGCCAAGCGAGCATTATTTTCGGAAAATACAATATGAGGGGATTCCCCCACAGTTTCGGTTCTTTTATTAAAAACCCTATATGCTTTTCTACGTGAAGAGTAACCAATGAAAATTCCCTCATCGGACTTAGCATCAAATTTTCCCAATTGATCTTTTCCATTGTTATGAATAAAAACTCTACAACCGAATACTCTAATATGGGAGATATTTGGTTTCCTTCCCTTGTAGAGTTCATAAGGGGTCTTGATGAGTATTGGCCTTATGACTACTCTATTTAAGATGTAGCATGCGGTACTCACGGCATCCACCAAAAATGTTTGGGAATCTTAGCCTCTTCGAGCATGGTTCTAGCCATCTCTTCGAGACACCTATTTTTCCTTTCCACCACCCCATTTTGTTGTGGTGTTCGTGGAGCGGAAAAGGTATGCTCGATACCGAGTTCGTCACAAAAGTCCGCAAAGAGATTGTGATCAAACTCTCCCCCATGATCACTTCTAATTGAAGTGACGGTTGTTTCCTTTTCGTTTTGAACACGTTTAAGGAAATAATTAAAATTTTGAAAAGCATCACTTTTATGGGCAAGAAATAAAGTCCAAGTAAATCTAGAATAATCATCAACAATCACAAAAGCATAACGATTTCTTCCTAGACTTTCAATGCGAGATGGTCCAAATAAATCCATGTGAAGCAATTGCAATGGTCTAGAAGATGAAACAATATTTTTGGATTTGAAAGATGCTTTTGTTTGCTTCCCTTTTTGACAAGAATCACAAATAGAGTCATTTTCAAATTTCAAATTTCAAATTGGGAAGACCAATAACTAAGTTTTGTGAAATCAATTTGTTCAAAAGATGCATGTTTATATGTGCTACTCTACGATGCCATAGCCAAGTATCATCCTCTTTGCTCATAAGGCAATCCACATATTCGGGTGAGGAATTAGCAAGATCAACCATATAAATATTATCCACTCTAAAACCACGAAGGATAATTTTGAAATCGCTACGTCTAAATACTAAGCATTCATCTGAATCAAATAAGGCAAGATTTCCCTTGTCACATAATTGACTTATGCTCAAGAGATTATGCTTTAAACCTTTAACAAGTAATATATGCTTAATAAAGGAATTTTCATCCTTACCGACCGATCCGATGCCAATAATCTTTCCTTTATTGTTATCCCCAAAAATCACACTTCCTCCTTCTTTGTGTTCTAGTTGAAGGAATTTGGATTCGTCTCCCATCATGTGCTTGGAGCATCCACTATCAAGGTACCATAGTACACTTGATCCCTTCAAACATACCTACAAAACAAATATATGCGTTTTAGGTGCCCATGCCATTTTGGGTCCTTGAGGGTTAGGCATATTATAATGATGCGATTGAGTGATATGTCTATGTCGTGTAAAACATGCAGGAGCAATATGACCAATGCGTCTACAGTAATGACAAGTCACGTTGGGGTTATGCATCCTTCTAGGTTCATAGTAACTTGATGGATGAAAATGATTTACTCTATTTTCATTATGACTATTGCGCATTTCATGAGAACCATTTCTCCTACTATTAGTTCTAAAAAGAGCAGCATTTCTAGAGTAATTATTTCTACGTTGGAAATCATTTCTAGGTGCTCTAAAGGGTTCAAAATTCCTTCTAGTATTTGGCCTATAATATGCATCATTTCTAGGGTAGTTATTTCTAGGTGGTAAGTCATTGCTAGGTCTTCTAAAATGTTCAACATTTAGTCTAGCATGCATATTGGTTCTAGGATTGTTATTTCTAGGATAAGCATTTTTATTATTAGTCCTAGGTTGAGCCTTAGGTTATTGGGGTTTAGCTTCAACCTTTTCTTTAGGCTCATTCGTAAACCCTATGCCATGCTTGGTTGACTTCAAATTATCAAGAATATCATTCAAATTTTTGTGCGAAGAATTAAACTTATCTAATGTGCCTTTAAGCCTTTCTACTTCATTTTTGAGATGCAAGCAAGAAGTACACTTTCTAATAGAACTTTCGGGCTTATCGGCGCTTCTTTTTCCGAAAAACTTGTTTTCCTCTTTCAACTTCTCATTTTCTAAAACCAGTTTTTCAAAATCCTTTTCTTTTAGAGAGAGTTGTTTTTGAAAATCTTTTTCTTGCAACGACAGAGTTTTCTGCAAATCTTTAATAGTCTTGGAAGCATCAACAAACTCACTATGTAATTTATTATAAGCATTTTGCATTTCTTCAAGCGAGTTAGAGTTGGACGTACTTACCTCTTCTTCTTCGTTTGCCATGAGACATTGGGCAGTTGATTCATGATATGAGCTGTCCGCTTTTTGAGGCATGCTTTCATACATTTCCTCCAGCTTATCCCACATCTCCTTGGCGGTTTTGTAGTGGGAAATTTTCTGATAGTCTTCCTGATTCAAGGCGCTATACAACATATTTATTGCATTAGTGTTGTATTCACTTACCTTGGCTTTCCCAACTTTTGTTGTCATTTGATCACCATGCTTGATGATTTGCCATAGATAAAAGTTGTTGGCTGTGATGAAAATTCTCATCCGATCTTTCCAATATAAGTAATTATTTCCATCAAATATTGGGGGCAACATGTTAAAATCACCTTCACCTATTCCTGCAAAAGAGTCACGAGTAGAAGCCATGGATGGTTCTCTCAAACTGTTAAGTCTTCAGAGAGTTGGGCTCTGATACCAATTGTTAGATAATACGCTTAACGCTAGAGGGGGGTGAATAGCGTTATAATAAAAATTAGTGTAAACTTGCGGAATTTAAAAACTTGCAGGAAAAATAAGTGCGGAAATTAAATGCAATAAAGAACAAATGCACCGATGTATTCTGGTTCACCACAACAAGTGGCTAGTCCAGTCCTCGAGAGACTCTCTCGAGATTTTCCACTAACTTGTCAAGCTTACGGGTGCTCAACAAACCTTTACAACTTAAGGACACAAGCCTTAACACCTTTGCTCGGAGATACAACACTCCAAGACTTCACTGTTAAGCTTACGGGTGCCTAACCAACCTTTACAATCTGAGGACACAAGCCTCAACAATCTTGCTCGGAGATACAACACTCCAAGACTTCGACAAAGGAAACACAAGTTCCTTACAACAAGAGAATCACAATTCTCTTCAAGTGTACAAAACACTAAACACTCAAACAAAACACTCCTTAATGAGTAGATATGAGTAAAAGAAGTAAGCTCAAGATCACAACAACTATGGACAAGACTTTGGCTCTCAAAAGCTTTATGAAATGAATATAAAATGATAAACAATAGTATGCAAGCTTATAGCAATAGTATGATCAGTTGTTGTGTTTAAAACACTGAAATGAAGCTGTATTTATAGTTGAAAAACTTGGCATTACCGTTGCCTAATTGCCAATTAAGAGTTGTTGATTTTACTGAGTGACAATCGATTGTCAAAGAGCCACAATTGATGATGTCTAGCGATTATTTTGGTCTGAGGATTTAATATGAGCAAGATAGTTCTCAGTTCTCGGTAGGATACTATTAGTATGTCACTACCCATAATTGAGGGGCGTGTGAAATTTGGGACTTTGAGGTAGGTAAGGAAGGAAATGAGTCATGTTGGTGTTTGGGGCGAGCCATAATCCTCATTCAAGGACAAATAATCTTAAGTGGGGGAGGATGTAAGGGCCCGTGAAAATTTTTGCTCAAAACCCGAGATCTTGTAGTGCCAAGTATGTGTTAGGAATTCGTAAAATTCTTCACGGAGAGCAAGCTCGCCGCGGTTTGGACCCTTTTCTACTAAGCTATGCATTAAAAAGTCAAGAAATTATGTTTTCTAGAAAAGTGCAATTTTTGCGGATGATAATGCGGTCATATATCAAGTATGCGGACCGCATTTCTACCGTAGAGTGAGTCAGTGTGTTGGCCAAAATTGAAGTCAACTATGCGGTCAATTATGTGATCGCATAACCAATATGCGAACCCCATAGCCATCGAATAATTTTCTTGGGATTTTGTAAAGGGAAGTTTTGTGATGCAGTATGCGACCGCAGAACGTGAATGCAGACTGCATTCTCATTGCAAACCCAGTCAGTGCGTTCTGTTGTTAGGACAATTTTTACGGTCCACTTTGCGGACCTCATGTCCACTTGCCATCATAGATCTGTTCCGAGGCTCCAAATTTCTAATTTTCTTACCCGAACCCATGTCAATATATTAGACACCACCCTTCATTTTAGGCGTATTTTCTAATGTATTTAGACAGAGAAAGAGTGTCCTAGAGGGATAAGGGTTTCTTCATCAACATTTATCCAAAAATCTTGCTTAAGCTTTGAAGATTCGTCAAGAATGGCACCTGGGTCTTCTTCCAAAAAAGGTAAGGTTCTATAACCCAAGCTCTTGATTACTTGATATAACTAGGGTAGACCATTAGAAGAGTAATTGATGAGGATGAAAGTGGATATCTTGCATGCATGAGTTCTTAAAATTATTTGGTTAGGTCTTGATCTAATAATGGGATGAAGGATGGTAGGATCTTTCACAAAATGTTTTTAAAAGCATAATGCACACTTAGTGTTCGAAAATATGCTCAAGTGAGTTATAACTATGATCACCTCTCGAATATGTGGTTCAATTTTTCATGTTGCCAAAAGATTGACGCTGCTAAGAGTCTCAGAGTATAGGATGACTTAAAGGAAGTTCAATCGAGGTATGTCCGCTAAACCTTTTCTCTCATAAGTGAATTCCACATTGTTTTCGTAAATTTAAGTGTGATTTGCTTACCGAGATGGTATAGCCTTGAGTCACTTTAAATGAAGGTTAGTATCTTAATTGGCTGAGGAGAATTCAATTTGCTTGATACCTTTAGTTGCTCTTATGTGTACTAAATGCCTTGTTTGAGTGTGTCTATTTGATGATAAATTGTAAAGATGGTTGGATGTGAATCGAATGGGAAAATGTGAAATAAATTATGAAATAAGCCTTGACCCAACTGTTATGTACTAGCTTCAAAAATAGAATGACCTAAAGGTCTAGTACCCAAACTAAGCCCATAAGTGGTTGTTCTAGATATTATCTTGCCTTTTTCAATACATACATTACAATGCGAGTCCTTATACATTCTGATGTTGAAATTGCACAATTGTTAAAATGGGAAAGGAATAATTTAAGGATAACCGAGGTGATTGCTTGCTTACAATTCCAATATGTATTTTAATTGTTGGTTAATATGTCCCTCTTTGGTAACAATCTTTTGTAATTGATGATTCTCTTACTATTAACCTTGAATATATACATAATTTTCAGAAAATTTGGTACATTGATATTGGTTGGCGATCCTTGGAAATAAAGGAGATAAAAATGTGGAAAATCATATGCGGCCTTCGTGCCACGAGAAAGATAAACCTTGTGAAAGGCCTAAAGAGCCAAAGAGATAGTGTTATCGAGAGAGATTGAGAACATTAGTAAAAACTATAAAAAATGAAAGGTATTGAGGTAAACATGGTTGCATTTACACTATATTTGCATACTTGTATTTATACTATATTAAATCGAATCAAAATGTTTTTGGAAACATCATTTGCAATACCGAGGAAGGGTGGGTCATAAGGCCCACACTTGAAACTACACGTGTCGGTGTAGGAGTGGAGTGTGACTATTCCCGCAAAGTGGGACGAAACAAATACCTGTGAATTGAAAAGAAAAAGCCAGCCCACACAACATATTTGGGACGACGACCTAGTTGATCGGGTAGAGATCAGACTCCATGTTGTGCACATGGTGGTAATATTATTGTGATAACTTTCTTTCGCATCATAATTATCAAACCACATTATTCCGTGGTGAGATGGCATAACCGATCGGGTATGATCGGACTTCGTGCTAACAAAGACGGTGGTATATCGGTGCTAGTTATATCCCAACCAAATATATATAAAAACTATTTTCTTACTTGAAAATCGTTATGTTTTAATTAGTTGTTTGGATAATAAGGATTGCGACTAGCTGCTCCTACGGGTTTTTTCTGATTATATGGACATTATATTTTGGAATGAGGACTTTTAGCCTTACATACTAGTGTTATTCGATGGCACTAACGTCCCTTTTGCCGGGGCCGCTGTATCGTATAATGATACACGTTGTGCTACAACGAGAGGCATCAGCCAGTGATAGAAGTATTCCCTTCCAAGAAAACTTGGTGAGCCCCACTCTATCCCGTGGCCATGTCATGTATCCTTTGTCCATTTTCCCATCATGTTTTGAGGTATAGCCGGAGCTTTGTTGCCGGTATTTCCCCATTTCTCTTCAACTGTACTTAGAGGCTCCGTAGATTATTTGTGGGTGGTGGTTGATGTTGGGCTTCAGGACTAGAAATGTTAAAATTTGACAGGGATGTTTTTTCATTGAACTCGTAACTTGTACTATTTTTAATCTATGAATGAAGTCATTAATGGAAATGAAATGAAGGTTTATAGTGGAAGATTGTTTAGTGTTTTGATTAAATAGGATAGCATTCCCTCTTTATTCATGAATTGGTTTGGGTAGATTAAAACCAAGCGGAGGTCGTGGAACGTCTTACTGGTAAAGCCTACCGAGTTAGGAATGATTGTGGCGAGCTAAGAGCTTGGGCTCAGGTTCAAGATTCAGAGGAGAAAGGTGACTTGGCTAAAGTTCCTGGCCTCGAGGTCCAACTATGCTTGGCTCCCGATAACGCTTGAATTTGAGCAGATATGATCACAAAGCTTGAATCTGAACTTTCAAAGGTCAGGGCCGATATTGATGATGCTCGGATCCTAGCTATGCTAAGCCAGGCTAAGGCCGATTAGGAGATGTCAATTTATTTGGAGGATGCTACCGATACCCAAGATGAGTTGAAGAGGGTCCCCGATCATAAAGAGAGGATCAAAGAATACGCTCGTTGTAGGCCCCAAAGAAAAGTTCTCAAGGAGATTGGTGTCAGGGGTTTTGTTCTATGGAATAGTTAGCACGAGAGAGGGAGGAAGAGCGTGGTCATCAATTACTCCTATCTGATGCCGGGGAGAGTGGAGATAAGGCCCATATGTCGTAGCCCTCGGGGGAGGGGCATATATTTTTCCATTTTGTATGTAATATCTTCAGAGCGTGTTTGTAGAGGGAGAATGCGCTTTTTACGTGTGTAAAATAAAAGAAAACTTGAGGATTTACTTCTTTTGTACCTCTTTCTGCTTTGCTTCTGACCAGGTGGACTGGTTTCAGAGATGGTGAGAATCATTTGATTCGTGATATGGCTCTGAGGATCATTAGGCAAGCCTAGGGGCTCTTATGCATTTGGTCGATGAGAATTTTAGTGTAAGATGGCGTTACAGCTCTTATGCTTTTGCTCAAATGTTTTGGGTTTAGTCTCTGAGTCGGGCTTCAACTCGAGCTCATTCAACCGTCAAGCTTTTGTAGTTGTATGGGCGGGCGACAATGTCTCTTATGCCTCGGGTCGGAGTTATATACGCGGCCCTGAGGCTCATTAAGCTGGCGAGAATGGATCTTACATATTTCCCTTATGCATGTATATTTAACTATTTTGGGTCCGGTCTCCGAATCAGGTTACCACTCGAGCTCATTTTGACCTTCAAGCTTTCAAATTCTAAGCTGGCGATAGTGGCCTTATGCTTTTGCTTGATGAAACATTTTAGTGTGTGTGACCTTGAGGCTCGTTAGGCTTCTGATAATGGATCTTTAAGCTTTGCCCTTAGGCATATGTAGGTTTTATTTCCTCTCATTAAGGACTTTTGTATGATTTTTCCTGACCCGTCGTCGTTTCATGAAGAAGCACGATTTCAAGTCATTAGTGGCTATTTTCGAGCACCTTGTAAGGTTTAGCTCGTAGGATAAGTAGCTCGAAGCCTTTTGATTTGGAGCTAACATGTTCGAAGCTCTTTTTTGCCTGTCGAGGGTAGCCTATTTAACTAGCACTTTTCGAAGTATATTCGAAGTAATGGCCTTTGATTTCATAACGACGGTCGGTCATCCCCGTGCCACGTTAATTTGGATGGTGCAGCCGTATGACCGAAGACATTTGTGTTTGGCCTGTGACTATATTACTTTTACCATGTTGAAACGGCTCCTACAGGACTCTCAAGGTTTAGGATTTTTCTTTAAATAATAATTGTTCATTAGGTTCATTTTTACAAAACAAAAAGAAATATATATATATATATATATATATATATATGTGTGTGTGTGTGTGTGTGTGTGTGTGTGCAAGTTGTATTTCTAAAATTTTTAATTATTTTTGTTTCATTTCAACTTGTTGCATTTTATTTGTGTTAATTAGAAGTTTTGTTTTAAAATAAAATTGCGAATTAATATGCATATGTATGCCGTCACTCAGCTGACCACAATTGGGCCAGACCTGTGTGGACCAAACAATTTTAACCCCTTAAAGCCCAAATTTGCCTAGCCCAAATACCAACCCCAATCCAGTCCAGAAAGACCAACCCGAAACAACGTCGTTCCGGGAGGGTCCATTACAACCATTGATCAGCCAATCATCCAATAGCCCAGATTCATCCCCAGAAGCCCCACAAATATGTCCAAATGTCTCTACAAACGTAGAGACAAAACTTCACCTTCCTCGTACATACAC
Source organism: Nicotiana benthamiana (assembly GCA_034376525.1). Classification (NCBI taxonomy): domain Eukaryota; kingdom Viridiplantae; phylum Streptophyta; class Magnoliopsida; order Solanales; family Solanaceae; genus Nicotiana; species Nicotiana benthamiana. The sequence goes on from CM067326.1 coordinate 7,563,010, forward strand.
TCCGGTGTATCACCTCCTCACGACCACCCCTTAACCACCCTTCACCACCAATCTACCACCCTAACACCGCCGCCGAAAATCTCCTCGTTGCGGCGGCTGGTCACCAAACCGTGTCAAGTTTACACCATCGAACCACCACAACCCCTTCTTTCTCGTTCTGTGGTTGATTTCTTTCGAACAAGTCTCCAACTTCTTGAATATCCAAAATAAGAGTCGCTGGAACCACCGCCTCCAGCGACCCTGTTCCATACCACCCCAACTTTACACCGTAGGACAACCAAGACCTCCCCTTCCCTGTCCTGCAACTCGTTCACTTCAAATAATTCCCCATTGTCTCGAATATTCAAAAGAAAAATCGTCGGAACCACTATCTCTGACGACCCAACTCCAAACCCCATCCAAAATTACACACTTGAAGCACCTCATCCTCCTCTTTACACCATGTATGTTACACCCTTCGAATCCATTCGAAGCATTTCAAATATTGATCGTAAGGCTAACCCTAAAAACTCAAACCCCATCAGATTCTGGTCAAAATCATCTCAGGCAGACCCCGTCCATCCCCCTCCCAAACAATGCCACCCAAAACCCCCAAATACAACTAAACACCGAGGAAACTCAAATCTGAGACCTCATTTTGTCTCAAAATCACAGAATCCAAGTCATGAACCCCTAAAATCCATCGTTCCAAAATGAGTTGCCTTAGAGGGTTAGAAACCTCTAAAGAAGAGGTCAGAAACCAACGGATTGATATCAAGTTGGATTCGCATGTGTAAAAGCTAAGTATTCTATCTTGCCTGTATATAATTGTTTTGTCGCTTTTCAGTTGTTAGCTGCTTTGGTTTCTTTTGAATGATTAATTTTTTTCCACAATCTCATCTGAAATAGGTTAAATAGCCAGCTCTAATTGCTATATGCCTTGGTTGTCACTAGTCTGAAATCCACTCGTCTCTTGAATGGTATGATATCATGTTAATATTAGCCCCCCTGATTCTAAAATCCTGGTTTGATGATTCTTTAGTAATGTTCGTTGATATTCATCTCCTCAGTTTCATTTGCTTCATTCCCTGAAACCCTAATTAGTTTTGATAGGTGTTTATCTTTGGATCATGTTAATGTTACTGAGTAATTGTTTTCATCTTGAGTACTTGCATGGATTAGGCTAATTTGTTTTTGCTGAACCATTAATTGTTGATATTAGCCTTTACTTTCCTGATTTGATTCATAAACTAAGTGTTCAATCCATGTTAGTTGTTTCTCACTCTCAAGTTTTGCTGAGTACCTTAATTGGGTTATTTATGTAAGTTAAGCATCAATGGATCGTTTCCCTTTTCTGATCATTTTGATTCACGGATTTTTGACACTGAATGATCGTCCTGAATATTGTTTGGTTGCTAAAAAATGCTCACTAAGATTCTTTGTCTAAAACCTGAATAGTTTTGGCTAATTTTTAAACATTAAAAAGCCTGTTAGTCCAAGACTAAATTTGACCCAAAACTCAAACACAATTGACCAGGGTCAGTGAATAACCAAGGTTAAAGCTTCACGTTAGTTAAATAGGAAAAGAAGTAGGGGGATTTGAGCCATAAAAGAATCTGGTGATAACCCCTAGAACATTCTAATTAGGGACTTAGGAACAATTTTAGTCTCAAACTTGAGGCACAAGTTAGGAAACTAAGCACCATTTAGGAAAAAACTGAAATCTGAATCAGGGACTAAAAGGAAAAACAAGGAAAAAGTGGTGCCCTAAGGCTTCACTATGAAAAGGACAATCTGAACATTTTTAAAGGGTCCTGGATCCTTTTTTGTTAAACTTTAGAGTTCTACCCTTTTGAATACATCTTCGAGTTTACTTTTCTTCTGAAGTTTGAGTGAGTTAAGAGATACATACTAGTTTCCCTTATATGTTAGAATATACGCTTAACGCTAGAGGGGGGTGAATAGCGTTATAATAAAAAACAATGCAAATTTGCGGAATTAAAAATTGCAGGAATAATGTAAGTGCAGTAATAAAAATGATAAGGAGAGAACAAACCGAATTTTATCCTGGTTCACCACAACATGTGGCTAGTCCAGTCCCCGAGAGACTCTCTCGAGTTTTACACTAACTTCGTTAAGCTTACGGGTGCCTAACAAACCGTTACACTTGCTCGTAGATATACACTCTACAAGACTTCAACCTGCTCGAGGATACCGCACCTCAAGACTTCAATCCAAGGAACTACTTTTCCTTCTTACAACAAGGGATTAGACTATCCCTTCAAGTGTGTACAAACACTTAGCACTCAAGACAAGACTCTCTTTATAGAGTAGATATGAGTAAAAACAATACGCTCAAGAACACAACAACTTAGTCAAGAGTTTGGCTCTCAAAAAGCTATGAAACGAATATAAAATGATTGAATGAGAGTATGTAAGTTTAAGCAAGAATGTAATCAGTTGTTGTGCTTAGAAGAGTGAATTTGAGTTGTATTTATAGTGCTCAAAACACCCAAAACCATTGCTTAATTGCCAATCACAAATTGCTGATTTTGTGCTAGGATAATCGATTATCTGATTCTGCATAATCGAATATCTGCCAATCGTTTAAAAATCATTCCCAGATTTTAAGCAGAATAATCGATTATCCAAATCGTATAATCGATTACCTGACAACGTTCAAAAATCAATCCCCGATTTTATGCTTAACATAATCGATTATCTGATTGTACATAATCGATTATCTTTCAGTGTTTGAAAATACTTTGGCAACGGTCTTTAATATAATCAATTACCAGAAAAGCCATAATCGATTATTTTGCTACTTTGTAAAATCTGATGCTCACTGTCTCAACATAATCGATTAGTCTAAGGCACATAATCGATTATCTTGTAGCTTTGAAAAATCTGGTGAACACTGCCTTAACATAATCGATTATCATAAGGTACATAATCGATTATCTTGCAGCTTTATAAAATCTGGTGTACACTGCCTTAACATAATCGACATAATCGATTATCATAAGGTACATAATCGATTATCTTACAGCTTTGTAATATCTGGTGTACACTGCTTTAACATAATCGATTATCATAAAGTACATATCGATTTTGTTTGTCCAGATTTGAAAGACATGTTTAGAATTTATTTTGGTTAAAATGAAATGTTTGAAAATCATTTTGCTTTAAATTAAAGATGCATGGTTTGATAAAAATGATTTTACGAGAGAAGCCAAGTCTTGAATCAATTGTCGGATCAAGATCACAATTATACAACGACTCATGTATAACTTTGTTGCTTTACTTAATCTTGATCTTTGTTTCTCTTGTGCTTGGACTTCGGCATATGTCAATGTTCCGTTCACGTCGGTTTGTCATTTATCAAAACCTACAAATATGAACACACGTTTAGTTTAGCGACTTGAGAACGTGTTTCAACAATTTCCCCCTTTTTGATAATGGCAAACCAATATCGGGATATGCATATTAATTAATTCATAATGACGATCTAAGACAAGTATATAGATATGCAACGAGTTCCCCCTCAAGTTATGAATTCCCCCTCAATTTATGCCAATATGTATTAGTGTGCATAGCCCATATCTTCCCCCTTTTGACATTAGCAAAAAAATAACTAACTCTTTATTGATTAAAAAATATTGCAAATACATAAAAATAAAAGACAGAATATTATGCAAACTAGAAAAACAAAGAGACAAGACATTATTCATTATTTACTTCCGTCTCGACATCCGGGACAGTAATAGGAAAATCGATTACACTGTTTTAAATAATCGATTATTGTCACACAGTGACTTAACACCTGAAAATAAATGTTAACATAATCGATTAGGGATATGTGATAATCGATTTTTGTATTTAACAGCTAATCCTGCAAAGCCAAAACTGTTAGATTATCGATTGTAGTGTTATATAATCGATTATGTCAATTTTCCAGCATAATAAACATAAAACGTAAATGGGGAATAATCGATTATTGACATTAGAGAAATCGATTATTCTGCACCGGTGTCTGATAATTCCCCCTGTCTTTGGGGCGATACCTGCAAAAAAGAAATAGGTGCCTCCGACGCTCAAGTTAGTAATCGTTAAAACATAAAAATGCAATGCATGAATTAGATCAACGTGGAGTCAAGAATCCCGAGTTCACTACGAATTCGGAAGAAGGACTCTTTCTCTAAAGGCATTGTAAAGATGTCGGCCAATTGATATTTTGTTTCAACAAACTCAATTTCGACATCACCTTTGAGAACGTGATCTCTTATAAAGTGGTGCCTAATTTCTATGTGTTTCGCTCTTGAGTGAAAAACAGGGTTCTTCGTCCCTTTTTCTCCAGGCGGGTGCGTGATTACCCAAACTTCAAACTTGAAAAGTATTCCCTTGTTCTCCATGTGGGCGCCTGATTACGTAAACTTGAATCTTCAAAAGTATTCCCTTGTTCTACAGGTGGGCGCCTGATTACCAAAATTTGGTAACTTGAAAAGTATTCCCGTGTTCTCCAGGTGGGCGCCTGATTACCAAAATTGTAAAACTTCAAAAGCATTCTTTTGTTCTCCAAGTTGGCGCCTGATTACCAAAATTTGGAAACTTGAAAAGTATTCCCTTGTTCTCCAGGTGGGCGCCTCATTAATAAATTTTTAAAACATCAAAAGTATTCCCTTGTTATCCAGGTGGGCGCCTGACAAAAAATTGAAAATTTGAAAACGATTCCCTTGTTCCCTAGATGGGCGCCGGATTACATAAACTTGAAACTTGAAAAGTATTCCCTTGTTCTTTAGGTGGCGCCTGATTACAAAAACTTGAAAATTGGAAAACTATTCCCTTGTCCTCCAGGTGGGCGCCTGATTAATAAAACTTGAAACTTGAAAAGTATTTCCTTGTTCTCCAGGTGGGCGCCTCATTACCAAAACTTGAAACTTGAAAAGTATTCCCTTGTTCTCCTTGTGGGCGCCTGATTGCCAATACTTGAAACATGAAAAGTATTCCCTTGTTCTCCATGTGGGTGCCTGATTACTAAACTTGAAACTTGAAAAGTATTCCCAAAATCTCCAGGTGGGCGCCGGATTAGCAAAACTTGAACCTCTCAAAAGTATTCCTTTGTTCTCCAGGTGGGTACCGGATTACTAAATCTTGAAAGTTGAAAAGTATTCACTTATTCTCCATGTGGGCGCCAGATAACTAAATCTGGAAACTTGAACAATATTCCCTTGCTCTCCAGGTGGGCACCTGATTACTAAATGTAGAAAACTTGAAAAGTATTCCCTTGTTCTCCAGGTGGTTGCCTGATTACCAAAACATGTAACTTGAAAAGTATTCCCTAGTTCTCCAGGTAGGCGCCTGATTAGCAAAATTTGAAAACTTCAAAAGTATTCCATTGTTTTCCAGGTGGGCGCCTGATTACCACAACTTGATAACTTGATAAGTATTCCCTTGTTCTCCAGGTGGGCGCCTGACCAAAACTTGAAACTTGAAAAGTATTCCCTTGTTCTCCAGGTGGGCGCCTGACTACCAAAACATGAAACATGAAAACTATTCCCTTTTTCTCCAGGCGGGTGCGTGATTACCCAAACTTCAAACTTGAAAAGTATTCCCTTGTTCTCCATGTGGGCACCTGATTACGTAAACTTGAATCTTCAAAAGTATTCCCTTGTTCTACAGGTGGGCGCCTGATTACCAAAATTTTGTAACTTGAAAAGTATTCCCGTGTTCTCCAGGTGGGCGCCTGATTACCAAAATTGTAAAACTTCAAAAGTATTTCCTTGTTCTCCAAGTGGGTGCCTGATTACCAAAATTTGGAAACTTCAAAGTATTCCCTTGTTCTCCAGGTGGGCACCTGACCAAAACTTGAAAACTTGAACAGTATTCCCTTGTTCTCCAAGTGGGCACCTAACTACAAGAACTTGAAATCTTGAAAAGTATTCCTTTGTTCTCTAGGTGGGCACCAGATTACTAGAACTAGAAACTTGAAAAGTATTCCCTTGTTCTTCAGGTGGCACTTGATTACTAAAACTTGAAAATTTGAAAACTATTCCCTTGTTCTTCGTCTGATTACCAAAACTTGAAGCTTGAAAAGTCTTCCATTGTTCTCCTGGTGGGCACCTGATTATAAAAATTTGAAACTTGAGAAGTATTCCCTTGTTCTCAAGGTGGGCACCTGATTACCGAAACTTGAAATATAAAAAGTATTCCCCTGTTCTCAGAGTGGGCGCCCGACTATCAAAACTTGAAACTTGAAAAGTATTCCTTCTTTCTCCAGGTGGGCGCTTGATTACCAAAATTGGAACTTGAAAAGTATTCCCTTGTTCTCAATGTGGGCGCCTAATTGCCAAAACCTGAAACTTGAAAACTATTCCCTTGTTCTCCATGTGGGCGCTTGATTAGTAAACTTGAAATTTGAAAAGTATTCCCATGTTCTCTAGGTGGGGGCCGGATTAAAAAAACATGAAACTCTAAAAAGTATTCCTTTGTTCTCCAGGTCGGTACCGGATTACTAAAACTTGAAAGTTGAAAAATATTTACTTATTCTCCACGCGGGCGCCTGATTACCAAAACTTGAAAACTTTAAATTTATTCCTCTGTTCTCCAGGTGTGCGCTTGATTACCAAAACTTGAAAACTTGAAAAGTATTCCCTTGTTCTCCGGGTGGGCGCCTAACTACCAAAACTTGAAAACTTGAAAATTGTTCCCTTGTTCTCCAGGTTGGCGCCTTGTTACCAAAATTGGAAAATTTAAAAGTATTCCCTTGTTCTCCAGGTGGGCGCCTGATTACAAAAACTGGAAACTTCAAAAGTATTCCCTTGTTCTCCAGGTGGGAACCTGATAATCAAAACTTGAAACTTAAGAAGTATTCCCTTGTTCCCCAGGTGGGCACCTGATTACCAATACTTGAAACTTAAAAAGTATTCCCCTATTCTCCAGGTGGGTGCCAGATAACCAAAACTCGAAACTTGAAATGTATTCCCTTGCTCTCTAGGTGGGCGCCTGATTACAAAAACTAGAAAACTTGAAAAGTATTCCCTTGTTCTCCAGGTGGTTGCCTGATTACCAAAGCATGAAACTTGCAAAGTATTCCCTTGTTCTCCAGGTGGGGGCCTGATTACAAAAATTTGAAAACTTCTAATGTATTCCATTGTTTTCTAGGTGGGCACCTGATAACAAGAACTTGAACACTTGATAAGTATTCCCTTGTTCTCCAGGTGGGCGCCTGACCAACACTTGAAACTTGAAAAGTATTCCCGTGTTCTCCAGGTGTTCGCTTGATTGCCAAAACTTGAAAACTTGAAAATTTTTCCCTTGTTCTCCGGGTGGGCGCCTGACTACCAAAACTTGAAAACTTGAAAATTGTTCCCTTTTTCTCCTTGTTGGCGCCTGGTTACCAAAATTGGAAACATGAAAAGTATTCCCTTGTTCTCCAGGTGGGCGCCTGATTACCAAAACTGGAAACTTGAAAAGTATTCCCTTGTTCTCTAGGTGGGCACCTGATTATCAAAATTTGAAATTTGAGAAGTATTCCCTTGTTCTCAAGGTTGGCACCTGATTACCAAAACTTGAAACTTAAAAAGTATTCCCCTGTTCTCTAGGTGGGCGCCAGATAACCAACACTGGAAACTTGAAATGTATTCCCTTGCTCTCTAGGTGGGCGTCTGATTACAAAAACTAGAAAACTTGAAAAGTATTCCCTTGTTCTCCAGGTGGTAGCCTGACTACCAAAACATGAAACTTGCAATATTCCCTTGTTCTCCAGGTGGGCGCCTGATTACAAAAATTTGAAAACTTCTAATGTATTCCATTTTTTTCCAGGTGGGAGCCTGATTACCAGAACTTGAAAACTTGATAAGTATTCCCTTGTTCTCTAGGTGGCGCTTGACCAAAATTTGAAACTTGAACAGTATTCCCTTGTTCTCCAGGTGAGCGCCCGACTACCTAAACATGAAACATGAAAAGTATTCCCTTGTTCTCTACGCGGTTGCGTGATTACCAAAACTTGAAACTTGAAAAGTATTCCTTTATTCTCCATATAGGCGCCTGATTACGTAAACTTGAATCTTCAAAAGTATTCCCTTGTTCTTCAGGTGGGCGCCTGATTACCAAAATTTGGAAACATGAAAAGTATTCCCTTGTTCTCCATGTGGGCGCCTGATTACAAAAATTTTAAAACTTCAAAAGTATTCCTTTGTTCTCCAAGTGGGCTACTGACAACTTCAAAACTTGAAAAGTATTCCCTTTGTCTCCAAGTGGGCACCTAACTACAAGAACTTGAAATCTTGAAAAGTATTCCTTTGTTCTCTAGGTGGGCACCCGATTACCAGAACTAGAAACTTGAAAAGTATTCTCTTGTTCTTCAAGTGGCACCTGATTAGAAAAACTTGAAAATTTGAAAACTATTCCCTTATTCTCTAGGTGGGCGCCTGATTACCAAAACTTGAAACTTGAAAAGTATTCCCATGTTCTCCAGGTGGGCGCCGGATTACAAAACTTGAAACTCTGAAAAGTATTCCTTTGTTCTCTAGGTCGGTACTGGATTACTAATACTTGAATGTTGAAAAGTATTCACTTATTCTCCACGTGGGCGCCTGATTACCAAAACTTGAAAACTTAAAATTTATTCCCGTGTTCTCCAAGTATGCGCTTGATTACAGAAACTTGAAAACTTGAAAAGTATTCCCTTGTTCTCCAGGTGGGCGCTTGACTACCAATACTTGAAAACTTGAAAATTGTTCCCTTAGTCACCAGGTGGGTGCCTGTTAACCAAAATTGGAAACTTGAAAAGTATTCCCTTGTTCTCAAGGTGGGCGCTTGATTACCATAACTGGAAACTTGAAAAGTATTCCCATGTTCTCCAGGTGGGCGCCGGATTACAAAACTTGAAACTCTGAAAAGTATTCCTTTGTTCTCTAGGTCGGTACTGGATTACTAATACTTGAATGTTGAAAAGTATTCACTTATTCTCCACGTGGGCGCCTGATTACCAAAACTTGAAAACTTAAAATTTATTCCCGTGTTCTCCAAGTGTGCGCTTGATTACAGAAACTTGAAAACTTGAAAAGTATTCCCTTGTTCTCCAGGTGGGCGCTTGACTACCAATACTTGAAAACTTGAAAATTGTTCCCTTAATCACCAGGTGGGCGCCTGTTAACCAAAATTGGAAACTTGAAAAGTATTCCCTTGTTCTCAAGGTGGGCGCTTGATTACCATAACTGGAAACTTGAAAAGTATTCCCTTGTTCTCCTGGTGGGCACCTGATTATCAAAACTTGAAACTTTAAAAGTATTCCCTTGTTCTCCAGGTGGGCACCTAATTACCAAAACTTGAAACTTAAAAGGTATTCCCCTGTTCTCCTCGTGGGAGCCAGATAACCAAAACTGGAAACTTGAAAATTATTCCCTTGCTCTCTAGGTGGGCGCCTGATTGCAAAAACTAGAAGACTTGAAAAGTATTCCCTTGTTCTCCAGGTGGTTGCCTGATTACCAAAATATGAAGCTTGCAAAGTATTCCCTTATTCTCCAGGTGGGCGCCTGATTACAAAAATTTGAAAACTTCTAAAGTATTCCATTTTTTTCCAGGTGGACGCCTGATTTCAAGAACTTGAAAACTTGATAAGTATTGCCTTGTTCTCCAGGTGGGCGCCTGACCAAAACTTGAAACTTGAAAAGTATTCCCTTGTTCTCCAGGTGGGCGCCTAAATACCAAAACATGAAACATGAATAGTATTCCCTTGTTCTCCAAGCGGGTGCGTGATTACCAAAACTTGAAACTTGAAAAGTATTCCCTTATTCTCCATGTGGGCGCCCGATTACGTAAACTTGTATCATCAAAAGTATTCCCTTGTTCTTCAGGTGGGAGCCTGATTTCCAAAATTTGGAAACTTGATTACTATTCCCTTGTTATCTAGGTGGACGCCTGATTACAACAATTTTAAAACATCAAAAGTATTACCTTGTTCTCCAGGTGGGCGCCTGTCCAAATCTTGAAAACTTGAAAAGTATTCCCTTGTTCTCCAAGTGGGCACCTAACTACAAGAACTTCAAATCGTGAAAAGTATTCCTTTGTTCTCCAGGTGGGCACCTGATTACCAGAACTAGAAACTTGAAAATTATTCCCCTGTTCTTCAGGTGGAACCTGATTACTAAAACTAGAAAATTTGAAAACTATTCCCTTGTTCTCAAGGTGGGCGTCTGATTGCCAAAACTTGAAACTTGAAAAGTATTCCCGTGTTCTCCAGGTGTGCGCTTGATTACCCAAACTTGAAAACTTGAAAAGTATTCCCTTGTTCTCCAGGTGGGCGCCTGATTACAAAAATTTGAAAACTTCTAATGTATTCCTTTTTTTTCCAGGTGGGCGCCTGATTACCAGAACTTGTAAACTTGATAAGTATTCCCTTGTTCTCCAGGTGGGCGCCTGTCCAAAATTTGAAACTTGAAAAGGATTCCCTTGTTCTCCAGGTGAGCGCCCGACTACCAAAACATGAAACATGAAAAGTATTCCCTTGTTCTCTACGTGGGTGCGTGATTACCAAAACTTGAAACTTGATAAGTATTCCCTTTTTCTCCATATAGGCGCCTGATTACGTAAAGTTGAATCTTCAAAAGTATTCCCTTGTTCTTCAGGTGGGCGCCTGATTACCAAAATTTGGAAACTTGAAAAGTATTCCCTTGTTCTCCATGTGGGCGCCTGATTACAAAAATATTAAAACTTCAAAAGTATTCCTTTGTTCTCCAAGTGGGCTCCTGAGAACTTCAAAACTTGAAAAGTATTGCCTTTGTCTCCAAGTGGGCACCTAACTACAAGAACTTGAAATCTTGAAAAGTATTCCTTTGTTCTCTAGGTGGCCACCCGATTACCAGAACTAGAAACTTGAAAAGTATTCCCTTGTTCTTCAGGTGGCACCTGATTAGCAAAATTTGAAAATTTGAAACTATTCCCTTGTTCTCCAGGTGGGCGCCTGATTACCAAAACTTGAAACTTGAAAAGTATTCCCTTGTTATCTTGGTGGGTGCCTGATTACCAGAACTTGAAACTTGAAAAGTATTCCCTTATTCTCCAGGTGGGCGCCTGACTACCGAAACTTGAAACTTGAAACTTGAAAAGTATTCCTTAGTTCTCCAGGTGGGCGCTTGATTACTAAAACATGGAACTAGAAAAGTATTCTCTTGTTCTCAATGTGGGCTCCTGATTGCCAAAATTTGAAACTTGAAAAGTATTCCCTTGTTCTCCATGTGGGTGCCTGATTTCTGAAACTTGAAACTTGGAAAGTATTCCCTTGTTCTTCATGTAGGTGCCTGATTTGTAAACTTGAAAGTTGAATAGTATTCCCATGTTCTCCAGGTGGGCGCTAGATTACAAAAACTTGAAACTCTGAAAAGTATTCCTTTGTTCCCCAGGTCGGTACCGGATTACTAAAACTTGAATGTTGAAAAGTATTCACTTATTCTCCACGTGGGCGCCTGATTACCAAAACATAAAAACTAAAAATTTATTCACGTGTTCTCCAAGTGTGCGCTTGATTACAGAAACTTGAAAACTTGAAAAGTATTCCCTTGTTCTCCAGGTGGGCGCTTGACTACCAAAACTTGAAAACTTGAAAATTGTTCCCTTAATCACTAGGTGGGCGCCTGGTAACCAAAATTGGAAACTTGAAAAGTATTCCCTTGTTCTCAAGGTGGGAGCCTGATTACCATAACTGGAAACTTTAAAAGTATTCCCTTGTTCTCCAGGTGGGCACCTAATTACCAAAACTTGGAGCTTAAAAATTATTCCCCTGTTCTCCTGGTGGGAGCCAGATTACCAAAACTGGAAACTTGAAAATTGTTCCCTTGCTCTCTAGGTGGGCGCCCGATTACAAAAACTAGAAGCCTTGAAAAGTATTCCCTTGTTCTCCAGGTGGTTGCCTGATTACCAAAATATGAAACTTGCAAAGTATTCCCTTGTTCTCCAGGTGGGCGCCTGATTACAAAAATTTGAAAACTTCTAAAGTGTTCCATTTTTTTCAGGTGGGCGCCTGATTACCAGAACTTGAAAACTTTATAAGTATTCCCTTGTTCTCCAGGTGGGCGCCTGACCAAAACTTGAAACTTCAAGAGTATTCCCTTGTTCTCAAGGTTGGCGCCTGACTACCAAAACATGAAACATGAATAGTATTCCCTTGTTCTCCAGGCGAGTGCGTGATTACCAAAACTTGAAACTTCAAAAGTATTCCCTTATTCTCCATGTGGGCGCCTGATTACGTAAACTTGAATCATCAAAGTATTCCCTTGTTCTTCAGGTGGGCGCCTGATTAACACAATTTGAAAACTTTCAAACTATTCCCTTGTTCTCTAGGTGGACGCCTGATTACAAAAATTTTAAAACATCAAAAGTATTACCTTGTTCTCCAGGTGGGCGCCTGACCAAATCTTGAAAACTTGAAAAGTATTCCCTTGTTCTCCAAGTGGGCACCTAACTACAAGAACTTCAAATCGTGAAAAGTACTCCTTTGTTCTCTAGGTGGGCACCTGATTACCAGAACTAGAAACTTGAAAAGTATTCCCTTGTTCTTCAGGTGGAACCTGATTACTAAAACTAGAAAATTCTAAAACTATTCCCTTGTTGTCCAGGTGGGCGTCTGATTACCAAAACTTGAAACTTGAAAAGTATTCCTTGTTCTCCAGGTGGGTGCCTGATTACCAAACCTTGAATCTTTAAAAGTATTCCCTTGTTCTCCAGGTGGGCACCTGATTACCAAAACTTGAAACTTGAAAAGTATTCCCTTGTTCTCCAGGTGGGCGCCTGATTACCGAACTTGAAACTTGAAAAGTATTCCTTTGTTCTCCAGGTGGGCTCTTGGTTACCAAAAATTTTGAACTTGAAAAGTATTCCCTTGTTCTCAATGTGGGCGCTTGATTGCCAAAACTTTAAACTTGAAAGGTATTCCCTTGTTCTCCAGGTGGGCGCCTGACTACCAAAACATGAAACATGAAAAGTATTCCCTTTTTCTCCAGGCGGGTGCGTGATTACCAAAACTTGAAACTTGAAAAGTATTTCCTTGTTCTACATGTGGGCGCCTGATTACGTAAACTTGAATCTTCAAAAGTATTCCCTTGTTCTTCATGTGGGCGCCTGATTACCAAAATTTAGTAACTTGAAAAGTATTCCCGTGTTCTCCATGTGGATGGCTGATTACAAAAATTGTAAAACTTCAAAAGTATTCCTTTGTTCTGCAGGTGGGCGCCTGATTACCAAAATTAAGAAACTTGAAAAGTATTCCCTTGTTCTCCAGGTGGGCGCCTGATTACGCAAACTTGAAACTTGAAAAGTATTCCCTTGTTATCTAGGTGGGTGCCTGATTACCAAAACATTAAACTTGAAAAGTATTCCCTTGTTCTCCAGGTGGGCGCCTGATTACCGAAACTTGAAACTTGAAAAGTATTTCTTTGTTCTCCAGGTGGGCACTTGATTACCAAAACTTGGAACTTGAAAAGTATTCTCTTGTTCTCAATGTGGGCGCCTGATTGCCAAAACTTGAAACTTGAAAAGTATTCCCTTGTTCTACATGTGGGTGCCTGATTTCTGAAACTTGAAACTTGAAAAGTATTCCCTTGTTCTTCATGTAGGTTCCTGATTTATAAACTTGAAACTTGAAAAGTATTCCCTTGTTCTCCAGGTGGGCGCCGGATTACAAAAACTTGAAACTCTGAAAAGTATTCCTTTGTTCTCCAGGTCGGTACCGGATTACTAAACCTTGAATGTTGAAAAGTATTCACTTATTCTCCACGTGGGCGCCTGATTACCAAAACATGAAAACTTAAAATTTATTCTCGTGTTCTCCAAGTGTGCGCTTGATTACAGAAACTTGAAAACTTGAAAAGTATTCCCTTGTTCTCCAGGTGGGTGTTTGACTACCAAAACTTGAAAACTTGAAAATTGTTCCCTTAATCACCAGGTGGGCGCCTGGTAACCAAAATTGGAAACTTGAAAAGTATTCCCTTGTTCTCAAGGTGGGAGCCTGATTACCATAACTGGAAACTTGAAAAGTATTCCCTTGTTCTCCTGGTGGGCACCTGATTATCAAAACTTGAAACTTTAAAAGTATTCCCTTGTTCTCCAAGTGGGCACCTAGTTACCAAAACTTGAAACTTAAAAAGTATTCCCCTGTTCTCCTGGTGGGAGCCAGATTACCAAAACTGGAAACTTGAAAATTATTCCCTTGCTCTCTAGGTGGGCGCCTGATTACAAAAACTAGAAGACTTGAAAAGTATTCCCTTGTTCTCCAGGTGGTTGCCTGATTATTAAAATATGAAACTTGCAAAGTATTCCCTTGTTCTCCAGGTGGGCGCCTGATTACAAAAATTTGAAAACTTCTAATGTATTCCATTTTTTTCAGGTGGGAGCCTGATTACCAGAACTTGAAAACTTGATAAGTATTCCCTTGTTCTCTAGGTGGGCGCCTGACCAAAACTTGAAACTTGAAAAGTATTCCCTTGTTCTCAAGGTGGGCGCCTGACTATCAAAACATGAAACATGAATAGTATTCCCTTGTTCTCCAGGCGAGTGCGTGAGTACCAAAACTTGAAACTTCAAAAGTATTCCCTTATTCTCCATGTGGGCGCCTGATTACGTAAACTTGAATCATCAAAAGTATTCCCTTGTACTTCAGGTGGGCGCCTGATTACAAAAATTCGAAAACTTGAAAACTATTCCTTTATTCTCTAGGTGGACGCCTGATTACATAAATTTTAAAACATCAAAAGTATTACCTTGTTCTCCAGGTGGGCGCCTGACCAAATCTTGAAAACTTGAAAAGTATTCCCTTGTTCTCCAAGTGGGCACCTAACTACAAGAACCTCAAATCGTGAAAAGTATTTCTTTGTTCTCCAGGTGGGCACCTGATTACCAGAACTAGAAACTTGAAAAGTATTCCCTTGTTCTTGAGGTGGAACCTGATTACTAAAACTAGAAAATTTGAAAACTATTCCCTTGTTCTCTAGGTAGGCGTCTGATTACCAAAACTTGAAACTTGAAAAGTATTCCTTGTTCTCCAGGTGGGTGCCTGATTACCAAAAGTTGAAACTTTAAAGTATTCCCTTGTTCTCCAGGTGGGTACCTAATTACCAAAACTTGAAACTTGAAAAGTATTCCCTTGTTCTCCAGGTGGGCGCCTGATTACCAAACTTGAAACTTGAAAAGTATTTCTTTGTTCTCCAGGTGGGCTCTTGGTTACCAAAACTTGGAACTTGAAAAGTATTCCCTTGTTCTCAATGTGGGCGCTTGATTGCCTAATCTTGAAACTTGAAAGGTATTCCCTTGTTCTCTAGGTGGGCACCTGACTACCAAAACATGAAACATGAAAAGTATTCCCTTTTTCTCTAGGCGGGTGCGTGATTACCAAAACTTGAAACTTGAAAAGTATTTCCTTGTTCTCCATGTGGGCGCCTGATTACGTAAACTTGAATCTTCAAAAGTATTCCCTTGTTCTTCAGGTGGGCGCCTGATTACCAAAATTTGGTAACTTGAAAAGTATTCCTGTGTTCTCCAGGTGGGAGGCTGATTACAAAAATTGTAAAACTTTAAAAGTATTCCCTTGTTCTGCAGGTGGGCGCCTGATTACCAAAATTTAGAAACTTGAAAAGTATTCCCTTATTCTCCAGGTGGGCGCCTGATTACAAAAATTATATAACTTCAAAAGTATTCCCTCTTTCTCAAGGTTGGCACCTGACCAAAACTTGAAAACTTGAAAAGTATTCCCTAGTTCTCCAAGTGGGTACCTAACTACAAGAACTTGAAATCTTGAAAAGTATTCCTTTGTTCTCTAGGTGGGCACCTGATTACCAGAACTAGAAACTTGAAAAGTATTCCCTTGTTCTTCAGGTGGAACCTGATTACTAAAACTATAAAATTTGAAAACTATTCCCTTGTTCTCCAGGTGGGCGTCTGATTACCAAAACTTGAAAATTGAAAAGTATTCCTTGTTCTCCAGGTGGGTGCCTGATTACCAAAACTTTAAACTTGAAAAGTATTCCCTTGTTCTCCAGGTGGGTGCCTGATTACGAAAACTTGAAACTTGAAAAGTATTCCTTTATTCCCAATGTGGGCGCCTTATTGCCAAAACTTGAAACTGGAAAAGTATTCCCTTGTTCTTCATGTGGGTGCCTGATTAGTTAACTTGAAACTTGAAAAGTATTCCCATGTTCTCCAGGTGAGCGCCGAATTATAAAAACATGAAACACTAAAAAGTATTCCTTTGTTCTCCAGGTCGGTACCGGATTACGAAAACTTGAAAGTTGAAAAGTATTCACTTATTCTCCACGTGGGCGCCTGGTTACCAAAACTTGAAAACTTAAAATTTATTCGCGGTTCTCCAGGTGTGCGCTTGATTACAAAAACTTGAAAACTTGAAAAGTATTCCCTATTTCTCCGGGTGGGCGCCTAACTACCAAAACTTGAAAACTTGAAAATTGTTCCCTTGTTCTCTAGGTTGGCGCCTGGTTACAAAAATTGGAAACTTGAAGAGTATTGCCTTGTTCTCCAGGTGGGCGCCTGATTACCAAAACTGGAAACTTGAAAAGTATTCCCTTGTTCTCCAGGTGGGAACCTGATTACCAATATTTGAAAACATGAAAAGTATTCACTTGTTCTCCAGGTGGGCGCGTGATTACCAATACTTTCAACTTGATAAGTATTCCCTCGTTCTCCAAGTGGGCGCCTGATTACCGAAACTGGAAACTTGAAAAGTATTCCCTTGTTCTCCAGGTGGGCGCGTGATTACCAAAACTGGAAACTTCGAAAGTATTCCCTTGTTCTCAAGGTAGGCACCTTATTACCACTACTTGAAACTTAAAAAGTATTCCCTTTTTCTCTAGGTGGGTGCCTAATTACCAAAACTAGAAACTTGAAAAGTATTCCCTTGCTCTCCAGGTGGGTGCCTGATTACCAAAACTAGAAAACTTGAAAAGTATTCCCTTGTTCTCCAGGTGGACGCCTAATTACCAAAACTTGAAACTTGAAAAGTATTCCCTTGTTCTCTAGGTGGGCGCCTGATTACCAAAACTTTCAGCTTGGAAAGTATTCCATTGTTCTCTAGGTGGGAGCCTGCTCACAAAAATTTAGAAACTTCAAAAGTATTCCCTTGTTCTGCAGGTAGACGCCTGATTACCAGAAGTTGAAAAGTTGATAAGTATTCCCTTCTTCTCGAGGTGAGCGCCTGACAAAAACTTGAAACTTGGAAAGTATTCCCTTGTTCTCGAGGTGCGCGCCTGACTACAAAAACATGAAACTTGAAAAGTATTCCCTTGTTCTCCAGGTTGGCGCCTGATTGCCAAAACTTTCAACTTGAAAAGTATTCCCTTGTTCTCCAGGTAGACGCCTGATTACCAGAACTTGAAAACTTGATAAGTATTCCCTCGTTCTCCAAGTGGGCGCCTGATTACCAAAACTGGCAACTTGAAAAGTATTCCCTTGTTCTCCAGGTGGGCGCGTGACTACCAAAACTGGAAACTTGAAAAGTATTCCCTTGTTCTCCATGTGGGTGCCTGATTACCAAAACTAGAAAACTTGAAAAGTATTCCCTTGTGCTCCAGGCGGACGCCTGATTACCAAAACATGAAATTTGCAAAGTATTGCCTTGTTCTCTAGGTGGGCGCCTTATTACTAAAAATTTCAGCTTGAAAAGTATGCTATTGTTCTCCAGGTGGGAGCCTGCTTACAAAAATTTGAAAACATCAATAGTACCTTGTTCTCTAGGTAGACGCTTGATTACCAGAACTTGAAAACTTGATAAGTATTCCCTTGTTCGCCCGGTGAGCGCCTGGCAAAAACTTGAAACTTGAAAAGAATTCCCTTGTTCTCGAGGTGGGCGCCTGACTACCAAAACTTGAAACATTAAAAGTTTTCCCTTGTTCTCCAGGCGGGTGCCTAATTACAAAAACTTCATACTTGAAAAGTATTCCTTTGTTCTCCATGTGGTCGCCTGATTACAAAAATTTGAAAACATGAAAAGTATTCCCTTGTTCTCTAGGTGGGCGCCTGATTAAAAAAATTTTATAACTTCAAAAGTATTCCCTTGTTCTCCAGGTGGGCACCTGATTACCAGAATATGAACTTGATAAGTATTCCTTTGTTCTCCAGGTGGGCGCCTATCCAAAACTTGAAAAGTATTCCCTTATTCTACAAGTGGGTACCTGAATACAAGAACTTGAAATCTTGAAAAGTATTCCGTTGTTCTCCAGGTGGGCACCTGATTACCAGAAGTAGAAAACTTGAAAAGTATTCCGTCGTTCTTCAGGTGGCGCCTGAGTACCAAAGCTTGAAAATTTTAAAAACTATTCCCTTGGTCTCCAGGTGGGCACCTGATTACAAAAACTTGAAACTTGAAAAGTATTCCCTTGTTCTCCAGGTGGGCGCCTTATTACTAAAACTTTAAAGTTGAAAAGTATTCCCTTTTCCTCTAGGCGGGCGCCTGATCGCCAAAACTTGAAACTTGAAAAGTATTGCCTTGTTCTCCAAGTGGGTGCCTAATTACTAATTCTTGAAACTTGAAAAGTATTACCTTGTTCTCCAGGTGGGCGTCGGATTACAAAAACTTGAAACTCTGAAAAGTATTCCCTTGTTCTCCATGTGGGTGTCGGATTAGCAAAACTTCAAACTTTAAAAAGAATTCCCTATTTCTCCAGGTGGGCATCGAATTACCAAAACTTGCAAACTTGAAAAGTATTCCCTTGTTCTCCAGGTGGGCGTCATATTACAAAAATTTCAAAAATTCAAAAGTATTCCCTTGCTCTCCAAGTGGGTGCCGGATTACTAAAACTTGAAACAAAATAGGTATTCCCTTGTTCTCTAGGTGGACGACACATTACCAAAACTTGAAAACATGAAATTTATTCCCTTGTTCTCCAGGTTGGTGGCGAATTACAAAATAAAGAAACTTTGAAAAGTATTCCCCATTTCTCCAGGTGGGCACCTGATTACCAAAACTTGCAAACTTTAAAAGTATTCCCTTGTTCTCCAGGTTGGAACCTGATTACAAAAATTTGAAAACTTCAAAAGTATTCCCTTGTTCTCCATGTAGACGCCTGATTACCAGAACTTGAAAACATGATAACTATTCCCTTGTTCTCCAGGCGGGTGCCTGATTACAAAAACTTGAAACTTTAAAAGTACTCCCTTGTTCTCCATGTGGGCGCCTGATTACTAAAACTTGAATCTTCAAAAGTATTCCCTTGTTCTCTAGGTGGGCGCCTGATTACCAAAATTTGACAACTTGAAAAGTATTCTCTTGTTATCGAGGTGGGCGCCTGATTACAAAAATTTTAAAACTTCAAAAGTATTCCCTTGTTCTCCAGGTGGGCGCCTGATTACCAGAACTTGAAATCTTGAAAACTATTCCCTTGTTGTCCAGGTGGGAACCTGATTACGAGAACTAGAAAACTTGAAAAGTATTCCCTTGTTCTTCAGGTGGCGCCTGATTACCAAAACTTGAAAATTTGAAAACTATTCCCTTGTTCTCCAGGTGGGCACCTGATTACAAAAACTTGAAACTTGCAAAGTATTCCCTTGTTCTCAAGGTGGGCTCCTGATTACCAGAACTTGAAATCTTGAGAATTATTCCTTTGTTCTCCATGTGGACGCCTGATTACCAAAATTTGAATACTTGAAATTTATTCCCTTGTTCTCCAGGTGGGCGCCACATAACCAAAACTTGAAACTTTGAAAAGTATTCCATATTTCTCCAGGTGGGCACCCGATTACCAGAAATTGCAAACTTGAAAAGTATTCCCTTGTTCTCCAAGTGGGCGCCTTATTACAAAAATTTGAAAACTTCAAAAGTATTCCCTTGTTCTCTAGGTGGGTGCCGGATTACTAAAACTTGAAACTTAAAAGTATTCCCTTGTTTTCTAGGTGGACGCCTGATTACCAAAACTTAAAAACTTTAATGTTATTCCCTAGTTCTCTAGGTGGGTGCCGTATTACCAAAACTTGAAACTTTGAAAGGAATTCCCTATTTCTCCAGGTGTGTGAATGATTAAAAAAATTTGAAAACTTCAAAAGTATTCCCTTGTTCTCCATGTAGACGCCTGATTACCAGAACTTGAAATCTTGATAAGTATTCCTTTGTTCTCCACGAGGGTGCCTGACCAAAACTTGAAAACTTGAAATGTATTCCCTTGTTCTCCAGGTGGGCGCCTGATTACCAGAACTTTCAACTAGATAAGTATTCCATTGTTCTCCTGGTGGGCGCTAGATTACCAAAACATAAAACTTGAAGTGTATTCCCTTGTTCTCAAGGTGGGCGCCAGATTACAAAAACTTGAAACTCTGGAAAGTATTCCCTTGTTCTCCTGGTGGGTACCGAATTAATAAAAACTTACAAATGATTCATTGGTTCTCTAGGTTGTCGCCTGATTAACAATACTTGAAAACTTGAAATTTATTCCCTTGTTCTCCAGGTGGACGCCGGATTACTAATACTTGAAACTTTGAAAAGTATTCCATATTTCTCCAGGTGGGCAACGATTACAATAACTTGTAATCTCCAAAAGTATTCCCTTTTTCTCTAGGAGGGTGCCTGATTAGAAAAATTTAAAAACTTCAAAAGTATTCCCTTGTTCTCCAGGTGGGTACCGGATTACTAAAACTTGAAACTTAAAAAGTGTTCCCTTGTTCTCTAGGTGGACGTCTGATTACCAAAACATGAAAACTAAAAATTTACTCCCTTGTTCTCCAAGTGGGCACATGATTACAAGAACTTGAAAAGTATTCCTTTGTTCTCAAAGTGGGCGCCTGATAACGAAATTTGACAACTTGAAAAGTATTCTCTTGTTCTCCAGGTGGGCGCACGATTAAAAAAATTTTTAAAATTCAAAAGTATTCCATGGTTCTCCAGGTGGCGGCTGATTACCATATCTTGAAAACTTGATAAGTAATCCCTTGTTCTCCAGGTGGGCGCCTTACCATAACAAGAAAACTTTGAAAGTATTTCCTTGTTCTCTAAGTGGGCACCCGATTACAAAAACTTGAAATCATGAACAGTATTCCCTTGTTCTCCAGGTGGGCACCTGATTACTATAACTAGAAAACTTGATAAGTATTCCCTTGTTCTTCAGGTGGCGCCTGATTACCAAACTTGAAAATTTGAAAATTATTCACTTGTTCTCCAGGTGGACGCCTGATTACCAAAACTTGAAACTTTAAATGTATCCCGTTGTTCTCCGGGTGGGTACGGAAATACTAAAACTTGAAACATAAAAATAATTACTTTGTTCTCTAGGTGGATGCCTGATTACCAATACTCGAAAACATTAAATTTATTCCTTTGTTTTCCAGGTGGGCGCCTGATTGCCAAAACTTGAAACTTGAAAAGTATTCCCTTGTTCTCCATGTGGGTGCCTGATTACAAAAATTTGAAACTTGAAAACTATTCCCTTGTTCTCTAGGTGGGTGCCGGATTACAAAAACTTGAAACTCTGAAAAGTATTCCCTTGTTCTCCAGGTGGGTACCGAATCACTAAAAACTTAAAAATAATTCCTTTGTTCTATAGATTGAAGCCTGATTACCACTATTTGAAAACTTGAAATTCATTCCCTTGTTCTCCAGGTGGGCGCTAGATTACCAAAACTGAAACTTTGAAAACTATTCCATATTTCTCTAGGTGGTTACCGATAACAAGAACTTGCAAACTCCAAAAGTATTCCCTTTTTCTCTAGGAGGGTGCCTGAATACACAAATTTTAAAACTTCAAAAGTATTCCCTTGTTCTCCAGGTGGGTGTCGGATTACTAAAACTTGAAATTTAAAAAGTATTCCCTTGTTCTCCAGGTGGGTGCCAGATTACAAAAACTTGAAACTCTGAAAAGTATTCCCTTGTTCTCCAGGTGTGTACCGAATTACAAAAAACTAAAAAATAATTCCTTTGTTCTCTTGGTTGGAGCCTGATTACCAATACTTGAAAACTTGAAATTTATTCCCTTGTTCTCTAGGTGGGCGGCATATTACCTAAACTTGAAACTTTGAAAGGTATTCCATATTTCTCCAGCTGGGCAACGATTACAAGTACTTGCAAACTCCAAAAGTATTCCCTTTTTCTCTAGGAGGATGCCTGATTACAAAAATTTAAAAACATCAAAAGTATTCCCTTGTTCTCCAGGTGGGTACCGAATTTCTAAAACTTGTAACATAAAAAGTATTCCGTTGTTCTCTAGGTGGACGTCTGATTACCAAAACATGAAAACTTGAAATTTATTCCCTTGTTCTCCAAGTGGGCACATGATTACAAGAACTTGAAATCTTGAAAAGTATTCCCTTGTTCTCAAAGTGGGCGCCTAATTACAAAATTTGGCAACTTGAAAAGTATTCTCTTGTTCTCCAGGTGGGCGCATGATTAAATAAATTTTAAAAATTCAAGAGTATTCCATAGTTCTCCAGGTGGGCGGCTAATTACTAGGACTTGAAAACTTGATAAATATTCCCTTGTTCTCCATGTGCGCTCCTGAACCAAACATGAAAATTTGAAATGTATTCCCTTGTTCTCCAAGTGGGCATCTGATTACAAGATCTTGAAATCTTAAAAAGTATTCCCTTGTTCTCCAAGTGGGCGCCTGATTAGAAAAATTTAGAAACTAGAAAAGTATTCTCTAGTTCTCCAGGTGGGCGCATGACGAAAAAAATTTTAAAACTTCAAAAGTATTCTCTAGCTCTCCGGGTTGGAGCTTGATTACCAGAACTTGAAAACCTGATAAGTATTCCCTTGTTCTCCAGGTGGGAGCTTGACCAAAACTTGAAACTTTAAAACTATTCCCTTGTTCTCCAAGTGGGCACCTGATTACAAGAACTTGAAATCATGAAAAGTATTCCCTTTTTCTCCAGGTGGGCACCTGATTACTAGAACTAGAAAACTTGAAAAGTGTTCCCTTGTTCTTCAGGTGGCGTCTGATTACCAAACTTAAAAATTTGAAAATTATTCCCTTGTTCTCCAGGTGGGCACCTGATTAGCAGAACTTGAAAACTTTAAAAGTATTCCGTTGTTCTCCAAGTTGGTGCCTTATTACCAAAACTTAAAACTTAAAAAGTATTCCCTTGTTCTCCAGGTGGGCGCCTGATTGCCAAAACTTTAAAATTGAAAAGTATTCTCTTGTTCTCCATGTGGGTGCCTGATTACTAAAATTTGAAACTTGAAAAGTATTCCCTTGTTCTCCAGGTGGGTGCGGGATTACAAAAACTTGAAACTCTAAAAAATATTCCCTTATTCTCCAGGTGGGTACCGAATTACAAAAACTTGAAACTTAAAAATAATTCCTTTGTTCTCTATGTGGACGCCTGATTACCAATACTTGATAACTTGAAATTTATTCCCTTGTTCTCCAGGTGGGCGCCTGATTTCCAAAACTTGAAACTTTAAAAGTATTCCCTTTTTCTCCATGTGGGTGCCTGATTACTAAAACTTGAAACTTCAATAGTATTCCCTTGTTCTCCAGATGGGTGCCAGATTACAAAAACTTGAAACTCTGAAAAGTATTCCCCAATTCTTCAGGTGCGTACCGAATTACAGAAAACTAAAAAATAATTCCTTTGTTCTCTAGGTTGAAGCTTGATTACCAATACTTGAAAACTTGAAATTTATTCCCTTGTTCTCTAGGTGGGCGGCAGATTACCTAAACGTGAAACTTTGAAAGGTATTCCATATTTCTATAGGTGGGCAACGATTACAAGAACTTGCAAACTCCAAAAGTATTCCCTTTTTCTCTAGGAGGGTGCCTGATTACAAAAATTTAAAAACATCAAAAGTAATCCCTTGTTCTCCAGGTGGGTACTGGATTACGAAAACTCGAAACATAAAAAGTATTCCCTTATTCTCTAGGGGGACGTCTGATTACCAAAACATGAAAAGTTGAAATTTATTCCCTTGTTCTCCAAGTGGGCACATGATTACAAGAACTTGAAATCTTGAAAAGTATTCCCTTGTTCTCGAAGTGGGCGCCTGATTACAAAATTTTACAACTTGAAAAGTATTCTCTTGTTCTCCAGGTGGGCGCATGATTAAAAAAAATTTTAAAATTCAAAAGTATTCCGTAGTTCTCCAAGTGGGCGGCTGATTACCAGAACTTGAAAACTTGATAATTAATCCCTTGTTCTCCAGGTGGGCGCCTGAGCATAACAAGAAAACTTTAAAAGTATTCCCTTGTTCTCCAAGTGGGCACCTGATTACAAAAACTTGAAATCATGAACAACATTCCATTGTTCTCCAGGTGGGCACCTGATTACTAGAACTAGAAAACTTGATAAATATTCCCTTGTTCTTCAGGTGGCGCCTGATTACTAAACTTGAAAATTTGAAAATTATTCCCTTGTTCTCCAGGTGGGCGCCTGATTACCAAAACTTGAATCTTGAAAAGTATCCCCTTGTTCTCCAGGTGGGCACCTGATTACCAGAACTTGAAAACTTTTAAAGTATTCCGTTGTTCTCAATGTTGGCGCCTTATTACCAAAACTTAAAACTTGAAAAGTATTCCCTTGTTCTCCAGGTGGGCGCCTGACAGCCAAAACTTGAAAATTGAAAAGTATTCCCTTGTTCTTCATCTGGGTGCCCGATTACTAAAACTTGAAACTTGAAAAGTATTCCTTTGTTCTCCAGGTGGGCGCCAGATTACAAAAACTTGAAACTATGAAAGTATTCCCTTATTCTCCAGGTGGGTACGGAAATACTAAAACTTGAAACTAAAAAATAATTTCTTTGTTCTCCAGGTGGATGCTTGATTACCAATACTTGAAAACTTGAAATTTATTCCCTTGTTTTCCAGGTGGGCGGCTGATTGCCAAAACTTGAAACTTGAAAAGTATTCCCTTGTTCTCCATGTGGGTTCCTGATTACTAAAATTTGAAACTTCAAAAGTATTCCCTTTTTCTCCAGGTGGGTGCCGGATTAGAAAAACTTGAAACTCTGAAAAGTATTCCCTTGTTCTCCAGGTGGGTACCGAACTACTAAAAACATAAAAATAATTCCTTTGTTCTCTAGGTTGAAGCCTGATTACCAATATTTGAAAACTTGAAATTCATTCCCTTGTTCTCCAGGTGGGCGCCAGATTACTAAAACTGAAACTTTGAAAAGTATTCCATATTTCTCTAGGTGGGTACCGATTACAAGAACTTGCCAACTCCAAAAGTATTCCCTTTTTCTCTAGGAGGGTGCCTGATTACAAAAATGTTAAAACTTCAATTGTATTCCCTTGTTCTCCAAGTGGGTGTCGGACTACTAAAACTTGAAACTTAAAAAGTATTCCCTTGTTCTCTAGGTGGACGTTTGATTACCAAAAAATAAAAACTCAAAATTTATTCCCTTGTTCTCCAACTGGGTGCCGGATTACCAAAACGTGAAACTTTGAAAAGAAATCCACTATTTTTCCATGTGGGCACCTGGTTACCAGAACTTGCAAACTTGAAAAATATTCCCTTGTTCTCCAGGTGGGCGCCTGATTAAAAAAATTTGAAAACTTCAAAAGTATTCCCTTGTTGTCCATGTAGTCGCCTGATTACAAGGACTTGAAAACTTGATAAGTATTCCCTTGTTCTCCAGGTGGGCTCCTGAACCAAACATGAAAACTTGAAATGTATTCCCTTGTTCTCCAAGTGGGCATCTGATTACAAGAACTTGAAATCTAAATAAGTATTCCCTTGTTCTCCACGTGGGCGCCAGATTAGAAAAATTTAAAAACTTGAAAAGTATTCTCTTGTTCTCCAGGTGGGCGCATGACGAAATTTTTTTTAAAACTTCAAAAGTGTTCTCTAGCTCTCCGGGTTGGCGCTTTATTACCAGAACTTGAAAACCTGATAAGTATTCCCTTGTTCTCCAGGCGGGAGCTTGACCAAAACTTGAAAACTTTAAAACTATTCCCTTGTTCTCCAAGTGGGCACCTGATTACAAGAACTTGAAATCATGAAAAGTATTCCCTTTTTCTCCAGGTGGGCACCTGATTACTAGAACTAGAAAACTTGAAAAGTGTTCCCTTGTTCTTCAGGTGGCGTCTGATTACCAAACTTGAAAATTTGAAAATTATTCCCTTGTTCTCCAGGTGGGCGCCTGATTACCAAAACTTGAAACTTGAAAAGTATCCGCTTGTTCTCCAGGTGGGCACCTGATTAGCAGAAATTGAAAACTTTAAAAGTATTCCGTTGTTCTCCAAGTTGGCGCCTTATTACCAAAACTTAAAACTTGAAAAGTATTCCCTTGTTCTCCAGGTGTGCGCCTGATTTCCAAAACTTTAAAATTGAAAAGTATTCTCTTGTTCTCCATGTGGGTGCCTGATTACTAAAATTTGAAACTTGAAAAGTATTCCCTTATTCTCCAGGTGGGTGCGGGATTACAAAAACTTAAAACTCTGAAAACAATTCCCTTATTCTCCAGGTGGGTACCGAATTACAAAAATTTGAAACTTAAAAATAAATCTTTTGTTCTCTAGGTGGACGCCTGATTACCAATACTTGAAAACTTGAAATTTATTCCCTTGTTCTCCAGGTGGGCGCCTGATTTCCAAAACTTGAAACTTGAAAAGTATTTCCTTGTTTTCCATGTGGGTGCCTGATTACTAAAACTTGAAACTTTAATAGTATTCCCTTGTTCTCCAGATGGGTGCCAGATTACAAAAACTTGAAACTCTGAAAAGTATTCCCTTGTTCTTCCGGTGCGTACCGAATTACAAAACAATAAAAAATAATTCCTTTGTTCTCTAGGTTGAAGCCTGATTACCAATACTTGAAAACTTGAAATTTATTCCCTTGTTCTCTAGGTGGGCGGCAGATTACCTAAACTTGAAACTTTGAAAGGTATTCCATATTTTAATAGGCGGGCAACAATTACAAGAACTTGCAAACTCCAAAAGTATTCCCTTTTTCTCTAGGAGGGTGCTTGATTACAAAAATTTAAAAACATCAAAAGTATTCCCTTGTTCTCCAGGTGGGTACCGGATTACTAAAACTTGAAACATAAAATGTATTCCCTTGTCTGATTACCAAAACATGAAAACTTGAAATTTGACAACTTGAAAAGTATTCTCTTGTTCTCCAGGTGGGCGCATGATTAACAAATTTTTAAAAATTCAAAAGTATTCCATAGTCTCCAGGTGGGCGGCTGATTACCAGAACTTGAAAACTTGATAAGTAATCCCTTGTTCTCCAGGTGGGCGCCTGAGCATAACAAGAAAACATTAAAAGTATTCCTTGTTCTGCAAGTTGGCACTTGATTACAAAAACTTGAAATCATGAACAGTATTCCCTTGTTCTCCAGGTGGGCACCTGATTAGTAGAACTAGAAAACTTGATAAGTATTCCCTTGTTCTTCAGGTGGCGCCTGGTTACCAAACTTGAAAATTTGAAAATTATTCCCTTGTTCTCCAGGTGGGCGCCTGATTACCAAAACTTGAAACTTGAAAAGTATCCCTTTGTTCTCCAGGTGGGCACCTGATTACAAGAACTTGAAAACTTTAAAAGTATTCCGTTGTTCTCCAGGTTGGCGCCTTATTACCAAAACATAAAACTTGAAAAGTTTTCCCTTGTTCTCCAGGTGGGCGCTTGACTGCCAAAACTTGAAAATTGAAAAGTATTCCCTTGTTCTTCATGTGGGTGCCTGATTATAAACTTGAAAAGTATTCCCTTGTTCTCCAGGTGGGCGCCGGATTACAAAAACTTGAAACTCTGAAAAGTATTCCCTTATTCTCCAGGTGGGTATGGAAATACTAAAACTTGAAACTAAAAAATAATTCCTTTGTTCTCTAGGTGGATGCCTGATTACCAATACTTGAAAACTTGAAATTTATTCCCTTGTTTTCCAGGTGGGCGCCTGATTGCCAAAACTTGAAAAGTATTCCATTGTTCTCCATGTGGGTTCCTGATTACTAAAATTTGAAACTTGAAAAGTATTCCCTTGTTCTCCAGGTGGGTGCCGGATTACAAAAACTCTAAACTCTGAAAAGTATTCCCTTGTTCTCCAGGTGGGTAACGAATTACTAAAAACTTATAAATAATTCCTTTGTTCTCTAGGTTGAAGCCTGATTACCAATATTTGAAAACTTGAAATTCATTCCCTTGTTCTCCAGGTGGGCGCCAGATTACCAAAACTGAAACTTTGAAAAGTATTCCATATTTCTCTAGGTGGGTACCGATTACAAGAACTTGCAAACTCCAAATGTATTCCCTTTTTCTCTAGGAGGGTGCCTGATTACAAAAATATTAAAACTTCTAAAGTATTCCCTTGTTCTCCAGGTGGGTACCGGATTACTAAAACTTGAAACATAAAAAGTATTCCCTTGTTCTCTAGGTGGATGTCTGATTACCAAAACATGAAATTTATTCCCTTGTTCTCCAAGTGGGCATATGATTACAAGAACTTGAAATCTTGAAAAGTATTCCCTTGTTCTCAAAGTGGGCGCCTTATTACAAAATTTGACAACTTAAAAAGTATTCTCTTGTTCTCCACGTGGTCACCTGATTAAAAATAAAAGAAATCCCCTATTTTTCCAGGTGGGCACCTGATTACCAGAATTTGCAAACTTGAAAAGTATTCCCTTGTTCTCCAGGTGGGCGCATGATTAAAAAAAATTTAAAAAATTCAAAAGTATTCCATAGTTCTCCAGGTGGGCGACTGATTTCTAAAAACTTGAAAACTTGATAAACAATCCCTTGTTTTCCAGGTGGGCGCCTGAGCATAACAAGAAAACTTTAAAAGTATTCCCTTGTTCTCCAAGTGGGCACGTGATTACAAAAACTTGAATTCACGAACAGTATTCCCTTGTTCTCCAGGTGGGCACCTAATTACTAGAACTTGAAAACTTGATAAGTATTCTCTTGTTCTTCAGGTGGCGCCTGATTACCAAATTGAAAATTTGAAAATTATTCCTTTGTTCTCCAAGTGGGCGCCTGATTACCAAAACTTGAAACTTGAAAAGTATCCCCTTGTTCTCCAGGTGGGCAGGTGATTACCAGAACTAGAAAACTTTAAAAGTATTCCGTTGTTCTCCAGGTTGGCGCCTTATTACCAAAACATAAAACCTGAAAATTTTTCCCTTGTTCTCCAGGTGGGCGCCTGACTGCCAAAACTTGAAAATTGAAAAGTATTCCCTTGTTCTTCATGTGGGTGCCTGATTACTAAAACTTGAAACCTGAAAAGTATTCCCTTGTTCTCCTAGTGGTCGCCGGATTACAAAAACTTGAAACTCTGAAAAGTATTCCCTTATTCTCCAGGTGGGTATGGAAATACTAAAACTTGAAACTAAAAAATAATTCCTTTGTTCTCTTGGTGGATGCCTGATTACCAATACTTGAAAACTTGAAATTTATTCCCTTGTTTCCACGTGGGCGCCTGATTGCCAAAACTTGAAACTTGAAAAGTATTCCCTTGTTCTCCATGTGGGTTCCTGATTACTAAAATTTGAAACTTGAAAAGTATTCCCTTGTTCTCCAGGCGGGTGCCGGATTAGAAGAACTTGAAACCCTGAAAAGTATTCCCTTGTTCTCTAGGTGGGTACCGAATTACGGAAAACTTAAAAATAATTCCTTTGTTTTCTAGGTTGAAGCCTGATTACCAATATTTGAAAACTTGAAATTCATTCCCTTGTTCTCCAAGTGGGCGCCAGATTATCAAAACTGAAACTTTGAAAAGTATTCCATATTTCTCTAGGTGGGTACCGATTAAAAGAACTTGCAAACTCCAAAAGTATTCCCTTTTTCTCTAGGAGGGTGCCTGATTACAAAAATATTAAAACTTCAAAAGTATTCCCTTGTTCTCCAGGTGGGTGTCGGATTACTAAAACTTGAAACTTAAAAAGTATTACTTTTTCTCTAGGTGGACGTTTGATTTCCAAAACATAAAAACTTGAAATTTATTCCCTTGTTCTCCAACTGGGTGCCGGATTACCAAAATGTGAAACTTTGAAAAGAAATCCCCTATTTTTCCAGGTGGGCACATGATTACCAGAACATGCAAACTTGAAAAGTATTCCCTTGTTCTCCAGGTGGGCGCCTGATTAAAAAAAATTTGAAAACTTCAAAAGTATTCCCTTGTTCTCCATGTAGACGCCTGATTACCATGACTTGAAAACTTGATAAGTATTCCCTTGTTCTCCAGGTGGACTCCTGAACCAAACATGAAAACTTGATATGTATTCCGTTGTTCTCCAAGTGGGCACCTGAGTACAAAAACTTGAAATCATGAACAGTATTCCCTTGTTCTCCAGGTGGGCACCTAATTACTAGAACTTGAAAACTTGATAAGTATTCTCTTGTTCTTCAGGTGGCGCCTGATTACAAAAACTGGAAACTTGAAAAGTATTCCCTTGTTCTCCAGGTGGGCGCCTGATTACCAAAACTTGAAACTTGAAAAGTATCCCCTTGTTCTCCAGGTGGGCAGGTGATTACCAGAACTTGAAAACTTTAAAAGTATTCCGTTGTTCTCCAGGTTGGCGCCTTATTACCAAAACATAAAACTTGAAAAGTTTTCCCTTGTTCTCCAGGTGGGCGCTTGACTGCCAAAACTTGAAAATTGAAAAGTATGCCCTTGTTCTTCATGTGGGTGCCTGATTATAAACTTGAAAAGTATTCCCTTGTTCTCCAGGTGGGCGCCGGATTACAAAAACTTGAAACTCTGAAAAGTATTCCCTTATTCTCCAGGTGGGTACGGAAATACTAAAACTCGAAACTAAAAAATAATTCCTTTGTTCTCTAGGTGGATGCCTGATTACCAATACTTGAAAACTTGAAATTTATTCCCTTGTTTTCCAGGTGGGCGCCTGATTGCCAAAACTTGAAACTTGAAAAGTATTCCCTTGTTCTCCATGTGGGTTCTTGATTACTAAAATTTGAAACTTGAAAAGTATTCCCTTGTTCTCTAGGTGGGTGCCGGATTACAAAAACTTGAAACTCAGAAAAGTATTCCCTTGTTCTACTGGTGGGCACCGAATTACTAAAAACTTAAAAATAATTCCTTTGTTCTCTAGGTTGAATCCTGATTACCAATATTTGAAAACTTGAAATTCATTCCCTTGTTCTCCAGGTGGGCACCAGATTACCAAAACTGAAACTTTGAAAAGTATTCCATATTTCTCTAGGTGGGTGCCGATTAAAAGAACTTGCAAACTCCAAAAGTATTCTCTTTTTCTCTATGAGGGTGCTGATTACAAAAATATTAAAACTTCAAAAGTATTCCCTTGTTCTCCAGGTGGGTGTCGGATTACAAAAACTTGAAACTTAAAAAGTATTCCCTTTTCTCTAGGTGGACGTTTGATTTCCAAAACATAAAAACTTGAAATTTATTCCCTTGTTCTCCAACTGGGTGCCGGATTACCAAAACGTGAAACTTTGAAAAGAAATCCCCTATTTTTCCAGGTGGGCACATGATTACCAGAACTTGCAAACTTGAAAAGTATTCCCTTGTTCTCCAGGTGGGCGCCTGATTAAAAAAATTTGAGAACTTCAAAAGTATTCCCTTGTTCTCCATGTAGACGCCTGATTACCAGGACTTGAAAACTTGATAAGTATTCCCTTGTTCTCCAGGTGGACTCCTGAACCAAACATGAAAACTTGATATGTATTCCCATGTTCTCCAAGTGGGCACCTGATTACAAGAACTTGAAATCTTGAAAAGTATTCCCTTGTTCTCCAAGTGGGCGCCTGATTACAAAAATTTAAAAACTTGAAAAGTATTGTCTTGTTCTCCAGGTGGGCGCATGACGAAAATATAAAATTTTAAAACTTCAAAAGTGTTCCCTTTTTCTCCAGGTAAGAACCTGATTACTAGAACTAGAAAACTTGAAAAGTGTTCCCTTTTTCTTCAAGTGGCGTCTGATTACCAAACTTGAAAATTTGAAAATTTTTCCCTTGTTCTCCAGGTGGGCGCCTAATTACCAAAACTTGAAACTTGACAAGTATCCCCTTGTTCTACAGGTGGGCACCTGATTAGCAGAACTTGAAAACTTTAAAAGTATTCCGTTGTTCTCCAAGTTGGCGCCTTATTACCAAAACTTAAAACTTGATAAGTATTCCCTTGTTCTCCAGGTGGGCGCCTGATTGCCAAAACTATAAAATTGAAAAGTATTCCCTTGTTCTGCACGTGGGTGCCTTATTACTAAAAATTGAAACTTGAATAGTATTCCCTTGTTCTCCAGGTGGGTGCGTGATTAAAAAAACTTGAAACTCTGAAAAGTATTCCCTTATTCTCCAGGCGTGTACCGAATTACAAAAACCTGAAGCTTAAAATAATTTCTTTGTTCTCTAGGTGGACGCCTGATTACCAATACTTGAAAACTTGAAATTTATTCCCTTGTTCTCCAGGTGGGCACCTGATTTCCAAAACTTGAAACTTGGAAAGTATTCCCTTGTTCTCCGTGTGGGTGCCTGATTACTAAAACTTGAAACTTGAATAGTATTCCCTTGTTCTCAAGGTGGGTGCCAGATTACAAAAACTTGAAAATCTGAAAAGTATTCCCTTGTTCTCCAGGTGCGTACCGAATTACAAAAAACTAATAAATAATTCCTTGGTTCTCTAGGTTGAAGCCTGATTACGAATACTTGAAAACTTGAAATTTATTCCCTTGTTCTCTAGGTGGGCGGCAGATTACCTAAACTTGAAACTTTGAAAGGTATTCCATATTGCTCCAGGTGGGCAACGATTACAAGAACTTGCAAACTCCGTTTGTGTTCCCTTTTTCTCTTGGAGGGCGCCTGATTACAAAAATTTGAAAACTTCAAAAGTATTCCCTTGTTCTTCAGGTGGGTGCCGGATTACTAAAACTTGAAACTTAAAAAGTATTCCCTTGTTCTCTAGGTGGACATCTGATTACCAAAACATAAAAACTTGAAATTTATTCCCTTGTTCTCCAGGTGGGTGCCGGATTACCAAAACATGAAACTTTGAAAAGAAATCCCTATTTTTCCAGGTGGGCACCCGATTACCAGAACTTGCAAACTTGAAAAGTATTCCCTTGTTCTCCAGGTGGGCGCCTGATTACAAAAATTTGAAACTTTCAAAAGTATTCCCTTGTTCTCCATGTAGACGCCTGATTACCAGAACTTGATAACTATTCCCTTGTTCTCCAGGTGGGTGCCTGACCAAAACATGAAAACTTCAAATGTATTCCCTTGTTCTCCAAGTGGGAACCTGATTACAAGAACTTGAAATCTTGAAAAGTATTCCCTTGTTCTCCAAGTGGGCGCATGATTACCAAAATTTGACAACTTGAAAAGTATTTTCTTATCCTCCAGGTGGGCGCATGATTAAGAAAATATTAATACTTTAAATGTATTCCCTAGTTCTCCGGGTGGGCGCCAGATTACCAGAACTTGAAAACTTGATAAGCATTCCCTTGTTCTCCAGGTGGGTGCCTGACCAAAACTTGAAAACTTTAAAAGTATTCCCTTGTTCTCCAAGTGGGCATCTTATTACAAGAACTTGAAATCATGAAAAGTATTCCCTTGTTCTCCAGGTTGGCACCTGATTACTAGAACCAGAAAACTTGAAAAGTATTCCCTTGTTCTTCAGATGGCGCCTGATTACCAAACTTGAAAATTTGAAATTATTCCCTTTTTCTCCAGTGGGCGCCTGATTACCAATACATGAAACTAGAAAAGTATCCCCTTATTCTTCAACTGGCCACCTGATTACAAGAACTTGAAAACTTTAAAAGTATTCCGTTGTTCTCTAGGTGGGTGCCGGATTACCAAAACATGAAACTTTGAAAAGAAATCCCTATTTTTCCAGGTGGCCACCCGATTACCAGAACTTGCAAACTTGAATAGTATTCCCTTGTTCTCCAGGTGGGCGCCTGATTACAAATATTTGAAACTTTCAAAAGTATTCCCTTGTTCTCCATGTAGACGCCTGATTACCAGAACTTGATAACTTGATAACTATTCCCTTGTTCTCCAGGTGGGTGCCTGACCAGAACATGAAAACTTCAAATGTATTCCCTTGTTCTCCAAGTGGGAACCTGATTACAAGAACTTGAAATCTTGAAAAGTATTCCCTTGTTCTCCAAGTGGGCGCATGATTACCAAAATTTGACAACTTGAAAAGTATTCTCTTATTCTCCAGGTGGGCGCATGATTAAAAAATATTAATACTTCAAAAGTATTCCCTAGTTCTCCGGGTGGGCGCCAGATTACCAGAACTTGAAAACTTGATAAGCATTCCCTTGTTCTCCAGGTGGGCGCCTGACCAAAACTTGAAAACTTTAAAAGTATTCCCTTGTTCTCCAAGTGGGCATCTTATTACAAGAACTTGAAATCATGAAAAGTATTCCCTTGTTCTCCAGGTGGGCACCTGATTACTAGAAGTAGAAAACTTGAAAAGTATTCCCTTGTTCTTCAGGTGGCGCCTGATTACCAAACTTGAAAATTTGAAATTATTTCCTTTTTCTCCAGGTGGGCGCCAGATTACAAAAACATGAAACTTGAAAAGTATCCCCTTATTCTTCAGCTGGCCACCTGATTTCAAGAACTTGAAAATTTTAAAAGTATTCCGTTGTTCTCCAGGTTGGCGCCTTATTACCAAAACTTAAAACTTGAAAAGTATTCCCTTGTTCTCCAGGTGGGCGCCTAATTGCCAAAACTTTTACATTGAACACTATTCCCTTGTTCTCCAGGTGGGTGCCGGATTACAAAGACTTGAAACTCTGAAAAGTATTCCCTTATTCTCCATGTGGGTACCAAATTACTAAAACTTGAAACTTAAAAGTAATTCCTTTGTTCTCTAGGTGGACGCCTGATTACCAACACTTGAAAACTTGAAATTTATTCCCTTGTTCTCCAGGTGGGCACCTGATTGCCAAAACTTGAAACTTGAAACGTATTCCCTTTTTCTCCATGTGAGTGTTTGATTACTAAAACTTGAAACTTGAAAAGTATTCCCTTGTTCTCCAGATGGGTGCCAGATTACAAAAACTTGATACTCTGAAAAGTATTCCCTTGTTCTTCAGGTGCGTACTGAATTACAAAAAAATAGAAAATAATTCCTTTGTTCTCTAGGTTGAAGCCTGATTACCAATACTTGAAAACTTGAAATTTATTCCCTTGTTCTCTAGGTGGACAGCAGATTACCTAATCTTGAAACTTTGAAAGGTATTCCATATTTCTCCTGGTGGGCAACGATTACCAGAACTTGCAAACTCCAAAAGTATTCCCTTGTTCTTCTGCTGGGTGGCGGATTACTAAAACTTGAATCATAAATAGTATTGCCTTGTTCTCTCGGTGGACATCTGATTAAAAACATGAAATTTATTCCCATGTTCTCAAGGTGGGCACCTGATTACCAGAACTTGCAAAACTTAAATAGTATACCCTTGTTCTCCAGGTGGGCGCCTGACTACCAAAACATCAAACTTGAAAAGTATTCCCTTGTTCTCCAGGTGGGCGCCTGATTACCAAAACATAGAACATATAATATATTCCCTTGTTCTCCTAGTGGGCGCCTGATTATCAAAACTTGAAACTTAGAAAGTATTCCCTTATTCTCCAGGTGGGTGCCTGACTAACAAAACTTGAAACTTTAAAAGTATTCCCTTGTTCTCCAGGTGGGTGCCTGATTACCATAACTCAAAACATTAAAAAATTTCCCTTGTTCTCCAGGTGGGCGCCTAAGCCCCAAAACTTGAAACTTGAAAAGTATTCCCTTGTTCTCCAGGTGGTCGCCTAATTACAGAAACATAAAAAGTATTCCCTTGTTCTCCAGGTGGGCACCTGATTACTAAAACGTGAAACCATAAAATTATTCCCTTGTTCTCCAGGTGGGTGCCTGACTAACAAAACTTGAAACTTTAAAAGTATTCCCTTGTTCTCCAGGTGGGTGCCTGATTACCATAACTCAAAACATTAAAAAATTTCCCTTGTTCTCCAGGTGGGCGCCTCAGCCCCAAAACTTGAAACTTGAAAAGTATTCCCTTGTTCTCCAGGTGGGTGCCTGACTAACAAAACTTGAAACTTTAAAAGTATTCCCTTGTTCTCCAGGTGGGTGCCTGATTACCATAACTCAAAACATTAAAAAATTTCCCTTGTTCTCCAGGTGGGCGCCTCAGCCCCAAAACTTGAAACTTGAAAAGTATTCCCTTGTTCTCCAGGTGGACGCCTAATTACAGAAACATAAAAAGTATTCCCTTGTTCTCCAGGTAGGCACCTGATTACTAAAACGTGAAACCATAAAATTATTCCCTTGTTCTCCAGGTGGACGCCTGACTACCAAAACATGAAACTTGAAACGTATTCCCTTGTTCTCCAGGTGGGCACCGGATTACTAATACATGAAACTCTGAAAAGTATTCCCTTGTTCTCCAGCTCGGCGCCTGATCCCCAAAACTTGAAAAGTACTCCCTTGTTCTCGAGGTGGGCGCCTAATTACAAAAACATAAAAAGTATTCCCTTGTTCTCTAGGTGGGCGCCTGATTACCAGAACTAGAAAACTTGAAAAGTATTCCCTTGTTCTTCAGGTGGTGCCTGATTACCAAAACTTGAAAATTTGAAAACTATTCCCTTGTTCTCTAGGTCCTGATTACCAAAACTTGAAACTTGAAAAGTATTCCCTTGTTTTCCAGGTGGGCGCCTAATTGCCAAAACTTGAAAACTTGAAAAGTGTTCCCTTATTCTCCGGGTGGGCACCTGACTACACTAACTTCGAACTTGAAAAGTATTCCCTTGTTCTCCAGTTGGGCGCCTGATTACCAAAACTAGAAACTTGAAAAGTATTCGTTTTTTCTCCAGGTGGGCACCTGATTACCAAAACTTGAAACTTAAAAATTATTCCCTAGTTCTCCAAGTGGGCGCGGATTACTAAAACTTGAAACCCTGAAGAGTATTCCTTTGTTCTCCAGGTGGGTACCGGATTACTAAAACTTGAAAGTTGAAAAGTATTCACTTATTCTCCATATGGGCCCCTGATTACCAAAACTTGAAACTTCGAAAAGTATTCCCTATTTCTCCAGGTGGGCACCTGATTACCAGAACTTGCAAAACTTAAATAGTATACCCTTGTTCTCCAGGTGGGCGCCTGACTACCAAAACATCAAACTTGAAAAGTATTCCCTTGTTCTCCAGGTGGGCGCCTGATTACAAAAACATAGAACATATAATATATTCCATTGTTCTCCTAGTGGGCGCCTGATTATCAAAACTTGAAACTTAGAAAGTATTCCCTTATTCTCCAGGTGGGTGCCTGACTAACAAAACTTGAAACTTTAAAAGTATTCCCTTGTTCTCCAGGTGGGTGCCTGATTACCATAACTCAAAACATTAAAAAATTTCCCTTGTTCTCCAGGTGGGCGCCTAAGCCCCAAAACTTGAAACTTGAAAAGTATTCCCTTGTTCTCCAGGTGGTCGCCTAATTACAGAAACATAAAAAGTATTCCCTTGTTCTCCAGGTGGGCACCTGATTACTAAAACGTGAAACCATAAAATTATTCCCTTGTTCTCCAGGTGGACGCCTGACTACCAAAACATGAAACTTTAAACGTATTCCCTTGTTCTCCAGGTGGGCACCGGATTACTAATACATGAAACTCTGAAAAGTATTCCCTTGTTCTCCAGCTCGGCGCCTGATCCCCAAAACTTGAAAAGTACTCTCTTGTTTTCGAGGTGGGCGCCTAATTACAAAACATAAAAAGTATTCCCTTGTTCTCCAGGTGGGCACCGGATTACTAAAACGTCTAACCTTTAATGCATTCCCTTTTTCACCATGTGGGCGCCGGATTACCAAAACTTGAAACTTTGAAATGTATTCCCTATTTCTCCATGTGGGCACCTGATTACCAGAACTTGCAAACCTGAAAAGTATTCCCTTGTTCTCCAGGTTGGCGCCTAATTACAAAAACTCGAAAATTTCAGAAGTATTCCCTTGTTCTTCAGGTGGGCGCCTGATTACCAGAACTTGAAAACTTGAAAAGTATTCCCTTTTTCTCAAAGTGGGCACCAGATTACAAGAACTTGAAATCTTGAAAAGTATTCCCTTGTTCTCCAGGTAGGAGCCTGATTACCAGAACTTGAAAACTGGAAAAGTATTGCCTTGTTCTCCAGGTAGGCGCCTGATTGCCAAAGCTTAAAACTTGAAAAGTATTCCCTTGTTCTCTATGTGGGCGCCTGATTACTAAAACTTAAAGTTGAAACGTATTCCCTTCTTCTCCAGGTGGGCACCAGATTATTAAAACTTGAAACTCTGAAAAGTATTCCCTTGTTCGCCAGGTGGCCGCCTGATTGCCAAAACTTAAAACTTGAAAAGTATTCCCTTGTTCTCTATAAGGGCTCCTGATTACTAAAACATAAACATGAAACGTATTCCCCTGTTCTCCAGGTGGGCGCCGGATTACCAAAACTTGAAGCTCTTAAAAGTATTCCCTTGTTATCCAGGTGGGCGCCTGATTACCAATACTGGAAACTTGAAAAGTATTCACTTGTTCTCCAGGTAGGCGCACGATTACCAAAATTTGATAACTTGAGAAGTATTCCCTTGTTCTCCAGGTGGGGGTCTGATTACCAGAACTTGAAATCTTGAATAGTATTTCTTTGTTCTCCAACTGGGCACCTGACCAAAACTTGAAAACTTGAAAAGTATTCCCTTGTTCTCCAAGTGGGCACCTGATTACCAGATCTAGAAATATTGAAAAGTATTCCCTTGTTCTCCAGGTGGGAGCCTGTTTACCAGAACTTGAAAACTTGAAATGTATTCCCTTGTTATTCAGGTGGGTGCCTAATTACAAAACTTGATTCTTTGAAAAGTATTCCCTATTTAGCTAGGTGGGAACCTGATTACCAGAAGATGGAAAGTTGAAAAGTATTAACTTGTTCTCCTGGTTGGTGCCTGATTACAAAAATTTTAAAACTTCAAAAGTATTCCCTTGTTCTCCTGGCGGGGGACGGATTACTAATACTTGAAACTTAAAAAGTATTCCCTTGTTCTCCAGGTGGACGTCTGATTACCAAAACTTGAAAACTTGAAATTTATTTCCTTGTTCTTTTAGGTGGGTGACGGATTACCATAACTTGAAACTTTGATAAGTATTCCCTATTTCTCCAGGCGGGCACCTGATTACAAGAACTTGCAAACTTGAAAAGTATTCCCTTGTTCTCCAAGTGGGCTCCTGATTACAAAAATTTGAAAACCTCAAAAGTATTCCCTCGTTCTCCAGGTGGGTGCCTTATTACCAGAACTTGAAAATTTGAAAACTATTCGTTTGTTCTCCAGGTGGGCGCTGGACTACCAAAGCAGGAAACTATAAATGTATTCCCCTATTCTCCAGTTGGGCGCCTGATTACCACAGCGGAAACATGAATAGCATTCCCTAGTTCTCCTG
Organism: Nicotiana benthamiana; assembly: GCA_034376525.1. Classification (NCBI taxonomy): domain Eukaryota; kingdom Viridiplantae; phylum Streptophyta; class Magnoliopsida; order Solanales; family Solanaceae; genus Nicotiana; species Nicotiana benthamiana. The sequence continues at coordinate 7,602,288 of CM067326.1, forward strand.
GTGGGACCTGATTACCCAAACTTGAAACTTAAAAAGTATTCCCTTTGTTCTCCAGGTGAGCGCCGGGTTACTAAAACTCGAATCTCTGAAAAGTTTTACTTTGTTCTCCAGGTGGGTACCGGATGACTAAACCTTGATAGTTGAAAAGTATTCACTTATTCTCCATATGGGCGCCTGATTACCAAAACTTGAAAACTTGTAAATTATTCCCATGTTCTGCAGGTGGGAGCCTAATTACAAAAAACTTGAAAACTTAAAAAGTATTTCCGTGTTCTCCGGGTGGGCGCCTGACTGCCAATACTTGAAATTTGAAAAGTATTCCCTTGTTCTCCAGGTGGGCGCCTGATCCCTAAAACTTTAAACTTGAAAAGTATTCCCTTGTTCTCCAGGTGGGCGCCTGATTACAGAAACTTGAAAAGTATTCCCATGTTCTCTAGGTGGGCACCCGATTATTAAACATGAAACCTCAAAAGTATTCCCTTATTCTCCTGGTGGGCGCCTGACAACCTAAACTTGAAACTTGAAAAGTATTCCCTTGTTTTCCAGGTGAGCGCCTGATTACCATAACTGGAAACTTGAAAAGTATTCCCATGCTCTCCAGGTGGGCGCCTGACCCCCAAAATTTGAAACTTGAAAAGTATTCTCTTGTTCTCAAGGTGGGCGCTTGATTACAGAAACTTAAAAAGTATTCCCTTGTTCTTTCGTTGGGCACCTGAATACTAAAACCTTAAACCCTAAAAGTATTCCCTTGTTCACCATGTTGGCGCCGGATTACCAAAACTTGAAACTTTGAAAAGTATTCCCTGTTTCTCCATGTGGGCACCTGATTACCAGAACTTGCAAACATGAAAAGTATTCCCTTGTTCTCCAGGTGGGCGCCTAATTACAAAAATTTGAAAACTTCAGAAGTATTCCCTTGTTCTTCAGGTGGGTGCCTGATTACCAGAACTTGAAAATTTGAAAAGTATTCCCTTGTTCTCCAAGTGGGTACCTGATTACCAGAACTTAAAATATTGAATAGTATTCCCTTATTCTCCAGATGGGAGCCTGTTTACCGGAACTTGAAAACTTGTAATGTATTCCCTTGTTTTCAGGTGGGCGCCTGACTACCAAAACATGAATAGATGACAAATATTCCCTTGTTCTCCAGGTGGGCTCCTGATTACCAAAACTTAAAACTTGAAAAGTATTCCCTTGTTCTACAGGTGGGCGTCTGATTACCAGAACTTGAAAACTTGAAAATTATTTCCTTGTTCTCTGAGTGGGCGCCTAATTCACAAAACATGAAAACTTGAAATTTATTCCCTTATTCTCCAGATGGGCACCTGAATACCAAAACATGAAAAGATGAAAAGAATTCCCTTGTTCTCCAGGTGGGTTCCTGATTACAAAAACTTGAAACTTGAAAAGTATTCCCTATTTCTCCAGGTGGGCACTTGATTACCAGAACATGCAAACAATAAAAGTATTCCCTTGTTCTCCAGGTGGGCGCCTGATTACAAAAATTTGAAAACTTCAAAAGTATTCCCTTGTTCTCGAGGTGGATGACGGATTGCAAAAACTAAAACTTAAAAATTATTCCCTTGTTCTCTAGGTGAACGTATGATTACCAAAACTTGAAAACTTGAAATTAATTCCCCTGTTCTCTAGGTGGATGACGGATTACCAACGCTTGAAATTTTGAAAAGTATTCCCTATTTCTCCGGGTGGGCACCTCATTACCAGAACTTCCAATCTTGAAAAGTATTCCCTTGTTCTCTAAGTGGGCTCCTAATTACAAAAATTTGAAAACTTCAAAAGTATTCCTTTGTTCCCAGGTGGGTGCCTGATTACCGGAAATTGAAAACTTGAAAAGTATTCCCTTATTCTCCAGGTAGGCGCCTGATTGCAAAAAATTAAAACTTGAAAAGTATTCCCTAGTTCTCTATGTGGGCGCATGATTACTAAAACTTAAACTTGAAACGTATTCCTTTGTTCTCCTGGTGGGCGCCAGATTACCAAAACTTGAAAATCTGAATAGTATTCCTTTGTTCTCCAGGTGGACGCCTGATTGCCAAAACATAAAACTTGAAAAGCATTCCCTTGTTCTCTATGTGGGCGCTTGATTACAAAAACATAAACTCAGAACGTATTCCCTTGTTCTCCAGGTGGGTACCGGATTACTAAAACATGAAAGTTGAAAGTATTGACGTATTCTTCATATGGGCGCCTGATTACCAAAACTTGAAAACATGAAATGTATTCCCATGTTCTCAAGGTGGGCACCTAATTACCAAAACTTGAAAACTTATAAAGTATTCCCTTGTTCTCTGGGTGGGCGCCTGACTGCCAAAACATGAAACTTGAAAAGCATTCTCTTGTTCTCCAGGTGGGCGCCTAACTACCAAAACTAGAAACTTAAAAAGTATTCCAGTGTACTCCAGGTGGGCGCCTGATTACGAAAACTAGAAACATGAAAAATATTCCCTTGTTCTCCAGGTGGACGCCTAATTACCAAAACTTGAAACTTGAAAAGTATTCTCTTGTTCTCCAAGTGGGCACCTGATTACTAAAACTTGAAACTTAAAAAGTATTCCCTTGTTCTCCAGGAGGGAGCCAGATTACCAAAATTTGAAACTCTAAAAAGTATTCCCTTGTTCTCCAGGTGGGTGCCGGATTACTAAAACTTGAAACTTTAAAAGTATTCCTTTGTTTTCCAGGTGGACGCCTGATTCCCAAAACTTTAAAACTTAAAATTTATTCCCTTGATATCCAGGTGGGCACAGAATTACCAAAACTTTAGTTTTATGAAAAGTATTTCCTATTCCTCCAGGTGGGCACCTGATTAACATAACTTGCAAATTGGAAAGGTATTCCCTTGTTCTCCAGATGGGCGCCTGATTACAAAATTTCAGAACTTCAAAAGTATTCCCTTTTTCACCAAGTGGGTGACTTATTACCAAAACTTAAAACATTAAATCTATTCCATTGTTCTCCTAGTGGGCCCCTAATTAACAAAATTTGAAACTTAGAAGGTGGGCGCCTGCTTAACAAAATTTGAAACTTAGAAGGTATTCCTTTATTCTCCAGGTGGGCGCCTGACTACCATAACTTGAAACTTGAAAAGTGTTCCCTTGTTCTACAGGTGGGCGCTTGATTACCATAACTTGAAACTTGAAAAGTATTCCCTTGTTCTCGATGTGGCCGCCTGATCCACAAAACTTGAAACTTGAAAAGAATTCCCTTGTTCTCTAGGTGGACGCCTGATTACCAAAACTTGAAAACTTGAAATTTATTCCCTTGTTCTCCATGTGGCCGCCAGATTACCAAAACCTGAAATGTTGAAAAGTATTCCCTCTTTCTCCAGGTGGGCACCTGATTACCAGAACTTGCAAACTTGAAAAGTATTCCCTTGTTCTCCAGGTGGGCGCCAAATTACGAATATTTGAAAATGCCAGAAGTATTCCCTTGTTCTTCAGGTGGGCGCCTGATTACCAGAACTTGAAAACATGAAAAGTATTTCATTGTTCTCCAAGTGGGCACCTGATTACAAGAACTTGAAATCTTGAAATATATTCCCTTGTTCTCCAGGTGGGAGCCTGATTACCAGAACTTGAAAACTTGAAAAGTATTCCCTAGTTCTCTAGGCGGGCGCCTGATTGCCAAAACTTAAATCTTGAAAAGTATTCCCTTGTTCTCTATGTGGGCGCCTGATTACTTAAACTTAAACTTGAAAAGTATTTCATTGTTCTGCAGGTGGGCGCCGGGTTACAAAAACTTGAAACTCTGAAAAGTATTACCATGTTTTCCAGGTGGGTTCCAGATTACTAAAACTTGAAACTTGAAAAGAATTCCCTTGTTCTCCAGGTGTACGCATGATTCCCAATTCTTTAAAACTTAAAATTTATTCCCTTGTTATCCAGGTGTGCACAGGATTACAGAAACTGGAAACTTGAAAAGTATTCCCTTGTTCTACAAGTAGGAGCCAGATTACAAAAATTTGAAAACTTGAAAAGTATTCCCTTGTTCTCCAGGTGGGCGTCTGATTACAGTAATTTGAAATCTTGAAAAGTATTCCCTTGTTCTCCTAGTGGGCGCCTGACCAAAAGTAGAAAGCTTGAAAAGTATTCCCTCTTTCTCCAAGTGGGAGCCTGATTACTAGAACTTGAAATCTTGAAAAGTATTCCCTTGTTCTCCAGGTGGGTGCCTGCTTACAACAACTTAAAAACAAGAAATGTATTCCCTTGTTTTACAGGCGGGCGTGATTACCAGAACTTGAAAACATGAAAACTATTCCTTTGTTCTCCAGGTAGGCGCCTGATTGCCAAAACATAAAACATTAAAAATATTCCCTTGTTCTCTATGTGGGCGCCTGATTACTAAAACTTAAACTTGAAACGTATTCCCTTGTTCTCCAGGTGGGATCCGGATTACCAAAACTTGAAACTCTGAAAAGTATTCCCTTGCTCTCCAGGTGGGTGCCTGATTACCAAAACTGGAAACATGAAAAGTATTCCCTTGTTCTCCCGGTAGGCGCCTTATTACTAAAATTTGTAAACTTGGAAAGTATTCCCTTGTTCTCCAGGTGGGCGTGCGATTACAATAATTTGAAAACTTGAAAAGTATTCCCTTGTTCTCCTAATGGGCGCCTGACCAAAAGTTGAAAGCTTGAAAAGTATTCCCTTGTTCTTCAAGTGGGCACCTGATTACCAGAACTTGAAATCTTGAAAAGTATTCCCTTGTTTTTCAGGCGGGCGCCTGATTACCAAAACATGAAAACAATTCCCTTATTCTCCAGGTGGGCGCCTGATTGCCAAAACTTGAAACTTGAAAAGTATTTCCTTGTTCTCCAGGTGGGCGTATGATTACAAAAACTTGAAAACTTGAAATTTATTCCCTTGTTCTCCAAGTGGGCGCCGGATTATAAAAGCTTGAAACTTTGAAAAGTATTCCCCATTTCTCCGGGTGGGCAGCTGATTACCAGAACTTACAAACTTGTAAAGTATTTACTTCTTCTTCAGGTGGGTGCCTGATTACCAAACTTTGAAAACTAGAAAAGTATTCCCTTGTTCTCCAAGTGAGCACTTGATTACAAGAACTTGATATCTTGAAAAGTATTCCCTTGTTCTCCAGGTGGGAGCGTGATTACCAAAACTTGAAAACATGAAAACTATTCCTTTGTTCTCCAGCTGGGCGCGTGATTGCCAAAACATAAAACTTGAAAAATATTCCCTTGTTCTCTATGTGGGCGCCTGATTACTAAAACTTAAACTTGAAACGTATTCCCTTGTTCTCCAGGTGGGATCCGGATTACCTAAACTTGAAACTCTGAAAAGTATTCCCTTGTTCTCCAGGTGGGCGCCTGATTACAAAAACTGGAAACTTCAAAAGTATTCCCTTGTTCTCCAGGTAGGCACCTTATTACCAAAATTTGAAAACATGAAAAGTATTCCCTTGTTCTCCGGGTGGGCGTGCGATTACAGTAATTTGAAAACTTGAAAAGTATTCCCTTGTTCTCCTAGTGGGCGCCTGAGCAAAAGTTGAAAGCTTCAAAAGTATTCCCTCTTTCTCCAAGTGGGAGCCTGATTACTAGAACTTGAAATCTTAAATAATATTCCCTTGTTCTCCAGATGGACGCCTGCTTACAAAAAACTTACAAACTTGAAATGTATTCCCTTGTTTTTCAGGCGGGCGCCTGATTACCAAAACATGAAAACATGAAAACAATTCCCTTGTTCTTCAGGTGGGCGCCTGATTACCAAAACGTGAAACTTGAAAAGTATTCCCTTCTTCTCTAGGTAGGCGTATGACTACCAAAACTTGAAAACTTGAAATTTATTCCCTTGTACTCCAAGTGGGCGCTGGATTATAAAAACTTGAAACTTTGAATAGTATTCCCTATTTCTCCAGGTGGGAAGCTGATTACCAGAACTTGCAAACTTGTAAAGTATTCACTTCTTCTTCAGGTGGGCGCCTAATTACCAAACCTTCAAAACTAGAAAAGTATTCCCTTGTTCTCCAAGTGAGCACGTGATTACAAGAACTTGATATCTTGAAAAGTATTCCCTTGTTCTCTAGGTGGGAGCGTGATTACCAGAACTTGAAAACATGAAAACTATTCCTTTCTTCTCTAGGTGGGCGCCTGATTGCCAAAACATAAAACTTGAAAAATATTCCCCTTTTCTCTATGTGGGCGCCTGATTACTAATACTTAAACTTGAAACGTATTCCCTTGTTCTCCAGGTGGGATCCGGATTCCAAAACTTGAAACTCTGAAAAGTATTCCCTTGTTCTTCAGGTGGGCGCCTGATTACCAAAATTGGAAACTTGAAAAGTATTCCCTTGTGCTCCAGGTAGGCGCCTTATTACCAAAATTTGAAAACTTGAAAAGTATTCCCTTGTTCTCCAGGTGGGCGTGCGATTACCAGAACTTGAAAACTTGAAAAGTATTCCCCATTTTTTTAGGTGGGCGCCTGACCATAACTTGAAAACTTGAAAACTATTCACTTGTTCTCCAAGTGGGCACCTGATTACCAGAACTTGAAATCTTGAAAAGTATTCCCTTGTTCTCCAGGTGGGCGCCTATTTACCAAAACTTGAACACTTGAAATGTATTCCCTTGCTTTTCAGGTGGGCGCCTGATTAGCAAAACATGAAAAGATGAAAACAATTCCGTTGTTCTGCATATGTGCGCCTGATTACCAAAACTTGAAACTTGAAAAGTATTCCCTTGTTCTCCAGGTGGGCGTCTGATTACCAAAACTTGAAAAAATGAAAAGTATTTCCTTGTTCTCCAGGATGGCGCCTATTTCAATAAATTTGAAAACTTGAAATTTATTCCATTATTCTCCAAGTGGACGCCGGATTACCAAAACGCGAAACTTTGAAAAGTATTCCCTATTTCTCTAGGTGGAAACCTGATTACCAGAACGTGCAAACTTGAATAGTATTCCCTTGTTCTCCAGGTGGGCGCCTGATTATAAAAATTTGAAAACTTCAAAAGTATTCCCTTGTTCTCCTGGTGGGTGACGGAATACTAAAACTTGAAACTTTAAAAGTATTCCCTTGTTCTCCAGGTGGACCTCTAATTACCAAAACTTGAAAGCTTGAAATTTATTCCCTTGTTCTCTAGGTGGGTGACGGATTACCAAAACTTGAAACTTTGAAAGGTATTCCCTATTTCTCCAGGTGGGCACCTAATTACCAGAACTTGCAAATTTGAAAAGTATTCGCTTGTTCTCAAAGTGGGCACCTGATTACCAAACTGGAAACTTCAAAAGTATTCCCCTGTTCTGCAGGTGGGCGCCTGATTACCCTAACTTGAAACTTAAAAAGTATTTCCTAGTTCTCCAGGTGGGAGCCGGGTTACTAAAACTTGAAACTTTGAAAAGTATTGCTTTGTTCTCCAGGTGGGTACCGGATTACTAAAACTTGAAAGTTGAAAACTATTCACTTATTCTCCATATGGTCGCCTAATTACCAAAACATGAAAACTTGAAATGTATTCCCATATTCTCCAGGTGGCCGCCTAATAACCACACTAGAAAACTTGAAAAGTATTCCCTTGTTCTCCAGGTGGGCGGCAAACTGCCAAAACTTTAAACTTGAAAAGTATTCCCTAGTTCGAGAGGTGGGCGCCTGATTACCAAAACTTGAAACTTGAAAAGTGTTCCCGTGTTCTCTAGGTGGGCGCCTGATTACGAAAACTTGAAACATGAAAAGTATTCCTTGGTTCTCCAGGTGGACGACTGATTACCAAAACTTGAAACTTGAAAAGTATTCCCTTGTTGTCCAAGTGGGCACCTGATTACTAAAACTTGAAACTTAAACGGTATTCTCTTATTCTCCAAGAGGGAGCTAGATTACCAAAACGTGAAAGTATGAAAAGTATTCCCTTGTTCTCCAGGTGGACGCCTGATTCCCAAAACTTAAAAACTTAAAATTTATTCCCTTGTTCTCCAGGTAAGCGCAGGATTACCAAAACTTTAAATTTTTACGAGTATTCCCTATTTCTCCAGGTGGGCACCTGATTAACAGAACTTGCAAACTTGAAAAGTATTCCCTTGTTCTCCAGGTGTGCGCCTGATTACAAAAATTTCAAAACTTCAAAAGTATTCCCTTGTTCTCCAAGTGGGTGCCTTATTATCTAAACATAAAACATACAATGTATTCCATTGTTCTCTTGGTGGGCGCCTGATTAAAGATATTTGAAACAAACATAGAAAGAATTCCTTTATTCTCTACGTGGGCGCGTGACTACCAAAACTTGAAACATGAAAGTATTTACTTGCTCTCCAGGTGGGTGCCTGATTACCATAACTGCAAATTTGAAAAGTATTCCCTTGTTCTCCAGGTGGGCGCCTGATCCCCAAAACTTGAAACATGAAAAGTATTCCCTTGTTCTCCAGGTGGGCGCCTGATTACAGAAACATGAACACTATTCCCTTGTTCTCTAGGTGGGCACCTGATTACTAAATCGTGAAACCTTAAAAGTATTCCCTTGTTCTCTCGGTGGACACCTGATTACCAAAACTTGAACTTGAAATTTATTCCCTTGTTCTCCATATGGGCGCCAGATTATTAAAACTTGAAACTTTGATAAGTATTCCCTATTTGTCCAGGTGGTCACCTGATTACCAAAACTTGCAAACTTGAAAAGTATTCCCTTGTTCTCCAGGTGGGCGCCTAATTACAAAAATTTGAAAATTTCAGAAGTATTCCCTTGTTCTTCAGGTGGGCGCCTGATTACGAGAACTTGAAAACTTGAAAATTATTCCCTAGTTCTCCAAGTGGGCACCTGATTACAAGAATTTGAAAACTTGAAATATATTCCCCTGTTCTCCAGGTGGGAGCCTGATTAGCAGAACTTGAAAACTTGAAAAGTATTCCCTTGTTCTCCAGGCGGGCGCCTGATTGCCAAAACGTAAAACTTGAAAAGTATTCCCTTGTTCTCTAGGTGGGCGCCTGATTACCAAAACTGGAAACTTGAAAAGTATTCCCTTGTTCTCCAGGTAGGCACCAGATTAAAAAAATTTGAAAACTTGAAAAGTATTCCCTTGTTCTCCAGGTGGGCGTCTCATTACAAGAACTTGAAAACTGGAAAAGTATTCCCTTGTTCTCCAAGTGGACGCCTGACCAGAACTTCAAATGTTTAAATGTATTCCCTTGTTCTCCAGGTGGGCGCCTGTTTACAAGAACTTGAAAATTTAAAATGTATTCCCTTGTTTTTCAGGTGGGCGCCTGATTACCAAAACCCGAAAACATGAAAACAGTTTCCTTATTCTCCAGGTGGGCTCCTGATTACCAAAACTTGAAACTTTAAAAGTATTCCCTTGTTCTCCAGGTGGGTGTCTGATTACCAGAACTTGAAAACTTGAAAGTATTTCTTTGTTCTCCAAGTGGGCGCCTGATTCCCAAAACATGAAAACTTCAATTTTATTCCCTTGTTCTCCAAGTGGATGCCAGATTACAAAAACTTGAAACATCGAAAAGTATTCCCTATTTCTCGAGGTGGGCACCTGATTACCCGAACTTGCAAACTTCAAAAGTATTCCCTTGTTCTCCTGGTGGGTGACAGATACCAAAAACTTGAAACTTTGAAAGTCTTTCCTTGTTCCCCATGTGGATGTCTAATTACCAGAACTTGAAAACTTAAAAGTATTTCTTTGTTCTCCAAGTGGGCGCCTGATTCCCAAAACTTCAAACTTCAAATTTATTCCCTTGTTCTCCAAGTGGATGCCAGATTACAAAAACTTGAAACATCGAAAAGTATTCCCTATTTCTCGAGGTGGGCACCTGATTACCAGAACTTGCAAACTTTAAAAGTATTCCCTTGTTCTCTAGGTGGGCACCTGATTACAAAAATTTGAAAACTTCAAAAGTATTTTGTTGTTCTCCAGTTGGGTGCCGTATTACAAAAACTTGAAACTTTCAAAGTATTTCCTTGTTCTCCATGTGGACGCCTGATTACCAAAACTTGAAAACTTTAATTTTATTCCCTTGTTCTCCAAGTGGGTGTCGAATTACCAAAACGTGAAACTTGGAATAGTATTCCATTTTTTTCCAGGTAGGCGGTTGATTACTAAAACTTGAAACTTAAAAAGTATTTCATTGTTCTCCAGGTGGGCGCCGGATTACCAAAACTTGAAACTCTGAAAAGTATTCCCTTATTCTCCGGGTTGGCGCCTGATTACCAAAACTGGAAACTTGAAAATATTCCCTTGTTCTCCAGGTGGGCGCCTGATTACAAAAATTTGAAAACTTCATAAGTATTCCCTTGTTATCCAAGTAGACGCCTGATTACCAGAACTTGATAACCTGATAAGTATTCCCTTGTTCTCCAAGTGGGCACCTATAAGAAGAACTTGAAATCTTGAAAATTATTCCCTTGTACTCCAGGTGGGTGCCTGATTACCAGAACTAGAAAACTTGAAAACAATTACCTTGTTCTTCTGGTGGCTCCTGATTATCAAAACTTTTAAATTTGAAAATTATTTCCTTGTTCTCAAGGTGGGCTCCGGATTACCAAAACATGAAACTTGAAAAGTATTCCCTTCTCTCCAGGTGGGCGCCTGATTACCAGAATTTGAAAACTTTAAAAGTATTCCCTTGTTCTCCAGGTGGGCGCTTGATTACAAAAACTTGAAACTTGAAAAGTATCCCGTTGTTCTCCATGTGGGTTCCTGATTAGTAAAACTTTAAACTTGAAAAGTATTCCCTTGTTCTCCAGGTGGGCGCCAGATTACCAAAACTTGAAACTCTCAAGAGTATTCCTTCGTTCTCTAGGTGGGTACTAGATTACTAAAACTTGAAAGTTTAAAAGTATTCACTTATTCCCCATGTTGGCGACTGGTTAGCAAAACTTGAAAACTCGAAATGTTTTCCCGTGTTCTCCAAGTGGGCGCCTGATTACCAAAACTTGAAAACTGTAATAGTATTCTCTTATTCTACGGGTGTGTGCCTGACTACCAATAGATGAAACTTGAAAAGTTTTCCTTGTTCTCCATGTGGGCGCCTGATTACCAAAACTGGAAACTTGAAAAGTATTTCCTTGTTCTCTAGGTGTGCGCCTTATTACAAAAATTTCAAAACATCAAAAGTATTCACTTGTTCTCCAAATGGGCGCCTTATTATCAAAACATAAAACTTACAATGTATTCCCTTGTTCTCTTGGAGGGCGCCTGAATAAAGTTATTTGAAACATAGAAAGTATTCCTTTATTCTCTAGGTGGGCGCGTGACTACCAAAACTTGAAACTTGAAAAGTATTCACTTGCTCTCCAGGTGGGTGCCTGATTACCATAACTGCAAACTTGAAAAGTATTCCCTTGTTCTCCAGGTAGGCGCCTGATTACGAGAACTTGAAAACTTGAAAATTATTCCCTTGTTCTCCAAGTGGGAACCTGATTACAAGAATTTGAAAACTTGAAATATATTCCCTTGTTCTCCAGGTGGGAGCCTGATTACCAGAACTTGAAAAATTGAAAAGTATTCCCTTGTTCTCCAGGCCGGCGCCTGATTGCCAAAACATAAAACTTGAAAAGTATTCCCTTGTTCTCCAGGTGGGCGCCTGATTACCAAAACTGGAAACTTCAAAAGTATTCCCTTGTTCTCCAGGTAGGCACCAGATTAAAAAAATTTGAAAACTTGAAAAGTATTCCCATGTTCTCCAGGTGGGCGTCTCATTACAAGAACTTGAAAACTGGAAAAGTATTCCCTTGTTCTCCAAGTGGACGCCTGACCAGAACTTCAAATGTTTAAATGTATTCCCTTGTTCTCCAGGTGGGCGCCTGTTTACAAGAACTTGAAAAATTAAAATGTATTCCCTTGTTTTTCAGGTGGGCACCTGATTACCAAAACCCGAAAACATGAAAACAGTTTCCTTATTCTCCAGGTGGGCTCCTGATTACCAAAACTTGAAACTTTAAAAGTATTCCCTTGTTCTCCAGGTGGGTGTCTGATTACCAGAACTTGAAAACTTAAAAGTATTTCTTTGTTCTCCAAGTGGGCGCCTGATTCCCAAAACTTGAAAACTTCAAATTTATTCCCTTGTTCTCCAAGTGGATGCCAAATTACAAAAACTTGAAACTTTGAAAAGTACTCCCTATTTCTCGAGGTGGGCACCTGATTACCAGAACTTGCAAACTTCAAAAGTATTCCCTTGTTCTCCAGGTTGATGCCTGATTACAAAAATTTAAAAACTTCAAAAGTATTCCCTTGTTCTCCTGGTGGGTGACGGATACCTAAAACTTGAAACTTTGAAAGTCTTTCCTTGTTCTCCATGTGGATGTCTGATTACCAGAACTTGAAAACTTAAAAGTATTTCTTTGTTCTCCAAGTGGGCGCCTGATTCCCAAAACTTCAAAACTTCAAATTTATTCCCTTGTTCTCCAAGTGGATGCCAGATTACAAAAACTTGAAACATCGAAAAGTATTCCCTATTTCTCGAGGTGGGCACCTGATTACCAGAACTTGCAAACTTTAAAAGTATTCCCTTGTTCTCTAGGTGGGCACCTGATTACAAAAATTTGAAAACTTCAAAAGTATTTTGTTGTTCTCCAGTTGGGTGCTGTATTACAAAAACTTGAAACTTTCAAAGTATTTCCTTGTTGTCCATGTGGACGCCTGATTACCAAAACTTGAAAACTTTAATTTTATTCCCTTGTTCTCCAAGTGGGTGTCGAATTACCAAAACTTGAAACATGGAATAGTATTCCATTTTTTTCCAGGTAGGCGGTTGATTACTAAAACTTGAAACTTAAAAAGTATTTCCTTGTTCTCCAGGTGGGTGCCGGATTACCAAAACTTGATACTATGAAAAGTATTCCCATATTCTCCGGGTTGGCGCCTGTTTACCAAAACTGGAAACTTGAAAATATTCCCTTGTTCTCCAGGTGAGCCTCTGATTACAAAAATTTGAAAACTTCGAAAGTATTCCCTTGTTATCCAGGTAGATGCCTGATTTCCGGAACTTGACAACCTGATAAGTATTCCCTTGTTCTCCAAGTGGGCACCTATAAGAAGAACTTGAAATATTGAAAATTATTCCCTTGTACTCCAGGTGGGTACCTGATTACCAGAACTAGAAAACTTGAAAACTATTACCTTGTTCTTCTGGTGGCTCCTGATTATCAAAACTTTAAAGTTTGAAATTATTTCCTTGTTCTCAAGGTGGGCTCCTGATTACCAAAACTTGAAACTTGAAAAGTATTCCCTTCTCTCCAGGTGGGCGCCTGATTACCAGACTTTGAAAACTTTAAAAGTATTCCCTTGTTCTCCAGGTGGGCGCCTGATTACAAAAACTTGAAACTTGAAAAGTATTCCCTTGTTCTCCAGGTGGTCACCTGATTGCCAAAATATGAAATTTGAAAAGTATCCCGTTGTTCTCCATGTGGGTTCCTGATTACTAAAACTTTAAACTTGAAAAGTATTCCCTTGTTCTCCAGGTGGGCGCCAGATTACCAAAACTTGAAACTCTGAAGAGTATTCCTTTGTTTTCTAGGTGGGTACAAGATTACAAAAACTTGAAATTTGAAATGTATTCACTTATTCCCCATGTGGGCGACTGGTTAGCAAAACTTGAAAACTTGAAATGTATTCCCGTGTTCTCCAAGTGAGCGCCTGATTACCAAAACTTGAAAACTTTATTAGTATTCTCTTATTCTACGGGTGTGCGCCTGACTACCAAAAGATGAAACTTGAAAAGTATTCCCTTGTTCTCCATGTGGGCGCCTGATTACCAAAACTGGTAACTTGAAAAGTATTCCCTTGTTCTCCTAGTGGGCGCCTGATTACCAAAACTTGGAACTTGAAAAGTATTCCATTGTTCTCTAGGTGGGCGCCTTAATACCAAACTTGAAACTTGAAAAGTATTCCTTTGTTCTCCAGGTGGGCACCTGATTACTAAAAACTGAAACCTAAAAAGTATTCCCTTGTTCTCTATGTGGGCGCCGGTTCACCAAAACTTGAAACTCTGAAAGTATTCCCTTGTTCTCCAAGTGGGCTCCTGATTACAAATATTTGAAAACTTCAAAAGTTATCCCTTGTTCTCCTGGTGGGTGCCGGATTACTAAAACTTGAAACTTAAAAAGTATTCCCTTGTTCTCTAGGTGGACGCCTAATTACCAAAACTTGAAAACTTGAAATTTATTGCCTTGTTCTATAGGTGGGTGACGGATTACCAAAACTTGAAACTTTAAAAAGTATTCCTTATTTCTCCAGGTTGGCACCTGATTACCAGAACTTGCAAACTTGAAAAGTATTCCCTAGTTCTCCAAGTGGACTCCAGATTAAAAAAATTTGAAAACTTCAAAAGTATTCCCTTGTTCTCCAGGTGGGTTCCAAGTTACCAGAACTTGAAAACTTGATAAGTATTCCCTTGTTTTTCAGCTGGGCGCCTGATTACCAAAACTTGAAAATTTGAAAACTATTCGCTTGTTCTCCAGGGGGGCGCCTGATTACCAAAACTCGAAACTTGAAAAGTATTCCCTCGTTCTCCAGGTGGGCGCCTGATTACCAAAACGTGAAAAACTTAAAAAATATTCCCTTGTTCTCCAGATGGGCGCCTGATTACCAAAACATGAAACTTGAAAACTATTCCCTTGTTCTCCAGGTGGGCGCCTGATTGCAAAAATTTTAAACTTGAAAAGAATTCCCTTGTTCTCAATGTAAGCGCCTGATTACTAAAACATAAAAGTCAAAAAGTATTCCCTTGTTCTCCAAGTGGGCGTCGGATTACCAAAACTTGAAACGCTGAAAAGTATTTCGTTGTTCTCTAGGTGGGCACCTGATTACAAAACTTGAAAACTTGAAAAGTATTCCCTTGTTCTCTAGATAGGCGCTTGATTACCAAAATTTGAAATCGTGAAAAAGATTTCCTTGTTCTCCAGGTGGGTGTCTTATTACCAGAACTTGAAAACTTGAAAAAGTATTGTCTTGTTCTCCAGGTGGGCGCCTGACCAAAACTTGAAAACTTGAAAAGTATTCCCTTTTTCTCCAAGTGGGCACCCGATTATCAAAACTTGAAATATTTAAAAGTATTCCCTTGTTCTCTAGGTGGGCACCCTATTACCAGAACTTGAAAACATGTAAAGTATTCCCTTGGTTTTAAGGTGGGCGCCTGATTACCAAATCATGAAAACTATTCCCTTGTTATCCTGGTGGACGCCCGATTACCAACACTTCAAACTTGAAAAATATCCCCTGGTTCTCCAGGTGGGCGCTGACTACCAGATCTTGAAAACTTGAAAAGTATTTCCTTGTTCTCCAGGTGGGCGCCTGATTCCCCAAGCATGAAAACTTGAAATTTATTCCCTTGTTCTCCAGGTGGACGGCGGGATACCAAAACTTGAAACTTTAAAAAGTATTCCCTATTTTTCCAGGTGGGCACCTGATTACCAGAACATGCAAACTTTAATAGTATTCCCTTGTTCTCCAGGTGGGCACCTGATTTCAAAAATTTGAAAACTTCAAAAGAATTTCGTTGTTCTCCAGTTGGGTGCCAAATTACTAAACCTTGAAACTTTGAAAGTATTTCCTAGTTCTTCATGTGGACGCCTCATTACCAAAACTTGAAAACTTTAATTTTATTCCCTTGTTCTCCAGGTGGGTGCCGAATTACCAAAAGTTGAAACTTGGAATAGTATTCCATTTATTTCCAGGTGTGCGGCTGATTACTAAAACTTGAAACATAAAAACTATTTCCTTGTTCTCCAGGTGGGCGCCGGATAACCAAAACTTGAAACTATGAAAAGTATTCCCTTATTCTCCGGGTTGGCGCCTGATTACCAAAACTGGAAACTTGAAAATATTGCCTTGTTCTCCAGGTGTGCGCCTGATTACAAAAATTTGAAAACTTCAAAAGTATTCCCTTGTTATCCAGGTAGACGCCTGATTACCGGAACTTCAAAACATGATAAGTATTTCCTTGTTCTCCAAGTGGGCACCTATTAGAAGAACTTGAAATCTGGAAATTATTCCCTTGTACTCTAGGTGTGTGCTTGATTACCAAAACTAGAAAACTTGAAAAGTATTACCTTGTTCTTCTGGTGGCTCCTGATTATCAAAACTTGAAAATTTGAAAATTATTCCCTTGTTCTCAACGTGGGCGCCTGATTACCAGAATTTGAAAACATTAAAAGTATTCCCTTGTTCTCCAGGTTGGCGCCTGATTACAAAAACTTGAAACTTGAAAAGTATTCCCTTGTTATCCAGGTGGTCACCTGGTTGCCAAAATATGAAACTTGAAAAGTATCCCGTTGTTCTCCATGTGGGTTCCTGATTAGTTAAACTTTAAACTTGAAAAGTATTCCCTTGTTTTCCAGGTGGGCGCCAGATTACCAAAACTTTAAACTCTGAAGAGTATTCCTTCGTTCTCGAGGTGGGTACCAGATTACTATAACTTGAATGATGAAAAGTATTCACTTATTCCCCATGTGAGCGACTGGTTAGCTAAACTTGAAAACATGAAATGTATTCCCGTGTTCTCCAAGTGGGCGCCTGATTACCAAAACATAAAAGTATTCTCTTATTCAACTGGTGGGCGCCTGACTACCAAAAGATGAAACTTGAAAAGTTTTCTCTTGTTCTCCATGTGGGCGCCTGATTACCAAAACTGGGAACTTGAAAAGTATTCCCTTGTTCTCCAAGTGGGCGCCTTATAACCAAACTTGAAACTTGAAAAGTATTCCCTTGTTCTCCAGGTGGGCACCTGATTACTAAAAATTGAAACTAAAAAAGTATTCCCTTGTTCTCTATGTGGGCGCCGGTTCACCAAAACTTGAAACTCTGAAAGTATTCCCTTGTTCTCCATGTGAGTGCCTGATTACTAAAACTTGAAACTTAAATATTATTCCTTTATTCTCTAGGTGGACGTTTGATTACCAAAACTTGGAAACCTGAAACTTATTCCCTTGTTCTCCAGGTGGGCGCCGGATTAGCAAAACTTGAAGATTTTAAAAATATTCCCTATTTCTCCAGTTGGCACCTGATTACCAGAACTTGAAAACTTGAGAAGTATTCCCTTGTTGTCCAGGTGGGCGCCGGATTACCAAAACGTGAAACTCTTAAACGTATTCCATTATTCTCCAAGTGGCTAGCGGATTACTAAAACTTCAAAGTTCAAAAGTATTCACTTATTTTCCATATGGGCGCTTGATTACCAAAACTTGAAAACTTGAAATTTATTCGCGTGTTCTCTAGGTGGGCGCCTGATTACCAAAACTTGAAAACATGAAAAGTATTCCATTGTTCTCCGGCTGGGGGCCTGACTACCCTAACTTGAAATTTGAAAAGTATTCCTTTGTTCTTCAGGAAGGCGCCTGATTACCAAAACTGGAAACTTGAAAAGTATTCTCTTGTTCTCCATGTGGGTGCCTGATTACCAAAACTTGAAAACTTGAAAAGTATTCCCTTGTTTTCAAGGTGGGCGCCTGATCACCAAAACATGAAAACTTGAAAATTATTCCCTTGTTCTCCAGGTGGGCGCCTGATTACCAAAACATGAAACTTGAAAAGTATTCCATGTTCTCCAGGTGGGCGGCTGAATACCAGAATTTGAAAACTTGAAATGTATTTCCTTGTTCTCCAGGTGGGCGCCTGATTCCGAAAACTTGAAAACTAGAAATTTATTCCCTTGTTCTGCAGGTGGGCGCCGGATTACCAAAACTTGAAACTTTGAAAAGTATTCCCTATTTCTCCAGGTGGGCGCCTGAATACCAGAACATGAAAACTTTAAAAATTTTCCCTTGTTCTCCAAGAGGACGCCTGATTATCAAAACTTGAAGCTTTTAAAAGTATTCCTATTTATCCAGGAGGGAACCTGATAACCAGAACTTGCAAACTTGAAAATTACCAAAACTTGCATACTTGAAAAGTATTCTCTTGTTCTCCACGTGGGCGCCGGATTACTAAAACTTGAAACTCTTAAAAGTATTCCATTGTTCTCCATGTGGGTACCGTATTACTAAAACTTGAAAATTGAATAATATTCACTTGTTCTCCATGTGAGCGCCTGATTACCAAAACTTAAAAACTTGAAATATATTCCCATGTTCTCTAGATGGGCGCCTGATTACAAAAACATAAAAACTTGAAAAGTATTCCATTGTTCTCCGGGTGAGGGCTTGACTACCCAAACTTGAAACTTGAAAAGTATTCCCTTGATCTCTAGGTGGGCGCCTGATTACCAAAACTGGAAACTTGAATAGTATACCCTTTTTCTCCAGGTGGGCGCCTGATTGCACGAACAATAAAACTTGAAAAGTATTCCCTTTTTTTCAAGGTGGGCGCCGGATTACCAAAACATGAAAACTTGAAAATTATTTTGTTGTTCTCCATGTGGGCACCTAATTAACAAAACATGAAACTTGAAAAGAGTTCCATGTTCTCCAGGTGGGCGCCTGATTACGAAAACTTTAAAACTTTAAAAGTATTTCCTTGCTCTCCAGGTGGGCGCGTGATTCCCAAAGCTTGAAACTAGAAATTTATTCCATAGTTCTCCTAGTGGGCGCCGGATTACCATAACTTGAAACTTTGAAAAGTATTTCCTATTTCTCCAGGTGGGCGCCTGATTACCAGAACATGACAACTTTAAAAGTATTCCCTTGTTCTCCAGGTGGACGCCTGATTACCAAAACATGAAAATATGAAATTTATTCCCTTGTTCTCCAGGTGGATGCCGGATTTACAAAACTTGAAACTTTGAAAAGTATTCCCTATTTCTCCAAGTGGGCACCTGATTACCAGAACTTGCAAACTGGAAAAGTATTCCCTTCTTCTCCAGGTGGACGCCTGATTACAAAAATTTGAAAACTTCAAAAGTATTCATTTGTTCTCCAGGTAGACGCCTGATTACCAGAATATGAATACTTTATAAGTATTCCCTTGTTCTCCAGGTGGGCGCCAGACCAAAACTTGAAATCTTGAAAAGTATTCCCTTGTTCTCTAGGTTGACGCCTGATTACCAGAACTAGAAAACTTGAAAAGTATTCCCTTGTTCTCCAGGTGGGCGCCTGATTACAAAAACTTAAACCTTGAAAAGTATTCCCTTGTTCTCCAAGTGGGCGCCTGATTACCAAAACGTGAAATTTAAAAGTATTCCCTTGTTCTGCAGGTGGGCGCCTGATTAGCAGAACTTGAAAACTTGAAAAGTATTCCCTTCTTTTCAAGTTGGGCACCTGAGTACCAAAAGATGAAAACTTGAAAATTATTCCCTTGTTCTCCAGGTGGGCGCCCCATTACAAAAACATGAAAGAGTTTCCCATGTTCTCCAGGTGGGCGCCTGGTTAGAAGAACTTGAAAACTTGAAAAGTATTTCCTTATTCTCCAGGTGGGCGCCTAATTCCCAAAACTTGAAAACTGGAAATTAATTCCCTTGTTCTCTAGGTGGGCGCCGGATTACCAAAACTTGAAACTTTGAAACGTATTTCCTATTTCTCCAGGTGGGTGACTGATTACCAAAACATGAAAACCTTAAAACTATTCCCTTGTTCTCCAAGAGGACGGCTGATTACCAAAACTTGAAAACTTGAAATTTATTCCCTTGTTTCCAGGTGGGCACCGGATTCGAAAAACTTGAAGCTTTTAAAAGTATTCCCTATTTATCCAGGTGGGCACCTGATTACCAGAACTTGCAAACTTGAAAAATTACCAGAACTTGCAAACTTGAAAAGTATTCACTTGTTCTCGAGGTGGGCGCCAGATTACTAAAACGTGAAACTCTTAAAAGTATTCCATTGTTTTCCATGTGGGTACCGGATTACAAAAACTTGAAAGTTGAAAAGTATTCACTTATTCTCCATGTGGGCGCCTTATTACCAAAAGATGAAAACTTAAAATGTATTCCCGTGTTCTCTAGGTGGGGTGCCTGATTACCAAAACATGAAAACTTTAAAAGTATTCCATTCTTCTCCGGGTGGGGGATTGACTACCCAAACTTGAAACTTGAAAACTATTCCCTTGTTCTCTAGGTGGGCGCCTGATAACAAAAACTGGAATGCTGAAAAAAATTCCCTTGTTCTCCAGGTGGGCGCCTGATTGCACGAACATGAAAGCTTGAAAATATTCCCTTGTTTTAAAGGTGGGCGCCTGATTTCCAAAACATGAAAACTTGTATATTATTCCGTTGTTCTCCATTTGGGCGCCTGATTAGCGAAACATGAAAAGTGAAAAGTATTCCATGTTCTCTAGGTGGGCGCCTGATTACCAGAACTTGAAAACTTGAAACGTATTTCCTTGTTCTCCAGGTGGGCGCGTGATTCCCAAAACATGAAAAGTAGAAATTTATTCCATAGTTCTCCAGGTGGGCGCCAGATTACCATAACTTGAAACTTTGAAAAGTATTCCCTATTTCTCCAGGTGGGCGCCTGATTACAAGAACATGAAAACTGTAAAAGAATTCCCTTGTTCTCCAGGTGGACGCCTGATTACCAAAACATGAAAACATGAAATTTATTCCCTTGTTCTCTAGGTGGATGCCGTATTTCAAAAACTTGAAATTTTGAAAAGTATTCTGTATTTCTCCAAGTGGGCACCAGATTACCAGAACTTGCAAACTAGAAAAGTATTCCCTTGTTCTCCAGTTGGGCGCCTCATTACAAAAATTTGAAAACTTCAAAAGTATTCACTTGTTCTCCAGGTAGACGCCTGATTACCAGAACTTGAAAACTTGAAAAGTATTGCCTTATTCTACGGGTGGGCTCCTGACTACCAATAGATGAAACTTCAAAAGTATTCCTTTGTTCTCCAGGTAGGCGCCTGATTACCAAAACTGGAAACTTGAAAAGTATTCCCTTGTTCTCCTAGTGGGCGCCTGATTACCAAAACTTGAATCTTGAAAAGTATTCCCTTGTTCTCTAGGTGGGCGCCTGATTACCAATACGTGAAACTTGAAATTATTCCCTTGTTCTCCTTATGGGCGCGTGATTACCAAAACATGAAAAATTTAAAAGTATTCCCTTGTTCTCCAGATGGACGCCTGATTACGAAAATTTGAAACTTGAAAACAATTCCCTTGTTCTCCAGGTGGGCGCCTGATTTCAAAAACATGAAACATAAAAAGTATTCCCTTGTTATCCAGGTGGGCGCCAGATTACCAAAACATGAAACTGTGAAAAGTATTCCCTTATTCTCCAAGTAAGCGCCTGATTACCAAAACTGGAAACTTGAAAAGTATTCCCTTGTTCACCATGTAGGCGCTTGATTACCCAAACTTGCAAACTTGAAAATCATTTCCTTGTTCCCCATGTGGGCGCCTGATTACAAAAATTTGCAAACTTCAATTGTATTTCCTTGTTCTCCAGGTGGGCGCCTGATAACCAGAATTTGAAAATTTAAAAACCATTCGCTTGTTCTCCAGGTGGGCGCATAATAATAAAATCATGAAACTTGAAATGTATTCCCTTAATCTCCAGGTGGGAGCCTGATCACCAGAACATGAAAACTTTAAAAGTATTCCCTTGTTCTTCCGATAGGCGCCTGATTACCAAAACTTGAAACTTGAAAACTATTCGCTTGTTCTCAAGGTGGGCGCATGAATGCCAAAACTTGAAACTTGAAAAGTATTCCCTTGTTCTCTCTGTGGGCACCTGATTACTAAAACTTGAAACTTGAAAAGTATTCCCTTGTTCTCCAAGTGCGCCGGATTACCAAAACTTGAAACTCTGAAAAGTATTCCCTTGTTCTCCAGGTGGGTACCGGATTACTAAAACTTGAAACTTAAAAAGTATTCCCTTATTCTTCATGTGGGCTCCCGATTACCAAAACTTGAAAACTTTAAATGTATTCACGTGTTCTCAGGGTGGGCGCTTGATTACAGAACTTGAAAATTTAAAAAGTATTTCCCGTGTTCTTCAGGTGAGTGCCTAAATACCAAAACTTGATACTTGAAAAGTATTCGCTTGTTCTCCAGGTGGGCGCCTGATTACCAAAACTGGAAACTTCAAAAGTATTCCCTTGTTGTCCAGGTGGGCGCCTGATTACCAAAACTTGAAATTTGAAAAGTATTCCCTTGTTCTCCAAGTGGGTACCGGATTACTAAAACTTAAAACTTCAAAAGTATTTCCTTATTATTCATTTGGGCGCCTGATTACCAAAACTTGAAAACTTGAAATGTTTCTTCGTGTTCTCAGGGTGGGCGCTTGATTACAAAACTTGAATACATGAAAGTATTCCCGTGTTCTCCAGGTGGGCGCCTAACTACCAAAACTTGAAACTTATAAAGTATTCCCTTGTTCAACAGGTGGGTGCCAGATTACCAAAACATGAAAATTTTAAAAGTATTCCTCTGTTCTCTAGGTGGGCGCCTGATTACCAAAACTTGAAAACTTGAAAGTATTTCCTTGTTCTCCAGGTGGGCGCCTTATTCCCAATACTTGAAAACTAGAAATTTATTCCCTTGTTCTCCAGGTGGGCGCCGGATTACCATAACTTGAAACTTTGAAAAGTATTCCCTATTTCTCTAGGTGAGCGCCTGATTACCAGAACATTAAAACTTTAAAAGAGTTCCCTTGTTCTCCAGGTGGACGCTTAATAACCAAAACATGAAAACTTTAAATTTATTCCCTTGTTCTCCAGGTGGGTGCCGGATTACCATAACTTGAAACTTTGAAAAGTATTCCCTTTTTCTCCAGGAGGGCACCTGATTACCATAACTTGCAAACGAGAAAAGTATTCCCTTGTTCTCCAAGTGGACGCTTGATTACAAAAATTTGAAAACTTCAAAAGTATTCCCTTGTTCTCGAGGTATACTCCTCATTACCAGAACTTGAAACTTGAAAAGTATTCCCTTGTTTTCCAGGTGGGCGCCTGATTACCAAAACTAGAAACTGGAAAAGTATTCCCTTGTTCTCCAGGTGGGCGCCGTATTACCAGAACTTGAAAATTAAAAGTATTCCCTTATTTTCAAGGTGGGCGCCTGATTACCAAAACATGAAAACATGAAAATCATTCCGTTGTTCTCCATGTGGGCGCCTGATTACAATATCTTGATACTAGAAAAGTATTCCATGTCTCCAAGTGGGCGCCTGATTACCAGAACTAGAAAATTTGAATAGTATTTATTTGTTCTCCAGGTGGGCGCCTGATTCCCAAAACATGAAAACTAGAAATTTATTCCCTTGTTCTGCAGGTGGGTGCCGGATTTCCATAACTTGAAACTTCGAAAAGTATTCCCTATTTCTCCAGGTGGGCGCCTGATTAACGGAACATGAAAACATTAGAAGTATTCCCTTGTTCTCCCTGTGGACGCCGGATTACCAAAACATGAAAACTTGAAATTTGTTCCCTTGTTCTCCCGGTGGGTGCCGGATTACTGAAGCTTGAAACTTTGAAAAGTATTCCCTATTTCTCCAGGTAGGAACCTGATTACCAGAACTTGCAAACTGAAAAAGTAATCCCTTGTTCTCTAGGTGGGCGCTGATTACAAAGATTTGAAAACTTCAAAAGCATTCCCTTGTTCTCTAGGTAGACGCCTGATTACCAGTACTTGAAAACATGATAAGTATTCCTGTGTTCTCAAGGTGGGCGCCCGACCGAAACGTGAAATCTTGAAAAGTATTTGATTGATCTCTTGGTTGGAGCCTGATCACCAGAACTAGAAAACTTGAAAAGTATTCCCTTGTTCTCAAAGTGGGCGCCTGATTACCATGACTTGTAACTTGAAAAGTATTCCCTTGTTCTCCAGGTGGGCGCCTGATTAACAAAACATGAAAAATTTAAAAGTATTCCCTTATTCTCCAGATGAACGCCTGATTACAAAAATTTGTAACTTGAAAACTATTCCCTTGTTCTCCAGGTGGGCGCCTGATTGCAAAAACTTGAAACTTGACAAGTATTCCCTAATTCTCCAGGTGGGCGCCTGACCAAAACTAGAAATCTTGAAAAGTATTTCCTTGTTCTCTAGGTTGGCGCCTGATTACCATAACTAGAAAACTTGAAAATATTCCCTTGTTCTCCAAGTGGGCGCCTGATTACCATAACTTGTAAATTGAAAAGTATTCCCTTGTTCTCCAGGTGGGCGCCTGATAACCAAAACATGAAAACTTTAAAAGTATTCCCTTATTCTCCAGATGGACACCTGATTACAAAAATTTGAAACTTGAAAACTATTCCCTTGTTCTCGAGGTGGGCGCATGATTGCAAAAACTTGAAACTTGAAAAGTATTCCCTTTTTCTCCAGGTGGGCGCCATATTAAAAAAATTGAAACTGTGAAAAGTACTCCCTTGTTCTTCAGGTGGGCGCCTGAATACAAACACTGGAAACTTGAAAATTATTCCCTTGTTGACCAGGTAGGCGCTTGACTACCAAAATTTGAAACTTTGAAAAGTATTCCCTATTTCTAAAGGTGGGAACCTGATTACTAGAACTTACAAACTAGAAAATTATTCCCTTGTTCTCAAGGTGGGTGCCTGATTACTAATATTTGCGAACTTCAAATGTATTTCCTTGTTCTCCAAGTGGGCGCCTGATTACAAAAGATTGAAAATTTGAAAATTATTCGCTTGTTCTCCAGGTGGGCGCCTGATTATCAATACTTGAAACTTGAAAAGTATTCCTTTGTTCTCCAGGTGGGAGCCTGATTACCAGAACGTGAAAACATTAAAAGCGTTCCCTTGTTCTCCAGATGGGGTCTTGATTACCAAATCTTGCAACTTTAAAACTATTCGCTTGTAATCAAGGTTGGCGCCTGAATGCAAGAACTTGAAACATGAAAAGTATTCCAATGTTTTCTATATGGGCGTCTGATTACTAAAACTTGAAACTTTGAAAAGTATTCCCTTGTTCTCCAGGTGGGCGCCGGATTACCAAAACTTGAAACTCTGAAAAGTATTCCCTTGTTCTCTTGGTGGGTACTGGATTACTAAAACTTGAAATGTATTCCGTTATTCTTCACGCGGGCTCCTGATTACCAAAACAGAAAAACTTGAAACGTATTCACGTGTTCTCAGGGTGGGCGCTTGATTACAGAACATGAAACCTTAAAAATTATTCACGTGTTCTCCAGGTGGGTGCCTGACTACCAAAACTTGAAACTTGAAAACTATTCCCTTGTTCTCCAGGTGGGAGCCTGATTACCAATACTGCAAACTTTAAAAGAATTCCCTTGTTCTACAGGAGGGCGCCTGATTACAAAAATTTTCAAACTTCAAAAGTATTTCCTTGTTCTCCAGGTGGGCGCCTGATTACCAAGACTTGACAACTTGAAAAGGATTCCCTTGTTCTCCAGGTGGGCGCCTGGCCTAAACTTGAAAACCTGAAATATTTTGCTTTGTTCTCCAAGTGGGCACCTGACTACAAGAACTTGAAATCTTGAAAAGTATTCCCTTGTTCTCTAGGTGGGAGCATGATTACCAGAACTTGAAAACTTGAAAAGTATTCCCTTGTTCTTCAGGTGGGAGCCTGATTACTAAAACAAGAAAATTTGAAAACTATTCTCTTGTTCTCCAGGTGGGCCCCTGATTACCTTAACTTGAAACTTGAAAAGTATTCCCTTGTTCTCCAGGTGGGCGCCTGATTACCAGAACATGAAAAATTTAAAAGTATTCCCATGTTGTCTAGATGGGCGCCTGATTACCAAAACGTGAAACTTGAAAACTATTCGCTTGTTCTCAAGGTATGAAATTGATTACAAAAACTTGACACTTGAAAAGTATTCCCTTGTTCTCCAGGTGGGCGCAAAATTACCAAAACTTAAACTCTCAAAAGTATTCCCTTGTTCTCCAGGTGGGCGCCTGATTACCCAAACTGGAAACTTGAAAAGTATTCCCTTGTTCACAAGGTAGGCGCTTGATTACCAAAACTTGAAACTTTGAAAAGTATTCCATATTTCTCAAGTAGGGCACCTGATTACCAGAACTGGCAAACTTGAAAAGTATTACCTTGTTCTCTAGTTGGGCGCCTGATTAATAAAACCATGAAAAGTATTCCCTTGTTCACCAGGTAGGCACTTGATTACCAAAGCATGAAACTTTGAAAAGTATTCCCTATTTCTCCAAGTGGGCACCTGATTACCAATAATTGGATCTTTAAAAGTATTCCCTTATTCTCCATGTGGGCGCCTGATTACCAAAACTTGAAAACTTGAAATGTAATCACATGTTCTCAGGGTGAGCGCTTGATTACAAAAGTTGAAAACTTGAAAAGAATTCCCGTGTTCTCTAGTTGGGCGCCTGACTACAAAAACGTAATACTGGAAAAGGATTCCCTTGTTCTCCAGGTGGGCGCCTGATTACAAAAACTGGAAACTTGAAAAGTATTCCCTTGTTTTCCAGGTGGGCGCGTGATTACCAAAACTTGAAACTTGAACTGTGTTCCCTTGTTCTCCAGGTAGGCACCTGATTACTAATAGTTATACCTTAAAAAGTATTCCCTTGTTCTCCAGGTGCGCGCCATATTACCAAAACTTGAAACTCTGAAATGTATTCCCTTGTTCTTTATGTGGGTGCCAGATAACTAAAACTTGAAGCTTAAAAAGTATTCTCTTGTTCTCCAGGTAGATGCCTGATTACCACAACCTTAAAACTTGAAGTTTATTCCCTTCTTCTCTAGATAGGCGCCTGATTACCAAGACTTCAAACTTTGAAAAGTATTCCCTATTTCTCCAGGTGGGCATCTAATTACCATAAATTGCAAACTTGAAAAGTATTCCGTTGTTCTCCAAGTGGGCATCTGATTACCAAAATTAGAAAACATGAAAAGTATTCCCTTGTTCTTCAGGTGGGCGCCAGATTACCAGAACTTGAAAACTTGAAAAGTATTCACGTGTTTTCTTGGTGAGCGCCTAACCAGAACATGAAAACTTGAAAAGTATTCCCTTGTTCTCCAAGTGGGCGCCTGACTACCAAAACTTGAAACTTGAAACTTGAAAAGTATTCCCTTGTTCTCCAGGTGGGAGCCTGATTACCAAAACTGCAAACATTAAAAGTATTCCCTTGTTCTACTGGAGGGCGCCTGATTACAAAAATTTTCAAACTTCAAAAGTATTTCCTTGTTCTCCACGTGGGCGCCTGATTACCAGAACTTGACAACTTGAAAAGGTTTCCCTTGTTCTCCAGGTGGGCGCCTTACCTTAACTTGAAAACCTGAAATATTTTGCCTTGTTCTCCAAGTGGGCACCTGACTACAAGAACTTGAAATCTTGAAAAGTATTCCCTTGTCTCTAGGTGGGAGCATGATTACCAGAACTTGAAAACTTGAAAAGTATTCCCTTGTTCTTCAGGTGGGAGCCTGATTACTAAAACAAGAAAATTTGAAAACTATTCTCTTGTTCTCCAGGTGGGCCCCTGATTACCTTGACTTAAAACTTGAAAAGTATTCCCTTGTTCTCCAGGTGGGCGCCTGATTACCAGAACATGAAAAATTTAAAAGTATTCCCATGTTCTCCAGATGGGCGCCTGATTACCAAAACGTGAAACTTGAAAACTATTCGCTTGTTCTCAAGGTATGAAATTGATTACAAAAACCTGACACTAGAAAAGTATTCCCTTGTTCTCCAGGTGGGTGCAAAATTACAAATACTTGAACTCTCAAAAGTATTCCCTTGTTCTCCAGGTGGGCGCCTGATTACCCAAGCTGGAAACTTAAAAAGTATTCCCTTGTTCACTAGGTAGGCGCTTGATTACCAAAACTTGAAACTTTGAAAAGTATTCCATATTTTTCCAGGTGGGCACCTGATTACCAGAACTGGCAAACTTGAAAAGTATTACCTTGTTCTCTAGTTGGGCGCCTAATTAAAAAAACCATAAAAAGTATTCCCTTGTTCACCAGGTAGGCACTTGATTACCAAAACATGAAACTTTGAAAATTATTCCCTATTTCTCCAAGTGGGCACCTGATTACCAATAATTTAAACTTTAAAAGTATTCCCTTATTCTCCATGTGGGCGCCTGATTACCAATACTTGAAAACTTGAAATGTAATCACATGTTCTCAGGGTGAGCGCTTGATTACAAAAGTTGAAAACATGAAAAGAATTCCCGTGTTCTCTAGTTGGGCGCCTGACTTCAAAAACGTAATACAGGAAAAGGATTCCCTTGTTCTCCAGGTGGGCGCCTGATTACAAAAATTGGAAACTTGAAAAGTATTCCCTTGTTTTCTAGGTGGGCGCGTGATTACCAAAACTTGAAACTTGAACTGTGTTCCCTTGTTCTCCAGGTGGGCACCTGATTACTAATACTTGAACCCTAAAAAGTATTCCCTTGTTCTCCAGGTGCACGCCATATTACCAAAACTTGAAACTCTGAAATGTATTCCCTTGTTCTTTATGTGGGTGCCAAATAACTACAACTTGAAGCTTAAAAAGTGTTCTCTTGTTCTCCAGGTTGATGCCTGATTACCACAACCTTAAAACTTGAAGTTTATTACCTTCTTCTCTAGATAGGCGCCTGATTACCAAGACTTCAAACTTTGAAAAGTATTCCTTATTTCTCCTGGTGGGCATCTAATTACAATAAATTGCAAACTTGAAAAGTATTCCGTTGTTCTCCAAGTGGGCATCTGATTACCAAAAATAGAAAACATGAAAAGTATTCCCTTGTTCTTCAGGTGGGCGCCTTATTACCAGAACTTGAAAACTTGAAAAGTATTCACGTGTTTTCTTGGTGAGCGCCTGACCAGAACATGAAAACTTGAAAAGTATTCCCTTGTTCTCCAAGTGGGCGCCTGACTACCAAAACCTTAAACTTGAAAAGTATTCCCTTGTTCTCTAGGTGGGAGCCTGATTACCAAAACTGCAAACTTTAAAAGTATTCCCGTGTTCTACAGGAGGGCGCCAGATTACAAAAATTTTCAAACATTAAAAGTATTTCCTTGTTCTCCAGGTGGGCGCCTGATTACCAGAACTTGACAACTTGAATAGGATTCCCTTGTTCTCCAGGTGGGCGCCTGGCCTTAACTTGAAAACTTGAAATATTTTGCCTTGTTCTCCAAGTGGGCACCTGACTACAAGAACTTGAAATCTTGAAAAGTATTCCCTTGTTCTCTAGGTGGGAGCATGATTACCAGAACTTGAAAACTTGAAAAGTATTCCCTTGTTCTTCAGGTGGGAGCCTGATTACTAAAACAAGAAAATTTGAAAACTATTCTCTTGTTATCCAGGTGGGCCCCTGATTACCTAAACTTAAAAGTTGAAAAGTATTCCCTTGTTCTCCAGGTGGGCGCTTGATTACCAGAACATGAAAAATTTAAAAGTATTCCCATGTTCTCCAGATGGGCGCCTGATTACCAAAACGTCAAACTTGAAAACTATTCGCTTGTTCTCAAGGTATGAAATTGATTACAAAAACTTGACACTTGAAAAGTATTCCCTTGTTCTCCAGGTGGGCGCTAAATTACAAAAACTTAAACTCCCAAAAGTATTCCCTTGTTCTCCAGGTGGGCGCCTGATTACCCAAGCTAGAAACTTAAAAAGTATTCCCTTGTTCACTAGGTAGGCGCTTGATTACCGAAACTTGAAACTTTGAAAAGTATTCCATATTTCTCCAGGTGGGCACCTGATTACCAGAACTGGCAAACTTGGAAAGTATTACCTTGTTCTCTAGTTGGGCGCCTGATTAAAAAAACCATGAGAAGTATTCCCTTGTTCACCAGGTAGGCACTTGATTACCAAAACATGAAACTTTGAAAAGTATACCCTATTTCTCCAAGTGGGCACCTGATTACCAATAATTGAAACTGTAAAAGTATTCCCTTATTCTCTATGTGGGCGCCTGATTACCAAAACTTGAAAACTTGAAATGTAATCACATGTTCTCAGGGTGAGCGCTTGATTACAAAGTTGAAAACTTGAAAAGAATTCCCGTGTTCTCTAGTTGGGCGCCTGACTACAAAAACGTTATACTGGAAAAGGATTCCCTTGTTCTCCGGGTGGGCGCCTGATTACAAAAACTGGAAACTTGAAAAGTATTCCCTTGTTTTCCAGGTGGGCGCGTGATTACCAAAACTTGAAACTTGAACTGTGTTCCCTCGTTCTCCAGGTGGGCACCTGATTACTAATACTTGAACCTTAAAAAGTATTCCCTTGTTCTCCAGGTGCGCGCCAGATTACCAAAACTTGAAACTCTGAAATGCATTCCCTTGTTCTTTATGTGGGTGCCAGATAACTAAAACGTGAAGCATAAAAAGTATTCTCTTGTTCTCCAGGTAGATGCCTGATTACCACAACCTTAAAACTTCAAGTTTATTCCCTTCTTCTCTAGATAGGCGCCTGATTACCAAAACTTCAAACTTTGAAATGTATTCCCTATTTCTCCAGGTGGGCATCTAATTACCATAAATTGCAAACTTGAAAAGTATTCCCTTGTTCTCCAAGTGGGCATCTGATTACCAAAATTAGAAAACATGAAAAGTATTCCCTTGTTCTCAAGGTGGGCGCCTGATTACCAGAACTTGAAAACTTGAAAAGTATTCACGTGTTTTCTTAGTGAGCGCCTGACCAGAACATGAAAACTTGAATAGTATTCCCTTGTTCTCCAAGTGGGCGCCTGACTACCAAAACTTGAAACTTTAAAAATATTCCCTTGTTCTCCAGGTGGGAGCCTGATTACCAAAACTGCAAACTTTAAAAGTATTCCCTTGTTCTACAGCAGGGCGCCTGATTACAAATATTTTCAAACTTCAAAGTATTTCCTTGTTCTCCAGGTGGGCGCCTGATTACCAGAACTTGACAACTTGAAAAGGATTCCCTTGTTCTCCAGGTGGGCGCCTGGCCTTAACTTGAAAACTTGAAATATTTTGCCTTGTTCTCCAAGTGGGCACCTGACTACAAGAACTTGAAATCTTGAAAAGTATTCCCTTGTTCTCTATGTGGGAGCATGATTACCAGAACTTGAAAACTTGAAAAGTATTCCCTTGTTATTCAGGTGGGAGCCTGATTACTAAAACAAGAAAATTTGAAAACTGTTCTCTTTTTCTCCAGGTGGGCCCCTGATTACCTATACTTGAAACTTGAAAAGTATTCCCTTGTTCTCGAGGTGGGCGCCTGATTACCAGAACATGAAAAATTTAAAAGTATTCCCATGTTCTCCAGATGGGCGCCTGATTACCATTACGTGAAACTTGAAAACTATTCGCCTGTTATCAAGGTATGAAATTGATTACAAAAACTTGACACTTGAAAAGTATTCCCTTGTTCTCCAGGTGGGCGCAAAATTACAAATACTTGAACTCTCAAAAGTATTCCCTTGTTCTCCAGGTGGGCGCCTGATTACCCAAGCTGGAAACTTAAAAAGTATTCCCTTATTCACTAGGTAGGCGCTTGATTACCAAAACATGAAACTTTGAAAAGTATTCCATATTTCTCCAGGTGGGAACCTGATTACCAGAACTGGCAAACTTGAAAAGTATTACCTTGTTCTCTAGTTGGACGCCTGATTAAAAAAACCATGAAAAGTATTCCCTTGTTCACCAGGTAGGCGCTTGATTACCAAAACATGAATCTTTGAAAAGTATTCCCTATTTCTCCAAGTGGGCACCTGATTACCAATAATTGAAACTTTAAAAGTATTCCCTTATTCTCCATGTGGGCGCCTGATTACCAAAACTTGAAAACTTGAAATGTAATCACATATTCTCAGGGTGAGCGCTTGATTACAAAAGTTTAAAACTTGAAAAGAATTCCCGTGTTCTCTAGTTGGGCGCCTGACTACAAAAACGTAATACTGGAAAAGGATTCCCTTGTTCTCCAGGTGGGCATCTGATTACAAAAACTGGAAACTTGAAAAGTATTCCCTTATTTTCCAGGTAGGCGCGTGATTACCAAAACTTGAAACTTGAACTGTGTTCCCTTGTTCTCTAGGTGGGCACCTGATTACTAATACTTGAACCGTAAAAAATATTCCCTTGTTCTCCAGGTGCGCACCAGATTACCAAAACTTGAAACTCTTAAATGTATTCCCTTGTTCTTTATGTGGGTGCCAGATAACTAAAACTTGAAGCTTAAAATGTATTCTCTTGTTCTCCAGGTAGATGCCTGATTACCATTACCTTAATACTTGAAGTTTATTCCGTTCTTCTCTAGATAGGCGCCTGATTACGAAAACTTCAAACTTTGAAAAGTATCCCCATTTCTCCAGGTGGGCATCTAATTACCATAAATTGCAAACTTGAAAAGTATTCCCTTGTTCTCCAAGTGGGCATCTGATTACCAAAATCAGAAAACATGAAAAGTATTCCCTTGTTCTTCAGGTGGGCGCCTGATTACCAGAACTTGAAAACTTGAAAGGTATTCCCTTGTTTTCTTGGCGAGCGCCTGACCAAAACATTTGAACTTGAAAAGTATTCTCTTGTTCTCCAAGTGGGCGCCTGATTACCAGAACATGAAATATTGAAAACTATGCCCTTGTTCTCCAGGTGGGTGCCTGATTACCAAAAATTTAAACTCTAAAAAGTATTCCCTTTTTCTCCAGGTGGGTGATAGATTAACGAAACTTGACACTTAAAAAGTATTCGCTTGTTCTCCAGGTGGATGCCTGATTACAATAATTTGAAAACTTGAAATTTATTCCCTTGTTCTGCAGGTGGGTGCTTCATTAGAAAAATCCTATACTTTGAAAAGTATACCCTATTTATCCAGGTGCGCACCAGTTTACCATAACTTGTAAACTTGAAAAGTATCCCATTGTTCTCCAAGTTGGTGCCCTTACCCTGCTGAACCTTTTCATAAGATCTACCAGTTAGGTCACTTTAATTTCATTAAGAAGCATAATATTAAAACATGTGAATCAACTGTTGCTATTAATAACTCTTTAGAAGTTATAAAATTGTTACATGAGCATGATATAATTAGATATAAATCTAGTTTTAATTATTTGCATATTGGCCTTGTGCAAGTTGCTGTCAAGCCTTTGTTTAGAAAAGGACTTAATATCCCTGTTTGTGCACTTTTACGTGATGCACGTTTTCTTAACTTTGATGATTCTTTGTTAGGAGTATTACCGTGTTCTCCAAGTGGGCGCGTGACTACCAAAACTTGAAGCTTGAAAAGTATTCCCTTGTTCTCCAGGTGGGGGCTTGATTACCAAAACTGGAAACTTGAAAAGTATTCCCTTGTTTTCCAGGTCGGCGCCTGATTACAAAAACATGAAACTTGAAAAGTATTCCCCTGTTCTCCAGGTGGGCTCCTGATTACTAATACTTGAAACATAAAAAGTATTCCATTGTTCTCCATTTGGACGCCAGATTACCAAAACTTGAAACACTGGAATGTATTCCCTTGTTCTCTAGGTGGGTGCCGAATTACTAATACTTGAAACTTATAAAGTATTCTCCTGTTCTACAAGTGGATGCCTAATTACCAAAATTGGAAAACTTGAAAAGTACTCCATTGTTCTACAGGTGGGAGCCTGATTACCTGAACTTGAAAACTTGAAAAGTATACCCTTGTTATCCAGGTAGCCGCCTGACCCAAACTTTATAACTTAAAAAGTATTCACTTGTTCTTCAAGTGGGCGCCTGATTACTAGAACTTTATATCTTGAAAAGTATTCCCTTGTTCTCCAGGTGGGAGTTTGATTACCAAAACTTGAAACTCCGAAAAAGTATTCCCTGTTCTCCAAGTGGGTGCCAAATTACACAAACTTGAAAATTGAAAATTATTCTCTTGTTCTCCAGGTGGACGCCCGTTTAAGAAAACTTGAAAACTTGAAAATTATTCCCTTGTTCTCCAGGTGGGAGCCTGATTACGAAAACTTGAAACTCTAAAAAGTATTCTCTATTTCTCCAGGTGGGCACCTGATTACCAGAACTAACAAACTTGAAAAGTATTTCCTCGTTCTCCAAGTAGACGCTTGATTTCCAAAACAGGAAACTTGAAAATATTCCTTATTTCTCCAGGTTGGAACCTTATTACCATAACTTGCAAACTTTGAAAGTATTTCCTTGTTCTCCAAGTGGGCGCCTAATCACCAAAATTTTAAAACTTCAAGAGTATTCACTTGTTCTCCAAGTGGGTTCCTGATTACAAAAACATGAAAACTTGAACAGTATTCTCTTTTTCTCCAGGTTGGCACCTGATTACCAGAACTTGATAACTTTAAAGGTATTCCTTTGTTCTCTAGGTGGGCACCTGATTACCAAAATTTGATAACTTAAAAGTATTACCTTGTTCTCCTAGTGGGCGCCTGATTACAAAAATTTGAAAACTTGAAATATACTCGCTTGTTCTAAAGTTTGGCGCCTGATTACCAAAACCAGAAAATTGTAAAAGTATTCACTTGTTCTCCTCTTAGGTGCCGGATTACTAGAACTTGAAAATTAAAAAGTATTCTCTTTTTCTCCAGGTGGATGACTAATTACTAAAACTTAAAAACTTAAAATTTATTCCCTTGTTCTCCAGGTGGGCGCCTGATTAGAAAAACATTAAACTTTGAAAAGTATTCCCTATTTCTCCAGGTGGGCACCTGATTACAATAACTTGCAAACTTGAATAGTATTCCCTTTTCTCCAAGTGGTCGCCTGATTAACAAAATTTGAAAACTTGAAAAGTATTCACTTGTTCTCCAGTTGGACGCCAGATTACTAAAACTTGAAAACTTGAAAAGTATTCCCTTATTCTCCAGATGGGCACCTGATTACCAGAACTTGAAAACTTTAAAAGTATACCCTTGTTCTCCAGGTGGGCGCGTACTTACAAAAAGTTGAAAACTTGAAAAATATTCCCTTGTTCTCCAGGTGGACGCCTGATTACCAGAACTTGAAAACTTGAAAAGTGTTCCCTTGTTCTCTAGGTGGGCACCTGACCCAAACATTAAAACTTAAAAAGTATTCACTTGTTTTCCAAGTGGGCACTTGATTACCAGAACTTGAAATCTTGAAAAGTATTCCCTGGTTTTCCAGGTGGGCGTCTGATTACCAAAACTTGAAAATCTCAAAAGTATTCCCTTGTTCTTCAGGTGCGTGCAAGATTACCAAAACATAAAACTTAAAAAGCATTCACTTGTTCTCCAGGTGGGCGCCTGATTAGAAAAAGTAGAAACTTGAAAAGTATTCCCTTGTTTTCCAGGTGGGCTCCTGACTACCAAAACTTCAAACTTGAGAAGTATTCGCTTGTTCTTCAGCTATGGGCCATATTACCAAAACTTGAAACTTGAAAAGTATTCCCTTGTTCTCTAGGTAGGCGCCTGATTACCAAAACTTGAAACTTGAAAAGTATTTACTTGTTCTCTAGGTGGGCGCCTGATTGCCAAGACTTGAAACTTTAAAAGTATTCCCTTGTTCTCCATGTGGGCGCCTGATTACTAAAACTTGAAACTTCAAAAGTATTCCCTTGTTCTCCAGGTGGTCACCGGATTACAGAAACTTGAAACTCTGAAAAGTATTCCCTTGTTTTCCTGGTGGGTGACGGATTACTAAAACTTGAAACTTAAAAAGTATTCCCTTATACTCCATGTGGGAGCCTGATTACTAAAACTTGAAAACGTGAAATGCATTCCTGTGTTCTCCAGATGGACGCCTGATTACCAAACTTGAAAACTTGAAAAGTACTTCCATGTTCTACAGGTGGGCGCCTCACTACCAAAACTTGAAACTTGAAAAGTATTCCCTCTTTCTATAGGTGGGCTCCTGATTACCACAATTGGAATGTTGAAAAGTTTTCTCTTGTTATCCAGGTGGGCGCCTGATTAGAAAAACATGTAACTTGAAAATTATTCCCTTATTCTCCAAGTCGGTACCGGATTACTAAAACTTGAGAATTGAAAAGTATTCCCTTATTCTCCATGTGGGCGTCTGATTACAAAAACTTGAAAACTTGAAATGTGTTCTCGTGTTCTCCAGGTGGACGCCTAATTTCCAAAACATGAAAACTGGAAAAGTATTCACTTGTTCTCCAGGTGGACACCTGACTACCAAAACTTGTGACTTGAAAAGTATTCCCATGTTCTCTAGGTGGGCGCCGGATTACCAAAGCATGAAATTCTGAAAAATATTCCCTTGTTCTCAAGGTGGCTACAGGATTACTAAAACTTGATATCTTGAAAAGTATTCCCTTGTTCTCTAGGTGGGTGCCTGATTACCAAAACTTGAAAACCTCAAATGTATTCACGTGTTCTCCAAGAGGGCGCCTGATTGCCAAAACTTGAAAACTTGAAAAGCAATACTGTGTTCTCCAGGTGGGCGCCTGACTACCAAAACTTGAAACTTGGAAAGTATTCCCTTGTTCTCTAGGTGGGCGCCTGATTATCAAAATTGGAAACTTGAAAAGTATTCCCTTGTTTTCCAGGTCGGCGCCTGATTACCAAAACTTGAAACTTGAAAAGTATTCCCCTGTTCTCTAGGTGACGCCTGGTTACTAAAACTTGAAACATATAAAGTATTCCCTTGTTCTCCAGGTGGACGCAGGATTACAAAACTTGAAACTCTTCAAAGTATTCCCTTGTTCTCTAGGTGGGTGCCGAATTACTAAAACTTGAAACTTAAAAAGTATTCTCTTGTTTTCTAGGTGGATGCCTAATTACCAACACTTGAAAACTTAAAATTTATTCCATTGTTCTCTAGGTTGGCGCCTGATTACATAAACATGAAACTTTGAAAAGTATTCCCTATTTCTCCAGGTGGGTACCCTATTACCATAACTTGCAAACTTGAAAAGTATTCTCTTGTTCTCCAAGTGGATGCCTGATAACCAAAATCTGAAAACTTGAAAAGTATTCACTTGTTCTCCAATTGGGCGCCTGAATACAAAAACTTGAAAATTTGAAAATTATTCCCTTGTTCTCCAGGTGGTGACCTTATTACCAGAACTTGAAAACTTTAAAAGAATTCCCTCGTTCTCCAGGTGGGCGCCCATTACTAGAACTTGAAAACTTGAAAAATATTCCCTTGTACTCCAGGTGGGCGCTGACCCAAACTTTATAACTTAAATAGTATTCACTTGTTCTCCAAGTGGGCACCTAATTACCAGAACTTGAAATCTTGAAAAGTATTCCCTTGTTCTGCAGGTGGGCGTCTGATTACCAAAACTTGAAACTTTTAAAAGTATTCCCTTGTTCTTCAGGTGGGTATCAAATTACAAAAACTTGAAACTAATAAAGTATTCACTTGTTCTCCAGATGGACGCCTGTTTATAAAAACTTGAAAACTTTAAATTTATTCCCATGTTCTCCAGGTGGGTGCCTGATGACAAAAACTTGAAAGTTTAAAAAGTATTTCCTATTTCTCCAGGTGGGCACCTGATTACCAGAACTTGCAAACTTCAAAAGTATTCCTCTGTTCTCCAGGTGGGCGCTTGATTTCAAATTTTAGAAACATGGAAAGTATTCCTTATTTTTCTGGGTGGGCACCTGATTACCATTACTTGCAAACTTGAAAAGTATTCCCTTGTCGCCTAATAACAAAAATTTAAAAAGTTGAAAACTTGAAAAGTATTCCCTTGTTCTCCGGGTGGGCACCTGATTACCAGAACTTGAAAATTTATACGTATTCCCTGGAGAAAGTATAACCTTGCTGTCCAGTTGGGCGCCTGATTACCAAAATTTGAAAACTTAAAAGGTATTCCCTTGTTCTGTAGGAGGGCGACTGATTACCATAATTTGCATACTTGAAAAGTATCCCCTTGTTCTCCAGGTGGGCACCTGAGTACCAAAATTTGAAAACTTTATAAGTATTCCCTTGTTCTCTAGTTGGGCGCCTGATTACCAAAATTTGAAAACTTGAAAAGTATTCACTTATTCTCCTGTTAGGTGCCGGATTACTAAAACTTGAAACTTAAAAAGTATTCTCTTGTTCTCCAGGTGGATGCATAATTACTAAAACTTGATAACTTAAAATTTATTCCCTTGCTCTCTAGGTGGGCTCCTGATAACCAAAACTTGAAACATTGAAAAGTATTCTCCATTTCCTCAGGTGGGCACCTGATAACCATAACTTGCAAACTCGAAAAGTATTTCCTTGTTCTCCAACTAGGCGCTTGATTACCAAAATTTGAAAACTTGAAAAGTATTCACTTATTCTCCAATTGGGCGCCTGATTACCAAAACGTGAAACTCTTCAAAGTACTACCTTGTTCTCCAGGTGGGTGCCAAATTACCATAATTTGCAAACTTGAAAAGTATTCCCTTGTTCTCTAAGTGGGCACCTGATTACCAGAACATGAAATCTTGAACAGTATTCCCTGGTTCTCCAGGTGGGCGCCTGATTAAAAAAACTTGAAGTTTTAAAAAGTATTCCCTCTTTCTTCGGGTGGGCGCCTGATTACCAAAACTGGAAACTTGAAAAGTTTTCCCTTGTTCTCCAGGTGGGCGCCTGATTAGCACAACTTGAAACTTGAAAAGTATTCCATTGTTGTCCATGTGGTGCTGGATTACTAAAACATTAGACTTGAAAAGTATTCCCTTATTCTCCGTGTGGGCGCCTGATTAAAAAGACTTGAAAACTTTAAATGTATTCCCGTGTTCTCTAGGTGGGCGCCTTATTACAATTATTGGAAACTCTGAAAAGTATTCATGTGTTCTCTAGGTGGCTGCCTGATTACCAAAAATTGAAAACATGAAAAGTATTCCATTGTTCTCCAAGTGGGCGCCTGATTAGCAAAACTTGAAACTTCGAAGGTATTCCATTGTTGTCCAAGTGGTACTGGATTACTAAAACTTTAGACTTGGAAAGTATTCCCTTATTCTCCGTGTGGGCGCCTGATTAAAAAAACTTGAAAACTGTAAAAGTATTCTCGTGTTCTCTAGGTGGGCGCCTTATTACCAAAATTGGAAACTCTGAAAAGTATTCATGTGTTCTCCAGGTGGGTGCCTGATTACACAAACTTAAAAACATGAAAAGTATTCCATTGTTCTCCAAGTGGGCGCTTGACTACCAAAACTTTAAACTTGAAAAATATTCCCTTGTTCTCTAGGTGGGCGCCAAATTACCAAAACTAGAAACTTGAAAAATATTACCTTGTTCTCCAGGTGGGGGCCTGATTACCAAAACTTAAAACTTGAAAAGTATTCCCTAGTTCTCCAGGCGGGCGCCAGATTACTAATACTTGAAACTTAAAAAGTATTACCTTGTTCTCCAAGTGGCCGCCGGATTACCAAAATTTGAAACTCTGAAAAGTATTCCCTTGTTCTTCGGGTGGGTGCCGGATTACTAAAACTTGAAACTCAAAAAGTATTCCCTTGATCTCCAGGTGGGCGCCTGATTACCAGAACTTGAAAACTTGAAAAGTATTCCCTTAATCTTCAGCTGGTCGCATGATTACCAAAACATGAAAACTTGAAAACTATTCCTTGTTCTCCGGGGGGGCGCCTGACTACCAAAACTTGAAACGCGAAAAGTATTCCCTTAATCTCCAGGTGGATGCCTGATTACTAGAACTTGAAAACTTGAGAAGTATTCCCTTGTTCTCCAGGCTGGTGCCTGATTACCAAAACTTGAAACTTGAAAAGTATTCCTTGTTCTCCAGGGTGGTGCCTGATTCCCATACCATGAAACTTAAAAAATATTCCCTTAATCTCCAAATGGCCGCCGGATTACAAAAATTTGAAACTCTGAAAAGTATTCCCTTTTCTTCGAGTGGGTGCCGTATTACTAAAACTTGAAACTCAAAAAGTATACCCTTGATCTCCAGGTGGGCGCCTGATTACCAGAACTTGAAAACTTGAAAAGTATTCCATTGTTCTTCAGGTGGGCTCATGATTACCAAAGCTTGAAAACATGAAAACTATTCCCTTGTTCTCCGGGTCAGCGTCTGACTACCAAAACTTAAAACATGATACGTATTCCCTTGATCTCAAAGTGGGCGCTTGATTTCCAGAACTTGAAAGCTTGAGAAGTATTCCCTTGTTCTCCAGGTGGGTGCCTAATTACCAAAGATTGAAACTTGAAAAGTATTCCTTGTTCTCCAGGTGGCCGCATGATTACCAAAACTTGAAACTTGAAAAGTATTCCGTTGTTCTCCAGGTTGACGCCTGATTATCAATACATGAAAACTTTAAAAGTGTTCCCTTGTTCTCTTGGTGGGAGCCTGATTACCAAAACATGAAACTTGAAAAGTATTCCCTTGTTCTCTAGGTGGGCGCCAGATTACCAGAACTTGAAAACTTGAAAAGTATTCCCTAGTTCTCATAGTGGGTGCCTGACCAAAACATTAAAACTTGAAAAGCATTCCCCTGTTCTCTAAGTGAGCACCTAATTACCAGAACATGAAATCTTGAAAAGTATTCCCTTGTTCTCCAGGTGGGAGTCTGATTACCAGAACTTGAAAACGTGAAAATCATTCCCTTATTCTTCAGGTGGCGCCCCACTACAAAAACATGAAAACTCTTCCCTTGTTCTCTGGGTGGGCGCCTGACTACCAAAACTTGAAAAGTGAAAAGTATTCCCTTGCTCTCCAGGTAGGCGCCTGATTACCAGAACATGAAAACTTGAAAAGTATTCCCTTGTTCTCCAGTTGGGCGCCTGATTACCAAAACTTGAAACTTGCGAAGTATTTCCTTGTTCTCTAGGTGGCCGCCTTATTACCAAAACTGGAAACTTGAAAATTATTCCATTGTTCTCCAAGTGTGCGCCAGATTACCAAAACTTAAACTTGAAATGTAATCCCTTGTTCTCCAGGTGGGCGCCTAACTACCAAAATTTAAAACTTAAAAAGTATTTCATTGTTCTCCACGTGGGCACCTGATTGCCAAAACATGCAAAATTGAAAAGTATTCCCTTGTTCTCCAGATGGGCGGCTGATTACAAAAATTTGAAAAGTTGATAATTATTCCCTTGTTCTCCAGGTGGGCGCCAGATTACCAGAAGTTTAAAACTTGACAAGTATTCCCTTGTTGTCCAGGTGTGTGCCTGACCAAAACTTTAAAACTTGAAAAGTATTCCCTTGTCCTATAATTGGGCACCTGATTACCAGAACATGAAATCTTGAAAAGTATTTCGTTGTTCTCCTGGTGGGCGTTTGATTACCAGAACTTGAAATCTTGAAAAGTATTCCGTTGTTCTCCAAGTTGGCGTCTAATTACCAGAACTTGAAAACTTGAAAAGTATTCCCTTGTTCTCCAGGTGGATGCCAGATTACCAGAACTTGAAAACTTGAAAAGTGTTCCCTTAATCTCCAGGTGGGCGCCTGACCCAAACTTTAAAACTTAAAAAGTATTCACTTGTTTTCCAAGTGGGCACCTGATTACCAGAACTTGAAATCTTGTAAACTATTCCCTTGTTCTCCAGGTGGGCGTCTGATTACCAAAACATGAAACTCTTAAAAGTACTCCCTTGTTCTCTAGGTGGGCACCTGACCAAAACTTTAAAACTTGAAAAGTATTCCCTTGTTCTCTAATTGGGCACCTGATTACCAGAACTTGAAATCTTGAATAGTATTTCGTTGTTCTCCAGATGGGCGTCTGATTACCAGAAGTTTAAAACTTGAAAAGTATTCCCTTGTTCTCCAGGTGGGTGCCAGATTACCAGAACTTGAAAACTTGAAAAGTGTTCCCTTGTTTCTCCAGATGGGCGCCTGACCCAAACTTTAAAACATAAAAAGAATTCACTTGATTTCCAAGTGGGCACCTGATTACAGGAACTTGATATCTTGTAAACTATTCCCTTGTTCTCCAGGTGGGCGTCTGATTACCAAAACATGAATCTCTTAAAAGTACTTCCTTGTTCTCAAGGTGGGCACATGACCAAACATTTAAAACTTGTAAAGTATTCCCTTGTTCTCCATTTGGCCCC
Organism: Nicotiana benthamiana; assembly: GCA_034376525.1. NCBI lineage: Eukaryota > Viridiplantae > Streptophyta > Magnoliopsida > Solanales > Solanaceae > Nicotiana > Nicotiana benthamiana. The sequence continues at coordinate 7,643,916 of CM067326.1, forward strand.
CTAATTACTAGAACTTGAAATCTTGAAAAGTATTCCGTTGTTCTCCAGGTGGGCGTCTGATTACCAGAACTTAAAAACTTGAAAAGTATTCCCTAGTTCTTAAATTGGGCGCCTGATTACCAGAACTTGAAAACTTGAAAACTATTCCCTTGTTCTCCGGGTGGGCGCCTGACAACCAAAACTTATAACGTGAAAAGTTTTCCCTTCTTCTCCTGGTAGGCGCTTGATTATAAAAACTTGAAAGCTTAAAAAGTATTCGCTTGTTCTACATGTCTGCACCTGATTACCAAATTTTGAAACTTGCAAAGTATTCCCTTGTTCTCCAGGTGGGTGTCTGATTGCAAAAATTTTCAACTTCAAAAGTATTCCCTTGTTCTTCACGTGGGAGCCTGACTACCAAAACTTGAAACGTGAAAGGTATTCCTTGTTCTCCACGTGGGAACCTGATTACAAAAACCTGCAAAATTTAAATGTATTCCCTTGTTCTCCGGATGGGCGCCCTAATACCAAAATCTGAAAACTTGAAAAGTATTCCTTTGTTCTCCAGGTGGGCGCCAGATTACTACAACTTAAAAGCTTGAATAGTATTCCCTTGTTCTCCAGATGGGTGCCTCACCAAAGCATTAAAATTTTGAAAAGTATTCCCTTGTTCTCCAAGTGGGCACCTGACTACTAGAACTTGAAATCTTTAAAAGTATCCCCTTGTTCTTCAAGTGGGCGTCTGATTACAAAAACTTGAAACTTGAAATGTATTCCCTTGTTCTCCAGTTGGGCGCTTGATTACTAATACATGAAACATAAAAAGTATTCCCTTTTTCCCCAGGTGGGTGCCAGATTACCAAAACTTGAAACTCTGAATAGTATTTCCTTGTTCTTTAGGTGGGTGCCGGATTACTAATACATGAAACTTAAAAAGTATTCCCTTGTTCTCCAAGTTGACGCTTGATTACCAAAACTTGAAAACTTGAATTTATTGCCTTTTCTCTCCGTGTGCGCCTGATTAATAAAACTTGAAACTTTGAAAAGTATTACCTATTTCTCCACGTAGGAACCTGATTACCAAAACTAGCAATCTTGAAAAGTATTCCCTTGTTCTATAGATGGGCACCTGATTACAAAAATTAACTTGAAAAGTATTCCTCTGTTCTCTTGGTGGGCGCCTGACCAAAACTATAAAACTTGAAAAGTATTCCCTTGTTCTCCAAGTGGGCACCTGATAACCAGAACTTGAAATTTTGAAAAGTATTCCCTTGTTCTCCAGGTGGGCGTCTAATTACCAGAAATTAATAACTTGAAAAGTATTCCCTTGTTCATCAGGTGGACGCCTGATTACCTAAACTTGAAAACTTGAAAAGTATTCCTTTGTTCTCCAGGTGGGCGCCTGACTATCAAAACATGAAACTTGAAAAGTATTCCCTTTCTCTCCAGGTAGGCGCCTGATTACAAGAACTTGAAAACTTGAAAAGAATTCCCTTGTTCTCCAGGTGGGCGCTGATTACCAAAACTTGAAACATGAAAAGTTTTCCTTTGTTCTCCAAGTGGGAGCCTAATTACAAAAACTTTCAACTTGAAAAGTATTCCATTGTTCTCCAGGTGTGTGCCAGATTACCAAAACTTAAAACTTGAAATGTAATCCCTTGTTCTCCAGGTGGGCCCCTAACTACCAAAACTTGAAACTTGAAAAGTATTCCCTTGTTCTCCACGAGGGCACCTGATTGCAAAAACTTGCATAGGTGAAAAGTATTAACTTGTTCTCTAGATGGGCGGCTGATTACCAAGATTTGAAAACTTGAAAAGTATTCCCTTGTTCTCCAGGTGGGAGCCAGATTACCAGAAGTTTAAAACTTGACAAGTATTCCCTTGTTGTCCAGGTGGGTGCCTGACCAAAACTTTAAAACTTGAAAAGTATTCCCTTGTTCTATAATTGGGCACCTGATTACCAAAACATGAAACCTTGAAAAGTATTTCGTTGTTCTCCTGGTGGGCGTTTGATTACTAGAACTTGAAATCTTGAAAAGTATTCCGTTGTTCTCCAAGTTGGCGTCTAATTACCAGAACTTGAAAACTTGAAAAGTATTCCCTTGTTCTCCATGGGGTTGCCAGATTACCAGAACTTGAAAACTTGAAAAGTGTTCCCTTAATCTCCAGGTGGGCGCCTGACCCAAACTTTAAAACTTAAGAAGTATTCACTTGTTTTCCAAGTGGGCACCTGATTACCAGAACTTGAATTCTTGTAAACTATTCCCTTGTTCTCCAAGTGGGCGTCTGATTACCAAAACATGAAACTCTTAAAAGTACTCCCTTGTTCTCCAGGTTGGCACCTGACCAAAACTTTAAAACTTGAAATGTATTCCCTTGTTCTCTAATTGGGCACCTGATTACCAGAACTTGAAATCTTGAATAGTATTTCGTTGTTCTCCAGATGGGCGTCTGATTAACAGAAGTTTAAAACTTGAAATGTATTCCCTTGTTCTCTAATTGGGCACCTGATTACCAGAACTTGAAATCTTGAATAGTATTTCGTTGTTCTCCAGATGGGCGTCTGATTAACAGAAGTTTAAAACTTGAAAAGTATTCCCTTATTCTCTAGGTGGGTGCCAGATTACCAGAACTTGAAAACTTGAAAAGTGTTCCCTTGTTCTCCAGGTGGGCGCAAGACCCAAACATTAAAACTTAAAAAGTATTCACTTGATTTCCAAGTGCGCACCTGATTACCAGAACTTGAAATCTTGTAAACTATTCCCTTGTTATCCAGGTGGGCGTCTGATTACCAAAACATGAATCTCTTAAAAGTACTCCCTTGTTCTCAAGGTGGGCACATGACCAAACATTTAAAACATGAAAAGTATTCCCTTGTTCTCCATTTGGCCACCTAATTACCAGAACTTGAAATCTTGAAAAGTATTCCGTTATTCTCCAGGTGGGCGTCTGATTACCAGAACTTGAAAACTTGAAAAGTATTCCCTTGTTCTTCAGGTGGGCGTGTGATTACCAGAACTTGAAAACTTGAAAACAATTCCCTTGTTCTCCGGGTGGGCGCCTGACAACCAAAACTTAAAACGTGAAAAGTATTCCCTTCTTCTCCTGGTAGGCGCTTGATTACAAAAACTTGAAAGCTTAAAAAGTATTCGCTTGTTCTACATGTCTGCGCCTGATTACCAAATTTTGAAACTTGCAAAGTATTCCCTTGTTCTCCAGGTGGGTGCCTGATTACAAAAATTTTCAACTTGAATAGTATTCCCTTGTTCTACACGTGGGAGCCTGACTACCAAAAGTTAAAACGTGAAAGGTATTCCCTTGTTCTCCACGTGGGAACCTGATTACAAAAACCTGCAAAATTTAAAAGTATTCCCTTGTTCTCCAGATGGGCGCCTGAATACCAAAATCTGAAAACTTGAAAAGTATTCCTTTGTTCTCCAGGTGGGCGCCAGATTACTACAACATAAAAACTTGAATAGTATTCCCTTGTTCTCCAGATGGGTGCCTCACCAAAGCATTAAAATTTTGAAATGTATTCCCTTGTTCTCCAAGTGGGCACCTGACTACTAGAACTTGAAATCTTTAATAGTATCCCCTTGTTCTTCAAGTGGGCGTCTGATTACCAAAACTTGAAACTTGAAATGTATCCCCTTGTTCTCCAGTTGGGCGCTTGATTACTAATACATGAAACATAAAAAGTATTCATTTTTTCCCTAGGTGGGCGCCACATTACCAAAACTTGAAACTCTGAATGGTATTTCCTTGTTCTTCAGGTGGGTTCCGGATTACTAATACATGAAACTTAAAAAGTATTCCCTTGTTCTCCAAGTTGACGCTTGATTACCAAAACTTGAAAACTTGAATTTATTCCCTTGTTCTCTGCGTGTGCGCCTGATTAATAAAACATGAAACTTTGAAAAGTATTACCTATTTCTCCACGTAGGAACCTGATTACCAAACTAGCAGATTTGAAAAGTATTCCCTTGTTCTACAGATGGGCGCCTGATTACAAAAATTAATTTGAAAAGTATTCCTTTGTTCTCTTGGTGGGCGCCTGACCAAAACTATAAAACTTGAAAAGTATTCCCTTGTTCTCCAAGTGGGCACCTGATAACCAGAACATGAAATCTTAAAAGTATTCCCTCGTTCTCCAGGTGGGCGTCTAATTACCAGAACTTGAAAACATGAAAAGCATTCCCTTGTTCATCAGGTGGACGCCTGATTACCAAAACTTGAAAACTTGAAAACTATTCCTTTGTTCTCCAGGTGGGCGCCTGACTACCAAAACATGAAACTTGAAAAGTATTCCCTTTCTCTCCAGGTAGGCGCCCGATTACAAGAACTTGAAAACTTGAAAAGAATTCAATTGTTCTCCAGGTGGGCGCCTGATTACCAAAACTTGAAACATGAAAAGTTTTCCTTTGTCTCCAAGTGGGAGCCTAATTACAAATACTTTCAACTTGAAAAGTATTCCATTGTTCTCCAGGTGTGTGCCAGATTACCAAAACTTAAAACTTGAAATGTAATCCCTTGTTCTCCAGGTGGGCGCCTAACTACCATAACTTGAAACTTGAAAAGTATTCCCTTGTTCTCCACGAGGGCACCTGATTGCAAAAACATGCAAAAGTGAAAAGTATTCCCTTGTTCTCCAGATGGGCGGCTGATTACCAAAATTTGAAAACTTGAAAAGTATTCCCTTGTTCTCCAGGTGGGCGCCAGATTACCAGAACTTTAAAACTTGACAAGTATTCCCTTGTTCTCCAGGTGGGTGCCTGACCAAAACTTTAAAACTTGAAAAGTATTCCCTTGTTCTCTAATAGGGCACCTGATTACCAGACCTTGAAATCTTGAAAAGTATTTCGTTGTTCTCTAGATGGGCGTCTGATTACCAGAACTTGAAAACTTGAAAAGTATTGCCTTGTTCTCCAGGTGGGCGCCAGATTACCAGAACTTGAAAACTTGGAAAGTGTTCCCTTGTTCTACAGGTGGGCGCCTGACCCAAACTTTAAAACTTAAAATTTATTCACTTGTTTTCCATGTGGGAACCTGATTACCAGAACTTGAAATCTTGAAAACGATTCACTTTTTCTTCAGGTGGGCGTGTTATTACCAAAACATGAAACTATTAAAAGTACTCCCTTGTTCTCCAGGTGGGAACCTGACCAAAACTTCAAAACTTGAAAAGTATTCCCTTGCTCTCTAATTGGGCACCTGATTACCAGAACTTGAAATCTTGAAAAGTATTCCGTTGTTCTCCAAATTGGCGTCTGATTACCAGAACTTGAAAACTTGGAAAGTATTCCCTTGTTCTCCAGGTGGGCGCCTGATTACCAAAACTTGAAACATGAAAAGCTTTCCTTTGTCTCCAAGTGGGAGCCTAATTACAAATACTTTCAACTTGAAAAGTATTCCATTGTTCTCCAGGTGTGTGCCAGATTACCAAAACTTAAAACTTGAAATGTAATCCCTTGTTCTCCAGGTGGGCGCCTAACTACCAAAACTTGAAACTTGAAAAGTATTCCCTTGTTCTCCACGAGGGCACCTGATTGCAAAAACTTGCAAAAGTGAAAAGTATTCCTTTGTTCTCCAGATGGGCGGCTGATTACCAAAATTTGAAAACTTGAAAAGTATTCCCTTGTTCTCCAGGTGGGCGCCAGATTACCAGAACTTTAAAACTTGACAAGTATTCCCTTGTTCTTCAGGCGGGTGCCTGACCAATACTTTAAAACTTGAAAAGTATTCCCTTGTTCTCTAATAGGGCACCTGATTACCAGAACTTGAAATCTTGAATAGTATTTCGTTGTTCTCTAGATGGGCGTCCGATTACCAGAACTTGAAAACTTGAAAAGTATTGCCTTGTTCTCCAGGTGGGTGCCAGATTACCAGAACTTGAAAACTTTGAAACTATTGCCTTGTTCTCCATGTGGGCGCCTGATTACCAAAACTTGAAACTTGCAAAGTGTTCCCTTGTTCTCCAGGTGGGCGCCTGATTACCAAAACTTTCAACTTGAAAAGTATTCCATTGTTCTCAAGGTGGGCGCCAAATAACCAGAACATAAAACTTGAAATGTATTCCATTGTTCTTCAGGTGGGCGCCTGATAACCAACACTTGAAAATTGAAAAGTATTCCCTTATTCTTCAGGTGGGCGCCCGACTACCAAAAGTTGAAACTTGACAAGTATTCCCTTGTTCTCTAGGTGGGTGCCTGATTACCAAACCTTGAAACTTGAAAAGTATTCCCTTGTTCTTCATATGGGCGCCTGATTACTAAAACTTGAAACTTGGAAATATTCCATTATTCTTCAGGTGGGCGCCTGACCCAAACATTAAAACTTAAAAAGTATTCACTTGTTTTCCATGTGGGCATCTGATTACCACAACTTGAAATCTTGAAAACTATTCCCTTGTTCTCCAGGTGGGCGTCTGATTACCAAAACATGAAAAACTTGAAAACTATTCCCTTGTTCTCCTAGTGGTACCTGATTACCAAAACTTGAAATCTTGAAAATATTTCCTTGTTTTCCAGGTGGGCGTCTTATTACCAAAACCTGAAAGCATGAAAATTATTCCATTGTTCTCCAGGTGTGTGCCAGATTACCAAAACTTAAAACTAGAAATGTAATCCCTTGTTCTCCAAGTGGGCGCCTAACTACCAAAACTTGAAACTTGAAAAGTATTCCCTTGTTTTCCACGAGGGCACCTGATAGCAAAAACTTGCAAAAGTGAAAAGTATTCCCTTGTTCTCCAGATGGGCGGCTGATTACCAAAATTTGAAAACTTGAAAAGTATTCCCTTGTTCTCCAGGTGGGCGCCAAATTAACAGAACATTAAAACTTGACAAGTATTCCCTTGTTCTCCAGGTGGGTGCCTGACCAAAACTTTAAAACTTGAAAAGTATTCCCTTGTACGCTAATAGGGCACCTGATTACCAGAACTTGAAATCTTGAAAAGTATTTCGTTGTTCTCTAGATGGGCGTCTGATTACCAGAACTTGAAAACTTGAAAAGTATTGCCTTGTTCTCCAGGTGGGTGCCAGATTACCAGAACTTGAAAACTTGGAAAGTGTTCCCTTGTTCTACAGGTGGGCGCCTGACCCAAACTTTAAAACTTAAAATGTATTCACTTGTTTTCCATGTGGGAACCTGATTACCAGAACTTGAAATCTTGAAAACGATTCCCTTTTTCTCCAGGTGGGCGTCTGATTACAAAAACATGAAACAATTAAAAGTACTCCCTTGTTCTCCAGGTGGGAACCTGACCAAAACTTCAAAACTTGAAAAGTATTCCCTTGCTCTCTGATTGAGAACCTGATTACCAGAACTTGAAATCTTGAAAAGTATTCCATTGTTTTCCAAGTTGGCGTCTGATTACCGGAACTTGAAAACTTGAAAAGTATTCCCTTGTTCTCCAGGTGGGTGCCAGATTACCAGAACTTGAAAACTTGAAAAGTGTTCGCTTGTTCTCCAGGTGGGCGCCTGACCCAAACTTTAAAACTTAAAAACTATTCACTTGTTTTCCAAGTGGGCACCTGATTACCGGAACTTGAAATCTTGAAAACTATTCCCTTGTTCTCCAGGTGGGTGTCTGATTACCAAAACATGAAACTCTTAAAAGTACTCCCTTGTTCTCCAGGTGGGCACATGACCAAATATTTAAAACTTGAAAAGTATTCCCTTGTTCTCCAATTGGCCACCTAATTACCAGAACTTGATATCTTTATAAGTATTCCGTTGTTCTCCAGGTGGGTGTCTGATGACCAGAACTTGAAAACTTGAAAACTATTCCTTTGTTCGTCAGGTGGGCGCATGATTACCAAAACTTGAAAACTTGAAAACTATTCCCTTGTTCTCCGGGTGGGCGCCTGACAATCAAATCTTGAAACGTGAAAAGTATTCCCTTGCTCTCCTGGTAGGCGCTTGATTACCAAAACTTGATAGCTTAAAAAGTATTCGCTTGTTCTACATGTGGGCGCCTGATTACCAAATTTTGAAACTTGCAAAATATTCCCTTGTTCTCCAAGTGGGTGACTGATTACCAATATTTTCAACCTGAAAAGTATTCCCTTGTTCTAAACGTGGGAGCCTGACTACCAAAACTTGAAACGTGAAAATTATTCCCTTGTTCTCCACGTGGGAACCTGATTACAAAAACCTGCAAAATTTAAAAGTATTCTCTTGTTCTCCAGATAGGCGCCTGAATACCAAAATTTGAAAACTTGAAAAGTATTCCTTTGTTCTCTAGGTGGGCACCAGATTACTACAACTTAAACACTTGAAAACTATTCTCTTGTTCTCCAGATGGGTGCCTCACCAAAGCTTTAAAACTTGAAAAGTATTTCCTTGTTCTCCAAGTGGGCACCTGATTACCAGAACTTGAAATCTTGTAAAGTATCACCTTGTTCTTTAGGTGGGCGTCTGATTACCAATACTTTAAACTTGAAAAGTATTCCCTTGTTCTGCAGTTGGGCGCTTGTTACTAATACATGAAACATAAAAAGTATTCTCTTTTTCTCCAGGTGGGCACCAGATTACCTAAACATGAAACTCTGAAAAGCATTCCCTTGTTCTTCAGGTGGGTGCCGGATTACTAAAACATGAAACTTGAAAAGTATTCCCTTGTTCTCCAAGTTGACGCTTGATTACCAAAACTTGAAAACTTGAATTTTTTCCCTTGTTCTCTGCGTGTGCGCCTGATTACCAAAACTTGTAACTTTGAAAAGTATTACCCATTTCTCCACGTAGGCACCTGATTACCAAAACTAGCAAGATTGAAATGTATTCCCTTGTTCTACAGATGGGCGCCTGATAAGAAAAATTTAATAACTTGAAAAGTATTCCCTTGTTCTCCAGGTGGGTGCCAGATTACACGAACTTGAAAATTGAAAAGTATTCCCTTGTTCTCCTGGTGGGCGCCTGACCAAAATAATTAAACTTGAAAAGTATTCCCTTGTTCTCCAAGTGGGCACCTGATAACAAGAACTTGAAATCTTGAAAAGTATTCCCTTGTACTCCAGATGGGCGTATAATTACCAGAACTTGAAAACCTGAAAAGTATTCCCTTGTTCATCAGGTGGACGCCTAATTACCAAAACTTGAAAACTATTCCCTTGTTCTCCAAATAGGCGCCTGACTACCAAAACATGATACTTGAAAAGTATTCCCTTTCTCTCCAAGTAGTCGCCCAATAACCAGAACTTGAAAACATGAAAAGTATTCCCTTGTTCTGCAGGTGGGCGCCTGATTACCAAAACATGAAACATGCAAAGTATTCCCTTGTTCTCCAAGTGGGCGCCTAATTACCAAAACTTTCAACTTGAAAAGTATTGCATTGTTCTCCAGGTGTGTGCCAGATTACCAAAACTTAAAACATAAAATGTAATCCCTTGTTCTCCAGGTGGGCGCCAGATGACAAGAACTTTAAAACTTGACAAGTATTCCCTTGTTCTCCAGGTGGGTGCCTGACCAAAATTTTAAAACTTGAAAAGTATTCCCTTGTTCTCTAATAGGGCACCTGATTACTAGAACTTGAAATCTTGAAAAGTATTTCGTTGTTCTCCACGTGGGCGTCTGTTTACCAGAACTTGAAAACTTGAAAAGTATTCCGTTATTCTCCAGGTGGGTGCCAGATTACAAGAACTTGAAAACTTGAAAAGTGTTCCCTAGTTCTCCAGGTGGGCGCCTGAACCAAACTTTAAAACTTAAAAAGTATTCACTTGTTTTCCATGTGGGCACCTGATTACCAGAACTTGAATCTTGAAAACTATTCCCTTGTTCTCTAGGTGGGCGTCTGATTACCAAAACATGAAACTCTTAAAAGTACTCCCTTGTTCTCCAGGTGGGAACCTGACCAAAACTTCAAAACTTGAAAAGTATTCCCTTACTCTCTAATTGGGCACCTGATTACCAGAACTTGAAATCTTGAAAAGTATTCCGTTGTTCTCCAAATTGGCGTCTGATTACCAGAACTATAAAACGTGAAAAGTATTCCCTTGTTCTCCAGGTGGGCGCCTGATTACCAAAACTTGAAACATGAAAAGTTTTCCTTTGTCTCCAAGTGGGTGCCTAATTACAATAACTTTCAACTTGAAAAGTATTCCATTGTTCTCCAGGTGTGTGCCAGATTACCAAAACTTAAAACTTGAAATGTAATCCCTTGTTCTCCAGGTGGGCGCCTAACTACCAAAGCTTGAAACTTGAAAAGTATTCCCTTGTTCTCCATGAGGGCACCTGATCGCAAAAACTTGCAAATGTGAAAAGTATTCCCTTGTTCTCCAGATGGGCGGCTGATTACCAAAATTTGAAAACTTGAAAAGTATTCCCTTGTTCTCCAGGTGGGCGCCAGATTACCAGAACTTTAAAACTTGACAAGTATTCCCTTGTTCTCCAGGTGGGTGCCTGACCAAAACTTTAAAACTTGAAAAGTATTCCCTTGTTCTCTAATAGGGCACCTGATTACCAGAACTTGAAATCTTGAAAAGTATTTCGTTGTTCTCTAGATGGGCGTCTGATTACCAGAACTTGAAAACTTGAAAAGTATTGCCTTGTTCTCCAGGTGGGCGCCAGATTACCAGAACTTGAAAACTTGGAAAGTGTTCCCTTGTTCTACAGGTGGGCGCCTGACCCAAACTTTAAAACTTAAAATTTATTCACTTGTTTTCCATGTGGGAACCTGATTACCAGAACTTGAAATCTTGAAAACGATTCACTTTTTCTCCAGGTGGGCGTCTGATTACCAAAACATGAAACTATTAAAAGTACTCCCTTGTTCTCCAGGTGGGAACCTGACCAAAACTTCAAAACTTGAAAAGTATTCCCTTACTCTCTAATTGGGCACCTGATTACGAGAACTTAAAATCTTGAAAAGTATTCCGTTGTTCTCCAAATTGGCGTCTGATTACCAGAACTATAAAACGTGAAAAGTATTCCCTTGTTCTCCAGGTGGGCGCCTGATTACCAAAACTTGAAACATGAAAAGTTTTCCTTTGTCTCCAAGTGGGTGCCTAATTACAATAACTTTCAACTTGAAAAGTATTCCATTGTTCTCCAGGTGTGTGCCAGATTACCAAAACTTAAAACTTGAAATGTAATCCCTTGTTCTCCAGGTGGGCGCCTAACTACCAAAGCTTGAAACTTGAAAAGTATTCCCTTGTTCTCCATGAGGGCACCTGATCGCAAAAACTTGCAAATGTGAAAAGTATTCCCTTGTTCTCCAGATGGGAGGCTGATTACCAAAATTTGAAAACTTGAAAAGTATTCCCTTGTTCTCCAGGTGGGCGCCAGATTACCAGAACTTTAAAACTTGACAAGTATTCCCTTGTTCTTCAGGTGGGTGCCTGACCAAAACCTTAAAACTTGAAAAGTATTCCCTTGTTCTCTAATAGGGCACCTGATTACCAGAACTTGAAATCTTGAAAAGTATTTCGTTGTTCTCTAGATGGGCGTCCGATTACCAGAACTTGAAAACTTGAAAAGTATTGCCTTGTTCTCCAGGTGGGTGCCAGATTACCAGAACTTGAAAACTTTGAAACTATTGCCTTGTTCTCCATGTGGGCGCCTGATTACCAAAACTTGAAACTTGCAAAGTGTTCCCTTGTTCTCTAGGTGGGCGCCTGATTACCAAAACTTTCAACTTGAAAAGTATTCCATTGTTCTCAAGGTGGGCGCAAAATAACCAAAACATAAAACTTGAAATGTATTCCATTGTTCTTCAGGTGGGTTCCTGATAACCAATACTTGAATATTGAAAAGTATTCCCTTATTCTGCAGGTGGGCGCCTGACTACCAAAAGTTGAAACTTGACAAGTATTCCCTTGTTCTCTAGGTGGGTGCCTGATTACCAAAACTTGAAACTTGAAAAGTATTCCCTTGTTCTTCATATGGGCGCCTGATTACTAAAACTTGAAACTTGAAAAGTATTCCATTACTCTTCAGGTGGGCGCCTGACCCAAACATTAAAACTTAAAAAGTATTCACTTGTTTTCCATGTGGGCCATCTGATTACCAGAACTTGAAATCTTGAAAACTATTCCCTTGTTCTCCAGGTGGGCGTCTGATTACCAAAACATGAAAACTTGAAAACTATTCCCTTGTTCTCCTAGTGGTACCTGATTACCAAAACTTGAAATCTTGAAAAGTATTCCCTTGTTTTCCAGGTGGGCGTCTTATTACCAAAACCTGAAAGCATGAAAATTATTCCATTGTTCTCCAGGTGTGTGCCAGATTACCAAAACTTAAAACTTGAAATGTAATCCCTTTTTCTCCAGGTGGGCGCCTAACTACCAAAACTTGAAACTTGAAAAGTATTCCCTTGTTTTCCACGAGGGCACCTGATTGCAAAAACTTGCAAAAGTGAAAAGTATTCCCTTGTTCTCCAGATGGGCGGCTGATTACCAAAATTTGAAAACTTGAAAAGCATTCCCTTGTTCTCCAGGTGGGCGCCAGATTAACAGAACTTTAAAACTTGACAAGTATTCCCTTGTTCTCCAGGTGAGTGCCTGACCAAAACTTTAAAACTTGAAAAGTATTCCCTTGTTCTCTAATAGGGCACCTGATTACCAGAACTTGAAATCTTGAAAAGTATTTCGTTGTTCTCTAGATGGGCGTCTGATTACCAGAACTTGAAAACTTGAAAAGTATTTCCTTGTTCTCCAGGTGGGTGCCAGATTACCAGAACTTGAAAACTTGGAAAGTGTTCCCTTGTTCTACAGGTGGGCGCCTGACCCAAACTTTAAAACATAAAAAGTATTCACTTGTTTTCCATGTGGGAACGTGATTACCAGAACTTGAAATCTTGAAAACGATTCCCTTTTTCTCCAGGTGGGCGTCTGATTACCAAAACATGAAACTATTAAAAGTACTCCCTTGTTCTCCAGGTGGGAGCCTGACCAAAACTTCAAAACTTGAAAAGTATTCCCTTGCTCTCTAATTGGGCACCTGATTACCAGAACTTGAAATCTTGAAAAGTATTCCGTTGTTCTCCAAGTTGGCATCTGATTACTAGAACTTGAAAACTTGAAAAGTATTCCCTTGTTCTCCAGGTGGGTGCCAGATTACCAGAACTTGAAAACTTGAAAAGTGTTCGCTTGTTCTCCAGGTGGGCGCCTGACCCAAACTTTAAAACTTAAAAACTATTCACTTGTTTTCCAAGTGGGCACCTAATTACCGGAACTTGAAATCTTGAAAACTATTCCCTTGTTCTCCATGTGGGTGTCTGATTACCAAAACATGAAACTCTTAAAAGTACTCCCTTGTTCTCCAGGTGGGCACACGACCAAACATTTAAAACTTGAAAAGTATTCCCTTGTTCTCCAATTGGCCACCTAATTACCAGAACTTGAAATCTTGGAAAGTATTCCGTTGTTCTGCAGGTGGGCGTCTGATGACCAGAACTTGAAAACTTGTAAACTATTCCCTTGTTCTTCAGGTGGGCGCATGACTACCAAAACTTGAAAACTTGAAAACTATTCCCTTGTTCTCCGGGTGGGCGTCTGACAATCAAAACTTGAAACGTGAAAAGTATTCCCTTGCTCTCCTGGTAGGCGCTTGATTAACAATACTTGATAGCTTAAAAAGTATTCGCTTGTTCTATATGTGGGCGCCTGATTACCAAATTTTGAAACTTGCAAAATATTCCCTTGTTCTCCATGTGGGTGACTGATTACAAAAATTTTCAACTTGAAAAGTATTCCCTTGTTCTACACGTGGGAGCCTGACTACCAAAACTTGAAACGTGAAAATTATTCCCTTGTTCTCCACGTGGGAACCTGATTACAAAAACCTGCAAAATTTAAAAGTATTCCGTTGTTCTCCAGATAGGCGCCTGAATACCAAAATTTGAAAACTAGAAAAGTATTCCTTTGTTCTCCAGGTGGGCACTAGATTACTACAACTTAAACGCTTGAAAAGTATTCCCTTGTTCTCCAGATGGGTGCCTCACCAAAGCTTTAAAACTTGAAAAGTATTTCCTTGTTCTCCAAGTGGGCACCTGATTACCAGAACTTGAAATCTTGTAAAGTATCACCTTGTTCTTTAGGTGGGCGTCTGATTACCAAAACTTGAAACTTGAAAAGTATTCCCTTGTTCTGCAGCTGGGTGCTTGTTACTAATACATGAAACATAAAAAGTATTCTCTTTTTCTCCAGGTGGGCACCAGATTACCAAAACATGAAACTCTGAAAAGCATTCCCTTGTTCTTCAGGTGTGTGCCGGATTACTAAAACGTGAAACTTGAAAAGTATTCCCTTGTTTTCCAAGTTGACGCTTGATTACCAAAACTTGAAAACTTGAATTTATTCCCTTGTTCTCTGCGTGTGCGCCTGATTACCAAAACTTGTATCTTTGAAAAGTATTACCTATTTCTCCACGTAGGCACCTGATTACCAAAACTAGCAAGATTGAAATGTATTCCCTTGTTCTACAGATGGGCGCCTAATTAGAAAAATTTAATAACTTGAAAAGTATTCCCTTGTTCTCCAGGTGGGTGCCAGATTACACAAACTTGAAAATTGAAAAGTATTCCCTTGTTCTTCTGGTGGGCGCCTGACCAAAACAATTAAACTTGAAAAGTATTCCCTTGTTCTCCAAGTGGGCACCTGATAACAAGAACATGAAATCTTGAAAAGTATTCACTTGTACTCCAGATGGGCGTATAATTACCAGAACTTGAAAACATGAAAAGTATTCCCTTGTTCATCAGGTAGACGCCTAATTACCAAAACTTGAAAACTATTCCCTTGTTCTCCAAATGGGCGCCTGACTACCAAAACATGAAACTTGAAAAGTATTCCCTATCTCTCCAAGTAGTCGCCCGATAACCAGAACTTGAATACATGAAAAGTATTCCCTTGTTCTGCAGGTGGGCGCCTGATTACCAAAACTTGAAACATGCAAAGTATTCCCTTGTTCTCCAAGTAGGCGCCTAATTACCAAAACTTTCAACTTGAAAAGTATTCCATTGTTCTCCAGGTGTGTGCCAGCTTACCAAAACTTAAAACATAAAATGTAATCCCTTGTTCTCCAGGTGGGCGCCAGATGACAAGAACTTTAAAACTTGACAAGTAATCCCTTGTTCTCCAGGTGGGTGCCTGACCAAAATTTTAAAACTTGAAAAGTATTCCCTTGTTCTCTAATAGGGCACCTGATTACTAGAACTTGAAATCTTGAAAAGTATTTCGTTGTTCTCCAGGTGGGTGTCTGATTACCAGAACTTGAAAACTTGAAAAGTATTCCGTTATTCTCCAGGTGGGTGCCAGATTACAAGAACTTGAAAACTTGAAAAGTGCTCCCTTGTTCTCCAGGTGGGCGCCTGACCCAAACTTTAAAACATAAAAAGTATTCATTTGTTTTCCATGTGGGCACCTGATTACCAGAACTTGAAATCTTGAAAACTATTCCCTTGTTCTCTAGGTGGGCGTCTGATTACCAAAACATGAAACACTTAAAAGTACTCCCTTGTTCTCCAGGTGGGCACCTGACCAAAACTTAAAAACTTGAAAAGTATTCCCTTGTTCTCTAATTGGGAACCTGATTACCAGAACTTGAAATCTTGAAAAGTATTCTGTTGTTCTCCAGGTGGGCGTCTGATTACCAGAACTTGAAAACTTGTAAAGTATTCCCTTGTTCTCTAGGTGGGTGCCAGATTACCAGAACTTGAAAACTTGAAAAGTGTTCCCCAGTTCTCCAGGTGGGCGCCTGACCAAACTTTAAAACTAAAAAAGTATTCACTTGTTTTCCAAGTGGGCACCTGATTACCAGAACTTGAAATCTTGAAAACTCTTCCCTTGTTCTCCAGGTGGGCGTCTGACTACCAAAACATGAAACTCTTAAAAGTACTCCCTTGTTCTCAAGGTGGGCACATGACCAAACATTTAAAACCTGAAAAGTATTCCCTTGTTCTCCAATTGGCCACCTAATTACCAGAACTTGAAATCTTGAAAAGTATTCCGTTTTTCTGCAGGTGGGCATCTGATTACCAGAATTTGAAAAATTGAAAAGTATTCCCTTGTTCTCCGGGTGGGCGCCTGACAACCAAAACTTGAACCGTGAAAAATATTCCCTTGCTCTCCTGGTAGGCGCTTTATTACCAAAACTTGAAAGCTTAAAAAGTATTCGCTTATTCTACATGTGGGCGCCTTATTACTATGTATTGAAACTTGCAAAGTATTCCCTTGTTTTCCAGGTGGGTGCCTGATTACAAAAATTTTCAACTTGAAAAGTATTCCCTTGTTCTACACGTGGGAGCCTGACTACCAAAACTTGAAACGTGAAATGTATTCCATTTTTCTTCACGTGGGAACCTGATTACAAAAACCTATAAATTTTAAAAGTATTCCCTTGTTCTCCAGATAGGCGCCTGAATACAGAAATTTGAAAACTTGAAAAGTATTCCTTTGTTCTCCAGGTGGGCGCCAGATTAGTACAACTTAAAAACTTGAAAAGTATTCCCTTGTTCTCCATATGGGTGCCTCACCGAAGCTTTAAAACTTGAAAAGTATTCGCTTGTTCTCCTAGTGCGCACCTGATTAACAGAGCTTCAAATCTTGAAAAGTATCCCCTTGTTCTTCAGGTGGGCGTCTGATTACCAAAACTTGACACTTGAAAATTATTCCATTGTTCTATAGTTGGGCGCTTGATTACTAATACATGAAACATAAAAAGTATTCCCTTTTTCTCCAGATTGGCGCCAGATTACCAAAACTTGAAACTCTGAAAAGTATTCCCTTGTTCTTTAGGTGGGTGCCGGATTACTAAAACTTGAAACATAAAAAGTATTTCCTTGTTCTCCAAGTTGACGCTTGATTACCAAAACATGAAAACTTGAATTTATTCCCTTGTTCTCTGCGTGTGCACATGGTTACAAAAACTTGAAACTTTCAAAAGTATTACCTATTTCTCCACGTAGGCACCTAATTACCAAAACTAGCAAAATTGAAAAGTATTCCCTTGTTCTATAGATTGGCGCCTGATTACAAAAATTTAATAACTTGAATAGTATTCCCTTGTTCTCCAGGTGGGTGCCAGATTATACGAACTTGAAAAATTTAAAAGTATTCCCTTGTTCTCCTGCTAGGCGCCTGACCAAAACTACAAAACTTGAAAAGTATTCCCTTGTTCTCCAAGTGGGCACCTGATAACCAGATCTTGAAATCTTGAAAAGTATTCCCTTGTTTTCCAAGTGGGCACCTGATAACCAGAACTTGAAAACTTGAAAAGTATTGCCTTCTTCTCCAGGTGGGTGCTAGATTACCAGAACTTGAAAACTTGGAAAGTGTTCCCTTGTTCTACAGGTGGGCGTGGACCCAAACTTTAAAACATAAAATGTATTCACTTGTTTTCCATGTGGGAACCTGATTACCAGAACTTGAAATCTTGAAAACGATTCCCTTTTTCTCCAGGTGGGCGTCTGATTACCAAAACATGAAACTATTAAAAGTACTCCCTTGTTCTCCAGGTGGGAACATGACCAAAACTTCAAAACTTGAAAAGTATTCCCTTGCTCTCTAATTGGGCACCTGATTACTAGAACTTGAAATCTTGAAAAGTATTCCGTTGTTCTCCAAGTTGGCATCTGATTACTAGAACTTGAAAACTTGAAAAGTATTCCCTTGTTCTCCAGGTGGGTGCCAGATTACCAGAACTTGAAAATTTGAAAAGTGTTCGCTTGTTCTCCAGGTGGGCGCCTGACCCAAACTTTAAAACATAAAAACTATTCACTTGTTTTCCAAGTGGGCACCTGATTACTGGAACTTGATATCTTGAAAACTATTCCCTTGTTCTCCAGGTGGGTGTCTGATTACCAAAATATGAAACTCTTAAAAGTACTCCCTTGTTCTCCAGGTGGGCATATGACCAAACATTTATAACTTGAAAAGTATTCCCTTGTTCTCCAATTGGCCACCTAATTACCAGAACTTGAAATCTTGGAAAGTATTCCGTTGTTCTGCAGGTGGGCGTCTGATGACCAGAACTTGAAAACTTGAAAAGTATTCCCTTGTTCTTCAGGTGGGCGCATGACTACCAAAACTTGAAAACTTGGAAACTATTCCCTTGTTCTCCGGGTGGGCGCCTGACAGTCAAAACTTGAAACATGAAAAGTATTCCCTTGCTCTCCTGGTAGGCGCTTGATTACCAATACTTGATAGCTTAAAAAGTATTCGCTTGTTCTACATGTGGGTGCCTGATTACCAAATTTTGAAACTTGCAAAATATTCCCTTCTTCTCCATGTGGGTGACTAATTACAAAAATTTTCAACTTGAAAAGTATTCCCTTGTTCTACACGTGGGAGCCTGACTACCAAAACTTGAAACGTGTAAATTATTTCCTTGTTCTCCACGTGGGAACCTGATTGCAAAAACCTGCAAAATTTAAAAGTATTCCCTTGTTCTCCAGATAGGCGCCTGAATACCAAAATTTGAAAACTTGAAAAGTATTCCTTTGTTCTCCAGGTGGGCACTAGATTACTACAACTTAAACGCTTGAAAATTATTCCCTCTTTCTCCAGATGGGTGCCTCACCAAAGCTTTAAAACTTGAAAAGTATTTCCTTGTTCTCCAAGTGGGCACCTGAATACCAGAACTTGAAATCTTGTAAAGTATCACCTTGTTCTTTAGGTGGGCGTCTGATTACCAAAACTTGAAACTTGAAAAGTATTCCCTTGTTCTGCAGTTGGGCGCTTGTCACTAATACATGAAACATAAAAAGTATTCTCTTTTTCTCCAGGTGGGCACCAGATTACCAAAACATGAAACTGTGAAAAGCATTCCCTTGTTCTTCAGGTGTGTGCCGGATTACTAAAACTTGAAACTTGGAAAGTATTCCCTTATTTTCCAAGTTGACGCTTGATTACCAAAACTTGAAAACTTGAATTTATTCCCTTGTTCTCTGCGTGTGCGCCTGATTACCAAAACTTGTATCTTTGAAAAGTATTACCTATTTCTCCACGTAGGCACCTGATTACCAAAACTAGCAAGATTGAAATGTATTCCCTTGTTCTACAGATGGGCGCCTGATTAGAAAATTTAATAACTTGAAAAGTATTCCCTTGTTCTCCAGGTAGGTGCCAGATTACACGAACTTGAAAATTGAAAAGTATTCCCTTGTTCTCCTGGTGGGCGCCTGACCAAAACAATTAAACTTGAAAAGTATTCCCTTGTTCTCCAAGTGGGCACCTGATAACAAGAACATGAAATCTTGAAAAGTATTCCCTTGTACTCCAGATGGGCGTATAATTACCAGAACTTGAAAACATGAAAAGTATTCCCTTGTTCATCAGGTGGACGCCTAATTACCAAAACTTGAAAACTATTCCCTTGTTCTCCAAATGGGTGCCTGACTACCAAAACATGAAACTTGAAAAGTATTCCCTTTCTCTCCAAGTAGTCGCCCGATAACCAGAACTTGAAAACATGAAAATTATTCCCTTGTTTTGCAGGTGGGCGCCTGATTACCAAAACTTGAAACATGCAAAGTATTCCCTTGTTCTCCAAGTGGGCGCCTAATTACCAAAACTTTCAACTTGAAAAGTATTCCATTGTTCTCCAGGTGTTTGCTAGATTACCAAAACTTAAAACATAAAATGTAATCCCTTGTTCTCCAGGTGGGCGCCAGATGACAAGAACTTTAAAACTTGACAAGTATTCCCTTGTTCTCCAGGTGAGTGTCTGACCAAAATTTTAAAACTTGAAAAGTATTCCCATGTTCTCTAATAGGGCACCTGATTACTAGAACTTGAAATCTTGAAAAGTATTTCGTTGTTCTCCACGTGGGCGTCTGATTACCAGAACTTGAAAACTTGAAAAGTATTCCATTATTCTCCAGGTGGGTGCCAGATTACAAGAACTTGAAAACTTGAAAAGTGCTCCCTTGTTCTTTAGGTGGGCGCCTGACCCAAACTTTAAAACTTAAAAAGTATTCACTTGTTTTCCATGTGGGCACCTGATTACCAGAACTTGAAATCTTGAAAACTATTCCCTTGTTCTCTAGGTGGGCGTCTGATTACCAAAACATGAAACTCTTAAAAGTACTCCCTTGTTCTCCAGGTGGGCACCTGACCAAAACTTAAAAACTTGAAAAGTATTCCCTTGTTCTCTAATTGGGAACCTGATTACCAGAACTTGAAATCTTGAAAAGTATTCTGTTGTTCTCCAGGTGGGCGTCTGATTACCAGAACTTGAAAACTTGTAAAGTATTCCCTTGTTCTCTAGGTGGGTGCCAGATTACCTGAACTTGAAAACTTGAAAAGTGTTCCCCAGTTCTCCAGGTGGGCGCCTGACCAAACTTTAAAACTAAAAAAGTATTCACTTGTTTTCCAAGTGGGCACCTGATTACCAGAACTTGAAATCTATAAAACTCTTCCCTTGTTCTCCAGGTGGGCGTCCGACTACCAAAACATGAAACTCTTAAAAGTACTCCCTTGTTCTCAAGGTGGGCACATGACCAAACATTTAAAACTTGAAAAGTATTCCCTTGTTCTCCAGATAGGTGCCTGAATACAGAAATTTGAAAACTTGAAAAGTATTCCTTTGTTCTCCAGGTGGGCGCCAGATTAGTACAACTTAAAAACTTGAAAAGATTCCCTTGTTCTCCAGATGGGTGCCTCACCGAAGCTTTAAAACTTGAAAAGTATTCGCTTGTTCTCCAAGTGGGCACCTGATTACCAGAACTTCAAATCTTTAAAAGTATCCCCTTGTTCTTCAGGTGGGCGTCTGATTACCAAAACTTGACACTTGAAAATTATTCCATTGTTCTATAGTTGGACGCTTGATTACTAATACATGAAACATAAAAAGTATTCCCTTTTTCTCCAGATGGGCGCCAGATTACCAAATCTTGAAACTCTGAAAAGTATTCCCTTGTTCTTTAGGTGGGTGCCGGATTACTAAAACTTGAAACATAAAAAGTATTTCCTTGTTCTCCAAGTTGACGCTTGATTACCAAAACATGAAAACTTGAATTTATTCCCTCGTTCTCTGCGTGTGCACATGGTTACAAAAACTTGAAACTTTCAAAAGTATTACCTATTTCTCCACGTAGGCACCTAATTACCAAAACTAGCAAAATTGAAAAGTATTCCCTTGTTCTATAGATTGGCGCCAGATTACAAAAATTTAATAACTTGAATAGTATTCCCTTGTTCTCCAGGTGGGTGCCAGATTATACGAACTTGAAAAGTTGAAAATATTCCCTTGTTCTCCTGCTAGGCGCCTGACCAAAACTACAAAACTTGAAAAGTATTCCCTTGTTCTCCAAGTGGGCACCTGATAACCAGATCTTGAAATCTTGAAAAGTATTCCCTTGTTTTCCAAGTGGGCACCTGATAACCAGAACTTGAAAACTTGAAAAGTATTCCCTTGTTCATCAGGTGGACGCCTGATACCCAAAACTTGATAACTTGAAAACTATTCCCTTGTTCTCCAGGTGGGTACCTGACTACCAAAACATGCAACTTGAAAAGTATTCCCTTTCTCTCCAGGTAGGCGCCCAATTACCAGAAAACTTGAAAAGTATTCCCTTGTTCTCTAGGTGGGCGCCTGATTTCCAAAACATGAAACATGCAAAGTATTCCCTTGTTCTCCCGGTGGGCGCTTAATTTCCAAAACGTTCAACTTGAAAAGTATTCCATTGTTGTGCGCCAGACTACCAATACATAAAACTTGAAATGTAATCCCTTGTTCTCCAGATGGGCGCCTAACTACCAAAACTTGAAACTTGAAAAGTATTCCCTATTCTCCACGAGGCCACCTGATTGCAAAAACTTGCAAAAGTGAAAAGTATTCCCTTGTTCTCCAGATGGGTGCCTGACCAAGACTTTAAAACTTGAAAAGTATTCCCTTGTTCTCCAAGTGGGACCTGATTACCAGAACTTGAAATCATGAAAAGTATTCCCTTGTTCTCCAGGTGGGCGTTTATTACCCAAACCTGATAACATGAAAAGTATTCCCTTGTTCTTCAGGTGGGCGCCCGACTACCAAAAGTTGAAAACTAGAAAACTAATCCTTTGTTCTCCAGGTGGGCGCCTGATTACCAAAACTTGACACTTGAAAAGTATTTCCTTGCTCTCCAGGTAGGCTCCTGATTACCAGAACTTGAAAACTTCAAAAGTATTCCCTGGTTCTCCATGTGGGCGCCTGATTACCAAAACTTTAAACTTGCAAAGTGTTCCCTTGTTCTCCAGGTGGGCGCCTGATTACCAAAACTTTCAACTTGAAAAGTATTCCATTGTTCTCAAGGTGGGCGCCAAATAACCAAAACATATAACTTGAAATGTATTCCATTGTTCTTCAGGTGGGCGCCTGATAACCAACACTTGAAAATTGAAAAGTATTCCCTTGTTCTTCAGGTGGGCGCCTGACTACCAAAAGTTGAAACTTGACAAGTATTCCCTTGTTCTCTAGGTGGGTGCCTGATTATTAAAACTTGAAACTTGAAAAGTATTCCCTTGTTGTTCATATGGGCGCCTGATTACTAAAACTTGAAACTTGAAAAGTATTCCCTTATTCTTCAGGTGGGCGCCTGACCCAAACCTTAAAACTTAAAAAGTATTCACTTGTTTTCCATGTGGGCATCTGATTACCAGAACTTGAAATCTTGAAAACTATTCCCTTGTTCTCCAGGTGGGCGTCTGATTACCAAAACATGAAAACTTGAAAACTATTCCCTTGTTCTCCTAGTTGTACCTGATTACCAAAACTTGAAATCTTGAAAAGTATTCCCTTGTTATCCAGGTGGGCGTCTTATTACCAAAACCTGAAAGCATGAAAATTATTCCATTGTTCTCTAGGTGTGTGCCAGAGTACCAAAACATAAAACTTGAAATGTAGTCCCTTGTTCTCCAGGTGGGCGCCTAACTACCAAAACTTGAAACTTGAAAAGTATTCCCTTGTTCTCAACGAGGGCACCTGATTGCAAAAACTTGCAAAAGTGAAAAGTATTCCCTTGTTCTCCAGATAGGTGGCTGATTACCAAAATTTGAAAACTTGAAAAGTATTCCCTTGTTCTCCAGGTGGGCGCCAGATTACCAGAACTTTAAAACTTGACAAGTATTCCCTTGTTCTCCAGGTGGGTGCCTGACCAAAACTTTAAAACTTGAAATGTATTCCCTTGTTCTCTAATAGGGCACCTGATTACCAGAACTTGAAATCTTGAAAAGTATTTCGTTGTTCTCTAGATGGGCGTCTGATTACCAGAACTTGTAAACTTGAAAACTATTGCCTTGTTCTCCAGGTGGGTGCCAGATTACCAGAACTTGAAAACTTGGAAACTATTCCCTTGTTCTCCAGGTGGGTGTCTGATTACCAAAACATGAAAACTTGAAAACTATTCCCATGTTCTCCAGGTGGGCGCCTGATTACCAAAACTTTCAACTTGAAAAGTATTGCATTGTTCTCAAGGTGGGCGCCAAATAACCAAAACATAAAACTTGAAATGTATTCCATTGTTCTTCAGGTGGGCGCCTGATAACCAACACTTGAAAATTGAAAAGTATTCCCTTGTTCTTCAGGTGGGCGCCTGACTACCAAAAGTTGAAACTTGACAAGTATTCCCTTGTTCTCTAGGTGGGTGCCTGATTACCAAAACTTGAAACTTGAAAAGTATTCCCTTGTTCTTCGTATGGGCCCCTGATTACTAAAACTTGAAACTTTAAAAGTATTCACTTATTCTTCAGGTGGGCGCCTGACCCAAACATTAAAACTTAAAAAGTATTCACTTGTTTTCCATGTGGGCATCTGATTACCAGAACTTGAAATCTTGAAAACTATTCCCTTGTTCTCCAGGTGGGCGTCTGATTACCAAAACATGAAAACTTGAAAACTATTTCCTTGTTCTCCTAGTGGTACCTGATTACCAAAACTTGAAATCTTGAAAAGTATTCCCTTGTTTTCCAGGTGGCCGTCTTATTACCAAAACCTGAAAGCATGAAAATTATTCAATTGTTCTCCAGGTGTTTACCAGATTACCAATACTTAAAACTTGAAATGTAATCCCTTGTTCTCCAGGTGGGCGCCTAACTACCAAAACTTGAAACTTGAAAAGTATTCCCTTGTTCTCCACGAGGGCACCTGATTGCAAAAACTTGCAAAAGTGAAAAGTATTCCCTTGTTCTCCAGATGGGTGCCTGACTAAAACTTTAAAACTTGAAAAGTAATCCCTTGTTCTCCAAGTGGGACCTGATTACCAGAACTTGAAATCATGAAAAGTATTCCCTTGTTCTCCAGGTGGGCGTCTTATTACCAAAACCTGATAACATGAAAAGTATTCCCTTGTTCTTCCGGTGGGCGCCCGATTACCAAAAGTTGAAAACTAGAAAACTAATCCTTTGTTCTCCAGGTGGGCGCCTGATTACCAAAACTTGACACTTGAAAAGTATTTCCTTGCTCTCCAGGCAGGCTCCTGATTACCAGAACTTGAAAACTTCAAAAGTATTCCCTGGTTCTCCATGTGGGCGCCTGATTACCAAAACTTGAAACTTGCAAAGTGTTCCCTTGTTCTCCAGGTGGGCGCCTGATTACCAAAACTTTCAACTTGAAAAGTATTCCATTGTTCTCAAGGAGGGCGCCAAATAACCAAAACATAAAACTTGAAATGTATTCCATTGTTCTTCAGGTGGGCGCCTTATAACCAACACTTGAAAATTGAAAAATATTCCCTTGTTCTTCAGGTGGGCACCTGACTACCAAAAGTTGAAACTTGACAAGTATTCCCTTGTTCTCTAGGTGGGTGCCTGATTACCAAAACTTGAAACTTTAAAAGTATTACCTTGTTCTTCATATGGGCGCTTGATTACTAAAACTTGAAACTTGAAAAGTATTCCCTTATTCTTTATGTGGGTGCCTGACCCAAACATTAAAACGTAAAAAGTATTCACTTGTTTTCCATGTGGGCATCTGATCACCAAAACTTGAAATCTTGAAAACTATTCCCTTGTTCTCCAGGTAGGCGTTTGATTACCAAAACTTGAAAACTATTCCCTTGTTCTCCTAGTGGTACCTGATTACCAAAACTTGAAATCTTGAAAAGTATTCCCTTGTTTTCCTGGTGGGCGTCTTATTACCAAAACCTGAATGCATGAAAATTATTCCCTTGTTCTTCAGGTGGGCACCCGATTACCAAAAGTTGAAAACTTGAAAACTATTCCCTTGTTCTCCAGGTGGGCGCCTAATTACCAATACTTGACACTTGAAAAGTATTTCCTTGCTCTCCAGGTAGGCTCCTGATTACCAGAACTTGAAAAATTAAAAAGTATTACATGGTTCTCTAGGTGGGCGCCTGATTACCAAAACTTGAAACTTGCAAAGTGTTCCCTTGTTCTCCAGGTGGGTGCCTGATTACCAAAACTTTCAACTTGAAAAATATTCCATTGTTCTCAAGGTGGGCGCCAGATTACCAAACATAAAACTTGAAATGTATTCCCTTGTTCTTCAAGTGGTCGCGTGATAACCAAAACTTGAACTTAAAAAGTATTCCCTTTTTCTTCAGGTAGGCACCTGACTACCAAAACTTGAAACTTGAAAAGTATTCCCTTATTCTTCTGGTGGGCGCCTGATTACCAAAACTTGAAAACAATTCCCTTTTCTCCAGGTGGGCGCCCGATTATCAAAACATGAAACTTGAAAAGTATCCGTGGCTCTCCAGGTAGGCGCCTGATTACCAGAACTTGAAAACTTGAAAAGTATTTCCTTGTTTTCCAGGTGGGCGCCTATTACCAAAACATTAAACTTGCAAAGTAATCCCTTGTTGTCCAAGTGAACGCCTGATTACCGAAACTATTAACTTGAAAAGTATTCCATTATTCTCCAGGTGGGTGCCTGATTACTAAAACTTGAAACTTATAAAGTATTCCCTTGTTCTCCAAGTGGGCGCCGGATTACCAAGACTTGAAACTCTGAAAAGTATTCCCTTGTTCTCCGGGTGGGTTCCGGATTACTAAAAATTGATACATAAAAAGTATTCCCTTGTTCTCTAGGTGGGCGCTTGATTATCAAAACATGAAAACTTGCAAAGTATTCCCTTGTTCTCCAGGCGGGCGCCTGATTACCAAAACTTTCAACTTTCAAAGTATTCCATTATTCTCCAGGTGGGCGCCTGATTACCAAAACTTAATACTTTAAATGTATTTCCTTGTTCTACAGATGGGCGCCCGATTACCAAAGCTTAAAACTTGAAAAATATTCCCTTGTACTCTAGGTGGGCGCCTGACTACCAAAACATGAAACTTAAAAAGTATTCCTTTGTTCTCCACGTGGGTGCCTGATTACCAAAACTTGAAACTTGAAAAGTAATTCCCTTTTTCTCTAGGTGAGCGCCTGATTACAAAAATTTAAAACTTGTAAACTATTCCCTTGTTCTCCAGGTGGGCGCTTGATTACCAAAATAAGAAAACTTGAAAAGTATTCACATGTTCTCGAGGTGGGCACCTGATTACCAGAACTTGAAAACTTGAAAAGTATTCCTTTGTTCTCCATTTGGCACCTGATTACAAAAATTGGAAAACTTCAAAAGTATTCCGTTGTTCTCCTGGTGGACGCCTGATTAACAGAACATGAAAATTTGAAAAGTATTCCCTTGTTGTCTAAGTGGGCACCTAGTTACCAGAACTTGAAAACTTGAATAGTATTTCCTTGTTCTTCAAGTGGGCGCCTGATTACACTGATTACCAAAACTTGAAAATTTGAAAACTATTCCCTTGTTCTCCAAGTGGGTGCCTTATTACCAAAACATGAAACATTGAAAAGTATTCCCTTGTTCTCCAGGTGGGCGCCTGATTACAAAAAAACATGAACAATTTATAAGTATTCCTTTTTTCTCCAGATGGGCGCCTGATTACCAAAACTTGAAACTTGAAAACTATTCCCTTGTTCTTCAGGTGGGCGCCTGATTGCCAAAAATTGAAATTTGATAGTATTCCATTGTTCTCTTTGTGGGCTCCTGATTACTAAAAATAGAAACTTGAAAAGTATTCCCTCGTTCTCCAGGTGGGCGCCGGATTACGAAAACTTGAATCTCTTAAATGTATTCGCTTGTTCTCCAGGTGGGTACCGGATTACTAAAACTTGAAACTTGAAAAGTATTCCCTTATTCTACAGGTGGGCGCCTTATTACCAAAACTTGAAAACTTGAAATGTATTCACGTGTTCTCCGGGGGAGCGTCTGATTACCAAAACCTGAAACATCAAAAGTATACCCTTATTCCCAAGGTGGGAGCCGGATTACCAAAACTGGAAACTTGAAAAGTATTCCCTTGTTTTCGAGGTGGGCGCCTAATTACCAAAACTTGAAACTTGAAAAGTATTCCCTTGTTCTCCACGTTGGCACCTGATTACAATAACTTAAAAAGTATTCCCTTGTTCTCCAGGTGGCACCTGATTTCAAAAACTTTCAGCTTGAAAAGTATTCCATTGTTATCCAGGTGAGCGCCTGAATACCAAAACTTACTACTTGAAATGTATTCCCTTCTTCTCCAGGTGGGCGCCCGATTACCAAAACTTAAAACTTGAAAAGTATTCCCTTGTTCTCCAGGTGGGCGTCAGATTACCAAAACATGAAACTTAAAATGTATTCCCTTGTTCTCTAGGTAGGTGCCTGATTACCAAAACTGCAAACTTGAAATGTATTCCCTTGTTCTCCAGGTGGGCACCTGATTACCAAAACATGAAACTTGAAAAGAAATTCCCTTGTTCTCCAGGTGGGCGCCTAATTACAAAAACTTGGAACTTGAAAAGTATTCCCTTGTTCTCCAGGTGGGCTCTTGATTACAAAAATTAGAAAACTTGAAAATATTCACTTGTTCTCCAGGTGGGCACCTGATTACCAGAACTTACAAACTTGAAAAGTATTCCCTTGTTCTCCAGGTTGGCGCCTAGTTACAAAAATTGGAAAACTTCAAAAGTATTCCCTTGATCTCCAGGTGGGCGCCTGATTACCAGAACATGAAAATTTGAAAAGTATTCCCTTGCTCTCCAAGTGGGCACCTGATTACCAGAATATCAAAACTTGAAAAGTATTACCTTGTTCTTCAGGTGGGCGCCTGATTACACTGATTGCAAAAACTTGAAAATTTCAAAACTATTCCCTTGTTCTCCAGGTGGGCGCCTGATCACCAAAACATGAAACTTGAAAAGCCTTCCCTTGTTCTCCAGGTGGGCGCCTGATTACCAAAATATAAAAACTTTAAAATTATACCCTTTTTCTCCACATGGGCGCCTGATTACCAAAACTTGAAACTTGAAAGCTATTCCCTTGTTCTTCAGGTGGGCGCCTGATTGCTAAAACTTGAAACTTGAAAGTATTCCATTGTCCTCTCTGTGGGCGCCTGATTAATATAACTTATAACTTGAAAAGTATTCACTTGTTCTCAAGGTGGGCGCCATATTCCTTAACCTTGAAACTCTGAAAAGTATTACCTTGTTCTCCAGGTGGGTTCCGTATTAATAAAGCTTGAAACTTGAAAAGTATTCCCATATTCTCCATGTGGGCGCCTGATTACCAAAACATTAAAACTTGAAATGAATCCACATGTTCTCTAGGTGGGCGCCTGATTACCAAAACTTCAAAACTAGAAAAGTATTCCCGTGTTCTCCAGGTGAGCGCCTGACTACCAAAACCTGAAACTTGAAAAGTATTCCCTTGTTCTCAAGGTGGGCACCGGATTACCAAAACTGGAAACTTGAAAAGTATTCCCTTGTTTTCCAGGTTGGCGCTTGATTACCAAAACTTGAAACTTGAAAATTATTCCCTTGTTCTCCAGGTTGGCGCCTGATTACTAAAACTAGAAAAGTATTCTTTTGTTCTTAAGGTGAGCGCCGGATTACAAAAACTGGAAACTTGAAAAGTATTCCCTTGTTTTCCAGGTGGGCGTCTGATTATCAAAACTGCAAACTTGAAAAGTATTCCCTTGTTCTCCAGGTGGGTGCCTGATTACCAAAACTTGAAACTTTAAAAGTATTCCCTTGTTCTCCAAGTGGTTGCCTGATTAAAAAAAATTGAAACTTGAAAAGTATTACCTTGTGCTCCAGGTGGTTGCCTGATTACCAAAAATTGAAACTTGAAAAGTATTACCTTGTTCTCCAGGTGGGCGCTTGATTACCAAAACTTGAAAACTTGAAAAGTATTCACCTGTTCTCCAGGTGGGCCCGATTACAAAAATTTGAAAACTTCAATGTATTCCCTTGTTCTCCAGGTGGGCGTCTGTTTACCAGAACATGAAAAATTGGAAAGTATTCCCTTGTTCTCCACGTGGGCACCTGATTACCAGAACTTCAAAACTTGAAAAGTATTCCCTTGTTTTTCAGGTGGGCGCCTGATTACACTGATTACCAAAACTTGAAAATTTGAAAACTTTTCCCTTGTTCTCTAGGTGGGCGCCGAATCACCAAAACCTGAAACTCGAAAAGTATTCCCTTATTCTCCAGGTGGGCGCCTGATTACCAAAACATGACAACTTTGAAAGTATTCCCTTTTTCTCAAGGTGGCCGTTAGATTACCAGAACTTCAAAACTTGAAAAGTATTCCCTTGTTCACCAGGTGGGTGCCTGATTACTAAAACTTGAAACTTTTAAAAGTATTTCCTATTTTTCTAGGTTTTCCCTAATTACCAAAACTTTAAACTTGAAAAGTATTCCCTTGTTCTCCAGCTGGGCACCTGATTACTAAAACTTGAAACTTAAAAAGTATTCCCTTGATCTTCAAGCGGGCACCGGATTAACAATACTTAAAACTCTGAAAAATATTCCCTTGTTCTCCAGGTGGACGCCTGATTACCAAAACTTAAAAACTTGAAATTTATTCCATTGTTCTCCAGGTGGGCGCCTGATTACCAAAACTTGAAACTTTGAAAAGTATTTCCTATTTCTCCAGGTGGGCACTTGATTACCGGAACTTGCAAACTTGAAAAGTATTCCCTTGTTCTCTCGGTGGGCTCTTGATTACCAAAATTTGAAACTTGAGAAGTATTCCCTTGTTCTCCAGGTGATCGTCTTCTTACCAGAACTTGAAAACTTGAAAAGTATTCCCTCTGACTGGTCACCTGATTACCAGAACATGAAATCTTGAAAAGTATTCCCTTGTTTTTCAGGTGGGCGCCTGATTACCAAAACTTGAAGACATAAAAACTATTCCCTTGTTATTCAGGTGGGCCTCTGATTACCAAAACTTCAAACTTGACAAGTATTCCCTTGTTCTCCAGGTGGGCGCTTGATTACCAGAACTTGAATCTTAAAAAGTATTCTCTTATTTTTCAGGTGGACGCGTGATTACCAAAACTTGAAGACTTGAAAACTATTCCCTTGTTATCCAGGTGGGCGCCTGATTACCTAAGCTCGAAACTTGAAGAGTATTCCCTTGTTCTCCAAGTGTGCGCCTGATTACCAGAACTTGAAAACATGAATAGTATTCCCTTATTCTTCAGGTGTGCGCCTGATTACCAAAACTTGAAACTTGCAAAGTATTCCCTTGTTCTCCAGGTGGGCGCGTGATTACCAAAACTTTCAAAGTGAAAAGTATTCCATTGTTCTCCAGGTGGGCACCTGATTACCAAAACTTAAAACTTGAAATGTATTTCCTTATTCTCTAGGTGGGCGCCTGAATACCATACCTTGAAACTTGAAAAGTATTCACTTCTTCTCCAGGTGGGCGCCTGACTACCAAAACTTGAAACTTTAAAAGTATTCCCTTGTTCTCAAGGTGGGCGCCTGATTACCAAAACATGAAACTTGAAAAGTATTCCCTTGTTCTCCAGGTGGGCACCTGATTACTAAAACCTGAAACTGAAAAAGTATTCTCTTGTTCACCAGGTGGGTGCAGGATTACTAAAACTTGAAACATAAAAAGTATTCCCTTGTGCTCAAGATGGGCGCCTGATTACCAAAACATGAAACTTGAAAAGTATTTCCTTGTTCTCCAAGTGGGCACCTGATTACAAAAACTTGAAACTGAAAAAGTATTCCCTTGTTCTCCAAGTGGGTGCAGGATTACTAAAACTTGAAACATAAAAAGTATTCCCTTGTTCGCCAAGTGGACGCCTAATTACCACAACTTGAAAATTTATTCTCTTATTTTCAAGGTGGGCACCGGATTACCAAAACTTGAAAACTTTAAAATTTATTCCCTTGCTCTCCTGGTGGGCGCCGGATTACCAAAACTTGAAAATTTGAAAAGTATTCCCTATTTCTCCAGGTGGGCACCTGATTACCAGAACTTACAAACTTGAATAGTATTCCCTTATTCTCCAGGTTGGCGCCTAGTTACAAAAATTGGAAAACTTCAAAAGTATTCCCTTGTTCTCCAGGTGGGTGCCTGATTACCAGAACATGAAAATTTGGAAAGTATTCCCTTGTTCTCCAAGTGGGCACCTGATTACCAGAAATTCAAAACTTGAAAAGTATTACCTTGTTCTTCAGGTGGGCGCCTGATTACACTGATTACAAAAACTTGAAAATTTCAAAACTATTCCCTTGTTCTCCAGGTGGGCGCCTGATCACCAAAACATGAAACTTGAAAAGCATTCCCTTGTTCTCCAGGTGGGTGCCTGATTACCAAAACATGAAAACATTAAAATTATACCCTTTTTCTCCAGATGGGCGCCTGATTACAAAAACTTGAAACTTGAAAGCTATTCCCTTGTTCTTCAGGTTGGCGCCTGATTGCCAAAACTTTAAACTTGAAAGTATTCCATTGTTCTCTATGTGGGCGTCTGATTAATAAAACTTATAACTTGAAAATTATTCACTTGTTCTCAAGGTGGGCACCATATTCCTAAAACTTGAATCTCTGAAAAGTATTACCTTGTTCTCCAGGTGGGTACCGGATTAATAAAGCTTGAAACTTGAAAAGTACTCCCATATTCTCCATGTGGGCGCCTGATTACCAAAACATTAAAACTTGAAATGAATCCACATGTTCTCCAGGTGGGCGCCTGATTACCAAAACTTCAAAACTAGAAAAGTATTCCCGTGTTCTCCAGGAGAGCGCCTGACTACCAAAACCTGAAACTTGAAAAGTATTCCCTTGTTCTCAAGGTGGGCCCCGGATTACCAAAACTGGAAACTTGAAAAGTATTCCCTTGTTTTCCAGGTGGGCGCCTGATTACCAAAACTTGAAACTTGAAAATTATTCCCTTGTTCTCCGAGTAGGCGCCTGATTACTAAAACTTGAAAAGTATTCTTTTGTTCTTAAGGTGAGCGCCGGATTACAAAAACTGGAAACTTGAAAAGTATTCCCTTGTTTTCCAGGTGGGCGCCTGATTATCAAAACTGCAAACTTGAAAAGTATTCCCTTGTTCTCCAGGTGGGTGCCTGATTGCCGAAACTTGAAACTTGAAAAGTATTCCCTTGTTCTCCAAGTGGTTGCCTCATTACCAAAAATTGAAACTTGAAAAGTATAACCTTGTTCTCCAGGTGGGCGCTTGATTACCAAAATTTGAAAACTTGAAAAGTATTCACTTGTTCTACAGGTGGGCACCTAATTAACAGAACTTGTAAACATGAAAAGTATTCCCTTGTTCTCCAGATGGGCCTGATTACAAAAATTTGAAAACTTCAAAAGTATTCCCTTGTTCTCCAGGTGGGCGCCTGTCTAGCAGAACATGAAAAATTGGAAAGTATTCCCTTGTTCTCCAAGTGGGCACCTCATTACCATAACTTCAACACTTGAAAAGTATTCCCTTGTTCTTCAGGTGGGCGCCTGATTACACTGATTACCAAAAATTGAAAATTTGAAAACTATTCCGTTGTTCTCTAGGTGGGCGCCGAATCACTAAAACCTGAAACTTGAAAAGTGTTCCCTTATTCTCCAGGTGGGCGCCTGATTACCAAAACATGACAACTTTAAAAGTATTCCCTTTTTCTCTAGGTGGGCCTTAGATTACCAGAACTTTAAAACTTGTAAAGTATTCCCTTGTTCACCAGGTGGGTGCCTGATTACTAAAACTTGAAACTTTTAATAGTATTTCCTATTTCTCTAGGTTTTGCCTGATTACCAAAACTGTAAACTTGAAAAGTATTCCCTTGTTCTCCAGGTGGGCACCTGATTACTAAAACTTAAAACTTAAAAAGTATTCCCTTGATCTCCAGGCGGGCACCGGATTAACAAAACTTAAAACTCTGAAAAATCTTCCCTTGTTCTCCAGGTGGACGCCTGATTACCAAAACTTAAAAACTTGAAATTTATTCCATTGTTCTCCAGGTGGGCGCCTGATTACAAAAACTTGAAACTTTGGAAAGTATTTCCTATTTCTCCAGGTGGGTACTTGATTACCAGAACTTGCAAACTTGAATAGTATTCCCTTGTTCTCTAGGTGGGCGCTTGATTTCCAAAATTTGAAAACTTGAAAAGTATTCTCTTGTTCTCCAGGTGATCGTCTTATTACCAGAACTTGAAAACTTGAAAAGTATTCCATCTGACTGGTCACCTGATTACCAGAACATGAAATCTTGAAAAGTATTCCCTTGTTTTTCAGGTGGGCGCCTGATTACCAAAACTTGAAGACTTAAAAACTATTCCCTTGTCATACAGCTGGGCCTCTGATTACCAAAACTTGAAACTTGAAAAGTATTCCCTAGTTCTCCAGGTGGGCGCCGGATTACCAGAACTTGAATCTTAAAAAGTATTCTGTTATTTTTCAGGTGGGCGCGTGATTACCCAAACTTGAAGACTTGAAAACTATTCCCTTGTTATCCAGGTGGGCGCCTGATTACCTAAGCTCGAAACGTGGAAAGTATTCCCTTGTTCTCCAAGTGTGCGCCTGATTACCAGTACTTGAAAACATGAATAGTATTCCCTTATTCTCCAGGTGTGCGCCTGATTACCAAAACTTGAAACTTGCAAAGTATTCCCTTGTTCTCCAGGTGGGCGTTTGATTACCAAAACTTTCAAAGTAAAAAGTATTCCATTGTTCTCCAGGTGGGCACCTAATTACCAAAACTTAAAACTTGAAATGTATTTCCTTATTCTCTAGGTGGGCGCCTGATTACCAAACCTTGAAACTTGAAAAGTATTCCCTTCTTCTCCAGGTGGGCGCCTGACTACCAAAACTTGAAACTTTAAAAGTATTCCCTTGTTCTCAAGGTGGGCGCCTGATTACCAAAACTAGAAACTTGAAAAGTATTCCCTTGTTCTCAAGGGGGGTGCCTGATTACCAAAACATGAAACTTGAAAAGTATTTCCTTGTTCTCCAAGTGGGCACCTGATTACAAAAACTTGAAACTGAAAAAGTATTCCCTTGTTCTCCAGGTGGGTGCAGGATTACTATAACTTGAAACATAAAAAGTATTCCCTTGTTCTCCAAGTGGACGCCTGATTACCACAACTTGAAAATTTATTCTCTTATTTTCAAGGTGGGCGCCGGATTACCAAAACTTGAAAACTTTAAAATTTATTCCCTTGCTCTCCTGGTGGGCGCCGGATTACCAAAACTTGAAACTTTGAAAAGTATTCCCTATTTCTCCTGGTGGGCACCTGATTACCAGAACATACAAACTTGAAAAGTATTCCCTAGTTCTCCAGGTTGGCGCCTAGTTACAAAAATTGGAAAACTTCAAAAGTATTCCCTTGTTCTCCAGGTGGGCGCCTGATTACCAGAACATGAAAGTTTGAAAAGTATTCCCTTGTTCTCCAAGTGGCCACCTGATTACCAGAACTTCAAAACTTAAAAGTATTACCTAGTTCTTCAGGTGGGCGCCTGATTACACTGATTACAAAAACTTGAAAATTTCAAAACTATTCCCATGTTCTCCAGGTGGGCGCCTGATCACCAAAACATGAAACTTGAAAGGCATTCCCTTGTTCTCCAGGTGGGCGCCTGATTACCAAAACATGAAAACTTTAAAATTATACCCTTTTTCTCCAGATGGGCGCCTGATTACCAAAACTTGAAACTTTAAAAGTATTCTCTTGATCTCAAGGTGGGCGCCTGATTACCAAAACTATAAACTTGAAAAGTATTCCCTTGTTCTCAAGGGGGGCGCCTGATTACCAAAACATGAAACTTGAAAAGTATTCCCTTGTTCTCCAGGTGGGCACCTGATTACTAAAACTTGAAAATGAAAAAGTATTCCCTTGTTCTCCAGGTGGGTGCGGGATTACTAAAACTTGAAACATAAAAAGTATTCCCTTGTGCTCAAGGGGGGCGCCTGATTACCAAAACATGAAACTAGAAAAGTATTTCCTTGTTCTCCAAGTGGGCACCTGATTACAAAAACTTGAAACTGAAAAAGTATTCCCTTGTTCTCTAGGTGGGTGCAGGATTACTAAAACTTGAAACATAAAAAGTATTCCCTTGTTCTCCAAGTGGACGGCTGATTACCACAACTTGAAAATTTATTCTCTTATTTTCAAGGTGGGAGCCGGATTACCAAAACTTGAAAACGTTAAAATTTATTCCCTTGCTCTCCTGGTGGGCGCCGGATTACCAAAACTTTAAACTTTGAAAAGTATTCGCTATTTCTCCAGGTTGGCACCTGATTGCCAGAACTTGAAACTTGAAAAGTATTCCCTTGTTCTCCAGGTGGGCGCCTGATTACCAAATTTTGATAACTTGAAAAGTATTCCCTTGTCCTCCAGGTGGGCGCCTGATTACCATAAATTGAAACTTGAAAAATATTCCCTTTTTCTCAAGGTGGGCGCCTGACGAAAACTTGAAAACTTGAAAAGTATTCCCTTGTTCTCCAAGTGGGCACCCGATTACCAGAACTTGAAACCTTGAAAAGTATTCCCATGTTCTCCACGTGGGCGCGTGATTACGACAACTTGAAAACCTGAAAATATTCCCTTGTTCTTTAGGTGGGCGCCTCATTACCAAAACATGAAAATTTGAAAACTATTCTCTTGTTCTCTAGCTGGGCACTTGATTACCAATACATGAAACTTGAAAAGTATTCCCTTGTTCTCCAGGTAAGTGTCTGATTACCAGAACTTGAAAACTTGAAAAGTATTCCCTTTTTCTCTAGGTGGGTGCTTAATTACCAAAATATGAAACTTGCTAAGTATTCCCTTGTTCTCAAGGTGGGCACCTGATTACCAAAACGTTCAACTTGAAATGTATTCCATTGTTCTCTAGGTGAGCGCTTGATTACCAAAAGTAAAAACTTGAAATGTTTCCCTTGTTCTCCAGGTGGGTGCGTGATTACCAAAACTTGAAACTTGAAAAGTATTTCGTTGCTCTCCAGGTGAGCGCTTGATTACCAAAACTTGAAACTGTAAAAATATTCCCTTGTTCCCCAGTTGGGCGACTGATTACCAAATCTTGAAAACTTGTAAAGTATTCCCTTGTTCTCCGGGTAGGCGCCTGATTAATAGAACTTGAAAACTTGAAAAGTATTCCCTTGTCTTCCAGGTGGGTGCCTGATTACCAAAACTTGAAAACTTGAAACGTATTCTCTTGTTCTCCAGGTGGGTGCCTCTTTACAAAAACTTGAAACATTAAATGTATTCCCTTGTTCTGCAGGTGGGCTCCTGAGAGCTAAAACTTGAAATTTGGAATGAAATTGCTGCCTTTAAACATGATTACAACAAATAAACAAAAAGAAAATTAATTTTTTCTACCCCAATTATGTGTTGGGCGCATATGTGAGTGTTGATCAAATCCCATTAACAAATATCTCTAAATATTTGGAATCTAAGTCCATTATCCATGAGGGTCCTGAAAACTCTTAACTACAACCTTTAAGATTAGGCTATGTTTTCCAAAGGTATTATTTTCCCATATGCCTTGCCATGAGTTCTATTTGCTGGGGATCTACTGGGGACCAATAATTAAAGCTACATCCCATATCCTGGGGGGTCCTGACAACTCTTAATTAGGTGACAAAATGTGTCTGTTGGTGATTAGTATTTAGAGACACATCCCATTATCCAGTAGGGACCTGAAAATTTAAAATTAAATGCCAATTTCAACTCTCGGTTGTATCTGCGAAGGATTTCTAATTAAAGTTACACGCCATTATATAGGGGATCACCAATTAATGTTCATTTCCTACCTACTAGGTGCTTGCTTTTTCAATGGAAGACTTTCTCCAGGACCTCCGGAATTTTTGCCCCTATTGTAATCAATGAAAAATCTCGTTAGTTTAAAACATGGAGATGTGTTTGTGGTCTTGAATTTTAAAGGTGATAATACTGAAAATACTTCTTCTCTGTTCAACCCAATACCTTCTATTTGTTGCATTGCTCCTGAATTAGCATTTGCCAACCTTTCTGTCTCACCTGACCCTGAAGCACGTCAATTTCCATCCCTCAGTGTGTATGTTGTTCTTTCATTACTTAAGCCTTTGGTCCTATACTTGAGGTCTACGGCTCCCTCATTTTCCATGACAACTTTGATTTCTATTTGAAAGGTCCTGCTTGTCATTGGTTAACCGGCCTTTTTGTCAATCTTATCACAGAAGATACCTTTGGTCTGTCAGTCCTAACCCTTCATCTGTTGCGTTGTTCATGAATTGATACATACCAAGCCTTGGCATTTCACAAGAATCCCAAAACATATTGATTGTTGCCAACTCGGTGTGCCTGCGGTTCTTTCCTGACTTATGACGCTTTGATGTGTCCACCAGATTCTGTTTTGTGCAAAGCTAGTGGCAAATTTCGAAGTCATTTCTCACTTATTTTTACCCAACAGACTTAAGAAGAGGAAGTAAATAAGATAAAAGGAAACTGATCAAGAGGTCTTTCTTTGGACCGCAATGTAGGCTTTTGGATAGGCTTAGAAAGGGTGTTAGGGCTCAAAACAATCCAAATGGGTTCAAAATTACAACTTTCGGAATCAGATTTCTTACAACAACCACAACATCTGCCCAAGCTTCTTGCTTGGGGACTTTTGGATTTTACTTTAATGACACCGAACCATGAGGCTGCCTATGTTTCCTTAAAAGAAATCAGGTCAAACGTAGTTCATCCAGATTCCTTGTTTTTGTCGTTGTTTTTTCCTCCCTTCCCTTTTCTTTTTCCTTTATTATGTTTCTTCTTTCTTCTTTTGTTGTTTTGCTGTTTTGTTGTTGTGTTTTTCTTTCTTTTTCTCTTCTCTTTCTTTTGTTCTTTTCTTTCTTTTTTTTCTTTGCTTTTCTTTCTTTTCGTTCTTCTTTATTCTCTTTGTTCTTTCTTCTTTTTTTCCTTTCTTTTCCCTTCACTTTTCTTATTTCTTTCTTTTTTCTTTCTTTTCCATTATTTCCTTTTCCTTTCCTTTCGCTGACTCCTCACACTTAGGTTTCTGACTTTTGTTGCTGATTCCAAAAGAGGGGTATAAAAAAATAATTAAAGCTCAAATGGGTTAATCAAATGATAAAGTAGTTAGATAGCAGAATAAAATACCTTCGTCATTCCAACCTTCAAAACATGCCAAGTACAAATAACCCGAATAAACAGACTACAGAAAACTCTTTGTAACATCTTTTGATTGTATTCTACCTTTGATAACTAAAAACACCATTAGAAAATACCCTCACGAATGCCCCTCTGCTTATTCGGGGCAAACTTGTCATTAGTTTCAATTCGATGAAGTATGGTGTATTTCAATAGTGTTTCTCTATGTTCTATTTGTCCTAGTTTAACACAATTCAGTTTTGTAGTGATCTCAAAATTATCTACCCCAGCTCCACACAGATTGGTCTTCAAATAATCTCAAAATTGTGTACTTATTTACTTCGAGGTTGCTTCATTGCTTTATGGGTAATCATTGAAGACCAGGCCTAGGATTATGCATGCATGTCAGGTCATTAAAGTTAATAGGAAAAGGACTATAAAAGAAAAGAGAACTTAACGGATATGACGGGAAATTTCAAAAAAATAGAAAATTGCATTAGATAGACGGTGAAAGGGTTTGTACAACGAAAAACGAAAACTAAAATGCAGTTACAAATCTAAAACAAACCTAAACAGCACTACTACGACTAAACAAACTATAAAAAATAAAAGGATAGAAGGGTTTGAGTCACAAGACAATATTCGGGTTACAACCCTGCAATAACATCGACACTGAGTTTCTCATCAATATTGCCAAGCCTATTATTAGCTTTAACCACCAAGTTCCTAAGAGGATTCGCACGCTCCCTGTCGCTGCCGTTGACAACAACTACCCCTTCTTTAATCATTCTTTCTATTTCCCTTCTCAAAGAACGACAATCCTCAATGCTATGCCCCTGGACATTAGAGTGGTACATGCATCTAACAGCAGGATCAAAGCCTTTCACATATGGGTTTGGAGTATAACCAAAGAGCGGCTTAACCAGGCCGGCATGCTTTAACTTTTCGAACAAGCTTGTATAAAATTCTCTTATGGGTGTGAAAGCATTTTCTTTTTTTTTAGTAGTCTTTTCGTTTTATACTCTAGCCTTGGTTGGAATATTTCGTGGGCAGGCGGTTGACATGTCTGAGGAGGCGGGTATGACATTTGGGGAAGTGGTGCGCGCCATCGCGGGCCTCGTGGGTGTGGAGCATATGGTGGTGCATTACAGACATGGTACTAGGAAAGTGGTGCATGGCTTCGAGGGTTTTGTAGAAAAAAATAGCATTGGGGAGGGTCATATGGTTCACAAGGATATCCATGGGGCTGCTGTCGAGGCGAAAAGAGTTTAACAAGAACGACTACTGGACCGTGTCGTCGGTGGGGCCCAGCGACATCATTTCTATCCTGAACAAATTGTTCGTTCCACCTGAGCCAAAGATCCCTAAAGCTTTCCTTGGGGTTTCTTTTCCGTATGAGGTAGGGAGGAGAGGCCTAGGAAAATGCCTATATCGTGCTAAATGTGTCGCAAAATCTTGCACCATGTCGTCCCATGTATGCCACTTATCGACATCTTGACGATTATGCCATTCCAAAGCTGCCCCATTCAAGCTCTTACTAAAATATGCCATAAACAAGTCATCTTTCTCTCTAATACTTCTCATTTCGTTGCAATAACCCTTCATAGGGGCTACCAGATATCCACACCCATCGTACAAGTTAAATTTTGGCACTTTAAATCCCGCGAGCAACTGAATGTTAATGAACACTGACAGTTCTTTGTAATACATGCTACTCTAGTCAATCATCTCTTGCGTGTTCTTTGATGACTGTTCTGTGCATTTCAGCTTCCCAAATATCTCAACCCACCCTTCTTTCCCTGTAGCCTTTTCATTTTCAGCATGAAGCTTATCCTGAGGGTTCTCCTCATGGGAAACCTTTGAGGAGTAATATTGGGCATCATGAGCTTTGAGTCGGTGCTTATTGCCATGAGTGATGGAGCTACTGGGGTGATTGGAAAGGGCCATAGTTTGGGTAAATGGAGCATCTAAGAAGCCGGGTAGTGGTAGGGGCGGTGACTTCCCGGTCGTCAAGGCATGATACATGTTCGTCAAGTGTTGTCTTAACATCAGCACCTGTTCAACCAACCTGTTATCCTGTTCAACCAACTGCTTTGGGGCACCGGTATCAACTAACTCAGTTATGATATTGTCTGCTATTGTCTTTAACTTTATGTTGTAAAGAAGAGCTACCATTTCAAAAACCACAAACCTACCACCCTTCTGCTATGAACACAACAAAATGAAGCCATCACGTTAGCGATATGGCATTTAACATATGATAAATTTACTTTATGTGCAATGCACCTAGCCACAGTTATCGGTTTCTATTATGCACTAAATTGGCTGCTGCGTCATCCCGACTTTATCCTATGCCACTTCTCTTTTCTCTCTTGTTTTTTCCTTTTCCCCATCTCCTTTTCTCATCATGTTATGCTTGCCTTCTTTTGTTGTATTATTCTCTCTGTTGCTTTACGGCTGCTTCTCTTGTGATTTTCCCTTCTTTTCCCTCTTTTTATTTTGGTTGTGATCGAATTGCCTACATATCATGACCCTGCATGAATTATACTGTGCGTAGATCTGGCGAATAAGTACAACAAATATTTTTAGAAATCATTCTTCAATTTTCATAAAGTAAAGCACTCGATTTCAACTTACTAAAAGAAATTAGTGTACTCCAACTCAACTAAAAACAACACACTCTGGCTTAAAATGAAAATAACTGACTTGACAACCTACTATAAAAGAAAATACAGTCTCTAAAATGAACCAACAGATTTGAAAATCATTAGTACATTAACATCTCTAATGCTCTTGGGACACGCGGGACAACATTCGATCTCGCCGCAGGCTTGTGTGCTAAATCCCCTTGGGGGTGGTGGAGGTCTTCCATCACTTGACGAATAAATTTCATGGTGGTGATAAAAATATAGATGTTATCATATCTTCATAGTGGCTACACTTTACGGTGATGTAATCAACGATCATCCGTACCATCTCTCTTATAGCACCATTTTCTTGCAATAATTGCCAAATTTGCTAGGCCCTTGCCTCCAAAGTTCGTTCGGCTATCCAATTCAGTTTGTAGAGTTGCTAATAATCTTTTTCCAATCGTGCTATTTCTATGTATCAATGCTCTCTCTCAGCCTTGAAGTCCATGGCTTGCTTGGCCATTTTTTTCTCAACCATGATGACCTTCTTATTCAACCCAACAACCTCGTTGTCATGCCTTTCTTTTAATTGTTCAATCATGCATGCTCGTTTCTTTGCATTTTTGGCCAATTTTTTTCGGGCCCTGGACAACTCACCCTCTGCTTTATTTAAGTCAAAACCATATTCTCCTACTTTTGGCCTCAAATTGTCTATAAGTTTTTCATCTTTGTCACTTCTGGCGGGATTCTCCACAACTATTTTCATTTTCTGAATTTGGGCTCGCAAAGCTTCGTTTTCTTTGTTAGTCTTTTCTTTTCCCCCTAGTCTTAAGCAGCTTGCAAACCATTTTCGAATTGAAGGTCTTTGACTTGCTTTTCCAATTTCCCTATCATGGCCTTGTATTTATTTTTCTTGGCTAACCAATTCTATTGTTCTTGTGACGCCTCAGCAAATTCCTAGATATGTGGCCTCTTAGCTGGTCATTCGAACTCTATTTCTTTTTTATACCAAGCAAGGTACCCTGGTGCAACCTCGCCATTAGATAAGTCGTGTACTCAAGTGTCCACCGTCATGTACTGACATTCACTCCAAATTTGACAGACTGTTGCTTTGGGAAACTAACCGTTGGGACCGATCTCGATCACATGGAGACTAATGTTCTCATCCCTAGGAATCATCTAGCACCTCCCCAACTATCTTAGCACTCTGTATGGAGTATAAGGTTGGATACTCCGGAGACCCATTAGAAGGAAATGAGGTCTGGTGGCTGGAATATATATAACTTCATCAATGAAGAGACACACGAACGTCCACTCTATTTAAGCTGCGCTTATGACAC
Organism: Nicotiana benthamiana; assembly: GCA_034376525.1. Classification (NCBI taxonomy): domain Eukaryota; kingdom Viridiplantae; phylum Streptophyta; class Magnoliopsida; order Solanales; family Solanaceae; genus Nicotiana; species Nicotiana benthamiana. The sequence goes on from CM067326.1 coordinate 7,686,149, forward strand.
GGAGATATATTACCCATTCTGTAACCCCTTCAGGTAACCTGGACACATAAACTATGGTATAAAGTTCCTCTAGGCGGCTCTTTCCTGACCCATAACTCATGAATTGAGGTCGGGGCACAGGTGTTCAACCATTCACATCTGGAACAACAAACTGCATTCTTCAAAGAAGTCTCCCCTAGCTTTATAGGTTGTGAGGGCACGAAAAGTTTAAGATAATACCATGGGTGCGAGGGTGCTCTTGGCTTGAGTGATCAAAGTGCTGACAACCCCTGCTATCTGTATGTCAATATTTTCTTCCTTCCATGGAAACATTAAAAGGCCTAAGAAGGATATCATAAATGCAAAAAAATGGTGTTCCTCCCATTTGAGCCGGTTTCCCTTTCTATAAATTGTGTTTTCTTGGGTCATTAAACCCCCTTATATGCCCATACCTTTTGTATATAAACTGTGGAGTACAAAAACAAGTTGACAGATCTTGATTGTGAACTCCTCTGCTTATTTTTAATGAGTCCAAGAATTTGTGCACAACGATGGCCCTTGGCGCAATCAAATACTGATGTCTTAGAGGATTGCGGGAACCCCAATATATCCGATTATTTCTTCCAGGGTCGGAGTTATTTCAAAGTATGGAAAAATGAAATACATTGTGGGCTGGGTCCCAAAATGTAATGCTTTTATGATGTCCCCTCTAGGATTAATTTTTAACACCCGGTAAGTCCTCCCAAGTGCGTGTTGGCCTTGTTTTGTCCCGATTCACCTATATCATTCCACCACATGTGTACATCCAAAGGGATCTTGTTAATGACTGAGATTGGCAAATTTTGATTCGTGCTCGTTCTGCACATTTATTAGGGTGATTAAGTAAAAATCATCATTTATCGGACTCAAAAACAAAATTAAGTTTTTTTTTCAAAAATTTCAATAATAAATCCCTGCCTTGTAAATGTTACCTTTCAGCACTTCCAGGGGAAGATTTTAAGGCTATGCCTACTACCGGCCAAAATTTTGAAGGTTCCTTTTTAGGGACACTCGGCTAATTTTGACAAAAACTGCTTTATTCACAAACAAAGTTTGGTTCTTTTTGGCTATATTCGTAAAAATGAAGCTCGGCCGGATGAGGGTTGCCTACGTATCCCACACCCTGTGAGGATCAAACTGGCATAGTTCGGGCAATTTAAACATACATAAAAGCCAACTTCTGTTCTTCCTTTTTCTCTTTTTTTTTCTAAAAGAAAAAGTCCTTTACTTGAAAACAGACTCATCTTTTTTGTTTCTTTATTAAAAACTTTGGCAGTATTTCAGTATCGGTTTGTGACACGGGTAAATTCCTTTCTCACCCCTCACACTGTAAGATTTTCCTTTCTCTTGTTTTCTCCCATTTTTTCTTCTTCTCATTTTTTCTTCTTGTCAAAAGGCCGGTCGACATGCAAATCTGGAATGAATGCACAAATAGCACGCAAAATGCCTCAGGATGGTCCATTATCTTGGATGCACCTATCCTAGATAGACCTAACCCCTGTGTTAAGCCCCTTACGCTAAATGCATGATGCAAATAACCGCTCCTACTAGGGCTCCGATATGTGGTTAAGTTATTCTAAGTTCAAAACCTTGGTAAAAGGCCTAGACTGTGTACCTGAGTGGACAACTCCAGTCGAGGAGGGGGCTACGTACCGGGAACCAAAAGGCCATCCGGCTTTGTAACTTGTCCGAGCCTCGTTCTTATTTGAAGGTATGAAACTAACAGAATAGGGAGTCTCGACCAGCGAGCACATCCACGAAGATGAGAAGAGAAGGGTTTTGTGGCAGTTTATATACAGTCCAAATAATATTAAAGCGGTAAAATAACGTTTAACACATTGGGCGCAATTATCCAATAAAATCAGATAATAATAAAGCGAGATACAACAATTATTTAAAGCAAGAATTCTTGAACCCTGAACCAGAGATTCAGGGTTCGATCCTTAGTGGAGTCGCCAGAGCTGTCACACCTCCTTTTAACACTACAACCCCGGCGAAGGGCGTAGATAATGGAGTTTTCCAATTAAAGGACAATCGAAACACAATTTATTTATTTAAAGATTTCAGAATCGCCACTTGGGATAATTAATGGTGTCCCAAGTCACCAGCTTAAATATCGAATCGAGGAAAGTTTGACTCTGTTTAACAGTCTGTAAAATAGAAATTCGGGTAAGGAATTCTGTTAACCCGGGAGAAGGTGTTAGGCATTCCCGAGTTTCATGATTCTAGCACGATCGCTCAACTGTTATATTTGGCTTAATTATCTGATTTTAATGCGTTTTAATGCCTATGTGCAAATTTTCATATTAAACCGCTTTTATTTAATTTTAAGAAGATTGCAACACTACAAAAACATGTCTCGAACCACGTCAAATAGATGCACCTTTGGCTTTTCACATATTTTAACATCGTTGAGATTTGGATTTGGGTCACATATATACACACCCATAATTAGGAAGATAGATTATTTAACTAATGCACCTAAAGCAATTTCGTATGCAACTTTGCGAGGGCCGTGAAATTTAGCTAAATATAGCGCCTCGAATTCTAAGGATAGAAATTAATTAAATGAGGGCCCTAGATTAAAAGATTTCATTTGTATATGGTACACCTCAAATTATCTCAAAAGAAAGTATGCAACTAAAACAAATCACAGATGTTCTAATTAATTATTTCCTAAATTAATTTGAGATTGGCGCGAGGTTCTAATACTATGGAATTCTATAGGAATCAACTAATGTTTTAATTTAACAAAGCTATTGGGAAAGAAGAAAACTATGAAGTTGGAAGCAGATATTTCTCCATTAAGGATTTCAAGTTTGCCCAGTTATAGCTCAATCAAACTAGGGTAAACAACTAAATCAAGAAAATAAAATATAGACATAGAACGAAACAATCCATATTGAAATCTACACCAACTAAACTCGTGCACATCGATTCTTACCACTAAAGCGGTACTTTGATGACGAACCTGATTTCAAATTGCTACATGTGTATTTAGAAATAAAAACACAACTTTTGAAAGATGTCACAAACTTACACGAACAGTTAGTGCGCCAAGTTAGTACACAATTCGTTTCATCAAGTTGCTTTCCCCAATCAAACACTAAAACATGTAGGGCTATTATTTTAGAAGAAAATGGATGGGGAATCCGAGAAGATGTGGACAATGGAAATACGACTGAATGCAACACCGTGCACTAGGTCCTTTCACAGGTACTCACAATAAACATAGAATGGTATGAAAGTCAGCCACTAAAAACAGGAATAGGGAGGTTAATTACATATATACCATATTCATGTGTAAAATTCCAAGCAAACCTAATATCAATGTTCAACTTAACCAAGTAAACAAAACCAATTTCATGAAATCAACCAAACTGATTTAAGCACAATGAGACGTGCTTCAAGATATTGAAACAATTAGACTGATTCAACAAACTCATAAAGAATATCTAGTGAGAGTCTAACTATTTGAAGTTAACACAAACATGCCAAAACACCCACGAAAGTCGCAAGAGAGTTGTCACTGACTTCATGACCCCTCTAATAACTGCGTGACCATGCCAGCTTTAGTTTAAATAGTTAATAAGGGACTAAATCCCTACCAAAATCATTAATTACTCACACCAACTAAAGCACATTGTGCAGACAAATACATTTTCAAACATGAAATACAACAACCTAAATCCATCTCTTAATAGCACAAGATAAAAGAAAATCATCAATCAGCCATACTTATTAACTACAATATATTAATCCTCAATTGCAGGAAGAAAAGCTAATTGAAATAACAAGGCACCAATCTTGGTTTTATTTGAATCCACGCTGCAAATTATACATCAATTGATGTCCATGGGGACTGAATAATACCTGAAATTTGACAAAAATAAAGAGGAAGTGAGGAGCAAAGCAATTGCAGCAGCAGAACCCAGTAAGGAGGAACCCACACCTACTCTAAACCCACGAATATTATACAATTATCTAGCAAACAACTCTAATCAAACAGGTTCCTAGCAGCTCCAAGCTAGACTCAGCTTCATGTCATTTTTATGCTTTCAGCTTGATCGAAATTTCCTTTTACAGAAAGAACCTTCACAAATCTTCAATAGATTTTGGTGGAACAATGAAGATTATCCCAAATTTTAGCTATATTTCCCTTTTTAGCTCTTTTTTGCCTCTTCCCTTCTGCTTTGGAAGGCAAGTTTGCAATGCCTTTATAGGCAAGCAAAGTAGGGCAGCCCTTCTAGGTTTTTATTGCAATTCAACTCTTTTTCAATTTTGCTTTAACTTAGGTATCCCTGAATTACTAACTTGAGGACCATGTTTAAAAACTTGAAATAATCCAAAGACCCCTATTAGAAGTCTCCTATGCTAGTCATGGAAAGCTTTACCCAGTACTCCCCATATTGCCCTTTAAAACCTGGGTATTTACCCTTTTAACTGACTGGGTTATGTCGACCCAACCTAATGGATCTGCAGAAGTCCAAATTGGATCCCCCCATTTGAGCCTTTTGGCATATAGAAACTCATTGAACCACTGTCCCAAAAATTGTCCTGAACTAAGAGGCTAGAAACCCTTCAAAACCAACAAAATGAATGAACCGTTTTATCCCATTTCATAACAGTAATTTAATTAACTCGGGGAACTAATTCCATTAGCTAATTGGTTAATACCCAAGATGAAAACTTAATTATGTTATTAATGTACTGACTTGGGAAACAAAACAAAGTAGACTAGGGATCTCAGATAATCAAATAAAGGAGGAAAGAAGAGGGCAATCCCGACACAAGATAGACTCGATTTTGAAAAAATAAACCTAGACAGACTTTGACCAGACCCAAAAGGATTAGGAGGGAGGCGAAATAATGAAGGAAAATACAAGGAAGAAATAGAACTTACCAAATTACGATTCGAAGTCTAAGTGGAACATTGTTTAAACAAAGAGTGGTGTTATTCAATTGTTCTTTGTAAGAACAAGTAAACAACACCGCTCTTATGCTCAAATAATTTTCAAACTTTAGAGGAACATCCTCAGGTGGTCATACGAGCCAAGATTGGCGTATTGAACTTTTGAGGCTTCAGTTCGTGTCCCTAAATTCATGATTCGATGAGATTGGGTGGGGGGGATTCGAGAGGTGTGGGTTAAGGATTTGGAGATAAGGGGTCGAGGAGGGTCTATGGTGTAATTTTAGGGTAAAAAACGGGCGGTGCCGCCGTGTACGCCAGACGAGTGAAAACTTCCGACTAATATTCGAGCCGACACGGAAGGATTCAAGGGAAACCACTAATGGATTCAGATAGAGGAGGTTGAGGGGAAGAGGTGGTATTTTGTTGGTGGGCTTTGGAACACTGCCTCCGACGGCGGCAACTTTCGGCCGGCGGCGCATGGCAGAAAGATGTGGTGTTAGGGTTTTTTAGAGACAGGGTACGAGGTTTTCCTGGGGTTGGGGAGGGTCATCTTTACAATTCCTTTAACACACATCATTTGCGACGAAACACGTAACGATGGATCGAAGTAGGAAAAATCCATATGATGTTCTTAAGAAAGATTGTACCTTGTTCTCTTAGAATTTAAAATCCCATTTTTGCGTAGTATAACTTCGTATGAAATCCGTTATTTTGCGTAATTCTAATTCACCTCTCTTTGTCAACTAGAGCTCTTATACCTTAGTGAGTAAATAAATAATTTGAATTGTGAGTTTCATTTGTTAGTTTAGCAAGCTTATGTATTTCCCTCTTAAATTATGTATTATAATCTCATATCTTCGAGGTTTGTGGGCTCCACTTTGTGGCTTAGTTGGACAAAGACTTCTCCACATTTCTCCACATTTTATGTGATTTTAAGAGTCATATTTACTAAGGTCCTTCACTTCGACTTGAGGTTCTTATCTTTATCCAAAGATTATCATTAATTATTCACTAATCTCTTGATTAACTTGTTAATCTCCCACTGAACAATAATTACCCAATTATTCACATAATTAAGAATTATTCAAATTACTTATAATAGTACACACTTTTGAAACACTTTATCTGTCGTACTATCATGGTCATGGAGTATCTTGTCCATAAATATCGGGTATTATGGGTTGGATCATATTATATAAAATTGACAACCTTCAAAGAAACTCATTTTGTTTGATTTGTTTATCCTTTCACTTTCACGAATTTACTTATCACTTGTTTGAAATAGCATAATACTTATAATCTATAAATAATCTTGTCCTTGAACTTATGTCAATTATGTTACGACACATTCAATGTACAATACTACATGATGTAACATCGTTGTAATATAAACGGAGTGTAACATCATCGTAATAGAATATTGTGCAGCGTAACATCGGCATAATACTATGGGGCGTAACAATAACCCCTATAAATAGAAAGAGAGATCAAGTGATAGGCATGTAATACTCTCTGATAAGAACACTTTATGAAAAGCAGATTTCTCTCTTGACTGAATACAAATACTATTTTTCTAAAAAGATTCAGTCCTTTATTATTGTGCACCTTTTCACCTAGATCCAATAAGGGTCCAAATATCCTGATCATTATTTATCATACATCATTATTTTTAGAAGAAGAAATCATCCACCTCAATCAATATTGAGTTAAACATTCCCCTTATTTGCTCTATTGCCATTTATTGTCATTTATTGCTTTTTATTTCTTCCTCATTAATAGTCTTATACATTAAATGCTCCTTGTGTTTGATTGCTATTAATATCACACTACGTTATTCTCATTAATTAGAAGTTATTACTGTTAAGTAAGTTTAACACACCCCTACCCCCGTTTACATACATTTAATTAGTTTAATCAAAGATCCATATTTTTGTAAAATTGTTTGGCACTGTCTTTAGTGGTTTTCGAGTTATAATTTTACTTTCTCTCAAATCCATAACTAACTAACAAAACAAGAAGACAAAATTACCTAATAATGCATTTCATAAGTTGACCTTGCATTATTTTAGCCCCTTACAAGTTTGCAAACGTATTGCCAAATATCAATAAGCTTATATCTGAATTCTTTTAAGTTTTTTATGCTCTATATCTTCAAGCATGAAACACTTTTATTATGCTTTTTCCTCAAGTTTCTACACACCTATCACAACCACGAAAATTCAAAGATAGAAGCGAGAAATCTAAAATCTCATCTTCTTTAACGCTATTCTTGTTAGATTTTATATATTATTTTGTGAGAAATTTGGAGTCGGTATTTCTTGAACTTATTATAATTACTCTAAATAGATAGTATACAAAGATTGAAGTCATTTGATGGAGATTTGGAATAGATTAAATCAATAATTACAAGTGAAAATCGTACAAAAAGTTCATCGGAGATGCTTATATATTTTTATACAATATTATATATATAAATATATATATATATATATATATATATATATATATATATATATATATATATATATATATATATATATATATATATATATATATATATATATATATATATATATATATATATATATATATATATATATATATAGTTGTATGAATATGTATAAGTACCATACTAGTGATACACCATGTATATAGGTGTAATAGTTGAAGAAGAAGAAGATGATGATGATGATGATGATGATGATGATGAAGAAAAAACATGAGGATCCAAAAATACTGTAACTAATGTGCCAAACTTGTATAAAATAATGTATAATAGGTATTTATATACCATTAAACATTACTTATGCACTATTATTCAAATAAATCCTATTAATGGAGCTTTACGGGTTCTTCTTCTTTGGGCATCTTATGAAGTTCAACTCAAATCTAACTCAAATCTGCTCCAAATCTCTTAAAATTTGAGTTTTGAACTCCCCCTGACGATCCCAATCATTTGGGCCAACACCCAATCTAAACAACTTATAAAATCGAAAAAATTCAATTTCTGAAATTGAAGCTTCGACCTTTAATGGTGACTCCAAAAATAATAATTCTCTTAAGTGATATTTTTTCTTCTCATCTTAATAGTGATTATTGAATTTGAATCTTGAAGGAGAATTGAAGAATATATATAATGGTAGAGAAAATTTGGTGTGCAATGAAGTGAAAGAGGAAGAAGAAGACAAAGAAAAGAAAAAAGGGTATGCTAACTGGTGAAAAATAATTTTCAGATTATGTACAACATAGGCCATATCAGATAAGAGTTTCAAATATGGGCCATTTTTTGGTATATTGTTGGGTCAAGCGACAAGGAGCGTAATTTAAAAAAAACGCAAACCCTCTACCCTCTTGTACACACAGACCTCACATGGAAGGAAACGGAGAAGAGAGGATGAAAGCAGTGGCCGACCTTACTGCCAACCTCTTAAACACCATCAAAAAAAATTCTGAAATGAAGGGCGAAGATGTAATGCCAAATGCATCTCCTAAGAAAAGTGGATCACCCCTCCCTATCATCCTACCATCTCGCTGTAAAAGGGCTTTACATCCACAACAGAAGAGGCACCGCCCATAGTACAGAATCTACTTGACGCTTGTCTAACAAACATGCTGACCAGCATATTCGACAAGCCCTCCCAAAAAGCAATCAAAGAGAATGTGAGGACCAACGTTGCACCAACAACAACCGTGTAGTATGACCATCTCTCTGTAATAACAGGTATCGCTCACAAATGTTAGTAGTGTAGGTGACGATACCCTCATGGCCATTCAGAGAAAGATGCAAGAAATGAAAAAGGAAAACAAGATGCTTCGAGACAAAATGAAAGAGCATCAGGAAAGGGTAGACAAAATACCCGGTGCCCCAAAACTCATTCAACAAAAGAGATGTTGGTCAGTTTGTGGAACAACCCTACATCGACGAAGCCGCACCGCAATCCATACGAAAAACCTTTAAAATGCCGCCTTACCTAAATATATATATGACAGTCTGACCGACCCAAAATTCATGTGACTCACTACGTCATCGCATTAAAGGGCAATGATCATACAAAAGAAAAAATATCTTCCATCATGCTGAAAATGCTTGATGAAACCCTCACCAGAGGCGCATTAACGTGGTATTCATGGCTGCCCACTTGACCCATTGAAATGTTCGAAGAAATGACCGACAAGTTTGTAACATCCCACGCCGGGACAAAAAGGCGGAAGCAAGAGTGAACACTATATTCGCCATAAAAAGGCACCTAGAGAGAATAGAGGGAATTCCTTGTTCGGTTCAATTGAGCAACAATGACAATGCCAAATGTATCAGAAGGCATGGTTGTAGCAGCTTTCTCAAAAGGGCTTAACGAAAACGATTCAAGGGCGACCAAACTATTGCTGAGTCGGCTTATGAAATACCCCCAACCACTTGGGATGAAATACGCAATGCCAATGGTGCCGAAGTCCGTGTTGATGAAAATGACTTGAATTGGCCGACCCAACGATTGACCTCGATATTGGACGAGTCTAGGAAAGACCAAAGAAATGATGCTAGAAGAGATCTAGCAGCTCCATGACCCAACCGAGAAAGGAATCAACCATATGTCAGGGGAGTCGTCATGCCCCCCCCCCCCCCACCATCAAGAAGAAGGTCCATATAGGCCAAGGACAGGGACTCACCGTAGTGAGAGAGGTATGCCCCTTTTACTATCTACTCATAATTTTTTTCTTTCACCTTCAAAATAGTCTACGCGTTGTAGAAGCTCAGCATAAAAGTGAAGTGGCCGAAAATGATGAGGCCCGACCCAAGAACCAGGAAGACAAATACCCGATACAGATTGCACCAGGAGCAAGGTCATAAAACTGAGGACTACATTGCTCTAAGACAATAGGTTGTGAACATGCTCCACCAAGGGTACTTGAAAGAGCTGTTAATTGATCGAGGAAGGGCCAACTTGCTTGAGGACGCGAACAGCACCAGGGCCAACCAAAACTAGCTTCTCAAACTTGAACCATTCAAATAATCATCAGATGGGGAGATGACACATTAATCAACAGCATAAAATTCACCACAACCTACAAACTCAAATAGTTGGTCACTCATAAACGATACGACGAACTTGAAGAAAATATCATCTTCGATAAGTCAGATACCCATTGTTTGGTCTTTCCTCACTATGATTCTCTTGTTATCACTTCATACATATTAGATACAGATGTGAGACATATTATGGTGGAGGATGGGAGGGCGCATGCATTATCTGCCCTCGATTACTTTACATAGATGAAACTCGAGGATAAGATAGTGTCACACTACATCATACTAACCGGTTTTCATAATGCAGTTGAACGAACATATGGAGAAATCGGACTCCCTATCCTGGACAGCGTCATCACTCTAGAAACCACATTCCACATGATGGATCAGGACACGACATATAATTCTATAATAGGTCGATCTTGGATACACGCCATGAAGGCCATCCCCTCCAGGTTGTACCAAGTTATCAAATTTCCCACCCCATGGGAGAGTTGAGAATCCGAGGAGAACAACGCACTTCCATAGAATTCTATTACATCGCCCAGGATTATATATATACCGAAAAATTAAAGGGCAAAGCCAAAGAGGCATAGCAATTAACATGGTTGAGGTTGAGCGGTGGTAAAATGACGAGCATCATCAAAGACCCCAAAATAATAGAGGCCACAGGATCAATCGTAGAAGACCTCAACGCCGTCCAACTTGATGATAATGCTCACAACAAGAAAGTCTACATCAGCCACAAGCTTTAGGAACCACGTAAATTCCATCATTTCTTAACTCACAAAGCAGACTTGTTTGCCTTTTCCCATGCAGACATGCCATGTATCCCGAAGGAGATAGCGACGTAAAAATTGAACGTTGATCCATTTTAGCCCCGGTAAGGCAAGTTATAAATGACGCAGTCTGCGAGTAGGTTGAAAAATTTTCTAGAAAATGGCTCCATCAGGGAATCAAAATACCCAAATGGGTTGCCAACGTGGTCATGGTGATAAAGAAGAACAGAAATGGTGGATGTCCACAGACTTCACATAGTTGAAAAAATCATGCCCAAAAGTCTCATTACAGCCAATCCATATCGACCAGATCATTGACGCAACAGTCGGACACGAACTGCTGAGCTTCTTATATGCATACTCGGGCTATAACCAGATCCTCATAGAGGAGGAAGACTAGGAGAAAAACCCCTTCATTACCCACCAAGGAACGTATTGCTATAGGGTAATGCCTTTCTGACTAAAAATCGCAGGGGAGACATATCTAAAAATTGTGAAAAGAATGTTTAAAGACTAACTTGGAAAAACCATGGAGGTCTACATAGACAATATGTTGGTCAATTTCAAAATGAAGAGGATCACATCGAACACATGAAAGAATCCTTCGATATACTCAGGTGATACATAATGAAATTGAATCCTAAAAAGTGAGCATTCTGCATGATCTCAAGGAAATTCCTAGACTTTCTAGGATCACAATGAGGCAGCGAGGTCAAACCCGACCAAATCAAATCTATAGAGGGGATACCGGAGAACTTATCCAACAAAAAATAAGTGCAGTGACTGATCCGTCATATAATTACCCTGTCAAGATTCATCTCATGGTCATCCAGCATAGTCAAAAAAATTTTTGGTGCACTCAAGAAAGACAGCAGCCTACAACGGACCTCCGAGTGCTCCGACGCCCTAAATGAGTTAACGGCTTACCTTTTATCACCACCACTACTTTCTAAGGCAGAGCACGAAAAACGCCTCCTTGTCTACCAAATTGTATCCAAAGTGGAGGTGAGTGCAGTCCTGGTTCGATAAAATAAAGGCATACAATCTCCCATATATTACATTAACAAAACCTTAGTCGACGTCGAGACGAGGTACCCCTACCTCGAAAATTGTCCATGGCTTTGGTCGTAGCTTCACGAAGGCTTAGACCCTACTTCTAGTTCTACCCCATCTTGGTAGTCATGACTTTTCCCTTGAGAAGTAGAAGCATAAGCCCGAGTTATCAGGAAAATTGGCCAAATGAGCCATAGAATTATGCGAACATGATATCTCACATATCAACTGTGAACAAAGACAAAATCGCAAGTACTTGCCGACTTTGTTGCATACTTCAACACAAAAATAGTGTCTGAAGTCCAAAGAAAAACTGACCACACCTTTCCTCAAATACGGGATCTATGGATTTTGTACACCGATGGCACCTCTAATGCATCGTATACTTGGAATCGTACTCGAGGTTCTGACATGCGAAGTAATTTTCCAGTCCATAAGATGATCGGACATGACTATCAATGAGGCTGTGATTGCAAGATTAAGGATGACACTCAAGTATGGAGAGAAGCAGGTCGTCCTACGCTACAACTCTCAACTCATCATCAACCAAGTCATCGGGACTTTCAAGATCAAAGAGCAAAGGTTACAAAAATATCAATCTAAGATCTGCAAGTTGTTGCCTGAATTTGATGAATGCTAGCTCGACCAGATCCCTCGAGCGTACAATATTGAAGTAAATAGCCTCGCCAAACTAGCGATGACCACTAAAGCATAATTGGAAAAGGAAACTATGACACCTCCTTATTACACTACACCCCTCCAAAGGCGTAGATAAGGGAGTTTTTCAAATTAAAGGACAATCAAAACGGGATTTATTTATTTAAAGAATTAAGAATCGCCACTTAGGATAGTTAATAGTGTCCCATGTCACCAATTTAAATCCTGAATCGAGGAAAGGGCTGCCTCTGTATACAGTCTGCGAGCCAGGAATCAAGGTAAGGAATTTTGTTAACACGGGAGAAGGTGTTAGTCCTTCATGAGTTCCGTACTCAACTGTTATATTCGGCTTAACTATCTGATTTTAATACATTGTTTGTACCTATGTGCAAATTTGGACTTTTAACCGCTTTTATTTAATTTTAAGTAGATTGCAACGTTGTTAAAATGCGTCTTGAATCACGTTACATAAATGCACCCATAATTCGCAACATATTTCACCTAACCTTGAGATTTGGATTTGGTTCACATAAATGCGCACCTATATTTAGGAAAGTACATTATTTAACTAGCGCGAATAAGGCAATTGTGTGCTTTTTCCAAATTCGTGAGGGCCACGAAAAGTTCGCTAAGTACCCCGCCTCTAATTTTATGGACAATACAAAATTAATTAAAATGAGGGCCGTGCAATTGTCACTTTTATTTTGCATGGCGCACCTCAATTCTAATTGAGACTATTTAAATTAGGCCATTATTGTCTAATTTGTTTGGTGGCGCACCTCAAATCAATTACAAAGATCTATTAATGATATAAGACTAAAGAAGTCAAAACTATTTAAGATTGAGTCTAAGCGAAGTCTATTTTATTTCACTTTTTTCAGAATTTGGGCTTGGCCATGCATGAGGACCAATAGCCTATTCTCTTGAAGACTAACTCTAGATGGCAATTTTTAGCACCATTTCATGCCAGGCCCAATAAGGAGCCCAATTCAACAACCCGCGAAATTCTGATGCCTAGCGTTTGAGATTACTGCTCCAATTATTTTAAGAAAATTTAATAGTCAATGATTGAAAAATTCACATTTTTGAACAGTGCTTAATACTAACATGTTATTGTCCAAATTACCTGCTATCTAAATAAACCCAAACACTTAGAGAACCTGCTAATTGGTTAGCCTTATACCACACTCAACTTTTGAATGGATTAAGTATGTCATGCCCATTTAACATAGAAACGCATAACCAAACCAAAAAAACTCAAGTAAACATAATTATGCTTACAACACTGATAGTGGCTAGTCAATACACCAGCAGACAAACATTCAATTTTCGAAATTATGATCTGAATAGTTCTTAGCAGGGTACTAATAAATACATGACTCCAAACATTCACATTAGCCATAAGCATATATGATCAAAGTCCATTTCTACATGACACTAAGTCACTTCCACATGCTCAAATTCAGGGAAAGAAAAAGGTCTTAATTAACATCTATAATTTGAAATGTGATTACGAAGTATATAAATACTAGAGGACAAAGAGAAATCAGCTTCGAAGTATGATATTCATTTAACAATATTTCAACTCCTTTACATGTTCTCAATCATTCTTCAAGCATGATTTATATAAGTACCTGGAAATTCTCAAGTGGTCCAAATGTTTTTTTAACACCAACAAAACTCAGAATTAAACAACTCCACTCCGGCCCAGAATTAAAGAATAACTAACAAATTAAGCACAATGTTGTAAACTAAAGTCATGCTATTCTAATGATAGAAAGAAACATACAAACCCAGAAAGATAATGAACAAATTAAAGAAAAGCAAACTTAACAAACTAATCATAATTCGAGTTAAATAAAACCATGCAAAAAATATCAAAACGACTGAACAATGAGCTTAAAACAAAATCTAATTTCATGACTATTTTAAACACATGCAAATATCTATTTACAAGATTTAGTCAAACTTAGATAAACAAATTACTAAAAGCAAATAAGGGAATCAGAAAGAAGCAACAATAGCAGAGAGGAAGAAAAACCAAGAACATTAAAAAAATCAGAAGTTAATGAAAAATGGAATGAGACTCAGGACTCACAGATAATGGGGACAAATTTAAGAAGAGAATGGTACAACAGTGGCTTTGTACCATTTTGATACTTGTATGGAATGACTTGGTTCTCGCCTGACTCTTTCAAATCAATATTCGAGAAGATCCATGGGATTTTGAAGGATGTTGAATGCGGATTTGGCATGAGGAAGAGACGGGGCTCATTTGGTGTTAATTTGGGGTGATTTGGTGGCAGCGTCATCGGACACGGCGGCGGAGCCAATACTTCTGGCCAAAATTTGAGAGGCTCTGGAAAGATTCGAGGGATGGTGGTGGTGGATTTGGGTAGAGGAGAGGGAGGAGAAGGGATAGTGTAAATTTGGGACTGATTGGAGCTCCGCCACCGCCGTGGGCAATTTTCGGCTAGCGGCGGGCGGCAGAGACGGGGTGGTTCTAGGATTTCAGGTATGAGAGGTTAAATACGGAAGAGGGGGGTTTGGGGGAGGGGTGGAGTGTTTGGACATATATTTATATTAAATTCTCCTCAGTTCTCAGCCATTGGATCAAAGATCCTAGGGGAGTGAGATTAAACCATGCTAATTGACGTCGTTTGGTTTTTTAAGGGAGCTAGAACGGGTTTGGGATGGGTATTGGACCGGGTTTGGGGGTTTTCTAGGCTGGGAATCTTATCCAATTAGCCCAACGTGGGTCTTCTTCTTTATTTCTTTATTTTTCAGTTTTTAATTTCTTTCTCTCGTTTCTTTTATTTACAAAATTAAAACTAAGAATCCTAAATCAAATTATAAATTCCAAATTAACCTATAAAAATGTTAATTAATCCTACATAATCATTATCACAAATAATTAAAACAAAATTAAAAGAAAAATTGCCTAAAATCAAAGTTAAAATTAAAAGTACAAATTAAACTTTTTTTTTCTTTTTATAAAATGAATAATTTTTAATTGATTCTTAAAAAATGATCAAATCAACTTCTAAATTCACATGCAATACATTCTTTGTCTTTTTACTAATTAAAATACACAAACAAAATGCAAACGATTAATGGAAAATGCCACAAAGATTCACAAAATTACAAATGAATAAAAGAAACTACTTTGTTTGAATTTATGGGAGTAATACATATATGAAAAAAATCACATGCTCACATCTGCCCCTCTTTGCTCGGAAATACGAAGAGTTTTCGTGCAAATATAAGTGAGCGAATATGAGCAATTTTTGCCCGTTTGAGTACTCCGTGAGAAGTATTTTGAAAAGCTTGACTTCACCCTGCTTCAGAGGTTGCCTGCATATCCTTGGCTAAAAAGGAATCAGGTCAGCATAGTTCAGGAATGTTTGGTAGCTGGGACTACTGGAGCTGTCATCTCACTGTTGTTGCTGCTGCTGCTACTGCTTGCTAGATCCCCTTCTTACACCAGGCAAAAATAAAAGAAGCTAGACTAGGCTATGATTTATTGATTACAAAAGAACCTATCTATGTATTCAAACTTGCTCTTGATCTTTGTTGCCTTAGTGCCTTGCATATCTTCTTGTGAAACTTCTTGTTGCCTTGTTGACCTGTATTCTCCCGATGAAACTCCTTCGTTTCCAATCTGAATTATAATCTGAGATGTTTTCCCTTGTTCTCCAGGTAGGCACCTGATTGCTGAACTTGAAATATATTGAAATGTATTCTCTTGTTCACTAGGTGGGCGCCTGATTGCTGAACTTGAAATATATTAAAATGTATTCCCTTGTTCTCCAGGTGGGCGCCTGATTACCAAAATCAGAAATGTATTCCCTTGTTCTCTAGGTTGACCTCTGATTACTGAAACTTGAAATGTATTCCCTTATTCTCCAGGTGGGCGCCTGATTACCAAAACTTGAACATGTATTCCATTGTTATCTAGGTGGACGCCTGATTTCCAAAAAACTCAAGTGATATTCACTTCTTTTCCAGGTGGGCGCCTGATTGCAAAAAATTGAAACTTGAAATATATTACCTTGTTCTCCAAGTGGGTGCCTGATTACCAAAACATGAAATGCATTCCCTTGTTGTTCAGGTGGGCGCTTGATTACCAAAACTTGAAATGTATTCCCTTGTTCTCCAGGTGGCGCCTGATTACTAATACATGAAATGTGTTCCCTTATTCTTCAGGTGGGCTCCTCATTACTAAAACATAAAATGTATTCCCTTGTTCTCCAGGTGGGCACTTGTTTGCTGAACTTGAAATATATTGAAATGTATTCTCTTGTTCTCCAGGTGGGCGCCTGATTACCAAAATATGAAATGTTTTCCCTTGTTCTCCAGGTGGACGCCTGATTACCAAAACATGAAATGTTTTCCCTTGTTCTCTAGGTGGGTGCCTGATTGCAAAAAATTGAAACTTGAAATGCATTCCCTTGTTCCCCAGGTGGGCACCATATTACCAAAACTTGAAGTGTATTCCCTTGTTCTCCAGGTGGTCGCCTGATTACCAAAACTTGAAATGAATACCATTGTTCTCCAGGTGGGCGCCTGATTAAAAAAACTTGAAATTTATTCCCTAGTTCTCTAGGTGGGCGCCTGATTACTAAAACATGAAAAGTATTCCCTTGTTCTCCAGGCGAGCGCCTAATTATCAAAACTCAAAATGTATTCCTTCAGACTTCTGACATGATTACAATAAAATAAACAAAACAAAAGAAATTTTTTCTACCCCAATTTGGTGCTGGGTCCATCTGTGAGTGGTAATCATATCCCGTTACCAAATATATCTAAAATTTTAAAGCTAAATCTCATTATCTATGAGGGTCCTAGCAACTCTCAACTAATGACAACTTTAAGATTAGGCTATGTTCTCCAAAGGTATTACTTCCATTATGTCTTGTTATCTAAGTTATATCTGCTGGGACAAGTGATTAAAGCTACATCCCATTATCCAGGAGGCTCCTGAAAACTTCTAAAATTAAATGCCAATTTCAACTCTCGGTTTTCTCTTCTGGGGATCGCTAGTTAAAGTTACACACCATTATCCTGGAGGGTCCTGACAACTCTTAATTAAGATCAATTTTAAATCAAAATCATGTCTGGTAGGGATCAACAATTAAAGCTACGTCCCATTATCCAGCAGGGTCCTTAAAACTTCTAAACTGACATCTCATTATCCAGGAGGCTCCTGAAAATTTCAAATTAAGTGCCAATTTTAACTATCGGCTGTCTCTGTTGGGGATTGCTAGTTAAAGGTTATGTCCCATTATCCAGGAGGGTCCTGGAAGTTTTTACAATTAAATCCCATTATCCATGAGAGTTCGAAGAATTTCAAATTAAATGCCAATTTAACTCTCGGCTGTCTCTGCATGGGATTGCCAACTAAAATTACATCCTATTAGCCAGGAGGGTCCTGACACCTCCTAGGTGAATCCTATTCCAACTTGCAAACTTTTATGTCTGTTTATGTTACTTTTCCATTCATGATTATCTCCAACCTTTAAATAGGTCTCATTTTCCATTAGGGTCAAGAGAATTTCAAATTAAAAGCCAATTTTACTCTCGGTTGTCTCTGATGGGGATTACTAGTTAAAGTTACACCCCACTATCTAAAAGGGTCCTAGAAACTCTTAATTAAGACCAATTTTAAATCCAAATCATGTCGGCTGGGGATCAACACTTAAAGCTACATCCCATTATCAAGGAGGGTCCTGAAAACTTTAAAACTGACATCCCATTATCCAGGAGGGTCCTGAAAATTTCAAATTAAGTGCCAATTCTAACTCTCGGTTGTCTCTGCTGGGATTACAAATTAAAGTTACATCACATTATCTAGGAGGGTCCTGATGACTTCTATTGGGGAATATTTTTGATAGACCACGCTTCCCGTGACTGTTTGAATTTTCAATTGAGTCAAATTTTCCAAGAGGGCCTTGACGTTCACCGTCATACCTACCGGGTGCTTGCTTCTCCTATGGAGGACTTCCCTAGGTGATCCAGAATTTCCTGCCCCTGTTTTAATCCAACAAACTCTTGCCAGTTTTAAAATTGGTGGTTAGGTTGCAGCATTCTTGCTGAAAATGGCCTTCCCGTTGTCATGCTCCGTTGTGTCCGATTTTCCCGCACTGACTATGAGTTGCCTGATTTTTTCGGCTGACCCCTATGGCTTTTAGATGAACCGAATGCTCTATTTCTTAATCATCGTGTTACATTCCTGACCTTCTTGCCAGAATTGTAACATCCCTCCCGTAATTACCGAGCTAGTTCACTAACAAAACTTTAATTAATTCCTCCATTTGCCACTTTAACTTTCGCTGCCCTTGTTATATTTTGGCTGGCATGTACTTTGCCATTTTGGGGAGCTGGTAGTAAGCCTTGACATTTCTCTCCTACTTGATTAAACAAAATTGATTCTCAAAACATCTTAGACGACTGGAGACCCGAAAGAAAAATGAAATGCAATGACTCACAGTTATTTTGTTTAAAATAAAAGAATTCTAAATTTGGTGACTACTGAGCGAAAAAGAGGGAGAAACTTTTCAGTTGAAGAAGAGCTGGTTCCAATGATCATGACATGCACTTCGGCTTAGTCGACCCTGTTTGTCCGGTCGACCTTCAATATTCATGCTTTATTGTTGTGGCCTTTCTTAACCCAATTTCTTTAACCAAGCCTTAAATTTGATTATCTTATGGTGTTCTGAACAAAATTTCCACCAACAGCCCTTTTTCAGTTGTTCACTTCTCGACTTGGCTTTGCCTTAATGTGCCAGTGAGGGTTTTGATTTCACTCTTTCGTCTTACAGTGCCCGTGAGGGTTTTCACCGATAAAACTCTCTCATTTTAATATTTTCTTTGTTTAACCAGAGTGTTTCCCCAGGTATGAGTCACCTCTTCTTGCATGTCTTGGAATTTAGTAAAGACTGATCGGAAGGTCTTTCTTTGCACCGTAATATAGGCTTTTGGATATGGTTAGAAAGAAAGGGTATTAAAGGCTCAAAACAATTCAACTGGGTCTCAAATTTCAACTTTCGGAATCAAATATCTTAAAACATCCACAACTTCTGCCCCACTTTCTTACTTGGGGACTTTTGGATTTTTATTTTATTGAGACCGAACTGTGAGGCTTCCTACATATCCTATAAAGGAATCAGGTCAAACGTAGTTCATCCGATTCCTTTTCCTTTTGTTGTTTTGTTGTTTTTTTCTTTCTCTTTTTTTCTTTTCATTCTTTCCTTCTCTTTTCCCTTTACTCATTGGTTACACTTGCGTTAATGACTTTTTTTACTGATTCCTAAATAGGGGTATGAAAGAAAACAATTAAAGCTCAAAAGGGTTAACAAATGATAAAGGTGTTAGATTGCCAAATAAAATGCCTTCGCCATTCCAATCTCTAAAACATGCCAAGAACAAACAAATATGATTTAAACAAAAAAAATTATACATAGTATCTCTTAACTGCATCAAAATTGATGGCCATTTCTACGCACTTGCCTTCTATATCTATTAGATACAATGCTCCATTGGACAACACTCTTGACACGATGAACGGACCTAGCCAATTTGAGGCGAATTTGTCCTTTGCCTCTGCCTGGAGAGGGAGGATGCGCTTCAATGCCAACTGACCCACCTCAAACCTTCTTGGGCGAACCTTCTTGTTATAAGCTCTAGCCATTCTCTGTTGATACAACTGGCCATGACACACTGCTACTAATCTTTTCTCATCAATCAAACTTAATTGCTCCAGGCGGGTTTTGACCCACTTATCATCATCGATTTCTGCTTTAGAGACAACCTGAAGGGAGGGAATTTCATTTTCTACCAGTATTACTGCTTCTGTGCCATACAATGCGAAAGGTAGCTTCTCATGCCATTTTCTAATACCTTCCACCATTTTTCGGAGTATCTTCTTTATGTTCTTATTGGTTGCCTTAACTACTCCATTCGCCTTGGGGTGGTATGGGGTGGAATTTCGATGTGTAATTTCAAACTGCTGACATACCTCATTCATCAAATGACTATTGAGATTTGCTCCATTTTTAGTGATGATTATCCTCAGGATTCCAAACCGACAAATTATATTTGAATGCACAAAATTGACCACGCCTTTCTTGGTCACCGTCTTGAATGTTTTAGCTTCGACCCAATTGCTAAATTAATCAATAGCAACAAAAATGAACCTGTGCCCATTGAAAGTTTCCGGTTCGATGGGCCCGATGACATCCATGCCCCAGGCAACGAAGGGCCATGGTGCAAGCATTGTATGCAATTTTGACAGCGAGGATTGGATCAAATCTCCGTGCACCTGACATTGATGACATTTGCACAAGAAGCTGGTACAATCTCGCTTCATGGTGAGCGAAGAATAACCATCCTGAAGAATCTTCTTTGCCAAACCATACCTACTCATATAAGGTCCGCAAACTCCAGAATGTACCTCAGTCATTATGGTTGTGGCCTGTCTAGCATCCATGCATCTCAGCAACCTGAGATCTGACGTTCATTTGTATAACACCCCTCCACTAAATAAAAACCCACTTGAT
This sequence comes from Nicotiana benthamiana, assembly GCA_034376525.1. Taxonomy (NCBI): domain Eukaryota; kingdom Viridiplantae; phylum Streptophyta; class Magnoliopsida; order Solanales; family Solanaceae; genus Nicotiana; species Nicotiana benthamiana. The sequence continues at coordinate 7,707,149 of CM067326.1, forward strand.
AAGTGACGAATTGTTTTTTTGTCACTTGTGGTTTGTTTCAGGTATACACCCATCCTGATATATTCTTTGATGTCGTGAAACCAAGGCTCATCATCAATCTCTTCTTGTACCATATTACAGTAAGCATGTTGATCGTAGACTTGGATATCCAGCGGGTCAACATAAGGTTCAACACGCATTTGGGAGGACTTACCGTGCTGCTGAAAATTAACCCGAGGGGAGATATCATAAAGGGATTGATCACATTTTGGGACTCGGCTCACAATGTCTGCCATTTCTCGTATTTTGAGCTCACACCGACATTGGAGGAAATAACTGGATATATTGGGACCCCTACAATTCCTTAAAGACACAAATACCTGATTGCACCAAGATCCCTTGCCGTGCACAAGTTCCTGGACTCCTTAAAAATCAGTAGGAAGGTTCACAATCCGGACCTATCAGCCAGCTTCTGTGCTCTGCAGTTTATATATCAGAGGTACGGGCATACAGGGGATTAAACAACCTGGAATATTATATATGTAGAAAAGGAAACTAACTCAAATGGGAGGAGCATCGATGTTTTGCATTCATGGTATTTTTCTTGGGTCTTCTAGTGTTTCCGCGGAAGGACACAAATATTGACATACGGATAGCAGGGGTCGATAACACTTTGATGACTCAGGCAAAGAGCACCTTGGATCCTATGATCTTATCCGAGATCTTCCATGCTCTCACCACCTATAAAGCGGGAGGAGACTTCTTTGAGGGATGTAACCTATTGTTACAAATATGGATGATTGAGCATTTATGCCACCGACCTCGGTTCTTATGAAATATGGGTCACCAACAAAGAGCTGAATAGAAGAATTCTACAACATAGTTGATGGGTTTAGGTTACCTGAGGGTGTCACAGAATGGGTGTCGCGACTCTGGGTTGTCACTGCAAATCAAATACAATGGACATTCGGATGGCTCCCTGTGGATGCAATTGTGTATATGCAAGCCACCGGGCCTCATTTGCTTCTGAGGGGTCTCCGAAGTATCCAACCCTATGCGCCATACAGAGTGATAAGGCAATTGGGTAGGTGCCAAATAATTCCCCGGGACGAGGAAATAAATCTCCATGCAGTTGAGATTAGCCCCAATGGTAAATTCCATGAAGCCATCGTGCATCAAATTTGGAGCGAATGCCAACACTTGACAGTGGGTACTCAAGTACGCAACATATCTAAAGGTGAGGTTGCACCAGGATACATCTCGCGGTACAAAGAAGAAATAGATCCAGGAAGGCCAACTAAAAGACCGCATCTCCAAGAATTTGTCGAAACGTCACAAGAGCAATGGGATTGGCTAGCCAAAGAAAATGAATACAAGGCCACCATAGGAAGATTTGAAAGGGATGTCCAAGAACTGCAATTTTAAAATGGTTTGCAACCCGCAGCAGATGATGGAGAAAAGAAAAGATTAACCAAAGAAAATGAGGCGCTGCGAGCCCAAATCAAGAAAATCAAAGCAGCCGCAGAAAATCGTCTCAGGAGCGCAAAGGATGAAAAACTCATAGACAATTTGAGGCAAAAAGTAACTGAATATGGGTTTGATCTGAATAAGGCAGAAGGCGAGCTATCCAAGGTTCGGAAGAAATTAGCTAATAGTGCGGAGGAACAAGGCCGCATCATTGAGAAATTAAAGGAAAAGCATGACGATGAGGTTGCTGGGTTAAAACGGAGAGTCATCGTGATTGAGAACCGAGTAGCCAAGCAAGTTGGGAACCTCAAGGCTGAGAGAGAACATTATTATACAGCTATAGCAAGGTTGGAGATGTATTTGAGGCAATTCCAGGAACTGAATCAGGTAGCCGAGCAAAATTTAGAGGCGAGGGGTGAACAAACCGGGCGGTTGTTGAGAGAAAATGGTGTTATTAGGGAAAGAGTATGGGCGATCGCAGATTACATGATTACAAGGTTCAGCCATTGCGAGGATATGACAAAATCCATGTTCTTTGCCACCGCCATGAGTTTTTTCCGACAAGTGATGGAAGACTTCCACCACCTCCATGGGAGTCTAGAAAGCAACCCAGCGGCAAGGTCGAATGATACCCCGCAAGGCCCAGGAGCACTTGGAGCATTAATATATTCATAAAGATTGCACGGCCTTTTGTCAAAATATGTTTTAAAGTCTATTAGTTTAACCAGGAGTATTTATTTTCTTTATGCATAGTTAGATGTTTTTCATGTCTGTAGTTCGTTTTATCAAAGCTTGTTAGTTTCTTTTTTAGTTTTCCACCTTTCCAGTCCTTGTAATCGAAGTTTGTTATTATAAAAATTGAAACTTTCCCAAATATTTCATGCCACGCTTTTGACTTGCGAGAACTACGCTCGATCTGATTCATGCGGGGACATGATACGCAGGCAATCTATGTAGAATTCGATCATAATTGAATAAAATTGGAAGTTAAATAAATATGGAAGAGGGAGAGAATAAGGCTAAAACAAAAGGGAGCTTCGCAAATAAAAGCCGGGATGACGAAAGAAACCAATGCGTGTAGGGACCAATTGTCATTTATTTGCGTACATACCCAATATGTGGCCGCTTATATGTCAAGAACCTAACAACTAAAGAGTTTTTTGTGTTGTGATTCCAGTTCCAAATTAGATAGGTGACTGGTACTCGCGGCATTCTGGCAACCCACTCCTACAACACGTGGTCAAAAAGCAAAAAAGTCATGGCTAATCAAGAAGCTGATGTCAGCATTATTGACCCTTCGAAGGAGGCAGAGGAATTGGACATTAATGCTATGTAGGAGGAAATGTATAAGCTTAAGCACCAAATGGCCGAGATGTACCAGGAATGGGCAAGAGGATAGCCGCCCCCCGACCTATCCTACCAACCCAACCTTCATCCCCCCACTGGCCCAAGCACCTGACCAGTCCGCCACTGATTCGTCTCCAAGTTTTCCTATATATTCACAGCATCGGGGTGCTACCCCTCAGCCACCAGCCCCACTACCCAAACTCACTCCTCATCCTCCCTTGCCAATCTCTCCCATATATGTGGCACCTCCGCCTCCTACACTACATAGGTCATCAAGTGAACATCTACTTCAAGCTTATGACCCTTAATACTACCCACCAGAACTCGCTTACAAAACCCAGGAACCTTACTCCTATGCTTCCCGTCCTGAAATCCCAACAGGGATTCAAAAACTGATCAAAAATTCTGAGCAGGAAGAGATTCTTAGAAAGGTCCGGAGTCTGGAACAATCCTTCAGAGACATGCGGGGATTAGGTGGCAAGGTAAGCGTGGCATTCTAGGATCTTTACTTATTCCAGGACGTGCAGTTGCCTCTAGGTTTCAAAGTGCCTAAATTTGACTTATATAATGGTCACGGCAATCCAGGTGCGCATCTAAGGGGGTTTTGTAGCAAAATGAGGGGAGCAGGGGGGAAAGATGAATTGCTAATGGCGTACTTTAGCCAGAGTTTGAGTGGATCGGCATGGAGTGGTATACTCGACATGATACCAATCGGTGGTGCACCTAGGATGACTTGGCGCAAGCGTTTGCCTGCCACATTCAATGTAATCTCGAGATTTTCCCATATCATCTATCTCTGACGAAGCTGGAGAAGAAACATAACGAGAGTTTCAGGGAGTACGGTTTCAGGTGGCGGGAACAAGAAGCCAGAGTTGATCCTCCCATGAAGGAAGTCTTTCAATGAAGTGGTCAATATGGGAAGTATGGTTGAGGAAGGCCTCAAATCCAATAAAATCATAAGCTACTCTGCAATTAAGGCAACTACTGAAGCCATCCAGGGTGGAGCTGGGTGAGCTTTCGGGAAAAAGAAGAAGGAGGAAGTAGCGATAGTGGAGTCGGGAACTTGGTTCGGGCCTGTAACGGCCCATACAAAATCATGGAAACAACAAATAAAGGGTCATTTCAACTAGAAATAATGGAACGAAAACTACTACCAACCAACTACAATGTCGCCCACCTCAAGTACTTTAACTTCTAAGGAAAAATGTTCTTCGAGCCATACTCTTTTACCTTCACCTAAGTTTTGTCCCAATTGGGTTTTCTGTGGAAGGTTTTTAATGAGGCGACAAGAAGGACATTTCATGCTAAAGTACTAATAGATGAGGATGCAAGTCGATTAGTTCATTGCCCAACCTCTCAATACTTATGTAGGTCGACCAATGAAGAGAATAGATAGACTGGGACTGGAATGCCAGCCAGGAAAACATGTAATTTTCTCCAATATAAATAAGTAAAGCACAAGTACATAAAGTTTGCCTGTGTTTTCACCAAAACAAGGCTATATCAATTAAGCAAAAGTTATATCCAACCTCGCTCGAACCAACTTACATTCTACCTCGTTCGAATTAAATAACATTCAACCTCGCTCAAATCAAATAACATTCAACCTCGCTCGAATCAAATAACATTCAACCTCGTTCAAATTAATTAAAGTGACATTTGACCTCGTTCGAATTAACTAGACATTCGGCCTCATTCGAATTAATTAAAGTGACATTCGACCTCGTTTGAATAAACCCACATTTGACCTCATTCGAATTAACTCACATTCATCCTCCTTCGCATAAATTAAATTCACATTCGACCTCGTTTGAATTAAGCCACATTCGATCTCGTTTGAATTAACTCACATTGGCCTCGTACAAATTAATTAAAGTCACATTCGACCTCGTTCAAATTAACTAAACATTTGACCGTGTTTGAATTAACTCACGTTTGACCTCGTTCAAATTTACTGACATTCGACCTTGTTCGAATTAACTCATATTCGACCTCGTTCAGGTAACTAAAGTGACATTCGACCTAGCTCAAATTAACTTACATATGACCTAGCTCGAATGAACATACATGTGACCTAGTTCGAATGAACTTACATTAGACCTTGTTCAAATTAACACTTACCAGCCTCGGCCATGGCCAAAACAAAAATTATTATAATTAAAGCAACCAAAAAATAGAAGCACATAAGACCAAGCAAAGAAGATTTAGAAACTAACAAGAAAAAATAGAATTTCATACTTCAAGAATACCCTTTTCAAGGGCTAACTAGACGCTGACAAAAATGTGCATAAAAATTAAAAATTAAAGGAAAAACTACTTGCCACCAAACCCGGCAGCACCATCTCAACCGTTGCCATGAGGGTATTCGTCCTTGTACCAAGTATCCTCCTCAAGCCCATCCAAATCCTACTCGCCTTTCATCGCAGGTCCCCGGTGTAGCAGGGTCACAGGCATAGGCGATCTGAGCTGCAATGCCTTAGCACGAGCATCCTCAAACTCAAACTTAGGGACTCTCCCCATCGTCATCAAATCTATGAATGTCCAGCTGGGCCTCAACATGGATTCACTTCTCATATAAATCCCCCAAGTCATCATGAAAGGAAGAAGCACGAGATGAGGATGGTTGAGCCAATAGCCGGGACTTATCAGCCTCGAGAATGGCAAATTTGTCATCAAGATTAGAAACCTTTTTTTGAATCCCCTATCTGCTAGTCAAGCCGAGCCTCCCTGAGCCGTCTCCAGATCGGTCGCCCCTTGAATTGAAGAACACAGATTGCATCCTCCAAAGCTTCCACTTTTGTCGAAGCCGCCAACCGAGCCAACTCGGCCTTTTTCAAATATGCGGTATCGTCAGAGATCTTGTCACTCAAAGCATCGAACCTCACCAAGCTTTGCTCAAGTTCGGCCTGCAGAGATACCACATGCACCTGAAGTCTGTACATTAGGCCTCAACCTCCTTGCTCACTTTGAGCTCCTCTTCTTTGTTCTTCACCGCTTCTTCGAGGATGTTGCACCTGCCGATGAATCTCACCATCTCGTCGTCTTTCTGCTTGAGCTCATCCCTGATGGAGCGGTATTCAAGGTGCTTCCTCCATCTTATTGAAAATAGTCTCACGCCTCTCCTCCTGGCAAGAAATATAAATCTCCAAACCAATAGTGTGAAAGGAAAAGAGGAAAAAGAATAAAATCAGTTAAAATTAGAGGGAAATACAAGGTACTGAAATCAGAAAGGTCGGAAAACTCACCTTACGGATGAGACCGGCGATGCCCGATGATAAAGCGGCATTGTCCAACGTCCTGAGGGTACTTCCCTCCATATCAGAGATAAAGGGACCTAAAAAAGGGACTATGTCTTCCATATTTACCAACAAGTCCCGATCCATAGGAACCACTATGGTCGTCAAGGATCCATCCAACCTAACCTCGTAAACCCCTCGCTCAGCATCCAGACCTCGTCAGGATCTAGATTAGATCTTATCTCATAGCCTCTCTCAACGTCTCATTCACCTCTCTCATGAGTGGACACGAAGCAAACGTTGACTGACCTCGAAGATAATGGTTCAACTCTTGACGTAGTGTCTGTGACTTTTGACCTGCCAACTCCAACCCCGACTTTAGGCAAGGGCACACCTTCCATGGCCCCCGTCGATAGTGGGATTTTAGATGGGGGAATGACACCACTTTCCAACATAGTAGTGGTTAGTCCATGATCATCCCTCGAAGAATCCCTCAGGTGGTCCCCGTCACCCATATCCACCAACCTCCTTTTGTGGGGAATCAAATCTCCCTCACTCAGCGACAACTCATCTATCAAGTACAACATGGGAGAGACGGAGTCTCTGCTGTCAGGGCCACTGATGGTTGACTAGATCTGCTCAATGTCGGAGGCTGCTTGGGCATTTGGAACTGTTAGCAGTTGAGGATGAACTTCAGGCTTTCTATGAGTGGAAATCCGATTGGAATATTTTAACATCTCAAGTTGGTTCATCCAACCAGAATTGTTTGGGCCTCGTTACGCTGACTTGGATGTTGAGCCTACGTGCGATGAAAAAGATGAAGATCATGCTTTGCATGCTGACATCTCGGAACAAACTCGCAATGGATCGGTTAGAAAGGATAACAAATTGATCACATGTAGCTCACGCCCACTTAGAGCAAATGGAGTCTCTCGGACGGGGAAAAGCGGCACTCGACATCTATTAAATAAGACCAAGAACAAAGCCATCCCATGCCCTCGGGAGAAAGCAGTGATGATGCCATGAATGCTGCCATCGAGCCTTGCGCAGGGGCTCGGCTCCCGAACCGTACATGAGCTGTCTCGTACGACTCTTCCTAAGAACTTGAAGCCCTCTCTCTCTAAATGCAGAAGAAGGGGTCATCTGAGCAAGCTTGTCCATAGTTGCAGCAAGGGAAGATCACGTTGCGACACTCATTTAGCATAATGCATGAGTAGGATCCCTCTCCTTCTTTGATTCTCTCAAACCTAACAACAAAAATAATGTTAAGTCAATCCCCACGATACAATATAAAGCTGACGAAATGAAGGCCAAAGCAACAAAAACTCACTAACAAAAAACTCAAAAGTCGTTGTGGGCTTTGGCCCAAGCTTCTTATAAAAGGCCGACCATTCACAGATCCGCACCATATGAGGCAAGATCTAGCTAATCCTGTCGTGAATTTCTAAAAATAATGGAGGGGTATCGACCTCGGCTGAAAAAAGAAAAAATAGAACGACTGCGCTTTGGCTGAAATAAATGAAATAAAAACACAGCGAAGGTACTTGCAGGCATAATTTTATGCCTCAGGAAACTCGTTAGCATTTGTAAATATGTCCTTGGTCTTGACGTAGAAGATGTTTAACCATAATCGAAGATTGGATTTATCATCTATCTTCACTACCAAGCTCTTACTTCCACGGTGACGAAGGTGTAACATCATCCCTCCTATGGAAACTAGGTGCGAAGAGATGAATTAGGTGGAGAATGGAGATTCTGCGGCAGACCAGTCTCGCGTACTTTGTCAGCATGAGGATGAGCTTACAGATGTAAGGGGAAAGCTGCGCTAGCCAGATGCCGTAATAGTGGCAGAATTCCTTCGCCAATAAGGGAAGGGGAAAGAATAGCCCACATAGAACGGATATGCGTAAAGTGTTCAATATCCAGGGTGGTGAATCACGACCGGCCCGGACCAGGTCGATATAGGACGGAATTTTGAACTTGGCCCTGAAGTCAGCCAGAGCATCCACATCCATCTCAGATTCCAACCCCTCAGGATGGTCCTCGGGCCACTTGGAGAATTCCAACCTAGCTTTCTCATTGTGAGGAACTATTTCATTTACATTAGGGAAGCCCTCGTCCTCTGCAACAATGGCAGCCCCATCGTCATGAGGGGGCATGCTCACTCTCAATAGAAACGGGTCAGATCTCCCCCCTGAGTTAGAAGATGTATTAACCATCTTTGGTTATTTATATGTGAAGAAATTGCTAACGCAAAGGAGGTATGAGTAGCAGACGTTGCTGAAATTAGAAAAAAATAGGTATGTAAAGGTGGAAATTACGAAAGCAAGAAAACTAGGGGAAAAAGAAAGAAAGATATGGAGATTGGAATACTTGAAAACAAAAAGGATCAAGTAGAGAGTTTCCTATTCCTATTTATTAAAAATTCAGGCACCTTAATAGAGAATAAAAATCATTACTGCAGAGATATCGAAACGGCAGAGACATGGGAAGAGAGTCAACGCATCAGAAAAATGTGTAATAATGACGTACGATGTCATGAAATCATTCTAAACCAACATCACGGTAAATTGTGGCTCACAAAGCACCATGTTACCACCTCACTACGAGCGTTATTACTCGACCTACCCACTTAAATCTCTCAACTACGACTAGCGAAGTCCGCTCATTGAGGTCGTCTCCTAGACGACCTCGATAAGAAGAAGGACAAATTGTATGAGACAAAATCTGATTAAGGATATTCGATACGAAGTGGTATTACTAAGAGTAATTTGGGCAAGGTCGAATAATGACTAATGGAACTCACTGTCGAGCAGTCAATCATGGCCGAGGTCGAGTGTCAGAAGGAGCACTAACGACTAGTTTAGTAATAGAATTTTTTAAGGAATATTCTATTGAATATTCCAATTGTTTGTACTTTTAGGGTTAATCAGGGGTATGTCTCTTATAAATAGAAAGAGAGCTCAGGTGATAGGCATGTTATATTCTCTGCCAAGAACACTTTATGAAAAGCTGACTTTCTCTCTAGATGGAATGTAAATACTACATTTCGATCTTCTATTATTTTTCACCCTTTCCATCAGATCCGAGAAGGGTCCAAATATCCCAATCTTTATCTATCATTCATCGTTGTCAGAAGAAGGAATATCCATCTCATTCAATATTGGATTAAATATTTCCTCTATTTACTCTAGTGCCATTTGTTGGCATTTATTGCTTCTTATTTCTTCTTCATTAATAGTCTTAAAACATTTAATGCTCCTTGTGTTTAATCTGCTATTAGTATCACACTGCGTTATTCTCATTAATAGGTTATAGATTAGAACTTCTTATTATTAACTAAATTTAACCCTCCATTATATACATTTAATTAGTTTAAGTAAAGATTTATATTTTTGATCAAACAGTAGTATCAGCATACAATGGTCAAGTCATTCAATCTTTAGTGTAAAATAACACACCGGTTTTTCCATTTTTCTTCAAAAAAAAAAATAGCTGTGTAAACTTTAACGTACTCATTATATATAGTGCTTAAAAAGAATTCAAAAGTTGTATTGTGAAAGAAGAACTAATAATCGAATATGCTTGCACAAAAAAAAAATCATATGCGACGGAAGTAAAGAAATTTCACTTATATTTCCATTGGATTCATTGAATCTTTCGATCGCTTTTCTGGAAAAAGGGAACGCGAGTCCATTTCAGAAGTCATAGTCGTCCTTGAGCTGTAGACCGCTAAAAACGACACAAGACTTTGCAACTTGCATTTGCCTAATAAATTTGTTCCTAAAAGACAAGAAATTTCACTTCTTTATTATAGTAATGAAAGTCGTTAATGGAGTGTAACATTGAACTTTACTTGCTGATGAGGAGTTCAATTTCTACATTTTTTTATTGAAATTGCTTGCCCTCTTATAGTTTCCCCCATTCAACACTCTTATAGGACCTGCTCCTTTTGTCCTTAGAAAAATGAAATAGTAAACTGAAATATAAACAATATTGTGATAAGTATGTATTGGAATTTAGTGTAACATTAATTATTTCAACCAACTACTTGACGCTTGTTCATGTTCAATTTATTTTCCCAGACACTTGTTTACCCAGCTAATTTAGGCTTGTCAAACAAGCTTCTTGTTTACCTCAAAAAATGGGGTAACAATTAAGAGCTTGTTTGGATGAACTTGTTTTAAGTGACATTTAAGTCAAAATAGCTTTTAAGTCATAAGTTAGGAATTCTAACTTTTTGTTTTGGGCTTGTTTTTGTTATTTAAGCTTAAAAACAAGTGCTTAAAAGCACTTTTTTTACTTTATTCAAACACTAAAAAAAGGCTTAAAAGCAATTTTGGCTTAAAAACACTTAAAACAAGCCCAAACAGGCTCAAAGTATAATTTGTGGTTTTAAATATATGTGATTTATTCTTATACTAGTGAAATACAAGTAATATTAAGTTTAAATGAGAAGAATTGATTAACCAACCCAGTGTTGCTATAACAATGAGGACCTCGAGCTTGACTTTCTTGGGGGCCTCGATGTCAGCAAAAAATAATGAAGTATGAATAATAAAGTAAAAACAATAACGTTGAAGAACACTTGTTAAGAACGTTAAAAACGAAAAGCAGAGTAGAATATTCTATTACAGTGGATAATGTTAGATGATTCTTACAAAATGATTGGGGTTCCCTTCATATAGGAGGAGAAAACCCCAATATAGTACCTTCCTAATTGTAGTAAGGAATTCTATTGGTACATGTGTAAGTAGCCTAGTACGGAACTGTACCATTCGTACAAATCTTATCCTTTAACTTATTCCATGACCCACGTGTCCTTGAGAAACTCTCGCTCTTCATTAAGTGTCCTCGAGACTGTACCGCCCTAGATGTAGGTCAAGCTTGGTCTTCGATCTGCTTCCTCGAGGTGCGTGTCTTCCAGTTATGTCAGACCTCTACCTCGAGTCGCTCGAACTCGAATTCATAGCACAATTTAAGGCTTCAAAATTGGACTTCTTGATTTTGGACGTATATAAATAGTCCCTGCATTTCTTAGAATGAAATGATATGAAACGACTTGGATTCCTGAAGCTCTTAGCGATGATGTCATCCTCATGATGCCAGCATTCGAAGTGACATCCTATCGACTTACTTCCCCAAAAATATTAAATGCACACCAATGTTGGTCGGTCACTAATGCCACTGAACCATTGCTGCCCCTCTATAAATATGAGGTGCTTTCTCTAAGTAAAGAACTATACCCTTTCTTCAATCCTTCCCCATATTTATCTCTTTCTTCAATCACTCACTTCCTCTGCCTCTTTAAGCACCGGAAAACACCAAGCTCTTGCCCGAAATACCACTTCCCTGTTTACAACCATGGCCAAAACTTCCAATACGGTCCCTAAAAAGGTCAAAGCTTCATCTTCCTCTACCTCTTGGCCGGTCGCAACGGTAGTGCCGCAATACATGAGGAAATCACCCATGGTGGTTGCATGATTAAGAAGGACTTTGTTATCGAGAATCCTCCCAATGTCAAAGGCCGATGTGAGCACCTATCCCGATACATCATCATGATAACCGAGCAAATCACCGATGAAGTAAAGAAGGATTATCACTGGGGAGACGAGGTTGAGGTCCAAATCCAGGGGCCGATGAAAGCATAACTACCCATGAGGAGGAGTTATCGAGTCACACTGGGTCCCCTCGTCCGGTGGTAATCGATGAAGTCAGTCTTTGTTAAATCTACCTTTCCTTTTGCCGTATCGAGATCATGTTGCGGTACTTTTCAGAAAAAGGCCAATGGTTTGGAGTTCACCCTTAGCCAAATGGTTCGGTTGTACCAGTTATTTAGAGGGCTCATCAAGCTGCAATGCGGAACAATAAAGTCCTTTGTTGACAGCACCAATGAACCCAAAGAGTGGGGTTGGATGAGCTGGTTCGTTAGAGTAAGAACTTTGGACATCTTCCTCGAGGAAAAAATGTCGTTCCCGTAGAAGTGGAACTTTTATCATAACTGGAGTTTGTCTTTCTTACATTCATATTCTCTCATGTTCCATGACGCCCTTATCTTTCTTCTGGCATCCAAAGCTTGGGCGCCCTAGCGGTACCCAACCTCGAGTAATGGGTCAGAAAGTTAGCTTCCACTTCTTCCTATGATGAGTACAAATGGCGCGATTTAACGAAGGGCCGGGGGGAGGCCAAGAACCACGGTAAGTGCCTTCCTATAGTTTCAACACTTTCCATACATTTGGCGGCATTTTAACTTACTCATGCTTGCTTATGCAGGCCTTAGAGATACATCCGAAATGACACCGGCCTCGCCCGGCAAAACAACCAAGCTCTCAAATCTGAAGCTCGAGAAGGAGGAAAAGGTCTCGAAACCCGAAGGCCCCCAATACAAGAAAAACTCCACTTGAAAGTTGCAAAAAAGTTTGCTCAAACAAGCACAGACTCATCCCATGACTCCGCGGATTGTGAGGAAAGTGATGATGAAGAGTTGGCACTGGTGACTCAGACCAAGAAGCCAGTCGAGGCCACCGAGCCTTCTGAACTAGAAAGCCCATTGCGTAGTCAGGATGCCCATAGGGAAGAAATGGTCAAGGCCCCTAAGTTCCGGGATGTTAAAACTGTCCCTCAATTTTCAACAACCATTCCAAAGGGGGTAGATGCTTTGGTACTGAGAATGCCCCGGGTGAAGAACTGGGGCTGTAACAATAAGTCCCCCTTTTATAGCGAACCTTTTCCGATGGGGCTATCGATGAAGCCAATGCGTTGCACATGCCCCATTCGAGTAAGGTCTTTATGGACCATCTTATCCAGAGTTGATATGCTGCGATTGAAGATGCCGATGATATGAATGATGCGTCCACTATCTTTGAGGAGGCTCAAAATCTCCTTTCTTGGGTAAGTACCTACTTTTAGCTTTAGCAATTTATACTTTCTTTTGACTTATGTGTCTCCATTTCTTGTATAGGCCATCGCAAAGTTAATAGATGAGCTGAGGCAATGTGAGGCCGAGCTTAAGAAGGTTTCAAGTGAATAGAAGGCCCTGAGGCTCCTCTATAGCCATAAAAAGAGGAACTTAAGGATCTCTGAGCGGCATTGGCTAATGCTCAAAAAGCGAGTCTGAGATCGATGAGTAGGTAACTTTGATTATAACAGAGTACGACCTTATTGGCCCTCCTTCGGAGGCTAATACTTTGACACCTCATCTACAGCAAAATCTAGACATGATTGGGCATCTCCGGGATGAGGTAGATCAAGTTCGAGCTGATTGTCATCCGTAGAAGAATAACATGGATCAACTTGATGCCGATAAAGAAGCTATTGTGGCCCAATTGAACTCGGCTCAGATCCAAGGTGTTGGGGCGAAGGGTCTAGCTCAGGCAGGAAAATAGAGGAGTTGGAGGCCGAGCCGGCTAATGTGCGGATTGAAGTTGCGTAGGATAAAGTCGAAGCCGAGAAGATGAAGGTTGCAGCTGATAAATCCATCTCTATATACAGGAGGGAAGCCGCGCCCATTCAAGCAGAGTTGAGGGAGACCTCTCATAGAGGGAGACAGAGCAATGAATTGGCTAAGTGCCAAGCTTGGACGGAAGCTCTTGAAGAGATATATGCCCGAGGGTTCATCTTGCTGGGGAGATAGCCGAAGAAAAGGCGCTAGAAACCGATGCTTAGTTTTGTGTCTCCTATTATAACGAGGATATGGTAAGTGACTACGGGAACAAGGAAGGTGAAAATGATACCTCCGGGGTATGAACCTGAAAACAGATTATGTTTACTTTTCAGTGAAAGGGCCCCTTGTGGGCATTGTAATATGCTCTATAAATTTCCCCAGTGAATATAAAGTGTCTTTTTTCTCTATCCTCAATTTGTGTTGACTTTTACTTTTACGGAAGATTTCGATGATTCAAATACTAAGCTCGAGTATCGGTCTAGACTAGTAGTAAACCCTTAGGTTTTTGTTGCTCAATATCATACCCCTTATGGTTTTAGATGATCCTTGAGTTATGTTTAGAATTACTTTGATGCAAGCTTGGAATGATGGGGCCTTTGGGCTTCGAGATAAATGAGAACGGAGTCTTGGGCTCCAATAAGCTTCTGGCCCTATATCGTTTTTAAGTTGTCTCTTAGGCTATTGTATATTTGAACTTAGGCTCTTTTAATTAGGCTGTTTCAGCCTCTACAATGGCTATATAATTTTCCCTCTTTCTGGCTAAAAGACTTAATAAATAATTTTGTATGCCTTAGCATGTATTTTTTGTACCCGTTTCAGATTTTCGAAGGTTCGACGTATCGAAACCTTATTAGTAATTTGTTTGTGTAGACGTCATCGAATACCTCTTGATGTTTTTCTAAAGGCTAATGTTATCGAAGCCTTTGGATTATTCAAGGGCTGAATTTATCAAAGCCCTTAGATATTTTTAGGCCAAAATTTATCAAATCCCCTTATTACAAAGCCTTTAGATTCTCCCACAATTCATTTGATTTATATTTGTATGTGTTGAGTGGATTTTTAAGCACGCACGTAATGCGAACTAAAGTTACTAGATTTAGATGATTCATAAGTTATACACTTGGTTCTTCCCTAACATGTTATGATTCACACATGATCAAAACAAAATGAGTCTAAAATATATTTCCTCATCTAGTTGCTGGTTTTTTTGTTATAAGATAGGTGAATTCTTGTAGATCCATCCCCGAAGGAATTTGACATGATAATTTTTTTTTGGTAATTAAGGCTTTTTCATTAATCACCAATGAGGTAACATAACAAAACTACAGTCGAGCTTCAACTCAGGTGACTGTCTGAGAAATAACATATTGACTACACTTACTATCCTAACTGCCTAACTCTACTATATTCTAAGGTGTTGAAATTTTTGTCTAATTCTAGGGGTGCCTCTAACATTACAATTATACACTATGTCTCTCAGTAAAGCAGTATTACATCGAAAAACCTTGTTGAAAACTCTTGCATTCCTTTCCATCAATATAGCATATGCAAATTCAGCTGTAAACATTTTAAAAGTGGCTGCACGACAGGTTCGACCCTTGGCTTTGCTAATCAACCATTGCATTTTTTGGTTCTAGTCAATACTAGGTGGGAATTGGTCCTGCAACTAGTTCATTACTCTTCCCCATAGGCCCACAGTGGCAGGGCAGTTCATGAACAAATGATCTCTTGTTTCAGGGTGGATTCGGCATAAGGTGCATTGCTGGTCAATGCTCATTCCCCGGCTGTGTAGTCTATCCTTTGTTGGGAGTCTGTCCTGTAGGAATAGCCATATATTGAAAACTGCTTTTGGTCTGGCTTGGTTTTGTATGATAAATTCTTCCATGGGACTCTCGGCACTCCTTGCATCTGTGACTGGTACAATTGTCTAGTCGAGCATTTCTGATGTTTCCAGTTCTGGAGCCTTTGTAGAGTATCTCTTGATTGGATGATCTTCTTAACCATCCAGCTAGCTTGGGAAGGAATTTGCATGGACTCTATTGGCCTGTCTTTGGTATAATACACTGTGATCCACCTTATCCACAGCTTGTCCTTTTTATGGGCTAGGTCCCAGCAGGTCTTTGCAAAAGCAGCCTTGTTCCAGAGCTTGAGGTTGGTTAGATTCATTCCCCCAACTGATTTTGGGGTACACATTTTGTCCCAGGAGATGTATGATTTCTTAGTTACAATGTTCATCCCGGACCAAATGAAACTCTTGCAAATGCCTTCAATCATTTTAAGTACTTTCACGGGGAATATAAACAGCTGTGCCCAGTATGCTTGAACTCTAAAGATGATCGATTGCACCAGTTGTATCCTCCCAGAGTAAGACAGTGTTCTAGCAGTCCAAGAAGTGATCTTGGTTGTGATTCTTTCCACTAAAGGTTGCCACTGCAGTAGCGTGATTTTTTTGGTGGTCAGTGGCACTCCCAGATACTTGAAAGACAGTTGGCCTTGCTCATAGCCAAGGTGGTCGAGAATCTGCTTCTGTATAGGCATTTGTACTCCTACAAAGTAGACTGAGCTCTTGTTCAAGTTGGCCTTCAGTCCTGAGGCTGTTGGGAGAAGTAGTTGGATAATGCCTTGATAGAGGTAAGGTCTCCTTTGGCAAACAGCAACAAGTCATCAGCAAAGCACATATGTGTAATGCCTAATTTTTTGCATCTGGGGTGGAATTGGAGTGCTGGATCATTTTGTAGTGCAGTGCATGACCTGCTTAAATACTCCATGACCAAGGAAAACAGGAAGGGGGAGATGGGGTCTCCTTGCCTCGGTCCCTTGGCAGCAGCAAAGGGCACAGTAGGCTCTCCGTTAACTAGCACAGAGAAGCTCACTGTTGAGATACACTCCATAATCCATTTGGTGAAGGTGCTGGGGAAGCCAGTCTGTTCCATAACTTGTTGTATGAATACCCATTCCACTGAATCATATGCTTTCTATAGGTCTATTTTAATCATTCATCTGGGGGAGCCATGCTTTCTAGTATAGCTTTTGACAAGCTCATGTGCTAGAATGATGTTATCCTAGATCTTTCTACCCGGGATGAATCCTGCCTGAGATTCACTGATGATACTTGCCATCACCTTTTGCAGCCTATTAGCCAGTACTTTTGAGATGAGTTTGTATATCACAGTACAACAAGCAATAGGCCTGTACTCTTTGACAGTAGTTGGTTTGGACAGTTTAGGGATGAGGGTAATAGTTGCACAGTTGATTGGCTTGCACATCCTAGCTGAGTTGAAGAACTGCTTAATGGCAGTGGTGACTTGGTTACCAATGATGCTCCAGCTCTTTTTGAAGAAAACAGTATTGTATCCATCTATCCCTGGTGCTTTGTCATCTCCAATAGCCTTGAGACTCTCTATTATTTCTGTGTCAGTTACTGCAGCACAAAGTTCCTGTCTTTGTTGTTGTGTCAGTTTTGGACCATTTGACATATACAATTGGTTTATAGCAGGCAGATTAGTTGCAGAAGTGCCCATCGGTGCTTTGTAGAATCCCAGGATTTCCTCTTTGATATCTGTAGGTGCAGTAAGTTTGATTCCCATTGCATTGGTAAGCTCAGCAATCTGATTTTGGTGACTTCTGTCCTTCATTACTGCAGTGAAGTACTTAGTGTTGGAGTCCCCAAGTTGTATCCACTTTGCTTTTGCCTTCTGTTGCATGACACTCTCCTCAATCAGTGACCATTTTTCCAGCTGTAATACCAGTTCCTTCTCCTTCTGCTGTAGGCCATCAGTGTATGCTTGACTCAATTGGGCTTGTAAGGCCCCCAGTTCCTGTTGACACAGCTCTATTCTGTGTGAAATTGTCTTGAATTCCTTATTATCTAGGGTCTTCAGGGGAGTCTTCAAGGCTTTGAGTTTGTCCCATACTTTGAGTTTGGCAAGAGTTTGTGCCAGACTCTTGTCACAATGTGCTGGAAGTCCTTATGCTCAACCCATACATTAAAGAATTTGAAATTCCTCTTCCCATGCCAGGAGGATGAATTCAGCGTCAGTATCATGGGGCTATGGTCTGAGATTAGGGGTACATCATAGTCAGTGACCACCTGGTTCCAGTTGATCATCCATTCATAGTTTCCAAAAACTCTATCTAGCCTGCTGCATACTCTGTCCACGCCAGTTTGCTTATATCTCCATGTGTAATAGTCACCTCTCCAGGGCAATTCTGTCAGTCCAGCAAGTTGTATGCATTTGTTAAAGTCCAGTGTATCAGGAAGTCTGACTGGCTTGCAAGATTGTCTATCTTTGTCACATAAGACTGCATTGAAATCCCCAGAAACAACCCATGGTTCTTTGATTCCTGTTGCCAATGTCTGTAAGCTTCTCCATAAAGCTCTTCTCTGCTCTAGCCCATTAAACCCATAAACCACAGTGAGGAAGCATGTTAAATCCCATGTTCTGCTGGAAACCTTGCTGTGGATCAACTGGCTTTCCTCCAGAACACTAGTAACTGTGAAAACTTTTGGATTCCATAGAATCCACACTCTCCCTTTTTCACCTGAGACATAGTTTGTTAAGACACCCTAGCCTGGTGCTAGTAGATTAGCAATTCTACTAGCATGTGCTTGCTTAACTTTAGTTTCTACTAATCCTACTAGGTTAATGTTGTTTTTCCTAATGTATTCCCTAGCTTCTTTCTGCTTGTACCTTTTATTTACACCCCTTATATTCCACACTAACCACTTCATTGATAAGATTTTGATGTTGAATGCCCAACCTCCCCCGGAGATTCATCTTTACTACCAGATACTGCTGCAAATCTGTTACTCACAGTGATGGGGGACAGAGGTGGGAAATTGGTGCTGTTGAGTGCTGGACTCTGGGGTTGCTTTCTTTTGTCATAACTCTTATCACACCTCTGGTTCTGAACTATCCTGGCTTCATGCTGAGGTCTACTAGGTTCACTCTGTTGTGTTGGAGACTGCCTCTGTATTGGCATAGCAGGGCCCTTGGTTCTCCACTCCTTGACTGGCTTGGGCTTCCACACTTGTGCAGGCTGTTTTGGTATTTGTTTTTGTTGGATTGCACAATTGTGCCCTATTGTTTGGCATTTCTCACAGAATGAAGGCTTCCACTCATACTCCATATCTTGAAGGAACTTCTTCCCATTTGGATCCATAACCATTATTTCTGTAGGTAGCTCTTTGGTAACAGTTACCTCTATGAGCATTCTGGCATAGGAGATCCTTGTCTGTTTTGTAGTACACTCGTCTGCAAAGATTGGCTTTCCTAATACGCTAGTAATTCTGCTAAGAGACCTCATACCCCAGCAAGACATTGGTAGTTTTGGGGACTTTACCCACAATGGTATTTCAGTCGGAAATTCTTCTGAGAAATCAAATTCCGGTGTCCATTGTTTGAGAAATCGGCCTATTGGCTATTGAGTAAGGACCAGCACACAGTATCTCTTTGGCATCAGCCACTGCTTTGAATTTGACAATGTAGTACCCTTCATCATGGTAGAACAAGTCTGGTTCAGGAACATGGGACCAATGATGATTTATGAATCTCCTCATTGCGTTGAAACTAGGACCGTCACCTAGGATGTATACCACTAAGGCACACTTCCATTTGGCTTCCTCCTCCTCCACCTCAGCTCTTTCCAGTTGTACTATGGGCTTTCCATCAACTATCAGTGGGGCTATGTAGTCAAGAGTCGTACCGTGAGTTGCAAACCGGTTCATCTGAAATAGTGTTGACCAGCTTTTCTTAGGTTCCTCTGCTTTGTCTTTGGTAGTCTCTGGTTGTTCTTCAGTTGGCATTTTTGATTGCATGGTCGACTTTGTCAACGGAACTACTTCTGCTGTACTCAGAGGGGTTGAAATTCCTTCAACCTCTGGTGTCGTTGGTATTTTCGTAATCGTTTTTATTGGAGCATCTGATTGTTCTGTAACTATCTCCGAAGCTGGTTCAGCCGCTTCCATGGTGTCTAGGGTTTCCTCCGAGTTGAAGTTCTGCACCTCCTTCGCACTATTCTTCTCCATAATCAATTGACTCAGCTTGTCAAAAGTATCAATTGGGATTTTCCGCGGTCTTCCCCTTCCTCGACTACCGCCTTTCCCCATTGATACAAGCTCGGCGTACGTTATGCTAACTAGCACCGAGAGGATGAGAGAGACGGTTGCTATTGGAAGGCACGACTAAGTGACATGATAATTTTTAATTATATGGCTCAAGAATAAATAAAAAATAAAAACCAAATGAATTCATATATCCATAAAAAATATATTCAGGTACCTATATTTACACATATTATATGATATAGGAATAGTTCAAAAAAAAATTGATTGATTTCTTTTTTACGAAGTTGCAACTATCTATTACAAAATAAAAAAATCTGTTCTTACAAGTAAAAATAAATAAATAATGAGATATGACTGATAATCTTTGTTAAGTATCAACTTAAACAAGGTGTACATTATAGTGACACATGATATAATCGGATTTCAAGTTAGCATGATAATTCAAATTTAAACTATTTTAAATGGTAATCAAACGATTAATATACAAAATTAGAGATTAATTTGTCAAGAAAAAGTTTTACCTAAATCCAGAAATTATCTAATTACACTCAGTACACAAATTGATACATCAAACAACATAGTGTACCTTTTATCTGAAATGTATTACATAATAACTAGTGATAAAATACATATTTTATTCATCGATCTTGTCTCCAAATTCCTCTTAAAAAATTGCTATTACACGTGCCTATCAATATTTGACACGTGTCATAAATAAAAAAAATAGTAAAAACATCTACCCCCATCCTCAGCCCCACCCCACTCCACCCCCAACCCCAACCCCACTCCAGCCCCGTTCCTCATCTTCCCAAATAAAAAAATATAGAAAAGAAAAAACCTCATCTCCTCAAACCCATCATCTTCTCCACCACCACCATACTGGAGTCAATTACTCAAATGGCCACTCAACTATCTCAAATTATCTCCTAAAGTCACTTTTCTTTCGTTTGTAATAACAAAGTCACTGAACTATGCCTATTGCACTCAGAAGGTCACTCAACTAGATTTTTCAAATTTTTGATTGTCCAATACCTATTTTACCCTCTAAATTATAAATATTTATCTTTTTTAAAAAAACTATATTACGATTTTGTTTCGTTTTTAATTTATATTATGGACTTACCTATTGTATAAATAAATAATATTTTGTAAATTAAAAAAATAAAAAGTATTTAACCATCTATAATGCTGGACAAAATAATGAGCATAGTAAAAAAAATTAATTAGAGTAATTTATTATTAGTAATAATTTTAGTTTTAACAACAAAATTCAAAAATTTATTTATACAATTCAGAATGAAATAAAATAAATGTTGTAGAATATATATTCCATGCACGTAATATAATTATTTAAATAAAGGTATTTTTATAATATACATTATATATTCTTGAAAATTATACTTATTAATATTATTATGTTTCTATCAACTTTCCGACGACACAAAGTTATATTACCAAAAACTAGGGGGGTTATCTGTATAGGGTAAAATATACTATATTAAGTCATGCAAGGAATATATATATAATATAATTGAGCATAAATTTCAAGAATATATAATGTATATTATAAAAATATATTTATTTAATTAATTATTTTTATATTACGTACATGGAATATATGTTTTACAACTTTTATTTTCCTTCATTTTGAATTGTGTAAATAAATATTAGAATTTTTATCATTAATACTAAAATTATTATTACTAACAAATTATGCTAATTAATTTTTTTTACTATGCTCGTTATTTCTTTTATTCTAGCATTGTATATGTATAAATACTTTTTACTTTTTTAATTCATAAATAATATTTATTTATTCTATAGGTAAGTTCGTAATATAAATTAAAAAGGGAAAATCATAATATAAAAGTTAAAAAAATAAAAAGAAGTTTAATGTTTATACTTTAAAGGGTAAAATAGTAATTTAGCAATCAAAAATTAGTTGAGTGACCTTCTGAGTGCAATATGCATAGTTCAGTGACTTTATTATTACAAACGAAAGAAAAATGACTTTAGAAGATAATTTGTGATAGTTGGGTAACCGATTTGAGTAATGGACTCGACCATATTGCCACCAACCCTTCCACTACAACAATCTTCTTCCCTAGCTATAGATTCAACTCTTTACCCGATTTTTAATAATTTTTAACAATATTTATTACAAATCCTTATACAAATTTCAAATTTAAGCTCAAACCCTAATCTTCAAACTTGTTAATGATTTTTTTTTGAATTTTGTCAAAATTAATCACCTAAGTAAATTTTTATTCAACAATAATCACGAATTCAAACTAATTTTTTAGGTCATGAAACACCAAAATCAACAAGACTTCATTGAATTTTCAAGCTTTATCAAAAGGTCAATAATGGTGATTTTTACAAGATCCAATAGCTTCTTTTTTATCTTTTTTTTCTTTTTCTTCTTAGTCATGGGAGTTTGAGAGACGAAACATAAGGGGTATATAAAAATAGGGTGGAGATCGGACAATAAGACTAACCGAAGGGGATGGGATAGGAAACACTGGGGTGTGGGTTTGGGTTTTGGGAAATAGATATGAGTTATTTTCTTCCTTTTTTTCCTTTAATTTGAAAAGAAAATAGTTTTAAAAGGGGAAAATAAAAAAACTTAATTTCAGATGATTTTGTAGTTTTCACGCGCCTCGTTTATGTGTAATACACGTGTGTAACACATGGCAAAAGAATTGTTCAACTGACATACTTTTAAAAGTTTTGTTGTGTAATATTATTTACATATTTAACAGGTGTGTAATAGAGATTTGTGTATAATATCAATGGATAAACTATGTATTTTTCCAATAACTAATTTATGATATAAACTTTTATTTTCATATCATTTAACCATAAAAGGAAACATAGCTATCTCAGAAAAATTCCCAAAAAAATTTGTTGGTGTTACAAAACCTAGCTCAAAGTAATAATTTAAAACAAGAAGATAGATAACAATGTAGAGAGAAAGAGAGGAGAGAATCTTATTTCTTCTATGTATTCAAGTATATACAATGTAATGTCTAAATCCTTTATTTATAGGATGACATTAAGGTATATAAAGGGATATTATAAACATGGTATTAACTATTGAGATCATGTGGAAAGATCATGGAGAGGTTATGGAGGTGTGTGAGTTACAACTATAATGGTGAGAATTAATAGGCGTTATCTACTTAATGAAGACAAATAATGAGAGTAACTTCGTTAAAGGAGTTATAGATATCCACTACGAAATAATATTTCATAGTTAGGAGTTATTTTAATATCTTGATAATTCTATAATTTTGTTCGGTCAACAGGTCAACTATCGAAGATAATCTAGTGCAGAAGAGGACCACTGAACCTCGGTGCATATAACATCTTACTGGCGAATTTATTCTTAGACCCATTCACAAATCAAAAGGTGTCAACAAAGTGAACCAATTGTAGAGTATATTAGCGTAGTGTACAAAGCGTGTTTCCTTCCAGCGTACTATAATACAAATACAAAGATATCTCCCTCTCTAAAACCTCTCTACATTCCCCGAGGAGTAGTTGATGCGAATAAAAAGTGTGTTAGGGTTTTGGGATCGGTGATTGTTTGTGGAAAATTGGAATTGTTGGCTGCGATAGACGTTGAAATCGAACAACTTGCTTCTCAAGATTCTGACAAACTTAAACACAATAAGGTAATTAGATTTCTTTTCTTTTTTTGAATTTACGTTTTTGTTTACTTCTTTGAGTGAAATTTTAAAAATTGGGTTTGGTTTGCTTTGGGGTTGATCGCTTTAGAATTGGATTTTTGGTTGGGTTGTTATTGATGAGTTTATCATAATATTATGTTATGTTTTTTTGTATAATTGATCAGTTGTTGCCCTTAAAGCTTCAAGATTTATTACTTGAATCATGCGGTTAGATATGTTTTGTGTGTGTTAAAGTATGGTATTTGAAGAATTTTAATTGTGGGGTTTTTGAATTAGCCATTTTAGAATGAGGTAACTTTTGAATAAATTTGACAATCCTTAAAAGAATTTTTAATATTATTGTGAATTTGATTCACTGAAAACAGCCTATCTACCTCCACAAGATAGGGGTAACGTCTGCATACACATTATCCTTCCAGACTATGGGAGAACATATTGGTTATGTTGTTGTTGTTGGGAATTTAATTCACCGATAGAGTAAAGTGGGGGTGGGGGGTGGGGTCTGGGGATTCAAACAAAAAAAGAAGAAGAAATCTTGAAACTACGCATGTAGCGTTTGGTTCTAGTTTAATTTTAGTGTACTTGAGAAGCATAAGGTACTGTAATTTCAAGCATGCCTATATTAGTTTATCACTTGAATATAGAATCTGCTTTATTCCATTTTCTTAAGTTTTTAGTTTGTTTCACTTACAGGAGGCTATGACTAAGGATAATTCCCAAACGGTAGCTGGTTCCGCATCCGTATCTCTTGACTCTGGCAATAACAACAGTTCCAATTCAGACCTCTCATTTCATGAAGATCAGAATGATGGAGATGATGGCATGGATGATGATGATGTTGTGTCAAACTATGATGACGACGATGATGATAATGACTATATGTTTTATGACAATGATGACGATGATGAGTGTGATTACTTGAGTATGCAGGCACAATTTGATAATGTTGATTTGCCCGCTGGTGTAGAGGCCACAGTTTCTTGGTTGAATGAACCTGCTCCCAGTTCAAAAGCGCCTTCCCATGTTAGTTCTTCTGGTCATATAGTAGGCACCGGGACAGTGAAACCCACACTTCTGGAGCATGGAAGTAGTAGTAACTTTGCTCAGGTCCCTGCTTCAAGCAGTTCTTTAGTGTCTGTTGAGTCAAGTTCTTGTGGGAAGGAAGAGGCAACTGAAGAAGAAGCCATGAAAAAGTATCAAAGTTTTAAGCATTTTGATGTGGTAAATGACTTCTCAGATCATCATTACAGTAGCTTGGGCTTCCAGGGGCAACAGGTAGCTTGTAAGGGAATTTCTTTTGCTTTGCAGATCATCTTATGGCATTTTAGTTGGCTGTTTTATGAGACTATGCTAACCTCTGCTGTTACCTTTTAACAGCCACCTAAGGCCTGGAGTAAGAAAGTTCAGGATGAGTGGAAGATATTGGAAAATGATTTACCCGGTGAGTCAGTTGCTGCTATTTAGTGACACATACATTTGTGTCTGTTGTTTTTGTAATGTTTTAAAATTTTTGTTGGTAAATGTCTCTATGTTGGTTTCCTGCTGAAGAACTTTTGAAAGTGGTATTTCACCGTCTGGCCGACATTCTTAAACTTAAATCATTTATGTGATGTGAATCCTCATAATGGTAAATGCATCAATTGGCTCGTGTGATGTGTAATTCCTGAAGAGATATGTATGATTCCTAATGGGCATCCTTTGCAATTTATATTTTGACACATTGATTATCATAAGTAAATATTAACAAATCTATCCTTGCTATAGCTATCCTTTGCTTTCCCCACTGTCATTCCCCTTTCTCAACTTCCTTATCTGCTGCTAAATTTATGACACTATCCGCTTTGTGGTATGCTGCACTGTCAGTGTTATCTGGAATAAGAGAATTTTTTTTTGAATTGACTTTGTGGGATGTCGTCATTGGTAGATTGCTGTAATTCTATCTGATACATTTGAGGATTTATGTTGAACACATTTTGCTCTCTCGTGTTCAGATACAATATATGTAAGGGTCTATGAATCAAGGATGGATCTCCTTAGGGCTGTCATCATTGGACCACAAGGCACTCCATACCATGATGGTCTCTTTGTCTTTGATGTCCTGTTCCCACAAAACTATCCTGATGTGCCACCGGTATGAATTTGATTTTGTAGCATGAAAATGTAAGATATTTGTTTCTAATTTATCTTAAAAAAATGTTAAGATATTTGTTTCTGATATACTTTTTATTTACTTATTTTCCCTTTTCATTAGATGGTTTACTACTATTCTGGTGGTTTGAGACTGAATCCGAACTTGTATGATTGTGGAAAAGTCTGTCTCAGTCTTCTGAACACTTGGACTGGTAAAGGTAATGAAAGGTGGCTGCCCAAGACATCGACCATGCTGCAAGTCCTGGTTTCTATACAAGCTCTAATTTTGAATTCAAGGCCTTTCTTTAATGAGCCTGGATATGAAGCCTCATATCCTGGACCTGACGGAGTGAGGAGATCTAAAGCTTACAATGAAGATGTTTTTGTTCTATCTTTGAAAACAATGACATATGCATTGAGGAGGCCCCCAAAGGTATGAGCATTGATCGTTGTTTGTCATACTTCTTCTCCCTTCAGTTATTCTGTCAAAAAGTAACATCCAGTTGGGAGTACCTGTGTAGGAACAATGTCTTTTACCTTTCAATTCTCTGGCTCTGCTAGGATTTCGCTTGTGTAGATGTAAACATTGCCAAGTACTTATCTTTGTTCTTGGGAAGTGAACTTTAAGTAGACATCTTCTTAAGGTTATTATGAGGTAGCATCAAGAAAATTCTAAGTATGCATCTTTTCTTGAGGTTATTTGTGGGGTTGCATTCTTCCTAATGATATATCAATATAATCTGGCATGCTCTTATTCTTTTATTTCGTGCAGCATTTTGAAGACCTTGTCATTGGTCATTTCCGTTGCTATGCTGTAGACATTCTCTCAGCATGCAAGGCATATGTGGAAGGGGCTCCAGTTGGTTCTGTGGTCGAGGGAAAAGTCCAGGGTAATGCAACTGAAGACAGGAGCTCACCGATATTCAGGGAATCAGTATCCAGAATGATGAATGGCCTTATATCACTTTTCACTAAGAATGGTGCGAAGGATTGTGACCGTTTTCGTGTCTAATCCTACAGGATTACCCATCAGATCCTATAATATGAAAAGCACAAGATATGTTAGCTGAGTGATCCATTTTCGACTCTTTGAGCACCTCTTTTACCTTGCTTTCGGTGCCCATTCACAATTTCTTGTACATAGAAACTCTAATTTTGAATGTAGATAAAACTGGATACTTTAGCACTGAGGTATTCTAGTGGTACATGGTTCTTCCATTCCCTGGTTTATGTGATAAAACCTGTCACCAGATAAGTATGGTAATATTTCAGAGAGCATAGCTCTCTATTTCTTTTGGAATGCTTGAGAAATGGTAGGCATTAACTCTTACCGTTTCTGGTCGAGGCAATGGTGGTTATAGGTATAAGAGGCATGCTTACATATATTTCAGTTTTGCAACGTTGGCACAACTCAAATTCGATATATTAAAATAGAGAATACATAATGAACTCGAGGGTAAAGATTAAAGACTCATTTTTCTTGCACCTCTGTCGTTGACAGGATTCTTTTAAGCAGCGATAAAGGATTCGAATGCCTTGCCTATATACTTAGAATTTATTATCCAAAAATTGCTATTACCACCATGTTTAACAATCATACCCAGGAGTGGAGCAAGTTACGACAGAGCATAAAACTGAAAATTGCTGAACTTTATCTTGTTTCAACTCGAACGTTTGGTATCAGAGCACAAAACTGCAGCTAACAATGTATTGTACACCATAAATCACAACTATATACAGGTAGATCGCTCTATTGTGATTTTATCTACCACCAAGTCCAAAATTAATCAATTTCTGAACCTCAGTATCACTCACTATCACATAAAGCTGAAAATTAAGAGAAAGATAAATTGTTATGAGTGAATAGATTGTCTCAGAACATGCAAGAATTTCTTTTTCCATTTCAATTTTCTTAAACATGTTACCAGCCTGGAAAATGGACAAACTTATGGATTGGAGCGCTGTGTTCGTTCAGACCAAGACACGCGACGGTGAAGATCATCTAATTTGTGTCTCCGCACTGTGCTACTAAAGTAGTTTCCAATCAGAAAATAGGTTAAATCATTGAAAATTTCTCTTAGTTTAACATCTTTCAATCACGCATACCCAACAGGACGTCACTGCCCTCTTCTTTCTTCCTGGATTAGAAAAACAGAATTCAGGTCATAAGGCTACTTCAGCAATGAAGTCCATAAAGATTTATCATTTGGCAAAGACAAGATAGGGTTATGATATACAAGATGCAAACCTCCAAGTTAGTACAAATTGGTTGGGGTGTACAACATGATTGATTCAAGAATAAAGGAGCAACCACAGGGTAGGCTGGTACAAATACACTATAGTCTGGAACTGTTTTATATGGTGACTAAAGATGAAAATACAAAGAAAAGAATGTAATGAGTGAAGGAATAAAATTAGAGAATCAAGGTTTAGGTTGCACAAGCTAAATATGGCTGAAAGTTTGAGTCTGTCCTTGATACTCTTTGGTGTCATTTCCTTGTGCTACTAAATTTAGCAGTTATTTTTTACTCATGATTTGACAAAAGTTTCTATCTTTTTTAACCTGGTAAATCACGAGGGAATAATTCTCTTTCTAAACTTGGACTGATATTTTTCATGATGTAATTTGTAACATTGTATTTCTATGATGAACCGAGAAACACGCTAGAGTCAATCGAGATGTTCCTGGCCAAAGGAATGGCTAGTAAAAGATGCAATGCCAAATTCTGTAATTATTCAATACGAATAGAATATTTAAGCTACCTTGCAGATGCCTCATCAATCAACTTTGAATCAAGCAGATGCCTCATCAATCAGGTCATTCTATTATTTTTCCAGCTCTAAAATAGAGTGTTTTTTGATTGCCCTATGACCCCCATAGAAATGTTGCTGAGATGGAAAGTCTAAAAGGCTAATAATGCAGACATGGCTGTGGAGGGCAATGAAATCTCCCCAGTCCTTGAGGTCAACTCTATAGGATTTTAATTCCTATGTGTATCAGAAGAAAAATAAAATGTAAGCACCTTGTCAAAAGTTTTTTCCATTAATGAAAATTGTAAATCGATCACATATGATATATAAAGCATGGTGGTTAGCATAAATAGGAAATGGAATATACATGATGTTAGATGTCTTATACAGGTGGGAAAAATATCCAAAAGATATCTGCTTATGTGCTTCATACTCTAAAGAACTACTAAAGGATTGTGTTGTTGGGTATAGGGAAACATCATTTTAGGACATGGAATAAGTCAACTCATGGAAATCAATACTACTAGTCCTTAGAAAGGCACTTCTAACTTCAAAAGCACACAAAGGTCACATCAATTCTTCAACATTTAGTCAATATTACAGTTTGCTCTGTGATTCAGAGAAGAGGAGAGATGCACAAGGCTTCCACAACTGGATATTAATATAATACACGTACACGTAAATAGGACCTAAAAGCTAGTAGCCAACGGAAAAAAGGACCCTCGTTTTACCCAAATGGACACATTGCCCCTGTGATTATGTTATCTGACACAAGGAACTTATGAGTACTCATCTCTATGACAAGTTGACTTTAACATCATCTGGTTTTCATTTATGTCCATGGATCTTCAGCGGAGATCTAGAGACCATATTGTAAAAGAGTATTGATAGTAGCCTATATTATGTGATGTAGATACTATTTATGTTCGAAATAAATAATATTGTATTGATGTTTTTATTGCTAAATAATAACAAAATACTCCGATTGAGGTTTTTGTGCTTTGTAGGAGCAAGTGTTGATTATGAGGACACTGAACAACTTTTGGAACTAATTTGGAGCAAGGAAAATCACTCGGAGGTGAATGCGCATGGAAGAAGAAGGAGAAAAAGAGAAAACAACTGAACCTCACTAGCGGGGGCGCGCTCCAGCCGCACTAGTCCAGGCAGAATGGAACGCGATATGCGCAGCCCAAGCGCGGTCCAAGCGCCGCCGCGCTCGTCAGATCACTGAACCTTATTTCTAGGGGTAATTTCGGAAGTTCGGGGGCAACTCTCCTTAACATATAAGAAGCCCAAGTTGCCCAAAGAAGGGGTATCAAGGTTTTTAGAGTTTTGTTGAAGGCAAGAAGAGGCAAGAGGCAAGGAGGAAAATTCGGCATCGAGTTCTATCTTTCTTCCCTTTCTATTGATCATTGATTATGAATTTTGCTATTGTAATTATGAAAACACTTATGCGTAGCTAATTATTTAGTCTACGATTGATGGACCCAATTGTTAGATGAAGTTTTGACTCAGTTTTGTTATAATCGAGACGGGTTTATTATATGATTGTTCAACTATGTTATGTATGGTGATTAATTGAATGAGCCCTCGATTATTCGTATCTAATTGCCTTGTGTTGCTTGAGAAAGAATACTAGGTTACATTGTTGTTGAACAACACCACTTTTGGGTAATTGAAGAGATTCATTACTTGAATTAAAAAGTGGGGTTAGAAATAACGAAACTTTAGTGGGATAATTTAGAGCTGCTTAAATTATCAGGTAGAGTAGTTCGAGAGAATGTTCTAGTAAATTATCGTAGTAGATAATTGCGGTAGTCCATAGCTCATAATCCTCATAGAGTATTATGGAGAATTTATAGCAAAAGAGTTAAGAATTAAACTAGCAGTTGCGGAAATCAATACCCTAGATCTTTTTATCATTGAATTAACTATGATTTATAATAAGTCAGTTTTAATATCATTCTACTTTAGTTAAACAAATTCCAATATTTACTGATAAAAATCTTGCATCCGCAAATTGTTTGAGCTTGTACTAGCATCGTTAAGAGTTGTGATTGATAGGTTGGTTCCCTGAGGATTCGACTCCAGACTTATAAACTGGATTATATCTGCAACAATCGATTTGTCTTTTATAAAGCATAGTTGGACGTGGTCAAATTTTGGGTTGCTGGGGAATTAACAGTTTATTTACTACAACTTAGAAGTAGTGCTAGAATTATTAGTTTAGATCAATTTTTTACGATGTTAAATAATTTTTCATTGAAATTCTCACGTTTGAGTTCTTGTGGGATTCAAGTGTATGCCTAGAGATTCTTCGAGGACTGGTTAATTGCTTGAAGGACTCTCAGACCCCGAGAAAATATTCAGGCCATTAAACCGTGCCAACAAGAAGAACAAACAATCACAACAAACACACTAACTTGCAACTGAAATTGGTGACGTGGATGACCCAAACGCTAGAGTAGTGGCACCTCTTGTGCTAGAAGCTGCACTTTATGATTGGTCACAACCAATGGCTGACAACCTGTGTTTGCCCTTGCATGTCTGATACTGTTGTTCATTCTATTTATATGTTGAGGTGCAGAATCATGATCCTTTCTTGATTGATTCTGACTCCCTCAATGTTTTGATTGACTGCAAAAGGGTTTTCTTATGAACCCTAACTTTATTCATCTATTTTAATTGATTGATTCACTTCCTTTAATTGCGGTTTTACCTTGAATCCTTTTCTAAAAGTAAGCATATATTTTGTATCCAGGCTCAATTGTAAACTCTATATTTTACTACCTCATAATATGGCAAGAATCAATCTATCTCAAACCGATTTATTTCCTTAATTAACCTTGTTCGTATCTGTTTGAGCAGTACTTCCTCGAGTAAAGGGAAGTACTTGTGGTAATTGATCCTGATTGTCATTATTTTTATATTTGTGTTAAGAATTGTTACCCTAATTCTACTCGTTTTCAAAATTATAAATGCCTTACCCTCTCTTCTTTTAGACACACGAACAACTTGAGTTCAGAACACACACTTACACTCAAAACTCTCTCTTTATTTACTGCTACTTTGTGCTAGTGCTTTGTCTCGCCGGTTGAAAGCCAATGCCAGACTCTGGAATCTTGCTTACTTTTCCTTTTCTGCACTTTGCTTCTCTACTGATATGTCCTATTTAATTTTAAGTCTCAACAACAACATGCTTCAGTTTCTCATTCTTATCTACTTCTGCTTATGTTTTTGTAGTCAAGTTATGTTACTAGCATGCTGTAATATGTTTACTTTCCCTTTTTATTGCTTACCTATATATGTTCTCTGTCAGTTATTTGTCGTGTAGTTGCTACCTTATGAATCCCAAACCCCCTTATCCACTATATGTGTTTGTGTTCCTTTGGATGGTTTGTGTCCATGCTAGCATCAGCTATTGATGTGCATGACCAAGCCAGACCCCTGGATCATGAAATGTATCCCTTAATCCCTTCCCCCATTGAATGACTACTGAGTTTGTGTAGTTTCAGTTTTACTACTAAAATTGTTTTCAAATCACCCTTTACAACTTACTATTTCCAACCCAGTGTTAATAAATCAGCGTTCTACACTTCCACTGTACTCTAAGAAACTAGGTTCTACCCCTCTTATGTGAGCCTTGCCTTGGGAAACTTGAGCTCCCTCTGAACTTGAATACACAAGGGCTAGCCTTTCTACACTGCACTTATCCTATTTTGTCATGTAAACCTAGGTGTAAGCACTGCCCGGGATCCCCTGAAATCCTTAGTGAACTTTGATACACCCAGGTATAAGAAATGCTTTGAAACGTTGTCATGTAAGTGATAAATTACATAACTCAGATAGGAAGTCAAGATCGAACTTCTTTTAGTTGTAATTTCTTATTTCTTTATCTCTTTTGTAATTCAATCATTGGGGCTATAATAATTTATAAAGAATATCGGGGAGATTAGTGAAAAGGGTGTGTAGTTGTATATTGTGGGTAAATTGGATAGATAACTTGCCAATAGGGTCCATTTGCTTCAAATATGGTCAGTTAGATAACATGCATATAGGATCTGTTCTTGTGCAAAATAAATTCTGCATGCTTCACTTTCACACAACTAGAAATCATGTCTATAGGATATAAATGACTTTAATAATTAATAACATGCCTATATGGTTAAAAATCAACTTTACAATTAGATATCATATAAGATATAAAGTAATTGAAGCTCAATTTTCATTACAGCACGTATCCAAACTCGTTTCCCTTGGAAATCGTGCCTATAAGTCCCAAGTCAGCTTTCACACACTTAGATACCATGTATATGATCTAAATATCTATAATAGAAATCATGCCTATAGGATTAAAAAAATTAGTTAGTTGGAAAACCCGTCTAGTTCATGTTGTTATTCTAAATTGGATTAATTAAATAATCTGCCGCTTCTTTATTAAGTTTCTCAAACAGTGCGTCGACTTAATATCATTAGAAATCATGCCTATTGAATCCAAATCGCCTATTTTTTTTAAATTAATCACTACTCTACTGCATTCCTAATCAGTATAGATATCATGCTCATAGGATATCATTATTACGCCTAGGTAAGCCTTAGGTAACTACTTGAATAAAACTAGAACCACCTTCATTAATTATCAATTTCTACAACCAACAGGAAGTCCTGATTCAGACTTCTTATCTGAGCTATATAATGAATCTGGTTCTGACTCAAATCCCCTACTTTAGGACTTTAAAAATTCAGACTTTAACTGTGTTGAGTCGTGTTATTTATATGCATTATATGCAGAGGTTTATATGAGCCTTCTAATTGGTTACATGTTTCCCCTTTAAATACAGACCTACATATTCTTTTGTACGTTGCCTTGGCCTTTTTGCCCTAAATCCTGAGATTCAGCCTAAAAATCCTCCCTCTTATAGGAATAGTAGTCCTAAAATTCCTCCAGGACTGATAGGAATGGGACGGGTAATAGCATGCAATAGAAGTCGAGACCAATCTGCGCTTTAATACCTTTATGGGGTGGAAAGGGTAGATATGGATATGATGACTGATGCACTAATACCACGTGTGGCCTCTCTTTTGAGGAGTGATTACTGGGTATTGCATTGATGTGATCCATATTACAAACAAACCTAGGACCCCTTTACATTAGCATGCTTAGAATATAACTCTTTTCAAAACCTTGCTTCATTTAATCATTCTCAAACACTTGTGTGTTTAAAATCTCCTATTATTTGAGCCTTGTTTGTTTACTTGTTAATTGCACAAATTCACAAAACTATCTGGTCGGGAACTACACTAGTGGATCCTGAGGGGTGCCTAACACATTCTCCTTGAGATAATTTCAAGCCCTTACCGTATCTCTAATTATCAAACGTAGTTTTAGTCGAACCTTATAGGTGCCCTAGCGCACCTTAAAATCGTTAGGTGGAAACTCTTCAAAATTGCAAAACTCCTTTCCCAAAAGGAAAGAGTTGTCCAACTAAATATTATAAACCCGATTTTCGTGAAGGGAAAAAAAGGGGGCGCGACATTATGGCGACTCTGTTGGAGATTTTAGAGTATTACTATTTTAGATTATTCTTTTGAATTTGAACCTCTCTCTATGTGAAATTATCTATTTAATTCATTTAAGCACTTAATTTCTTCTTTATAAGAAAAACTGACAAATCTTCCTTGTTTTGTTTCCTTTATTGCTATAAATTATGAAACTACTGTATTTATTGCTTTCTTAATGCGCAAATACATTTCAACATGCTTTTTAATTATTGCAAAATCATACTCCACTTGTGCCAAAACAAATACTATAGCAACATTTATAATGAGTGGTTGCGCTCTTCCTATATCATTACCCCCTAAATTCAGAAAGGCATATTTGCGGTAAAACTAGTCGATTAGCAGTGCAATCGATAGTTTCGAGCATTTCCCCTTGAGTTGTCCGCTCAAGGGTACCAGTGTAAAACCCCATAGAAACTTTACTCTATTCAAATTGTGCATGCATCATGGTCAAACCTAACCTAATCAGTTATGTTGTCCACTTAATGTTCCTTTACTATAGCCTTGCCAAAGTTCACTAGGTTTTCCTAAATCCCAACGGACGCTGTCACATTATGTGGATTTATTTGGAGAACTAAATGCTTCATGCTGATCATAAATGTATATCTAATCGAGTCGGGGAGGGGGGTGGGGGGTAAGGTCTAACCCTTTTGTTTTGCACAAAATGATGCACGAGGCTCCCATCTTCGGAATGGTTAACATACCCCCACTTCCGCTAGATTGGTGGAGGAATCTTCCGCCGGATGAATGAATGGAAAGAAAGGGCCGTCAATACTAGCGAAAAGCTAGATTATCTGGAATACAACTTGTTAGAAATGGAGGGAAAAGTGAGGAAAAGAGTCAATGAATGCCAGAGCACTGAGGGATACGAAGAAGGATATCTGGCGAAGGCATTCTTACTAATGAGCCTGTGTGAGCTGGAGGATTTGATCAACAAGAACATTCAACATGAGAAAAGCCCTCCTAAGACCAAATAGATTTAGACTTATTCATTTTCTAAATGTAATAAGGACAAGTGCCAATAGTAACTCATTTCTTATCATTATTTCAGTATCGTTTTAGGATTCATCTATTCTTACGTTATGAAATGAAGCATTTTGCATTAAAAGTTCTCCAAGTCTATCTGTCGCTATGCCTACCTCGGGCACAAAGAGGTTCCCAAATTAGGACACGCTTTACATTCTCACACTATGTGTTTATATACTACAATACTTTTTATAATCCTCACTAAATTGATTACCTTTTTGTTTTATTTTTGTTTTTATTATTCCCCTCCCCAAAGGTTAGTTCATGCACTCTGGAATCATCATGTTATTTCACAAGGCTCTTCTACAGGCTATGAGCAGAGGGGCACATCTCAATAATTGGACCATCAGGACAACCAGAGCCTGACGAGCCTCGGGATTAGCAAGGCTAAAGCAAGCACTATTCGTTGCTTTATATGTTTTCTTTTCGCATTTTTTTTCAATTTCTTCAATAAGATCTCCAATGTTCTAAACAATAATTCAATTTATCAAAACCATGTTTGACTTTTTCGTATGAATTAATATTTATTGCTATCATTTTCCTCCTTACTTTACCAATACAACATTACTATTACTTATTTCGATGAACCAATTACGGTGACATGCAATGAGACAACGCAGCAAATGGACATTGATTTAGAAGAAGATGACATACCTGATGAGATTGTCAAAGAAGTTGAGAACTTTGAGAACAGACCTAAGTCCAACCTGGACGAGACCGAGATTATTCACCTGGAATGCAGAAAACATCAAGGAAACAAGAATCAACATTCACCTATCACCATCAGTAAAAAACAATACATAGAGTTTCTAAAGGAGTATGAGGACATATTCTCCTGGTCGTATAATGACATGACCGGTTTGAGTATATCAATTGTGGCTCAAAACTGCCAATGTGTCTACCAAGCAATAACTCGGAAAGTTCAAACCTGATGTGAGTATGAAATCAAGGAAGAAGTCCCCAATCAGATCAAAGCTAAGGTTCTCAAGGTGGTTGCGTACCCGACATGGCTGGCCAACATTGTGCTAGTACTAAAAAAAGGATGTGAAGGTCAGTGTCTGTGTTGACTACCGTGATCTCAACCGGGCTAGTCTGAAACACGACTTTCCTTTGTCAAATATATACATCTTGATTGACAATCGCGCCAAGCATGATCTACAATCATTCGTGGATTGCTTCGCTGGTTATCATCAGATCTATATGGATGAAGAAGACGCTGAGAAAACAACTTTCATTATGTCATGAGAGTTTATTGTTACAACATGACGCCATTTGGTCTGAAAATGCAAGGGCCACCTACGTGAGAGCCATGACAACCATCTTTCATGATATGATACACAATGATATAGAGGTGTATGTGTATGACGTTATCATCAAATCCAAGAAGGATACTGACCACATTGAAGATCAGAGAAAGTTTTTCAATAGACTGCAGAGGTACAATCTGAAACTAAACCCCGCAAAGTAAGCATTTGGGGTTACTGCTGGGAAGTTACTTGGGTTTACTACGGCCGTTGGGGAATAGAACTAGACCCATCAAAGGTCAAAGCCATTCAAGAACTACCACAGCCAAAAAACAAAAAAGATGTGATGAGTTTTCTAGGAAGGTTGAACTACATCAGCCGATTCATAGCACAGTCTACAGTTATCTGTGAGCCAATCTTTAAAATGTTAAAAAAGGACGCCGCTACCAAATGGACTGATGACTACCAAAAGGCCTTTGATAGTATCAAGAAGTATCTGTCAACACCACGGTCTTAGTTTCGCCCGATCCAGGTAGACCCTTATTACTCTACCTTGCAGTGTTAGATGGAGCTTTCAGTCACATTTTGGGGAAGCATGATGAAACAGGGAGAAAGGAACAAGCTATTTATTATCTCAGCAAGATGTTCACCCTATACGAATCTCAGTATTCTCTTTTGGAACGCAACTATTGTGCTTTGACTTGGGTAGCTCAGAAGCTGAGATATTACTTCTGTGCCTATACTACGTACCTCAAATCAAGGATGGATCCTTTGAAGTACATCTTTAAGAAAGCCATGCCCACCGGCAAGCTAGCCAAGTGTCAAATCCTGTTGAGTGAGTTCGACATAATTAACATAACTCAGAAAGTGGTCAAGGGACAGGCACTGGAAGACCACCTTGGCGAAAACCCCGTGGATGGAGAATACGAACCCTTGAAAATGTATTTTCCTAACGAAGAGGTATAATTCATAGGAGAAGACATTGCAGAATCCTATGACAGTTGGAGAATGTTCTTCGATGGAGCAGCAAACTTCAAAGGAGCTCGCATAGGAGCAGTCTTAGTATCAGAAACCGGTCAGCATTATCTAGTGTCCACCAAACTCAGTTTCCCTGCACCAACAATATGGCTGTATATGAAGCCTGCATCTTAGGGCTCAAAATGGCCATTGTCATGAACGTGCAAGAGCTGCTAGTGATTGGAGATTCAGATTTACTCATATATCAGGTACGGGAAGAATGGGCAACCAAGAAATCCAAGATACTCCCGTATCTACATTATGTACAGGAATTGAGAAAGAGGTTCACGATGACAAAATTCCAACATGTTCCCAGAATCCAGAATGAGTTCGCTGATGCGTTGGCTATCCTATCATCTATGATACAACATCCGGATAAGAATTTCATTTATCCTATTCCGGTGAAATTGATAATCAGCCAGCTTACTATGCCCATGTTTAAGAGGAAGCAGACAGAAAGCCTTGGTTTCAAGATATCAAGGAATACTTGGCAAAAGGAGAGCTTTTGGAGCTTGCCACTCATACTCAGAAATGCATGCTTCGAAGATTGTCCAACAACTTCTTTCACAACGGAGGAATCCTGTATAGGAGGATTCCTAATTTAGGACTATTAAGGTATGTTCATGCAAAAGAAACATCCAGGCTACTAGAAGAAATTCATGCTGGGACCTGCGGTCCACATATGAATAGTTTTATCTTGGCAAAGAAGATATTCCGAGCTAGTTACTTTTGGATAACTATGGCAACAGACTGTATCCACTGTGTTTGGGTGCAACCAACTATGTTGATCAACAATATAGTTTTTTCCAAGTATGTAAGCACATATAGTGGTCAGTTGCGGCCAGTGGGTGCTGAGCATTATTAGCCTCCAAAACAATTTAAAACGGTGTGTAACAAGTCCTATTTGTGTAAAATACAGATACAGAAGAGAACGCGTATATGGAACCAAATAGATGTTAGAGATACCGTTTATGCACGCAAATGTGATATATGCTCGCAAACAGGACACGGCCGTAGAAAATGTCCTTTGGGTGGCAACAATAATCAAGCTCGGGGTAGGTGTTCTTCTAGTGTACCTAACTACCCCATGAGTTGATGTTGTAATAATTAGTTGTTATGTCTATGTTGCAAAATTTATGAAATAAAATTATACTTGTTAATTATGATTTGTGTTGTAAGATAGTTGTTTTGTTTATGTTTGAAATAAAACTATATTTGTTAATTATTAGTTGAATTTCGCCATTTCAGTTTCTTAAAGATAATAAAAAATATTTAATATTCGGAAGAACTAGAAATAACATTGAACTTTCATAAATCTGATTAACTTATGACTGTGTTTTGTCTTGTAGATATGACATAAAGCTGCCCAACTGACATAAAGCTGCCCAACTGACATAAAGATGTTTCGTCAGTTGATCAGAACTAAAAAGGCTGCCAAAGTGACACAAAGTTGATTCGTATCAATCATCACATTTAACACGCAAGGCATAGCGCGGTCAAATACTACGTTATGGTATTGCGCGGCTAAATAGTATGCTATGACTGTGTGTTATCTTATCGAACTGATAAGGCTGCCAAAATGACATAAAGTTATTCATATCTATCGTCACATTTAACACGCAAGGCATAGCGCGATCAAATACTACATTAATACGTATATATAGCGCAGTTAAATAGTAAGCTATGACAGTGTTGTGTCTTGTCGAACTGATAAGGCTGCCAAAGTGACATAAAGTTGATTCATATCCATCATCATATTTAACACGTAAGGAATAGCGCGGTCAAATACTACGCTATGTGTGTCTTGTCTCGCTCATATATAGCGAGCTCATTGTAGTTATTTTGTGTGCTCAAAATTTACTAAAAGCAAATATTTCATTTCATTAAAAGTAAGGCATTTTTACTAAAAATAAATATTTCACAAATGGCTCAACCTCTTCGTCCACCAAAGTGCAAGTATGAAAAAGCATGCTTGATGCAAAATTGTTGGGACGATGATGAAGTTGGACGCCACTATTGACACTGTATGAACTAGTTTTACAAGGTTCCCAGCGGACCTATTTGTGATTTTGAGGAATGAGTTGATGAACCATGTTATCAGGAATGCTACAGAGAACAACTGCAGTATCTTCATAATTTGTGTTTAAGTCAACAGGAATATGGAAAAAATCAATAGAATTATTGCAGACTTGAGGACGAATCTGAAGGAGGTGGGAGAAGAAAAATGAAAAACATAATGGAATTGTGAAGCACAAAAGGAACGAAAAAATATATAAACGGGAACTTGTAGAGGTGAAGGCGAAAGTGAAAGAGGTAGAAGAAGAAAAAGAACAACTAAAAGAACAATTTAAGTAGTTGGAGCAGAGAATAAATGGCAACCGGGACTAAAAATTGGCATGCATGTGTTTAGTGTATTTTTCATATTTTATGTATTTTTATTATGCTGGCCTACTATATTTGTGTTTGTGCTGTAATAATGCTTTCCTTGTTTGTTGTACTTTTTATTTTAATTGAAGTGGAATTTAAGTTCAAGTGCTTGTGTTGTTATATTAACTTTATTTTCAGTCATTGCAATGGAATTTTACTTCGTTGTGTTTTTATTGCAGTACAAAACTGGCTACTTAACGGAGAAATCAAAAAGTATGCATATATTATATAACAGTTGTTACAAAAATATTATTTACATATAATTTAAAATAAATGATGAATAATCAGTGTGTCCCGCATCCAGTGTGCCTCAGTGCAGCCGTTGGCCTGAGGCGCATCACATCCTGCCTGGGGACGCTATCAGGATTGTCATCATCAAATCACCTCCTTATAGCCGGATGCACCACTGCATGATCATCAGTGGTGCTGACAGGATCATCGTCGGGCACCTGAATGTAATCATCACTCGCAGCCATATCAACATCGCGTTCACCTTTAAAAAGGAAATTAAGAAAGTTATAAAAAATAAAGGCAAATTCTAATTCAATACTATGAAAACCATACATGCGAACGTGATGATGAACCATAACTCAGCTGGTTCCACTATGTAAATCTCGGACCTGCCGGTCCTCAGCAATGGTAGACAATCCTGGAAAGTATGTATCCAATCCACTCGAAAAAGGTGCATGCCCGTAATTAATAAATGACCTGACGGGGTCACCTACGAAGTTCCTAGAGTGAGATCCATCCCAAGGCTGTATGAGGGCATGTCCGTCTCATGTAGTCCACCTGGCATATCTGCATCAACATAATCAGTAGGGGCTTCAACGCCCCCTTGATGGGGACCACCTCCTCTCCGCCCATCGCCACGTCATTCGGCACCCCCGCCTCGTCGGGCACTACTACCTTGTGCCACACCAGGGCCTCGCTCGTACTAATCTGGCTCTATGTTATCAGGCATGTGTGTCAAGCATTGATCCTCTAGGGCTCGTTGTAGTGTCCTGGCAGCCAAGTATACAAATCGATGGCTATAAACCTACAAGGCATCTGCAAGATCGCCGACATAATCCTACATCTGCTGTCCCATCTGGTAGACTATGTGCAGTCCAATAGCCTGCACAACGTACAAAATATAAACTATGTATATTGCACTACAATACAGTAATATAATGAATAATAATAGACAACATACCCAGGCCTCATCTCGGCCGGCATATGGAATGTACCGACCGCTAGCCTGATGAATAGGGTTACCGATAAAAACTTGGGTGACGTGCCAGTACCCGAACATATTCCTCTGAATATCCACCTCCTGGTCCCAAGTAGATGGGGGCAGAATAATATGCTCTCAATGGTCCCAACTCTAGATCTGCCTATCTATCAATGCCATAAATGCATCATCCGCCCGGCTATGATCATCCCTTTGATAATGCATAGGCTCCCATATAGGCCCTCTCGGTATATACTGTGGGCGGCCAAACTGCCAAAGTACCCGCTCCGAAGCATGATGCTCTATAATATCGAGGCATATGAGTGGGGCAGAAGTGCTCCAAATAAATTGGCAGACCAAGAGCTATAAGGTGGCAGGGAAGCTATCAAATCCTCGTTGTATGGCGTCCAGATGAACTATCAAACAAAAACATGAAACGTGAGTATGCACAATACTAAGTTAATCTACACAAGGTAATTTTAACTACATATTTGTTAGATAATACGCTTAACGCTAGAGGGGGGGGGGGGTGAATAGCGTTAAGATAAAATTTAGCGTAACCTTACGGAAATTAAAATTTGCACGAAATAATTAAGTGCTTTAAATAAACAAAAGGAAAGAACGCACCGATGTATTCTGGTTCACCACAACACGTGGCTAGTCCAGTCCCCGAGAGACTCTCTCGAGATTTTCCACTAACTTGTCAAGCTTACGGGTGCTCAACAAACCTTTACAACTTAAGGACACACGGCTTAACACCTTTGCTCGGAGATACAACACTCCAAGACTTCAACCAAGGAAACACAAGTTCCTTACAACAAGAGAATCACAATTCTCTTACAAGTGTATAAAACACTAAACACTCAAACAAAACACTCCTTACTGAGTAGATATGAGTAAAAGAAGTAAGCTCAAGATCACAACAACTATGGACAAGACTTTGGCTCTCAAAAGCTTTATGAAATGAATATAAAATGATAAACAATAGTAAGCAAGCTTATAGCAATAGAATGATCAGTTGTTGTGTGTTGTTGTGTTTAAAACACTGAAATAAAGCTGTATTTATAGTTGAAAAACTTGGTATTACCGTTGCCTAATTGCCAATTAAGAGTTGCTGATTTTACTGTGTGACAATCGATTGTCAGGAAGCCACAATCGATTGTTTGCCAATCGTTTCAAAAATCAATCCCTGATTTTACGCTTAACAATCGATTGTCCAAGATCAACAATCGATTATTGGCAACGTTCAAAAAATCATTTCCAGATTATATGTAAAATAATCGATTATACCAAATCAATAATCGATTATTCAGCAACGTTCAAAAAATCCTTTCCAGATTTTAATTTCAACAATCGATTGTACAAAATCAACAATCGATTATTCAGCAACGTTCAAAAAATCTTTTCCAGATTTTAATATCAACAATCGATTGTACAAAATCAACAATCGATTACCTGACGGTATTTGAAAACTTTACGACAACGGTCAGCTTCACAATCGATTGTGCAATGTTAACAATCGATTATTTATCAGATTTTGAAAATCATTTTAGACACTGCCTCGTGACAATCGATTGTTATATACTTACAATCGATTATTTAATAACTTTGAAAAAGTCTGGAAGACACTGCCTCAACACAATCGATTGTCATATGTTCACAATCGATTATTTTGTGACTTTTAAAAATCTGATGGACACTGTCTCTTCACAATCGATTGTCATTAGCTTCACAATCGATTATTCTGAGTTTTGAAAAACTTTGATGTACACTGCCTCATCGCAATCGATTGTCATAAGGTTCACAATCGATTGTCATGCAGGTTTGAAAAACCTGATGCTCACTGCCTTAACACAATCGATTTTCATTAGTTCACAATCGATTGTCATGCAGTCTTGGCTTAACATAATCGATTATCATAAGTACATAATCGATTATCTTAGTCCAGTTTTTAGAGGCATGTTTAAAAATAATTTTGACTAATGAAAATATGCATGATTTAAGATCATTTAGCATTAAATTAAATATGCATGATTTTGTAAAAATAATTTTACGAGAGAAGCCATGTCATGAGTCAAGTTGTCGGATCAAGATCACAATTAAGAACGACTCATTTAAGCTATAAAACTTTGTCTTGTGCTTGAATCTCGTTATGCATCAATTATGCGCTTGTACTTGAACTTCGTCATATATCAATTTGCGCTTGTTTGTCATTCATCAAAACCTACACATAAGAACACACGTTTTAGTATAAAGCCTTGAGAACGTGTTTCCAACAATTTCTTCCTTTTTGATAATGGCAAACTTTAAGCGGGATATGCAACTTAAACAATTTATAATGACGATTCAAGACAAGTAAAGATATGCAATAAGTATGCGATTAGTTCCCCCTCAATATATGAATTCCCCCTCAATTTAAGCTTATAAATATTGAGAGTGCATACAGAGTGCATACCCGTTATCTTCCCCCTTTTGCCAT
Source organism: Nicotiana benthamiana (assembly GCA_034376525.1). Lineage (NCBI taxonomy): Eukaryota > Viridiplantae > Streptophyta > Magnoliopsida > Solanales > Solanaceae > Nicotiana > Nicotiana benthamiana. The sequence goes on from CM067326.1 coordinate 7,750,224, forward strand.
TAGCATAAATAATATAGCAAGATGCCAGAGATGTAAACAAAACTTGTTTATTTATTGGAAAGAAAATGTGATTACTTAAAGGGAGTACAATAACTCAAGTAATAGCAGAACAATCGATTATTGATACGAGATAATCGATTATTAGACGACAGAAACTGATTTTTCTGAAGAAGACTTGATTATTGCGCGTCATGCTTTATAATTCCCCCTACCTTTAGGGCGATACCTGCAAAAATTCGTTAGACGTCTCCGACGCTCAAGTTAGAAATCATGTAAGATAAAAAGATGCAATGCATGACTTAGATCAACGTGGAGTCAAGAATCCCGAGTTCACTACGAATTCGGAAGAAGGACTCTTTCTCTAAGGGCTTAGTGAAGATGTCGGCCAATTGGTCTTTGGTTTCAACAAATTCGATTTCGACATCGCCCTTGAGAACGTGATCTCTTATAAAATGATGTCTTATTTCAATGTGTTTTGTTCGCGAATGAAGAACGGGGTTTTTGGTCAAGCATATGGCACTAGTATTATCACATTTAAGAGGGATATGATCAAGACTTAGGCCATAGTCCAAGAGTTGTTGTTTCATCCAGAGGATTTGAGCGCAACAACTCCCCGCGGCTACATATTCAGCCTCGGTTGTGGACAACGCAACACTTACATGTTTCTTGCTAAACCAAGAAACGAGAGAGCTACCGAGCAAATGGCAAGTGCCACTAGTGCTCTTGCGGTCCAATTTGCATCCAGCAAAATCGGAGTCGGAATAGCCAACGAGTTGGCATGAAGAACCTTTGGGGTACCATAGACCCACATTTGTAGTACCAACAAGGTACTTCAAAATCCGTTTTACCGCAGTAAGGTGAGACTCCTTCGGACACGATTGATAACGGGCGTATAAGCACACGCTAAACACGATGTCCGGACGACTAGCAGTAAGATAGAGAAGAGAGCCAATCATACCTCGATACTTCTTAGTGTCGACTTCCTTACCTTTCTCATCTTTGTCTAGATGATCGGATGTGCTCATGGGAGTCGCCATTGCTTTTGCATTGTTCATTTCAAATCGTTTCAGCAATTTTTTTGCAATATTTGGCTTGGCAAATGAACGTACCTTATTTCATTTGCTTTACTTGTAATCCCAAAAAGAATGTTAACTCACCCATCATAGACATCTCAAATTCGCTTGTCATTAAATCGGAAAATTCCTTGCATAAGATATTGTTAGTAGCACCAAATATGATATCATCCACATATATTTGAACTAATAAAATATCATTGTTTTTATGCTTAACAAAAAGGGTGGTGTCAACTTTCCCCCTAATGAAATCATTTTCCAATAGAAATTTACTCAATTTTTCATTCCAAGCTCGGGGAGCTTGTTTTAAACCATAGAGAGCCTTTTTGAGTTTGAAAACATGATCGGGAGATTTAAAATCTTCAAAACCGGGGGGTTGTTCAACATAAACTTCTTCTTGTATAACACCATTTAGAAAAGCACTTTTCACATCCATTTGATATAAATTGAAATTCATAGAAGAGGCAAAAGCGAGCAATAGACGAATAGCTTCTAATCTAGCTACGGGAGCATATGTTTCTTCATAGTCAATACCCTCTTCTTGATTATAGCCTTTTGCTACAAGCCTAGCTTTGTTTCTAGTGATTACACCATTTTCATCTAGTTTGTTTTGAAAAACCCATTTTGTACCAATTATGGTATGATTTTTGGGTCTTGGCACCAAATCCCAAACGTCATTCCGTTTGAATTGGTTAAGCTCCTCTTGCATTGCCAAGGTCCAAAATTCATCCCCAATTGCTTCGGAGATGGTTGTTGGTTCAATTTGAGACACAAAAGCAGTATGTCCTAAGGTGTTCTTAAGGGAGTTTCGGGTACTTACCTTTTCTCCGACGTCGCCAATTACCTGTTCGAGAGGGTGATCTTTGATTGTCCTCTACTCGTTAGGCATTTTCGTTTCATTCTCCAATTGTGGCGCTTCCTCCATTGGTTGTTCCAAGATTTCATCTTTATTTTCCTTAGGCGTTTCCTCTTGTATTTTGTCTTTCAAGCTATCTAAAATACCTGCAAGATCAAAACGGGAATCCTTTCTCGCCAAGCGAGCATTATTTTCGGCAAATACAACATGAGGGCATTCCTCCACAGTTTCGGTTCTTTTATTAAAAACCCTATATGCTTTGCCACGTGAAGAATAGCCAATGAAAATTCCCTCATCGGACTTAGCATCAAATTTTCCCAATTGATCTTTGCCATTGTTATGAATAAAACATTTACAACCGAATACTCTAAAATGGGAGATATTTGGTTTCCTTCCCTTGTAGAGTTCATAAGGGGTCTTCATGAGTATTGGCCTTATGACTACTCTATTTAAGATGTAGCATGCGGTATTCACGGCATCTGCCCAAAAATGTTTGGGAATCTTGGCCTCTTCGAGCATGGTTCTAGCCATCTCTTCGAGACACCTATTTTTCCTTTCCACCACCCCATTTTGTTGTGGTGTACATGGAGCGGAAAAGGTTTGCTCGATACCGAGTTCGTCACAAAAGTCCGCAAAGAGATTGTGATCAAACTCTCCCCCATGATCACTTCTAATTGAAGTGACGGTTGTTTCCTTCTCGTTTTGAACACGCTTAAGAAAATATTTAAAATTCTGAAAAGCATCACTTTTATTGGCAAGAAATAAAGTCCAAGTAAATCTAGAATAATCATCAACAATCACAAAAGCATAACGATTTCTTCCTAGACTTTCAATGGAGATGGTCCAAATAAATCCATGTGAAGCAATTGCAATGGTCTAGAAGTTGAAACAATGTTTTTCGATTTGAAAGATGCTTTTGTTTGCGTCCCTTTTTGACAAGAATCACAAATAGAGTCATTTCCAAAATTCAAATTGGGAAGGCCAACAACTAAGTTTTGTGAAATCAATTTGTTCAAAAGATGCATGTTTATATGAGCAACTCTACGATGCCATAGCCAAGTATCATTCTCTTTGCTCATAAGGCAATCCACATATTCGGGTGAGGAATTAGCAAGATCAACCATGTAAATATTATCCACTCTAAAACCACGAAGGATAATTTTGAAATCACTACGTCTCAATACTAAGCATTCATCCGAATCAAATAAGGCAAGATTTCCCTTGTCACATAATTGACTTATGCTCAAGAGATTATGCTTTAAACCTTAAACAAGTAATATATGCTTAATAGAAGAATTTTCATCCTTACCGACCGATCTGATGCCGATAATCTTTCCTTTATTGTTGTCACCAAAAATAACACTTCCTCCTTCTTTGTGTTCTAATTGAAGGAATTTGGATTCGTCTCCCGTCATATGTTTGGAGCATCCACTATCAAGGTACCATAGTACACTTGATCCCTTCAAACACACCTACAAAACAAATTAATGCGTTTTCGCTACCCATGCCATTTTGGGTCCTTGAGGGTTAGGCATATTATAATGATGCGATTGAGTGATATGTCTATGTCGTGTAAAACATGCAGGGGCAATATGACCAATGCGTCTACAATAATGACAAGTCACGTTGGGGTTATGCATCCTTCTAGGTTCATAGTAACTTGATGGACGAAAATGAATTACTCTATTTTCATTATGACTATTGCGCACTTCATCAGAACCATTTCTCCTACTATTAGTTCTAAAATGAGCAGCATTTCTAGAGTAATGGTCATGTATAGATGTTCTAAAAGGTTCAAAACTCCTTCTAGTGTTTGGCCTAGAATATGCATCATTGCTAGGGTAGTTATTTCTAGGTGGTAAGTCATTTCTAGGTCTTCTAAAATGTTCAACATTTGGTCTAGCATGTATATTTGTTCTAGGATTGCTATTTCTACGATAAGCATTTGTTTTATTAATCCTAGGTTGAGCCTTAGGTGGTTGGGGTTTGGCTTCAACCTTTTCTTTAGGCTCATTCTTAAAACCTATGCCATGCTTGGTTGACTTCGAATTAACAAGGACCTCATTCAAGTTTTTGTGAGAAGAATTAAACTTATCTATGGTACCTTTAAGTCTATCTACCTCATTTTCGAGATGCATGCAAGAAGAGCAATTTTTAATAGAACTTTCGGGCTTGTCGGCGCTTCTTTTTCCAAAAAACTTGTTTTCCTCTTTCAGCTTCTCATTTTCTAAAACCAGTTTTTCTAACTCCTTTTCTTTCAAAGAAAGCTGTTTTTGAAAATCTTTTTCTTTTAGAGAAGCATTTTCTTTTATGCTCTTGACAGTTTTTGAAGCTTTAATAAATTCAGTATATAGCTCATCAAAACTAGTTCGCATTTCTTCAAGAGTAAAGAAGTTTTTAGAAGAGATTTGACATACCTCATATTGCTTGTCTTCTTGTGCTATAAGACAAAGGTTTGCGGCTTCGTCTTCTTCTTCTTTGCTTGACTCATCTCCAGAGTCTCCTCCCCAAGAAATGTATGCACGTTGCTTCTTAAGAGGTTTCTTCTCCTTTTTGATGTTTGGGCAATTTGATTTGATGTGCCCGGTTTCACCGCATTCATAGCACTTTATTTGCTCGCCTTGCTTTTTGCCCTTTCGTTCATACTCCTTTCGCATGAACTTTTGAAATCTTTTGATAACGAGTCCAAACTCGTTGTCTCCGTCCTCATCAACTTGAGGTTGGCTTGTGCTTGCCTTAAGCGCTATTCTTTGCCTCCTTTGATCATCAACAAGAGGGTTAAGTATTGTAGATTCATAAGTCTTAAGGTTACCTCTTAATGCGTCGATTGTGACATTTGAGACGCCTATGGATTCTTGAATTGCGTCGGCCTTTGATCGCCATGACGGAGTGAGACTTTTAAGAATTTTTCGAACAAGTTCTCTATCCGTGAATGTCTTCTTGAGGGCATGTAGGTCATTTACGATTATTGAAAATCGTTCGAACATTTCATCCACCTTTTCACCTTCCTTCATGTGAAATAATTCATAAGCATGGGTTAGGAAATCAATTCTAGCTTCCCTTACCTGGTCCGTACCTTCGTACGTAATTTCCAGCTTGTCCCACATTTCCTTTGCCGTTGTGCAACACGATATTTTCCTGTAATCGTCAGCATTTACAGCACAATATAATAAATTAATTGCTTTAGCATTATTTTGAACCTTTCGGATATCATCCGCGTCATATTCTTCTTCGGACTTGGGAACCCATTCGTTTTCAACCTTTTTGGTTGGAATTTGATTTCCCTTTATCACCTTCCAGAGATGAAAATTGTTTGCTTGAACGAAGATTTTCATCCTCTCCTTCCAGTACGTATAGTTTGTACCGTTGAATAGTGGTGGTCGGGTGGAGCACTGTCCTTCCTCTATTCCTGCAAAAGAATCACGAGTAGAAGCCATGGAAGTTTCTCTCAAACTGTTAAGTCTTCAGAGAGTTGGGCTCTGATACCAATTGTTAGATAATACGCTTAACGCTAGAGGGGGGGGGGTGAATAGCGTTAAGATAAAATTTAGCGTAAACTTGCGGAAATTAAAATTTGCAGGAAATAATTAAGTGCGTTAAATAAACAAAAGGAAAGAATGCACCGATGTATTCTGGTTCACCACAACACGTGGCTAGTCCAATCCCCGAGAGACTCTCTCGAGATTTTCCACTAACTTGTCAAGCTTACGGGTGCTCAACAAACCTTTACAACTTAAGGACACATGCCTTAACACCTTTGCTCGGAGATACAACACTCCAACACTTCAACCAAGGAAACACAAGTTCCTTACAACAAGAGAATCACAATTCTCTTACAAGTGTACAAAACACTAAACACTCAAACAAACACTCCTTAATGAGTAGATATGAGTAAAAGAAGTAAGCTCAAGATCACAACAACTATGGACAAGACTTTGGCTCTCAAAAGCTTTATGAAATGAATATAAAATGATAAACAATAGTATGCAAGCTTATAGCAATAGAATGATCAGTTGTTGTGTGTTGTTGTGTTTAAAACACTGAAATGAAGCTGTATTTATAGTTGAAAAACTTGGCATTACCGTTGCCTAATTGCCAATTAAGAGTTGCTGATTTTACTGTGTGACAATCGATTGTCAGGAAGCCACAATCGATTGTTTGCCAATCGTTTCAAAAATCAATCCCAGATTTTACGCTTAACAATCGATTGTCCAAGATCAACAATCGATTATTGGCAACGTTCAAAAAATCATTTCCAGATTTTACGTAAAACAATCGATTATACCAAATCAATAATCGATTATTCAGCAACGTTCAAAAAATCCTTTCCAGATTTTAATTTCAACAATCGATTGTACAAAATCAACAATCGATTATTCACCAACGTTCAAAAAATCTTTTCCAGATTTTAATATCAACAATCGATTGTACAAAATCAACAATTGATTACCTGACGGTATTTGAAAACTTTACGACAACGGTCAGCTTCACAATCGATTGTGCAATGTTAACAATCGATTATTTATCAGATTTTGAAAATCACTTTTGACACTGCCTCGTGACAATCGATTGTTATATACTCACAATCGATTATTTAATAACTTTGAAAAAGTCTGGAAGACACTGCCTCAACACAATCGATTATCATATGTTCACAATCGATTATTTTGTGACTTTTACAAATCTGATGGACACTGTCTCTTCACAATCGATTGTCATTAGCTTCACAATCGATTATTCTGAGTTTTGATAAACTTTGATGTACACTGCCTCATCACAATCGATTGTCATAAGGTTCACAATCGATTGTCATGCAGGTTTGAAAAACCTGATGCTCACTGCCTTAACACAATCGATTGTCATTAGTTCACAATCGATTGTCATGCAGTCTTGGCTTATCATAAGCACATAATCGATTATCTTAGTCCAGTTTTTAGAGGCATGTTTAAAAATCATTTTGACTAATGAAAATATGCATGATTTAATATCATTTAGCATTAAATTAAATATGCATGATTTGGTAAAAATAATTTTACGAGAGAAGCCATGTCATGAGTCAAGTTGTCGGATCAAGATCACAATTAAGAATGACTCATTTAAGCTATAAAACTTTGTCTTGTGCTTGAATCTCGTTATGCATCAATTATGCGCTTGTACTTGAACTTCGTCATATATCAATTTGCGCTTGTTTGTCATTCATCAAAACCTACACATAAGAACACACGTTTTAGTATAAAGCCTTGAGAACGTGTTTCCAACAATATTTACCCGTGCGCCCTCCAGTTGATCCAACACATCCATGTTGAGGGGGAGACTATGATGAGCATCATACTCTCGTGAAAGTCTAAGCCGGAGAACCTACCTCCTGGCTAGAGGGAGAAACAAAGGTGCTACAGAAAGAGGTAATTGTGGTCGCGGTGGCTGAAACTGCAAGAACTGCTCCCATGCCCAAACATAACATACAAAGTTGACATAATGTTTAAGTAAAGTCTAAGTAGGTAGAGTTGGAAAGGATGAACACAATTTGAATATGTTGTCACCTGTAGAAGCGGCATAATACCACAAACATCTCTTGAGTGCCCATGCTTGCACGTCACATCTGCCTATACATATAGCCGAGAACAACACCACTCCAGATATAATAGGGTAACTCATCTAGCAGCTGAAGATGATGCAAAAATCCAAGGCTGACGAGGTTCCTCGAAGAATTCGGGAACAAGATCCCTCCAAATAGAAGAAGCAACAACAACCTCGTATACTAGACAATATGCCCCTCCTCCGTGTCGTCGGTGATATCGGGATGGAGTAGCTCCAGGTGCTGTCTAATAGGGGTCAAAGTCAATTGACTAGCACCTGACGATGCAGCCTCGTCCACTTGCCTGAAACTTGTGAGCTGCTACAGCATGTCCAAATAACCATTACGCGACATATATCTCATAGCCATAGGCAGTGAAATGGGCATGCCATCAATGGGCAGGCCATTATAAAACCTCAACATCCTACAACGTGATAGTAGCCTCGCCAATGGGCAAGTGAAAAGTATGTGTCTCCGGTCGCCACTGCTCAATCAATGCCGTGATCAATGGCCGGTCAATCTGTATCCGGTCGATCTTAATAATCCTATAGAATGTCGTGGCCTGGAGGCTATGGACTACACGCTCGTGGAGAAATCTGTCATGTAAAAAGTCCCACAAAATCGTCCACTCTCCTAGTGTGGAGAGTCTGGGAAATTAACTCTCCATCCCATGTATGGGCGGACCCTATGACAGCCCTAAAGCACTAATAGCTCATGAGAGTAATGGCCGGAATTTTTAGGCCCGTCCATGTCGTCAACTGTAAATTAAAAAACATTAATTCTAAAATTTTAATTATTTAATTGTACAAAGTATATGTAACAATTTAGGTTCTAGGCTCGATATTTGAGGCCCAATAGCACTAAACTATCATGAATATTTATGTGTGTCAAATTCAATTTTTTGATAATTTTGTCTGTCTTTTTTTGTTATATAATTTAAAGTCTAAATGTTTCATTATTTAATTTTACAAAGTAAATGTAAAAATTGGGTTCCAGGCTCGATATTTGCCGCCCAGTAGCACCAAACTATCATGAATATTTAGGTGTGTCAAATTCAATTTTTTGATAATTTTTGCTGCATGTGTTTGTTTTATAATTTAAATTCTAAATTTTAATTATTTAATTTTACAAAGTATATGTAAAAATTGGGTTTCAGGCTCAATATTTCAGGCCCAATAGCATAAAACAATCATGAATATTTATGTGTATCAAATTTAATTTTTGATAATTTTGCCTGCATGTGTTTGTTTTGTAATTTAAATTCTAAATTTTTAATTATTTAATTTTACAAAATATATGTAACAATTGGGTTCCAGGCTCGATATTTGAGGCCCAGTAGCACCAAACTATCATGAATATTTATGTGTGTCAAATTCAATTTTTGATAATTTTGTTTGTTTGTGTTTGTTTTATAATTTAAATTCTAAAATTTTAATTATTTAATTTTACAAAGCATATGAAATAATTTGGGTTCCAGGTTCGATATTTGAGGCCAGTAGCACCAAACTATTATGAATATTTATGTGTGTCAAATTTAATTTTTTGATAATTTTTGTCTGTTTGTGTTTGTTTTATAATTTCAAAATTTTTAATTATTTAATTTTATAAAGCATATGAAATAATTTGGGTTTCAGGCTCGATATTTGAGGCTCAGTAGCACCAAACTATCATGAATATTTATGGGTGTCACATCTAATTTTTTTTGATAATTTTTGTTTGTCTGTGTTTGTTTTATAGTTTAAATTCTAAATTTTTATTTATTTAATTTTATAAAGTCGATGTAACAATTGGGTTCCAAGCTCGATATTTGAGGCCAAGTAGAACCAAACTATCATGAATATTTATATGTGTCAAATTTAATTTTTTGATAATATTGTCTGTATGTGTTTGTTATATGATTTAAATTCTAAATTTGTACAAAGTATATATTTTCATCTACCATTCTAAGAAATACTTAAACTACAAGGATTCTATGCTAAAATACTATATTGTTTACTACGCTAAAAGTTTTATATTTGCTATGCTAATAATAAACTAAATATAAATAACATATACATTTTAATCACAAAACATTAACAAAAATAGCTACAACAATACAAGTTTCGCAAATAAAACAAAAAAATAATATGAAAATACTAATATCTAAATATGGTTATTAACATAAAAATTAAATCTCAATTTTATACTAATATCTAAATCCGGATAAATATAACATACTAGTTTTGCAAATAAAATACAAAAGGACATGGAAACACATTTTTTAGGCAGTGATATACATTATTATTCAAGTTTGGACAAAAAATAAATCGAAACACCTCGATATTGTGAGTGTATCCCGTGAAAATTTGAAGACGAAGGAGTTAAACCACGAGTCTGGAATGCTCTACTACGAGGTGGGACATACTTTCAAGATTTTTTGTGTGATGGGAGGGGCCCATAAATTCTTTTTTTTTTTTAAATCGAGCAGTGCTGGGGTGGGGGGACCAGAAGAAGGAGAAATTTTAAATTGGGGAAGAGGTCTGTTGAGGAAGAAGACGAAGAGTATTATTATAAAGGGGTATAGCGTATGATTGGAAAACGCTATATATAGCGTATAATTTAAGACGCTATATATAGAAGGCAAATCGTCTGATACATATAGCGTATAATAACAACACGTTATACCTTAACGTCAGACGTTACTATTAAGATATAGCGTGTTGTTATTATACGTTATATATAAAAATATCTCTTTTTTTAAAACACGTATTAAGGTGTTCTGAATCCAAATAAACAATATATAGGTTCCGGACACCACATTTGTGTAGAACCAAGTTGTTTGTAATTATTCAGGAAAGGGGAACAATATGTGACTTACAAGGTGCCTATATTAGATATAAAAGAGAGATTTTTATTAACAGCTTTACTGTCGTATCCCTACTGGGAAAAATACATAACAAGGATATAAGCGTCCCTTCCTTGTTTAAAGGAAGAGAAGCGTAATCTGCATGGAAACTGCAGAAGCTTAACTGGAGAACAGGTTGTCAAGTGTCCAACTCACAGCATTATCAATCATGGTAAATGCTTTTTTCAAACTCCTTAGCCTCGTTTGATTCTTTTCAGCTACTTGTTTTTCAAGCGAATAAATTCATTAAAAAATAAATATGCATGCGAGAGATGCAAAATCTACAGAAAATATCAGTGCTATGCAAATCTAATAACATCGTGGCAATGCTTTCTAGTAGCTTGTAGCTAAAAAGTAGAAAATGTTACCTCACTTATGAAGCTATCATATACACCAGCGAGAATTAAGTTGGTGACAATGTAAATGCTCAATAGCACGTAGAGAATAAAAAGCAATACCAGCATGAGTCCCTGAAAGGAAAAATACATAAATGCAGGTTTCAGCGGGACTTGAAAGAATTAGAAAAAAAGAAAAAAAACGTAATTCAGACCAACATTAAGTTAGCTAGAGAATTTATACAGAAAAATTATAAGTCCAAAATTAGGTTAGAGAACTCATACAGAAAAAAAAGTCCAACATTAAGATTAGTAAGAGTAAAAGACTCAGTAAGAAAGCTTGGCAACGAGAAAAGATGTATCTCCGCCCAGATTGTGCTCTTATTCAGTTATTATGGCTTTTTCTAGACTATGAAGGTGGGATGCGCTATGTTTTTTCTTAGCTATATCATCATAACAAAAACTCAAAGCTTTTAACGGCAAATTCCTAGCTTACCCGTTATAGATTATAGATCTTGTCAAACTTCAATGGTATTAATATTATAGGGAGTAAAGGGAGAGCAAAGACAGTTTAATAAGCCAAATTACTTGTATGCAGGGATCCAGACATCTGGATGGTTCGATGCAGTAAGCAAAAGAAACATTTGGTATAATGTCGCATCATATGCAGTAAACGTGGTTTCTCCCTGCCGTGTGTCTTTAAAGAAGGCATACCCTTACCAGCTCGAATAGAAGAAATAAAGTAGATAAAGCCTGCAAAGGGTAGATAAAAAGAGGAAGATTTAGGTCAGCAAGATGATAAGAATTCAGGTGTGAAAACTTAAGTTTATCATATCAAACTGCATAAAATGTCTATTATACACTACAAAAATGAACCATTAAACCCCGAAGATAGCGATAACACAGTAACGTTGGTACCAAGCATTCCTGAAAGGAGGAGGAAGCCATCTCGTAATTCCCTATCGTCAAAAATTGGAATTAAGATCAAATTAGCAACCATAGCTAAGAAAGAATTATGACTTCATACTCATTATTGCTATATATATGATAAACAGCTAGCGGAATAGCCTACCGAGATGCACCGGCAGATGCATGGGTCCATATGAGACTTCATGTATCGTTTTCTCTAATTAATTTAGATCATATTTAATAATGTTGGTCTTTCCTATACTATCAATATCTTTGACTTCATATGTATTGTTCTTGCAAGAAGTACATGCTTTGCTAATAGGGTCATAATAATAGTTGTTTGGTGGGTTGATTTTATTCTCTACCTTCTCACGATGGGATGGAAATAAGAGAGGTCAACTGGAGTGAAAGTCAAAGAACGGGGCCGGGAATCTATAATTGATCCGAAGAACCACTCCCAGATACGATTCTGCTTCCCCTTCGTACTACCATGAGATTCTTGCCAGGCTTTCTTTCGACTTAAGAAGGTTGCATTGAGAATGAGAATCACTTCGGATCTCTTCCTTGAGAAGAGAAGGTAGGGGCTCTGTTTCCGCATCCATTCCATATCAATATTCATTGTTAAGATCTTCTGGTAGAATCGAATAGTAACTGAATCATTCCAATAGTTCCCAACAAGTCTTGCATGGGTTCTTTGTCAAATGAGTTTGCATAAAATAATACAGAACAATATAATAGATTACAAAGATGCATCATTCGAACCTTCATATTTTCATCAACTAAATGTAACTATAATTAATTAAAGCATGCTATATCTGAGAGGTTTATTCTTATTATCAGAGGAGATTTTGTGGTTACTAGCACCCATACAATGTAATATACACGGATAATCAATTATATTCATCAGGCTTATTGCATGTTCCTTGTCCAAAACATACGTTACACAATTACAACTCATTCTTTTTTCTTTATGTTTGATAAGTCACAATTAAAGCTCATTCAAGAAGAAGAAGCAGGATAGTTGACTCAGAGAGAGATAGAGAGAGAGCACAGAGAGAGTAAAATCATATTTGAAGACTCCATTCCTTTCGAAAGTTGCAATATAGTAATTTGATAGAACCATATAAGATTGGAGACTTAATTCGTAATTTTCTTTTTTCTCTTCTTCTCTTTGGTAGGTTTTGGGGTATCTGCCTCCCCCAGGGGATTTCCCTCATCAAAGAGGCCTATCCCAAGCCTGCAAAAACAGAAAATACAGGTATAGAAAATGAGAATACAGTAAAGCAGTATCTCCTTTAAAGAGCTCAAGTACGGCAGAAGAAAAACCTCACCATCATTTTTAGCTTCCCATTGGGCCTTGGACGGATTGCGCCACACGCGCTTAATATATAGGTAAGTCGAATCGAGCTGGCGAACCCAACCCAAGAGATCCTTAACCGTGCCAGGATACCACACACTAATTGCATCATCAAAAGGCGTTAGTTCAACGGGAAGATGGTCAAAAGGAAAGAGAAACTATTAAATTAAAATATTCTCTTATGATTCATATTCCATTCCTTGGGGAATGATATCCTTTCAACGGGAATTAGATCTGAGGTCCTACCTCGGACAAAATGGCTCATCCACCCTCTGTCCTTGTCTTCATCGGTGCAAGCAAAGAGAACCTCCGAGGCCCGATGTTGAAGCTTAATCAGACTGCCTCGATAAAATCGGGGGCTGTACATCCTAATCAGATGGTCAAGGGTAAAATTCATCCCCTCGATCATGTTTGCAAAGTGCCTAATCACGCAAACAATGCGCCAGAATGATGGATTTATTTGACCGAGCGTCACCCCGTATTATCAGCAAAAATCAAGTGTTGGCCGAAGTAAATGTGAAGATTTGAAGACTGATAAAATAACTAAGATATGGACCAGGTCCATCTTGTGAAGAACACTCATGATCAAACCAAATATGTGAAATGCACGTGAATGAGATAAATCTAACTTATTAGAAGTAATATCTCCTGATCATGATAAAAAAGGTTGTATATTGGATAAGGAGAAAGTCTCCTTACACAAAGGGAACACGGTTTAGGAAAAGGATAGAGTTAGAGTATGAAATTAACTAGAACTCTTCCACCATAGAAGAGTAGCATCTGTATCCAGTAAATCTCTAATTACTAACTCCTTAAATATCAATGGTGTTCTCTTTGACAGGTAATGCACATAAGTAGAAGTTAAACGTGAATTGAGAGCAAAATAGCAAGGTAATTTAGCAAGAAATTTATGTGTTATTCAAGCGTGCAATCTTGAAGCTACTTGAACAAGATAGAAGAACCAGTTCCAAGTGTCTATCTTTTATTCTAGTTTAATTGTAGTAGGTGATTTTACATTGTACCTTTTAGCTTTTTTAGAAACAATTGTATTAGGTACTTAGAGTTTTCAAGTTAGAGTTAATGAAGTTATCACAACAGTTGAGGCTGTGTGCCACATCGAGATTAGAGTTAACCCTAGGTTTACAAAAGAGTTCTTGTAAATGCAGTTTTTGGATCAGTGATTTTAGCGGGGAGTTTAGGAAAATCCTACTGGAATGTAGATCGTGGTTTTTTCACCTTTTGAGCCAGGTATTTTCCATGTAACTCTGTGTTCTTTATTTTCAGTACTTATTATTTTGCAAACAATAGTAGTTGGAACACATAGAAGAACCAAGTCATTCTATAATAAAGTTAAGCATAATTAGATACCACACAAATAACCCCTCCCCTCTTGTGTGTTATTGAAGTATAAAACATTAATTGGTATCAGAGCATGTTATTCTTGAAGAGGGTAACATCTTAGGAACAAATCAGGATGAGTGCACCACCTAGAAACTGTGAAGAGAAATCCACTACTAGACCTCCAGTCTTTAATGGCCAGTACTATTCCTAGTGGGGGAACATGATTAGAGACAACATCATAGGTGAAGACTATAAACTCTAGGACATATTTACTGATTGTCCCCTAGCTACTACAAAGAAGAATGCTGAAGGAGTGGACGTGCCAAAGACAAGAGCTGACTGTACTGCTGAAGATTTAAAGAAATGGGAAAAGAATGCCAAGGCCACGAAATGGCTTGTGTGTGGACTAGGTCCAGGAAAATAAAACAAGATTCAAAGTTGTACCACTGCTAAGGAGATCTAGGACACTCTACAAGAGGCCCATGAAGGAACTCCTTAAGTAAAGAGATCAAGAGAAATTTATCAAGAGTTACTTATTATTTTGCAACAATAGTAGTTGGAACACATAGAAGAACCAAGTCATTCTATAATAAAGTTAAGCATAAATTAGATACCACACAAATAACCCCTCCCCTCTTGTGTGGTATTGAAGTATAAAACATTAATTGGTATCAGAGCAGGTTATTCTTGAAGAGGGTAACATCTTAGGAACAAATCAAGATGAGTGCACCACCTAGAAATTGTGAAGGGAAATCCACTACTAGACCTCCACTCTTTAATGGCCAGTACTGTTCCTAGTGGGGGAACATGATTAGAGACAACATCATAGGTGAAGACTATAAACTCTAGGACATATTTACTGATTGTCCCCTAGCTACTACAAACAAGAATGCTGAAGGAGTAGACGTGCCAAAGACAAGAGCTGACTGTACTGCTGAAGATTTAAAGAAATTGGAAAAGAATGCCAAGGCCAAGAAGTGGCTTGTGTGTGGACTAGGTCCAGGAAAATACAACAAGATTCAAAGTTGTACCACTGCTAAAGAGATCTAGGACACTCTACAAGAGGCCCATGAAGGAACTCCTTAAGTAAAGAGATCAAGAGAAACACTGAAGGAAGGAGAAAACATACAAGGGATGTACAGAAGGTTCACAATACTAACAAATGAACATAAGTCCTTTGGGAGAATTATCCTTGAAGAATACAAGGTTGAGAAAATCTTGACAAGAGTCTTCACGGCTATTCAGGAATCAAAGAACATTGCTACTCTCAAGTGGTTTGAGCTAATTGGAAATCTCACCACCTATGAATTGAGAAGGAAAACCATGAAGATGGATGCACCCAAGAAGAAAAGGAGCTTGGCTCTCAAAATAGCTGAAGGTGTAGACCTAGAGGATGATGAAATGGCTATGATCACAAGGGATTTCAAGAAGTACCTAATTAGAGAAAATGGTTCTTCAAGAGGTACAACATTCAAAAAACCAAGGGATCCTAAAAAATAGACCAATAAGGGCTTCTACAAATATGGTAAGACTAACCACATGATCAAGAATTGTCCTCAGTGGAAAATCGAATGGAAGAAGGAAAGGGCTGAATGAAGAAATAGGAAGAAAGAACATGTTCAACCCAAAAGGAACAAAGGATAACAAAGGCTATGGTTGCTGCTTGGGGAGAAAACTCAGATGAGGATTCAGAAGATGAAGCTGGAGATGAACAGGAATTTACGGCCATTGGAGAATAAGACGATGAACAAGAGGTAGGCGTGATTCATCTCAAAGACAAGATTAAATTTTTTTCTATAGTAAGGTTATATGAATTATTGCTAGACTTCATTGATGAGTCTGAGGTCATAAACAATGAGAAGGAACTCTGTCTAGGGAGTGTGTGATCTTGAAAGCCAAGTGCAAAAATCTAGAATCTACGGCTAGTGAAAGTGTTAGTAAAAATACTGAGTTGAAGAACCATGTTCTTGAACCTGACACCAGTGTCTTAGAACTTAGGTCTAAAAATTTAAAACTGAAATTAGGGACAGGTAAAAAGAAGGTTGATCATACGCATATCACCTTAGAAGAAAATCTAAGAAAAATTAAAGAAGAGTTGTACAAGAAAGATGAGCAGATAAGAGTCCTAAAAGAACACCTAGGCAAAGTGAAGCATGAACTAGATAGAACTTGCAAATGGAATAAATCCTCTGATGCACTATTCTGGTTACAAGAGCACCACATTAGCAACAAGAGAGGAATTGGATATGGGACCCAGCACCTATGTGGGATCCCAAAAGCAAGTACATCACACTTCTTGAAAACAAAATCTGCACACATTGTGGCAAGACTAGTCATTACAAAAGTGAATGTAATGCAAAGGAAAAGGCCAGTCAAAAGAACAAAACCTTCATTCAAGAGAAAAATAGGCTGCCTGGATGGGTCAAAAGAAATTTAATTCACCCCTTTGACTATAGAAAGGGACCCAAACTAGTTTGGTTTCCTAAGACTAACCCTTAATTTCGTTTTATAAGTCCGAGTGAAGGGAAATAGCCAAATATGGCACATGGATAGTGGCTGCTCAAAGCATATGACTAGAAGTAAGAACCGTTTCCTTTTACTTGAAGACCTAAAAGGAGGTAATGTCTCCTTTGGAAATGAGAAGAAAGGTGAAATTGTTGGGGTCGGAAAGGTAGGTAAGATATACTCACATTCAATTGAGAATGTCTACTTGATAGATGGCTTGAAATATAGCCTATTCAGTGTATAACTTGGTAGCATTAACCTCTACTAAATGTTTTGTAATTAATCTTATTACTGACAAGATTATTTTGCAAGGAAAAAGAGATAACACTATTTACCTTATAGATTTGTCCTCTCTTTCAGAAAATTAACTCACTTGCTTGAGTGCGTTGGACAATGATCCCCTCATGTGGCACAAATGACTTGGTCATGCAAGTATAAATCAACTCAACAAATTAGTCTCCAAGGACCTGGTGATGGGGTTTACCTAACACTAACTTCAAGGAACACAATGTTTGTGAGGCTTGTGCAAGGGGAAATCCGGTAGGATCCTCTTTTAAAAGCAAGAAAATGGTAAGCACGACCAGGATGATAGAACTGGTTCATACGGATCTCTGTGGTCCAATGAGAACATTAAGTAGAGGTACTAAGAATATGTGATGGTACATGTTGATGATTACTCTAGGTTTACTAGGTTATTGTTAACATCTAAGGATTAGGCATTTGACATGTTTACTGCCTTTGTTACAAAAACTCAGAAACAACTAGGTAATCAACATGCATCAATTAGGTCTGATCATGGAGCTGAATTTGAAAATGCTAAGTTTGCTGAATTTCGTGATGAGTACGGTATAGATCATAATTTATATGCACCTAAGATTCCTCAACAAAATGGAGTAGTTGAAAGAAATAATATGACTCTTGAAGATATGGATATGACCATGCTTCTTTCTAGTAAACTGTCTCATAGCTTCTGGGTAGAGGCTGTAAATACTGCATGTTACATCATTAATAGGTGCATGACCATACCTCTTCTAGAGAAGGCTCTCTATGAGTTACTTAAAGGGAAAAAAACCAAATATATCTCATTTTAGGACATTTGGATGCAAATGAAAATGATTCCCTAGGTAAGTTTGATCCCAAAAGTGATGAGGGAGTATTCTTAAGATATTCTTTATACATAGAAAGTTCATAAAGTGTACAACAAAAGAACTTTATGTGTAGAAGAAAGTGTACATATAGCTTTTGATGAAACTAACATCCTTTCTGAGAGACAGGAACATGAAGATGAAGCCATTGAACCGGTAAAAGAAATGAGTGAAGTAGAAGATGCACCAAAAGAAGGAACAAGTGATGGAATAGGTTCTTCCATTCAGGGCAACCTTGCAGGGGGAAATGAACAAAAAAGAAATGAATCTAACTCCCAAGTGGAATCTGTTCCTCAGCAACAAAACACGGGAGAAACTCCTAACAAAAATTAGTTGGTTCTGAAACCTTACAAGTATCAAAGTTCTCATTCCATTGAGAACATCCTTACGGATCCAACTCCTAGATTTAAAAACATATCTCAATTAAAGAATCTATGTACTTTTGATAAATTCTTATTTTTTAATGAGTCTAAACATATAGCTGAAGCTTTGCAGGATGTAGATTGGGTGAATGCAATGCAATACGGACTCAATTAGTTTGAAAGAAGCCAAATGTGGCATCTAATCATAAGACCCAAGGATAGATCAGTGATTGGCATTAAATAAGTCTTCAGAAACAAACTTGATGAAGATGGAACAGTTGCAAGGAACAAGGCAAGGCTGGTGATCCAAGATTATAGTTAATAGGAGGGCATAGATTATGATGAGACCTTTGCTCTAGTATCAAGGCCGGAGGAAATAAGATTCCTCATAGTATTTTCAACACACATGGAATTTACCCTTCACCAAATTTATGTGAAGATTGCCTTACTCAATGGCTACTTAAAAGAATAAGTATTTTTCAAACAATCTCTAGGGTTTGAAAGTAAGGAGTGTCCAGATCATGTATACAAATTGGACAAGGCCCTATATGGTCTCAAACAGGCTCCTAGAGTATGGTATGAACGTCTATCTAAATTCTTGCTAGGACATGGATACAGAAAATGTAAGATTGACAGTAATTTATTCTTAGGGGAAAGCATAAGGATATACTAGTAGTACAAATATATGTTGATGACATAATTTTTAGGTCAACCATTGAAAAACTGAGTAAGGAATTTGCAAAATTGATGGGGAGTGAATTTGAAATGAGTATGATGGGTGAGCTTAACTTTTTATTAGGATTATAGATAAAAAAAAACCCAAATAGAAGCATGATCCATCAACAAGAATATGCAAAAGAGTTGATTAAGAAGTTTAAAATGGATGAATAAAAAGAAATAGACACATCTATTGCAAAATTAGACATAGATGAACCTGGTTAATCTGTTGATCAAAAGTTGTATAGGGGTATGATTGGCTCACTTTTGTATCTTATTGCTAGCAGACTTGACATAGTTTTCAGTGTAGGGCTTTGTGCTCATTTTTCAGGAAATCCTATGGAATCCCACTTGACAGCTGTCAAGAGGATACTGAGATATTTGAAAGGAACTACTGATCTTTGTCTTTGGTACCTAGAGGTAGTAACTTTAATCTAGTAGGATATGGTGATGCGGACTATGCAGGTTTCATTGTGGATAGGAAAAGCACTTTATGTATGGCTCATTTTCTTGGTTCATGTCTGGTAACATGGGCTACAAAAAGAAGGATTCAGTGGCCGTATCCACCGCATAGGCTGAATATGTCATTGTTGCCTCTTGTTGTGCTCAACTGATATAGATAAAACAACAGATAATAGATTTTAGTATTTAAGTTGGTTGCATCCCTATCTTTTGTGATAAAACCAGTTCTATAAGTATGACAAAGAACTCAATTCATCATAAAAGAACTAAGCACATAAATTTTAGACATCATTTTTAAGGGACAACTATGAGAAAGAATTGATTATTACAGAATTCTGTGCTACTAATAAATAAATTGCTGACATCTTACTAAAACACTGAGTAGAGAAAGCTTTTAAAAGGACATGTTATAATTAGGAATGACTAAGATAACCTATTGGGACCAGTTTAGAATGCACAATGGAAAAAACAAATTTTGAATAATGAATTTAATTTTGCCAAGGAATCTGGAACTTGTGTAAATTGTAGATTAATTTTTACTCAACTTCATACTGTAAATAGTATATTCATGTGATATTTGTTGATATGACTCATTAATCTCTAACAAATTTTTCTCTATTTTGGTAAATTGAGGCATGATAAAGAGAATTCTATATGAAGAACGTGATTCATCAGTATAGATTCATCTGAATGACAAGGTATATTTTCTATACTCTGCACAATTAGAAATATAAATATTTAAATCATGAGTAGAGTTCTACTACTGTTCAAAACATCAGAATATCCTATCCGTTTGTTTTTTAACTAGTTTCTTCCTTGTTAGAATTCTCACCACAAAAATGCCTAAAATCTAGGCAATCCTAACCGTTCATTCAACCTGCAATTTCAGGTTGATTAGACCTCTAATTAACTGTTAAAGCTACTGTTAGCCATTAAATAAACAGTTAAGGGTCAAATATATCCTTGTACTATTAAAAATAGGCCATATTTATCCTCCGTTTGAATTTTTTATCAAATATGTCCCCACCGTTATACATTAGGGCCATATATATCCCTCAGCCGTTAAAACACCCTCCCATATATTTTTAGTAGCATGTGGCATCTTATGATTGGACTAGACGACCCGCCCCACTCCTTTAATTAAACCCCTCCGACCTAATTGCTAATCCTAGACCCGTCGTGGAATTGTAAACAGGAACACCGTGGTATAATAATAAAGAAGCTTGACCATGTTTAGTCAACTTCTTGAATTTCGACATGAAACCGTTTAATACTCCATCTATAGGACAAAACACTGTTAATCCACTTTCTACATTTTCTGCAAATGTTTTTTATACATCTGGATGGGATTTTAATAAATCGAAAAAGGCTTTGCATCCTTGTTAGGACATTAGGGTTGTGATGTTTAAGTCACTGGGTGCAGCAACCGGAGCTTCAGCGGCGTCTGAAGTTAAAACATGGCTGATTTGAATAACTAAAATGTTGTACGGCATTTCTAGTACGGTTTTAACGAATGTGGCGGTGAAATGGCCGTTGTTGTCTTCATTTGCAAAACCTACTTTACTGCCTTTCATGTTGGTGATGTTGATGTAACTGGAGGTTCCCGGAGCTTCGCCGGTGGCTTGGAACATGGTGGCGGTGAGGATACTACCTTGTGTAATTTGGTAGAGTTTCTTAGCGCCGAATTAATCGGTGAATACGTGTAGGGAAAGGACGTTTTTTAGTGTGTAAGTAGGGAGGTGTTTTTCAAGGAGTTCGTTCATGGCGGCGTTGTCGATGGCGCAGACGGGGCGGGTCTAGAATTAGCAATTGGGTCGGGGCTGGTTTAATTAAAGGAGTGGGGCGGGTCGTCTAGTCCAATCATAAGATGCCACGTGCTACTAATATTATATGGGAGGGTGTTTTAACGGCTGAGAGATATATATGGCCCTAATGTATAACGGTGAGGACATATTTGGTAAAAAATTCAAAAGCAGGATAAATATGGCGTATTTTTAATAGTACAGGGATATATTTGACCTTTAACCGTTAAATAAATCTTTCTCATTAAATACCTATTATTACCTTCTGCCACCCTTGTTTTTCCAAACCATCAAAAATTCTTCTTCCCTCTAAATTGTTTTCTTCTCCAAAAGCCTAATTTACAAACTCTGTCAAGCCATCAGTTACGATGTCGAACCCTCAAGAAAAGGGACTCATATACCGCCATCCTCTTTTGGTTCCTCCACGTCTTCTCCTCCCAGTACAAACCCCCAACATATGAAAAGACGTGTCAAAATGCTAGCCAAAAAAACTATAGCCTCAGGTGCATTGTCAAAGAGATTAAACGCAGAATGAAGGCTGCCCAAGCCAAGGATTCTTAGAACTCAGATGATTCGTTAAAATGTACGAGTGAGGGGGAAGGACTTGGGTCTTCTGACTCTGAAAAGGCTCAAAACTCCCATTCTAAGATAAGTTCTACTTTGGCTAAAAATTTAGAAAATAGCTTTGTTTTGGTTGGCCTACTAGGGATATGGAAATTCCTGAATTGAGAAGGAGTGAAGGTAAAACGAAAATTGAAAAGAAAGAGAGAGAGAGACATATAGAGAGAGCGTATCTAGTGATGTGAGGGAAAAAGGTAAAGGAGTGGATAGTTCTTCACCCACTTCTAAATTGCCTTACCAACTATTTGTGGGGTTGCACATGAAACTATGGTTCAATGGAGGCTGCTGAAGGGTTAGTTAATCTAAGTTCACAGGCAGATGAATATGGTTCATCAATTGAGGAGACCCTAGTAGACTTTGTGAAAAAGTAGGTGCCAAATATGATCCAAAGAAAAGGAGAACTACAACACCAAAAGCCCCCATCACTGCAAAACCTCCAAAAAAACGAAGTCTTCCTCCCCAACCTCTACTGAAATTCCCTTGCCAAAAGAAGAGCCACATGAAGTAGAATGAAACATGTTGAGTATGAATTTCAAAAGGCTTTGGCTAATTCAAGAAAAAGAGGATGGATAAAGGAAAATGTAAGGTTACAGAGTCCTCTGAAGCTAATGATGTTGAGGAGATGGAACAAGTCCATCAGGAGGAACATACAACAATGGAGGTTTAGACCCTCAAACCCAAAAAGACCAAGACTTCTTCCAAGAAGTTTTCATATGTGTCTAAGTCTGTTGAACCTTTATTGGCCAAGAGGACAAGGTATGCAGTGAAAAACAAACAAGTTAGAATTTCTGAAGATGAGGAATGGAGTGGTGAAGAAGAGAGTGAGTATGATGGTGAACAAGACAAGCTGGCCAAGTTTGGCAAAAGAAATTTTTGAAGGGAAGATTGCTAAAAGCCTTGGTAGAACTAGGAATAGTTAGTTTCGTTGATACCCTAGCTGTTCAAGGCTGGAACGACATAGTCCTTCAGATGGATGGAAGGCTATCTAGGAATGAAATCATTAACTTCATGGAAAATGCAGAGGGTAGAGATGGTTTCGTTACTGGCCAAGTAAAAGAAGTTCAAGTGACCTTTGATGCAGAAAGCTAGGAGAGATTCTTGACATCCCTGCAGAAGGATATGATGACTACACTAGGCAAAAATGGCCAAGTCTAGATTCCCTTCCTCCTGTCCTTGAAATCACTAGGAGATTTTAAGATGTTGAACAAGTGAATGAGGCCAAGTTTGTGCACAAAAGTGAAATGAAGCCACAACACAAAGTCTTCTTAGAGTTTGTCTACAACTTTCTACTGCGCAGGTAGGGAAGGAGGCATATTGCTAACTATATGGACTTAGTTCTGATGGAGTTCCTTGAAAGTGGAAGTAAATTAACTGGTATGTATTCATCATCAAGCTACTAGACAGGGTTATCAATGGCTCCAAGACCCATGCCACCCCCTATGGATTTACTCTGACTACTATTCTGGATCGGTGCAAGGTACCTTTGAAGAAGTGGGAAATGGCCACAAGCAAGGATTATTTTGGAATTAATACTATGATTTCTTGTGACTATCGAGTCAATTCCGATCCAAATGAACCTGGTTCATCCAAGAAGACACCTATCAACAGTAAATTCAGGGCTCTCATTCGTGAAAGTGAGGCCAAGGATTCTGAGATAGCTAGGCTGAGGGCTCGCCTAGTTGAGGTTGAATCTGAGAGGGATGCTCTCAGAACTAAGATTATCAAGGAAAATGAGAAGAATGATGGGATTATTCACAATATTCTGAATTTTCTCCAAGCCCAAAACCAAACCTCTATCTCCCCCAAGCTTTAGAAATTCTATCCTTTATCTCCTGAACTTGTCTAGTACCATCAGTGACCCAGATTAGGGATTTATCTTTCTTTTTGCTCATGCTTTGAATATTTTTTCTTTCTGTTTGTCAATTGTGGTAGCAACATATCTTCTATCAATGATATCTACTGTTTTTGCTCTTGTTGATTGTTACTATTTCATTGATAGTTTAAATATTTCTTCCTGCTTACTGATGATTAATCAATGAATGCACTTGTCGTTGCCCCAATACCCCTGTGTACTTATTAAAATCTGAGACTCACACTTTATTTATGAAACTTTTCTATGATACAAATGGGGAAAGAGATATTGTTCTTTACATATTGTGAATATATGATGTTTATAACCTAATTAACCTGGTCCTTGATAATAAGTGAATTTTTTTAATCTTTGTATTAATGAATAAGCTGAGATTTTACGGGCCTAAGTGAGTGAATAGCATAAAGTTTGTCATTATCAAAAAGGAAAAATTTATTGGCCCAAGTAAATGTGAAGTTTTGAAGACTGACAAAAGAACTCAGACATGGACCAAGTCCATCTTGTGAAGCACAGTCATGATCAACATAGACATATGAGATGCATGTGAAGGAGATAAATATAACTTATCAGAAGTAATATCTCCTAATCATGATCGAAAAGGTTGCATAATAGATAAGGAGAAAGACTCCTTAGACAAAGAGAACACGGTTTAAGAAATGGATAGAGTTAGAGTATGAGATCAACTAGAACTCTTCCACCATGGAAGAGTAGCATCTATATCCTAGTAAACTCTAATTACTAACTCCAAAATATCAGTGGTGTTCTTTTTTACAAGTAATGCACAAAAGCAAAAGATAAACGTGAATTGACAGCAAAATAGCAAGGCAATTTTTCAAGCAATTTATGTGTGATTCAAGCGTGCAATCCTGAAGGTACATGAACCAGATAGAAGAATCAGTTCCAAGTGTCTATCTTTTATTCTAGTTCAATTGTAGTAGGTGATTTTTTGTTGTACCTTTAAGCTTTTATATAAGCAATTGTATTAGACTGCAAACTACTGGAAAGTAGAACTATGATACTGGAAATCCATAAGCTTCAAGGTGATCTAATTGACAGACTGCAAAGTATATGTAGGCAGGGAAAATTTCACATTCAGAAACTCTACCTCACTATGCTCCCCAGTTTCAATAAGGTTGACTGGAAGAACTTGATGCTAATCACTAATGTCCTACCTCGGCATAAGTTCACTCTTTGTTTAGCTGCTCAACATAAACTTCCTACAGTTGAAAGATTGCAGAACATGGGCATACAAGTTCCAGTAACTTGTGTGTTTTGCAAACAAAATGTTGAGGACTTCAATCACCTATTCTTTGAGTGTCCTATCACAAACAGATTGTGGTCCAGAATATGTGTTTGGCTGGGTCATTCCAGAACAGTTGGCTGCTGGGAAACTGAGCTTCATTGGATATGCAGCAAAGCTAAAAGTAGACTGTGGCGAAATGCTATCACATCTTCTGCATTTGTCACTACTACTGCCCTCATCTGAAAAGAAAGGAACCACATTCGCTTTGAAGGGGCTGCTTTTGTGGAGGAACTGACTTGCAGAGAGATTGCCTTACTCATACACATTCGAGGCAGTAAGTGCAAACATTGGCAGACTGGTCTGAGACAGCTCAATTACTTTCCTTGGCTATTGCAATTAGATAGTTATGATGCTTGTGTATAGATAGTTAAGATAGTATAGAGAGTACTTGTAAAAGTGTAGTAGGTAGTCCAAACTACTACCATAGAGCCCTATGATGTATATATTCATTGAGATCAATGAAACTAACAGTTATATGAAAAAAAAGAATTGTATTAGACACTTAGACTTTTCAAGCTAGAGTTAACTTGAAGTTGTCGCAACAGTTGGGGCTATGTTCCACAACAGAATTAGAATTAATCCTAGGTTGACAAAAGATTTTTGATAACTGTAGTTTTGACTAAGTGATTTTAGTGGAGAGTTTGGGAAAATCCTACTGGGAGGTAGGTCATGGTTTTTTCACCTTTTGAGCCAGGTATTTTCCACGTAAAATTTCTGTGTTCTTTATTTTCTGTACTTATTATTTCGCAACAGTAGTAGTTGGAACACATAGAAGAACTAGGTCCTTCTATAGTCAAGTTAAGCAAAAATTGGGTATCACACAAATCAACCCCCCTCCTTGTGTGGTATTGAAGTATAAAATATCATCGAGTATCACGGGGTTTATCGACGACGAGGATGGTTTCCGAACCTAGGGTAAAAGCATATATGCATACACTAAGGAAACTAGCTTTATGTGTCGTTATTCTTTCTCCCAAGAAGTGATCTCCACTTGCAACGCCTCTACCCATCGGCAATCAGTTTTCACATTCCTAGTGTCGGTTATCAGGCTAATACATTGGGACATGGGTTCACACTGCCCTAATTTCAGAGAAGGCTTGTCACTTTGAAATCGTAGGATGGTCCACAAGGTCGGGGGATGAACTCCTCAAGACAAAGAGGTACTATGGACTTTCCCTTAGAAGATCGTGAAGATGAAGAAGCTTTATCATCTTGGTAAATGGTTCTAGAGGTTTTCGCCATTTTGCTAAATCATTTCAGAGGAAAAAAGAAAATTGGATTAAAGACGAACATAAGAAAGAAGTAAGAAGAATTGTTGAAAGTTTGGATATATCATGAAGTGTAAGGAGTGAAGGATTGGATTATTTATAGGGGCCATTAGTGCGCGTCGGGGAAAGCCAATGGACGGCCAACCGTCGTAATCAATTTGAGGCTTTTCAACATCTGTGCGAACAGGACTTTTGAACATCCCTTTTTGTCACATCAATCGCTTACGTGATATAACAGACGTAGTGATATAAACATTGAAGAGTTGAAGAATTCAAATCATTCCTTGTTATTTCATTCCAAAAAGATGCAGGGATTGTCTGTATATTGCCAAAATCAGGGTAGGTCGATTTTATGGTTTCTATGGCGTTTCAAGCCCGGCCTCGATGGGCTCGAAGAATAGTCTAAGGCTCGTCCCCAAAGCACTCGCCCTCGAGAGTAAATATTGAAGACTCATCACAGCGTACCTCGAGGCTGCATTAAAATCGATGAACGTCATGGAAAGGCAGGAATATAGGGTCTGAGAGAAATAGTACAAATTCATACTAGGCCATTATACAACCATACAAATAATATTTCGTCGTGATTATTAAATACGTACTATTTTGGGATCCACCCTCATATAAATGTGACCCTTGTCATTTCGTAACCAATAAATATTCAATACAATAGAACATTCTCTACTTTTCTTGCCAAAACGTACTCAACAACTATGCTACATCTATTGCTTGTTCATTTATTGTTCACTTATTGTTCTTCATTTATTGCCCATTATTAACCGAAAAAGGTTATGTTCGAGGCCTTCGATATCAGTGTTTCTTCATCAATTGTTCATTTCTAACTGGCCTAACTAGACCACGAGGCCCCCTGTTCTAGCCAGCTCGAGGCCCAGTCTTGCGACAACATTGGTTTGAATATCTTATTCTCTTTACATACACTTAGCATCTATTTCCTAATAACTAGTATTGAAATAAATTACATATTTTGAAAACCACAAAATCAAATAATTGTTAATACCATTTTCAAGGTAAACAAAAGTGATTTCAGTTTCAATGTTGCAAAAAATAAGATCTCATGCATAATGCCTCGACACTAGGAGGCAACAACTACTAATTAAGGATAGCTCTAAAAAATCCAACTTATCGAAAGTCGAATTAATAAAATTTCCATAGATTAGGAAATATTCAGAACCATCCATTCGTTCTATTTAAAAGATTAGCTTCTAGCTTTAGATATTAAAGACTCTGAGTATAACAAACAAACTAGCTTACAAACCTTGCCTCATATATAATGGACTCGGTATGAGTCAACTATGTAATCTCTTTTAGATAATAGTAGTCTCAGTTAATACAAGACTTAGCTAAATGCTTAAAACACCACAGTGGTCTCTAAGCAAAGTGAAATAGGAAAACAAAGAAACTAAGACTGTCAGTTCTAAGAATTCAGGAAAAAATAAATTTTGAAGTAGAGCTAGGGCCGTGATGTTTAGCTTAAAAGTATATATATTTATGTGATGACCCGGTCAGTTGTCTCATGAGTTACCACTCTATTCCCTTATTTCTTCTTATTTATGATTCGTCATCCGTGTTTTATGGTATCAGGTTGATCCAATCGAGTCCGGAATGATTTTGATAAGGTTTAAGACAATTAGTCTTTTTTAAGAAGGTTTAAGTTGAAAAAGTCAACCAGATATTGACTTATGTGTCAGAGGGCTCGAATGTGAATGTTGATGGTTTGGTTAACTTTGAGAGATGATTTATGACTTAGGAGTGTAATGGGAATAGGTTTTGAAGGTTCAGATTAGAATTAGGCTTGAATTGGCAAAGTTGATAGTTTGGTGATTTCAGTTTGATAGGTGAGATTTTGATATAACGGTCAGAGTTGAAATCCGGGAGCCGTAGTAGCTTTGTTGTGTCATTTTAGATGTGTTTACAAAATTTCAAGTCATTTGGACATGGTTTGGTTGGGGTTTTGATCGAAATCGTATTTTAGAAGATTTTTAGAAACTTAGGCTTCAATCCAATGTCTTAACGGTAATTTTGATGTTGTTGAGGTGTTTTGATGATTGGATCAAGTTTGAATAAGGTTTTAGGATGTGTTAGTGCCATTGGTTGAGGTCTCGGGGGGCTCGGGTGAGTTTCGAATGGTCATTCGGGTCATTTTTGGAGTTTGGAAGTTGCAGAAAATATGCTCAGCTATTGCAGAGAATTATCAATTCACATTCGCGAAAGGAGCCTCGCGTTCACGAAGAAGGAATTGAGGAAGGCCAGGATTTAGCGTTTGCGTTCGCGAGATGGGCTTCGCATTCGCAGAAGGCTGGGTAGCAGTGCATCAGTTCGTGAGATGGTCTTCACGAGCGCGTAAGATAATTTGGGTTTGAGAGGTTCGAGGTCTTTTGTTCATCGCATCGCGTAAGGGGTATCACATTCGCGAAGGTGTAGGAGGAGGAAGCATCGTGTATGCTATAGGTTCTATGCATTTGCGAAGAGGAATATTTGGTCAACATGTGTTTGTGCTTCACGAATGCGAGGGTTAAACCGCGTTCGCGAAGAAGGGGAGTCAAACCTGGGCAGAATGTTTTTAATTCATTTTATCCACAATTTTGGGGCTTAGTTCTTCCATAATTGGTCTTTTTCGGAGCTTTTTGAAGGAGATTGAAGATGGATTCAAGGGGAAGCATTTTGAGGTAAGAATTTCGGACTTAAAACTCGATTATATTGTGAAATCTACCTTGAAAATATTGGAAACTTAAGCTAAAAATGGAAGAACTTGGGCTTGGAATTTCGGACTTTTGATTGGGGATTTGGAGGCCCATTTGAGGTTGGATTTGAGAATTTTGATATGTATGAACTCATGGGGAGATAAGGAACCCCTTGATATGAAAATTTTTGAGTTTCGAGAAGTGGGCTCAGGGCTCGTGTTTTGCTAATTTTGAGATTTTTGGTATTTTTTTATTATTTTCACTTGGGCTTTGTTCCTTTAGCATATTGTGACGTATTCGTTCTGATTTTGGATTGATTCAACACGCGTGGAGGCCAATTCGAGGGTAAAATGTGTCACGAGCTAGAGATTTAGCTGGTTCGAGGTAGGTAATGATTGTAAATGATGCTCTGAGGGTTTCAAACCTGGGACTTGCACAACTTTGTGCAACATTGAGGTGAGACACGCGCTTGATGATGAGTGTGGGGTCGTATAGTATTGGGGATTATGACTTGGTCCGTCCCGATTGATGATTTTACTACGTATTTGACAGAAACTTATTTATTATCATCATGACTTGGGCTGAATGCCGTATTTGGGCTTCGTGCCAACTATTTGAAACCTTCGGGGATTTTTATTACTATTTCCTCACTGTTTTGACTTATTACTTGAACTCAGTTATGATAATTTCTATTGTTTTACTATCAGCCATTTTTTCTCAGATTTTAAGACAAATGGTATTTTAAATGATGTTTAGGATGAAATGTTTTTTTACTATTGCCCAAGAGGCTTGTGATAATTTTTTTTTGACTGAGTAAGGCTAAGGGCCTAAACTGTGAGGAGCATTGATACTAATTTAAGGCTGAGGGTCTGAGATACATATACGCCACGAGGTGTTTTGATTGATATGAGGCCAATGGCCTAGAATTGATGCCACGATGTGGGTTGTGATTTGCGCTTGGGCCCTAAGGAGCCCCTCCCGGAGTCTGTAAACCTCTAGTGCACCCGGGTAACTATTTGTGATTTAAGAATGAGCCCAAGGGGCTGGTACTGTACTGAGATATAGTCTGAGGGGCGGATTAGTGGATACTAAGCCCGAGGGGTGAACTTTTATCTGTTTAGTTTATATCATTTCCCCGTTTTACCCATTGAAAGGAGAGCTTACTTAATTTTTCACTGATTTACTCTTTTCAAATGATGTTTTACTTCTTCATTATAGATTGCCTTGTGCTTTACATGATTACTTACCTTCAGTCATTATTTATATTTGTTACTCAGTGGGTAGGAGTACTCATGTTACTCCCTACACCGTGTTTGAAGATTTAGGCGTCGCTGGTTCCACTCCTTAGTACTGATTCCTCCAATTCCAGTTGGTATTCGGAGACTGCGAGGTATTGTTGGCGTCCGCAGCACCGTGTCTCTAGTATCTTGTCATTTGTATGTCCTTCAAACATTTGTACTAGATATTGGATTTAGCATACTTGTATAGTGGTCTATAGATGCTCGTGACTTGTGACACCCTGATTAGGGCTGTATCAGGTTGGATTTCTTCATTTTTATCTATATTTCTGCTACTTAGTGCTATTAACTCATGTTTAGACTATTTTCGTGATATTTAACTACTAAAAATATGAGAATTGGTTCAATTTGCTGGACTTGTCTTCACGAGAGGCACCATCATGACTGGGTCGGGGTTAGGGTCATGACAAGTTGGTATCAGAACCTAGCTTACATAGGTCTCACGAGTCATGAGCATGTTTAGTTGAGTCTCGTGGATTGGTACGGAGACGTCTGTATTTATACTTGAGAGGCTATAGAACCTTTAGGAAAAACTTCATATTCTTGAAATTCTAGTCATGTGAACTTGTTGATCCGAGTACTAAACTTCTGTTAGTCTACTCTATCACAGATGGTGACGACACGAGCTACCAAATGGGGTGGACGACCACTAGTGCCACTAGATGTTGCCACCAGAGGTCGCGGACACGGTCGTGGTCGTGGCAGAGACAGAGCAGTAAGGGCAACACCTATTAATCTACTGGCTGCCCCAGCTCAGGATCAGGCTACGGCTATGGATGCTCCAACAGCACCAGCTCAGGCACTAACTCTGCCTATTGTGATTCTAGGCCTTTAGGAGGCTTTAGCTCAGATCTTATCAGTGTGTACCGGTTTAGCTCAGGCGATTTCAGCTACTACGGTCGTAGCTACTTCACAGATCGGGGGAGGGATACATACCCTTATTGCTTGCACACCTAATTAGGTTGTGCAGGGACTCCAAACACCGGGGGCATCTCCAGCCCAGCTGGTTGCACTAGTCCTAGAGTTTGTAGTACGAGTTATGCCGGATTATGAACAACACCGACTTTAGAGTTTTGGTCGACTCCAACCTCTGATATTCAGCTATGCAGAGGGCGAGATGCCTAGTGTTTCCTAGATAAGTTCCAGTGGTCTTTCGTATAGCAGGGATTCTTGAGACTAGTGGTGTGGCATTTAACACCTTTCAGGTTTTTGGGGCTGCCTTCATTTGGTGGGAGGCGTAGGCCTATTGGTGCAGCACCCCTTACTCGACAATAGTTCTCTGTTCTCTTCCTAGAGAAGTATGTGTCGCAGTCCCGCAGAGAGGAGCTGCATAGATAGCTTGAGTGGTTGTGACAGGGGAGAAGACTGTGTTACAGTACTAGTCAAGGTTTTCTAAGTTGGCCAGCCATGCCATCTACTTGGTTCCAACAGATCGAGAAAGGATAAAGAGATTTATTGACTCATTTGTCATAGTTTTCATTGATGTTATTCGAGTGTATTCGCGTAGTCAGGAGGAGCATGCATTGTATTTGATAGTTTTATTCCAGAGATTGAGGGAGGAGAAGCTTTATGTGACGTTCTCCAAGTGTGAGTTCTCGCTCGGCCCGGTGCCCTTCTTGGGGCACGTGATGTCCAGTGAGGGTATTCAGGTTGATCCAAAAAAGATAGAGGCAGTGCAGAGTTGTCCTAGACTATCCTCAGCTACTAAGATTTGCAATTTTCTTGGTTTGGCAGGCTATTATCACCGGTTTGTTCAGGGATCTCATCTATCGCATGCCCTTGACAAAGTTGACTCAAAAGGGTTCTTCGTTTGTATGGTCGGGCGAGTGTAAGGAGAGCTTCCAAAATCTTAAGACAGCTTTGACCATAGCTCCGGTGTTGATTTTTCCATCAACTTTATGTTCAAATACAATATCTTATGATGCTTCAAGAGTAGGGAGGTTGTGTGTTGATGCAGAAGGGTAGAGTTATTGCATATGCTTCACGTCAGTTAAGCCCCATGAGAAAAAACTACCCCGTTCATGATTTGGCATTGGTTTCCACAGTTCACGCATTGAAGATTTGGAGGCATTACTTGTATGGCGTGTCTTGTGGGGTATTCATTGATCATCACAGCCTTCATCATTTGTTCAAGCAAAAGGATCTTAATTTGAGGCAGCAGAGATGGTTGGAGTTGCTTCAGAATTATGATATCACTATATTGTACCATCTGGGAAAGGCCAACGTGGTGCCCGATGCTTTGAGCCAAAAAGTAGTGAGTATGGGGAGTTGGTCATATATTCACATTGGGCATAGACCTCTTGCAGTTGATGTTTAGACTTTGGCCAATCGGTTCGTGAGGTTGGATATTTGTGAGCCTAGTCGGGTATTGACTTGTGTGGTATCTCGGTCTTCTTTATATGATCACATCAGAGAGTGCTAGTATAATGATCTGCATTTGCTTGTCCTTCAGGACAGAGTTCAGCATGATGATGCTAGAAATATGATCATTGGTGTTGATGGAGTGTTAATGACGTAAGGCTGGATTTGTGTGCCCAATGTGGATGGGCTTTGGGAGTTGATTCTGGAGGAGGCCCATAGCTCGCCGTATTCCATTCATTCGGGTGTCGCGAAGATGTACCAGGATTTGAGGCAACATTATTGGTGTAAAAGAATGAAGAAAGACATTGTGGGGTTTGTAGCTTAGTGTCTCAATTGTCAGCAAATGAAATATGAGCATCAGAGGCCGGATGGCTTGCTTCAGTAGATGGTTATTCCTGAGTGGAAGTGGGAGAGGATCACTATGGATTTTGTTGTTGGACTTCTACAGACTTTGAAGAAGTTTGATGCTATTTGGGTGATTGTGGATCAGCTGACCAAGTTCGCACACTTCATTCCTATCTGTACTACTTATTCTTCAGAGCGGTTGGCCGAGATCTATATCCGGGAGATTGTTTTCTTGCATGGTGTCCCTATTTCAAACCTTTTTGATAGGGGCAAACGTTTACCTCGCAGTTTTGGAGGTTTGTGCAGCGAGAATTGGGTACTCAGGTTGAGTTAAGCACAACTTTTCATCCTCAGACGGATAGGCAGTGCGATTGTACTATCCAGATATTGGAGGATATGTTGCGTGCTTGTGTTATTGACTTTGGAGGGTTATGAGATCGGTTTCTACCGCTCACAGAGTTTTTCTTATAACAACAACCACCAGTCGAGTATTCAGATGGCTCCATATGAGCTTTGTATATGAGGCGGTGTAGATCTCCAGTTGATTGATTCGATCATGGTGAGGCTAGGCTATTGGGGAGTGATTTGGTACATGATGCATTGGAAAAGTGAAGGCAATTCAAGAGAGGCTTCGTACTGCGTAGTTGGGGTAGAAGAGTTATGTTGATAGGAAGGTTCCAGGTATGTCTTACATGGTTGGCGAGAATGTTCTGTTGAAGGTTTCACCCATGAAGAGTGTCATGCGATTATAGAAGAAAGGGAAGTTGAGTTCGTGGTTCATTGTACCATTTGAGGTACTTCAAAGGATTGGGGAGGTGGCTTATGAGCTTGCCTTGCCATCCAGCTTGTTGAGTGTGCATCCGGTATTTCATGTGTCTATGCTCTGGAAGTATATTGGGTATTCGTCTCATGCTCTGTATTTCAGCATGGTTCAATTGAAGGATGATTTGACTATTGGTGTAGAGCCAGAAGCTATTTTGGGTTGTCAGGTTCGGAAGTTGAAGTCAAAGGGTATAGTTTCAGTGAAGGTGCACTGGAGAGGTTGACCCATGGAGGAGGCTACCTGGGAGACCGAGCAAGAGATGCGAAGCAGATATCCCTACAAGTTTGAGGCTTCATGTATGTTTCTTGACTCGTTTGAGGATAAATGTTTGTTTATGTTGGGGAAGATGTGATGAACGGGTCAGTCGTCTAATGAGTTACCGCTCTATTTCCCCAATTTTGACTTCTTTATGCTTTGTTATCCGTATTTTGTGGCATCAGGTTGGTCGGATTGAGTTTGAAATGATGATAAGGTTTGAGACATTTAGTCTCTTTAAAGAAGTTTTTAGTTGGAAAAATCAACCAGATGTTGACTTATGTGTTAGAGGCTCGAATGTGAGTTCCGATGGTTCGGTTAGCTTCGGGAGGTGATTTGTGACTTAGGAGCGTGATCGAATTGAGTTTTGGAGGTCCGAAGTAGAATTAGACTTGAATTGGCAAAGTTGATGTTTTGGCAATTTCTGGTTGTTAGGTGAGATTTTTATGTAAGGGTCGGAATGGAAATCCGAGAGTCGCATTAGCTTCGTGGTGTCACTTGGCTGTGTGCACAAAATATTTTGTCATTTGGGCGTGGTTTGGTTGGGTTCTTGATCGTATGCGTATTTCGAAAGATTTTTAGAATCTTAGGCTTGAATCCAATGTGTTTTGTGTAATTTGATGTTGTTTGAGGTGTTTTGATGATAGGAGCAAGTTTGAATAAGGTTTTAGGATGTGTTGGTGCCTTTAGGTGAGGTCGTGGGGGCCTCGGGTGAGTTTCGAATGTTCATTCAGGTCATTTTTGGAGTTTAGAAATTGGTGAAAATCTTCTCAGCTGTTGCGGAGTATTATCTCTTCGCGTTCGCGAGAGGAGCCTCGCGTTCGTGAAGAAGGAATTGAGGAAGGCCAGGATTTAGCCTTAGCGTTTGCAAGATGGGCTTCGTGTTCACAGAAGGCTGGGAAGCAGTGCATCACGTTCGCGAGATGGTCTTCGTGATCGCGTAGGGTAATTTGGGTCTAGGGGCTCGAGGTCTTTTTTTCATCGCGTTGCTGTAAGGGGTATCACGTTTGCGAAGGTGTAGGAGGAGGAAGCATTGCATTTGCAATGGGTGCCACCCGTTTGCAAAGATGAAAATTTGGTCAATGTGTTTATGCTTCGCGAGCGCGAGGGTTTGACCGCGTTCGCGAAGAAGGGAAGTCAGACCAGGGCATAATGTTTTTAATTCATTTTATCTGCAATTTTGGGGCTCATTTCCTCCACTGTTTGATTTTTTGGGAGCTTTTTGAAGGCGATTGAAGAGGGATTCAAGGGAAAACGTTTGGAGGTAGGAATTTCGGACTTAAAACTCGATTCTATTATGAAATTCACCTAGAAAATCATGGAAACTTAAGCTAAAAATGGAAGAACTAGGGTTTGGAATTTTGGACTTTTGATTGGGGATTTGGAGGACCATTTAGGGTCGGATTTGAGAACTTTTGATATGTATGAACTCGTGGAGAGATAAAGAACCCTTTGATGTGAAAATTCTTTAGTTTCGAGAGGCGGGCCCGGGGCTTAGGTTTTGCTAGTTCTGGATTTTTGGTATTTTTTTATTGTTTTCGCTTGGGCTTTGTTCCTTTAGCATATTGTGATGTATTCATTTTGATTTTGGATAGATTCGACTCTTTTAGAGACCGATTTGAGGGGCAAAGGCGTTGTGAGATCGAGATTTAGCCGGTTTGGTTTGAAATCTCGGATTTGCACATCGTAGTGATATATTGAGGTGAAACACTTGCTTGATGACGAGCGTGGGATCTTATACTATTAGGGATAATGACTTGGTTTGTCCTGATTGATGATTCTACTACGTGTTTGACTGAAACTTACTTGTTCGAACTATTTGAACCTTTCAAGAATATTTATTACTATTTCCTCACCGTTTTGATTTATTACTTGAACTCAGTCCTGATAATTTCTACTATTCTACTATTCAGCAATTCTTTCGCAGATTTTATGACTTAAATGGTATTTAAAATTATATTAAGGCTGAAAACACTATTTTACTCTTGCGAGAGGGTCTTGTGATGATTTTTTACTGAGTAAGGTCAAGGGCCTATATTGTGAGGATCATTGATATTGATTTGAGGCTGAGGGCCTGAGATACATATACACCACGAGGTGGCTTGATTGATATGAGGCCACGAGCCTAGATTTGATGCTATGAGGTGGCTTGTGATTTGCGCTTGGGCCGTAATGGGCCCCTCCCAGAGTCTGTACACCCCCAGAGAGTGCAGGTACCCATTTGCGATATGAGAATGAGCCTGAGGGGCTCGCACTGTACTGAGATATAGATCGAGGGGTGGATTTGTGGATACTGAGCTCGAGGGGCGAACTTCTATCTGTTTACTTCACATCATTTACTTGTTTTACCTGTTGAAAGGAGATCTTACTTGATTTTTCACTGATTTACTATTTTCAAATGATGTTTTACTTCTTCATTATAAATTGGCTTCTGCTTTACGTGATTTCTTATCTTCAATCGTTATTTATTTGTTACTCACTGGGTCGGAGTACTCACATTACTCCCTGAACGGTGTGTGCAGATTCAGGCATCGCTGGTTCCGCTCCAGGGTGATGATTCCTCTAGTTCCAGGCGGTATTCAGAGACTATGAGGTAGCTGTTGGTGTCCGCAGACCCGTGTATTATCTTGTCATTTCTATGTTCTTCAAACATTTGTACTAGATATTTGATTTAGCAGACTTGTATCGTGGTCTATAGATGCTCGTGAATTATGACACCCCGATTAGGGTTGGGTTGGGTTTCTGCATTGTTATCTATATTTCTGCTACTCAGTGCTATTAACTCATGTTTAGACAATTTTCATTCTATTTAACTGTTAAAAATATGAGAATTGGTTCAATTGGATGGCCTTGTCTTCACGAGAGGTACCATCACGATCGGGTTGGGGGTTAGGGTCGTGACAGTTTATATGTATATTGCCTTATATTTTACATCTGTTTTGTAGGTTTAGAGGTGAAATGTATGAGAGAGAGTGTGTTAACTAGAACACAGTAGGATTGGTGAATCGATCATAACCCTGCAATATTGTTTCTATTAAATACATAACAATCATTTTACTACTTGATAATTTAGTACTACTTAGAATTATATTTTAGTATAATCACATTCTTGAACTCAAATTTAGCTTGACTGAATGACAATATTGGTGAATTAGTGGGTAGTTGATACAAGTCTCAGTGGGTTCGACACTCGACTTATCATTTTATTACTTGTACGACCACGTATACATGCGTGTGCGTTTGCGAGCAACAAGTTTTTTGTACCATTGCCAGGGACATACGAATTAGCTACTTGACTGATTTAAGCTTTTATTAATTATTTGTTCAAGTTTTAATTTTTTAGTTTACATTGTTTGTATTAACATAGGCTCTTCTCTTGAATGTGGAGGAATAGAAGCGCAAACAATCTTCTTCCTCTTGATCCTGAAATTGAATGAACACTTCACCGAGTGAGTAGGGAAGTGAAACTAGAACTAAAATAAAAAATGTTTGGACATCTTAGTTCAAACACAACCGATCGAGATGGCAGGTAATGAAGAGCATGTAGTGATAGAAGCCGCAAGGCCCAATCTTGCTAATATGACTCGGGATATTGTAAAGCCTAAGATCATAGGGTATTTTGAGATCAAACAGTACATGGTACAACTGATTCAGTCCATAGGGAAATATGTTAGCTTATCTCATGAAGATCCGTAGAGGCACATTCAGTATTTCAAAATTACGGACACTTACAATGATCTGAACGTTTCCAAAGACTATGTCAGGCTGACACTTTTCCCCTTTTCACTATTGGGAGAAGCTAAGTAATGGTTGCAAAAGGAGCCCACAAACTCAATCTACACTTGGGATGATCTAGCAAGGAAATCCTTAATCATGTTTTTCCCCACTAAGAAGACAAAAACGTTGAGGAGTTAGATTCTTGGGTTCCAATAGCGGGATGTCGAGACACTTCATTAAGCTTGGGAAAGATAAAAGAAGCTACTCAGAAACTTCCCGCATCATTCTCAGACTGATGGGGTATTGGACACACTTTTTTGATGGTCTAGATGAGGCATCAAAGATGAATCTTGATTCAGCTTGTGGGCGTAGTTGCATGGCGAGGCCGTACAGTGAAATCTAACTCTTGCTAAATAACTTCACTGCTAATGACCATAATTAGAATAGAGATGGGAACTAACGAAGAGCAATTAAATAGAAAGCAGTCAGGTTGATTGAGCTTAATGACATCTTAGCCATGAGAGCTGATATAGCTAAATTGGCAAATCAGATAAATAGAATGATTATGCAACAAACACAACAGATGCAGCATGTACAACAAATGTCTATTTTTTTCAAACTATGTGGTAACAACCGTAGGAGTGACATGTGCTTTATGAATCCTGAATCTATATACTATGTGGGGAAATAACGTAGAGGTTTGAGAATCAGCATGCACAATATGGGAACACTTATAACCCAAATTGGAAGAATCACCCAACTTCTCATTAGGTGGAAATCAGTCGAATCAGAATCATTATAGACCCCAAGTAAATTTCAATCAACCTCATGAGCCACCTCAACGAGTAGAAGAGAGTACGAATGATTGGTTGAAGAAGTTGTTGCTTGAAAATCAACAACTCAGGATAGATTTTAGAAATCTTGAGAGAAAGGTGGGACAGCTAGCCAGTGCAAAAAATACCAGACTAGCTAGGGCTCTTCTTAGTGATGCTGAGCCCAATCCTAAAGCTCAATCCAATGCGGTTACCTTGAGAAATAGAAGATAATTAGAAGAAGTTCCAAAGAAAAGAAGTATACAGCTATTTCTGAAGGAGGATTAGGTCCCAAGCCAATTGAGAAGAATGAACAAGAGAGCAAGGGTTCAAAGCCAGTAACTGGGACAAGGCCACCACCTCTGTTTCCAAAACGGTTGCAGAAGAAAAAGATGATGCTAAGTATAACAAATTCTTAGATATTTTGAGCTAAATGCGTGTGAATTTGCTTTTGGTAGAAATTTTGCAGGAAGTGCCTAAGTATGCAAGGTATCTCAAAGATATTGTGGCAAATAAAAGGAGGCATACAGATTTCGAAACAGTTTTGCACTTACTGAAGAGTGCAGTACTAGAGTTCAGAGTAAACGCCCTCCTAAGTTGAAGGAACCTGGGAGTTTCACAATTCCTTTGTCTCTTGGAAAACAAGAAGTTGGTAAAGCCCTATGTGGTCTAGGGGCTAGTATAAATTTGGTGTCGTCCTCTTTGTTCAAGAAACTCGGATTAGGGGTGTTTAGACCTACTACAATCACTTTACAGTTAGCATATAGGTCACTAGTTATGCAGAAGGAATTATTGAGGATGTGTTAGTTCGAGTATGAAAGTTTATTCTTCCTGGTGATTTTATGGTTCTTGACTACGAGGAAGATGAGGAAGTACCCATTATTTTGGGGCGACCATTCTTAGCTGCTGGTGAAGCGATTATTGATGTGAGTGCAGGGAAGTTAAAGATGAGAGTTGACAATGAGGAAGTCACTTTTAATGTGTACAAGGCACTTAAACTCCCTATGCATTATGAGGACTTGTGCATGATTAGTATGGTCGACTTGAAGGGGATAAAGCGAGTCCTTA
The DNA here is from genome assembly GCA_034376525.1 of Nicotiana benthamiana. Taxonomy (NCBI): domain Eukaryota; kingdom Viridiplantae; phylum Streptophyta; class Magnoliopsida; order Solanales; family Solanaceae; genus Nicotiana; species Nicotiana benthamiana. The sequence continues at coordinate 7,789,987 of CM067326.1, forward strand.
TATGAATTGTAGTGATCCAGATAGGACAACTGAGTTAGAGGAGATGGTATTGCAAGCTGAGTGTGTAAAGATAATTGAGAAAAGAGACAGAGATGAAAGAGGAGACCTTCTGAGAGTGTGCAAAAAGGTTAGACTTCATGGGAGAAAGAAGAAGAAGAGAAAGCGCCCAGTCTGAGCAGAGTAGCGGAGTCGTTCCACGACTATAAATAGGGCACTTATTGGAAGGCAACTCGACCTATATTTTAATTTTTTTATTTGTTATTGCGTCAAATTTTGTGTTGTTTTTTGTTTTGCAGAGTAGGGGAAGTCTGAGTACCCGAAGTTGAGCTAAAGAGCATGTTTGAGCTTAAGTACGAGGTTGTCCCGACCTTTAAGATGGAGGATCATGTCCGAGCTAGGTCTGAGAGGGTCGTATGGAGTATTTCTCACCCTTGTTTAATATTTTTCTCTGTGATCATGCATCGAGGACTATGTATAATATAAGTGTGAGGTGGAAAAACTACTTTCTGAAGTGTAATTGTATAATTTTCTTTATACTATTAGTTTTTCTTTTAGACTCGTAGTAGACATAGCCTAGGCTAAAAAAGAAAAAAGAAAAAGATAATGATAAAATTGAAAAAAAATTAGAAAAGCTCAAACGTTTCGCAATGATAGATCTTTTGAACAATTTTCTTGAGGGATAAAGTTCGTTTAAAAATACCAAAAAAGATTTTTTTAATAATTAGCTATTATTCCTTGGTTTTTCTTTGGGCGCTGGTTCTTTTTTAGGGCTGGAGCTCGAACCGGGTACTTTATTTTTTTAGGAGCAATTTGGGAAGAAACTGAGTTGCTTTGAGATACTCATTGACATGGTTGATGCTGGCACATTAGGCTATGACATACATTATGTTTTCCCGTGCATTTGATTTGAATTGCGAAGCCTAAGTAAATAGGTTATTTTGTGGCGCCTTTGCTCGGTATTTTTACCTGTATGCCACATAGTGAAGTATTGCTTAATGTTCTCAATTATGTGTACTTTCTTGACTTGAGAATTTTGAGTGAAACCTTCTTGGTTGAGTCATGTGCAATGCGTGTGTGAGGATTTGTGATTTTCTATGTTATCTTGTGTAGTCTAGAACTTGCTCTATGTGTTAATCGAAAAGAAATTGTAAGTTGTGCTAATCTTGGAGATGACATAGTCATTTCTTGCTTGGTCATAGATGTGCTTGTTACATAAAAATAAAAACTTTCATTGCTAGCCCCTTTGAGTCTATAAACCTTTTCTTTGGGAATCACATTACAAGCCATGTCCCTAATTGTTCTTTGAGATTGTTGAATATTTTATCTCCTAAGGCACTTAGTCGCTAAAAGAAGTAATGTGAGATATTAGGCAGTAACTTTTGAGTGGTACCATTAGTGTACTAAAAGTTGAAACCAAAAGATACTAGCCGACAAACTTTAATGGATGAAGTGTCTGAAGAAAAAGAAAAAAAAAAGAAAAATTGCAAGAAAAGAGAAAAATATGATAGTTCAAATAATGGAGAAAAGCACACACCTCCAACTCTTGTTAATTTTTTCTATTGGAAATATAGAAGTTCTTAATTGAAAAAAGGGCTATGTTGTATATGGTTTGTGGAAAATAAATTGGTTGAGAAGAATATGTGCTTGAATTTTAAGTGTAGTGTATTAAAGTACTTAGGAGGGTTAGTCACTGTTTATAATGTATCATACTCATCCCTTAGCATACATTACAACCTTATAGTCCTAATTTATCCTAGATTTGGCTAGCGTAAATTAGTAGAGATATACACTATGGGCAAGCTTATGGTATGACCAGGTGATGAATATGAATTCTTTGTGAGAGTGAGCGAATTTTGTTCAATTGTGTGATGTCTTTAATCCATATTCGAAAGCATATTTGAATGTATGGACTAATCTATATTTACACTTTTATTTATTGGTGAGAGCACATGATCTCATGAATGATTGGTAATGTGTTAAACTTTCTTGTTAAGCGAGTACGTGAGTTGAGGGTGCTTAGTGGTTACAAGTAGGCTTTTGAGGTGGGATGGTGACAAATAGGCTGTTTGAATTGATTGAATTGAAATGTTATACTTTGGCATGTTTAAACGGGAAGAATGTAAAATTTTATATGTTCATGCTTGTGTGCCAGTATTAATCATAGTCAATGGTAGAATGTATGGTTAAAAGTTGAATTGCTTCTCTATAGTCGATGACGAGAAAGAGTCTAAGTGTGGGGTATTGATGTTTAGCTTCAAGTATATATATTTATATGTATATCGTCTCATATATAACTTTTGTTTCGTGGAATTAGGATGTGAAATGTTTTGATTTTATATTAATTTGAGATTTTTCATGTGTAGAAATAATTCGGGAGAAATCGGGGGCGAAATGTGCAAAATTAGAGCCAAAATGGACAAAAACAGGAAAGTTGAGCACTGTAGTGCCTAGCGCTACATGTTGCACCAAAACCAGTAGCAAAAATTACACAACGCCATGAAAGGCGCTTGGCCTTGGGCAGGGCGCGAGTGGCATGAGACTTATCCAAATTTGCTAGGACACGACTATTTCGACCCTAGACCTTACCCAACACGTATAAAAGCAAGACTAAATTTATTTGTGAAGAGGGAGATGCCACCTTTGGAGGGAGGATACATACGAGAAACATTCGGAAGTGAAGAGATCTCAATTTTATTAGTATTTTTAATTATTCAACACTTATGAAATTGGTTGCTATTATCATGAGTGGCTAAAAACCCATAATTCTGCAATTGTGATTTAGCCATGAATATTGTTGTTTAACGATGACTTGAACTTGATTACAATTCACTAATATATGATTCTTCAATTTGTGATTAATTGCTTAATTGTCTGGCAAGTAGTTAGGTTCTATTTATGATCTATGCTACGCTTGGGAAAGCTATGTTTAGATTAGAGAAGAATTGAAGCGAACATGATCTTAACTCTTATGGGGCAGATTTGTGGTTAGGATATGAATATACCTAGTCACCGTGCTTAATTAAATATCGTAATCTTAATGCGTTCTTAATAGATTGATTTCATAGGAATATACGTGTTAATCTATTTTGAATAGGCAAGTAGTACTTTGGAGAAGATTATGAGAGCAATTATGGACTAATTAGCAATCATGACTAAATTATATGAGCGGGAAAGTTAATTAGAACACAATAGGATTAGTGAATCGATCACAACCGTGGAATTTTCATCTCTACTTAATACATGGCAATCATTTTACTGCTTGATAATTTAGTACTACCTAAAATTATAGTTTTGTATAATCACATTTTTAAATCAAATTTAGTTGGACTGAATAACAATATGAATAAATTAGTAAGTAGTTGATATAAGTATTTGTGAATTCGATACTCAACTTATTATTTTATTACTTATACAACCATACATATTTGTCTGTACGTCTGGAGCACCAGACAGCAAGAGAACTTTACAAACCTCAAGGAAGTTTAGAATGACTAGTGCAAGGGAATTAAACGTCCCTAATACTAAGTGAAAATCAGTAAACATGAAGTAATGGTGCCGCCTTCTCATAGCTCGATAATCGATCCCTCAAGAATTTCCTCCGGTAGACCAACGCCATCTTTAGCCTGCATGAGTTACTTGCAGAATTTATATCTCACCAAACAGTTGCTAAACAGAAAACAACAGTTCTATCAGTAAAGTGCACCTTAAATTCAGTGGCAGAGTCGTGATTTTATTAAGAAAATTCAATATATAAGAGCGTAAATACAGAAATAAGCCGAGGGGATCCAATCTATTATTTATATACAAACAATAATCTTTGACCTTGTATATATTAGTTGTGCCCCCTAGCTTCGCCTATGTTTGAACCTAACTTAACCCACAAGGTGCATCATGAAGTGTAAGCGGATGCAATGATGCAATAATGGTTTCATTAAACCACGTAATTTTTACACGGAACATAACTATATATGAAAAATTAGTAAAACTTTAACAAATAGTAAATTATGAACCAATAATTACAAAAAGGAATACAGTAGATTCAGTGGTAAGAGGTTAGGTTTTTGTAACCAACTCCCACTCAAATAAAAGGAGACATCTCTGTAATTGCAAGGCAGCTTTGGAGTTTAGAAGATTGAACTCTCCACACCCCCCTTCCTCCCCGTCCCCTCTCCCCCGGGGGGGGGGGGGTTTCTCTGATTACCCCCTCTATTGTTCAGACAATTTCTTGATTGAATTTCTCTGATTACCCCCTCGGACCACCACTGCTTTTCTTATTCTGGTCAGCTAGCAGAGCTAACTCTTCCACCGTCATACCAACTTAATTAATTCTTTTTGCTCTCTAGTTAGCCTCTGTGTATTTATGAAACCTAGCTAGCTAGCTAAACCAGCTGAAACTGAGAATGGGAAGAGCGAAGAGAAGAAAGTGTCACTTTCCTAAAAGACGATTAAATAAGAATTAAAAAGAAGGATGCAAAATATAGAGCAACTGGTCAGCTTCGCACTAACTTAATTTTTCAAAGTCCAACACTGTGCTAGGTAAACCAATCCATGACTTGTCTGTTTGTTTGTATGTATATTAAGTTCTCATGTTACCTTGTTAAATTTCTGCAACTCCAAACTCTTTATTCAAGCAGCTGCAACGTGAAAATGAAAAGATTAGATATTAATAAATGATTATAGGCACTACAGCACTAGTATTTATTTCTTTATAGCTAATAGAGTTGTCAGTGTCGAGGGTTTATCGGAAACAATCTCCCTATCTTCCATAATAGGAGTATGAGCTGTGTCTACATTACCCTTTTCAGATTGAACTCGTGAAAATTCACTGAATTTGTGGTTGTGTTAACTGCATTTTGATGGGTTAATTGAAACTGCATAAAAAGGTGACCAGATGAATATATTAGGTACTGACTTCATCTAAATAATTAATTAGTCGTTGTACGTGTATGCATATAAATTTTATTAAAATTAAATTTATAAAATAATTTAGATTATATTTTAAATTTAAGATATATTGGTCCAAATAAATATATAGATTAATATAATTGAATTAATTATATAAGTCCAATATATATGGATTAAATAAATGAGTCTTAATCCATTGTGCTTACCCATTTAATTGGGCTAAAGTAATGAGCCCGTTTTATTAAACCCAACATGTCATCTTCCTAGAGGCACAGTTTGGTGCCACGTGTCAAATAACATGGAAAGGACGGGGCCGAGAATCTGTGATCGATCCGAAGAACCACTCCCAGATACGATTCTGCTCCCCCTTCGTAGTATAGGAGTCCTTTCTTTGATCGGCCTTCCCCAGACCAGAACTGAAAGGAAGAGCCAATGGGATCATGCCACGTGTCAAATGACAAGGCACGCCAAGTCACACTAAAGGTCAATAAAATCTAGCCACGTGTGCAAGTGACATGTTTTGGCCAATCAAATGCGGCCATGTCACACTTTAATTTGATTGGTCCGAAAGAGTTTGTTCTTATCACAATTCTTCCCTTCCACGACTATAACAAGAAGCAAGAGAGAGCTCGTGGATCAAACGCCGCAAATTTTTCTACAAATTTAAAGCTTCAAGAAATCAAGTTTAAGCTTAAGAACGAAGAACAAATCGAGATCAAGTTCAAGTAGTCAAGCTCAAGCTCAAGCTCAAGAACAAAATAATCGCTCATGGAAACAAATATAGATTCAAGATCAAGCTCAAAGGCCCTTGAATTTATTTACTATTGGAAGGAAGAATCAGAGAATTCATAGAGATTGTACACTCAAATATTCGATATCAAATACTACGATTCTTGCGATATTTTTTTGTCTGAATTTTATTTTTTCGATGCATTTATCGTCTACAGTACCATAAGGGTAGATGGGCATATCGGTGCACTAAGCTCATGTTATGTACGGTGCAGAAAAGAATCGAACCATAAAAATTACTATTCGAACTCATGACCTCATCATCACATGCATCATTTTACCAGCAAATTTAATTAGTCACTGTAGTACGATATATATGTCAATATATATGAGAACTACTAAGATGAAGCTATAATAAAGAAAGTTGAGAAAGTACTGTTCAAACGAGACAAACAGGGCCAACGTGTAGACTCATGCGAGGAAAAGGTAACAAAAATGTATATAATTGACTGATGACTTTTTCTTTTTAAATAATTAAATGAGTATTAATTAAATGAGATTTTTCGGGATGCAGCTGACAGGTAGCCATAGCAGTGAGTCCGAAACCTAATTAATAAATAATTAGACATAAAATACTTTTTTAATATTTAAAAAAAGTTACAAAAATAAATATTTTACAGTAAATTATTATGAATTACGTTAAGAGAAATTTTCCCGTTAATATAATTCGCAGTATAGTACTGCGAACAACAAAGATATATACTGCGAACAATAAAGATGTAAATCGCAGTACTATACTGCGAACTACGCTCCAGATGGCGATCTGTCTCAATCAGTCGAGCCGTATCAACAACCTTCTCAGATGTAGCTGCTGTAGCCCTCTCTCTAGTCATCAATATACAGATCAAATAGTTGAGGCCATCTATAAACCTCCTCATACTCTCTCTATCTTTCGGGATCATCCACATAGCATGCCCCAGCTGAGTAAACCTCAACTCATACTGAGTCACTCACATATTCCCCCTGAGTCAACCACTCGAACTGACGATACAGCTCCTCCCTGTGAGACTCGGGCGCACACTTCTCCAAAAATATCATGGAGAACTGCTGCCAAGTGAGGGGCGCTGCCCTAATAGGCCTACGCCTCTTGAACTCTTCCCACCAAGTAAATGCAGCTCCTGTGAACTGGAAGGTGGTAAAAGCTACTCCATTAGACTCTAGAATACTCGCCGTACGAAGCATACGCTGGAATTTATCCAGAAAACCCTGGGCATCCTCGCCCTCAACACCACTAAATGTCGGAGGCTGGAGCATACGAACCTCTCCATACGACGCTGCTCGTGATCCGGCATAACAGGAACCACATGAGCTGGAGCAGGTGCGACCGGCACCACTAGAACAACCGGTGCAACTGATGTAACTGGAGAAGCTGGTTGAATTGGAGTGCGAGCATCGGGGTTCTGATGACCACCCCCGGTCTGAGAAGTAGCCGCTGCTCTAGTGGCCGAGACTGCCTGAGCCAGGCCAGTGCTGACGGACAAATCTGAGCCAAAGCCTCCTGAAGACCATGAATCACGATGGACACTGCCGGTGATTGTATAGGTTCTGCTGGAGCATCTACAACTGGAGGTTTGATCCTGGACCTGAATATGTATTTAAACTTGACAAAGCATTGTACAAGCTGAAGTAGGCTCCTTGAGCTTGGTATGAAAGGCTATCAAAATTCCTTTTAGAAAATGGCTTCAGAAGAAGGAATATTGACAACACTTTTCTCCTAACGAAACAGGAAAGGAACCTGCTCATTTTTCAGGTCTATGTTGATGATATCAGTTTTGGGGCAACAACTGGTTCTTTGTGTGAAAAACTTGCAAAACTCATGGGAAGTGAGTTTGAAATGAGCATGATGGGGGAACTGAACATCTTCTTGGGTCTTCAAGTAAAACAGCCCCCAAAGGCTACATTCATATTTTTTTAATGTTGTTCGCAGTATAATACTGCGATTTAATAATTCGCGGTTTTATACTGCGAACAACATTAAAAAAATAAAACCCCTTCTTCTTCCTTGGATCGACACAATTGTAACCTTCACCATTAAAAAACAAATCTGCCCCCCCCCCCCCCCAATTGGGGTGCTTTTAAAAAAAATATCCGGCCCCACCCGTCATCTAAAAGCAAGGTGTGAAGGCCCCAAACACAAAAGAATCTTTGGATTCCGTCTTTCGGGTGAAAAAATTCAATTTCAATAATATTCAAAAATCTTAAATCGAGGTATTTCGATTTAGATTATGGCAAAACTCGTATAATAAATGCATATTTGTATTGTTTAGTGTGTTTTCATGTGAATTTATGTTATTTTGTGCTTAATTTTGTATCTTTTATATACCCGGATTGGTTTATTAATTTTTGTGAATTTGTATTATTTATTTCTTTTTTTGTATTGTTATTGTTATGTTCATATTATTGTTGATAAATTTGTATGTAGAACCTTTTAGCATAGTAAAATATAGTGTCTTTAGTGTATTAAAATATAGAGCCTTTTAGCGTAGTAAAATAGAGTCTTTTAGCGTAGTAAAATGTAGAGCCTTTTAGCGTAGATTTTTAGTAGCTAACAAAATTCTAAATATGTTGAAATTGATACGCATAATAATTAACGATAACTCGGTGCTACCGGGCCTCAAAATTTTGCAGTAATTAAAAAAATTTATAATTTAATTCTTTAAGGTTAAAAAATTATAAAAATTATTGAAATTGATACGCATAATAATTAAGGATCACCCGGTGCTACCGGCCCCAAATATCAAGCTTGGAACCCATATATAATTATTCGCAGTAATTCAAAAAATTTATATTTTAATTCGTTAAGGTTAACAAATTATAAAATTATTGAAATTGACACACATAATAATTAAAGATAACTCGGTGCTATCGGACCCAAAAATCAAGCCTGGAACATATACATAAAAATTTGCAGTAATTCAAAATATTTATAATTTAATTCTTTAATGTTACAAAATTATAAAAGTTATGGAAATTGACGCATATAAATTAAGGATAACTCGGTGCTACCGGGCCACAAAAATGAAGCCTGGAACACATAAATAAATATTTGCAGCAATTCAAAAAAATTATAATTTAATTCTTTAAGGTTACAAAATTATAAAAATCGTTGAAATTGACACTCATAATAATTAAGGATAACTCGGTACTACCAGGCCCCAAAAAGCAAGCCTGGAACCCATACATAAAAAATTGCAATAATTCAAAGAATTTATAATTTAATTTTTTAAGGTTATTAAATTATAAAAATTGTTGAGATTGACATGCATAATAATTAAGGATAACTCGTTGCTACCGGACCCCAAAAATAAAGCCTGGAACCCATACATAAAAATTCTCAGTAATTCAAAAAATTTATAATTTAAATATTTAAGGTTACAAAATTATAAAAATTGCTAAAATTGACACGCATAATAATTAAGGATAACTCGATGCTACTGGGCCCCAAAAATCAAGCCTGGAACCCACACATAAATTCGTAGTAATTTAAAAATTTATAATTTAATTCTTTAAGGTAACAAAATTATAAAAATTGTTGAAATTGACACGCATAATAATTAAGGATAACTCGATACTACCAGGCCCCAAAAAGCAAGCCTGGAATATACATAAAAATTCGCAGTAATTCAAAAAATTTATAATTTAATTCATTAAGGTTATAAAATTATAAAAATTATTGAAATTGACATGCATAATAATTAAGGATAACTCGGTGCTACCGGGCCCCAAAAATCATGCTTGGAACCCATACATAAAAATTCGCAGTAATTTAAAAAATTTATAATTTAATTCTTTAAGGTTACAAAATTATAGGGGTATCAAATTAATAAGTCACACCATGAAGGTATGAGAGCGGTGATCGAGGCGAGGGTGAGGGAGATGATATCTATATCTGCGAACCAGTTCGGTTTCATGCCGGGTCGCTCCGCTACAGAAGCTATCCACTTTGTTACGAGGCTGGTGGAGCAGTTCAGAGATAAGAAGAAGGACCTTCATATGGTGCTTATCGACTTGGAGAACGCATATGGCAAGGTCCCAAGGGAGGTGCTATGGAGGTGCTTGAAGGCGAAGAGCGTGCCGGTAGCCTACAGCAGATTAATCAAGGACATGTAAGATGGAGCTAAGACTAGGGTTAGGACGGTGGGTGGCGACTCACACCATTTTTTAGTGGTTATGGGGCACCATCAAGGATCGGCGCTTAGCCCTCTCTTGTTTTCCTTAGTGATGGATGCTCTAACTCGACATATTCAAGGGGATGTGCCTTGGTGTATGCTATTCGCTGATGACATAGTCTTGATAGACGAGTTGAGGGTCAGTGTTATTGAGAGGTTAGAGGTACGGAGATAGACTCTCGAGTCTAAGGGTTTCAAAATAAGCAGATCTAAGACAGAATACCTGGAGTGCAAGTTTAGCGCCGAGCCGAACGAAGTAGGTAGGGACGTGATGATTGGATCTCAATCCATCGCCAAGAGGGACAATGTCAGATATCTTGGGTCGGTGATTCAGGGGGACGGAGAGATTGATGGAGACGTCACTCATCGCATAGGAGCGGGGTGGTCAAAGTGGAGGCTTGCATCAGGAGTCCTGTGTGACAAGAAAGTTCCTCAGAAACTCATGGGGACATTTTATAGATCTGTGGTTAGACCTGCCATGTTGTATGGAGCGGAGTGCTGGCTAGTGAAGAACTCTCATGTTCTGATAATGAAGGTTGGGGAGATGAGGATGCTCAGGTGGATGTGCGGCTCACCAGGTTAGATAAGATTAATAATGAAGTTACTCGAGAGAAGGTGGGGGTGGCCCCATGGATGAGAAGATGCGAGAAGCGAGGCTGAGGTCGTTCGGACATGGGCGGAGGAGAAGTCCTGATGCCCCGGTGAGTAGTTGTGAGCGGCTGGCGAGGGTCGGCGTTCGACGAGGCAGAGGGAGGCCTAAGAGATATTGGGGAGAGGTGATTAGGCTTGACATGGCTAGTATGCGGGTTTTCGAGTACATGGCTCTTGATAGGAAAGTCTGGAGGTCTAGTATCAGGGTCGTAGGATAGGGGCCCCTAGAGTTTTTCGCACTCCTCACCCGGAGTTGGTGATGCTTGGCAGGGCTATCCATAGATGATTTGTGTATTGGATTGTGTCTCCCTTATGGTAGTTATTTATGGTAGTTACTGTCTGATATTATTGCATGCTATTTTGTTTATGGTTCTTATGTTTAGATAATTATTTACGATTTTTCTGCTGGTGATACTAATGCTCTTTTGTCTTTGTTTTTGTTTTTCCTTTCCTTCACTAAGCCGAGGGTCGATTGGAAACAGCCTCTCTGCCCTTTCGGGTAGGGGTATGACTCGTCTACATATTTCCCTCTCCAGACCCCACTGTGTTGGACTATACTGGGTAGTAGTTGTTGTTGTTATTGTTAAGGTTACAAAATTATAAAAATTATTTAAATTGACACGCATAATAATTAAGGATAACTCGGTGCTACCGTGCCCCAAAAAATCAAGCATGGAACCCATACATAAAAATTCGCAGTAATTCAAAAAATTTATAATTTAATTCTGTAAGGTTACAAGATTATAAAAATTGTTGAAATTGACACGCATAATAACTAATGATAACTTAGTGCTACCGGACCCCAAAAATTAAAATTGACACACATAAAATTATAAAAATTGTTGTTACACGCATAATACAGTCCCGATGCCAACAAGATCAAGCATTATAAAAATGTGAAAAATCATTATATTTTCAATTTAATAATGTTCTTCGAAAATTTCATTCCCGGACCTCGGGAAAATTCAACAACAACAACCATAACAACTACCCAGTATAGTTCCACAAAATGGGGTCTGGGGAGGGTAATATGTAGAGGAGCCTTACCCCTACCAGAAAGGCAGAGAGGCTGTTTCCAATCGATCCTCAGCTCAGTGAAGGAAAGGAAAAACAAAAACAAAGACAAAAGAGCATTAGTAACTCCGGCAGAAATAGCGTAAATAATTATCTAAACATAAGAATCATAAATAAAATAGCATGCAATAATATCATACAGTAACTATCATAAATAACAACCATAAGGGAGACACCTGAGGAAAATTCAATTTCAATAATATTCAAAAATCTTAAATCAAGGTATTTCCATTTAGATATGACAAAACTCGTAGAATACATGCATATTTGTATTGTTTAGTGTTTTTCCATGTGAATTTATGTTATTTTGTGTTTAATTTTGTATCTTTTATATACCCAAATTAGTTTATTAATTTTTGTGATTTTGTATTATTTTTTTTTCTGTATTGTTAATGTTATGTTCATATTATTGTTGATAAATTTGTATGTAGAGCCTTTTAGCGTAGTAAAATATAGTGTCTTTTAGTGTAGTAAAATATAGAGCCTTTTAGCATAGTAAAATATCGAGTCTTTTGGCGTAGTAATATTTACAGCCTTTTAACGTAGAGTTTTAGTAGCTAAGGAAATTCTAAAAACATTGAAATTGAGACGCATAATAATTAACGATAACTCGGTGCTACCGGCCCTCAAAAATTCGCAATAATTCAAAAGTTTTATAATTTAATTCTTTAACGTTACAAAATTATAAAAATTATTGAAATGGACACGCATAATAAGTAAGGATAACTCGGTGCTACCGGGCCCCAAAAATCAAGCCTGGAACCCATACATATAAATTCGCAGTAATTCAAAAAATTTATAATTTAATTCTTTATGGATACAAAATTATAAAATTCTTGAAATTGACACGCATAATAATTTAGGATAACTCGGTGCTACCGGACCCCAAAAATCAAGCCTAGAACTTATACATAAAAATTTGCAGTAATTCAACAAATTTATAATTTAATTCTTTAAGGTTACAAAATTATAAAAATTATTGAAATTGACATGCATAATAAATAAGGATAACTCGGTGCTACCAAGCCCCAAAAATCAAGCCTGGAACCCATACATAAAAATTTGCAGTAATTCAAAAAATTTATAATTTAATTCTTTAAGGTTACAAAATTACAAATATTGTTGATATTGACACACATAATAATTAAGGATAACTTGGTGCTACCGGGCCCAAAAAATCAAGCCTGGAATAATTAATTTAGCATAATTAATTATTTAATTTATTAAACTAACACAAACAATTATTTTTGTTTAAATTATAGTAGACGACATGGTCTTTCCTCCGCCTGCGCATACTGGACCTGTCGAGGATCAACTATTAGTGCTGCAGGGTGACCATAGGTCCTCCTTTGTATGGGAGGGACATGTGTCGATGCAGGCTCTCCGCCCCAGGACACCTGACAATTTGTGGGAGTTTATCGCGGCGCATCCTTTCCATGATCTCATAGTAGCGCGCCTCCAGGCTACAGGGTTATATACGATTTTTGAGCTTGGACGGATGCAGCTTGATTGGTCTCTCATCACGGCCTTGATAAAGCGGTGGCGACCGGAGACGCATACTTTTCACTTGCCCACTAGAGAGGCCACCATCACACTGGAGGATTTTCAGGTTTTATACGGGCTGCGTAGATAGACGCGCCGTGGCACTGCTCCACTACATTAGAGGCATGACGCGTGCCCAGTTTGTGGAAATGATGGGGGAGTTTATTGGTTTTAGGCCAGAGGGTGGCGCTGGGCGCAGTCGCGTTGCATTGTCAGCCATTAGAGATCATATGGTGGTTTTGCACCCAGACATTATTGGCGAGACATATGATCTTTGGATTGATAGGTACACGCGGCTGCCGTTGCTCCTTCTTTTTGGGTGTGTCTTGTTCCCGGACACTTTGGGGAGTAGAATGAGTATGCGCTTTCTCCATTATCTTCAGTAGCTGGATGAGTTACCCAAGTACAGTTGGGGTGCTGCTGCTCTGGCATACCTATATAGGAGCATGTGCGGGGCGAGCATAGGTCCAGCAGTGGATATATGTGGTTTTTTTCCCGTCCTATAGTTGAAAAATTTTCCGAATACTTTGTTCTTTACTGTGAATTCTATACCGTGAAATGACTCATAAAATTTACATCAACCTTTTATCTTAGGTTTGGGTCTGGCAGCGGATCATGCCGTTGCAATCACTTCTACCACCACTTCTGCCCGGTGAGGATTATCCATTTTTCCCTCTAGTTGTCAGGTGGATTCTCCAGCGTGGGAACTACCGAGGGACCGATGTGCATCATAATCTCCCCCTTCTCAGGGATGTTTTACATATGTTGGTGGACGGACAGGTAAATATCTACCTACACTTGCTTATTTTAGATTGAGTTGTGGCACCCGTACTCACTTTTATGTTATTATTTGGTAGTTCATCTGGACGATGTACAACGACGAGTTGCTGGCTCAGCTGACGGATTGTTGCTCAGTCAATCGGTTGCTTTCGAGAACCTCCGTCTCGATGATCTTCTTCGATTACATAGAGTATCATGCCACAGAGTGTGTGCTTCGACGGTTTCACCGTCCCCAGCCTATACCGAGGAAGCCTGGATGGGATGCTATACACTATAAGTGGGACGACCGTGCCAGCATGAACCAACAGTATATCGGATGGCTACATCAGCAGATAGTTTATTAGGAGGAGCGAGTTGAGCATATACCGCCACCTCCTACATTTACGCAAGAGGCAACGATTTATCTGTATTGTAAGTCGTACCGCCCTCATACCCGCCTGATGGTCGGGAACCCCATTCATGTACTTGGCGACCGCTATAGACCATACGATGGGAGGCATGAGGCACTGGTATGTTCTTGTGGCTTATTAATATCTCATAATTGTGATATAGTGTTAGTTAATTAATATTTTAAATGTTTCATAGGCTATTGGGCATCATCGGCTCTACCAGTTGGGACAGGAGATGCAGTAGCGTGACGACATTCCTGAAGTGGTTGACTATGGCCGGCAGGTGGCGCATATGGCTAGTCTGACACTGTTGCAGGCGAGAGATGCCGAGAGGTTCGACCACGAGGCTCAGTATGCGGTGCCAGAGGCCTCCCATCGGGGTTGGGCAGTCCCACGAGTCAGGGGTAGGGTACGAGGGTGGGGTGCCCCACGAGGCAGAGGTGCCCCATGGGATCAGGGGGACGGCGAGGAGGTGGTGCCCAGTAAGGGGGCATTGAGGTACCTATAGACCCACCTGCTGAGGGACATGACGAGGACTTTGGATTTCAGGCGCTTGGAGATGGTCAGCAGGGTGAGCCTTCCAGCAGCATGCCTTCGTATAGCCTTCAGCTATCTTTGCCATCATCGCAGGTCACCGCGTCAGGAGCATTGTCTATCTTGGGTACATTCGACGGGGATGTAGATCAGTACTTCGCATGCCATCTACTGGAGCTGAACATCGGCCAACCCAGGATGTGGATGATGGGTGCATATTGAGTTATCCTTCATCCCCGGCGGTTTATGCGGATCTACCACATGCGACGGTATGTTTGTATTACATTAATATTTCAATTTAAATTTTTTTCATAAATGAGCTACAATTAAATAACTTTAATGGTGTTATGCAGTCTTCATCTCAGCCCGTGTTTGAGGACACTATATGCGGTGATGCATATGACGAGATCACGGTGAGAAAATATTTTTTTGCTTAGACACAAAAATCAAAATAATACATTTTCACATGCTAAGATTACTTTTTGTTTTGTAGGTTGCTGACGGGCTAACGCCATATTCTTTCGATCCTGCCATTTGTAGTGTCGATAATCCTGCACATCCTCACATAAAGAGGCGGCTTGATGATGATGATCCAAATAGTGTGCATGGACAACAGGGGATGCGACTTAGGCAAGCAGCAACACTGAAGCACACACGCTGTGACACTCACTAATTTATGTATTGACTTTGTGTTAATAGTGCTTTATGTAAATAATGCTAACAATTAGCATTTAATAACAATTATATTTTAATTGAGCTTGAACATCAATTTTACTTGAACAGTACAACTCAAACACAAGCCTTACATACCTAACACAAAAAACAAGCAGTAGAACTAAATCACTTCACAAAAGCAAAAATGAAGATATCATAAACACTCAACACGTAATTGCTAATGGTTAGTTACTACCTTCTAGTATTCTATGCTTCATCCTCTCGAGCTTTTTTAGAAATTTTTTTTCTCTTCTTCCACATCCTTGATGTTCGCCTTCAAATCTTCAATTTGTTGCTTCGATTGGCACTCTCTGTCCCATTGCCTCGTACACACATCATGAAGATAATACAACTTGTCTTTGTAGTATTCTTGTTCACATGGTCTGTCAACCCATACCATAAAATTGCATATAGGTACGTCGGATTGGCTATAACTTGTTCATACAACCCCAATAGCGGCGTCCAGCTTCTTCCCAATCATCGTACATCATACTTTTGATTCCACAGTCGCACTTTGGGGAATGAAAGGTTCGTTGAGACATTTTTTAAAAAGTAGTTTGAGTTAATGGAAAAGCTCGATTATAGGTTATTGTTAAGTGCAGAGAATAACTAGAATACACTCTTTATTTATAGGCAATAAGTTACAATATTTTTTCTGAAAAAACCAGATTTTCTCACATGGTTTTCAGCCTTTCCAGACCTATATGACAACTCAACGATACGTATTATAATACCGCAACTTACATATTAAATTATTCTGAAAAAAACCAGGTTTTCTCACATGGTTTTCAGCCTTTCCATACCGACATGACAACTCAATGATATGTAGTATTATATCGCGATTTATATATTAAATTATTCTTCACATGGTTTCAGCCTTTCCAGACCGACATGACAACTCGACGATACGTAGTATTATAGCGTGATTTACATATTAAACTAATCTGAAAAAACCAGCTGTTCTCACATGGTTTTCAGTCTTTCCATACCGACATGACAACTCAATGATACGTAGTATTATATCACGATTTACATGTTAAATTATTCTGAAAAAATCAGCTTTTCTCACATGGTTTTCAGCCTTTCCAGACCGACATGACAACTCAACGATACGTAGTATTATACCGCAATTTACATATTAAATTATTCTGAAAAAACACCTTTTCTCACATGGTTTTCAGCCTTTCCAGACCGATATGACAACTCGACGATACGTAGTGTTATACCGCGATATACATATTAAATTTTTCTGAAAAAACCTATTTTTCTTACATGATTTTTAGCCTTTCTAGAACGACATGACAACTCAACGATACGTAGTAATATACCACGATTTACATATTAAATTATTTTGAAAAAACTAGCTTTTCTCACATGATTTTCAGCCTTTCCAGACCGATATGACAGCTCAACGATACGTTGTAATATAGAACGATTTATATATTAAATTATTCTGAAAAAACCAGCTTTTATCATATGGTTTTCAGCCTTTTCAGAACGATATGACAACTCAACGATACGTTGTATTATACCGCAATGCAAGAAGAAACACCTATGATACGTAGTATTTAAAAATATAAGATTGGTGTTCTTTAGAAATAATAATGAGTTGAATATTTGAACAATTCTATTAAGAAAATAATACATTATGTAAAAAAACAACAATTGTAGTTTAACAACAATTTTTTGTAACAGAATTTGACCAATATTTTTATTTAAACGTGTTAACACAAACTCAAACACAACAAATCTAAAAATACAAATAGTAAAACTAATAAAAACACTACACAAGGGAAACATAAAGATAAACTACTACGATTATAGCGTACAAGGCACTGCTTAAACATGATCCACTTCCTACAATTCGCTCCAGCCACTCGAGTTGGTCTTCCAGTCTTTTTTTCTCTTCTTCTACCTTATTGAGTTTCGCTTTCAACTCCTCAATTTGTTGGTTGGTTTGGCGCTCCTGCTCATGTTGCCTCGAACACTTAACATGAAGATCATAAATTTTATCTTTGTAGTACTTTTGTGTACACTCTTCATCCATCGATACCTCAAATTCACATGTAGGCTTGTCGGGTTGCTCGCTAAGCTTGTTCTTACATGCCCAGTAGCAGCGTCCACCATCTGGCCACCATTTGAACAAACTATATTTTTCTCCGCAATAGCACCTTGGGACGTAAACATTTTGTTCAGACATTTCTTATAGAGAAACTTTGGTTATTGTTAAGAGAAGAATATAAGTTGCATGCGGCTATTATTTATAGTCAAGACTTCACACAAAAAAACAAGAGTTTTCACATGATTTTCAGCTTTTTCAGAACGGCATGACAACTCAGCAAAGCATAGTATTATACTGCAATTTACATATTTACTTTTCTTGCATAAAAAGAGATTTTTCTTCAATCATTAAAGCTTTTGAACCATACTTTACAACTTTTTGAGAACGGCAACACAATTGATAAAATACATTATTGTACCACGCTTTACATATTTAATTTATTTTTAATACGAGATTTTTTATACGACATTCTTGGTCATGTTGACTAACAACCATACCAAAATCCAACGTTAAAAAATAAGATGTAACAACATTGTGGAAATTTATCTTATTCCATATATATTGAAACAAACACAAGTACAGACATGTATTACAAAAAATAATACCAAAATAATTTACTAGGGTATCCTTGATAGTTAGGTATATTGGACGAACTTGCACCAAGATTACCACCGCCATGCACACTACGTGAAGGACATTTACGACGTTCGTGTCCTATTTGTGAGCATGTGCCACATTTACGCGCATAAACTGTGTCACCAACATCCATTTTATTCCATATGCGCGTTTTCATTTTCACTTGCAGCTTGCGCAAATAGTCCTTGTTACAAACCATCTTAAATGGTTCCGGCGGCCAATAATGCTCAGCACCTAATGGCTGCAGCTTTCCACTATACGTGTCTACGTATGCAGCAACATTGTATTTCCTATCAACATAGTTTGTTGCCCCATATCCAACTTGTTGAAATCACTTCAAAGCATGTATGCACGGCATGTGGTAGATGGTCCATTTTTCATATGAACACAACTTTCTATTTTCATTCACCGTATGTAGATTATTCCTATGGTGTCCGCTGATAGTTGTCTTAACTTCAAAAATACCCCGTTCATGATCGTACTGAAGAAATGAATGTCATTGTGCTCGTCTCCTGTACCTTTCAAATCTTCTCATGGGTATTCGCATAAATTCAACACCCCGGTCCATCAATACTGAGGCACCCGCATGCCTTTCAACAAACCTCTTCGCACTCTGTTTGAATGTCATGCCGACCATGAAAGTGACAGGCATTCCACGGTCACACTTCAACAAGCCGTTGAATGAATCCGACACGTTGGTTGTGAGGGTTCCCCATCGTCTGCCGCCATCAGCATCCAATGTCCACATGTGAAGGTCATGCCCCATCAACCAAGTATAGGCTTTTGGTTCTAACTGCAGTATCCCTTCCATACGCCTCATAAATTTGCACTGCTGGTGCTCAGTTGCAGCCATCCATATTAAGTCATGCAAGGTCTTGTCAGGAAATTTCTTCTGAAAATTGTCCTTCCGGTGCTGCACACAGTAACGGTGGTATGCATATGGTTCCTGCCATTCAGGCAAGTGACACACAGAACATAAAACACCACCATGCCGATCAGATATGAGACAAATACCTGAACGTTGTTTGACGACGTGCTGCTTTAAATGGTTCAAAAAAAGAGTCCACGTCTCTTTGCTTTTGTTGGCATATATGGCAAAAGCTAATGGAAATATTTTTCCGTTGGCATCTACTTCAACTGCAATCTAAAGCTTATATATTATACTTTCCATAGACATGAGTACTGTCTATGGAAATAACAGGACGACAATGCATAAAACCATCAATTACCGGTTTAAATGACCAGAATACATAGTTAAAAATATATTCGGGTCTGTCCGGACTCTGCTCACGCCTCCATTCAACAACAGTCTCGGGGTTAACGTGTTGCAGTGCTGCCATGTACCTGGGTAGATTTGAAAAAAACTTATCCCAGTCACCATAAATAAGTTCAAAGGAACGTTTGCGACCGAGATATGCCTTTATTTTGGTTATAGTACAACCATACTCCTGGTGGACTTCTATAACGCACTCTTTAATCTTGAACCTAATGGACACTTCCAGATATGGAATCAAGACAAGAGAAATCAAGTCCACATCCACGTTGAAGTGATTCTCTTTGTATGTGTCCATTTCACATCTGTGCTCACTAATAAATTTACCAACTTTCCACAAACCAGATTTCTTCTTGGTGGCACGCAATATCCAGTGACAACCCAAAAACCACCTACGACATACAGCCTTGTATTTCGCCATAGTTGACCCACTTGCTGTCATCTCACGGCACTCTCTTATACTGTAGATTTTTACAGCCCTAATTAAGCGAGCTTTGTCGGGGAAATACATGACCTTTGTCAGAAAATCTTGTTTAGACTCATCCCACATCTGTGATCGAAATTCATCATTATCCCTTGTGAGGGCATCCATGTTCGTCATGCTTGGTAAATTGTCAAGGTAGGGAATATTCCGCTCATGAAATAGCACGTGGGACTCATATACTCTTGATCTAGCGGGAGGTGGACGAACTTGCTCCCTCATCAGCTCAGGTTCAACATTCACTTCATCCTCCTCCTTATCACCCTCATCATGGAAGGGTGTGTCACTCATCCGCATTATTGTTATAATCACTATCATCTTCCTGAATCTGCCCATCTGCGAAATCACGAGTTAATTTGTCGTCTATGGGCAACTGTGTGAGGTTAGGAGCTTCAAGATGCTAGTTTCCACTACACAAAAAGAACAAAAACATAAGTTACCCAAACCTCCAGAAAAATACTTTAGATAACGCTATATCACTTTACTTACAAATGGTACTGTCTTGACGTTTCATGATGGATATTTTCATGTTGGTCATGACTCCCATACGGACCACCGCGATCCAATACTCCAGAACTACGCATATTCAAACTAGGGGCGGGGTCATAACTTGTAAAATTCAAATCCGGATAGTACCCATATGAAAAATATGAGTGTTAATACAAATCCAACTAAAACATAAAATAAACATCGCTAAAGCGTAGTAAAATTGAAGTTCACCAGTCCTCTTGTTGATTATATAATGTCGAAAATTATTTTGTGGCTGCTCATTCGCCGGTGGTAACATGTTCAAATCAAGGAAAGCTCTTTCATCAACATTCTGTCCGGCAAAAAATGCTCCAGTATAACCACCCGATGATATGGGGTTATCCCTGCTATGCACGCCCTCATTACTGGGAACGTCATCCACCTTGACGTACATTTCCAATAATTTTATTACAATAAATTCCCTGTGTTCATCAGGAATCTGCAAAAAATCTCTAAGAGTTTCATCATCATCGATGTTAAACTCGGAATAATAAGCAAACCCCTGCGGAGTCACTGAATACGGAAATCTACCGGTTACTTTATGGTTAACCAAACACCTCCTCTCACTCATTTTTTTACGTAACAACGATACCAATGTATCGTACTCAATAGTAAGAGGCAATTTAACATGACACTGTGGAGGTGAGCTATACCTCAAGGAGTTATTCTCCACCACAACCTCACCCCCCAATATAGTGAAACCCTTATTTTTGGCACTTCAGACATTGTAAAGAAATGTTTGATAAAAAGAAGAGAGAAGTATGAATGTATGTTTAAAGTTAAGTATTGAATGAATTTTCATAAAATTGAAATGCCTATAAATAAGCAATTTTTGAAGGAATTCGTAGTATAATACTACGTTTTATGTATATGAATTATTGTTATGTCAGTTAAACTATTGGTGGGCCCAAATATATAATTCGCAGTATTATACTGCGAATTACATTTATAAAAAAATATTAATCTATTTCGCAGTATAGTACTGCGAATTGCATAATTTTTTTATTGTAATACGCAGTATTGTACTGCGAATTAACTTAACGACAAAATTTCCGTTAACATAATTCGAAATATTTTACTGCGAATTACCTAATTTATAACTTTTTTTAACATTAAAAATATATTTTTTGTCTAATTAATTATTAATTTAGTTTCGAACTCCAATAGCAGTTAGCAGTTAGCACATGCGTAAGAATGACACTGACAACTAACATGCATATTTTTGGAACACAAAAGTTTGGTCAGTTTTTTTTTGGGGGGTATTAGAAGTTATTGACCGTTCTTCGCACTAAAGGCTATGTCATGTCTTGAGAATATGAGATACAAACGTTTTTCAATATCTTTGATATGGTTCTTTTTTCAATAAGTCTTTGACATGGTTCTTGGTCAGGTAAGACTTCGTCCTTTGTAAATGAAGTTGTTGAGAGATATTTATCATATTCCCGGGTTGTGAGTTTTAGGTTGTTGTCCATAGATAGAAGTACCTATTAGTTTTGCAGCTGAGAGTCCAAGTTTCTAATGCTTATTTTTCTTTGATGCAATAAGATTCCTTTTTTTTTTATATTGAAAATTTGATCCCTAAAAAGTATTTTAATTCACCCAAATCCTTCATCTTGAAAGCTTTCAATAATGCATTTTTGGTGTCTTCTATGAGGTCCAACTTGTCACCTATTATCAGCATATCATCAATATATATAGATAGAAATTACTGTAATATTTTTGTCAGTTCTCTTAATGAATAGAGAATGATCAAATTGATTCCGAGTGAATTGGAAACTCAACTAAGCTTCTGTTAATTTTGTATTTTATTATCTTAGTACCTGCGCATAGAGGAATTTTATGAACCTCGTACCCAAGAAAGGTCAATATGATGTTTTTATTCAATCTGACGAGGTTCTCTCTTAATTTTATTTTATTTTAATTTTACTTTATAAGGTGGCGATCTTTAGTGAAAGTAAGAAAGGGGAAAACAGAAAAATGAATGTGGTTTCCGATGAGAATATTTGTGGAACATGTGCTTCAACACATTGGCTTGCTAAAATTTATTTGTTTTAAAAAATATTTTTTAAAAGTATTTTTACAATAAAATTATTTGTTTTTGGTCAATTCATTTAAGAAGTACTTTTTGAAATATTTGATAAATAATTGTGTTTGACTAATTACTTTAAAAAATACTTTTGAATATCAAATTATCAAAAAGGATAGTACCAAGGTTGTATAATTTATTTAACTATAAAAATGAACTTAAATATTTATCGTAACAGACTTTTATAAAAATATATTAAAATTTACATTAGTTTTACATATATAGTTATATTAAAGTATATGATATTATCTAGTCTAACTGCTTATTTTTATAGGATGATATTATAAATAAGAAGTGTATCCACATATTACTATATATTGATAATCCATCATGAAATAATAAGTAAATTCACTCACATAGGATAATACTTCTCAATAATTTTATCTCTACTTCTATCACACAACGCTTCAATATTAGTAGAAGACTTGTCTCGCATTTCTAAAGGAATATCAGAAGGTTGATCTCCTTCGTCAATCTCTTCAGTAATGTCTTCATTAGCATACTAGTTGAATTATTTATCGGTAAAAGAATGTTGCCGGATAAAATTATGTATAGCCATAATAGTTGTAACTAGATAATTTTGAGTGTCAAACTTGAAAGATGATATTTAGTATAAAATAAAAATAATTTTAAATATATAAAAAAACATAAAAGAAATAGTTAAGTATGTTTAAATTCTAATTCAAAAAGAGTAACTAATTATTAGTGACACATAATATATAATTAATTTTTTTTAAAAATTTTAATTAAAAAAGAAACTAATTATTACCTAACCTTATAAATTTTATTCTAAAATGCCAAGTAGATTATTGTTTTTCTTTACATATAAATTGGTCCCTCAAAATTTCATATGAAAAGAAAAAGAGAAAGAAAATGGGAAGGAAACAACTACATCACTTGACATTTTTGGTCAGTGCTTACATTTCAACTGGTGAAACATCAAAACTAATTCACACCACAAATCGGTAAGTAATATAACGGCCTGCAGTCTCACTTGGTCTGATAATCTTCACAGCTTGGCCACGTTTTAGCCCATAATATCTAGCAATAGGATCGGTGATCTGAATTCGAGGAAGCTGTGTTTCTTTCACAGTATATCGTTCCAACAAGGTCTTCTTTTCTTCAGGAGTAAGTGGCTGGTGCTCCGGAACTAGAACATGATTTTTTATGTTTACCAAAAGCTCTGCTTCCTGGAAAACCTCCAAATGGAACTTTGTAGATATTTTCAGAAATGCAGGGACGAGCAAAGGGAGTCAAATTTTGCTGTACAACGAGGATTGCCTGGAAGACATCTTCTTTTTTCATGCGTTCTGTGTAAGTTTTCATTGTCTTAACACCAACCTTTGCCTCCTCTGGAAAGAACACATATATCAGCTTAGAACTGTTGTTGCGCTTGGCTTTCTGAATAACAAGGTCTTCTCCCTTCATATTCTCACCATACTTCTGAAGAAACTGATGTTTTGACTTTATCTCAAACTCTCCAACCAACATTTCCATCAGTGTCTTACGAACTCTGAAAAGTCTCGAGAGCTCCTCTTCCGATAGAGTCATCTTTGCCCTAAATTGATTCCGGAGCAAAGCGAAGTTTGTCGTCCACATAGAGATGGAAAAGGGGAAGTAGATTATTATGAGGTGACACTTGACTAAATATGGATATTTTTTTTCTTTTAATAAAATATAGATAGATTATGCGATGAAAATTTTAATTTATTACCTATGTGTAGGTCATTTTCACAAATCAGATTTGATAATTGTTTTAAAAACTCGGTGAATTAATAACATGTAATAAAAGAAATTATAAAACCATTCGAATTTAGGTTATGTTTCCGCTCAATCTTCTATGTCATTTTTGTGGTATTACGCTGATACTTGTTGCTTTCCATTTCTTGATGTAATTACTGTATTGTTAGTCTTATTGCATAGTTTTCATGTAAAAACCATGCATTATTGTTCCTGTACTTATACCTGTTCAATTTATTACACCAGTAGGTGTTTTGATTGTCCCTCATCACTATTCCACTAAGGTTAGTCTTGATACTTATTGGGCACCTCTGTGGTGCGCTCATACTATACTTCTGTACATTTTTGTACAAATCCAGGTATTTGCTTGTTAGCAGCTGTGTGGATTGTTGGTATGGAGACTCAAGGTAAACTTTTTATTGCGTTCTCAGGCTTCAGAGTCACCTTCCTATTTTTGTATTTACATTGTTTTACTTAATTTCAA
This sequence comes from Nicotiana benthamiana, assembly GCA_034376525.1. Taxonomy (NCBI): domain Eukaryota; kingdom Viridiplantae; phylum Streptophyta; class Magnoliopsida; order Solanales; family Solanaceae; genus Nicotiana; species Nicotiana benthamiana. Next base: position 7,814,824 of record CM067326.1, read on the forward strand.
ACAATTGTATTTAGAAGTTGTAGCAAACTCTGCATGACTTGTACTACCGATTTTGGAAAATTGTAAATTCTGTAAAGATTTCTATGTCGATACTTTTAGACCTTCTTTATTATTTTTGATATTTAGTAAATGTTAGACTTGCCTAGTCCCTAATACTAGGTGCCGACGTGATACCCAACGGTGGAAAAATCGAGTTGTGACACTATAATCATATTATTTTATAAAATATTAAAAATTAAATACCTATAGGCTTACGCCCCATGCTTTGGGGATTACGCCTCACTGAGGCATATGTAAAATGCCTCGCCTTAGGCCCACACCTTTTAACACACTGGTTACATGTTTATACACATGGGAAAGATCTGAGAGGGAGCTTTTCACGACCCAATTGAGGATCTTGACCAGCGCTTAGTAGCAAATGCCCCTAAGTAAGACTCTACGGTATTTTACAGAAATTCAGATAGAGGGCCCAACCTGATTTGATGTTGAGTTTCAAGTGCTGGATATATTGGCAACCTACAATCTACTATTAGGACGCCCTTGGATCCATGCCGCTGGAGTTGTAGCTTCCACTCTGCATCAGGCTATGAAGTTTGTATGGAATCATCAGGAAGTGATCATCCATGGAGATGGGAGCAATACCATTTACACCAATTAGAACGTTTCGGTCATCGAGAATAGTAGGAAGTTGGATGGAGAAACATATCATCTCATTAAGCACGTCAACACTATTGAAAAGAACAAATGGTGGAGCAACAAGATAGAAAGTGTATTGCTATAGACAGGGTATGAGCCTGACAAGGATCTCGGCAACAATCTTCAAGGGGTCACCAAACCAGTGTAACCAAAGCGTCATAGTACAAATTTTGGGTTTGGGTATGAATATAGTTGGCATGAATACCAGAATTGGTCGCTGTCATGGCATGGCCCTTATTATCCGCTGGAACAACCAGTATCGCGTTCACACCAGATATTTCAACAAGCTGACGTGATATGGGGGTCTGTAGAAGATGAAGCTTTAGCTAGCAAAAGGAATCTATTATGGGATGATGAAGACATGGACTACAGTGTGATAGTTGAGGAGGGAGAGGAGGAAGACCTTATTATTTAGACCATGGAGAAAGGAACTATTCTGAAGAATTGGACTGTTGCACCATCCCGGGCCCATCGAGTTCCTGGGTAGCCTGGCAATTAGCATAATTTATTTTTAAAGCAATTTTGAGCATTTAAGACATTTTCAGTATTTTTTTTTGAATGTATTCTATTTTGAAATAATTGCTTGAGTCATCGAACCATACTTGTTTTAATGTTTTCAAGATTCTATTTAATGCATTTCTCTTTTAGTATTTATTATCATATGTCCTTTATGTTTTCTCTCTACAACATTATTATTACTTATCCCGATGAACCTACGACTATGACATGTAATGAGACAATGCACATAAGGATAGTGATTTAGAGTATCTATAAGATGATGTAATACTTGAGGAAATTATCAAAGAAGTGGAAATTTTGAAAACAATCCCAAATCCAATTTGGATGAGACCGAAACTTTTCACTTGGGGGATTCTGAAATAGTCAAGGAAACCTTATAAGCATTCACCTATCACCATTAGAGAAGGAAGAGTACATCCAACTCCTGAAGGAGTATAAAGACATATTTGAATGGTCGTACGATGACATGACCGGCCTGAGCAAGTCTATAATGGCTCACAAGTTACCCACCGATCCCATGTGTCCATCAGTGAAACATAAGCTCAGAAAATTCAAATCAGATATGAGTTTGAAGATAAAAAAGGAAGTCACTAAATATATCAAAGCCAAGGTTCTCAGGGTGGTTGAATATCCGACTTGGTTAGCCAACATTGTGCCGGTTCCGAAGAAGGATAGGAAGTCAGAGTATGTGTCAGTTATCGGGATTTAAACATAGAAAGTCCCAAAGATGATTTCCCGTTGCCCAATTTACATATACTAATCGAAAACTCTTCCAAACAGGAGCTCGAATCTTTTGTGGATTGCTTCGTGGGGTATCATCAGATCTGGATGGATGAAGAGGATGCGGAAAAGACAACATTTATCACTCCATAAAGGATGTATTGCTATAAATGATGTCATTTGTCCTAAAGAATGTTGTAGCCACGAGGGCCATGAATACGATTTTTCTATGACATTATACACAAGGAAATAGAGGTGCATGTGGATGACGACATCGTCAAATTCAAAAAAAGCACAGATCATATAGCATACTTGAGAAAATTCTTTAATTGGCTTCGAAGGTACAATCTAAAACTGAATCCTGCAAAGTGTGCATTCAGAGTCCCTGCCAAAAAACTTTCTAGGTTCTGTTATTAGTCGCTGAGGGATTGAATTGGACCCATCAAAGGTCAAAAATACCCAAGATTTTCCACCTCTAAAGAATATGAAATATGTGATGAGTTTCTTAGGGCGTCTTAATTATATCAACCATTTCATAGCATAATCAACTATGATTTATGAGACGATATTCAAAATGTTGAAGTAAGATGTTGCAACAAACTGGACTGAAGAATACCAGAAAGCTTTTGACAAAATCAAGGAATATGTGTCCAAGTCACCAATCCTGGTCCCACTAGAACCTGGAAGACCTCTGCTACTCTACTTATCTATACTAGACGGGGCTTTCAGTTGTGTCATGGGACAACACGACGAGACGGGAAGAAAGGAGCAGGCTAAATACTATCTGAGTAAGAATTTCACACCCTACGAAGCATGGTATTCTTTGCTGGAACGCACCTACTGCGCTTTAACATGGACAAAAGTTGTGGCATTACTTCTGTGCCTACACCACATATCTTATATTAAGGATGGATCCGCTAAAATACATCTTCTAGAAATCCATGCCTACGAGGAAGTAATCAAAATGGTAGATACTAATGAGTGAGTTCGACATCCTCTATGTAACTCATAAGGCGGTCAAAGGGCAAGCATTGACCGATCATATCGTAGAAAATCCTTTAGGTGGAGAATATGAGCCATTGAAAACATATTTCCCAATGAAGAGGTACCATTCGTAGGAAAAAATATCACCGAAACCTATAATGGTTGGAGAATGTTCTTCAATGGACCTGCAAATTTCAAAGGAGTGGGTATTAGAGCAGTTTTAGTGCCAGGAACATGTCAACACTATCTAGTATCCGCAAAGCTTAGGTTTCCATGTACCAACAATATGGCAGAATATAAGGCTTGCATCTTAGGACTTAAGTTTGCCATTAACGTGAATATTCAGGAATTGCTGGTAATTGGAGATTCAGACCTTTTGGTACATCAGGTTCTAGGAGAATGGGCTACAAAGAATACCAAGATATTGCCATATATGTATTATGTACAAGAATTGATGAAGAGATTCACAAAAATAGAGTTCAAACACGTTCCGATAATCCAGAACGAGCTCGCAGATGCATTAGAATCCAATGTTAGAAGGAAGAATTCAATAGGCATCCCAATATCCGTTTTCTTAGATAGATAAGAGATCAGCTAAAGTAATGGTCATACCCCTCATCCCCCTCCGTTTGAGTTATCCACTTTATCTTCCATGATACAACACCCACACAAGAATTTCATCGACCTTATTCGAGTAGGGATTCAAAATCAACAGGCTTATTGTACTCATGTTGAAGAAGAAACTGATGGAAATCCATGGTTCCATGACATCAAATAATTTCTGACAAAAGGAGAATACTCAGAGCACGCAAATCATGCTCAAAACTCCGAAGGTTATCCAACCATTTCTTCCAAAGCGTAGGAACTCTGTACATAAGGACTCAAGAACTAGGATTATTACGATGTGTTGACGCCGAGGAAGCATCCAAATTTCTCAAAGATATACATGCCAGAACTTGCGGACCACACATGAATGACTTTATCTTAGCTAAGAAGATATTAATTGCATGATATTAATGCCAAGTACATGCTGATATGATACGAGTACCGCCTAAAAAACTCAATGCAACGAGTGCACCCTAGCTTTTCTTCACTTGGAGCATGGATGTCATCGGCCCTATCGAACCCGCTGCTTTAAACGAGCATAGATTTATTTTGGTGGTCGAGACTATTTCACAAAATGGATTGAAGCTGCATCTTACAAAGCTATAACTAAGAAGGTCTTCACAGACTTCGTTCGAGATTGCATCATTTGTCGGTTTAGAGTGCCAGAGTCAATCATCACTGGCAATGCTGCTAATCTCAATAGTGATCTGATGAAGGCCATGTGTGAAACTTTCAAAATCAATCCTATGAATTCCATAGCATACATTCCACAAATGAATGAGGCTGTGGAAGACGCCAATAAGAAAATCAAGAAGATATTATGGAAGATGGTATTTAATCACAAACAACGACACGAGAAGTTACCATTTTCCCTACTTGGATATTGTACCACAGTTCGCATATCAACCGGGGCAACTCCTTATTTGCTGGGATTTGGTACTGAAGTGGTATCACGACCCGAAAATCCCACCATTGGGAGTCGTGATGACGCTTACTCGTAGAAGCTAGGCAAGCCACTTTCAAAACCTTCTAGCACTTTTATTTTTAATTCTTTTTTATCAATTATAACAGCATGTATCGTATTAGTTAATAACAATGGAAACATGAACATAGATCTGAAGATTTAAATAAAATAAATTAAGCAATAATGCGAAGCTAGTCATATATCTCTACCCAAGAACTGGTATTACGGTACCCACAGACTACTAAGAGTACTACATGCAACTCTTTGAAAGAAATATAAAATTATTTGTCTAGGAATACATGAGATAAGAAAATGAAAAGCAAGATAGAGGAGACTCCGGGCTTGCGAACGTCTGCAAGCTACCTCGATGTCTCGGTGGACTGAAGGCTAGCTCCCGGTCTAGTACTGCTGCTCACACGCTGCTACAGTATCTGTAAGTAAGTGCAGAGTGTAGCATCAGCACCACCGACCCCATGTACTGGTAAGTGTCTGGCCTAACCCCGATGAGGTAGTCACGAGGCTAGGACTAGACTCCATATAAACCTGTGCAATTATATAATATTCAGCGAAAGGAATAATAGGAAATAAATCGGTAAAACTGGGGAGGGGAAACATGCTTTGGGGATAGCAATATAAACAAAATCCTCAAGAAGTAATAATGAAATCTACTATTAAGCTACCAACACAGGTAAGAATAGATAAAACAACTTTCACTTGCAATGCTCATCTCATTGCAGGCGTGCAACCCGATCCCATTTCTCAATATCTCGTGGTAGGCATACCACCTGCTTCCATTTCATCATAACTCATGGTAGGCATACCACCCGCTTCAATTTCAATATCTTGTGGTAGGTGTACCACTCGATCCTATTTAAATACCTTGTAGTAGGCGTACCACCAACTCCTATTTCATTATCTTATGGTAGGTGTACCACCCTCTCCCATTTCAATATCTTGTGGTAAGCATACCACCGACTCCCATTTCAATATCTTGTGGTAGGCGTACCACCCCCTCCCATTTCAATATCTTGTGCTAGGCATACCACCCGCTCCCATTTCACTATCTTGTGATAGGCGTACCACCCGCTCCCATTTCAATATCTCGTGGTACGCGTACCACCCACTCCTATTACATGTTATCACATAATTACAAGAAATCCCGACTGTCACACTTCCTTTTTGGCTACCACAACCCGACGAAGGGCGTAGATAAGAGAGTTTTTCCAATTAGAGGATGATTGAAACGAGATTCAATTATTTAAGAGAATTCCAGATTCGCCACTTGGGAGATTTATGGTGTCCCAAGTCACCGGTTAGAATCCGAATCGAGGAAAGAATGACTCTATTTAGCAGTTCGCGAGCCAGAAATCCGGGTAAGAAATTATGTTAACTCGGAAGAAGGTGTTAGGCATTCTCGAGTTCTGTGGTTCTACCACGGTCGCACAATTGTTATATCTAGCTTGAATTACCTGATTTTATACAATTATGAACCTATAAGCATTTTTAATCTTTTAACCATTTTTCTTATTATTTTTAAAGAAAATTGCAATGTCGTTAAAACATGTCTCGAACCATGTCATATAAATGCACCCATGGTTCTTGTCGCATTCCAACTTCGTTGGAATTTGTATTTGGGTCACATAAATGCACACCCGCGTTTATGGAGATAAAATTATTAAATACGTTCCTAAAAGCGACTAACGCGTTATTATCTTTGCGGGATGCCATGGAATTCGCTAAACGGCATGTCGTAAATCTCTATGTATTTTAATACAAACATTTCATGAGGGCCACGCGAGTTATGGGTTTCTTTTGGCATGCCACACCTCATTCTTATTTTGAAAGGCCATTCCTAATGTGAGCTACTAAAGTCTTCAATTAGATTTATCTCTACTCGGACCTAAGACATGGGTCCTACGTTTTTTAAAAGGTCAAAACGTATGCTGAACCTGAATAAGTCTACTATGAATTATTCCAATTTTTGTTTAACTATGCTTCAAAATCTGGGCATAATCATATGCCCAAGACTTCATTCTACAAAGAAGGGACTAACCCGGCTACAACAGATGTCAATGGCCCAAATAAGCTGTTGAAACAGACATGAGACCTGCTGGGCTCCTAAATAAGCCCAAGCTTTAGTTTCCAGCCTCCATGAACGCCAATAACCAATGGACCAAATCACCAGGATTAAACTAATATTACACATGGTGCAAAAGGACAATAATGATAATAACCAAATTACCGCAAATTCCTCAGAAATCACAGACCAGTGTTGACCAAATTAAAAGAGCTACCCGCTATACATGAAATATTGAACTTGAGTGGCCTCTGTACCAACATATTAAGCTGTTTGCACAATTTCAGGACTCAAATACTAAAATGACGCTCAAATCCGCATATGAAATATATTGCGACTGTAGAAACCAATTTCGAAATACATAACACATGGCTTTGAACTAACCAAATTAACTTGGTAGACTTTACTATTAAACAGCTAGGCATACATGTTCAGCAAGAGGTAAAACAGTCCAAATTTACTAATCATGCACAATAGTGGAATGAAAGTCACAATTAGCAAGTAAGAGTTTATATAGTTCATATATATAGTCCTACAACTGATGCTGGGCACTACTGCTATTCAATTCATATATAAATTACAAACATGAATGGAAGTCAAACAGAAATTAACAAGGATAAATTAAATAGTCATCCAGTGGAGTAAATGACGTTGCTGATATGATCCTTATATATTAAAGCTGAGGAATACCTGGTAACCAAATACAAAGAGGAATAAAGAGTCAGCAGTAGGTTTTGGAGATCACCAGCAAAATATGTAAATAACACAATTATAATAACCAGCTCCAAACAGACTAGTGTACACACAGCCTTGAAAATGATTCAAATCACTTGGAAATATACTCCGGAATCCCAGGAGTACCCACACCTAAATCACTTGATGCAAACAACCCAGAAACCAAATCAAAATACCCTGAACATAGTTGGACCTTTTATGGAACAATATTTTCTGATTTTCTGCGGATTTTAGAGTCTTAAATGCCCAAATTTTATAAGGAAAGGCTCTCAAATATTACTAAACTAAATTTTTTTGATTTTGTGTTATCGTTGCAGGAATTGGAGGATTAATTTTCTAGCTATTGCTGGAAATTTTCATACATTTTTCAAACTATCTAACCCCTCCTTTTGAATGAATTGGGGTCTCTTTTATAACCAAAGGCTAGGGCAACCATTTTATTTCAATTGAACTACTAGTCCCTTTTTTGATTTTTAGATTTTAACTATTTGGTCCTTCATTTTTGACTTGTTTCCCAGGTTAGTACCTTAAACTACTGATTTTTATACTAAACTACCCTTCTAGAAGGGTCTAAATGATTCTAGCGCTGCTTTTTACTTGTAGGATACCTATATTACCGTCGATTTATTCCTAAAACTACCAAAGAAAAGTTAAAACCCTATACTACCCCTTTAATGTTGAAATTACTGTTTCATTCAACTAAGACTCACAATTAATTACTGGCTAACAAACAAATATAATCAACTCCTAATTACATGTGAACTATTAATCAGGAATAAACAACAATCAAACTCAGAATTAAGACACTAATGAATCGAAAATTAAAATTAAATGTTGAAATTAAAAGAAAAACTTGGAAGGCTATAGTTATCATGCTATTAACAAAATTGAAGCAAGTCAGAATTGAAAACTGGAAGCTACTCTGCTGAACTTCAAACTAAAAAAACAAAATTAAGAACTAAAAGAAACCGTAATTGCTTAAGGGTGCACGTTAGCTGAGCACTATTTTCTCTCGGCGCACAATAGCAAGGTTGTGATTGTGCAGAGAAAAATGGCTCGCCGCCGGAAAACTGCACCTCCCGTTCCTGCGCAGATCATCACACCTGCTAATGGTGTTATAAATTAATTAGAAGTGCTCCCTTTTGGTAGCTTTCTTCCAAAAGAGTTCCAATCATTTGAGGTAATTCATGAAGATTGTGGTGCTGAGTATGATATGCCTGAGCAAGTGAGTAAACTGGAAGGAAACTCAAATTCACTTGTGCATTGCTTACACTTCTCAGAATCTAGTGGTTCCGAGAAACCTACTCTATCTGATGCTGATATTGTCAGAGGTAATCGAAGCTCACAAATAGGGAAAACGCTCTCGTTTGTTCCTCCTACTGAAAGAGATGGTAAGAAAATTGTCAAATTAAGTGAAGACGATTTGAAATCACAGGCTGATTACTGGAAGACTTCCTTAATTTGATACATAATTGGTGAGACGCCGTATGAGAAGACTATGGACAATTTTGTGTTGCATGTGTGGAATTTTGTCTCTAAGCCTCAGATACTGATTCACTCTGAGGGTTACTGACTTTTGAGATTCAATACTGTAGAGGGCACAGATCAAGTTATTCAATTGGGTCCTTATTCTTACAGGAATAAACCAATGGTGTTGAAACCTTGGGAAATTGATTTCTTTTTCCAGAAGGACATGCTGAGTACAGTGCCAGTGTGGATTAGATTTCCGGGGTTACTTGTAGGCTATTGGTCAACTGATGCATTGAGCAAGTTGGCTAGTGCATTAGGGAATCCTTTGTATACAGAGAAATTCACAGCCCATTATGAGAAAATATCTTATGCTAGGGTGCTAGTGGAGGTTGATGCTGCATACCCTCTACCTGATCAGATAGAAATTGAGACTCCTTTTGGGCTGAAAACTCAGTTGATTGAATATGCCTGGAAGCCTATCTATTGTAAATCACTGTCTGAAATTTTGCCATGATGCTATGGATTGCTGGTATAATTCTAGCTTTGATGAAGAACATGTGCTGGATGAAGGGGGAAGCCAAAGAAGCAGAGGATCAGAATGAGGAAGTATGTCAAGTCAGTAAAACAAGAATGGCTGGTTAAAAAGGATCGAGATAGAACAAAGTTAAATCCACAGGAGATATTACCAGAACAAATAGATAATAAGGAAACTGGGGGGTTGGGGGAAATCACTATTACAATGGTGACTTCTCAACAGGATGCAAAGAAAGATACTGATATTCAGGAGCAGAATGTAACAGTAAATAGTGAATCTATTTACTGCATTGATGAAGTGGAAGTAAATAGCAGAAAGGGAAAGCAATTGTTGAAGTGCTAGGTGCTGGTAGAAGGGGACATCAGATTGACCCTAGGCCTTCTCAACACCTAAATCCCAAGTTGATACGATTATTTTAACTTGGAATATTAGGGGGCTAAACCTAGCCCATAAGCAGAAAGAGTGGAAGACCTTTCTTGCTGTCAATAAAGTAGATATACTGGGTCTTATAGAGACTAGAGTTAAGGAACATAAAGCAAAGCAAATACAAAGGAAGATTGCAAATGGATGGAACGTCCAATGCAATTATTCAAAGGCTGTTAATGGGAGAATTTGGCTTCTTTGGAAACCTCATATCCATCTTCAAGTTTCCCAAGTAACTGATCAATTCATTCAGTGCTTCATTGAAGATTCCAACAGTCAATTCAAAACTCACTTCTGTGTCATTTATGCTTAGAATGATGGCAACCAAAGAGAACATTTGTGGAGTGCTATGAGGCAATTACATGCATCTGGCCAGGACATTTGGCTGCTGAGTGGTGATTTTAACAATGTCTTATGTACTGAAGATAGAATTGGGTCACCTGTAACTGATGCTGAAGTAAAAGGTTTCAGAAGTGTCATTGATGACTTGCAGCTTACTCCTCTCAGGGCAAAAGGATGGCATTTCACTTGGACAAAAAAGCAGAATGTTTCATCAAGGGTATATAGTAAGATTGACTGGGCATTAGGTAACTATCAGTGGATACAACAGTATGGGCACACTGAAGCCGATTTTGCGAATCCATTGATATCTGACCACTCTCCTATCCTTATCAAATGTGATGGCCAGAAGTTGCTTCATCCAAAGCCTTTCAGATTTTTTATCAATGTTATGGAATCCCCTCAGTTCCAAAATATTGTGCAGCATGTCTGGAGACAGAATTTTGTTGGTGAACCTATACAGCAGATTTGGAGTAAATTAAAGAGTATGAAACAACAGCTAAAGGAAACTAATGAATATATGGCTTCATATAGGCAAAAGCTTGTACAGGCTAGAGAGAAATTAGAAATTATCCAAAACCAGTTGCAGCAATCTTCATTACTGCAAACTCTATTTAATGAGGAAAGAACAACACTTGAAGAAATCCAGAAATGGAGTACTGTGGAGGAACAATAATGAGACAGAAATCCAAAGCTTGCTGGATCGATTGTGGTGATGCCAATACAAAGTACTTTTATGCTCAGTAGAAAATCAGAACCAGTCAGAACAACATAACCTTCATATATACTGATACAGGTTTAAAACTGACAGATCCCATGGCAGTGGAACAGGAGTTTATCAGTGTTTTCCAATCTTTGATGGGAGATTATGCTGGGGAATTACCATGTGTAAACACACCTATCATCAAGGAGGGAACCTATTTAGCTTTACCACAACAAAGAATGCTGATACAGGAGGTTACAATGAGAGAGATCACAGGAGCAATAATGGAGATGCCTAAGGATAAAGCACCTGGAGTGGATGGATTCCCTGTGGAATTCTTAACTAAGAACTGGGAATTAGTCAAAGATGATATCCTTGCTGCTACAAATGACTTCTTTTCCACAAACAGAATGCCTCAAATGATTAATACAACAGCTATTGCACTTGTTTCCAAAGTTAAAGCTCCTACAACTGTTAAAGACTACAGGCCCATAGCTTGCTGCACAACCTTATATAAGATCATATCCAAAGTCATTACTAACAGAATGAAGAGTGTTATTGGTGACCTAATTGGGTAGGCTCAATCAGCTTTCATTGAAGGAAGAAGCATAGTTGATAACATTCTACTTAGCCATGAAATCTTCAAAGGATACTCTCGGAAATGAGTGTCTCCCAGATGTGTGTTGAAAGTGGATTTGAGAAAGGCTCTTATGATACTTTGGAATGGAGTTTTCTTATGCAGGTTCTTATTCATTTAGGATTACCTGCTAAATTTTTCCAATGGATTATGGCTTGTGTTACTACTGTCTCTTATTCTCTAGTTTTGAATGGGGGTTCAACAAAACCTTTCAAAGCTAAGAGGGGTATTAGGCAGGGTGACCCTATGTCACCTTAGCTATTTGTGATTGCAATTGAGTATTTAAATAGGGAACTGGGGCAGCTACACAAGAATGGTGATTTCAACTTTCATCCTAAATGCAGGAAGATTAACAGTATTCATGTATGCTTTGCTGATGACCTTTTAATGTTCTGTAGAGCTGATCTTATCTCTATTAAAATCTTAAAAGAGGCTTTGAACAGATTCTCTGAAGCATCTGGTCTGCAGGCAAATGTTAACAAGAGTGCCATATATATGGCTGGAATAGAGAAGAATGTCAGAGAGGTAATTCTGGGAACACCGGGTTTCATTGAAGGAGAGCTGCCATTTAGATATCTGGGGATACCCTTAGACTCCAAGAAACTGCCTATCTGTCACTATTTGCCACTGATTGAGAAGATAACGTCCAAGATAACATACTGGTCTGCAAAATTACTCTCTTATGCTGGAAGATGTCATTTTTGGAATGCAAACCTACTGGGATTGGAAGGGCCAATCCATCCAGGAAGGCACTAGTTTCTTGGGAAAGGGTATGCAGACCAAGTACAGTAGGTGGACTAAATATCCTAGACATGAAGGCATGGAACAAAGCAGCAATCTGAAAGCATCTCTGGGATTTAACTAGAAAAGGACTGCCTTTGGATAAGTGGGTGCACATCTACTACATTCAACAGGAAGCTATTGAAACAATGACTACTCCTAAGACTGCTTCTTTGGTTGTGAGGAAAATTTTGGACAGTAGAGATGCCATTATGGGGAATCAGTTGCTTCAGGGGACTTTGTTTAGCAGATTACAAGGTATGTGCAAACTGGATCAATTTCAGATCAAGAAGATGTACCTCACTCTGATTCCTAATTATAGCAAAGTTGAATGGAAGAACTTATTGTCGCTTGCCAATGTTCATCCTAGACATCGATTCACTATGTGGTTAGCTGCACATCAGAGGTTGCCAACAGTGGACGGATTGCAGAAAATTGGCATCCAAGTGCCTGCAACATGTGTATTCTGTAAGCAGAATGTCGAATCCATTAATCACTTATTTTTTGAATGCACACTTACGAGACTTCTATGGACTAGACTCTGTTTATGGCTGGGACATCAAAGATTAATTGGAGACTGGGAAACTGAACTGGAATGGGTAAACATCAAAGCAAAGAGCAAACTGGGATTAAATGTTATAACAGATGCTGTATTCATCAGTACTATTACATTAATCTGGAGGGAGAGAAACAGTATCAGATTTGAAAAGAAAGTCTATGAGGAGAATCACATTTGCAGAGAAGTGGTTTTACACACCCATATTCGAGGAAGGAATTGTAGTCGCTGGCAAAATGGATTGAGGCAACTTAATAGTTTTCCATAGAATGATTTGTACTAGCTAACTTCTATACTTAGTTGTAATTAGTGAAGAGTAGTTAGATACTTAGTACATATAATTGTGATGTAAAGGAGTAGTAGCAAGTCAAAGCTACTACTAGAACTCTACCTTGTACATTTTTTTCGATGTTAATGGATACAAAATGTTAAATCAAAAGAACTAAAAGAAACCAAAACAAAGCAAATTGAAGCACACAAGAGCTTGGCCTTTGATACATGGTGGATAACTAAAATTCACAATCAAAGTATAGGAATATTCAAGATTCCTAAAACTAACAATTAAACAATGCGAGTCGTCCACAAAATATCAAACAAAAAAAATAGAAGAAAAGGGAAGAAAAAGAAAACCAAACCTACCGATTAGTCTTCAATTAGAGTCGATTGAATTCAATTTGAGCCTCCAAGCAGAGTCACATGTTTTGTTTTTGGCCAAAACAAAAATGCGACTCCTTTTTTAAACTTAAACGGCCTTCAAAGATCAACCTCAAAAATTAGGTCAGACCTTAGATTGGAAATTCGACGAGTTGGGGAGTTATTTAAAAGTAGTTGGGCTTGTATTTGGGTAAAGGAGGGAAAAGGGGGTGGGTGGTGTTAATTTGGAGGCCATTGGCAACTGGTCGATGCCGTGAACGGTGGAGCTTCCAAGTTCAAACGAATATTTGACAAGCTAGGTTATATTCGAGGGTGACCAATGGTGGGGTTAGAAAGAGGAGAGCGAGGAGAGAGTATGGTGTTATTTTGGAGACCATTGGCAACCGGTCGCCATCGTGGACGATGGAGCTACCAAGTTTCAAACAAATATTCGACAAATCTGGGTGGGTTTTGAGGGGTGATCTTAGGGGGGTTGGAAAGAGGGGAGCATGGGGATTCCAGGGTGTAAATCTTGGGTCCATCAGAGTTCCGCCGTTGGCGGCGGCGATTTCCGGCCGGCGGCGGACGGTGGTGATACGGCGGGGCTGGGCGGTGTTACACCTGAAGGATTAGGGTATCATTTGGATACAGTACAAGGTTAGACTGGTAGGGGGCTGTCCGACGTTTAAATACGGTAAAGACCATTGAATCTTGACCGTTTGATAGAGGATGATCAACGGCTAAGATGCCTGGGTCAAAACGATGTCGTTTTATTTCTTGGGGTCTTAGACCGGGCAGGGAAATTGGGTTTGGGTTCAATTGGGTAGGTTTGGTAATTTGTGCTAGGTTTTATGCAAGACTTGGTTCAGAGTAAAGCCAATATTGTATACCACAATTATTCTATATTTTTGAATTTTGTATTATTATTATTACTTTATAAAATTTTTTCATATTTTATAATAATAAAAATAAAATAGCAGTAAAATAACCAAAACATATTCAATGAAGAAATAAACTAAATAAACTCTTAAATTCTAAATTTCAAAGAAAATTAACCAATATTTGTTATTTTTCCCTTATGTTCGATATTAACTTAATCAATAATCTAAAAATGTGATATTTAAATCCTGGATGCAGACATGCCATTTTTTTATGAATTATGAAAATTAAATCGTGCGACATGCAAATAAACAAAAAATTATTCGATTAATTTATAAAATTCAAGCAAACACAAAATCACGTGAATAAATCCTAACAATTCAAATAATAAAAGAAAGACGCAAATAAACACAAAATAGCAGAATTAATTCCTAAAAATTCAAATAATAAGAGAAAAATGTGAATAAAGACAAAATCCCACAATTAGTTCCTAAAAAGTTCAAATAGTAAAAGAAAAATCCTAATTTAATGTATTTTATAGGAACATGTCAAGTGAGGCAAATATCACGTGCTCACAACTGCCCTTCTTTGCTTGGACACACGAATGGTTTCCGGGCAAAGATAAATGAGCATCTGAGAGATTTTTTCCATATTTGCATTCCATGAGAAGCATTTTGAAAATTGTCTCACCGAACCCTGCTTCAAGGGTTGCCTACATATCCTTGGCTATAAAGGAATCAGGTTAATGTATTTTTGGAGTGTTTGGTAGCTGGGAGTACCATGAGCTGTGATTTCACTATTGATGATACTGTTACTGCTTGCTGACCTCTTTATTACACATCGTGAAAAATAAAAAAGAAACTAGACTAATCTATGAACTAAAAAGAAAAAACCTATATATGTCTACAATCTTGCTCTTGATCCTTGTTGCTTTGTTGCCTTGTATTTCTTCCTGTGAACTCCTTGTTGCCAGACATTCCTTCCTATGAACTCATTGTCGCCTTGTTGACTCCTTGCCTTTTCTTCTTCCATGTTCGATTCCGAATTGTTTGACTTGACGTGCATTCCTTTGTTTTGTGGGTGGTTGCCTGTCTAAAAAACTTTGCAACTTGAAAATCATTCCCTTATTCTAGAGGTGGGCGCCTGATTACCAGGACTTGAATTTTGAAAGATATTCCTTATTCTACAGGTGGGCACCTGATTACCAAAACTTGAAACTTTGAAAAATATTTCCCTTGTTCTCCAGGTGGGCAAATGATTACCAAGACTTGAATTTGAAAAGTATTTCCTTTTTCTATAGGTGGGCGCTTGATTACCAAGACTTGAAATCTGAAATGTATTCCTTTGTTCTCCAGGTGGGCGCCTGATTACCAAGACGTGAAATTTGAAATGTACTTCCTTGTTCTACAGGCGGGCGCCTGATTACCAGATCTTGAATTTTGAAAGATATTCGCTTGTTCTACAGGCGAGCGCCTGATTTTTGAAACTTTTAAATTTTGAAAAACATTCCCTCGTTCTATAGGTGGGGCCTACTTACCAAAACTTGAAATTGTGAAAACTATTCCCTTGTTCTATTAGTGGGCGCCTGATTACCAAATCTTGAATATTGAAAAGTATTCCCTTGTTCTACAAGTAGGCGCCTAATTTTGAAACTTTAAAATTTTGAAAAATATTCACTTGTTCTACAGGTGGGCGCCTGACTACCAAAACTTGAATTTTGAAAAATATTCTCTTGTTCTACAAGTGGGCGCCTGATTTTTGAAACTTCGAAAAATTGAAAATCGTTCCCTTGTTCTAATGGTGGAGGCCTGATAACAAAAACTTGAATTTTGAAAAAATATTCCCTTGTTGTACAGGTGGGCGCCTGCTTACCAAGAATTGAATTTTTAAAAATATTCCCTTGTTTTCCAGGTGGGCGCCTGATTAAAAAAAACTTGGATTTTGAAAAACACTCCCTTGTTCTACAGGTGGGCGCCTGATTGTTGAACTCTAATTGTGTTCCCTTGTTCTACAGGTGGGCGCCTGATTACCAATCCTGGGATTTTTGAAAAGTATTCCTTTGTTCTACATGTGGACGCCTGATAACCAAACCTGAGATTTTTGAAAACTATTCCCTTGTTCTGCAGGTGGGCGCCTGATTGCCAAAACTTGAAATTTGAAAACTATTCCCTTGTTCTAGAGGTGCTTGCCTGATTACCAAAACTTGAAATTTTGAAAACTATTCCCTTGTTCTACAGGTGGGCGCCTGATATTTCCAAGACTTGAAATTTTGAAAACTATTCCCTTGTTCTATAGGCGGGCGCCTGATTTTCGAAACTTTAATGTTGAAAAATATTCCCTGAGACTGTTGCCCGTGTACCTGATCACAACAAAACAAACAAAACACAAGAAATTCTTCCTTCCCAAGTTTGGTGCTGGGTGGATCCCAGAGTGTTAATCAAATCTCCTTACCAAATATCTCTAAATCTAAGCTAAGTCCCATTATCCAGGAGGGTTCTGAAAATTCTTAACTAATGACAACTTTAAGACTATGTTATGTTTCTCAAAAGGTATTATTTTCCACTATGTCTTGTTATGAGTTATATCTGCTGTGGGTTTGTTGGTGATTGGTCATTAGAACTACTTCCCGTTATCCAGGCGGGTCCTAATAACTCTTAATTGGATGACATCATGTGACTACTGGGGGTTAGCATTTAGAGCTATGTCCCATTATCCAGGAGGTCCTGACAACTCCTACGACTAGATCCCATTATCCAGGTGGGTCTTGATGACTCTTATTAGGGAAGTATTTGGGTTTGACCGTGCCACTCGACTGCTTGTTTCCTAAGCTAAATCCTACTTTTCAAGAAGGTCCAGACAACTCTTAACTGAATCCTACTTCAACATGCAAGTAATTTTATGCCCTTTATTATCTATCATTACCTCTAACCTTTAAATGAGTCCCATTTTCCAGGAGGGTCCTGACAACTCCTATGATTAGATCCCATTAGCCAGGTGGATCCTAATGACTCTTGTCGGGGAAGTATTTGGGTTTGAACATACTGCCCGACTGTTTGTGTTCTAAGCTAAGTCCCATTTTTCAGGAGGGTCCTGACAACTCTTAGCTGAATCCTACTTGAACATGCAAGTCATTTTATGCCCGTTTCTATCTATGATTACCTCTAACCTTTAAATAAGTCTCATTATCCAGGAGGGTCCTGAGGGTTCCACCTTAGATTCCAATTCTAACCTTTGGTTGTTTCTGCTAGTGATTATTGTCCGGGGGGTTTGTGCGACTCTTGTTGGGGAAGGAGTTGGTGCTTGCCCCTGTCACATGCGCTTGTTTGAGTTTTAAACAGTGTTCCAGCTAAACTTTCATGATTCTTTTAACCCTCAATGTTCCTACTGGGATTTGCTAGTTAAAGTTGGTCCCCTTGTGCTCTTTGCCGGGGAGGATATCTATGACGGACTATGCCCCTTTTGAGTTTTAACTAAGTCCCACTTCCAGGTGGGCTCTGAGATTATGATCATACCTGCCCATGTGCCTGCCTTCCTCTGTGGATGGCCTCCCTTAGGCTCTTTCTGTAATGTTACTGCCCCTTTTTCAATCAAGGAAAACTTGCCAGTTTAAAAAGTGGTGGTTAGCTTGCGGCATTCTTGTTGGAAGCGGCGTCCTCACTGTCATGTTCCGTTGTGTTCAAATTTCCATGTTAATGATGAGTTGCATGAGTCGGTTGGCTGACCCCTGAACCTTTATGGCTTTACTTTGCTCGCCCATTACTATGTTACATTCCTAGCCCTTTTGCCAGAATTCTTGCACCTTTCCCGAGATTACCAAGTCAATATATTATGCATGGCTGATCCTCTGACCTTTGTGGCTTTAATTTGTTCCTCATCTTGGTGTTACATTTCTAAGCCTTTGCTAAAATTGTTACACCCTTTCCTGAGATCACCCGACCCGTTTATGATGTTTGACTGACTCTTGATCTTTATGGTTTTACTTTGCATTCCCATCTTGCGTGGTGTTCCTTTACTTTGCTGACTCTTGTCTCTTCCATCAATTACAGTTTTTTGTGAATCCTTCCCCTTGCTATTCCACACTCGTTATATTTGTTACGCTTTTGGGCGTCGTGCGCTTTGTCCCTTCGGGAGATGATAATCGACTTTGAATTTCTTCTCGTTTGCTTAAATAAAAAAACTTTAGAGACTCGAAAGAGAAATAAAATGCAATGACTCCAAAGGGTATTTAGGGTAAGGAACTCTAGATTCACTAACTGTTGGAAAGAAGAGAAAGAAAACTTTTCTGAAGAGGAACATCTGGTTTTTATGATCATGACATGCACTTCGGCCTAGTCGACCCAGTCCGTTTCAATGACCGACCTTCTTTTTCCATGCTTTTGTTGTTATGACCTTTCTAACCCAATTCTTTCAACCACACTCTAGCTTGGTTTGCCTTATAGTGTTTATCCACCAACATCCCCTTTATGAATTTTGCTTTTTGCCTCACCTTCGCCTCACGGTGCATGTGAGGGTTCTCACCAATGAGACTCTCTTATTTTTATTTCTCTCAACTATCGTCTCCATAAGGTGCCCCTGAGGGTTTTCACCGATAAGACTCTCTCATTTTGTTATCTTTGCTGCTTGGCCCAGAGTGCTGCCCCTGACGTGAATCACCTGTACTTTCTCAACTTGGCATCTTTTGAAGACTGATTAGAAGGTCTTTCTTTGGACCGTAATGTGGTATTTTTTATCGGGTTATAAAGAAAGGATATCAAAGGTTCAAAGCAATTCAAATGGGTCAAGAGCTACAACTTTCGGAATCAAATTCTTACAGCGACTACAACTTATTCCCCAGTTTCTTGCTTGGGGACTTTTGGATTTTTATTTTGATGAGACAGAACCGTGAGGCTGCGTACGTATCCTTTTAAAAAGGAATCAGGTCAAACGTAGTTCATGCCGATTCCTTACTTTCACTATTGTTTGTTTTCTTTTTATTTTTCTGCTGTTCTTTCCTTCCTTTTCTCTTTTCTTCTTTTCTTTTCTTTCCTTTTCGTTTATTTTCTTATCTCTTTTTTCATTTTCTCTCTTTTTTTCTCTCCTTTCTCTTCTTTCATTTCTCTTTTCTTTTCTTTCTTTTTCTTTTCTTCCTTTGTTTTGCTTTCTTTTCTGCTTTCCGTTCTTTTCCTTTCACTACCTTATCACGCTTGCGTTTCTGAATTTGCTACCGGCTCTGAACGAGGGGTATGAAAGAAAATAAATAAAGCTCAAAAGGGTTAGAAAAGGATAAAGTGTTTAGATAGAAGAATAAAATGCCATCGTCACTCCAATTTTCAAAATATGCCAAGTACAAACAAATGCCAAGTATAGATAATGATCTTAAAGAAAATCATACATAATATCTTTTGACAACATCTGAATTGATAGTTATTTCCATACATTTCCCTTCCACATTTGTTAGATATAATGCTCCATGAGACAACACTCTTGATACGACGAATGGTCCTTGCCAGTTCGGAGTGAACTTACCCTTTCCCTCGGCCTGGTGAGGGTGGATGTGCTTTTGTACCAATTTACCTACTTCAAACTTTCTGGGACGCACTTTTTTATTAAATGGCCTGGCCATCCTTTGTTGATACAATTGTCCGTGACATACTGCTGCCAATCTTTTCTCGTCAATCAAACTCTATTGCTCCAAGCGAGCTTGGAGCCATTCTTCATCGTCGACTCCTGCTTCGGCCATGATTCGAATAGAGGGGATTTCAATTTCACCCGGGATTACCGCCTCTGTGCCATATACCAACAAGTATGGGGTTTCCCCTAATGAAGTGTAGACGGTGGTACGATAGCCTAACAATGCAAAGGGTAGTTTCTTATGCCACTTCCTAGACCCTTCCACCATTTTGCGAAGTATCTTATTTATGTTCTTATTGGCCGCCTCAACTGCCCCGTTTGCCTTGGGGAGGTACCGGATGGAATTTCTTATATGTGATCTTGAACTGCTTACATACTTCACTCATTAAGTGACTATTGAGATTTGCCCCATTATCCACGATGAGCGTCTTGGGGATTTCGAATCGACAAATGATATTCTCATGCACAAAGTCGACTACGACCTTCTTCGTCACTGCCTTGAAGGTCTTGGCTTCATACATTTGGTGAAATAGTCAATAGCAACCGGGAAAAATCTGTGCCTGTTAGAAGCTGCTGGCTCGATAGGCCCGATGACGTCCATGCACAAAGCAACGAAAGGCCACGGTGCAGACATTGTATGCAATTTAGACGACGGAGAGTGAATAAAGTCCCTGTGCACCTGACATTGGTGAAATTTGCGCACAAAGCTGATACAATCCCACTCCATAGTGAGCTAATAATATCGTGCCCGGGGAATCTTCTTTGCCCAAACATATCAGCTCATGTGTGACCCGCAGACACCGACATGCACCTCATTCATGATTGCTATTGCCTGCCCAGCATCTACGCACATTAGAAAACCAAGATCTGGCGTTCTTTTGTATAATATTCCTCCACTAAAGAAAAACCCATTCGACAGACGAAAGATTGTTCTCTCTGGTCACTCGTGGCTTGTACCGGGTACACACCTTTCCTGATATATTCCTTGATATCGTGGAACCAAGGCTCGCCGTCAAGATTTTCTTCCACCATGTTGCAATAGGCATGTTGATCATGGACCTGGATATGTATCGGGTCAACATAAGTCTTATCCGGGTGATGTAGCATTGACGCCAAAGTAGCCAGGGCATCGGCAACCTTATTATGAATTCTGGGAATGTGCCTGAACTCTATTGACCGAAATCGTTGACAGAGATTATGCAATATTTACCGGTATGGCATGAGTTTTAAATCTCTAGCTTACCACCCCCCTTGAATACCAGAAGGTCCGAGTCTCCCAAGACCAAGACTTCTTAGACACCCATGTCTGTTGCTAATCTCAGACCCAGAATGCATGCCTCATATTCTGCCATGTTTTTAGTGCAATAGAAGCGGAGTTGAGCTGTGACTAGGTAATGATGCCCTTCTTCAGAAATTAGCATCGCTCCTATCCTAACGCGCTTCATGTTGGCAACCCTGTCGAAGAACAATTTCCATCCCGACTTCTCATCCCGCCCCACTTCATCATTATGCATCACTTCCTCGTCCGGGAAGTATGTGATCAAGGGCTTATATTCTTCATCTATCGGATTCTCAGCTAATTGATCTGCTAATGCATGTGCTTTCATGGCAGTCCTAGTCACATAGATTATGTCGAAGTCCGTGAGCAGGATTTGCCATTTCGCAAGCCTTCCTGTGGGCATGGCTTCTGGAAAATATACTTAATGGGTCCAATCGCGAGATAAGGTAAGTGGTGTATGATGACAAGTAATGTTTTATCTTTTGGGCTACCCACGCCAAAGCGCATCGTGTCCTTTCAAGATGAGTATACTTAACATCGTAGGTCGTAAATTTCTTGTTGAGGTAGTATAAGGCCTGCTTTTTTCTTCCAATGAAATCGTACTGACCCAACACGCACCCAAATGAGTTGTCCAAGACTGTCAAATATAAGATAAGGGTCCTTCCTTGTTCTAGCGGGACCAATATCGGTGGGATCGACAAATACTCCTTTATCTTGTCAAAATCATCCTGGCACTCTCTTGTCCATTTCATCGCAACATCTTTTTTCAACAGCTTAAAGATAAGCTCGCAGATGGTTGTGAGCTGAGAAATGAACCGGTTGATGTAATTCAATCTTCCCAATGGACTCATCACCTCTGTTTTTTTCTCGGTGGCGGTAATTCCTATATAGCTTTGATATTTGATGGATCTAGCTCAATGCCTCATTGGCTGACTGTAAAACCTAGTAACTTACCCCAAATGCGCATTTTGCCAGATTGAGTTAGAGATCATACGTGCAGAGCCTCTGGAAGAATTTCCTCAAATCTTTCACATGATTGAATTGCTTTCTGGACTTCACAATCACATCATCCACATAGACCTCAATTTCTATATGAATCATATCGTGGAAAATTGTTGTTATTGCCCTCATTTATGTTGCTCTGGCATTTTTCAAACCAAAAGGCATGACCCTATAACAGTATGTCCCCCACGGTGAGATAAATGATGTTTTCTCCGCATTTTCTTCATCCATTAAGATCTGGTGGTAACCCACGTAACAATCCGCGAATAACCCGGTCTCATGCTTCGCACAATTATCAATCAATATGTGGATGTTTGGCAGGGGAAATTGTCCTTTGGACTTGCTTTGTTGAGGTCACGGTAATCAACACACACCCTGGTTTTACCATCCCTCTTTGGTACGGGCACCGCATTAGCTAACCATGTGGGATATCGCGTGACTCTGATCACTTTTGCCTCAAACTGCTTGGTCACTTCCTCTTTAATTTTCACGCTCACATCAGTTTTAAACTTTCTCAACTTTTGCATGACAGGAGGGCAGGCTGGATCAGTGACTTGTGAACTACCAAGTCAGTGCTCAATCCAGGCATGCCATCATAGGACCATGCAAAGACATCTTTGTATTCAAGTAGTACTTTAATTATTTCTTTTGTAAGTTGCAGCTCAAGATGGACTCTTATTTTTGTTTCTCTCATTATCTGGGCTTCCTAAATTGACCGCCTCTGTATTATTCAGGTTTGATTTGGGTTTCTCTTAAAATCAGTTCAACTCTTTACTATCCACATCCCATGCCCCTTCCTCATCATACTCTAGTTCATCCTAATGTTCTATTTCTTGAATTATTATTTCTGACCTAGACCGGTTTTGAAGACTGGGCCGAGGAGTCCTTATGCATGTTAGATCACTGAAACCAGTATAAAAATAACTGTGCAAAAGAGAAAAGAAAGAAAACTAAAGAGAAATGGAAACTATCAGCATTGTTTAAAGGGAAATTGCATTTCATTAGAATCAAAGAAAACAGAGTTTACACATCCAAACGGACGGAAATAACAACTGAATTAATAACTGAGAAGCTAATCCAAACTAGTCTGAAAGGAAAATCAAAGCTGACTACCACGACTCCCTCAGAGTGGGAAGAGGGGTGGCTTCCCAGTTATTGATTTTTGCGTATGCTCCCACAAACTGCACATCTGCCCTGCTCGATCATTCTCCTACTTCGACTATGAGCACATAATTTTTTCCTACTTAAGAATAACTCCTAAAAAATAGACCAAAAAGAATTTTTATTAATTTTAGGAATTTTTCATTGTTTATTTGCATTTCATGCGTGTTTAACATTTTTAAATCATAGAAAAATTCTAAAAATGGTCATTTTTACATATCTATCTTTTAGTATTTAAAATCAGCATTTTTTCTTTTTTTCTTAGCTTTTAAGTAAAGTAGTTATTTTAATGTTAAAAAAATAAATAAATAAAGAGTTTTAGTTTCTACAAAAAAAGTAGAAGATTAATTTAGCATTTTTAGATTCTATGATTGTTAATTAAAAAAATAATAAAAGAAAAGAAAAGTGAATAAAGATTTAATTGCAATTAGATTTTAATTTAAGTAATTGAGCAATTTTTTAAAATCAAAATTAGCCCAAATCATAATTTCCTTGCCCTAACCCACATTATCCTTAGCCCATTCTTCCCAACCCATTAGGACACTTAAATACAAGATTTAATCATAGCCATTAATTTCCTTCTTATCTTATGGCCATCATTCATTTCCACCTCTATATAAAATACCCAAGTAGAGAAACCATACCACAACCTTTCAATTCCAAGACCTATACTCTAAGTTCACAGACGCCTTCCAATTAGAACACCTTGATTGGCCAGACAATTAAGATAAAGAGAACCAAAAGCTCTCCCCTCTCATTGTTTTCGAAGGGCTGCTTCCTCTTTTCGCTTAAATAGTTGTCGCCACCAGCGTCTTCTCCGGCGAGCTGGCAGACTGGTCGCCATGCTTAGCCATTGACCATCTCTTTCTCCTCCCTCATCCCGACTCTCGTACCATAGCCTAAAACAGCCCCGCAGCAGCGGCAAAAACAATTCAAAACGACCACCTTCCACTCCATTTTTTACGGCAGGAATCCGGCTGAGGAACACCATGTAAACCAGCTGCAAATCACTCTTATACCTACTGAAAAAAGATCTTGAAAATCAACTATAAAATAACTCCAGCAGTCGAGGTTTAGCTAGGGTCGTTCGAGGTTGCTGTTCGAGTTTCCGGTCAAAGGCGTCGAAGCCATTTTTTTTCGTTCGCCGCTCAAGTTTTATCAGCTTTACTCTACTGTAAATATCACTTGGAGTTGTCTGCTAGATCAACTCATGAAAAATTATTTGTCTTAAAGGTTTTGTTGTTTGCTTCTAAGAATGAGAACGTTTGATGACACTGGAATGGAAAGTTTTGATGCTTTGGCTATGGAATCGACATTATCAGGTACTATGTGTTTTTTCCTATTCCCATTGATTAATTGTTTTATGGTTTGTTTTCGTCTGTTTATCATGCTAATAGTTGGATGGTTTTTTTTAGGGACAACGAATGTAAAATTCGAGAGAGAAATATACAAAAGAATTCTAACTTTTTCACACGATTTAGTTAGTCTAAGGTTCATTGAAACTTTGAACAAATCAATTAAAATTAATATATTTATTATCAACCCGCTTATGCTTATACGTATTGAATGGATTGAAGTTTTTATTTATTGTTATTTAAGTTATTTTCGTTGGACTTCGTATGTTTTTTTTAGAATCATCTTTTTGGTGCATTGTTATTTTTGTTTATGTAAGATCAATTCCTTAAAAACATTTTTTTTACTTGGCAATGTAAGTTGTGTTTTAGACTAGTCTTAATTTGCTTTAGGTGAGCTACAAATAAATTATCATAGCTACGGGTACGGCTCCCGTGACGTAGTTGTGATACCTAATTTTTAAATTTGGGTATGCATTTATGTGACCCAAATCCTAATATAAAAAACGTTAGATAAAATGTGTCATGGACCACTGGTGCATGTATGTGACGTGGTTCGAGACGTGTTTTAATAACGTTGCAATATTCCTTAAGATTAAATAAAAGCGGTAAATAGTTAAAATGGCACTATAGGATGAACATGTATGAAAATCAGATTCTTAGCCAATTGTAAAAGTTTAAGCGAGCATGCTAGAACCACGAGATCCGAGGGTGCCTGACACCTTCCCTCGGGTCACAAGAATTCCTTCCGCAGAATTTCTGGTTCGCAGACTCCATTTGGGCAGTCGGTAATTTTCCTCGATTTGGGATTCTAAATAAATCGATGACTTGGGACATCGAAAGGCAAGCCTATCCTAGGTGGCGACTCTAAATATATAAATAATTCCATTTCGAATAATATCACTTTAATTGGAAAATATCCTTTATACGTTCTTATCTTTCGTGGTAGCCGTGTAAAAAGGAGGTGTGACAGCTCTGGCGACTCTCCTGGGGACCGAACCCAGAATCTCTAGTTCCGGGTTCAAGAATTCGAGCTTAGAATAACTATTGTATTTGGTTTTTTCTGATTTGCCTACATGTTACATCCTAACTTGCAAGATGATGCTTTTACCGCTTTGATATTATCTGAACTGTACATATAAACTGCTACAAAACCCTTCACTTCTCACCTCCGGGGATGTGTTTACTGGTTGAGACTCCCTATTCTGTTAGTGTCATACCTAAAAATAAGAAAGAGGCCGGACAAGTTACTAAGCTAGATGGCCTTTTGGTTCCCGGTACGCCCCCTCTTCGACTCGAGTTGTCCGCTCGGGTGCACAGTCTAGACACTAGTAGGAACGCTTATTTGCATCATGCATTTAACTTAGGGGACTCAACATAGGGGTTGGGTCCGTCTAGGATAGGTGTACCCAAATAAAAAGACCATCTTACGCATCTTACGTGCTACTTGAGCATCTGTTTGCTTCGGCTTGCATGTTGACTTGCTTCCAGAAGAAAGAAAGAAAATAAAAAAAAAAGAGAGTGAGAGGTAGGTATCTAGAAAATTCTGAAACTCTGGCCGGTTTTTGAGAAAATTAAAGAAAAAGAAGGTTTTCAAAAATAGTTGGTTTGCCTAATTTCCCGAACGTGGGATACGTAGGCAAACCTAATCGGTTCCGGCCCCAATTTTCAAAAATTCAAAAATATTTTCTTTTAGGTCATTCTTTAGAAATCTTTCCTTCGAAATTTTTTTTAAAAAAAAGAGATAATAATTACTTTTGTAAATAAGTAAGAAAAAAATAATAAAAATATATCTTTTTTTAAATCCAAGATATTTTCTTAAAAGTCTCTCTTTCGAAAATTAAGAGGCGACTTTCAAAATTCAAAAAAAAAATATTGTTTATTTCTTATTTAGAAAAGATGAAACGAATGAAAATTCAAACAAAATATTCCCAAAATCAAATCAAAAGCAAATGAGTTTTTTGGAGCTTCTCTTTCAAAAATATAACGAAAATCAAAATCAAAACATAAAAAAAAAAAAATCAATTCCCTTTCTTCTTCTAAGATTTTTTTTAAGAACCCCAATTTCAAAAATAAAAAAAAAATTATTCTTTAGAAAAGTTTCTCTTTGAGACAACATTTTCAAAAATTTTTAAAAAAATATTTTCTTCTAATTTTTCTTGAAATCCCCAAAAAAAATATTTCTTTCTTCTTTCAAAAGTTCATAAGAAAATTCAAGATTAAAAAAAATATCTCGCCTTTTATTTAGAATTATTTCTTTTTAAATTGAAAAAAAGAATCCAAAATCCAATTTTTTTCTCTTTCTTCTTTAGACGTTTTTCTTTGACAAAAAAATATAAAAATTCAAAAATATTTTTATTCTTCTTTTGAATTTGAAAAGAAAATTCATGATTCAAAATACTTTTTTTAGAAGTACTTCTTTCCTAACTTCTGAATAAAAATCCATAAATACAAAAATATTTTTCTTTCTTCTTTAGAAGTTTTTCTTTCGAAATTTGAAAAATAAAGACGATAAAAAGTCAAAATTAAAAAAAAAAGAAATTTTTTTTTTCTTCTTTAGAAGTCTTTCTTTACAAAAATGTTGAAGAAAAATCAAAATCCAAAAATATTCTCTTTCTTCTTTATAAGTCTTTCTTTTGAAAAAAAGAAGTAAAAAAACAGAGAAAATTTAAAATCGAGAAAAATATAAATTTAGTTTATTTTCTCTATTCCTAATCTTCCCGAACTATGCAATATCTGATTCATACGGCGTCATGATACGTAGGCAACCCACATCGGGTTCGATCAACCATTGAAAAGGAAAAGCAAAAGGAAAAAAATGAATGAAAAAAACAAGTGAAGAAAAGAAAAAATATTGATAATAATAAGGACTGATTGAGTCCATTCCAACATGTCTTTTGTTTTGAATTCTGAAGAAAGTTTGATGTGGTCGGTTGATGGTAAGCAGACAACACAAGATTCAAGGAACAATGATAACTAACATCGAAGCTGTTACAAGTGCGCAAGAGACTGAGGGTCAGAAGGTCTGACAAAAGTCTATTATGGCTGAGGACAATAGAATACTGAAACAACAAATGGCCAAAATGTGTCAAGCACGGGCCAATGGCCAAGGAGAACCTTGTCATGAGTCATAATTTGCTACACATCAAGAACAATCCCACTCTCGTGAATGCCACTCATACCTATTTGATCTTCCTGCAAAGATTGAGAAGCCCACCCAAAAGATGGTACCGGAAGAAATGACCCAAAGGGTAAAAAGCTTAGAACAACGGTTGAAAAACATGTAAGGGTTGGCGGGTCAAAAAAGTGTTGCCTTCAAAGATCTATGTATATTCCCCGATGTCCACTCGCCGCCTGGTTTCAAGACTCCCAAATTTGAAAAATATGATGGACATGGATACCCCATAGCCCACCTAAAAAGGTATTGCAATCAACTAAGATGTGCAGGAAGAAATGAAAAATTGCTTATAGCTTATTTTGGGGAAAGCCTCGCGGGAGTAGCATCCGAATGGTTTTTGGATCAAGAGACTTCTCGCTGGTACGTCTGGGATGACATGACACAGGCCTTTGTCGAACAGTTCTAATACTACATTGACATTGCCCTAGACCGCAATTCCATTTCAAACCTGAAGAATAAACTAAGTGAAAGTTTCAGGGAATATGCCATTAGATGGAGAGAGCAAGCATGTAGGGTTATGCCACCCATGGATGACCACGAGCAGCTAATCAATGTCTTCCTTAAAAGCGCAAGAGCTAGACTACTTTCACAACATGATGTCCGCAGTATTAAAATCCTTTTCAGAAGCAGTCAAAATGGGAGAAATGGTCGAGAATGGTCTTAAGACATGCAAAATTTTAAGTCAAGCAGTTCTTAAAGCCGCAACTCAGGTTGTCTAGGTTGAATCTGATTATTTTAGTGACATAAATGAGAAGGATGAAGAAATCATGATGACAACAGGGTTGAGAAGAGGTCCTAGGAGAACACCTCGAAGGTATGCGCAACCTCATCGGGTTTTCCATGACTCCCCTGAGCATTACTATCCACCTCAGAACCCACCATACTCTGTTGATCCACCCAGTATGTTGTCCAGCCACCAAATCACCCAAGAAGGCGAGCACGAGTATCACAAAATCTCCACCAGCCCCCACAAAATTTTAAAGTGCCTTATAATCCACATCCAAGCCAGGGGTATAAAGGGAACAAAAGTTGAAATATAATTTTACACCTATATGGGAGTCATATGCAAGCTTATTTGAGAAGTTAAAGCATTATGGCATAATTGCACTCATTCCTCCAAATCATGTGGACCCACGTGCAAAAAGCTTTGACCATTCTAAAAGGCGTGAATACCATTCTGACGCCCTGGGGTACGATATTGAAAGTTGTCGGGATTTGAAAAGAGAAATAGAGAGGATGATCCAGGAAAACCTGATTGTGATTTAAGACAGTGACACCCAGAATATCTTGTACAATTCTTTATCTGCACAGGATGATGCATACTTTCTGAGGATGATTCCTGGTAACATGGAGAATGAGAATTCTCTCGGAAACGTGCCGACTGAAATTGGAGGAGGCCATGGTGATTCCGATAAGCAAATATTTGGCTAAATGTCATGCTTAGCAATTGAAAAGTCATTCCCTCCTCACTTAGGAAGGAATCTTGGTAGCTTGTTTTGATATTTTTTTGTTATCTGGGTTATTTCAGGGTTGTCATTCCCTCCGGAGCATGGACACATGAAAAACTTGATGTACGGTTGATAAGTTAGGCGGAAATGCAAGTCTATTAGCCACCTCTCCCACTTGGTCAAGAATCTCAAACGGGCCAATGAACTTAGGGCTAAGCTTGCGCTTCTTTCAAAATCGCATCACGCCCTTCAAAGGCGACACTCGGAGCAATACCCGTTCACCAACCATAAAAGCCACATCTCGAACCTTGTGGTATGCATAGCTCTTTTGCCTGGACTGAGCTATACGAAGCCTATCCTAAATGATCCTGACCTTGTTTATGGCCTCCTAGACCAGATCCGTACCCAACAACCGAGCCTCTCCCGGCTTAAACCATTCAACTGGAGATCAACACTGCCTACTATACAAAAGCCTCATAAGGAGCCATTTGGATACTCGACTAATAGCTATTGTTGTGGGCAAACTCTGCTAAATGCAAGAGCTGATCTTACGAACCTTCAAAGTCAATAACACAAGCTCGGAGCATATCCTCTAATATCTGAATAGTCCGCTCGGGCTGCCTGTCCATCTAAGGATGAAATGCTGTACTCAACTCAACTTTGGTGCCTAACTGTCGCTGAGCTGCTCTCCAGAAACGCCAGGCAAATTGCGTACCTCAATCGAAATGATAGATACCGGCACACCGTGAAGGAAAACAACCTCCCGGACATAGATCTAAGCTAACCTTTCGGATGAATAGGAGACTGCCAAAGGAATGAAATGCGTTGACCTTGTTAGCCTATCAACAATGACCCAAACTGCATCGAACTTCTTCCGAGTCAATGGAAGTCTAGTAGCAAAGTCCATTATGATCCGCTCCCACTTCCACTTGGGAAGCTCACTCCTCTAAAATAAACCACCAAGCCTCTGATGCTCATACTTAAGCTGCTGATAATTGAAATACCGTGCCACATATGCAACAATGTCTTTCTTCATTCTACAACACTAATAATGCTGCCACAAATCCTGATACATTTTCGCAGCGCAAGGATAAATAGAGTACTGGGAACTATGGGCCTCCTATAAAATCAGCTCTCAAAGCCCATCCACATTGGGCACACAAACTCGCCTCTGCAATCTCAAGACTCCATCAGCGTCTGATGTAACCTGCTTGGCACCTCCTCGCTGCACCGTGTGTCTAAGGACACACAAATAGGTATCATCAAATTGCCGATCACGGATACGCTCCAATAATGAAGAACGAGCAACTATGCAAGCTAACACTTAACTAGGCTAAAAAATATCCAACCTAATAAATTGATTGGCCAAAGATTGAACATCTAAAGCAAGCGGCCTCTGACTGACCCGAATATAAGCAAGACTGCCGATATTGGTTGACTTCCTACTTAAAGCATTGGCCACCACATTGTCCTTCCCTGGGTGATATAAGATAGTAACATCAGAATCCTTCAACAACTCCAACCACTTTCTCTACCTCAAATTCAACTCCTTTGAACAGATATTAAAGACTCTTGTGATCGGTGTACACCTCACATTCCACGGCGTATATATAAGCCTCCAGATCTTCAATACGTGAACAATGGCTGCCAACTCCAAATCATGCATTGGATAGTTCTTCTCATGAATCTTCAACTGCCTCGAAGCATAGGCAATGACCTTTCCATCCTCCATTAACACTGCACCAAGCCCAATATGGAAAGCATCACAATATACTGTATAAGGCCCAGAAATTGTGGGCGAAACCAACACCGACCCCGTAGTCAGAGATGCTTTAAGCTTTTGAAAGCTCGCCTCACATTCATCTGAACATTTGAACAGGGCACCCTTCTAGGTCAATCTGGCCATCGGGGCTGCTCCACGAACTGTCGATAGTAGCTTGCCAACCCCAAGAAACTCTGAATATCTATAGCTAATGCAGGTTTAAGCCAGTTCTTGACTGCCTCTATCTTCTATGGGTCCACCTCAATACCCTTTGCTGATACAACATAACCTAGAAATGCAACTGAACTCAACGAGAACTCACACTTGGAGAACATGGCGTATAACTGACTATCCCTCACAGTCTGAAGAGCCACTCTAAGGTGCTGCTCGTGCTCCTCCTGGCTTCGGTCGTATATCAATATATCATCAATGAAAACAATCACAAATGAGTCCAAATAAGGCCTGAACACTCAGTTCATCAAGTCATTGAAAGCTTCTGGGGCATTTGACAACCTGAATGACATAACTAAGAACTCGTAATGCCCGTGCACAGTGTGGAAAGTTTTCTTAGGGATATCATATGCCTTAATCCACAATTGATGGTAGCCAGATTTCAAGTCAATCTTGGAAAATACCCTAGCACCCTGAAGCTGGTCGAACAAATCATCAATCCTCGGCAGTGGATACATATTCTTGATCATTAAATTATTTAATTGCCGGTAATCAATACACATTGTCATTGTCATATCCTTCTTCTTGACAAATAAAACTGCGCATCCCAAGGTGAGACACTAGGTCTAATGAAAACCTTCTCAAGCTGATCATGCAACTATTCCGTTAGCTCCTTCAACTCTGGCGGGGCCATACGATATCGCGGGATAGAATATATTCCATACATCACACTAGATAGATATCATATTCATGGAATACGATTCACTTTCAAGATGCCTTGGTGGTGAAATGGCAGACACACGAGACTCAAAATCTCGTGCTAAAAAGCGTGGAGGTTAGATTCCTCTTCAAGGCATAATATTGAGAATGCTTATTAAATGAGCATTCTCAATAAGAGAGCTCGGATCGAATCGGTATCGACGCCATATTGATGCAAAAGTCGATATCCCTGTCAGGCGGCATACCCGACAGGTCTAAAGGAAAAACATCAGGGAACTCAAAAACAACATACATAGAATCAATAGTGGAAACCCCATCACTTGAATCTCGAACATAAGCTAAATAGGCCAAACACCTGTTCTCGACCATAAACCGAGCCTTCACAAACGATATAACACTACAGATAGAATGACCAAGAGTCTCTCTCCACTCTAAACGAGGCATACCCGATAAAGCTAAGGTCACAATCTTGGCATGACAGCCCAAGATAGCGTGATAAGATGATAGCTAGTCCATCGACCATGTCTAAAAGCAAAAAATCTACATGAGTCTCCAGACCCCCAATCACTATAACACAGGAACGATGGACTCGATCGACCATGATAGAATTATCCACCGGCATAGACACAGAAAGGAATACCCAATGCATCACTAGGCATGACCAAATACGGGGCAAAATTGGATGACACATCTGAATACGTAGACAGCAGATCAAACAACACTGAATCATCTCTATTACATACCAGAACCTTACCATTAATAACTGCATCTGATGTCTCTACCTCGGGTTTAGCCTAAAGAGCATAACATTGGGGCTAAGCACCACCACTCTGATCTACCTCTTTCGGATGGACTACTGCTGGCTGGCCTCCACCTTTGGCAGTCTGAGCTCCACCTCTATGACCTCTACCTCTACCTCTAGCACATCTTCGCTCACCCCTCGCTGGCTGGGTGGGCTGTGGAATACCTGGTGCCTGAACCATGGCATGAGAACTCTGATGCTGAGAGCCACCTGGCGGGCGAGGGCAATACCTAGCAATGTGCCTCGTATCACCACATGTAAAAGAAGTATCTCGGCTGTTGGGACTGGCGACCTTGGAAACTCTGAAGCTGTGGTGCACTAATAGGTGCTAGTAGTGCACTGAAGGACTGTTGATCGAAATACTGCGTCTTAGGACCACGGCTACCAGAAGTACCGTGAGAAACCTGAAGGGTTGACTAGAAAGGCCTAGAAGGTTGGTCTCTATCAAACGAATCTCTACCTCTAGACGAGGCACCCCTCAATCAACTTGATTGATGGTGTCTCTTGTAGTCTCTATGACCACCCCCTATGACAATACCATCACAATCTCTAGGCCACATTGGCTACCTCCTAAAAGGATATCTCGCTCCCAGCCTCTCTAGCCAGCTGGAGAAGAATAGGTTGAATGAGTCCATCAATAAGCCATCTCACTCTCTCCCTCTCAGTGGTAAGTATAACGAGAGCATGGCGAGGCAAATCAATAAACCTGGTCTCGTACTGGGTGACTATCATGGATCCCTAATGGAGACGCTCGAACTGCCTCTAATAGGCCTATTGTTGTGTAATAGGGAGAAACTTCTCCAGAAATAACTGCGTGAACTCCTCCCAAGTCAAGGCTGGTGACCCTGCTGGTATTGCAGATCCAGACAACCGGAATGTAGCAAAATAAACTCCATTGGTCTGAACAATACCCATGTTCTGAAGAACCTCATGGCTACTGTCCAAATAATCCTGAGGATCCTCGGTGGATGCACCGTTGAAGGTAGTAGTGAAGAGCTTGGTGAACTTATCCAACCTCCATAAAGCATCAGTAGCCATAGGTGCCCCATCATTGTCCTAGACTACCACACCCGATTGAGCTGCTCCAACTGGCTGAACTCTTGGAGTCGGAATCTGACAAGCTACCTTCTTCGGAGTATGAGTAATAGGAGTCTTGGCCCCTCCTCTAGCCTGAGAGACGGCTGGTGATACTGGAAGTAAACCTACTCGTGTAATACTCTCCAAGAGACCCACCAATCAAACCAGAGCATCCTGAAGAACTGGAGTAGAAATAAAGCCCTTTGGGACCTGAGTTGGGCCCACCGAAACTCCTAGGGTTGGGGCTAGAACCTCCTCGTTAATGTCAACCTGATGCTCAGCCACTGGTGCTGCTGCTCGAGGTTCAGCTCTGCCCCTACCTCGGCCTCTTGCATGGCCTTGGCCTTGCCCTCTGCCCATAGTGGGAGCTTCTTGGGGCTCGGACTGCTGACTAGAAGATGAGGAAGTGCGTGTTCTTTCCATCTCGATAGAATAGAGTATAATTTCAATTAACACTGAGAAACCAATACGCACAACAAGAAAGAACAGATGTGAAATTTTCCTAACTTTATAGCCTCTGGGAGATAAATATAGATGTCTCCATATCGATCCCTCAGGATCTACGAAGTTTGTCCGTGAGTTGTGAGACACATGGTAACCTAGGGCTCTAATACCAACTTTTCATGACACGGAAATCCCACCCTCGGGTGTCGTGTTAGCGGCTACTCGTAGAAGCTAGGCAAGCCATTTTCAAAACATTCCAACACTTTTATTTTAAATTCTTTTTTCATCAATTATAACAACACATATCATATTAGTTAATAACATAAGAAAAATGAACATAAAGCGGAAGACTGAAATTAAATAAACTGAACAATAATGCGGATTTGTCATATATCTCCACCCAAGAACTGGTGTCACGTTACCCACGGATTACTAAGAGTACTACATACAACTGTCTGAAAGAAATATAACGTTGTTTGTCTCGGAATACATGAGATAACAATATGAAAAGCAAGATAGAGGAGACTCCGACCCTGCGGACGTCTGCAAGGCTATCTCGATTTCTCGCTGAACTGAAGGTTGGCTCTCGGTCAAGTACTGCTTCTCACACGTGGCTCCGGTATCTGCACATAAGTGCAGTGTGTAGCATCAGCACAACCGAACCCATGTTCTAGTAAGTGTGTAGCCTAACCCATATGAGCTGGTGACGAAGCTAGGACTAGACTCCAGATAAAGCTGTGCAGTTATATAATGAATAGAAAAAGGAATAATAGGAAATAAACAGGTAAAACTAAGGAGGGAAACATGCTTTGGGGATATCAAAATAAATAGAATCCTCAAGAAATAATAATGAAATCAACTATTAAGCTACTAACACAGGTAAGATCAGATAAAAACAACTTTCACTTTCAATGCTCATGTCGTTGCAAGCGTGCAACCCGATCCCTTTTCTCAGTATCTCGTGGTAGGCGTATCACCATCTCCCATTTCTTCATAACTCTTGGTAGGCGTACCACCAACTCCCATTTCAATATCCTGTGGTAGGCGTACCACCCGCTCCCATTTCAATATCTTGTGGTAGGCATACCACCCGCTCCCATTTCAATATCTTATGGTAGGCGTACCACCCGCTCCTATTTTAATATCTTATGATAGGCGTACCACCCGCTTCCATTTCATGTTATCACATCCTCACAAGAAATACCAACAAGGGAATAAAATAATATATTAACTTCCCGACAAGAGAACAACAATATGGAAACAATCATCCCGGCAACGGAGAACTATCTATAACCAACTTTAACTCAGTTTAATTAATGAAGATGCTCAATCATAAATAGGACATACGAGGATAAAAAATCTTTGCTCGATATGGGATCATTAGTTAAGGCATAAGTGATGTCATTTAAGAATACAACAACTTTCAATTTAAGACTTACAGTCATTCTTGACACAAATGTAAAGATACTCGTCACCATGCATGTATGTCGTACTCATCATAGAGCAATTAGCACATATGACTGAACTCCTAATCCCTCAAGCTAAGATTAGACCGAATACTTACCTCAATGTGTTGACTTCAACTCAAGCCTCAATTATAGCTTTACCCCTCGGTTCCACCATAAATTTGCCCGAATCTAGTCACATGTTACTTAATAACATTAATAAATGCTAAATGAATCAACCCCAACGCATGAAAAAAGTTTTACAAGGTTTTACCCCAAAAGGTAAAAAAATGCCCCTGGGTCCACGTGGTCGAAACTCGAGGTCCGTACCAAAACCCAGTTACTCATTCCCCTACAAATCCAGATATATGATTTGTTTTAAATCGGATCTCATATTGAGGTCCAACTCCCCAAATTATTAGAAAACCTAGGTTCTATCCAAAACACCCAATTTCCCTATGAAAATATTTGATTTGAAGTTGAAATCATGTTAAAGGATATTAAGGAGTGTAGAAAATGAGTTAGACATCACTTACCAATCGTTTTGGAGAAGAAAAGTTGTTTGGAAAATCGCCTCTTATGTTTTGGCTTTTTGAAAAGTGTAAAATAACTGAAATTCACGTGTATTTATACCCTTCTGAAGTCCCTGTGCAGACTGCGCAAAAAGGACCGTGGCTGCATAAGCTTTCTGAAGACCTGCGGATCATTGCCTAGTGCAGACCAAACCAAGCCGACCGCGGCCGTACATCACCCACCGCGAACCGCACAAAAGCGACTGCGGTTGCGCTAGCCCTTCTGCGGCAACACGCAATTCCTTGCAGGGCGCGCAAGAGGGTTCAGAGACCTATTAATATTCCTAAACCTGCAACATCTGATATTTTAATCCTAAGGCATCCCGGAACCTACTCTAAACTCACCCGAGCCCTCGAAATTCTCAACCAAGTATATGCACAACCTCAAAAGCATCTCACAAACATATTCGTATAATCAAATCACCAAAATACCATCATGAACATCAAATAGAACCTCAGGATCAAGTGAAATTTCTCGAAACTCCTTTTAAGCATAAATTTCCCAATTAGAGTTCCGATCGCATAAAACGATGTCCGTTTTTAACCAAATTTTACAGGAGTGAATCAAAACATACATGAGACTTGTATCGGGTGCCAGAACCAAAATACGGGCTTGATGCCATTACTTTCAAATTAGATTTTCCTTCAATTCTCTTTAAACATTTTCTGAGAAAAATTTCAGTTAAAATTCATATCTCGGGCTTCAGACCTTGGAATTCGATTCCGGGCCTGCCCATGTCCTATATTTTTTCTATGGACCCTCCGAGACCTTCAAATCATGGGTCTGGGTCCGCTTACCCAAAATATTGAGCGAAGTTAAATTTATTCATTTTAATATCAAAACTTAGTATTTTTCACAGAATTTCACATATAAGCTTTATGGCTACGCGCTGGACTATGCACATAAATCGAGGCTACCCTAAATGAGGTTTTCAAGGCCTTGAATTTCAATTAAAAATAGGTGATGACCCCTTTGGGTCGTCACAAGTCGTCATTCCCGCCGAAGTAGAAATTTATTCCTTGAGAATAATACAAGAGGCTGAACTCAGTGATGAAGAATGGATGTGAAATTGTTATGAACAACTGGCTCTCATTGACGAAAAAGAATGAATGCGGTGTGTCACGGTCAACTTTATCAGAATAGAATATCCAAAGCTTTCAACAAAAGGATCAGCCTAAAAAATTCACACCGAGGCAGTTAGTGCTAAAGTGAATATTCCTACATCAAATGAAGCCAAAAGGAAGTTTTCACCTAACTGGAAAGGTCCTTACATGGTTCATTGAGTACTAACAAGAGAGCACTTGTACTTGCAAAAATGGACGGAGAGATTTTGCAAAAACCTATCAACGCAGTCAAGAGATACTACTAGGATTGTTTACATTTCTTCAGTCGATATAACTAAACTATGCTTGAACTGATTCCTTTTTAAGAGGGAACACGTAGTCAGCCTTGTGGGATCGGTCACATCTCAATAAAATCTTCATTTTTTCCATGGTCGAAAACTGGGGTAGAATTTTGAGGAGGACCCTCAAAATTGTGAAGCAACTCTAGGCAATTTCGTCATACACAGAACAATCAAAGAATTTCTTTCAAACTGGGCAGAAGTTTTAGGAGTACCCTCAAAATTCTAAAGAAAAGAGGTCGCAATATCTCTAAAAAATGTCACAGTCATTGGTTCATCTAACTTACTTGATATCGCATATTACTATATTTCAAACAACTATATTTATCAAATGCATGCATATTTTTCGAAAACTTTGTTTCTATGGCAACAAGATTTTACCCAGGTTAACTCAAACAGAATCTCAAGACAAGAGCACAGACAAGGTAGAAGACAAAAGCGCGAACCAACCTTCCCCCACACAACTCACCATTTTTCTTTGAATGCATGTACGATTAAACAATCATACTCTCAAATACATCAAAACACTGCCTTCAAGACAACAAATTATCTAGTGCAAATATCCTCACTTAAGAAATAATTTACTCTCCCATTGTCTTCCTTTCCTTGAATCGAGACTAAATATTTTCTCCTATTCTTTACGTGAGGCTAAGCATTGCCTTCCTAATCGCATAAGGCTAATCACTGGCTTTCCCTGAGACTAAGCATTGTCTCCTCTTTTCATGAGGCTAACAATTGCCTCCCTATTCATTGCATGAGGCTAAGCATTGGATCCCTATCGTATAAGGATAAGCACTGCTTTTCCCTGCACGAGAGAAAACATTGCCTCCTCTTTGCATGAGGCTAAGCATTGTCTTTCCTTGCATCAAGAATAAACATTGTCTCTTATTCTTTGCATGAGGCTAAGCATTGCCTCCCTAATAGCATAAGGCTATGTACTGCTTTTCCCTGCATGAGACTAAGAATTCTTTCCTCTTTGCATGAGGCTAAGCATTGCCTCCCTAATTGCACAAGGCTAAGCACTGCCTTTCCTTGCATTGAGACTAAACATTGTCTCCTATTCTTTGCATGAGGCTTGTC
This sequence comes from Nicotiana benthamiana, assembly GCA_034376525.1. NCBI lineage: Eukaryota > Viridiplantae > Streptophyta > Magnoliopsida > Solanales > Solanaceae > Nicotiana > Nicotiana benthamiana. The sequence continues at coordinate 7,853,586 of CM067326.1, forward strand.
ATTGCCTCCCTAATCGCATAAGGCTAAGCATAACCTTACCCTGCATGAGACTAAGCATTATATCCTCTTTGCAAGAGGCTATGTATTGCCTCCCTAATTGCATAAGGCTAAGAAATGCCTTTCTTTGCATCGAGACTGAGCATTTCCTCCTATTATTGTATGAGGCTAAGCATTGCCTCCCTAATTGAATAAGGCTAAGCATTGCTTTTCCCTACATGAGACTAAGCATTGTCTCCTCTTTACATGAGGCTAAGTATAGCCTCCCTAATTGCATAAAGCTAATGAGTGTCTTTCTTTTTATCGACATTGAGCATTGTCTCCTATTCCTGCATGAGGCTAATCATTTCCTCCCTAATTGCTAAGGCTATGAAATGTCTTTTCCTCAAGATTAAATACTATCTCCATTGTGCTATCTAAGACTTAGCACTATCCCCTATTCACCTGGGGCTAAGCACTGCCCTCATCTTACAGAATACTAAGCCTTGTCTTGTTTTTCGCATATGACCAAGTATAATATCTTTGCATTTCATGGGCTAAAACATCTCCATTTTATCCAAAGGCGTCATAGTCCGAAGGCATCATCCTCATAGCCGGAAGACACCATTCCATGGCCCGAGGATCCCTTAAAAGTGTACATCATTATTCAAAGGCGTCATAGTCCAGAGGCACCCACCTCATGGCCCGAGGACATCATTTCATGGCCTGTGAATCCCTTATCTCATGATTCAAGGCCCACCGACATCATGGTCTAAGGACATCATTCTCACTATCCAAATATAACCTTCATGGTCCAAAGGGAATGTGCATCATGTTAAATTCTCGTAATAATCCATATATGTATTTGTATGTATCGTGTTTTATGTTTTGTAGGTAATTTAGAAACTAACCGTCTTTCAAACATGAGCAATATTCACTCTGATTTCCGTTTATAACATTCAAATCTATCAATCGTTTCAAATAACCGACCACCAGTAATTGCCCACCTTTTACGCTATCCGTTTAGATATCTGCCCTATGACACATCCATAACGTCTCAAACTCACATTTATGACTTCGTATAAATTCACCTGATATGCCAAAAGAACCCTTTCTAAAACACACAACCATTCCTACAACAATTCTATTAATTTTGTTCACCGTTGGATCCAGAACTATACATGGCCTGATTCTCATAGCACCAGGGATATGTAGGAAACTCAGGACCAAGGGTTTGTCCTCCATTTTTCCAAATTCACATCTTCTCTCGCTCAATTCGGTTAAAATTAGTCATCATTTTCTTTACCTGATAACTCTTTCATCATTCTCGAGTAAAGAGGGACAACTGTTGATACCTAATTGTGCCTCATATATATATATATATATATATATATATATATATATATATATATATATATATATATATATATATATATATATATATATACATATATATGTATATATATATACATATATATGTATATATATATACATATATATGTATATATATATATATATATATTTATATATATATATGTATATATATATATATATATATATATATATATATATATATATATATATATATATACTTTCAAAACATCAATTTTGCATCATTATTTAGATTACAAGTCTGTAAAAATATTTTTATAATTTTTTAGAGCTTTAAAATTAATTTTCCTACATCTAAATTACTTGGATAATTATTAATTACTCCTTTAAATTATTCTGTGATGGCTTAGTCACCTAAAATTATTATTTGCATCCATCATACATGTTTCATATATTTTAAATTATTTTTATATAATTATATTAGCATTTTTAAAATTATTTATCTAATTTTGCAACAATAGCCTATATGCACATACAAAGGTTCTCTATTTATGTTATTTGTGTCAAAGTAGCATTTTTATATTTTGTCGTAATAAAAAGTTATTATTTCAAGCATTTATGTGTCTAAATATTATGTTTAATTATTTATTAAGCATTGTTTATAAATCATTTTAACAAATTTTGGGCATTTAAATAACATCCCAATTTTTAACTAATTTTTTAACCAAAATTAGCCCAATACCTTAGCCCAACAGTCCTAACCCATACCAAACAAGCCCTTAACCCAAACCGGGTTGATACCCATTATATTTGACTCGCCCTACTCATTTTAAATCCTTCGCATTTTTGAGCCGCTTAGATAAAGTCTAGAACCACCAAATAGAGGTTCAAACCTCCTGGACCATAGGTATGGGATAGGTAATGCGCGAATTAGAATTGAATTAGATCACTCTTAGGTAAAAAACTTTAATATAGTAATCGGGTAGCAGGCTATGAGAGTCTGTGCTTACTGAATAATATGAGTAATACCCATCTCGAGGGAGTTACGAAATATTATTTATGTTGCACGGGGTGATCCTTTAGGCTAAAAAACCTATGACTTCTCCCCGCCCCCCTAATTTTTCTTTTGTTTTCCTATCAAAATCAAAAACTAATTGTACCCCTCCATTAATATCTTTTTATCATTAAATTCTCAAATTTGGTGCTCTCTCTTTGTTTATTTGATTATATATACTAATCCATATAATTTGAATTTGGCTAGAACCTACAGTTGTCGACCTCAAGGAGTGCTGAACACCTTCTCTTTGAGGTAATTTATGCCCTTACCTGACTTTGGTAATGCAAACTAGTCAAATAGAGTTATTCGCAAATAGGTGCTCTAACGCACCATATAAAATAGTTAGGTGGTTATTCTTCTCTTTTAGTACCTCCTTTAAAAGAGTTCTCATACATCAAAGCCCGAGTTCACGAGAAAAAGGGGCGTAAAAACAGTTTGGAGACTTCAAGGTATATCTGCCGTGTCCGCAGACCTTGTAGTCACCCTCTATTCCCCTATGTATTATTGTTTGTACTTCTTTTTCATAGACTATGGTGTATAGAGATACTAGTTTTCCATTTGTATCTTGTGACTTGTGATGTTTCAGGTTTTGGGAAGTATATTCTAGAAAGTTGGTTTTTGTACATGCTGAGAGGCACTGTTATCAATTATGTTATTATTTGTTGTAGTTAGTTTGTTTATTTTTTATTTCCGTTTTTGTTATTTTTGAATATTTTAATCTTACCTATTCGTAGATAGTAGGTGCCGTCACGACATCATATTGTGGGAGATTTGGGTTGTGACATTCGTACTAATCCTGGTAAATCCTTAGGAAATACATCAGAAAACTCTCTCATTACTGGTACATTTTCCATACTAATTGTTTCCTTTCTTGTGTCATTTACAATAGGTAAGAGACCCAAGAAACCTTTCTTCAGAAGCCGTTGAGCCTTCACAATACAATTTTGTAAATCTCTGGAACTTGACCCCCTTTAGAATAAAACTGGGTTCGTTTGGTATCTCAAACTTAACTATCTTTGCATGACAATCGACAATAGCATTTCAAGAAGATGACCAATCCATTCCCACATCATGTAAAAGTCAATCATATCAAGCACAATAAGATCAGCTCGAATATCTCTACCCTCAACTCGAATATGACAAGCACCATACACGTATTCAGCTAATAGAGACTCTCAAACTAGATTAGCAATTAGAAAAGGATTATTCACTAGCTCAAATTGTCTATCAAACCTCAATGCAAAGTACGAGGACACATATGAGTGAGTAGATCCCTAATCAATCAACGCAAGGGTATCAAATTTATAGACACAAAGAATACCTGAAACCACAACATTCGAGGCTTGAGCATCTTGTCGAATAAATGCAAAAACTCTTGCTTGGCCTCTATTAGCATTCCATTGCCCTTGATTCATAGTAGCATGATCTCCGGAACCTCGACCTTTATTTTCTGTACCTGCAACACCTGAAATATTACGAGTAGTCTGAGTAGGAGCAACTGACTGAATAAAAGCATGGCTGAAATTCCTCGATGGATAAGGGAAATCCCTCAAGTAATGTCCCATCTGGCCACCTCGAAATCACTCTCCAATCATAACACGACACTGGACCAAATATGATCTACCACAAGTTCTATTAGACTAGAATACTAGCATATATCTATCTAGAATTACAATGTCCAGATAATGATGATGGTCCCCTAGTACCATGTCAGTAATATGGTCTGTATGTGGATTGTGAAGAAAAGTGTGTCCCTGTCTGAGAGCCCTGTTGCTACTTCCCCTGATTTCCTATTCTACAATTTTCACTAAAACTACCACTAAAGGATACTCCTATCTTAGCCTTCTAACATATATCATTGGTTGCACGCTCATCATATCCCTTGTTTCCAATCTTTCTAGCGAGGTCTATTGAATCAGAGTAGGACAAAGTCTTTATTTGTGGGGCTACTGCTGTGTATATACGACCAACTAACCCATAAACAAACCTCCGAACTCGAGCTTTTAGGGTAGGCACTAAGTAAGGAGCATATCTAGCTAGATTACAAAATTTGGTGTAATATGTTGACACATACATACCTGGAGTCTGAATCAATCTCTCAAAGTCTCTAGCATAGATTTTCTTAAGGCCATCCAGAAGAAAATGATCCATGAAAAACTTACTGAACTCGTCCCATGCCAATGGTATTGCTCCTGCTAGCCTTCCTAGCAACACAGTTTCATACCATGAGTTGGCCATATCCCATAGTTTGTATGCTACGAGCTCCACGGCTCTCTCACTAGAACATCCAAGAGCATATAATGCCTTGAGTGCCCAATCTAAAAAACTTTGAGGATCTGCTGAATTATCGAAACCTATGAACTTTGATGATTTCAATTTCAGGAACTCTTTCAGGGATACTTCTTATTCCAAAAAGTCTTCCTGTGGAGGTTCTTGTGTCTACAAAGTAGCCTGAGGAGCTAACCTCCTACCCTGAGTAGGCACCAATGACTCTAACACATTAAGTAACCTTGATACTACGTCTGCATGTAAGGGAATAATAGGTATAACAGTTGGACTAGTGGTGGAGCATCCCGAACTCCCTGTTCTTACACTGGATCATCCATAGCAGCTTGGGTTTGACCCATGTTCCCAACTTCAGGATGAGAAGCAGCATGTCTTCTTGTTTGATGAGCCAAAACTGAATGCCACCTCAGGTAATACCACGTCCAACAGATGAGGATGTGCATTTCCTAGCCATCTGTGAAATAAATACTCCAAAGTCAACCTCAAGTTATCTCAAGTGCACGATCAAAAAATATAAGAAGAGAAAAATATTCCTAGATGTTCAATAGTCTCAAGATCATACGTATTGCCGTCTACATACCCATAAACCAAAATGTACTAAATATTGCTTCATAGCTCGGAACTTAAAGCCTAAGCTCTAATATTAACTTTTTCACGACCCAATTTAGGCTTAGGAGCAAGTGCCCTCAACCTTATCGGTATTTTACAAAAAGTCGGACAAAGTTTTTCCTATTTTCGGACTATTCAAAAAGTTGTCCTATATCAAATCAACAACCAAATATCCTAATATCAATCCAAAAAATAATAATTTTATCAATTAACCAAAATAAATATGTAACATTAATAGTCCACACACTAACGATAAGAATAATAATTTATCTCCAACTTTGTTAAAAAAGTACAATACTCAATATAAGTCTATAATAATAAAAGAATACTCATGATACTTAATGAATGACAATGGAGAGACACTAAGAGTTCTATAAAAAGACCATAATAATCAATTAAAATGCCCATGCGAACAAATACGAGGCTCACCAAGAACTATCAACCTGCGCACATTAACAAAATCCTCGCATGCTCCACTATTGTCTCTATAAAACAAAACTAGCGGGGAGTGAGTTGCTATCTCAGTGACTAATAACACTTAGCCACAACTGTTTTTTTTTTGTGGACAAGTCACAAAATATGCTTGTATAACAATAATAATCAGGACTATCATAAAAATACAATGGCCTCTCAAAAACAGTAAATTTAATCAGTTTATTCATATACTTCCTGTAACAGAAATCAATTTAACAAATCGGTAATAAAATCGATAAACATTGTCTTTTTGAAAATCTCTATTTTTGAAAGGTTTCCAAGAAATGATCATGTAGTCTGTACCACTGTGTGAACTCCGTTGTAAAAGAAGTCAAATGTAACTACAGGTACCTACTCGAGAGAAAAGCTATAAATGTATGCTAGTTTTACCTTCATACTAGCGAAGGCTATAATTGTATTAGTAATCTGCAAATACAAGGTGCACCAGGTGTAACAAATCCGCAATTAGCTACGGGATCCTTCAAAGTCTCCTCCTACTAATACTCTTCCTTGTAAACAGTCAATACTTGTATGAAAGCATTTTTAAAATAATAAAGGGCATATAATTTTTTATCAAATCATGTAATATTATTTCAGTAATGGTAAAAATATCTAGTAACAACAAGAATATTTAATACAAAAATAATCATCTCAAATAATCATTTCGGTATCATATCGAGTGAAGGACTTGTTTCACATGCAATTTCAAAGCATCAGTAACACATTTGTTTTCAAAATCATATATAAACCATGCAGGTTAATAAAATACAAACTGCGAAAGGATTGCTACTCACAGTACTCGCGTCACCTCGAATGATCAGTACGACTTTATTCAACCAATCAATCAATGTTCTTCTTCTTCTTTGCTACTCGCAGTACTCGCGTCACCTCGAATGATCCGTACGACTTTATTCAACCAATCAATCGATCAATCTTCTTCTTCTTTTTCTCTGTTTAGTTAGTTTCTCTGTGAATTTTCTTGGTGCTCTTCAATAGAGAAAAAGTGCAAATCCCACTTTTTCTTTTGTTCTAAAAAATGGCTTCCAAACAATTTTTTACCAATTTCTCCCATAATTTATTGCCTGCCAATGAGTTTTCCCTATGTTAGAATCCTTCTACTACCCAAAGCACTATTTTTCTTTTCTTTTGTTGTTTGCCATGAGTCTTTCCCCTTTCCCTTAATCCCTTTCTTTGTTTTTACCTTTTTGCCAGATTGAAATCTGGTGGGCTTCGACCCTATGTTGTGTATCTTTTTTTTTTTAACATGACTAGTTTGCTAAATGATGAGTGTGTCCTTGTTCTAAAATTATGGAATATTATAGGAACGTAAGTGAAAGATGGATTTGCGTATTCATTCCTCAGAAATTGTGTTAATTAGAAGTAAACCTTGTAGATTAGTGGAGGCATTTATTTTTGTTCGAAGGGTGAAAATTCTAAGTATACAATATATCTTTTGCCTGAGGTTACTTTTGAGGTAGTATTCTTCCTTATGATTTATTTTTAAAGATGCTCTTATTTTGTTAAAGTAATAGATATTGTCAGTATAACAAATTTTTGTTAATTAAGTCATCTTTAACTGTTGTAGTTAAACGCATTTTTCATGATCTAGATATTCAAGTTTGTCATGTACAAAACCTGGGTAGGCAAGACCGATGCACGATGCCTCACTTGATCGAGCGTACCAACCTAAAATCACATAACCACGAAGCATTTGGGACCGACATGGCCACAACATACATCAATCTGAGGACAAGAAAGATATAACAACATCAATAGGTGGTGTCATGACCCTAACCCTGAACTCGGTCGTGATGGCGCCTCTAGTGAAGACAAGACCAGGCAGGTAAACCAATTCACCTCTTAAGCAGTTAATCAACACAAAAATAGTCTAAATATGATCTAATAATGCTGAATAACAGATGACAATACGGAAAACCGAACCCGAGACAGCCCTAATCGGGGTGTCACAAGTCACGAGCATATATAAACCATGATACAAGTATGCTAAATCCAATATATTGTAAGAATGTTCGAAGAACATAGAAGGACAAGATAGTAGAGACACGAGGCTGCAGACGTCAACAACTACATTGTAGTCTCCAAAAATCGCCTGGAACTGGAAGAATCAACACTCAGGAGCGGAACCAGCTATGCCTGAATCTGCACACAGGGTGTAGGGAGTAAACTGAGTACTCCAACTCAGTGAGTAATGGATATAAGTAATTTCTGAAGGTAAGAAAACATGTAAGTCACAACAAATTCAATAAGAAAGCAATAAATCACTTAAAATCAGCAAAATCAGTGAAAATCAAGTAAAATCCTCTTTTATCTAGTAAAAAAGATAATTGACAGATAATTAAGATAAAGTAAACACATAAAAGTTCACCCCTCGGGCTTAGTATTAACAATTTTGCCCCTCGGGCAACATCTCAGATCAGTATCAGCGCCGCGGGCTAAATCTCATATCATAATGGGTACCCGCGCTCACTGAGGGTGTGTAGACTCTTGGAAGGGCCCCTTACGGCCCAAGCGTAATATCAAGCCATCTTGTGGCATCACATCTAGGACCTTAGCCTCATATTAATCAAGCCACATCGTGGCATACATATCTCAGGCCCTTTGCTCAAACCAGTATTAGTGTTTCCTCATAATACAAGCCCTCAGCCTTACTCAGTCAAAAATCAACACAAGCCCCTCATGCGATAGTAAAACAATGTTTCTCAGCCCAAACATCATTTAAAATATCATTTGAGTCTCGAAATTGAGTAAAAATGTCTGAGTAGTAAAACAGTGGAAATAAGGTAACTGATTTCAAGTAATAAACTAAAATAGTGTGGAAATATCAAATAAAATCCCCAAAGGGTTAAAATAGTCGGCACGAATCCCAAATATGCCGTTTAACCCAAATAATGATGTTAATAAATGATTTTCAATCAATTCGTGGTTAAATACAATCGGGATGGACCAAGTCACAATCGCCAATGGTGCACGACCCCACGCCCATCATCCAGCGTGTGTCTCACCTCAATTGAACACTATGATGTGCAATCCAGGGTTTGGAACGCTCAGAGCATCATTTACAATCGTTACTCACCTCAAACTGGTTAATCTCTAGCTCAGGACGCCTTTGCCACTCGAATTAGCCTCCTCGCGAGTCGAATCTGTCCAAAATAAGAACCAGGACGTCAAAATAAGCTAAGGGAACAAAGACCAAACGAAAACAATCAATGGAGGGCACAAATTTCGAATTACAAAAACCCGACCCTGGGCCCATGTCTCGAAATTCAGAAACTTTCACATGAATAGGTTCCTCGTCTCCCTATGAGTCTAAGCATATCACGAATACCAAAATCAAAGTTCAAATTATGACCCCTCAAACCCTCAATTTAAGGACTTCTAAACACAAGCCCTAATCTCCTATTTTTAGCCCTTTAATTCCTTTAATCACAGACTTAATCCATGAAATACAACTATAGAAATGTGTTTTAGGTCCAAAATTCCTTACCTTAATGAAGTCTCTTGATTTCTCTTTTCAGAATCGTCCAACAAACTCCGAGGTCAAAGTCAACAATGTTGAAATAACCCAAAATCGCGAAATGAAATAACATATATGGTCTTCTCAGGCCTTTCCACATCTGCGGCTCGCCAACAACTTCTACGCTAGCGCATTTGTGGTCAAATCTCCACTTCTACGGAAATTCATTAATCCAGCCTGAACTGCATCTGCGGTCTACTCGTGGCATCTGCGACTTCGTAGGTGTGGGCCCTCTGCTGCATCAGTGATTCCAGATATTCCCCTCGAATCCGCTTCTGCAGCTCTCCTTCTGCACGTTCAGCACTGCACCTGCGGTCCCCAAATCGGAGGAGAGAAAACACAAGAAGCAACAATCTCAGCAGTTGCAATAACACGTCAACCTCTCCGTTAACCATCCGAAATCACCTCGAGGCCCCCGAGAACTTAACCAAAAGAATAAACATATTCTAATACCTTACTCAAACTTGTTCAAATCATCAAAACACTTCAAATACTATCAAATCGACCAAAACACTTCGGATTCAAGCCTAAGTTTATAAAAACTTCCGAAAGACGCTTTTGATAAAAAAACCCAACCAAACCACATCTGAATGACCTGGAATCTTGCACACACATCCCAAATGACATAACGAAACTACTGCAACTCTCTAAATTCCATTCGGACCACTAGATCAAAATCTCGCCTATCAACTGGAAATCGCCAAAATATCAACCCTGCCAATTCAAGCATAAATCAACTCCGAACCTCTAAAACAAATTCCGATCACGATCCTAAGTCGAAAATCACCTCCCAAAACTAAATGAACCATCGAAACTCACATCCGAGCCCTCTAACCCATAAGTCAACATCCGGTTGATTTTTCCAACTTAAACTTCCTTAAAAGAGACTAAGTGTCTCAAATTATACCAAACTCATTTTGGATTCGATCTGACCAATCGGATACCGTAAAAACACAGATAACGAAGCATAAAGAAGTAGATATAGTGGAAATGGAGAAATAACTCATTAGATGACTGGTCGGTTCGTCACATCCTCCCCAACTTAAACAAATGTTCGTCCGCAAACGAGTCAAGAAGCGTATCTGAAGCCTCAAATAGGTGAGAATATCTGCTTCGCATCTCCCGCTCGGTCTCCCAAGAAGCCTCCTCCACGGGCCAACCTCTCCACTGCACTTTCACTAAAGTTATATCCTTTGATCTCAACTTTCAAACCTGACGACCCAAAATAGATATTGGCTCCACACCATAAGTCAAATCATCCTCCAACTGAACCATGCTGAAATCAAGTACATGAGACGAAACCCCAATATACTTCCGGAGCATAGAAATATGAATTACTAAATGTATACTCGACAAGCTGGGTGGAAAGGCAAGCTCATAAGCCACCTCCCAAATCCTCCGAAGTACCTTAAATGTTTCGATGAACCGTGGACATAACTTTCATTTCTTCCCAAATATCATGAAAACCTTCATGAGTGAAACCTTCTACAAAACCTTCTCACCAACCATATAAGACACATCTCAAACCTTCCTATCAGCATAACTCTTTTGCCTCGACTGTGCTGTACGAAGCCTCTCCTGAATTACCTTAACCTTTTCCAAGGCATCCTGTACCAAATTAGTCTCCAATAGCCTAGCCTCACCAGGCTTGAAACAACCAACCGAAGATTTGCACAGTCTCCCATAATAAGCTTCGTATAGAGCCATCTGAATACTCGAATTGTAGTTGTTGCTATAAGCAAACTCTGCGAGCGGTAGAAACTGATCTCATGACCCCCCGAGGTCAATAACACAAGCACGCAACATGTCCTCCAATATATGAATAGTACACTAAGACTGGCCATTCGTATAAGGATGAAAAGCTATGCGCAACTCGACCTGAGTACCTAACTCTCGCTGCACAGACCTCAAAACTGCGAGGTAAATTTAGTGCCCCTATTTGAAATTATGGAAATAGGGACACCGTGCAAATGAACAACATCCCAGATATAGATATCTGCCAATAACTATAAAGAATAAGTGGTACATATAGGAATGAAGTGCATACACTTGGCCAGCCAATCCGAAATTACAAGAATAGCATCGAACTTCTTCAAAGTCTGTGGAAGTCTAACAACAAAATCCATAGTGATTATCTCCCACTTCCACATAGGAATAAGCATTTTCTAAAGCAAGCCACCTGGTCTTTGATGCTTATATTTCACTTGCTGACAATTGAGAAACCAAGCTACAAACCTCACAATGTATTTCTTCATTTTTCTCAACACATAGTGCTATCTCAAATCCTGGTACATCTTCGCGGCACCCATATGAATTGAATACCGTGAGCTTTGAGCCTCCTCCAGAATTAACTCCTGAAGCCCATCCACATTGGGCACACAAATCCGGCCCTACATCTTAACACTCCATCATCACCAATGGTGACATCTCTAGCATCATCATGCTGAACTTTATCTCTAAGGACAAGAAAATGCGGATCATCATACTGACATTGTCTGATTCGATCATATAAAGAAGACCGAGATACCACGCATGCCAATACATGTCTGGGCTCAGAAATATCCAACCTCACAAATCGATTGGCCAAGGACTGAACATCCACTGCAATAGGTCTCTCCTTGACTAGAGGATATGCCAAACTTCCCAAACTCACTACCTTCCGGCTCAAAGCATCGGCCACCACATTGGCCTTACTCGAATAATACAATATAGTGATATCATAATCCTTAAGCAACTCTAACCATCTCCGTTGTCTCAAATTAAGATCATTTTATGAATAAATGTTGAACACTGCGATGATCAGTGAACACCTAACAAGATACGCCATACAAGTAGCGCCTCAAAATCTTCAATGCATGAACTATGGCAGCCAACTCCAACTCATGAACGGGGTAGTTTTTCTCATGAGACTTCAACTGTCGAGAAGCATAATCGATAACTCTACCCTATACATCAGTACACAACCAATCCCAACTCTCGAAGCATCACAATACACGGTATATGAACCTAAAGATGATGGCAAAACCAACACTGGAGCTGTGATCAAAGCAGTTTTGAGCTTGTGAAAGCTCGCCTCACACTCGTCCCAAATAAATGGAGAACTCTTCTGAGTCAACTTGGTCAAGGGTGACGCGATAGATGAGAATCCTTGAAGAAACCTGCGATAATAGCCTACCAACAAAAGAAAATTGCGAATCTCAGCAACTGAGAACAGTCTGGCCAACTCTCCACCATCTCTATCTTCTTTGGATCAATCTAAATACCCTTACTAGACATGTCCCAAGAAGGCCACTGAACTGAGCCAAAACTCACAGTTGTAGAACTTTACATAAAGCTTCTCCCCCCTTCAATCTCTACAACACAACCCTCAAATGCTCCGCGTGCTCCTCTTGTGAATATACGAGGATATCATCATGGAAAATTATAACAAATGAGTCAATATAAGGCTAGAACACCTTGTTCATCAGATGTATGTGTTACACTTAATTTTCACATACCACCCCCGGAAGGATAATGTATAAGGGAAATTTTCCATTTAAAGTGACAGTATTCAGATTGCGATTATTTATTTATTTTTAGAGTCGCCACTTGGAATAGGTTTGGCTTTTGGTCTCTCAAGTCACCTGTTTTCCTTGAATCCCAACTCGAGGAAATTTTTGACTTTTCAATTAAAGTCTGTGAACTAGAAATTCTTAAGTAAGGAATTCTGTTAACCCGAGGGAAGGTGTTAGGCATTCTCGAATACCGTGGTTCTAGCACGACCGCTTAAACTATCATAATTGGCTAATTATCTAGTTTTAAATATGTTTATCCTATAGTCCAATTTGAAAATTACTTACCGCTTTTGATTGAATTTTTTAGGAAGATTGCACAGTATTAAAATGCGTCTCGAACCACATCACATAAATACACCCGTGAATTTTGACATACTTTAACACCATCGAGGTTTGGATTTGGGTCACATAAATGCACAGCCGAGTTTAAGAAATTAGCATTATTAAATGCGCGCTTAAAGCAACTAGCGCGTTGATAACGTTGCTCGTGTTCTAAGGATTTTAAGGTGAGTATTGAAAGAGGGCCACTCGATTTATGAATTTTGATAGGCGCGACGCACCTCGTTTATTTTAAAGGCCATCCTAAATGAACTATTATTATTTATTAAGGATTGTCTCTAAAAGGCTTAATTAGTTAGTATTGCTAATTGACTACTATTAAAAGTATTCTAACAAACTTAGGCCTCAAGATCAAGTCCAAATTCAAACAAGAGGATCTTTATTTACTGAAGACCCCTTAATTCAAATTTGCTACTTAACTTAAAAGGCCTAACCTTGCATTAACAAATTAAACCAATAGCCTTGATTAAGGCCCTAAGAATTTTTGCTTCGAAAATGTCCCAAGGAAGAATAAACTCGACTAGCCTATGACAACCTGTCCAGCATTGGGCCTCAATGCTAGGCCGCACGGGAGAAATCCTGAGCAGTCCACAATTAGGGGAAAATATCAATTCACAAAAAGTGGATGGTCCTTGGGCTGATTCTCATATAACTGAGCTCAAGTTTTATCGGTTGGCATAAACAAATGAAATGGTTCGTTTAAATCAAACGTACTAGCTATTAAACTCAATACACACATAGGAATATAAAATCAAAGGATTCATGTGAAAACTGATCCAATGAGCTAATATGCATAGAATATTAACTAACTTAAATTATTTTTGTATTTCGTCTGGTGATTTTTGCATTTAAAGACCCTGATCTTATGCTAAACTTTTAAAATGCATGATTTTAACTAATGACTCTAAATGAAGCTGGTTCATGCTTAAGATACAATTACTGATCTTCAAATGGGACTAATAAGTTCATAATGTATACATAATATGGCCAGCAAAAGATAGCTTCCCATTTACACCTAAGGATCAAATTGCATTCGAATTGGCTAGGATAATCACATGACACATATTCTACTTATTACATGAATTTCCTCAAGACCTCATTGTGGGCAAGTGATTTATTCCCTATATGAATTACTCTCATAAATTCAAAATAAAATTATTTCTTTTGTTTGTTTGCTATTTTGATTTTCGTAGCGTTTTCTGTCAATGGTTTGCATTTGTTTGTCCATATTTATTTATCGTAATTAATGGAAATACAAAAATATGTGGCATGTGCATTTAGGGTTCGATCTTGCATTTTGAGTACTAATTAGTATTTGGTTCATTTTATGAGAAAGAAAATTCAAAAAATAGTTTAATTTGCATTCTAATCTAATTTTGATATTTAGGTGATTTCTTTTCTTCTAATTTTTCTTTAACTAATTATGATAATTATTAGCATCTCTTATTGGTTAATAGTGCATTAATTTTGTTTTAATTTATTATTTTAGTTTAATTTTGTCAATGAAAAATAAAAAGAAAGAAAGGAAAATAAATCTGCAAATGTTGGATCCAAAAGCCTTAGGAGTCAAATTGGACTTGCATGTAGTGACTTTTTGACATGGCTTTGGATCAAATTAGAGTATTAATGTTGATTTCGAGCCTAGCCGGTGAGTCTGAACCCCGTTTCATATTATTTAGCCTCTGATGATTAGTTTTTTTTTTAATTTTTATTTTTTATATTTTACTTTGGTCACTTCAAGTAGCCCGCTCATTTGAGTTTGGTCGAGCACTAAGCTTACTTTACCTCGCGTGTTCAAATAATTGAAACTAAGTTTAGCTCAATTACATGGTTCAGTTGTTTCTCTCATATAAAGGACTCAGTTATGGTGTTTGATTGCTTAGTCTTTAATAATAAAAAATTTTGAATGCTACCAGAAATCAATTGTGGTTTAATTGTATGAATACAAGAGTTTTATGCTATTTGAATAAGTTTCGACTATTAGCTATTAGCTTTTTAGGTTCTGAAAATCGGTAAATATTTCTAGGGTCGTATTTGAATAAATAAACTTAAGGGGGCCCTAAGGGTTTGTCATAGTTTGTTTAAGTAATAACAAAGGTATATGAGGGTAATCTTGGTATTTGGGGTGGGGAATCTTTTCTCCAACAACTTTGGAAGATTCTAGGATGGGTTGTGATACTAAATTGTAGTTCTAACTTGATCCACAAGTTAAAAAACAAGGGACTCAAATGAAAACTCAAAAATATTAGTTTCCCTACTTTGTTGCATATAAGCACATCATTTCTTGCCTTTGAAGGTAGATTTGGAAGGGCTGAGAATCCAGAAAAATTATAAAGGTTGCATAAATTTCTCTGTTTCATTGGAGAATTCTATGATTCTAAAGGTTCTCACTTCTGAAATAGTTCCTGAATAAGAAGGGGTTTTAGCGAGTTGAATTTCGATTAGTACTTAAAATTTAGAGTCAATTTTTGGTTGGATTTCTAATTATTGGGCTTCACTTGACACTATTGTTGATTCAGATTTGGTTTAAAGTTGGATTTTCCTTGGTTATTTCTGGGATGATTTGGCTCTTGAATATTGTTCCTGTTGCTGTTTACTGCAGAATCTGATCCCTTTCTATTCTATTTCCATGTATATTTTTGAACTATTATTAGTCAATGTTGCGTTACAAGTTTGAACCCGATTTAATATATGTAATGATACAATTACACGTGTGTCAATTCAAGTGGATGTATTAGCCGCAACTATAACATGATGGATTCTATTACGTTAAATTTTTGGTTACCATGTCTATTGTGACTTAGCTTTCCTAGATTGGTTTATTTGCTCATGCTCTATGGTTCAAATGTGCTAATATGTTAGAATAGATGTTTGGATGCTTGGTCCTGTAATATTAAATAAAATTTCATATTTAAATGGACTGTTAAGCATGTTAAAAGCACTTACCGCCTGAGTATCATAGTTTGTTTGTTTTTCTATAGTTTGGAGTTAGTATTTGGGTATGAAGGAGTTTTGGTATCGATGTTTGGTATAGCATGTTTTGAATGTGGATTTTCGAAATTGTGATTTAATTAATTCATGCATGCTTATATTTGGTTCAGTAAAATTTGAAGTTAGTTTGTCTTTGGCGTTCATTGCTGTTAAGCTTATTGAAATAACGAGTATAGATTGAGGTATCAGACTTTTAATTGGAATTCATTTTGGAGAGTGTTTTGTTTGTTCCTAAAACCAAAACCATGCAATATTGTTTGTTTAAAGTCAGAGGAGAATGTTAAATTTTGGTTAACAAGGTGATAGTGAATAAATCATCATAGGATAATAACCTCATTATAAATATGGTTTGACGTCAAAATGCACTTTGATCATGCTTAAGGATAATTAATTCTAGTTTTAGCATTTCTGGAATATTTGGAAGCATTCTGGTCATGATTGTGGTTGCAATAATTTGGATCAGAAAATTGGGCTGTAGCATGTGGCCCAATAACTCTAAGGGTGTACATTGATGCATCTGTTTCTTCTGGGCTTCAGGCAAACCCATTTTTCCTTTTGTGCGTATGGGCGTCTGAGTCTGTTATTTGGGCCTTTTGAGGTCTTTGGACCAAATGTCCACTTGAGTTGAAATTGCCAGCTTAATCACTTGACCCAATTCAAATGCCCTAAAAATTTTAGCTGGGACAACCCTATCTTGCTGTTGGGCTCACAATTGGGCCCAAATGAGGCAACCTTCGCTCTTTAAACCGTCAGCTCACTTGTGAGAAGAATTGAACCCCATTTTCATTAATTGATTAACATTCTCTCATAAGCCATGTAGAGAATTTATAACTCGTCTAGAGAACTTTAAGTAGAATAAATTTAGGTGCGTTTTACCAAACAAAATCACAAATGTGTGGCCCTCGTTTATGATAAATTCTTAAAATACTTAGAATTTGAGGCGCTCCATTTAGCTAACTTTCATGGCCCTCAGAAAGTTTAAAAATGCGCATTCGCTTTAGGCACGTTATTTTATTAATCCAATTTCCCAAATACGGGTGCGCATTTATGTGACCCAAATCCAAATCCCAACAATGTTATAATGTGTCGAACGCTGTGCATTTATATGACGCGGCTCAAGACGTGTTTCAACAACATTGCAAATCTTCTTGAAATTAAATAAAAGTAGTTAAAAGTTAAAACTTGCACATAGGTAAAAAATACAATTAAATCAGATAATCAAGTCAAGTATAATAGTTGACGACCGTGCTAGAACCACGGAACTCGGGAGTGCCTAACACCTTCTCCCGGGTTAACAGAATTCCATAACTGGATTTTTGGCTCACTGACTATATACAGAGTCAAACTTTCCTCGATTCGGGATTTTAATCGGTGACTTAGGACACCATTAATTATTTCAAGTGGCGACTCTGAAATCTTTTGAAATAAATAAATCCCATTTTGATAGTCCTTTAATTGAAAAAACTTCCTTGTCTACGCCCTTCGCCGAGTTGTAAATGTTAAAAAAGAGGTGTGACACTCATAAAAGTTGAAACCAAAACAGATCTAAGCTAACAGATTCAGAAAGTAAAATCAACAACTTATAGAATTATACATCAAGGCCTCATAATAGTCAAAACAAGAATAGAATTGATATGATTAAAATGCACGAGCTTCAACTCTTGATTTCCATTTCATTTCCCAAGATTCATGACAATCAGCTAAGTTTACAAAGGCATGTACCTAGATATGACCAAAACAATGGTAAATTCGAGTAAGGAGGAGCATCAATTAGCAGCAGTTCTGAATTAACTCCAACCAGGAAATGTTATCAAGTAACCCAGGAAGTGATTTTTATCGAATAACACCAGTAAACTAACTTAAAATCAGCTTGAATGACCAAATTGAAACTCATAAATCAACCAGGAGCACCTGAAACCTCTACTACTGAATTACCAGGACAATACAAACAATTTTTCAGTCTTATGTAAGTTGGAAATTTGATTAAACTGCCGGAACTCAAAATTATCCTAAGAAACTTCAGTGGAATAGTGTTTTTTAGAGTTTTTGGTTGCCTAAAGTTTCAGAACTTTTCAGTATTTCTAAGTCTACTTATTTTTTGGATTTTTTTTTAATTTTTTAACTCACTAGTTTTCTATAATTTTAGAAGTTAGAGTTTTTCCAGATCTCCCAGAAAACCCTCTATTGTAAGGCAAGGCAATGCCCTTTTTATAGGCCAAGTTAGGGCAAAATCATATTTTCCTTTTACATTCTAAGTCCCTCTTTTATTTTCAGTTTTTAACTAGTTAGTCCTTTATTTATTGGCTTGCTGCCCAAGTTATACTACGAACTTCCTGAAATTCTAATTAAAACCCAATCTAGAAGGTTCTAAAGCGTTCCAATTCAAATACTGCAAGATTCTTTTATTGTAGAATGCCTATACTACCCCTAACTTAGTTATGAAAATACTAACCTAGGTGAACTAAACTCGCCCTTCTTAGACTTGGTAAAAAAATTGACCATGGTTAAACAAACTAATGATAGAGTATTCAGCTATGTCCAAACAATTACTCAACAGAATAGAGAGTCTCGACCAGCAAGCACATCCTCGAATATGAGAAGAGAAGGGCTTCGTAACAATTTTTTTATATAAAATTATGTTAATATCAAAACGGTAATGCACTTAGCACATTTGGATGAAACATGTAGGAAAATCAGATAATAAGTAATGCCATGTATAATGGCAATTCTAAGCTCGAACTCTTAAACCCTTAACAGAAGTTCTTATTTTTCTATTCCCAGTAGAGTCCCCACAACTGTCATAACTTTTTTTTTACATACCACCCCCGGAAGGATAATGTATAAGGGAGTCTTCCATTTAAAGTGACATTATTTGAATTGGGACTATTTATTTATTTTTAGAGTCTCCATTTGGGATAGGTTTGGCTTTTGGTGTCCCAAGTCACCGGTTTTTCTTGAATCCCAACTCGATGAAATTTTCGAATTTCCAAATTAGTCTGCAAACAAGAGTAAGGAATTCTGTTAGCCCGAGGGAATGTGTTAGGCACCCTCAAATTTCGTGGTTCTAGCATGGTCTCTTAAACTATCATAATTGGCTAATTATCTGATTTTAAACATGTTTATCCTATAGTGTAATTTTGAAATTACTTACTGCTTTTAGTTGAATTTTTATGGAAGATTGCAACAGTATTAAATGCATCTAGAACCACGTCACATAAATGCACCCATGAGTTTTGACATACATTAACACCGTCGAGATTTTGATTTGGGTCACATAAATTCGCGCTGAGTTTAAGAAAGTAGCTTTATTAAATGCGCGCCTAAATTGACTAGCGCGTTGATATCTTTCCGGGAGGCCATAAAAATTTGCTAAATGGCATTTCTCGTGTTCTAAGCATTTTAAAGTGAGTATGAAAGAGGGCTATGCGATTTATGAATTTGGTTAGGTGCGACACACCTCATTCATTTTAAAGGGCATCCTATATGAAATATTATTCTCTATTAAGGATTGTCTCTAAAAGACCTAATTAATTGGCATTGCTAATTGACTTCTATTAAAAGCATTCAAACAAGAGGATATTTATTTATTGATGACCACTTAATTCGAAGCTGCTACTTAACTTGAAAGATCCAAACTTGAATTAACAAATTAAATCAAAGGCCCTAAGCATTTTTGCTTCGAAATTGGCACAAGGAAGAATAAACTCGACTAGCTTATGACAAGTTGTCCAGCATTAGGCCTCAATTATAGCCCACACAGCAGAGATCCTGAGCAGTCCACAATTAGGGAAAAATATCAATTCAAAAAAAGTGGGTGGTCCTTGGGCTTATTCTTATATAACTGGACCCAAATTTTATCAGTTGGCATAAACATCTGAAATAATCAATTTAAATCAAATGTGCTGGATATTAAATTTAATACACGCATAGTAATATAAAATCAAAGGATTCATGTGAAAACTGATCCAATGAGCTATGACACATAGAATATTAAATAACTTTAATTGTTTTTGTATTTTGTCAGGTGATTTTTTCATTTAAAGACCTTGATCCTGTACTAGACTTTTCAAATGCAAGATATTAACTAATGACTTTAAATGAAGATGGTTCATGCTTATGATACAATTACTAATCTTCAAATGTGACTACTAGGTTCATAATGTATACATAATATGCCCAGCAGAATGTCAGCTTCCCATTTACACCTATGGATCAAATTGCATTCGAATTGGCTAGGATAATGACATGACCCACATACTACTTATTACATGAATTACCTCAAGACCTCATAATAGTTGAAGCCAAAATAGATCTAAGCTAACAGATTCAGAAAGTAAAAACTACAACTGATAGAATTATACATCAACGCCTGAAAACAATCAAAACCAAAATAGATATGAGCAAATAGAATAAGAGAGTAAGACAACTGATATTATTAAAATGCACGAGCTTCAACTCTTGATTTCCATTTCATTTCTCAAGTTTCATGACAGTTAGTTGAGTTTACGAAGGCATGAACCTGGATATGACTAAAACAATGGTAAATTCGAGTCAGGAGGTAGCCAATGACAAACAGTAGCAGCGGGCAGCAATTAGCCGCATTTTCGAATTAATTTCAACCAGGAAATGTTATCAAGTAACCCAGGAAGTGATTTTATTCGAATAAAGCAAGTAAACAAACTCAAAATCAGCTTGAATGACCAAATTAAAACTCATAAATCAACCAAGATCTCCTGAAACCTCAACTACTAAATTACCGGGACAATTCAAATCATTTTTCAGTCTTATATAAGCTGCAAATCTGATTAAACAGCTGGAACTCAAAATTATCCTAATAAGCATCAATGGAAATGTTTTTTGGAGTTTTTGGTTGCATGAAGTTTCATAACTTTTTAGTATTTCTAAGTCTAATTCCTTTTTGGATTTTTTTTTTAATTTTTGATCTCACTAGGCTTCTCAAATTTTTGAATTTCGATTTTTCCAGGTCTCCCAAAAAACCCTCTATTGTAAGGCAAGGTAATGCCATTTTTATAGGCCAAGTTAGGGCAAAAATCAGATTTTCCTTTTACATTCTAAGTCCCCCTTTTATTTTCAGTTTTTACCTAGTTAGTCCTTTACCTATTGGATTGTTGCCCAAGTTATACTACTAACTTCCTGAAATTCTAATTAAAACCCAATATAGAAGGTTCTAGTGGGTTCCAATTCAGTGACTACAAGATTTTTTCATTGTAGAATGTCTATACTACCCTATTTAGGCTGCTAGTTTAATAAAAAACTGGCCCAAAACATGGGTCTTTTAATAGGACACCTATTTTCTTTTAGTTTTCTTTATTTTTCTCTTCTTTTTTCATTTTTTTTATTTTGTTAAATACAAAATTAAAAATAACAAAGACCTCTGAAATTAAATTAATTAATTTTAACAAAATTAAATTAATCCTTAATAAAGAAATTTAAGGAAAACATGAAACAATTTAAAGTGAAATGCAAAGAACTATTTTTTTTGTTATTTTCTTCCATTATTGTAATGCTAATTAACTAATAAACCTAAAAATGCTAAAATGAGGTCTTAAGTGTAAATGTGTTATTTTTGTATTTTTTATGAATTATATCAATTAAAATGCACACAAAAATGGAAACAACTACAAAATCATGGAATTAAATTCTAAAAATGACATAAATAAAGAAAAATCCTAATTTTAGAATTCTATAGGAGTAATTTAAAAAGAATCAAAAATCATTTGCTCACAGCATGAATGCTGCTGGGGCATTGGTCAGCCCAAAAGATATAACCAGGAACTCACAATGACCATATCTAGTTCTGAAGGCCGTCTTAAGAATATCTGAATTCCTCTTCAAGTGGTGATAACCCGAAAAGAGATCAATCTTGGATAGTATGCTCGCTCCCTGAAGACGGTCAAATAAATCAACAATACGTGGTAGAGGATACTTGTTCTTAGGTGTTACCTTGTTCAATTGCCTATAATCAATGCACATTATTTTAGGCCATCCTTCTTCTATACAAATAGAACCAGCACACCCCAAGGTGACACAATAGGCTGAATGAACCCCTTATCTTAGAGTTCCTGAAGCTTCTCCTTCAACTCCTTCAACTCCGCTGGTAACGACGGAATAGAAATAGGCTGATTGCCCAGCACCAGGTCAATACCAAAATAAATATCCCTATTCGAAGGCATTCTCGGCAAGTCTACAAAAAAATATCTGGGAAATTACTCACTACTGGAACAGAATCAATATTGGGGGCCTCAACGCCGATATCCCTCACAAAGGCAAGATACGAGAGACAACCCTTCCCAACCATACGATAGGCCTTTAAAAAAGAGATCACTCTACTGGGAACATAATAAGTTACCCCTTGACATTCAATCCGTGGCACACCTGGTATAGCTAATGTGATTTTCTTAGTATGATAGTCTAGAATATCATGAAATCCACCATACGCAATAATAAAAGATCAACTTGAGTATCTACACCCCCAATAGTCACCACACATGAGCAATACACATAGTATATAACAACAGTATCGTCCATCGAGGTTGATACATGAACAAGTAAAGCATGAAACTCACGGGTCGTACCTATATAACGCGTAAAATATGATGATACATAAGAAAAGGTGGATCGGGGATCAAATAATATAGAGGCAACTTTGTGACAGACTGAAATAATACTTGTAATAACAACATCTGAAGCAATCACATCGGGTCTGCCTAGATTAGCATATAAATGGGCATGACCGCACCCTGATCAACCTCCCCTTATGGAGTTACCCCTGGCTGACTGACCTCCACCCTTAGATGGCTGAGCGGGTGGTGGCAAAGCAACTGGCGCCGAAGATGCTAACTGACCCCTATACTGGGATGAACTTAAAGCACGACGAGGACACTGCCTCCACATATGGCCCATCTCGCCACACTCATAACAACTCCCAGGTGCTGCAGAAAGAGACTAAAGGGAACCCCTCGCTCCGGAGTGACTAGCTGATGTGCCTAGCGTAGAAGAACCCTGAACTGACAAAGCATGGGAACAACACTGAGTTGGAAGGTCATTAAGTGATGACTGGCGCTGTTGAGATCCATGATAACCATGACTCAAAGATTCCCCACGATAACCTGGGTGAGCTGACTGAGCAAGCCTAAATGAGCGACCTATGGTGTGGTGAAACTGGCCCCTCGAAGGAACACCAACATAGCTTCCAAATCCTCGAGGCCTCTTGGCCTCCCTCTCCTCTCGCTCCTGAAGGTGAAAAGACTCAATCTCTCGGGCAATATCCACAACCTCCTCAAATGTTGCACCAGATACCCTCTACATGGTCATAAGAATACGGAGTTGATAAGTAAGACCATTAATAAACCTTCTGATCCTCTCTCGATCTGTCGGAACCAACCCGATGTCATGATGAGCCAACTAAGAAAATATCAACTCATATTGCGATACAATCTTCTCCCCCTGACATAACCACTAAACCTGCCTATGCAGATCCTCTCTGCGAGACTACGACACATACTTCTCCAAAAAGAGAACGGAGAACTGCTGCCAGGTAAGTGGAGCTACAGCAACAGGCCTACGCCTCTCAAAATCCTCCCACCAAGTGAAAGAAGGTCCTAAAAACTGATAGGTAGTAAAACAAACCGCGCTAGACTCTAGAATATTGGCAGTAAAAATCATCCTCTGACACTAGTCCAGAAAGCCCTGGGCATCCTCGTCCTCAGTACCACTGGATGAGGGAGGCTAAAGCCTACAAAATCTCTCCAACCTATGCTGCTCATCCTCTAGCATAATATGAACTACATAGTCCTGAGCAGCTGCAATCGGCTGGGTGGGGTATGCCCCTGACATCTAAAGTCCCTAGACAACCTGCTCAGGTGTGCGAGCGGCTGGTATCTGACTCCCTCCCCCGGCCTGAGATGTAGGTGCTGTGGCTGAAACCATCTAAGATAGGCCAGTTTAAACTAATTAGATCTGAGTCAACGCCTCCTGAAGAACTGAAATCGCAATGGGCATAGCTGGTGTTGCTAGAGGGTCCACAGTTGGGACCTGGTCCTAAACTAGTGCAGCCGAAGGATCTACAAGTACTACCGTCGCTGCTTAGCCTCTACCATAACCACGACTGGGTCCTCCGCCTCTGGTGGCCGCAACTGGTGGAACTTGTGGTCGTCCACCTTGTCTGGTAGTATGTGTCCTCACCATCTTAGAGAGAATAGAATAATAGAAGTTTAGCACTCCGATCAACAAGTTTGCACGATAAGCATTTCAAGAATATAAAGTTTTTCCTAAAGGTTTGCATCCTCTCGAGGATAAATACAGATATCTCCATACTAATCTGCGAGACTCTACTAAACCTGGTCATGACTTGTGAGACCTATGTAACCTAGGCTCTGATACCAACTTGTCACGACCCTAACCCTGAACCTAGTCGTGATGGAACCTCTCGTGAAGACAAGGCCAGCTAATTAAAAAAAATTCACCTCTAATGGAGTTAATTAACACAAAAATAGTCTAAACATGATTTAATAATGGCTAATTGCAAAAATATCGATGACAATGCAGAAAATCCAACCCGACACAGCCTTAACCAGGGTATCACAAGTCGCGAGCATCTGTAAACCATGATATAAGTCTGGTAGACCCAATATCTAGTACAAAGGTTTGAAGGACATAGAATGACTAGATAGTTGACACATGGATGAGGACGTCAGTAGCTACCTCGTTATCTCCAAAAACCGCCTGGAACTAGAAGAATCAACATTTAGGAGTGGAACCAGTTATACCTCAATTTGCGCACAGGGTGCAGAGAGTAAACTAAGTAATCCAACTCAGTGAGTAACAAATACAAATAATGTCTTAAGGCAAGAAAACACGCAAGGCAGAAGGCATTTTATAAGGGAACAATAAATCACTTATAATCAATAAAACCAGTGAAAATCATGTAAATCCTCTTTTAACCAGTAAACCAGGTAATTGATAGATTTTCAGATAAAGTAAACACAAAAATGTTTGCCCCTCGGGCTTAGTATCAACAACTCCACCCCTTGGGCAACATCTCATATCGGTACTAGCCCCTCGAGCTAAATCTCATATCACAATGGGTACCCGCGCTCATTGGGGTGTATAGACTCCTGGAGGGTCCCCTTACAGCCCAAGCGCAATATCAAGCCATCTCATGGCATCAAATCTAGGCCATCGGCCTCTTATCAATCAAGCCACCTCCTGGCATACATATCTCAGGCCCTCAGCCTCAAATCAGAATCAGTGTTTCCTCACAATATAGGCCCTCGGCCTTAGTCAAAAATCATCACAAGCCCCTCGAGCAATAGTAAAATAGTGTTTCTCAGCCTAAACATTATTTAAAAAATCATTTAAGTCTCACAATTGAGTATAAAATTTTTGAGTAGTAAAACAATGAAAATAATGTGACTAATTTCAAACGATAAACCAAAACAGTGAGGAGATATCAAATAAAAGCCCCGAAGGGTTCAAATAGTTGGCACGAATCCAAATATGGCTTTCAGTCCAAATAATGATGATAAAAAATAGTTTTCAATCAAATATGCAGTAAAATCATCAATCGGGATTGACCAAGTCATAGTCCCCAATGGTGCACCACCCCACGCCTGCCATCTAGCATATGTCTTGCCTGAATATAGTACTACGATGTAAAATTTGAGGTTTTGAACCCTCATAGCATCATTTACAATCATAACTCACCTCGAACCGGCTAAACTCTAGCTCACGATGCCTTTTCCCCTTGAATAGGCCTCCACGCACGTTGAATCTATGCAAAATCAGAACGAGGACCTCAAAATAATCTAAGGGAACAAAGCCCAAATGAAAACAATCAATTAGGAATAAATCCTAAATTTACCAAAACCTGACACCGAGGCCCACATCTCAAAATTTAGAAATTTTAACATCAATAGGTTCCTTGTCTCCCCACGAGTCTAAGCATATCAAGAATACCAAATTCGGAGTTCATATGACCCCTAATATCCCCAATTTATGACCTCTTAAACTCAAGCCTTAATCCCCTATTATTAGCCCTTTAATTTCTATAATCACAACCTTAATCCATGAAATACTACTATAGAAATATATATTAGGTCCAAAAATCCTTACCTTAACGAAGTCTCTTGATTTCTCTCTTCAGAATTGCCCAAAAAAAAACACTCCAAGGTCGAAATCAACAATGGTGAAATAAGCCAAATTTGTGAAATGAAATAACATATATGGTTTGCCTAGGCCTTTCCTCATCTGCAGCTCACCAACTACTTCTGCGGTACCGTATTTTTGGTCAAATCTCCGCTTCACAAAAATTCATTAATCCAGCCTAAACCGCATCTGCGGTCCACTCGTTGCAGTGCGACTCAGCAAGCGCAGGCCCTCGGCTGCATCTACAATTCTAGACATTCCCCTCGAATCCGTTTCTGTGGATCTCCTTCTGCATCTGCGGCACTGCACTTGCGGACCCTAAACCGTAGGTGCTAAAACTCCAGAAGTAGCAATCTCGGCAGCTGCAATAACACTTCAACCTCTCTATTAGCCGTATTAAAATACCTCGAGGCCTCAAGACCTCAAGCAAAAGAATAAACATATCCTAATACCTTATTCAAACTTGTTACAATCATCAAAGCACTTCAAACAATATCAAATCAACCAACACACCTCAATTCAAGCCTAATTTTTTAAAAACTTCTGAAATACGCTTTTGATAAAAAACACAAAACCATGTCCTAATGACCTGAAATTTTGCACACGCATCCCAAATGACATAACGAAACTGCTGCAACTCAAGAAATTCCATTCTGACCCCTGTATCAAAATCACGCCGATCCATCGAAAATCGACAAAATATAAACTTTGCCAATTCAATCCTAAATCTCCAGTTGATTTTTCTAACGTATGCTTCCTTAAATAAGACTAACTGTCTGAAACTTCAGCACACTCATTTCGGACTCGATCCGACCAATCCGATACTACAAAACACGAATAACGAAGCATAAAGAAGCAGAAATATGGGAAAAGGAGAAATAACTCATGAGATGACTGACCGGATCTTTACAGGTGAGCAACCCAATATATATATATATACACACAAACACTATATCAACATGACAACATCAACGCCAGCAAGGTAAATAAAACATAATAAACATATATCAACTAGTCTACAAGCCTTTAAGACTACAATATTTGTCAAATGGTCAAGACAGAGCCCCGACTTACCTCTAATATATATATATATATGTTTAGCTAATTCTAAACTTGAAATTAATAAAGCTTTGACTTTTTATAATAGTTTGTTTAGTTCTTCTTTTTGTTGTACTGGTCTATTTAGAATCCAGTAGTTAAAAGCTATAAGTTTAGCTATCTAGTGTTGTCTTAGCATCAGTTCATCTTTATCCTAATGGAATATATTTAATCTTATTTCTAATTGTTTTGAGGTAATCTTTTTCTTGTTCTATTCCAACAATGTGGCTGCTGGGATATAACATATAAAACTAGTAGTTTTATATGTTTTAACAACTATAATGTTTCAGCTTACCGGATCGTTTTAACTGAAATTAATCATACATTTTTGGTCCAAAGATCTTCTGGCTCTGATACCGAATAAGTATTGATTATAAAATTGTCTAGCATATAATATAGTTGTTAGTATTAAAATTATAATCGTCTTCTTAGATAATGTGATCTAAGATAGTATGATGCTAGCATATAAGATAATTGTTGGTATTAAAATTATAATCGTCTTCTTAGATAATGTGATCTAAAATGGTATGATTGATGATATCTTAAAATTATAAATATAAGATATATTTATTTTCTATATATATCTGAACAAACACAATTTTGTTCTAGGTATATAAAATGTTCAGCTATGTCTATCATCGAATAAAAATAAATTTCTACGTCTAATATAAATTCTTCTATACTTGAGGTAAGGCTTCTAGCAAATATTTCTGGATTATAGTTATTACGATTAATATACATTAACAATAAAAGTTTTTTTATAATTTAGATAGATGTACTGGTACGGTAAAAATTTATATGGTAAAAACGTTAAGGTATTATGTTATAAAAATGCTACTCGATACTCTCTCTTTTTCTATTAACTTATATTGTTTCAGTTTCATCAAAAAATATGAACTGAAACTACCCCCTCGATACTCTTTTTAATTGTTACATCACTCTGTTCATCTCTTCTTTCCAACTTGTTAATGATATAATCTTTTCTTAACTCTCTTTTCTTTAACCTTACCTTATCCTCGGTTAAACTTATGTAGCTTTGGTTAATTTTGGGATTGACTTAACCGGTTTCTCCTATGAATTTATAGGTTAATCTATCAAAATAATTAAGAAAAAGGAAAGATAACCATATACTAAGAGTGATATCCGATTATATACAAACTAATAATTGAAGATTAATAAACATAATAGCATAAAAACTGTAAAACATAGGGGTACTATCTAGAAACATAATATTAGATAAAATAAGCTACTTACATGTTTACAGGAGAGAGATTTCCCTTTCGGGAATCCCGAAGGAGGTTACTGGACTTGGGAATTAAAGACTTGCACACAAAAACATAAGGATTTATTTATTTTACAAATTTGATGTAGGTGCTACTAATGCATGCATAAGGAAATATTTTAAAAGGTATATTACAAGATGTTTGGAGGAAGGTATTTGGATGGCTTTTTGTAGCGTATTGTAGTGTTCTTTTTCTCTCATTTTTCTTTCTCTCCCTTTTATAGTCGATTTTTGTATCGGATTTGAAAAATGGACTCCAAACATTTCAAGAAATTTTTGTGTTCTAGCCTTCTAGGGTACTTCATTGGGCCCCATCTTCACATGGCTTGAGTAGAGATTTCTTTACTGCTTGTAACTTTTCTTCCACTCGAATTTTCAAAGTTACTTTTTATCATATCATCTTCTTTATGTCATGTGTTCTTTCCTTTATGTCACTTTCTCCTTTTTCAATTGTCTCCCGCATTATTACCCTTGGTTATCTTTGTCTTTGTTGCTCTCAATTGCTTCAATGACCTCTGTTCTTACGTGTCTACGTTATGTAAAGCTATTGAATCAAAACTCATTCCCGAATCATCTTCATATGGATCTTAGGAGTTGAAAATTTAGGCTGTCTTAATCGTCATAATTATTATCTTCTCCTGAGCTTTGAGACTTCTCTGGACTTGGATTAATACTGGAACTTTTCATCACATGTTTGTCCTGTCTTTCCTTTTCTTCAAAGAAATTTTCTAATGTCTGTTACATTATGTTTTCTATTTTTTTTTTCTTTTTAGAAATTATGCTCTTTTTATAATGGTTCCATGTGTGTTAATGTTCTAGGTAGTCTTCGTCTTGATGAACCCTCGTCTTCACTTTTTGCAGAAGTGACAACTATAAATGGATTTGATGTGTCTTTACCAGTTACCGTTTGAACTGGACTGGCTGTATCATTAGCCGCTACAGTGGATTCAGCTACATTCATTGGGGATGCACACCCTTCTCATCCATTCTTTCTTGAGATGGAGAAATTTTTGCAATACTCATCTCTATGTCTTCTTGAGACACAACTTGCGTCTGGGATTGTGTCAATGCATGTAGTCTCTGTTTTAGAACCTTCACTCGCTCTATATGTAATGACTCCACCTGTAGTTTTGCCTTTTGGTACCCCATTCCCTTAAATAAAACATCTCGCACTTGCTTTAGATAATTTATAACATGCGGGGACGGTTGGTTCGTGAGTTGGAAGAGTTTTGACTAAAAATATGTCCAATTATTTCTTTAAGATTGTCTTAAAAGACCAAGTTTGACTTCGGTCAAATTTTTGGGAAAACGGACTCGAATTCGTGGTTTGAGGGTCCTGTGAGGTTCGTGGAAGACCTGGGCATATGCCTTGAATCGAATTCCAAGGTCCTTAGCCCAAGTAATGAGTTTATATAAAAAATAGTTAAATGAACATCATAAGAGTTTAATAAAGAGGAAAAATGTTTGATCAAATCGATATCAGGAACATATGTTAGTTCCGAAGCCCGATTCAAGTTTGGCATAATATTTTAGTCTTATCTGTGAGATTTGGTAAGAAACGAGACTGATTTGACAGGATTCGGATGTTTGGTTGAAAAATGGGAATTTTGATATTTTTAAGGAATTCGTGCATTTTTGGGTTAACTCCATGGTTTTAGGTATTAATTTGGTGATTTGATTGTTTGATAAAGTTTCCACAT
Source organism: Nicotiana benthamiana (assembly GCA_034376525.1). Taxonomy (NCBI): domain Eukaryota; kingdom Viridiplantae; phylum Streptophyta; class Magnoliopsida; order Solanales; family Solanaceae; genus Nicotiana; species Nicotiana benthamiana. Next base: position 7,883,986 of record CM067326.1, read on the forward strand.
TGTGGCGGGACTTGTTTGGGTGTTTGGAGTTGAGCCCCGAGGGCTCGGGTGAGATTCGCGCATAGTTGGAGGTAAGAAAACACAGCAGTTTTTGCTGGTAGTTTTGCTGCTGCTGCTGCAAGTTTTGCAATTGCAACATGGCCATCACAATTGCGAACTTGCAATTTCAAGAAATGCTTCGCATTTGCAATATTGGCCGGGTTGGATAGTGTTTGCATTTGCGAACCATTTCTTTACAATTGCGAATCCAGCAGGGTCTGCATTTGCGACCTGTAAATCGTATTTGCGATATTCACCGGGCTGGGCAGTGTTCGCATTTGTGATACTTTTCCTTGAATTTGTAAACCCAGCAGGGTCCGCATTTGCGACCCACGCTCTGCATTTGCGATCGAGGCAGGCTAGGGCTCAGTACGCATTTGCGAACCTTTTGTCGCATTTGCAACCTCGCATTTGCGAGCATGGTGTCGCAATTATAATATCTGAGGATTGGTCAGGGCTTTTAAAAATGGGACTTAGAGCAATTATTTCATTTCTATTCTACACTTGGGCGATTTGAGAGTTTCCAAAGAGGGGATTTCAACATATGAGGTATGTAATTTCTATTCATTCTTAGTTTAAATATATGTATATTAGGTAGATTAAACACAAAAAACTAGGTAAATCCAAAGGGTTAGAGCTAGATCTAGGGTTTTAATAAAACTAGAATTAACCACGAATTTTGTTATGAAATGAACTACAATTTAGATATTATTGATCTTTAGGTTATTGAGAAAGACTTTCTTCGAAAAATCTTAGAATCCGAGCACGTGGGCCCGGGGTCAGAATTTAGGAAGCTTGTTGAAAAGGTTGGGAAATCACATAAAGAGTTAGAATTCGACCTTGTAAGCTTTTATTGACTAGTTCTTACTTTATTTAACTAGATTGTGATCGTTCGGCTCTGAATTGAGAGATTGGGCTTGCTTTTGATATTGGAAGTGCGCTCTGGAGCGAGGTGAGTCTTCTTTCTAACCTTGTATGAGGGAATTTCCCCCATAGGATTAATAATTGAGTAATTGTTGCTAATTGTGGGGGCTACGCACGTGCTAGGTGACAAGAGTCCGTGCATAGCTACTACTGTGTCAATTGTCCGGGTAGTTTAGGACCCATATCATTCTTATTTTATATTAATTTCTACATTTTCTTGCTAATACGAGAATCCTAGGGTATGCTAGAGACTTAAAATTGGGATAAGAACGTACTTGTATAAGTGTTGAAGTCTTGCTGGACTTAATGACTATCGATATTCCTTGTGTGTATACTTGGTGTCTCTTATTATTTTTGGATTGGGCCGAACTCATCAGTATGAATATATGCATCCATAGGCGCATCGTCGACCCTCGGCAAGTGCACAATTTATTTTTCTTAGATCAAGCCGTCGCCTTGGAATATTTGTGCATGCTACTATTGTTTGCCTGAGAGTTTCTTTTTTTTTATATATAGTGATATTGCCTTTCCTGGTCCGACATAAATTGATAAATATTTCCAAGATGAATCGTTAGCTGGAGATGTAGTGGAGAGTAGGACCTTTATGTCTTGTTACACGCTGTTGCTTGCTAGTGATTCTTCATGGTTTATAAGATTACCATGATATATTCTTCGACCCTGGTGAGTGTCAAGTCAACCTCTCGTCTCTACTTCTTCGGTATTATACGAGATACTCACTTGATACATATTGATAATGTACTCATACTATGCTTATGTACTTAAATGTATAGGTTCTGAGGAAGGTGGATCTGGTTGTCATTCCGTGTGCACCCATGAGCAGACTTGAGAGTTCTACACTGGGCTGTTTTTCGTATATGCCGACCCATAGCCAGAGAAGTCTTTCCTTTGTACTTTTATTCTCTGTCTGTCCTAATTCAGACAGTAGGATAGTGTGATATCCTTTTGTGTATATTCTGATAGCTGCCCGTAGCTGTGACACCAGGTTTTGGCACACACATTAGTAGACTTATTTTTTTGCGGTTTTATTATTATGTTGTTTACATTATCTATCACTTTTAGTTTCTAACTCAAACTGGAGTACATATTTCACTTAAACTCAGATAAAAAAAAAGAAAAACAAAATATAAGATTTAGAGATGTTTCCGCAATCGCTTGCCTAGCAAAGATGACGGGCGCCTTCACGACCTATTATAGGATTGGATTGTGACAACATAGTACCAAAGCACTAGGTTCACGTAGGTCTCACGAGTTATGGGAAAACCTAATAGAGTCTTGTTGATCGGTATGGAGATGTCGGTGTTTATCTACGAGAGGCAATAGGGTATTAGGAAAGACTACTCTTTATTAATTTCGTGTCATGCAACGATTAGCATACTAAATTTCCCTCTTCTGTTCTCTAACAGATGGTGAGAACTTTCTCCACTGACGTTCTAAACCCGGGAGGAGCTTCTCCATCCGTTGCTTGAGGTCGAATAAAATGGCGGGGGAGAGCACCAGCCCGTGGTAGGGGACGAGAGCGGCCTAGAGCCGTTCCAGTTGAACTACCGGCTGATGTTGTGGAGGTATTTATTATTGGGAGCAGGGTAAGATGCACACAGTTGAGACTACCCCAGTATTTCTTGACAACATCGGGATTTCAAGAGGCCATGGGCCACATGCTACGGTTCATAGACACTATGAATCAGGCTTGATTATTTCCAGCAGACCCAGCTACTTCACAGGCAGGAAGGGGGCCCAAACCCCTACTGCTCAGGCCCCAGGTCATGCAGCTACAGTATATCAGTCTCCGGTGTACTACCCGTAGATTGGGCTCCGCCAGTTGCTACAATGGAACCCCAGCCCAGGCCAGCTATAGATGGTGATCCACAGAAGTTATTGGACAGATGGACCAAGCTTCATCCTACGATCTTCGGGGGTGAGTGTCATGAAGATGCCATGGATTTCATTGACATGTAACGGGACAGACTGTACAACATGAGGATATTGGAGTCGCATGGAGTTGACTTCAGTACTTTTCAACTCGAGGGCAGGGCCCGTAGATGGTGTCAGTCCTATATTCTTGCTAGGCCAGCGGATTCTCCTCCCGTAACTTGGGATTAGTTTGTAAAGTTATTCTTGGATAGGTATATATCGCCCTCTTAGAGGGAGGAGATGCGGTACCAGTTTGAGCAGTTCAAACAGGGTCAGATGTCTGTGACTGACTATGAGGCGAGGTTTTTCGAGTTGACGCACCATGCGCTCTTGATACTTCCTACAGATGCGAAGAGGGTGCAGAGGTTAGTCGCTGGATTGCAGCCCGAGATTTGGTTAATGGCTTGAGGGGTAGAGATGGGCACAAAATATCAGCTAGTGGTTGAAATTGCTCGCCGGATCGAGGGATATCGCCAGAAGAGGAGAGAGAGTAGATATAGCAGGATATGAGAGCTAGGTTTTTCGGTGGATTCAGAGGTGCCTCAGCCAGGGGCAGAGGTCAGTATGGGAGGGGCCAGCCTAGTAGGCCACTAGTTTTAGCACCACCTACTGCTAGGGGGGCTCCAGCCCGCCCTTATTTCAGTGCTATGCCGGAGACTTCCTACCGCCTGCCAGCTATTCAGGGTTCCTCCAGTGGGTATTCAGGTTCCCACGGTCCTTGTGGTTCTTGTTTCAGTGCCATGACAGAGAGTTCATGTCATCAACCGGCTATCCAGGGTTCTTCTAGCTGGTCTACATGTTATCTGGGATAGCCATCAAGGCAGCAAGCTGCCACCCTGCACTGTTGTTTTGAGTGCGGAGATCCCGGTCACTTGAAGAAATACGGCCCAAGACTTAGGGTCAAGGCAGTGTAGCAGGGTCATCAGCCCATGATTTCGGCACGAGCTATCCAGCCACCTAGAGGTGGAGGGCAGACAGGTAGAGATGCTTTGGTGACACATAGAGATGCTTTGGTATTGTTTTATCCAGGGTTTACCTACTCATATGTGTCACCTTTGTTTGCTCGATTCCTGGTTGTTTCCCATGAGAGTTTGGATGTTCCCATTCATGTGTCCACCACTGTGGGTGATTCTATGGTTGTGGATCAAATCTACCATTCATGTGTGGTCACTTTCTGTTGTTTCGAGACTAGAGCATATCTTCTGTTGCTTGTCATGATTGATTTTGAGGTCATTTTGGGCATGGATTTGTTATCTCCATATCACGTCGTTCATGATTGTTGTGCCAAGACTGTTTCACTAGTGGTAGAAGGTTTCCACAGTTGATATGCCTAGCAAGGTTATCTCATTCCTGAAGGCTCGGCACATGGTTGGGAAGGGGTGTTTGGCTTATCTACCTTATGTTCTAGACGTCACCGCAGAGTCTCTGACGATTGATCCAGTGCCTGTAGTCAGAGAGTTCCGTGATGTTTTTCCTTCTTATCTTCATGGCATGCCTCCAGATCACGATATTGATTTTTGCATTGATTTGTCCCTACGCACTCAGCCTATATCCCTTTCACCATATCGTATGTCCCCTAAGGAGTTGAAGGAGTTGAAAGAGCAGTTAGAGGAGTTATTAGCAAACGAGTTTGTTAGGACCAGTGTATATTTAACTTGCTGACAATTGAGACACCGAGCTACAAACCTCACAATGTATTTCTTCATTTTTCTCAACCAATAGTGCTATTTTTAATCCTGGTACATCTTCGTGGCACCCGGATACCGTAAGCTTTTGGCCTTTTCTAGAATCAACTCCCGAAGACCATCCACATTGGGCACACAAATCCGGCCCTATATCCTCAACACTTAATCATCACCAATGGTTAAATCTCTAGCATCATCATGCTGAACTTTATCTCTAAGGACAAGAAAATGCGGATCATCATATTGGCATTCTCTGATTCGATCATATAAAGAAGACCGAGATACCACGCATGCCAATACCTGACTGGGCTAAAAAATATCCAACCTCAAAAATCGATTGGCCAAGGACTGAACATCCACTGCAAGGGGTCTCTCCTTGACTAGAGGATATGCTAAACTCCCCATACTCACTACCTTCCGGCTCAAAGCATCGGCCACCACATTGGCCTTACCCGAATGATACAATATAGTGATATCATAATCCTTAAGCAACTCTAACCATCTCCATTGTCTCAAATTAAGATCCTTTTTCTTGAATAAATGTTGAACACTGCGATGATCGGTGAACACCTCACAAGATACGCCGTACAAGTAGTAGCTCAAAATCTTCAATGCATGAACTATGGCAGCCAACTCCAACTCGTGAACGGGGTAGTTCTTGTCATGAGGCTTCAACTGGCGAGAAGCATAATCGATAACTCTACCCTCCTGCATCAGTACACAACCAATCCCAACTCTCGAAGCATCACAATACACGGTATATGAACCAAAAGATGATGGAAAAACCAACACTGGAGCGGTGATCAAAGCTGCTTTGAGCTTCTGATAGCTCGCCTCACACTCGTCCGACACAATAAATGGAGAACTCTTTTTAGTTAACTTGGTCAAGGGTGACACGATTGATGAGAATCCTTGAAAAACCCAGTGATAGTAGCCTACCAACTGAAGAAAATTGCGAATATCAGTAGCTAAGAACAGTCTGGGCCAACTCTGCACCATCTCTATCTTCTTTGGATCAATGTAAATACCCTACTGGAAACCACATGTTCCAAGAAGTCCACTGAACCGAGCTAAAACTCACACTTGTAGAACTTTGCATAAAGCTTCTCCTCCCTTTATCTCTACAACACAACCCTCAAATGCTCCGCGTGCTCGTCTTGTGAATATACGAGGATATCATCAATGAAAACTATAATAAATGAGTCAATATAAAGCTAGAACACGCTGTTCATCAGATGTATGTGTTACACTTCATTTTTCACATACCACCCCTGGAAGGATAATGTACAAGGGAAAATTTTCAATTAAAGTGACATTATTCAGATTGGGATTATTTATTTATTTTTAGAGTTGCCACTTGGGATATGTTTGGCTTTTGCTGTCTCAAGTCACCGGTTTTTTCTTGAATCCCAACTTGAGGGTTTTTGACTTTTTAATTGAAGTCTGTGAGCTAGAAATTCTTGCGTAGGAATTCTGTTAACCCAAGGGAAGGTGTTAGGCATTCTCGAATACCGTGGTTCTAGCGCGACCGCTTAAACTATCATAATTGGCTAATTATCTAATTTCAAACATGTTTATCATATAGTGCAATTTTAAAATTACTTGCCGCTTTTGATTGAATTTCTTAGGAAGATTGCAACAGTACTAAAACGCGTCTCGAACCACGTCACATAAATATACCCGTGAATTTTGACATACTTTAACACAATTGAGGTTTGGATTTGGGTCACTTAAATGCACACCAGAGTTTAAGAAATTAGCTTTATTAAATGCGTGCCTAAAGAAACTAGCGCGTTGATAACGTTTTGGGAGCCCACGCGATCTCGTGTTCTAAGGATTTTAAGGTGAGTACTTAAGGAGGGCCACGCGATTTATGAATTTTGTTAGGCACGGCACACCTCATTTATTTTAAAGGCCATCCTAAATGAACTATTATTATCTATTAAGGATTGTCTCTAAAAGGCCTAATTAATTAGTATTGCTAAATGACTACTATTAAAAGTATTCAAACAAACTTGGACCTCAAGATCAAGTCCAAATTCAAAAATACAGAATCTTTATTTATTGAAATTCCCTTAATTCAAATTTGCTATTCAACTTAAAAGGCCCAACCTTGCATTAACAAATTAAACCAATAGCCTAGATTAAGGCCCTAAGCATTTTTGCTTCGAAATTGTCCCAAGGAAGAATAAACTCGGCTAGCCTATGACAACCTGTCCATCATTGGGCCTCAATGCTAGGCCACACTGGAGAGATCCTGAGAATTCCACAATTAGGGGAAAATATCAATTCACAAAAAGTGGGTGGTCCTTGGGCTGATTCTTATATAACTGGGCTCAAGTTTTATCAGTTGGCATAAACAAATGAAATGGTTCATTTAAATCAAACGTATTGGCTATTAAATTCAATACACACATAGGAATATAAAATCAAAGGTTTCATGCGAAAACTGATCCAATGAGCTAAGATGCATAGAATATTAACTAACTTAAATTATTTTTGTATTTCGTCTGGTGATTTTTGCATTTAAAGACCCTGATCTTATGCTAAATTTTAAAATGCATGATTTTAGCTAATGACTCTAAATGAAGCTGGTTCATGCTTAAGATACAATTACTGATCTTCAAATGGTACTACTAGGTTCATAATGTATACATAATATGGCCAACAAAAGATCAGCTTCCCATTTATACCTAAATATCAAATTGCATGCGAATTAGCTAGGATAATCACATGACCCATATACTACTTATTACATGAATTACCTCAAGACCTCATTGGGGGCATGTGATTTTTTTCCCTATATGATTACTCCCACAAATTCTAAATAAAATAATTTCTTTTGTTTGTTTGCAATTTTGATTTTCGTAGCATTTTCTGTTTAAGGTTTGCATTTGTTTATGCATATTTATTTTATCTTAATTAATAAAAATACAAAAATATGTGGCATGTGCATTTAGGGTTCAATCTTTCATTTTGAGTACTAATTAGTATTTGGTTCTTTTTATGAGAAAGAAAATTCAAAAAATAGATTAATTTGCAATTTTATTCTAATATTGATAATAAGGTGATTTCTTTTCTTCTAACTTTTCTTTAACTAATTATTGTAATTATTAGCATCTCTTGTCGGTTAATTGTGCATTAGTTTTGTTTTAATTTAGTATATTAGTTTAATATTGAAAATGAAAAATAAAAAGAAAGAAAGGAAAATAAACCTGAAATTTTGATTGCCAAATTGGACCAAAATTCACCCAAAGCAAACCAAACCCCAAAGACCGAAGCCCAAGTCCTCTATCGCGGTGCAGTTTCCCTCATATGTAACCAAAACGACGCCTTCTTCCCCCAGTTAATCTGAGCCAACAATCGTTTCTAATACAACGACCAGGATCCGTCCACGGTTTCCCATATTAGTGTCCAAACCTAGTACCTTGTCCGTCGACCCCTAATCGTCTCTCACACATCAGATGTAACGCCGCCTTAAGCCCACCGCCTACAGCCTGCTGGAAATCGCCCACGGCGGCGGCAGTGTTCCAAACCGTGCGAAATTAACACCATTTATTCGTCTCCACACCCTCTATCAACCATCTAACTCCCGTCGTTCGAATCCTTCCCAAGCATGTCAAATATTAGACTTAGTGACCGCCGGCTCCGCCATGTCCGGCTGTGCAACTTCGAAATTGCCTAAAAATCACACCAAAAAACCCTCATACCTCCCCCGTCCAAAATTCATTGGTATCACCCTTCGAATGCTTCCAGGACTCTGCGAATATTGGATCCAACGTTCGAAGCCTTAGGAGTCAAATTGGACTGGTGCATGTAGTGACTGTTCGACATGGCTTTGGGTCAAATTAGAGTATTAATGTTGATTTCGAGCCTAGCCAGTGAGTCCGAACCCCGTTTCATATTATTTAGCCTCTGATAATTATTTTTTTTTAATATTTTATTTTTATTTTTACTTTAGTCACTTCAAATGGCCCACTCATTTGAGTTTGGTCGAGCACTGAGCTTTCTTTACCTCGCATGTTCAAACAATTGAAACTAAGTTTAGCTCAATTACATGGTTCAGTTGTTTCTCTCATATGAAGGACTAGGTTATGGCGTTTGATTGTTTAGGCTTCAATAGTAATAAATTTTGAATGCTACTAGAAATCAATTGTGGTTTAATTGTAAGAATACAAGAGTTTTATGCTATTTGATTTAGTTTCGACTATTAGCTATTAGCTTTTTAGGTTCTAAAAATCGGTAAATATTGCTAGGGTCGTATTTGAATAAATAAACTTAAGGGGGGCCCTAAGGGTTAGTCAGAGTTTGTTTAAGTAATAACAAAGCTATATGAGGGTAATCTAGGTACTTGGGGTGGGGAATCTTTTTTCCAACAACTTTGGAAGATTCTAGGAGGGGTTCTGATAGTAAATTGTTGTTCTAACTTGGTCCACAAGTTAAAAAAAGAAGGGACTCAAATGCAAACTTAAAAATATTAGTTGCCCTACTTTGTTGCATATAAAGACATCATACTTCGCCTTTGAAGGTAGATTTGGAAGGGCTGAGAATCCCGAAAAATTATAAAGCTTGCTTGAATTTCTCTGTTTCATTGGAGAATTCTATGATTCTAAAGGTTCTCACTTCTGAAATAGCACCTGAATAAGAAGGGGTTTTAACGAGTTGAATTTTGAATTGTTTTTAAAAGTTTAAGTCAAGTTTTGGTTGGATTTCTAATTATTGGGCTTCGCTTGACACTATTGCTGATTCAGATTTGGCTTAAAGTTGGTTTTTCCTTGGTTATTTCTGGGATGATTTGGCTGTTGAATATTGTTCCTATTGTTGTTTCCTGCTGAATCTGATCCCCTTCTATTCTATTTCAAAGTATATTTTTGAACTATTATTAGTCAATGTTGTGTTACAAGTTTGAACCCGATTGAATATATTTAAAGATACAATTACACGAGTGTGAATTCAAGTGGATGTATTAGCCGCAACTGTAACATGATGGATGTATTACGTTAAATTTTTGGTTTACCATGTCCATAGTGACTTAGCTTTCCTAGATTGGTTTATTTGCTCATGCTCTATGGTTCAAATGTGCTAATCTATTAGAATAGATGTTTGGATGCTTGGTCCTGCAATATTAAATAAATTTTCGTATGTAAATGGACTGTTAAGCATGTTATAAGCACTGACCGCCTGAATATCATAGTTTGTTTGTTTTTCTATAGTTTGGAGTTAGTATTTAGGTATGAACGAGTTTTGGTATCGATGTTTGGTATAGCATGTTTTGAATGTAGATTTTTGAAATTGTTATTTAATTAATTCATGCATGCTTATATTTGGTTCAGTCAAATTTGAAGTTAGTTTGTGCTTTGGCATTCATTGCTGTTAAGCTTATTAAAATAACGAGTATAGATTGAGGTATCAGACTTTTAATTGGAATTCATTTTGGAGAGTGTTTTATTTGTTCCTAATACCAAAACCATGCATTTCTGGAATATTTGGAAGCATTGTGGTCATGATTGTGGTTGCAATAATTTGGATAATAAATTGGGCTGTAGCATGTGGCCCAATAACTCTGAGGGTGTACATTGATGCATCTGTTTTTTGTGGGCTTCAGGAAAACCCATTTTTACTTTTGTGCGTATGGGCGTCTGAGTCTGTGATTTGGGCCTTTTGAGGACTTTGGACCAAAAGTCCACTTGAGTTGAAATTGCCAGCTTAATCACTTGGGCCAATGCAAGTGCCCTCAAAAATTTTAGCAGGGACAACCCTATCTTGTTGTTGGGCTCTCAATTAGGCCTAAATGAGGCAACCTTCGCTCTTTAAACCATCAGCTCACTTGTGAGCTGAATTGAACCCCCTTTGCTTTAATTGATTAACATTCTCTCATAAGCCATGTAGATAATTTCTAACTCGTCTAGAGACCTTTAAATATAATAAATTGAGGTGCGTTGTACCAAACGAAATCACAAAAGTGTGGCCCTCGTTTAAGTTAAATTCTTAAAATACTTAGAATTTGAGGGGCTCAATTTAGCTAACTTGCATAGTCCTCACAAAGTTTAAAATGTGCAGTCGCTTTAGGCATGTTATTTTAATAATCCAATTTCCCAAATACGGGTGCACATTTATGTGACCCAAATCCAAATCCCAATAATGTTAGAATGTGTCGAACTTTGTGCATTTATATGACGCAGCTCAAGACGTGTTTTAACAACGTTGCAAATCTTCTTGAAATTAAATATAAGTGGTTGAAAGATAAAACTTGCGCATAAGTACAAAATACATTAAAAACAGATAATCAAGTCAAGTATAATAGTTGATAACTGTGCTAGAACCACGGAACTCGGGAGTGCCTAACACTTTCTCCCGGGTTAACAGAATTCCTTAACTGGATTTTTGGCTCACTGACTATATACAGAGTCAAACTTTCCTCGATTCGGGATTTAAACCAGTGACTTGGGACACCATTAATTATCCCAAGTGGCGACTCTGAAATCTTTAGAAATAAATAAATGCCGTTTTGACAGTCCTTTAATTGAAAAAACTACCTTGTATACGCCCTTCGCCGGGTTGTAAATGTTAAAAATGAGGTGTGACACTCATAAAAGTTGAAACCAAAACAGATCTAAGCTAACAGATTCAGAAAGTAAAATCAACAACTGATAGAATTATACATCAAGGCCTCATAATAGTAAAAACAAGAATAGAACTGATATAATTAAAATGCACGAGCTTCAACTCTTGATTTCCATTTCATTTCCCAAGTTTCATGACAATCAGCTAAGTTTACAAAGGCATGTACCTGGATATGACCAAAACAATGGTAAATTCGAGTAAGGAGGTATCCAATGACAAGTAGTAGCAGCGAGCATCAATTAGCAGCAATTTTGAATTAACCCCAACCAGGAAATGTTATCAAGTAACCCAGGAAGTGGTTTTAATCGAATAACACCAGTAAACTAACTTAAAATCAGCTTGAATGACCAAATTGAAACTCATAAATCAACCAGGAGCACCTGAAACCTCTACTACTGAATTACCAGGACAATTCAAACCATTTTCAGTATTATGTAAGTTGGAAATTTGGTTAAACTGCTGGAACTCAAAATTATCCTAAGAAACTTCAGTGGAATAGTGTTTTTTAGAGTTTTTGGTTGCCTAAAGTTTCATAACTTTTCAGTCTTTCTAAGTCTAATTATTTTTTAGATTTTTTTTTTAATTTTTTAACTCACTAGTCTTCTATAATTTTAGAAGTTTGAGTTTTTCCAGATCTCCCAGAAAACCCTCTATTGTAAGGCAAGGCAATGCCATTTTTATAGGCCAAGTTAGGGCAAAATCATATTTTCCTTTTACATTCTAAGTCCCTCTTTTATTTTCAGTTTTTAACTAGTTAGTCCTTTATTTATTGGCTTGCTGCCCAAGTTATACTACGAACTTCCTGAAATTCTAATTAAAACCCAATCTAGAAGGTTCTAAAGCGTTCCAATTCAAATACTGCAAGATTCTTTTATTGTAGAATGCCTATACTACCCCTAACTTAGTTATGAAAATACTAACCTAGGTGAACTAAACTCGCCCTTCTTAGACTTGGTAAAAAAATTGACCATGGTTAAACAAACTAATGATAGAGTATTCAGCTATGTCCAAACAATTACTCAACAGAATAGAGAGTCTCGACCAGCAAGCACATCCTCGAAGATGGTAAGAGAAGGGTTTCGTAACAATTTTTTTTATACAATTTAGGTAATATCAAAGCAGTAAAGCAGTTAGCACATTAGGATGAAACATGTAGGAATTCAGATAATAAGTAATGCCAAGTATAATGGCAATTCTAAGCTCGAACTCTTAAACCCTTAACCGATGTTCTGAATTTTCTATCCCCATCATAGACGCCAGAGCTGTCATACCTTTTTTTTCACATACCACTCCCGGAAGGATAATGTATAAGGGAGTCTTCTATTTAAAGTGACATTATTTGAATTGAGATTATTTATTTATCTTTAGAGTCTCCATTTGGGATAGGTTTGGCTTTTGGTTTCCCAAGTCAACGGTGTTTCTTGAATCCCAACTCGATGAAATTTCGACTTTCCAAATGAGGTCTGCAAACCAGAAATTCTTGAGTAAGGAATTCTGTAAGCCCGAGGGAAGGTGTTAGGCACCTTCGAAATTCGTGGTTCTAGCACAGTCTCTTAAACTATCATAATTGGCTAATTATCTGATTTTAAACATGTTTATCCTATAATGCAATTTTAAAATTACTTACTACTTTTAATTGAATTTTAAGGAAGATTGCAGCAGTATTAAAATGCATCTTGAACCACGTCACATAAATGCACCCGTGAGTTTTGACATACATTAACACTGTCGAGATTTTGATTTGGGTCACATAAATACGCGCTGAGTTTAAGAAAGTAGCTTTATTAAATGTGCGCATAAATTGACTAGTGCGCTGATAACTTTGCGGGAGGCCATAAAAATTTACAAAATGGCACATCTCGTGTTCTAAGGATTTTAAAGTGAGTATTGAAAGAGGGCAATGCGATTTATGAATTTTGTTACGCGCGACGCACCTCATTCATTTTAAAGGCCATCCTAAGTGAACTATTATTCTTTATTAAGGATTGTCTCTAAAAGGCCTAATTAATTGGCATTGCTAATTGACTTCTATAAAAAGCATTCAAACAAACTTGTGTTGGAAACACGTTTCAAATGCAATATACTAAACGTGTGTTCTTATGTAGGTTTTGATGAATGTCAAACAAAGCAAAAAGCGATATATAGCAGTACTCAAGGACAAGCACAAAATGGATGCATTACAAGAAGCTCAAGACAAAGTTTAGAAATGTTATAATTGAGTCAATTTTAATTGTGATCTTGATTCCTCAACTTGGCTCATAACATGGCTTCTCTACTAAAATTATTTTTCCAAAATCATGCATATTTAAATTAAGTGTCAAATGATTTAAACTATGCATATTTACATTTGTTAAAATGTTTTCCAAGCATGCCTCAAAAATCTGGGCTAAGATAATCGATTATGTACTTATGATAATCGAGTATCTCTAAGCCAAGACTGCATGACAATCGATTGTGAATTAATGATAATCGATTGTGAGTAAGTCAGTTAACATCAGGTTTTTGCAAACTGCATAACAATCGATTGTGTACTTATGATAATCGATTGTTAACTGAGGCAAAGTTTTCAAAACTCATAAAAATCGATTATGAACTAATGGTAATCGATTAGAATGAGAAAAATGTCTCCCAGTGATTTTAAATAAAATGATAATCGATTGTGGCTTTTGATAATCGATTATATATGAGACAGAGAGTTTTGAAATTAATTAATAATCGATTATTCCATTTGATAATCGATTGTTGAAGCTGACCGTGGTCATATATTTTCAATTACCGTCAGGTAATCGATTGTTGATATTTAACAATCGATGTTTTGCGTAAAATCTGGAAAAGATTTTCTGAACGTTGTTAAAATAATCGATTGTTGATTTCCGGACAATCGATGTTTTATGCCAAAAATTGGAAAGGATTTCTTAACGTTATAAATAATCGATTATTGATTTGAAGTAATCGATTGTTGACGTAAAATCTGGGATTGAATTTTTGATCTGATAGGCAAACAATCGATTGTTTAGTCTTGACAATCGATTGTCACTGAGTAATTTCAGCAATCCTTAATTGGCAATTAGACAACGGTAAGACTGAGTTTTTCACCTATAAATACAGCTTCAACTCAGTGTTTTCACAACAACAACATATACACTTTGAGTATTTTCATTGCTAAAAGCTTTCTTACATTGATCATCATTTTCCATTCATCCATAAAGCTTTTTGAAGAGCCATTCTATTGAGCTAAGTTGTTGTGATCTTGAGCGTACTATTTCTACTCATATCTACTCATTAAGGAGTACTTTGTAAAGTGAGTGTGTTTTGTGTTTGTAAGAGAATTGCGATTCTCGTTTGTTGAGGAACTTGTGATTCCTCGGTTGAAGTCTTTGGGATTGTTATCCCCGAGCGGTTGAAGTCTTTGGGATTGTTATCCCCGAGCAATTGAAGTCTTTGGGATTGTTATCCCCGAGCAATTGAAGTCTTTGGGATTGTTATCCCCGAGCAGTTGAAGTCTTTGGGATTGTTATCCCCGAGAAATTGAAGTCTTTGGGATTGGTATCCCCGAGCAATTGAAGTCTTTGGGATTGTGATCCCCGAGCAACTAGGTGAGGCTTGTGTCCTCAGCTGTAACGGTTTGTTAAGCACCCGTAAGCTTGACAAGTTTAGTGGAAATCTCGAGAGAGTCTCTCGGGGACTGGACTAACCACGTTTGTGGCCAACCAGGATACATCATTGTGTAAGTTTATTCTACTGCACTTGTTTTAATTTCTGCAAAGTTTTTAAATTCCGCACTAAAACGCTTAATAATTTTAAAACGCTATTCACCCCCCCCCTAACGTAAAGCGTATTGTACAACAATTGGTATCAGAGCCATACTCTCTGAAAAACTTAACCGTTTGAGAGAACCATCCATGGCTTCTACTCTAAATTTCTTTGCAGGAATAGGTGAAGGAGAATGCAGCATGTCGCCTCCAATATTAGACGAAAACGACTACTCAGTCTGGAAATATCGGATGCAAGTTTTTACAATGGCAAGCGATTTGTATCTATGGCAAGCGATTAAACACAGTGATCAACTGACGACAAAAGTCGGGAAAGATAAGGTAAGTGAATACAACACTAAAGCTATGAATATATTACATAACGCCTTGAACCAGGAACTTTGGCGAAAAATCTCCCACTATAAAACTGCTAAGGAAATGTGGGACAAACTTGAGGAATTGCACGAAAACACGCCTCAAAAAGCGGTCAGCACAAACGATGAATCAACTGGTCAGTGCCTCATGGCAGACGAAAAAGACGAGGTAAGTACATCTAACGATATGCAAATTGCTTATAACAAACTGCATGATGAGTTGGTAAATGCTTCTAAGACTATTAAAGATTTACAAAGAACTCTTTCTTTACAAGAAGAGGATTTTCAAAAACAACTCTTTTTAAAAGACAAGGACTTTGAAGAACGTCTTTCTTTAGCTCAAAAAGGTGTTGAAAATCTGTCTCGTGATAACGAGAATCTTGCAAATGAAAATCAATTTTTGTTAAATGATAGTATAGAACTTAGACAAGTCATCAAGACTATGCATGAAGCCTCTTGTGTTGATAAATGCTCTACTTGTACTGCTTGTGAGTCCTTAAAACTAGAAAACACAGAACTTAGGAAAACATTAGAAACACGTAGTAAAGAAGTTCATAAAGTTGTTGAAAAAGAAATGCCTAAGAAATATCAACGGCATAAAAACAAAAACTTCACTACTCCACCTAGAAATAACTCTAAGGTATTAAACAAGCCTAGAACAAATTCTTTTAGACCACCTAGACATTATGCTAGAATGTATGAAAATAAGGGTAGAACTAATATCTTTAGACAACCTAGATCCGAATCTAGGATTCTTGCAAACAAGCCTACAAATAGTAATTTTCGGCAACCAAGAAATAACTCTAGGAACGAGCTTAGACCACCTAGACATGACACTAGGTCCTTCAACAAGTCTAGCACTAATAACTTTAGACCATCTAGATATTATACTAGAAATGGGAACAATATGTCTAGTGTAAATCTTTTTCATTCGCCTAGAACTTTGTTGGCTCAACCTAGGCATCAACACAACCCGAACGTAGTATGTCATTACTGCAATCGTATAGGTCATATTGCACCTATGTGTTTTACAAAGCATAGAGATTCTTCATATTATTATGGTCGTTATTTGCCTAACCCCCAAGGACCCAAAATGGTATGGGTACCTAAAGAATATTAATTTACTTTGTAGGTGTGCTTGAAGGGATCAAGTGTACTATGGTACCTTGACAGTGGATGCTCCAGACACATGACAGGAGACGAATCCAAATTCCTTCAACTAGAGCACAAAGAAGGAGGAAGCGTTGTATTCGGTGACAACAATAAAGGACAAATTATTGGCATCGGATCGGTCGGTAAGAATGAAAAATCCTCTATAAAGCATATATTACTTGTCAAAGGTTTAAAGCATAATCTCTTGAGCATAAGTCAATTATGTGACAAGGGAAACCTTGCGTTGTTTGATTCGGATGAGTGTTTAGTGTTTAGACGTAGTGACTTCAAGATTATTCTACGTGGTTTTAGAGTTGAAAATATTTACATGGTTGATCTTGAAAACTCCTCATCCGAGTATGTTGATTGTTTGTTGAGCAAAGATGATAATGTGTGGTTGTGGCATCGTAGAGTAGCTCATTTGAACATGCATCTTTTAAATAAATTGATTTCTCAAAATCTAGTGATTGGTCTTCCCAACTTAAAATTTGAAAGTGATACTATTTGTGATTCATGTCAAAAGGGGAAGCAAACAAGAGCATCTTTTAAATCCAAAAATGTTGTTTCAACCTCTAGACCATTACAACTATTGCATATGGATTTATTCGGACCATCCCGTATCGAAAGTCTAGGAAGAAATAGATATGCTTTTGTAATTGTTGATGATTTCTCTAGATTTACATGGACATTATTTCTTGCACATAAAAGTGATGCATTTCTTAGCTTCAAGCTTTTTCTTAAAAGAGTTCAAAATGAAAAGGAATCATCTGTCACTTCCATTAGAAGTGATCATGGGGGAGAGTTTGATCACAATCTCTTTGCGGATTTTTGTGATGAACTCGGAATCGAGCATACCTTTTCCGCTCCACGTACACCACAACAAAACGGGGTGGTGGAAAGGAAAAATAGGAGTCTCGAAGAGATGGCTAGAACCATGCTCGACGAAGCTAAGATTCCCAAACACTTTTGGGCAGACGCCGTGAGTACAGCATGCTATGTTTTGAATAGAGTAGCAATTCGGCCGATACTCTTAAAAACCCCATATGAACTCTACAAAGGTAGAAAACCTAACATTTCACATTTACGTGTTTTTGGTTGTAAATGTTTTGTGCATAACAATGGAAAGGACCAACTAGGAAAATTTGATGCAAAGTCGGATGAAGGTATCTTCATTGGCTATTCTTCTCGTAGTAAAGCTTATAGGGTTTTTAATAAAAGAACCCAAGTTGTAGAGGAATCTCCTCATATTGTATTTTCCGAAGATAATACTCGCTTGGCGAGAAAGGATTGTGGTCTTGATCTTTCAGGCATTCTGGAAAGTCTAAAGGACAAAATTCAAGAAGAACCACCAAGGAAAGAAATTGACAAAACGGTGGAACAACCAATTGAAGAAGCTCCTCAACCGGAAAATGAACCAAAAGAGCAAATAGAATGGAGGACAGTCAAAGACCATCCTCTCGATCAGGTAATAGGCGACGTTGGAGGGAAGGTAAGTACCCGGAGCTCCCTTAGAAATACCTTAGATCTTACTGCTTTTGTTTCTCAAATTAAACACAAAACCATCTCTGAAGCAATTGGGGATGAATTTTGGACCTTGGCAATGCAAGAGGAGCTTAACCAATTCAAACGTAACAACGTTTGGGATTTGGTGCCAAGACCCGAAGGTCATACCATAATTGGTACGAAATGGGTTTTTCGAAATAAATTAGATGAAAATGGCATAATCACTAGAAACAAAGCTAGGCTTGTGGCTCAAGGCTATAATCAAGAAGAAGGGATTGATTATTGATGAGACATATGCTCCGGTAGCTAGATTAGAGGCCATCCGTTTGTTGCTTGCTTTTGCATCTTCTATGAATTTCATTTTATATCAAATGGATGTGAAAAGTGCCTTTTTAAATGGTTTTATCCAAGAAGAAGTTTATGTAAAGCAACCCCCCGGTTTTAAAGACTTTAATTTTCCTAATCATGTTTTCAAACTCAAAAAGGCCCTTTATGGTTTAAAACAAGCTCCTCGAGCTTGGTATGAAAGGTTGAGTAAATTTCTTTTAGAAAATAATTTTATTCATGGAAAAGTTGACACAACTTTATTTGTCAAGCATGAAAATAATGATATCTTGCTAGTTCAAATATATGTAGATGATATCATTTTTGGTGCTACTAACAATGCTCTATGCAAGGAATTTTCAAACTTAATGACTAGCGAATTTGAGATGTCCATGATGGGTGAGTTACAATTCTTTTTGGGATTACAAGTAAAACAAATGAAGGAAGGTACATTCATTTGTCAAAGCAAGTATTGCAAAGAACTGCTTAAACGTTTTGATATGAACAATGCAAAGGAAATGGCAACTCCCATGAGCACATCCGATCATCTCGACAAAGATGAAAAAGGTAAGGAAGTCGACATCAAAAAGTACCGAGGTATGATTGGCTCTCTTCTTTATCTTACTGCTAGTCGTCCGGACATCATGTTTAGCGTGTGCGTCTGTGCCCGTTATCAATCATGTCCGAAAGAGTCTCACCTTACTGCGGTAAAGCGGATTCTAAGGTATCTTGTCGGTACTACCAATATGGGTCTATGGTACCCCAAAGGTTCTTCATGCCAACTTATTGGCTATTCCGACTCCGATTTTGCTGGATGCAAATTGGACCGCAAGAGCACTAGCGGCACTTGCCACTTGCTCGGTAGCGCTTTAGTTTCTTGGTTTAGTAAAAAGCAAGTTAGTGTTGCGTTGTCCACAACCGAGGCTGAATATGTAGCCGCGGGGAGTTGTTGCGCTCAAATCCTATGGATGAAACAACAACTCTTGGACTATGGCCTACGTCTTGACCACATTCCTCTTAGATGTGACAACACTAGTGCCATATGCTTGACGAAGAACCCCATTCTTCACTAGCGAACAAAACACATTGAAATTAGACATCATTTTATTAGAGATCACGTTCTAAAAGGCGATGTCGAAATTGAATTTGTTGAAACAAAAAGCCAATTGGCAGACATCTTTACAAAGCCCTTAGATAAAGAGTCCTTCTTCCGAATTCGTAGTGAACTCGGGATACTTGACTCCACGTTGATCTAAGTCATGCATTGCATTTTATTTCTTACATAATTTCTAACTTGAGCGTCGGAGGCGTCTAACACTTTTTTTGCAGGTATCACCCTAAAGAAAAGGGGATCATAAAAGCATGACGCAAACACTCAAGTATTCTACAGGAAAATCGCCGTCAAACAATCGATTACTGTATCAATAATCGATTACTTTTGTTATCTTTATTTTCCAATAAATAAACTTTTGTTTATTTCATATTTTTTTTTTTGCATATTCTTCTCTTGTATATATTTTTGCTAATGGCAAAAGGGGGAAGAAACGGGATATCAAGAAGTATGAGTATGCTATATCACTCTCAACTTCATTCATGCTTAAAGTGAGGGGGAACATGAATTGAGGGGGAACATCAAATTGCATACTTCACACTTGTCTTGGATCATCAAAATAATTATTGCATATATCCCGCTTATGTTTGCCATTATCAAAAAGGGGGAAATTGTTGGAAACACGTTTCAAATGCAATATACTAAACGTGTGTTCTTTTGTAGGTTTTGATGAATGTCAAACAAAGCAAAAAGCGATATATAGCAGTACTCAAGGACAAGCACAAAATGGATGCATTACAAGAAGCTCAAGACAAAGTTTAGAAATGTTATAATTGAGTCAATTTTAATTGTGATCTTGATTCCTCAACTTGGCTCATAACATGGCTTCTCTACTAAAATTATTTTTCCAAAATCATGCATATTTAAATTAAGTGTCAAATGATTTTAAACTATGCATATTTACATTTGTTAAAATGTTTTCCAAGCATGCCTCAAAAATCTGGGCTAAGATAATCAATTATGTACTTATGATAATCGAGTATCTCTAAGCCAAGACTGCATGACAATCGATTGTGAATTAATGATAATCGATTGTGAGTAAGTCAGTTAACATCAGGTTTTTGCAAACTGCATAACAATCGATTGTGTACTTATGATAATCGATTGTTAACTGAGGCAAAGTTTTCAAAACTCATAAAAATCGATTATGAACTAATGGTAATCGATTAGAATGAGAAAAATGTCTCCCAGTGATTTTAAATAAAATGATAATCGATTGTGGCTTTTGATAATCGATTATATATGAGACAGAGAGTTTTGAAATTAATTAATAATCGATTATTCCATTTGATAATCGATTGTTGAAGCTGACCATTGTCATATATTTTCAATTACCGTCAGGTAATCGATTGTTGATATTTAACAATCGATGTTTTGCGTAAAATTTGGAAAAGATTTTCTGAACGTTGTTAAAATAATCGATTGTTGATTTCCGGACAATCGATGTTTTATGCCAAAAATTGGAAAGGATTTCTTAACGTTATAAATAATCGATTATTGATTTGAAGTAATCGATTGTTGACGTAAAATCTGGGATTGAATTTTTGATCTGATAGGCAAACAATCGATTGTTTAGTCTTGACAATCGATTGTCACTGAGTAATTTCAGCAATCCTTAATTGGCAATTAGACAACGGTAAGACTGAGTTTTTCACCTATAAATACAGCTTCAACTCAGTGTTTTCACAACAACAACATATACACTTTGAGTATTTTCATTGCTAAAAGCTTTCTTACATTGATCATCATTTTCCATTCATCCATAAAGCTTTTTGAAGAGCCATTCTATTGAGCTAAGTTGTTGTGATCTTAAGCGTACTATTTCTACTCATATCTACTCATTAAGGAGTACTTTGTAAAGTGAGTGTGTTTTGTGTTTGTAAGAGAATTGCGATTCTCGTTTGTTGAGGAACTTGTGATTCCTCGGTTGAAGTCTTTGGGATTGTTATCCCCGAGCGGTTGAAGTCTTTGGGATTGTTATCCCCGAGCAATTGAAGTCTTTGGGATTGTTATCCCCGAGCAATTGAAGTCTTTGGGATTGTTATCCCCGAGCAGTTGAAGTCTTTGGGATTGTTATCCCCGAGCAATTGAAGTCTTTGGGATTGGTATCCCCGAGCAATTGAAGTCTTTGGGATTGTGATCCCCGAGCAACTAGGTGAGGCTTGTGTCCTCAGCTGTAACGGTTTGTTAAGCACCCGTAAGCTTGACAAGTTTAGTGGAAATCTCGAGAGAGTCTCTCGGGGACTGGACTAACCACGTTTGTGGCCAACCAGGATACATCATTGTGTAAGTTTATTCTACTGCACTTGTTTTAATTTCTGCAAAGTTTTTAAATTCCGCACTAAAACGCTTAATAATTTTAAAACGCTATTCACCCCCCCCTCTAGCGTAAAGCGTATTGTACAACAACTTGGGCCTCATGATCAAGTCCAAATTCAAACAAGAGGATCTTTATTTATTGAAGACCACTTAATTCAAATTTGCTACTTAACTTGAAAGGTCAAAACTTGAATTAACAAATTAAACCAATAGCCTTGATTAAGGCCCTAAACATTTTTGCTTCGAAATTGGCCCAAGGAAGAATAAACTCGACTAGCTTATGAGAAGTTGTCCAGCATTAGGCCTCAATGCTAGCCCAAACAGCAGAGAGCAGTCCACAATTAGGGAAAAATATCAACTCACAAAAAGTGGGTGGTCCTTGGGCTGATTCTTATGTAACTGGACCCAAGTTTTATCAGTTGGCATAAACATCTGAAATGGTCCATTTAAATCAAATATGCTGGCTATTAAATTTAATACACACATAGTAATATAAAATCAAAGGATTCATGTGAAAACTAATCCAATTATCTATGACACATAGAATATTAACTAACTTTAATTGTTTTTGTATTTTGTTAGGTGATTTTTTCATTTAAAGACCTTGATCCTATTCTAGACTTTTCAAAAGCAAGATTTTAACTAATGACTTTAAATGAAGATGGTTCATGCTTAAGATACAATTACTAATCTTCAAATGTGACTACTAGGTTCATAATGTATACATAATATGCCCAGCAGAATATTAGCTTCCCATTTACACCTAAGGATCAAATTGCATTCGAATTGGCTAGGATAATGACATGACCCACATACTAATTATTACATGAATTACCTCAAGACCTCATAATAGTTGAAACCAAAATAGATCTAAGCTAACAGATTCAGAAAGTAAAAACAACAACTGATAGAATTGTACATCAAGGCCTGATAACAGTCAAAACCAAAATAGATATGAGCAAATAGAATCAGAGAGGAAGACAACTGATATAATTAAAATGCACGAGCTTCAACTCTTGATTTCGATTTCATTTTCCAAGTTTCATGACAGGCAGTTGAGTTTACAAAGGCATGTACTTGGATATGACTAAACAATGGTAAATTCGAGTCAGAAGGTATCCAATGACAAACAGTAGCAGCGAGCAGCAATTAGCCGCAGTTTCAAATTAATTCCAACAAGGAAATGTTATCAAGTAACCCAGAAAGTGGTTTTTATTGAATAAAACCAGTAAACAAACTCAAAATCAGCTTGAATGACCAAATTGAAACTCAGAAATCAACCAAGAGCTCCCGAAACCGCAACTACTGAATTACCGGGACAATTCAAACAATTTTTCTGTCTTATATAAGCTGAAGATTTGATTAAACAGCTGGAACTCAAAACTATCCTATGAAACTTCAGTGGAATAATTTTTTTTGGAGTTTTTGGTTGCCTGAAGTTTCATAACTTCTTAGTAGTTCTATGTCTAATTCCTTTTTGGATATTCTTTTTATTTTTAATCTCACTTGGATTCTCAAATTTTTGAATATTTATTTTTCCAGGTCTCTGAAAAAACCTCTATTTTATGGCAAGGCAATGCCATTTTAATAGGCCAAGTTAGGGCAAAAATCAGATTTTCCTTTTACATTCTAAATCCCCCTTTTATTTTCTGTTTTTTACTAGTTAGTCCTTTACCTATTGGATTTTTGCCAAAGTTATACCACTAACTTCTTGATATTATAATTAATACCTAATATAGAAGGTTCTAGTGGATTCCAATTCAGTTACTCCAAGATTTTTTCATTGAAGAATGCCTATACTACCCCTAACTTAGTTCTGAAAATACTAACCCAGCCTTCTTAGACTTGGTAAAAAATTGACCATGGTTAAACAAACTAATGCTAGAGTATTCAGCTATATCCGAACAATTATTCAAATTAAACAACACCTGTTTTAATCCTAAATTACTCCTTAACAGTTCAAACTAATTTATTATTGGCAAAAACATGATTTTAAAAAAAATGTAACAACAAGGAATTTAAAATAATAAAAGAAAAATAGAAAGACTCACCTATGCATGGTTGAACAAGGCTGGACCCCGATTCGAGCCTCGGAATGATGTTAATCATTTGTTCTTCACGAAGGACAGATGAAAACATTATTTCATGACTCGAATCAAACTCTGGACTCATGAAATTGGGAAGAATTTAAACCACTTCGACATTCCAGGGTTCTGCCGCTCTTTGATTTAAAATTTGAGAACTTTGAGTTAGATTCAAAGGCTATTGACGGTGGATTCAGAAATAGGAGGGTGAGGAGGCCATAGGATGTTAATTTGGTGAGACTTAGGAGTGGCGCCGCCGGACACGACGGAGCAGCCACCACATAGATTGAAGATTCGACGGGATTGGCTGTGAATCGAGGGCTGGTAGTGGTGAATATGGAAATAGGAAGACGAGGAGAGTGACTGGTGTAATTTTGGGAGCATTTGGAGAGTCGCCGCCGGCGGAGGCGATTTTCGCTCGGCGGCTTGCAGCGGACGGAGGTGGTGTTAGGGTTTGGGTGTGAGAGACGGTAAGGGTAGGGGGGTTCTAAGGGGGTGGGTGATAACGTTTGGACACTTAAATACTTGGAGATGGGGGCTTCAGGACCGTTGGATCAGATAACCTCGACGGTCCTGATTTAAAATTGCCAAACGACGTCATTTTGATGGGACAGAGGCTTGGATCAGGTTTTGATTTTGTGTAGGGTCAAGGTTTGGACTTGTTTTGGCTCACTTGGTCTGCTAGTTTAATTAAAAACTGGCCCAAAACATGGGTCTTTTAATAGGACACCTATTTTCTTTTAGTTTTCTTTATTTTTCTCTTCTTTTTTAATTTTTTTATTTTGTTAAATACAAAATTAAAAATAACAAAGACCTCTGAAATTAAACTAATTTCTTTTAAAAAATTAAAATAATCCTTAGTAAAGAAATTTAAGGAAAACATCAAACAATTAAAAGTGAAATGTAAATAATTATTTTTTGGTTATTTTCTTCCATTATTGTAATGTTAATTAACTAATAAACCTAATAATGTTAAAATGAGGTCCTAAGTGTAAATGTGTTATTTTTATATTTTTTGTGAATTATATCAATTAAAATGCACGCAAAAATGCAAACAACCACAAAATCATGCAATTAAATTCTAAAAATCAGATAAATAAAGAAAAATCCTAATTTTAAAAATTCTATAGGAGTAATTTAAAAGAATCAAAAATCATTTGCTCACAGCATGAATGCTGCTGGGGCGTTGGTCAGCCCAAAAGACATAACCAGGAACTCACAATGACCATATCTAGTCCTGAAGGCCGTCTTAAGAATATCTTAATCCTCGATCTTCAACTGGTGATAACCCGAACAGAGATCAATCTTGGATAGTATGCTCGCTCCCTGAAGACGGTCGAATAAATCAACAATACGAGGTAAAGGATACTTGTTCTTAGGTGTTACCTTGTTCAATTGCCAATAATTAATGCACATTATATTGTGCAATCCTTCTTCTTCACAAATAAAATCGGCACACCCCAAGGTGACACAATAGGCTGAATGAACCCCTTATCTAGGAGTTCCTGAAGCTGCTCCTTCAACTCCTTCAACTCCGCTGGTAACGACGGAATAGAAATAGGCTGATTGCCCAGCACCAGGTCAATTCCAAAGTCAGTACCCCTGTTCGATGGCATGCTCGGCAAGTGTACAAAATAATATCATGGAAATCCTCACAACTGGAATAGAATCAATATTGGGGGCCTCAGCTCTGATATCCCTCACAAAGGCAAAATACGAGAGACAACCCTTCCAAACCATGCGCTGGGCGTTTAAAAAAGAGATCACTCTACTAGGAACATAATAAGTCACACCTTGCCATTCAATCCGTGGCACACCCGGTATGGCTAATGTGATTGTCTTAGTATGATAGTCTAGAATAGCACGAAATCCACCATACTCAATAATAAAAGATCAACTTGAGTATCTAGACCCCAAATAGTCACCACACATGAGCAATACACACAGTATATAACAACAGTATCGTCCAGCGATGTTGATACATGAACAAGTAAAGCAAGAAACTCACGGGTCGTACATATATAACGAGCAAAATATGATGATACATAAGAAAAGGTGGATCGGGGATCAAATAATATCGACGCAACTTTGTGACATACTGAAACAATACTTGTAATAACAACATCTGAAGCAATCACATCGAGTCTGCCTAGAATAGCATAGAAATGGGCATGACCGCACCCAGATCAACCTCCCTTTGTGGAGTTACCCCTGGCTGACTGACCTCCACCCTTATATGGCTGAGCGGGTGGTGGTAAAGCAACTGGCACTGAAGCTGCTAACTGACCGCTCTACTGGGATGAACTTGAAGCACGACGAGGACACTGCCTCCACATGTGGCCCATCTCGCCACACTCATAAGAACTCCCAGGTGCTACAGAAAGGGGCTGAAGGGAACCCCTCGTACCGGAGTGACTAGCAGATGTGCCTAGCGCAGAAGAACCCTGAACTGACAAAGCATGGGAACAACACTGAGTTGGAAGGTCATTAAGTGATGACTGGCGCTGTTGAGATCCATGATAACCATGACTCAAAGATGCCCCATGATAACCTTGGTGTGCTGACTGAGCAAGCCTGAATGAACGACCTATGATGTGCTGAAACTGGCCCCTCGAAGGAACACCACCATAGCTGCCGAATCCTCGAGGCCTCTTGGCCTACCTCTCCTCTCGCTCCTAACGGTGAACAGACTCAATCTCTCGGGCAATATCCATAACCTTCTCAAATGTAGCACCAGATACCCTCTCCATGGTCATAAGAATACGAAGTTTATAAGTAAGACCATTAATAAACCTTCTGATCCTCTCTCGATCTATTGGAACCAACCAGATGGCATGATGAGCCAACTCAGAAAATATTAACTCATATTGCGATACAATCTTCTCGCCCTGACATAACCACTCAAACTACCTATGGAGATCCTCTCTGTGAGACTGGGACACGTATATCTCCAGAAAGAGAATGGAGAAATGCTGCTGGTAAGTGGTGCTGCAGCAATAGGCCTACGCCTCGTAAAATCCTCCCACCAAGTGAAAGAAGGTCCTAATAACCAATAGGTAGTAAAACCAACTGGGCTACTCTCTAGAATACTGGCAGTACAAAGCATCCTCTGACACTAGCCCAGAAAGTGCTGGGCATCCTCGTCCTCAATACCACTGAATGAGGGAGGCTAAAGCCTACAAAATCTCTCCAACCTATGCTGCTCATCCTCTAGCATAAAATAAACTACATAGTCCTGAGCAGCTGCAATCGGCTCTGTGGGGTATGCCCCCGGCATCTAAAGTCCCTTCACGACCTGCTAAGGTGTGCGAGCGGCGGGTATCTGACTGCCTCCCCCGTCCTGAGAAGTAGCTGCTGCTGTAGTGGCTGAATCCGTCTAAGCAAGGCCAATTTAAGCTAATTAGATCTGAGTCGAGGACTCTTGAAGAACTGAAATCACAATGGGCATAGCTGGTGTTTCTAGAGGGTCCATAGTTAGGACCTGGTCCTAAACTGGGGCAGCTGAAGGATCTACAAGTACTACCGTTGCTGCTCTGCCTCTAACATAACCATGACTGGGTCCTTTTCCTCTGGTGGCCGCAACTCGTGGCACTTGTGATCGTCCACCCTGTCTGGTAGTGTGTGTCCTCATCATCTGTGAGAGAATAGAATAATAGAAGTTTAGTACTCTGATCAACAAATTCGCACGATAAGAATTTCAAGAATATGAAGTTTTTCCTAAAGGTTTGCATCCTCTCGAGGATAAATACAGATGTCTCCATACTAATGCGCGAGACTCTACTAAACTTGGTCATGACTTGTGAGACTTATGTAACTTAGGCTCTGATACCAACTTGTCACGACCCTAACCCTGAACCCAGTCGTGATGGCACCTCTCGTGAAGACAAGGACAGCTAATTAAACACAATTCACCTCTAAATGAGTTAATTAACACAAAAGTAGTCTAAACATGATTTAATATTGCCGAATTTCAAAAATATCAATGACAATGCAGAAAATCCAACCCGACACAGCCCTAACCAGGGTGTCACAAGTCACGAGCATCTATAAACCTTGATATAAGTCTGCTAAACCCGATATCTAGTACAAATGTTTGAAGGACATAGAATGACTAGATAGTAGACACAGGGCTGAGGACGTCAAGATCTACCTCGTAATCTCCAAAAACCGCCTAGATCTAGAAGAACCAAAAATTAGAAGTTGAACCTGTTATACCTCAATTGGCGCACAAGGTGCAGAGAGTAAACTGAGTAATCCAACTCAGTGATTAACGAATACAAATAATGTCTAAAGGCAAGAAAACACGTAAGGCACAAGGCATTCTATAAGGAAACAATAAATCACATATAATCAATAAACCAGTGAAAATCATGTAAATCCTCTTTTAACCAGTAAACCAGGTAATTGATAGATAATTCATATAAAGTAAACACATAAACGCTTGCCCCTCGGGCTTCGTATCAACAACTCCGCCCCTTAGGCAATATCTCATATCGGTACTAGCCCCTCGGGCTAAATCTCATATCACAATGAGTACCCGCGCTCAATGGGGTGTACAGACTCCTGGAGGGGCCCCTTACAGCTCAAGCACAATATCAAGCCATCTCATGGCATCAAATCTGGGCCATCGGCCTCATATCAATCAAGCCACCTCGTGGCATCAATATCTCAGGACCTCAGCCTCAAATCCGAATCAGTGTTTCCTCACAATATAGGCCCTCGGCCATAGTCAAAAATCATCACAAGCCCTTCGGGCGATAGTAAAATAGTGTTTCTCAGCCCAAACATCATTTAAAATATCATTTAAGTCTCAAAATTAAGCATAAAATGGTTAAGTAGTAAAACAATGAAAATAATGTGACTGATTTCAAGTAATAAACTAAAACAGTGAGGAGATATCAAATAAAAGCCCCGAAGGGTTCAATTAGTTGGCACGAATCAATTATGGCTTTGAGTCCAAATAATTATGATAACAAATAGTTTTCAATCAAATATGCAGTAAAATCATCAATCGGGATTGACCAAGTCGCAGTCCACAATGGTGCACAACACTACGCCCGTCATCTAGCGTATGTCTCACCTCAATATAGTACTACGATGTACAATTTGAGGTTTTGAACCCTTAGAGCATCATTTGCAATAATTACTCACCTCGAACCGGCTAAACTCTGGCTCAAGGCGCCTTTTTCCCTTGAATAGGCCTCCACGCACGTTGAATCTATGCAAAATCAGAACGAAGACCTCAAAATAAGCTAAGGGAACAAAGCCCAAGCGAAAACAATCAATTAGGGAATAAATCCAAAATTTACCAAAACCCGACAACCAGGCCCACGTCTCAAAATTGAGAAATTTTCACATTAATAGGTTCCTTGTCTCCACACGAATCTAAGCATATGAAGAATACTAAATTCAGAGTTCATATGACCCCTAAAATCCTCAATTTATTACCTCTTAAACTAAAGCCTTAATCCCCTGTTTTTCGCTCTTTAGTTTCTATAATCACAGCCTTAATCCATGAAATACTACTATTGAAATGTGTTTTTGGTCCAAAAATCCTTACCTTAACGAAGTCTCTTGATTTCTCTCTTCAGAATCGCGCAAAAAAAACTCCAGGGTCAAAATCAACAATGGTGAAATAAGCCAAATTTGTGAAATGAAATAACATATATGGTCTGCCTAGGCCTTTCCTCATCTGCAGCTCACCAACCGCTTCTGCAGTACAACATTTTCGGTCAAATCTCCGCTTCCGCAATAATTCATTAATCCAGTCTAAACCGCATCTGCGGTCCACTCGTCGCATCTGCGACTCACCAAGTGCAGGCCCTCTGCTGCATCTGCAATTCCACACATTCCCCTCGAATCCGTTTCTGTGGATCTCCTTCTGCATGTGCGGCACCGCACTTGCGGTCCCTAAACCATTGGTGCAAAAACTCCAGAAGTAGAAATCTCAGCTGCTGCAATAACACTTCAAACTCTCTATTAACCATATTAAAATACCCTGAGGCCCCGGGACCTCAACCAAAAGAACAAACATATTCTAATACCTTATTCAAATTTGTTACAATCATCAAAACACTTCAAACAATATCAAATCAACCAACACACCTCAGATCAAGCCTAAGTTTTTAAAAACTTCTGAAATACGCATTTGATAAAAAAACCAACAAAACCATTTCCTAATGACCTGAAATTTTGCACACGCATCCCAAATGACATAACAAAACTACTGCAACTCTAGGAATTTCATTCTGACCCCTGGATCAAAATCACGCCTATCAACCGAAAATCGACAAAATATCAACATTGCCAATTCAATTCTAATTCTACTCTGGACCTCCAAAACCAATTCTGATCACACTCCTAAGTCATAAATCATATCCAAAAACTAACCGAACCATCAGAACTCATATCCGAGCCCTCTAACACATAAGTCAACATCCAGTTGATTTTTTCAACTTAAACTTCCTTATAAGAGACTAACTGTCTCAAACTTCACCACACTCATTTCGAACTCGATCCGACCAATCCGATACTACAAAACACGAATAATGAAGCATAAAGAAGAAGAAATATGTGAAAAGGAGCATTGACTCATGAGATGACTGGCTGGGTCCTTACAGGTGAGCAACCCAATATATATACACACACAGACATTATATCAACATGACAATATCAATTCCAGCAAGGTAAATAAAACATAATAAACATATAACAACTAGTCAACAAGCCCTTAAGACTACAATATTTGTCAAATGGTCAAGACAGAGCCCCGACCTACCTCTAATATATATATATATATATATATATATATATATATATAATGTTTATATTTTCTTAGCTAATTATAAAGTTGACATTAATAAAGCTTTGACTTTTTATAATAGTTTGTTTAGTTCTTCTTTTTGATGTACTGTTCTATTTAGAATCCAGTAGTTAAAGTTATAAGTTTAGCTATCTAGTGTTGTCTTAACATAAATTCATCTTTATCCTAATAGGATATATTTAATCTTATTTCTAATTATTTTGAGATAATCTTTTTCTTGTTCTATTTCAACAGTGTAGCTGCTGGGATATAACATATAAAACTAGTAGTTTTATATGTTTTAACAACTATAATGTTTCAGCTTACTGGATCGTCATAACTGAAATTAATCATACATTTCTGGTCCAAAGATCTTCTGGCTCTGATACCAAATAAGTAACAACAACAACAACAACTACCCAGTATAGTCCCACAAAGTGGGGTCGGGGGAGGGTAATATGTAGACAGGCCTTACCCATACCCCGAAAGGGCAGAAAGACTATTTCTAATCGACCCTCGGTTTAGTGAAGGAAAGGAACAACAAAAACAAAAACAAAAACAAAAGAGCATTAGTAACTTCAACAGAAATAGCGTAAATAATTATCAAAACATAAGAAACATAAATAAAATAGCATGTTATAATATCAGACAACAACAACAACAAATAACTACCATAAGGGAGACACAATCCAATACATAAATCATCTATAGATAGCCTTCCCAAGCCTCACCCAGCCCCGGGTGAGGAGTACGAAAAACCTTAGGGATTCCTATCCTACAACCCTGATACTAGACCTCAAGACTTTCCTATTAAGGGCCATGTCCTCAGAAACCCGCATTCTAGTCATTTCATGCCTAATCACTTCTCCCCAATACCTCTTAAGCCTCCCTCTGCCTCGCCGAACGCCGACTATCGCCAGCCGCTCACAACTCCTTACCGGGGCATGAGGACTTCTCCTCCGCACATGCCCGAACCACCTCAGCCTCGCTTCTCGCATCTTCTCATCCACCGCGGCCACCCCCACGTTCTCTCGAATAATTTCATTCTTAATCTTATCTAACCTGGGGAGCCCGCACATCCACCTAAGCATCCTCATATCCGCAACTTTCATTCTCTGAACACGAGAGTTCTTCACTGGCCAACACTCCGCCCTATACAACATGGCAGGTCTAACCACATCTCTATTAAATTTTTCCTTGAGTTTCTGTGGAACTTTCTTGTCACACAGGACTCCTGATGCAAGCCTCCACTTTGACCACCCCTCTCGGTGCGATGAGTGACGTCCCCGACAATCTCTCCGTCCCCCTGAATCACCGACCCAAGATATCTGACACTGTCCCTCTTGGCGACAGCCTGAGATCCAATCATCACGTCTCTACCTACTTCGCTCGGCTCGGTGCTAAACTTGCACTCCAGGTATTCTATCTTAGATCTGCTTATTTTGAAACCCTTAGACTCGAGAGTCTATCTCCATACCTCTAACCTCCCATTAACACCGACCCTCGTCTCGTCTATCAAGACTATGTCATCACCAAATAGCATACACCAAGGCACATTCCCTTGAATATGTCGGGTTAGAGCATCCATCACCAAGGCAAACAAGAGAGGGCTGAGCGCCGATCCTTGATGGAGCCCCATAACCACTGGAAAATGGTCTGATACCAAATAAGTATTGATTATATAATTGTCTAGCATATAATATAGTTGTTGGTAATTAAATTATAATCGTCTTCTTAGATAATGTGATCTAAGATAGTATGATGCTAGCATATAAGATAATTGTTGGTATTAAAATTATAATCGTCTTCTTAGATAATATGATCTAAAATAGTATGATTGATGATATCATAGAATTAAAAATATAAGATGTATTTATTTTCTATATATATCTGAACAAACACAATTTTGTTCTAGGTATTTACAATGTTCAGCTAAGTCTATCATCGAGCAAAAATCAATTTCTACGTCTAATATAAATTCTTCTATACTTGAGGTAAGGCTTCTAGCAAATATTTCTAGATTATTGTTATTACGATTAATATACATTAACAATAAAAGTGTTTTATAATTTTGATAGATGTACTGGTACGATAAAAATTTATATGGTAAAACCGTTAAGGTCTTATGTTATAAAAATGCCACTCGATACTCTCTCTTATTCTGTAAACCTATATTGTTTCTGTTTCATCGAAAATTATGAACTGAAACTACCCTTCGATACTCTTTTTAATTGTTACATCACTCTGTTCATCTCTTCTTTCCAACTTTTTAAAGATATAATCTTTTCTTAACTCTCTTTTCTTTAACCTTACCCTGGCCTCGGTTAAACTTATGTACCCATTTTTGGTTAATTTTGGGTTTGACTTAACCGGTTTCTCCTATGAATTTATAGGTTAATCTATCAAAATAATTAATAAATAGGAAAGATAACAATATACTAAGAGTGATATCCGATTATATACAAACTAATAATTGAAGATTAATAAACATAATAGCATAAAAACTGTAAACATAGGGGTACCATATAGAAACATAATTTTAGATAAAATGAGCAACTTACATGTTTACAGGAGAGAGATTTCCCTTTCGGGAAACCCGAAGGAGGTTACTGGACTTGGGAATTAAAGACTTGCACACAAAAACATAAGGATTTATTTATTTTACAAATTTGATGTAGGTGCTACTATTACATGAATGAGGAAATATTTTACAAGGTACATTACAAGATGTTTGGAGGAAGGTATTTGGATGGCTTTTTGTATAGTATTGTTGTGTTCTTTTTCTCTCATTGATCTTTCTCTCCCTTTTATATCTATTTTTGTGTCGGATTTGAAAAATGGACTCCAAACATTTCAAGAAATTTTTGTCTTCTAGCCTTGTGGGGTACGTCATTGGGCCCCATCTTCACATGGCTTGAGTAGAGATTCCTTTAGTGGTTGTAACTTTTCTTCCACTCAAAATTTCAAAGTTACTATTTATCATATCATCTTCTTTATGTCATGTCTTCTTTCCTTTATGTCACTTTCTCCTTTTTCAATTGTCTCCCGCATTATTACCCTTGGTTATCTTTGTCATTGTTGCTCTCAATTGCTTCAATGACCTCTGTTCTTACGTGTCTAAGTTATGTAAAGCTATTGAATCAAAGCTCATTCCCGAATCATCTTCATATGGATCTTAGGAATTGAAAATTTAGGTTGTCTTCATCTTCATAATTAGTATCTTCTCCTGAACTTTGAGACTTCTCTGGACCTGGATTAATACTGGAACTTTTCATCACATGTTTGTCCTGTCTTTCTTTTTCTTCAAAGAAATTTTCTAATGTCTGTTTAATTATGTTTTCTATTTTATTTTTATTTTTTTAAGAAATTATGCTCTTTTTATAATGGTTCCATATGTGTTAATGTTCTAGGTAGTGTTCGTCTTGATGAACCCTCGTCTTCACTTTTTGGAAAAGTGACAACTATAAATGGACTTGATGTGTCTTTACCAGTTACCGTTTGAACTGGACTAGCTGTATCATTAGCCGCTACAGTGGATTTAGCTACACTCATTGGAGAATGCACACCCTTCTCATCCATTCTTTCTTGAGATGGAGAAATTTTTGGAATCCTCATCTCTATGTCTTCTTGAGACACAACTTGCATCTGGGATTGTGTCAATGCATGTATTCTCTATTTTAGAACCTTCACTCGCTCTAAATATGTAATCACTCAACCTGTAGTTTTGCCTTTTGGAACCCCATTCCCTTAAATAAAACTTCTCGCACTTGTTTTAGATAATTTATCACTTGCGGGGATGGTTGGTTCGTGAGTTGGAAGAGTTTTGAGTAAAAATATGTCCAATTATTTCTTTAAGATTATCTTGAAAGACCAAGTTTGAATTCGGTCAAATTTTTAGGAAAACGGACTCGGATTCGTGGTTTGACAGTCCTGTGAGGTTCGTAGAAAAATATGGGACCTGGGCATATGCCCTGAATCGAATTTTGAGGTCCCTAGCTCAAGTAATGAGTTTTTATTGAAAATTGATAAATGAACATCATAAGAGTTTAATAAAGAGGAAAAATGTTTGATCACATCGATATCAGGACCATATGTTAGTTCCGAAGCCTGATACAAGTTTGGCATAATATTTTAGTCTTATCTGTGAGATTTGGTAAGAAACAGGACTGATTTGACAGGATTCGGATGTTTAGTTGAAAAAATGGGAATTTGGATGTTTTTGAGGAATTCATGCATTTTGGGGTTAAATCCATGGTTTTAGGTGTTAATGTGGCGATTTGATTGTTTGAGAAAGTTTCCACATTTTGGTGGGACTTGCGTGGGTGTTCGGAGTGGAGCCCCGAGGGCTCAGGTGAGATTCGGGCATAGTTGGAGGTAAGAAAACACCACAGTTTTTGCTGGTATTTTTGCTGCTGCTGCAAGTTT
Organism: Nicotiana benthamiana; assembly: GCA_034376525.1. Taxonomy (NCBI): domain Eukaryota; kingdom Viridiplantae; phylum Streptophyta; class Magnoliopsida; order Solanales; family Solanaceae; genus Nicotiana; species Nicotiana benthamiana. Next base: position 7,919,036 of record CM067326.1, read on the forward strand.
TGCAATTGCGAGATGGCCATCGCAATTGCGAACTTGCAATTGCAAGAAATGCTTCGCAATTGCAATGTTGGCCGGGTTGGACAGTTTTCACATTTGCGAACCATTTCTTTGCAATTGCGAATCCAGCAGGGTCTGCATTTGCGACCCGTACATCGTATTTAGGATATTCACCGGGCTGGGCATTGTTCACATTTGCGGTACTTTTCCTAGAAGTTGTGAACTCAGCAGGGTCCACATTTGCGACCCACGCCCAACATTTGTGATCGAGGCATGCTAGGGCTCAGTCCGCATTTGCGAACCTTTTGTCGAAATTGCAACCTCTCATTTGCGAGCATGGTGTCGCAATTACGATATCAGAGGACTGGTCAGGGCTTTTAAAAAGGGGACTTAGAGCAATTATTTCATTTCTACTCTACACTTGGGCGATTTGAGAGTTTCCAAATAGAGGATTTCAACATAGCATTGTGTGGTATGCAATTTCTATTCATTCTTAGTTTGAATACATGTATATTAGGTAGATTAAACACCAAAAACTAGGTAAATCCAAAGGTTTAGAGCCAGATCTAGGGTTTTAATAAAACTAGAATTTAACCACGAAATTTGTTATGAAATGAACTATAATTTAGATATTATTGATCTTTAGGTTATAGAGAACGACTTTCTTCAAAAAATCTCAGAATCCGGGCACGTGGGCCCGGGGTCAGAATTTAGGAAGCTTGTTAAAAAGGTTGGGAAATCACTTAAAGAGTTAGAATTCGACCTTGTAAGCTTATATTGACTAGTTCTTACTTTATTTAACTAGTTTGTGATCATTCGGCTCCGAATTGAGGGCTTGGGCTTGCTTTTGATATTGGAAGTGCGCTCTCAAGTGAGGTGAGTCATCTTTCTAACGTTGTAAGAGGGAATTGCCCCCATAGGATTAATAATTGAGTAATTGTTGCTAATTGTGGGGGCTACGCACGTGCTAGGTGATAAGAGTCCGTGCATAGCTACTACTGTGTCAATTGTCCGGGTAGTTTAGGACCCATATCATGCTTATTTTATATTAATTTCTATATTATCTTGCTAATACGAGCATCTTAGGGTATGCTAGAGACTTAAAAAGGGATAAGAACGTACTTGTATAATTGTTGAAGTCTTGCTTGGCCTTAATGACTATCGATATGCCTTGTGTGTATACTTGGTATTTCTTATTATTTTTTGATCGGGCCGAACGCATCGGTATGAATAGATGCATCTATAGGTGCGTCGTCGACCCTCGGCAAGTGCATAATTTATTTTTCTTAGATCAAGCCATCGCCTCGGCATCTTTGTGCATGCTATTGTTGCTTTCCTGAGAGTTCCTTTTTTTATATATAGTGATATCGCCTTTCCTGTTCCGACATAAATTGAAAAATATAACCAAGGTGAATCGTTAGCTGGAGATGTAGTGGAGAGTAGGACCTTAATGTCTTGTTACACACTGTTGCTTGCTAGTGATTCTTCATGGTTTATAAGATTACCCTGATATATTCTTCGACCCTGGTGAGTGTCAATTCAACCTCTCATCTCTACTTCTTTGGTATTATACGAGATACTCACTGGGTACATATTAATAATGTACTCATACTATGCTTATGTAAAATTTATAGGTTCTGAGGAAGGTGGATCTGGTTCCGTGTGCACCCATGAGCAGACTTGGGAGTTCTACAGTGAGCTGTTTTTCCTATATGCCGACCCGTAGCCAAAGAAGTCTTTCCTTTGTACTTTTATTTTCTGTCTATCCTAATTCAGACAGTAGGATAGTGTGATATCCTTTTGTGTATATTCTACTAGTTGCCCGTAGCTGTGACACCAGGTTTTGGCACACACATTAGTAGACTTATCTTTTTGCGGGTTTTAGTATTACGCCGTTTACATTATCTATAACTTTTAGTATCTACCTCAAACTAGAGTACATATTTCACTTAAACTCAGATAAAAAAAAAAAGAAAAACAAAATAAAAGATTTTGAGATGTTTCCGCAATCGCTTGCCTAGCAAAGATGTCGGGCGCCTTCACGACCTATTATAGGATTGGGTCGTGGCAACATAGTACCAAAGCGCTAGGTTGACGTAGGTCTCACGAGTTTTGGAGATGTCTGTATTATCTTCGACAGGCTATAGGGTATTAGGAAAGACTACTCTTTATTAATTTCCTGTCGTGCAGTGCTTAGCGTACTAAATTTCCCTCTTCTATTCTCTCACAGATGGTGAGAACTTGCACCGCTGACATTCTGAACCCGGGAGGAGCTGCTCCCTCCATTGCTCGAGGTCGAGGAAATGGCTCGGGGAAGGCACCAGCCCGTGGTAGGGGATGAGGGCGACCCAGAGCCGTTCCAGTTGAACTACCTGTTGATCCTGTGGAGGGCCCTATTATTGGGAGCAGGGTAAGATTCACACAGTTGAGCCTACCCCAGTATTTCATGACAACATCGAGATATCAGGAGGCCATGGGCCGCATGCTACAATTCACAGACACTATGACTCAGGCTGGTTTATTTCCAGCAGACCCAGCTACTCCACAGGCAGGAAAAAGGCCCAAACCCCTACTGCTCAGGCCCCAACTCATGCAGCTACAGTATATCAGACTCCGGGTGCACTACCCGTAGATGGGGCTCAGCCAGTTGCTGTAGCGGCACCCCAGCCCAGGCCAGCTGTAGATGGTGATCCACATAAGTTATTGGACAGATGGACCAAGCTTCATCCTACGATCTTCAGTGGCGATTGTCATGAGGATGCCCCGTATTTCATTGACATATAACGGGACAAACTATACAACATGAGGATATTGGAGTCGCATGGAGTTGACTTCACTACTTTTCAGCTCGAGGGTAGGGCCCGTAGATGGTGGCAGTCCTATATTCTTGCTAGACCAGCGTATTCTCCTCCCGTCACTTGGGATTAGTTTCTACAGTTATTCTTGGATAGGTATATCTCGCCCTTTGAGAGGGAGGAGATGCGGTACCAGTTTGAGCAGCTCAAACAGGGTCATATATCCGTGACTGACTATCAGGCGGGATTTTCCGAGTTGACCCACCATGCACTCTTGATACTTCCTAGAGATGCGGAGAGGGTGCAGAGGTTTGTCGCTGGATTGCATCCCGAGATTTGGTTAATTGCTCGAGAGGTAGAGATGGGCACAGAATATCAGCTAATGGTTGAAATTGCTCGTCGTATCGATGAATAACACCAGAAGGGTAGAGAGCAGATATAGCAGGATAAGAGAGCTAGGTTTTCCGGTTGATTCAGAGGTGCCTCAGCCAGGGGCAGAGGTCAGTATGGGAGGGGCCAGTCTAGTAGGCCACCACTTTTAGCACCACCTACTACCAGGGGGCTCCAGCCCGCCCCTATTTCAGTGCTATGCCGGAGACTTCCTACCGCCCGCCAGCTATTCAGGGGTCCTCCAGTGGGTATTCATGTTCCCACGGTCCTTCTGATTCTTATTTCAGTGTCATGCCGGAGATTTCATGTCGCCAGTTTGCTATCCAAGCTTCTTCCAGTTGGTCTACAGGTTATCTAGGATAGCCATCAAGGCAGCAAGCTGCCACCCTGCACTTTTATTTTGAGTGCGGAGATCCCAGTCACATAAAGAGATACGACCCCAGACTTTAGGTCAAGGCAGTGCAGCAGGGTCTCAGCCCATGATTTCGGCACCAGCTGTCCAGCCACCTAGAGGTTGAGGGCAGACGGGTAGAGTCCGTCTTAGAGGTGGAGGCCAGACAGGGAGACGTCAGCCAGCTACTACTCAGTCAGGTGGAGGCCAGACAGCCAGCGCTCGAGCTAGATTCTTTGCTCTTCCGGCCAGGCCAGATGCATTGGCCTCATATGCCGTCATCACATGTATTATTTTCATTAGTGATAGAGATGCTTTGGCATTATTTGATCCAGGGTTTACCTATTCATATGTGTCACCTTTGTTTGCTCGATTCCTTGTTGTTTCCCCTAAGCCTTTGGATGTTCCCATTCATGTGTCGACCACAATGGGTGATTCTATGGTTGTGGATCAGATCTACCATTCATGTGTGGTCATTTTCTGTGGTTTCGAGACTAGAGCATATCTTTTGTTGCTTGACATGATCGATTTTGAGGTCATTTTGGGCATGGATTGGTTATCTCCATATCACGTCGTTCTTGATTGTTGTGCCAAGACTGTTTCGCTAGTGGTACCAGGATCACCGGAATTGGAGTGGAAGGGTTCCACAGTTGATATGCCTAGAAATATTATCTCATTCCTGAAGGCTCGACACATGGTTGGGAAGTGGTGTTTGGCTTATCTACCTTATGTTCTAGATGTCACCGTAGAGTCTCCAATGATTGATTCAGTGCTAGTAGTCAAAGAGTTCCCCGATGTATTTCCTTCTGATCTTCTGTGCATGCCTCCGGATTGCGATATTAATTTCTTCATTGATTTGTCCCCACGCACTCAGCCTATATCAATTTCACCATATTATATGGCCCCTAAGGAGTTGAAGGAGCAGTTAGAGGAGTTTTTAGCAAACGGGTTTGTCAGGCCCAGTGTATCATCCCGGGGTGCACCTGTGCTATTCTTGAAAAAGAAGAATGGGACCTGCGGATATGCATTGATTACTGGCAGTTTAACAAGGTCACCATCAAGAACAAGTACTCGTTGTCTCGTATTGATGATTTGCTTAACCAGCTGCAGGGTGCTAGGGTGTTCTCTAAGATTTACTTGAGGTAGGTTATCATTAGCTGAAGATTCGAGACTCAAATTTTCCGAAGGATGCATTCAAGACTATATATGGCCATTCTGAGCAACCTTTGAGATTAGTGCTTCAGACCTTGCGAGAGCAGAAGCTATATGCAAGTTCTCTAAGTGTGAGTTTTGGCTAGAGTCGGTGGCATATATGGGGCATATTGTGTCCGGAGAGGGTATTAAGGTGGATCTCAAGAAGATCAAGGCAGTTCAGATTTGGCCACGTCCTACTTCAGTGACCGAAATCAAGAGATTCCTAGGGTTAGCAGGCTATTATCGTCGATTTGTGCAGGGTTTTTCATCTATTACATCAGCTTTGACCAGATTAACCCAGAAGAGTTTTCCTTTCCATTGGTTCGGTGATGTGAGGAGAGCTTCCAGAAGCTCAAGATAGCTTTGACCACGAGACTGGTTCTTGTATTCCCTTCCAGTTCGGGGATGTATACGGTATATTGTGATGCTTCCCGCGTTGGCTCTAGATGTGTATTGATGCAGGAGGGGCGAGTTATTGCATATGCCTCACGTCAGCTGAAAGTTCACGAGAAGAATTACCATGTGCATGATATGGAATCGGTAGCGATTGTTCATGTTCTTAAGATATGGAGGCATTATTTGTATGGGGTGCCATGTGAGGTTAATACCGATCATCGCAGTTTGTAGCATTTTTTCAGGAAGAGGGATCTAAATTTTAGGCAATGCATGTGGCTTGAGCTACTAAAGGATTATGACATCACCATTCTTTACCATCCAGGTATCGTGGATGCCCTGATCAGAAAGGCGGAGAGTATGGGTAGTTTGGCATTCATTCTAGCAGAGAAGAGTCACTAGCTTTGGTCATGCAGTCCTTGGCTAACAGACTTATGAATTTGGACATTTAGAGCCTAGTCGAGTTCTAGCATGTGTGGTTGCTCAGTCTTCATTATTAGGGGAGATCAATACTTGGCAGTTCGATGATCCACATTTGGCAGTTCGATGGTACTTCAGGGAGGTGCCCAGGAGGTTTTTATTGGCGAAGATGGTGTTTTGTGACTCCACGGTCATCTATGTGTTCCTAATGTTGATGTTCTGAGACAGAGCAGGCACACGAATAGCGGTATTTTGTACACTCGAGTGCCGCAAAGAATTACCGTGACTTGAGGCAGCATTATTGGTGGCGGAGAATGAAGAAGGACATCGTGGAGTATATAGCTAGATTTTTGAATTTCTAGCACGCCAAGTATGAGCACCCGAGGGTGGGTGGCCTATTTCAGTATATGCCTATTCCTGAGTGGAAGTGGGAGTGCATCATCATGGATTTCGTAGTTGGGTTGCCACGGACTTTGCGGAAGGTTGATTCAGTTTGGGTCATTGTGGACGGGTTGACCAAGTCGGCTCATTCATTCCAGTGGCGACTACTTATACAGCGGAGAGATATGCTCATATTTATATTGGGGAGATAGTTAGGTTGCTCGGTGTGCCGGTTTCTATCATATCAGGCAGAGACTCTCAATTCACTTCCAATTTTTGAAGAGCCATTTAGAGTAAGTTGGGGACCCGGGTAGAGTTTAGCACAGCATTCTATCCTCAGAAGGATGGGCAGTCGGAGAGGACAGTTCAGATCTTGGAGGATATCCTTAGAGCATATGTGATTGACTTTGGAGGGCAGTGGGATCAGTTCTTTCCCTTAGCAGAGTTTGCGTACAACAACAACTACTAGTTCAGTATAGGATGGCTCTGTACGAGGCATTATATAGTCGACGTTGTCGTTCTCCTATCGGCTGGTTTGAGCTTGGTAAGGCTAAGTCGCTTGGTACAGACTTGGTACAGGATGCCTTGGACAAGGCTAAGGTTATTCAGGAGAGGCTCCGAACAGCTCAACCCAGACAAAAGAGTTATGCGGATCAGAAGGCGCATGATGTATCATTCATGATAGGTTCAGCAAGAAAGGCAAGTTAAGCCCAAGGTTTATTGGCCCTTTGAGGCACTGAGGCGGGAGGTTACATATGAGCTTGATTTACCCCCTAGTTTATCGGGAATTAATCCAGTTTTCCATGTTTTGATGCTTCGGAAGTAACATGCCAACTTGTTCTACGTGTTGGACTTCAGCACCATTCAGTTAAATGAGAGTTTGGGCTATGAGGAGGATCTAATTGCTATTATTTGGAGACAGGATTTCCAGTTGAGGTCCAAGAAGATATCTGCAATGAGATTCCAGTGGAGGGGTCAACCGGTCAAGGAGGCAACTTGGGAGTCGTAGGAGGACATACGGAGCAGATATCCCCGCTTATTCGGCAGTCCAGGTAATTTCTATGTCCATTCGAGGACAAACGTATGTTTAAGAGGTGGAAAATGTAACGACACGACCGGTCGTTTTGCCTTTGAGAACCAGTTCCCTTAAATAAAACATCTAGCGCTTGTTTTATCTAATTTATAACTTGCGAGGATGGTTGGTTCAGGAGTTGGAGGTGCTTTGAGTAAAAATATGTCCAAATATTTCTTTAAGATTCTCTTAAAAGACCAAGTTTCACTTATATCAACTTTTTGGAAAACGGACCCGGATTCGTGCTTTGCCGGTCCTGGGAGGTCCGAGGAAAAATATGTACCCATGCCTCGCATTTGCAATCGAGGAAGGCTAGGGCTCAGTTGGAATTTGCAAACCTTTTGTCGCATTTGTGAGCCTGGTGTCGCAAATACGATATCCGAGGACTGGTTAGGGCCTTAAAAATGGGACTTAGAGCAATTATTTCATTTTTAGTCTACACTTGGGCAATATGAGAGTTTCAAAAGAGAGGATTTCAACATAGCATTGTGAGGTAAGTAATTTCTATTCATTCTTAGTTTAAATACATGTATTTTAGGTAGATTAAACACCAAAAACTAGGTAAAATCAAAAGGCTAGAGCTAGATCTAGGGTTTTAATAAAACAAGGATTTAACCACGAAATGTTTTATGAAATGAACTATAATTTAGAAATTATTAATCTATAGGTAATAGAGAACGACTTTCTTCAAAAAATCTCGAAATCCGAGCACGTGGGCCCGAAGTCAGAATTTAGGAAGCTTGTGGAAAAGGTTCGGAAATCACTTAAAGAGTTAGAATTTGACCTTGTAAGCCTTTATTTACTAGCTCTTACTTTATTTAACTAGTTTATGATAGTTCGGCTCCGAATTGAGGGCATGGGCTTTCTCTTGATATTTGAAGTGCGTTTTGAAGCGAGGTGAGTCTTCTTTCTAACCTTGTAAGAGGGAATTGTCCCATAGGATTAACAATTGAGTAATTGGTTCTAAATGTGGGGGCTACGCACGCGCTAGGTGACGAGAGTACGTGCATAGCTACTACTATGTTAATTGTTCGGGTAGTTTAGGACCCACATCATGCTTATTTTATATTAATCTCTATATTATCTTGTTAATACGAGCATCCTAGGGTATGCTAGAGACTTAAAAAGGGGATAAGAACGTACTTGTATAATTGTTGAAGTCTTGCTTGGCCTTAATGGCTATCAATATGCATTTTGTGTATACTTGGTATTTCTTATTATTTTTTTATCGGGCCGAACGCCTCAGTATGAATAGATGCATCTATAGGCGCGTCGTCGACCCTCGGCAAGTGCACGGTTTATTTCAATTGGATCGGGTCGTTGCCTTGTCATATTTGCGCATGCTTTTGTTGCTTGCCTCAGAGTTTCTTTTTTTATATATTTTTATGTCGCCTTTCCTGGTCCGACATAAATTGATAAATATAACGAATGTGAAGAAAATCTGATAAAAAAAAAGAAAATGAACATAAAATATTTTGAGATGTTTCTGCGGTGGATTGCTTGGCAAAGGTGTCGGGCGGCTTCATGACCTATTATGGGGTTGGGTTACAACAATATGGTATTAGAGCACTAGGTTCACGTAGGTCTCACAAGTTATGGGAAAACCTGATAGAATCTTGTTTATCGGTACTAAGACGTCTGTATTTATATTCGAGAGGCTATAGGATATAAGGAAAGACTACTCTTTATTAATTTCCTATCGTGCGGTGCTTAGCGTACTAAATTTCCCTATTCTATTCTCTAACAGATGGTGAGAACTTGCGCCGCTGACGTTTCTGACCTAGGAGGAGCTACTCCTCCCGTTGCTCGAGGTCGAGAAAATGGTTGGGGTAGGTCACCGGTCTGTGGTAAGGGACGAGGGTGTCCCAAAGCCATTCCAGTTGCACCACCGGCAGATCCTGTGGAGGATCCTATTGTTGAGGAGCAGGGTGAGATGCCTATAGCTGAGCCTACCCCGGCAGATTTCATGACAGCATCGGGATTTCAGTAGGTCAAGGGCCACATGCTATGATTCATGGACACTATGACTCAAGCTGGTTTATTTCCAGCAGACCCAGCTACTTCACAGGTAGGAGGGGGGGCCAAACCTCTACTTCTCAGGCCCATGTCATGCAGCTGCAGTATATCAGACTCCGCGTGCACTACCTGTAGATGGGGCTCAGCTAGTTACTGCAGTAACACCCTAGGCCAGGCCAACTGTAGATGGTGATCAACAAAAGTTATTTGACAGATGGACCAATCTTCATCCTCAAGATTTCGGGGCTGAGCATCATGACGATACCCAATATTTCACTAACAGGTGTAGGGGCAGACTGCACAACATTATTATGTTGGATGCGCACGGAGTAGACTTCACTACTTTTCCGCTCGAGGACAGGGCCCGTAGATGGTGGCACTCCTATATTCTTGGTAGGCCAGCAGATTCTACTCCCGCCACTTGGAATCAATTTGGACAGTTGTTCTTGGATAGGTATATCCTACCCTATGAGAGGGAAGAGCTGCAGTACCAGTTTGAGCAGCTCAAGCAGGGTCAGATGTCTGTGACTAACTATGAGGCGAGGTTTTCCAAGTTATCGCGCCATGCATTTATGATACTTCCAGTAGATGCAGAGAGGGTGCGGAGGTTTGTCACTGGATTGCAGCCCAAGATTCTGTTTAGTATGGCTCGAGAGGTGGAGATGGGCATAAATTATCAGCTAGTGGTCGAAATTGCTCTTCGGATCAAGGGATATCGCTAGAGGCGGTTAGAGCAGATAGAGTAGGATAAGAGAGCTAGGTTACCCGGTGGATTCAGAGGTGCCCCATCCAGGGGCAGATGGTTGTGTAGGAGGGGCGAACATAGTAGGCCACCACTTTTAGCACCACCTCCTCCCTGGGGGGCTCCATCCCGCCCCTATTTCAGTGCTATGCCAGAGACTTCCTACCGCCGTCCAGCTATTCAGGGTTCCTCCAGTATGTATTCGGGTACCCAGGGTCCTTCCAATTCTTATTTCAGTGCCATGCCGGCGAATTTATGTTGTCCACCGACTATCTAGGCTTCTTCCAGCGGGTCTACAGGTTATCAAGGTCAGCCATTGGGGCAGCAGGCTACCGCCCCGCGCTGTTGTTTTGAGTGCGAAGATCTCGATCACATGAGGAGATACTGCCCCAAACTTCGAGGAAAAGCAGTGTAGCAGGGTCAGGAACCCATGATTTCAGCACCAGCTATCCACCCACCTAGAGGTGGAGGGCAGACGGGTAGAGGTTGTCCTAGAGGTGGAGGCTACACAGGGAGAGGTCAGCCAGCTACTCCAGCTAGATTCTATGCTCTTATGGTCGGGCCAGATGCATTGGCCTCAAATGTCGTCATCACATATATTATTTCCGTCACTGGTAGAGATGCTTCAGTGTTTTTTTATCCAGGGTTTACCTACTCATATGTATCACCTATGTTTGCTCGATTCCTGGTTATTTTCCCTGAGCCTTTGGATGTTCCCGTTCATGTGTCCACCCTTGTGTGTGATTCTATGGTTGTGGAACGGATCTACCGGTCCTGTGTGGTCACTTTATGTGGTTTCAAGACTAGAAAAGATATTTTATTGCTTGACATAATTGATTTTCATATCATCCTAGGCATGGTTGGTTATCTCCATATCACGCCCTCCTTGATTGTTATGCCAATACTGTTTCGCTAGTGGTACCAGGATCGCTGGGATTTATGTGGAAGTGTTCCATAGTTGATGTGCCTAGGTGGGTTATCTTTTTCCTGAAGGCTCGACACATGGTCGGGAAGTAGTTGTTTGGCTTATCCAGTTGTTGTTCTAGACGGCACCGCAGAGTCTCTAACGATTGATTCAGTGCAGTAGTCCGAGAGTTCCCTGATGTTTTTAATTATGATCTTCCCTGGATGCCTCTGAATCACGATATTGATTTCTTCATTGATTTTTCCCCAAGCACTCAGCCTATATCCATTCCACCATACCGTATGGCTCCTAAGGAGTTGAAAGAGCTGAAGGAGCAATTAGAGTAGTTGTTAGCAAAGGGGTTTGTCAGGCGCAATGTATCATCCTGGGGCGCACCTGCTCTATACGTGAAGAAGAAGGATGGGACCATGCGGGTGTGCATTGATTATCGCTAGTGGAACAAGGTCTCCATCAAGAGTAAGTACCCGTTTCCTCGTATTGATGATTTGTTTGACCAGTTGGTAGGTTCTAAGGTGTTCTCTAAGATTGACTTGAGGTTAGGGTATCATCGGCTGAAGATTCGGGACATAGATGTTCTAAATACTTCATTTAGGACTAGATATGGCCATTATTAGTTTATAGTGATGTTCTTTGGCTTGACTAATGCCCCAGCAGCGGATTTGATGAACATGGTATTCAGGCCTTATATTGATTCCTTTTCAGTCGTCTAAATTGATGACATCCTTATATACCTACGTAGCCTGGGGAGCACAAGCAATATTTGAGATTAGTGCTTCGGACCTTGCGAGAGCAGAAGCTATATGCTAAGTTGTCTACGTGTGAGTTTTGGCTAGAGTCGGTGTCATTCTTGGGGCATGTAGTGTCAGGAGAGGGTATTAAGGTGGATCCCAAGAATATCAAAGCAATTCAGAGTTGGCCATGTCTTATTTCAGTGACCGAGATTAGGCTTTTCATATATTGCATCATCTTTGACCAGATTGACCCACAAGAGTGCTCCTTTCCATACGTTCGATGATTGTGAGGAGAGCTTCCAGAAGCTCAAGACAGCTTTGACCACGGCACCAGTTCTTGTATCTTTCCGGTTTGGGGATGTATACGGTATATTGTGATACTTCCCGCATTATCTTGGGATGTGTATTAATACAGGAGGGAGCGAGTTGTTGCGTATGCCTCACGTCAGCTGAAGGTTCACGAGAAAAATTACCATGTGCATGATATGCAATTGGCAGCGATTGTTCATGCTCTTAAAATATGGAGGCATTATTTGTTGGGGTGCCATGTGAACTTTATGCCTATCATTGCAGTTTGCGACATTCGTTAATGTAGAGGGATCTTAATTTGAGGCAATGCGGGTGGCTTGAGCTACAAAAGGATTATGGCATCACCATTCTTTACCATCCGTGTAAGGCAAATGTGGTCTCGGATGCCTTGAGCGGAAAGGCGGAAAGTATGGGTAGTTTGGCATTCATTCCAGCATAGGAGAGGCCACTAGCTTTGGACATTCAGTCATTGGCTAACAGACTTGAGATGTTGGACATTTCAGAGCCCAACCAAGTTATAGCATGTGTGATTGCTCGGTATTTGTTATTGGGGGAGATCAAGACTGGGCAGTTTGATGATCCACATTTGGCAGTTCTCAGAGAGACGGTACTTTAGGGTGGTGCCCAGGAGGTTTCTATTGGCGAGGATGGTGTTTTGCGACTCCAGGGTCGTCTATGTGATCTTAATGTTAATGGTCTGAGGAGGAGGATTATAGATGAGGCACACTGTTTACGGTATTTCGTACACCCAAGTACCACAAAGATTTATCGTGACTTGAGGCAGCATTATTGGTGTCGGAGAATGAAGAAGGACATCGTGGAGTATGTAGCTAGATGTTTGAATTGCCAGCAGATCAAGTACGAGTACCAGAGGCCGGGTGGCCTATTTCTGCATATGCCTATTCCTGAGTCGAAGTGGGAGTGCATCACCATGGAATTTGTGTTTGGGTTGCCGCGGACTTTGTGGAATATATTCGTCTACGTTTATTAAAGTTTCTTGAAAATCTTCTACTAATTTTGAATTTCTTGTTTTATTATTAATTCTCTTTGGGCACGTATTTGCTAAGTGTTCTACACTTCCTCAAGTAAAACATCCTAATTTATTCTTGTAATTTTTTTCTATTCTATACTTCCTAACATGTCTATTTTTGTCTAGGTACGGTTCCTAGCTGATGATTTTCTAAGATAATAATTTTTTCTATTTTATCCCTTATTGTATTGAGGTTTATATTTTTTATATTTTTCTTCTTATATTCATTCTTGTCATAACTTTGTGTTGTATACACAGTTGATCTGCAGAAACTCATATTATTCTATTTTTAGTTATTTTTATATATGTATATAGGTGCACTTCTCTTGTAGTACTTCTATTATATGTTGTATTTTGTGTCCTATAGACCATTCTGCATTTGGATTTTGTATTACCCCCTCTATTTTATACCATATTTCTTCTATTTCTCTTCCTAACACCCTTGGAAGTTTATTAAATAATCTTTTACCTAAATCTTGATCAAAAGCATTTCTACTAATAGTACAATAATAAAACTAATACAAAAACTTTTTAATGTGAAATCAACTGCTTATACTTAATTGTTCTACTTTTATTAAGGCGTTGTTCTTAATACTAGTAATGCACTATTTGGATCTTCGCCTGTAATTAAACTATGAATTTTATTTGTAAAAATATAAGGATTTGGTCTCATTGCTATTAGGTTTTGAAAGTCGTGTGAGAATTCATACTTATAAGCTTCCCATAATCCTTTTGTTGATTCTCCCAAGAAAGTCTCCAAATATTTATACATTTTTTCTGCGTCTGTGTCATTATAGGTTTTAAAATAGTCCACCACTACTCTCCCTTTCCAAAGGTCTATTACTGTCACGACCCAGATTGCCCACCCTCGGAAGTCGTAATAGCACCTACTAATGTGTGACAATCGAACCCGTCGTCACGAGATCTACCGCCCTATTTCCCCCATTTTTATTTTTTTTGCTTTTTTATGCTTCATTATGAGTATTTTGTGTGAACGAGTTGATTTGGATTGAATTGAGACGAAAATGAGATACTTAGTCTCTTTAAGGAAGGCTTGTTTTGGAAAAGTCAACCGGATGTTGACTATTGTGCTAGGAGGCTCGGATGTGAATTCTGATGATTTTCTGAGCTTTGAGGGATAATTTGTGACTTAGTAGTGTGATCGAATGTAGTTTTGGAGGTCCCGTATAGAATTAGGCTTGAAATTATGATGTAGTATTTCGGTTAATTTCGGTTAGTGGGTGAGATTTTGATCCAATGGTCGGAATGGAACTTAAAGAGTTGTTGTAGCTTCGTTAGGTGATTTGGGATGTGTGTTAAAAATTTCACGTCATTCGGAAGTATTTTGGTTGGGTTTTTGATCAAATGCGTGTTTCAGAAGTTTTAGAAGAACTTTGGCTTGAATCTGATGTAATTTTATGGTTTTGGTGTTGTTTGTGGTGTTTTGACGATTGCAACAAGTTTGAATGATATTTTAGGATGGTTTGGTGCTTTTTGTTGAAGTTCCGGGGGCCTCGAGTGAGTTTCGGATGGCTAAACAGGGAAGTTTTAGACGTTGAAATATGGCAGCAGTTGCAGGCCTTGCAAATGCGAGAAAAGGGTTCGCATTTGCGATCTCGCATTTGCGACTGAGGCTTCGCATTTGAGAAAAAGGCTAGCCTGAGGCAGGGTTCGCATTTGCGATACTTTGATCGCATTTGTGACCTTGGCAGGGTACGCATTTGCGAGAAATGTGTCGCATTTGCGACCTTGGCAGCTTTCACAATTGCGAGCCAAATGTCTCATTTGCAGCCTTGATAGGAGAGGCGCGCCTCCAAAATTCTGAAGGTTTTGTCATATTTGCGATGTTTTCATTTGTGAACCAGCTGTCGCAAATGCGATATATATGGGTTGTGTCCAATTATAAAAAATTCGAACTTAGCCCATTTCCCTCACTTCTTACTTGGCTTTGGGCGATTTTTGAGAGATTTTGGATGGAGATTGAAGAGGGTTTCTTCTGGTATTGATTGAAGATGAGTTATATGAACTAAAATCATGATTTAATTTTAAAATAAACCTAGAAATTCATGTAAACTTAGAAAAAAAGGAGAAGAACTAGAGCTCGAGTTTTGGTATTGCATATTGGGATTTGAAGGGTCATTTGGACTCTTATTTTGGTGTTCTTTATATGTATAGACTCGTGGAGAGATAAGGAACCCTTTGGTATAAGAATTTCTGAGTTTCAAGAAGTGAGCCCAAGACTCGGGTTTTGCTAATTTTGATATTTTTGCTATTTATGATTGTTTTCGATTGGGTATTGTTCTATTGGCATATAGTGATATATTTGTTGTGGTTTTGATGAGATTCGACACGCGAGGAGGTCGACTAGAAAGGCAAAGGCATAGCGAGCTAAGGATTTGGCCGGCTTGAGGTGAGTAATGTTAGTATTTATGCCGTTCACTAGAGGGGGGGTGAATAGTGAGGCACGAGAATATTGAAATATTGCAGAATTTAAAATTGCAGGAATAAGTAAATACGGTAATTGAAATAATCACGAAAGAACACACCGTATTTTATCCTGGTTCACCACAACCCGTGGCTAGTCCAGTCCCCGAGAGACTCTCTCGAGATTCCACTATCTTCGTCAAACTTACGGGTGCTTAACAAACCGTTACAGTTGCTCAAGGATACCGCACCTTAAGACTTTACTTTCTTGAGGATACCTCACCCCAAGACTTCAACCACTAAGACTTTGGGTACTTAGCAACCCCGACAAATGAGAAGATATGTTCTTCTCAAACAACTCTCCTTTACACAAGCACTCTCTCAAAAGAGTAGATAAAGAGATACAATTTTAGCTCTATGAACAACACAAAGTTTTCTATCAAATGGCTCAACAAAAGCTCTAAAATGATGCTTGAAAATGATCAATATGTATATCAATGAATGGAGGAGTTGTGTATTTTAAAAGCAGCTCAAAAGACCTCATTTTATAGGTGAAAAATGGTGATGACCGTTGCTTAATTGACAAATAAAATCCCTGAATTTTTGCTCATACAATCGATTGTCTGACTTGCACAATCGATTGTTTGAGGACCGTTCAAAAGACAGACTCCTGATTTTAAGGGAAACAATCGATTGTAAAACCTGTATATCGATTGTTCTTCAACGTTCAAAAATAAATTTAGGATTCTGTGGGAATGATCTGAATATAATCGATTGTATAAAAACCATAATCGATTATTCTGATTATAATCGATTGTTAAAAACATATAGTCGATTATTTAGCTGATTGAAAAATTCAGTTTAAGTACTGTCTCAATACAATCGATTGTTAGAAGTATATAATCGATTGTTTGCTATTTTGAAAAACTTCATATCACACTGTCTTAATACAATCGATTGTTAAAACTGTATAATCGATTGTTTGCTATATTGAAAAACACAATCGATTGTAAGGAGCACATAATCTATTGAAACATGTTCTCAAGGCACTATACTAAAACGTGTGTTCATATTTGTAGGTTTTGATGAATGACAAACTATGCGCAATTGACATATGACGAGTCCCAAGCACAAGCGCGCAATTGATATATATAACGAGATTCAAGCACAAGACCAAGATCAAGCAAAGATATAAAGTTATACATGAGTCGTTCTTTAATTGTGATCTTCATCCGATAACTTGACTCAAGACTTGGCTTCTCTCGTAAAAACATTTTTATCAAATCATGCATATTTAATTTAAAGCAAAATGATTCTAAATCATGCATATTTACTTTAGTCAAAATGATTTTTAAACATGCCTCTAAAATCTGGACTAAGATAATCGATTATGTACTTATGATAATCGATTATGTTAAGTCAGCTGCATGACAATCAATTGTGAACTTATGACAATCGATTGTGTTAAGGCAGTGTGCATCAGATTTTTCAAATCTGCATGACAATCGATTGTGAACCTCATGACAATCGATTGTGTTGATGCAGTGTACATCAAAGTTTTTCAAAGCTACAAAATAATCGATTGTGAACTTATGACAATCGATTGTGTTGAGGCAGTGTCTATCAGACATTTTCAAAGTCATAAAATAATCGATTGAGTACCTTTGACAATCGAGTGCATTAAGGCAGTGTGTAATTGATTTTTCAAATACTGATATATAATCGATTGTTCTCATAGCATAATCGATTGTGTAATTGACCGTTGCCAAAATATTTTCAAAAACCGTCAGGTAATCGATGATAGATTTCTAATAATCGATTGTTTTAAATAAAATATGAAAAAGATTCTTTTGAACGTTGCCTAGTAATCGATTGTAGATTTCTGACAATCGATTGTTTTAAGTAAAATCTGGAAATGATTTTTTGAACGTTGCCAAGTAATTGATTGTAGATTTCTGACAATCGATTGTTTTAAGTAAAATCTGGAAATGATTTTTTGAACGTTGCTAGTAATCGATTATTGATCTTAGATAATCAATTGTTAAGCGTAAAATCTGGGAATGATTTTTAGAACGATTGGCAAACAATCGATTGTGGCATTTTGACAATCGATTGTCACTGAGTAAAATCAGCAATTCTTAATTGGTAATTAGGCAACGGTAATGCATGGTTTTGCAACTATAAATACAGCTTCAAATCAGTCTTCTAAACACAACAACTAATCATATTATTGCTATAGCTTGCATACTCTATTGTTCATCACTTTCTATTCATTACATAAGTTTTGAGAGCCAAAATTCTTGACGAAAGTTGTTGCGTTCTTGAGAGTATCTGTTTACTCATATCTACTCTATTAAGAGAGTCTTGTTTAAGTGAGTGCTATGTGTTTTATACACTTGAAGGGAAGTGTTAGTCCCTTGTATTGTAAGAAGGAACTTGTGTTTCCTTTGGTTGAAGTCTTGGAGTGTTGTATCTTAGAGCAAAGGTTGTTGAGGCTTGTGTCCTCAGTTTGTAAAGGTTTGTTGAGCACCCGTAAGCTTAACAGTGTTAGTGAAAATCTCGAGAGAGTCTCTCGGGGACTGGACTAGCCACGGGTTGTGGTGAACCAGGATACATCGGTGCGTTCGTTCTTATTTATTTACTTATCGCACTTATTTCTTTCCTGCAATTATAAATTCCGCAAGTTTACGGTAATTTTTATTATAACGCTATTCACCCCCCCTCTAGCGTTAAGCGTATTTTCTAACAATTGGTATCAGAGCCCAACTCTCTGAAGACTTAACCATTTGAGAGAAACAATCCATGGCTTCTACTCGTGATTCTTTTGCAGGAATAGGTGAAGGACAATGCTCCGCCCGACCACCACTATTCGACGGTACAAACTATACGTACTGGAAGGAGAGGATGAGAATATTTGTTCAATCAAATAGTTTTCATCTTTGGAAGGTTATAATGAAGGGAGAACAAATTCCAACCAAAAAGGTTGAAAATAAAGATGTTCCAAAGTCCGAAGATGAATACGATGCGGATGATATCCGAAAGGTGCAAAACAACGCTAAGGCCATTAATTTATTATATTGTGCTGTAAATGCTGATGATTACAGGAAAATATCATGTTGCACAACGGCGAAGCAAATGTGGGACAAGCTGGAAATTACGTACGAAGGTACGGACCAGGTAAGGGAAGCTAAATTTGATTTCCTAACCCATGCATATGAATTATTTCACATGAAGGAAGGCGAAAAGGTCGATGAGATGTTCGAACGATTTTCAAAAATCGTTAATGATTTACATGCTCTTAAGAAGACCTTCACGGATAAGGAACTTGTCCGAAAAATTCTCCGAAGTCTCACCTTTTGCATGGCGATCCAAGGCCGACGCGATCCAAGAATCTATTGGCGTTTCAAATGTCACCATCGACGAATTAAGAGGTAATCATAAAACTTTTGAATCTACTATACTTAACCCTCTTGTTGATGATCAAAGGAAACAAAAGATCGCTCTCAAGGCAAGCACAAGCCAACCTCAAAATGATGAGGACGAAGACAACGAGTTCAGACTCGTTATTAAGAGATTTCAAAAGTTCATGCGCAAAAGAGTATGAACGAAAGGGCAAAAAGCAAGGAGATCAAATAAAGTGCTATGAGTGCGGAGAAACCGGGCACATTAAATTAAATTGCCCAAATGCCAAAAAGGAGAAGAAACCCTTCAAGAAACAACGAGCATACATATCTTGGGGAGGTGACTCCGGTGACGAGTCGAGTGAGGAAGAAGAAGACGAAGCCGCAAATCTTTGTCTCGTGGCTCACGAAAACAATCAAGAAGAGGTATGTCAAATTTCTTCCAAAAATTTCTATTCTCTTGAGGAAATGCAAAATGCTTTTGATAAGTTGTATAGTGAATTTATTAAAGCTTCCAAAACTGTTAAAAGCATAAAAGAAAATGTTTCTTTTAAAGAAAAAGATTTTGAAAAACAACTCTCTTTGAAAGAAAAGGATTTGGAAAAACTGATTTTGGAAAATGAGAAGTTGAAAGAAGAAAACAAATTTTTCGGCAAGAGAAGCGCCGACAAACCCGAGAGCTCTAGTAAAAATTGTACTTCTTGCATGCATCTCAAAAATGAGGTAGAAAGACTTAAGGGCACCCTAGATAAGTTTAATTCTTCTCATAAAAATTTGAATGAAGTTCTTGTTTATTTGAAGTCGACCAAGCATGGCATAGGCTTTGAGAATGAGCCTAAAGAAAGGGTTGAAGCCAACCCCCAACAACCTAAGGCTCAACCTAGGATTAATAAAACCCAACCCCCAACAACCTAAGGCTCAACCTAGGATTAATAAAACAAACGCTCATCCTAGATATAACAAACCTAGAAATGGCTTTCAACAATCGCAACCTAGAAATAATCATTCTAGAAATAATGCATACTCTAGGCCAAACACTAGAAGAAATTTTGAACCTTGTAGAACACCTAGAAATGGCTTTCAACCTAGAAACAACTATCCTAGAAATGCTGTATATCCTAGAACAAATAGTAGGAGAAATAGTTTTCATGAATTGCGCAATAGTTATATTGTCAAGAATAGAGTAAATGAATTTCGTCCGTCCAATTACTATCACCCTAGACGAATGCATAATCCTAATGTTGTTTGTCATTATTGTAGACGAATTGGACATATTGCTCCTGCTTGTTTTACACGACATTGACATAACACTCAATCACATCACTATGATTTGCCTAACCCCCAAGGACCCAAAATGGCATGGGTACCTAAAACTCATTAATCTGTTTTGTAGGTGTGTTTGAAGGGGTCAAGTGTACATTGGTACCTTGATAGTGGATGCTCCAAGCACATGACTGGAGACGAATCCAAGTTCCTTCAACTAGAACACAAGGAAGGAGGAAGCGTTATTTTTGGTGATAACAACAAAGGAAAAATTATCGGCATTGGATCGCTCGATAAGGATGACTCCTCTTCCATTAAGCATATATTGCTAGTTAAGAGTCTAATACATAATCTCTTGAGCATAAGTCAATTATGTGACAAGGGAAATCTTTTTTTATTTGATTCAAATGAATGCTTAGTTTTTCGCCGTAGCGATTTTAAAATTATTCTTCGTGGATTTAGAATGGATAATATCTATATGGTTGATCTCGAAAATTCTTCATCTGAATATGTAGATTTTCTTATGAGAAAAGAAGATGATACGTGGCTATGGCACCCTAAAGTAGCTCACATCAACATGCATCTTTTGAACAAATTGCTTTCACAAAATTTAGTTATTGGTCTTCCAAACTTGAAATTTGAAAAAGACTCTATTTGTGATTCTTGTCAAAAAGGGAAGCAAACAAACGCATCTTTTAAATCGAAAAATATTGTTTCAACTACTAGACCTTTGCAATTACTTCACATGGACTTATTTGGACCATCTCGCATTGAAAGTCTTGGTAGAAATCGTTATGCTTTTGTTAATGTTGATGATTATTCTAGATTTACATGGACTCTATTTCTTGCTCATAAAAGTGAAGCTTTTCATAATTTCAAATATTTTCTAAAACGTGTTCAAAACGAAAAGGACACAACCGTCACTTCAATAAGAAGTGATCATGGGGGAGAGTTTGATCACAATCTCTTTGCGGAATTTTGTGACGAACTCGGTATCGAGCACACCTTCTCCGCTCCACGAACACCACAACAAAATGGGGTGGTGGAAAGGAAAAATAGGTGTCTCGAAGAGATGGCTAGAACCATGCTCGATGAGGCTAAGATTCCCAAACATTTTTGGGCGGATGCCGTGAGTACCGCATGCTACGTTTTGAATAGAGTAGTCATAAGGCCAATACTCATGAAAACCCCTTATGAACTCTACAAGGGAAGGAAACCAAATATCTCCCATTTTAGAGTATTCGGTTGTAAATGCTTTATTCATAACAATGGAAAAGATCAATTGGGAAAATTTGATGCCAAATCCGATGAAGGAATTTTTATTGGTTATTCCTCACGTAGCAAACCATATAGGGTATTCAATAATAGAACCAGAACTGTGGAGGAATCCCCTCATATTGTGTTTTCCAAAAATAATGCTCGCTTGGCGAGAAAGGATTCTGGTTCTGATCCTGCAGGTATCTTAAACTCAATAAGTCCTCAAGACAAAGTACAAGAGGAAACTTCAAAGGAAATTCAAGACGAAATCTTGGAACAATTATCAGAGGAAGCGCCACAATTGGAGAAAGAAACGAAAATGCCTAACGAATGGAGGACAATCAAAGATCACCCTCTCGAACAGGTAATTGGCGACGTTGGAGAAAAGGTAAGTACCCGAAACACTCTTAAGAACACCTTAGGACACACTTCTTAAGAGATCACGTTCTCACTTGGCCACATTGATCTAAGTCATTATTTCTTTACAAATTACTAACTTGAGCATCGGAGACGTCTAATTTTCTTTTGCAGGTATCGCCCTAAAGGTAGGGGGAATTATAAAGCAATGGCATAGAACAATCGATTGTTACAGCAAATAATCGATTATTTTTTCTTATGTCTCATGTTTACTGTGCAGACAATCGATTAGCAAGTATCACTAATCGACTATTTACATTTTATGCTTATTATGCAGTTTTTTTTATATAATCGATTTTTTTTACTGTATAATCGATTACCGTCTAGGCCATTCAGTACTGCTTTCCTAAAACAATCGATTGTTTCAAAAATATAATCGATTATTTTCCGAGTCAGAAAATCACTGTGCACACTGTGTCACAATAATCGATTACCATAATTCAACAATCGATTATTTTTTGTCAGTAATTCAAATATTTGTTACCGTTTGGGTTCTGCCAGATTCCCACAATCGATTTTTGTCAGTTCCGAGTTCAAGTCAAAACTCCATAACCATCGACTGTTTCAAATTCCACAATCGATTGTGTAACGGTCAGTGAAAATTTTTCTTACCGTTTCTGACCATTTTAGCTCATAAATTTCTGCAGATTTTCACCATAAATGAAATGCCATCTTCCTCATTATAAATAGGTACCATATGCCTTCAATTTCTTCACTCAAGCATCAATCTTAGCTCCAAAAATTTCAAAAATCTTTCAAGCTTCTTACAAAGGCCATTTCTACTTATTCAAAATGTCGGGCAGACACACTAAACGTTCCCGTTCAGGTAGACATGGTGCATCTTCTTCAGCTGCTCCTCCTCCTCCAAATTTCCCTTACCAAGATGGGTCTATTTTACAACTCAATTCTGAAACCGAGTTAACTAGATTCTTAACAAAATTCGATAAGCGTGACATCCTTCCTCCTCGCTTTTCCACAAGTAAATATCTTGAATCATGCACCCCCGCTGCTAACATACTTAAGGAATGTCAACTTCTTGACTTCTTATATCTTACCTATCCTTATATTAATCCTCCATTGATTCAAGCGTTCTACTCAAATATTCATGAGGACGACGATGGTGAGCTTGTGTCAAACATTAATGGAGTTCAAATTCTTTTATCCAATGAAAACTTGCATTCTATTGCTCATCTTCCTCGAAGTGGGGAAAACATTTCTCGCTACATTAGAGAAGCCGGCGCCTTATTTGATGAGAAAATTCTCCTAAATCAAATAGGACTTGGAGCTTATGATCCTAATCTATCTACTCGACGTCCTACCATTACGGGAATGCTCCCCGAATATCGTTTGATTTTCTATTTCATAACCCGAGTCCTCAAGCCTCGCAAACATAACCATACCACTCTCTCCCAAGAGGACGCAAAGCTCATGCATGCCATTATAACCGGAGCTCACATCAATTGGTGTAAGTTCGTCAAAATTCACATGCTTGATGCCATCGGGGACGATAGACCACTTCCCTATGCCCTCCTTATTATGAATTTTCTTGAAGCCTCCGGGTTCAACACCTCTATCGGTCCGCTCAAAAAGAGCACCAAGAAATGGGAAATTTCCGAATCCTCCTTTCCCCATGACGGCGATCATGTAGCTCCTGCTCCTCCTCCAACTCGTCGATCGCGTCAGCCTCAAGAACCTACTCTTCAATCTATTTCCGACCAAATTGCTTCTTTGACCACCTCTGTCAATCAATTGACATATGAGGTCCATGGATATTTTGACCATGTTCATTATCCATATGCTGGACTTGTCCCTTATGAAGCAGTGCCGGATGACGAGGTGGGAAATGATGATAATGAATAATTTCTTTAGTTTATTGTTTTATGTTTTATTGTCTTCTTTTGTTGTACTCATATTTTTGTTTAATAAATAAACAAGTTATTTACTTATTCATTCTATTTTTTTGCTAATGGCAAAAGGGGGAAGAATAAGGGATATGCACTAATTTTTTATTGGCATAAATTGAGGGGGAATTCATATGTTGAGGGGGAACTAATTGCACATCTAGAGACTTGTTGCATATTGTTGCATATCTTTACTTGTCTTGAATCGTCATTATGAATTATCAAATATGCATATCCCGACTAAAGTTTGTCATTATCAAAAAGGGGGAAATTGTTGAAACACGTTCTCAAGGCACTATACTAAAACGTGTGTTCATATTTGTAGGTTTTGATGAATGACAAACTATGCGCAATTGACAGATGACGAGGTCCAAGCTCAAGCGCGCAATTGATATATGACGAGATTCAAGCACAAGACCAAGATCAAGCAAAGATATAAAGTTATACATGAGTCGTTCTTTAATTGTGATCTTCATCCGATAACTTGACTCAAGACTTGGCTTCTCTCGTAAAAAGATTTTTATCAAATCATGCATATTTAATTTAAAGCAAAATGATTTTAAATCATGCATATTTACTTTAGTCAAAATGATTTTTAAACATGCCTCTAAAATCTGGACTAAGATAATCGATTATGTACTGATGATAATCGATTATGTTAAGTCAGCTGCATGACCATCGATTGTGAACTTATGACAATCGATTGTGTTAAGGCAGTGTGCATCAGATTTTTCAAATCTGCATGACAATCGATTGTGAACCTCATGACAATCGATTGTGTTGAGGCAGTGTACATCAAAGTTTTTCAAAGCTACAAAATAATCGATTGTGAACTTATGACAATCGATTTTGTTGAGGCAGTGTCTATCAGACATTTTCAAAGTCATAAAATAATCGATTGAGTACCTTTGACAATCGAGTGCATTAAGGCAGTGTCTAATTGATTTTTCAAAGACTGATATATAATCGATTGTTCTCATAGCATAATCGATTGTGTAATTGACCGTTGCCAAAATATTTTCAAAAACCGTTAGGTAATCGATTATAGATTTCTAATAATCGATTGTTTTAAATAAAATCTGAAAAAGATTCTTTTGAACGTTGCCAAGTAATCGATTGTAGATTTCTGACAATCGATTGTTTTAAGTAAAATCTCGAAATGATTTTTTGAACGTTGCCAAGTAATCAATCGTAGATTTCTGACAATCGATTGTTTTAAGTAAAATCTGGAAATGATTTTTTGAACGTTGCAGTAATCGATTATTGATCTTAGATAATCGATTGTTAAGCGTAAAATCTGGGAATGATTTTTGGAACGATTGGCAAACAATCGATTGTAGCATTTTGACAATCGATTGTCACTGAGTAAAATCAGCAATTCTTAATTGGCAATTAGGCAACGGTAATGCATGGTTTTGCAACTATAAATACAGCTTCAAATCTGTCTTCTAAACACAACAACTAATCATATTATTGCTATAGCTTGCATACTCTATTGTTCATCACTTTCTATTCATTACATAAGTTTTGAGAGCCAAAATTCTTGACGAAAGTTGTTGTGTTCTTGAGCGTATCTGTTTACTCATATCTACTCTATTAAGAGAGTCTTGTTTAAGTGAGTGCTAAGTGTTTTATACACTTGAAGGGAAGTGTTAGTCCCTTGTATTGTAAGAAGGAACTTGTGTTTCCTTTGGTTGAAGTCTTGGTGTGTTGTATCTTCGAGCAAAGGTTGTTGAGGCTTGTGTTCTCAGTTTGTAAAGGTTTGTTGAGCACCCGTAAGCTTAACTTTGTTAGTGGAAATCTCGAGAGAGTCTCTCGGGGACTGGACTAGCCACGGGTTGTGGTGAACCAGGATACATCGGTGCGTTCGTTCTTATTTATTTACTTATCGCACTTATTTCTTTCCTGCAATTTTTAAATTCCGCAAGTTTACGCTAATTTTTATTATAATGCTATTCAGCCCCCCCCCCCCCTCTAGCGTTAAGCGTATTTTCTAACATAATCGACTGTTTAGGTCCAGATTTAAAAGACATGTTTAAAAACCATTTTGCTTAAATTACAAATCAAAAGATGCATGTTTATGATAAATAAGATTTAATAAAATGTTTTATGCATGTTTATGATGACCTAATGTTGAGCCAAAAGACGAGATAACTTAAGCGTTGTTCTTACATTGGTTCTACCAAACGACCTACGTCTTGGGTCTTCGGTCTTGAACTCTTTGGCTCGACTTTGGCTTGTTCATGCAATTCCGTCATCAGTATGCTTCTCGCCATTTAATTGTTTGTCATATTATATCATTGTTTGACGCTTGGCTTCATTGTTTGTCATTCATCAAAACCTATACCTGAAAATCATGCTCATACAACCAAAGCGCACATATCATAGATAGAGTGATTTTCTACAATTTCCCCCTTTTTGATAATGACAAACAACGGAAGATATGCATATTGAATTCCCCCTAAATTCATGCTATATCTCAACATATAATTTATGCAACCAATTCAATATAATTCCCCCTTAATTGAATATTCCCCCTCAATTAAGGCATGCATATCGCCTATATTCTTCCCCCTTTTGGCATTAGCAAAAAGTCTATACAAAAAATTATTTAAACCATTGACGATACTAATCGTTATAAACAAGATCATATCAAATATTAGTAAATGGCATACTAATAAGAACTGTCATTTTTCTCGACTATGCCAATTGTTATTTTAAACTAAGAATATTCATCAAAACATGAATCAATCATTTATTTTAAAACTAATTGATACTAGTTGTTAATCAAAAAGAACTTACTAAGACATGCATCAAACAAAGATAATATTGATTATTAGCACATATCAACTATTACGTTTTTATTCAAAGTATGATAACTAACCGACGTTCCCCCTTAATGCATTAAGGTTTCGTGCTTGGTGCATCCACTACAATATTGTAGTCTTCAAGCACACCTGCAAAAAGAACCAAAAAATAGGTTTTTGGTACCCAACTTCTTTTGGGTCCTTGGGGGTTAGGATAATAATAATCATAATCAACACATAAATCTCTATGTTTAGCAAAACAGACGGGTGCAATGTGTCCTACCCGATTACAATAGTGACATATAACATTAGGATTGTGCATATGTCTAGGTTGAGCCAAATGCGTTCTAGGTGATCTAAAGTCGTAATTCCTAGAAGCGTTGAAATTCCTAGAATAATTTCTAGGTGGTCTAAAATTATTCATTCTAGACTCATTTATCAACTTCCTAGAATTATGTCTAGGTGGTCTAAAATGATTAGTTTTAGACTTATTAACAAACATCCTAGAGTCGTTTCTAGGTGGTCTAAAATAATTAATCTTAGACTCATTTGTAAAGTTCCTAGAATTATTTCTAGGTGGTTTAACCTCATTTCTAACATCCTTTTTAATAACTTCAATTTTAGGACTATCAACACTACGTTTTTCTAGTGCGTTCCTAAGTTCTATGTTCTCTATTTTTAAGGAACTACAAGAAGAACAATTTGAGCATTTATCAATTGAAGAGGCTTCATTCAATTCCTTGATCTTATTTTTAAAATCAACAATGTCATTTTTCAAAAATTTATTTTCTTTTTCTAAAACTTCAATTTTATTTTTAAGAACACCATTTTCATTAGTCAATTTTTCAAAATCTGTTTCTTTCAAAGAAGAGGATTTTTCAAAATCTTTTTCTTGTAAAGAAAGTGTTTTCTGAAAATCTGTTTCTTGCAAAGAAAGTGTTTCTGCAAAGAAAGTGTTTTCTTCAAATCTTTTATCATTTTGGAAGCATTAATAAATTCACCATACAATTCATCATAGGCATTTTGTAATTCTTCAAACGAGTGAGAGTTACCTCTTCTTCTTCGTTTGCCATGAGACACAATGCGGCGGTTTCATCGCCTGAGCTGTCCGAATCCCGTGATACGCGCCTATGATGTTTCTTCTTTTTCTTGTCCTTCTTAATAGACTTACAAGAGTCCGAATCACTTACCTCTTCTCGTTTAGAGGATGAGGTTTTGAAGGCAAAATTTGAATTACTTCTAAGATAAGGATTAAGAATTGTGCTATCATAAGTTTCGAGGTTACCTCTTAGTCCATCAATTGTGATATCCGTGAATTCCATCGACTCTTGGATTGCATTGGCTTTGGAACGCCATTCGAGAGTGAGACTCCGTAGGACTTTTCGAACAAGATCTTTGTTCGTGTAAACTTTCTCGAGAGCATGGAGATCGTTGACGATTCTTAAAAATCGTTCAAACATAATACCAATGGGTTCCTTCTCCATTTTAAAGATTTCATATTTATGTGTTAGAAAATCAATTGTGGATTCTCGGACTTGAGGCGTACCTTCATAAATGATCTCGAGTTTATCCCACATCTCCTTGGCGGTTGTGCAGCAAGAAATTTTTCGATAGTCATCCGGATTCACCACAAAATATAATACATAGATGGCCCTTGCATTATTTTCAACTTTCTTGATGTCCTCGGCATCATATTCATCTTCCTTCTTTTGAATCGTGGTTTCTCCAACTTTCTTTGTCGGCATTGGTTCACCGTTTTTGATGATTTGCCACAAACGAAAACTGTTTGCTTTGAGGAAGATACTCATCCGCTCTTTCCAATATATATAGTTTGTTCCGTCAAATAGTGGAGGGTAAGTGGGGGATTGTCCTTCGCTCATTATTCCTGCGTTCAATATTCTCAATAAAAAAATATATATCGCTCTCAACCGGTTAAGGCTTTCAGAGAGTTAGGCTCTGATACCAATTGGTAGTATTTATGCCATTCACTAGAGGGGGGGTGAATAGTGAGGCACGAGAATATTGAAATATTGCAGAATTTAAAATTGCAGGAATAAGTAAATACGGTAATTGAAATAATCAAGAAAGAACACGCCGTATTTTATCCTGGTTCACCACAACCCGTGGCTAGTCCATTCCCGAGAGACTCTCTCGAGATTCCACTATCTTCGCGAAGCTTATGGGTGCTTAACAAACCGTTACAGTTGCTCAAGGATACCGCACCTTAAGACTTTACTTGCTTGAGGATACCTCACCCCAAGACTTCAACCACTAATACTTTGGGTACTTAGCAAACCCGACAAATGAGAAGATATGTTCTTCTCAAACAACTCTCTTTTACACAAGCACTCTCTCAAAAGAGTAGATAAAGAGATACAATTTTAGCTCTATGAACAACACAAAGTTGTCTATCAAATGGCTCAACAAAAGCTCTAAAATGATGCTTGAAAATGATCAATATGTATATCAATGTACGAAGGAGTTGTGTATTTTAAAAGCAGGTCAAAAGACCTCATTTTATAGGTGAAAAATGGTGCTGACCGTTGCTTAATTGACAAATAAAATCCCTGAATTTTTGCTCATACAATCGATTGTCTGACCTACACAATCGATTTTTTGAGGACCGTTCAAAAGACAGACTCCTGATTTTAAGGGAAAAAATCGATTGTAAAACCTGTATAATCGATTGTTCTTCAACGTTCAAAAATCAATTTAGGATTCTGTGGGAACGGTCTGAATATAATCGATTGTATAAAAACCATAATCGATTATTCTGATTATAATCGATTGTTAAAAACATATAGTCGATTATTTAGTTGATTGAAAAATTCAGTTTAAGTACTGTCTCAGTACAATCGATTGTTAGAAGTATATAATCGATTGTTTACTATTTTGAAAAACTTCAGATCACACTGTCTTAATACAATCGATTGTTAAAACTGTATAATCGACTGTTTGCTATTTTGAAAAACACAATCTATTGTAAGGAGCATATAATCGACTGTTTAGGTCCAGATTTAAAAGACATGTTTAAAAACCATTTTGATTAAAATACAAATCAAAAGATGCATGTTTATCATAAATAAGATTTAATAAAAAGTTTTATGCATGTTTATGATGACCTAATGATGAGCCAAAAGACGAGATAACTTAAGCGTTGTTTTACATTGGTTCTACCAAACGACCTGCGTCTTGGGTCTTCGGTCTTGAACTCTTTGGCTCAACTTTGGCTTGTTCATGCAATTCCGTCATCAGTATGCTTCTCGCCATTTGATTTTATGTCATATTATTTCGTTGTTTGACGCTTGACTTCATTGTTTGTCATTCATCAAAACCTATACCTGAAAATCATGCTCATACAACCAAAGCGCACATATCATAGATAGAGTGATTTTCTACAAGTAATAGATGTAAATGATGTCCTGAGGGTTTGAAACCGTGTATTTGCACATCGTAGTGCTATAATAACGTCACTTGCACGCCGGGTAGCGAGCATGGGGTAGAGCACCATTGGAGATTTTGACTTGGTCCATCCCGGTAGATTAATATACTGTGTATTTAACTGGAATTCCTTATTATAATTATTGTTATTATTTGAGCTGATTGCAATATTTGAGCTTCGTGCCAATTGATTGAATCCTTCATAGATTGCTATTACTGGTTTCTTAGAATTTTTACATATTATTGAACTCAGTCTTGGAATTTAATACTATTTTTCTAACTCAGCCATCTTTTCTCAAACTTGAAACTTAAATAATATTTCTAATGAAGTTTGGGTTGTATGAGGACTCAGGAAGACTAATTGACTGTATGACGTCTATGACGATGGAAGCTATACAAAAATGTTATATTGAAGCGAAACGGGTGGGTTACCTCCTGCGGAGTGTTCTAAACTGGTGTGTGATCCTTATGTGTATGTTAAAAGATCTCATTTACTGTGAAGAAAATGTATTGAAATCTAGAGTGGATCTCCTCCCTCTCGATCGGATCTACTCAATCAAGGATCGAGTGAGCTTAACTGTTGTGTGAGTGAATTCGAGATGTGCAGAAGAGATAAGACAAATTCTAGTTGATTTGTGCTTCCACAAGCTTATGAAGGATTGAGTTTAATCTCTCTATGGTATTAAGGCAGCAATAGAGTATATGTGTTATGATTTATTGTGTGTTTTGATCTACGGCTTCGAGCCAAGTTGAGGATTTTTTTATTGATTAACTGATTACACGATTTTGTGCTGTTTTTTTTCCGATTAAGACATGCTGGCAGATCAGTTTTAAAGTGAGCCGAGGATGGCTCGAGTGAAGGAAAATTTTGAAAAAGGTTATATGGTGCTCCGCAGATGGGTGAGAATCATAGGATTTCTTAAGCTGTTGTTAGTAAAGAGTGTTCGTTGCATTGAGTAGGAAGATGCTTGGTTGTATTGTGACGAGGCACAGATGGTTCTATTCATTGGATCAGGCTAAATGCAGTTAAACAGAATAAATAACTCTCGAGAATGGTACTAATGTGTTCGAGATTCTACATGTGACAATTGGGTATCTTTAATTTGAATATGTGGTTAGAACTGAGTCTTCATTGGGAGAGGTCAAGATGTGTAATCTTTCCATATCAATTATGGACTTCTATGTAGCACTATCAGGAAGGTGCACGTAATGGTTCAGAATTCGTAAAATTTTCTATGATGATTCGACTTGCGAGGTAGCAGTTGGAACATACGAAATGGTTTATGGGATGTGACACAGCATAATCTCGTGATTCAAAGTCCCTCGGGATGAGTGCATATGGATGGTGTTTTATGTTGAATGCAGTTACTATTATTCCTAGGGCAACCACGGTAAATCGAAAGAAGATGGATTGGTAAGCCATATATCTGTTGCCATATTGGTGGTAGAGATCAATTCCTTCAGCATGATCAAGTTACTCGTGTGACTTATGGCGGTACGGGTGAGGCCTATCGTTCGTCGTAATTGATGTTACTCAAGATTATTCCATCTTATAGGACTATTATGTGTAGGAGGATCCCGAAAGGGTCATGGTGGGTTGGGCAACTACTTAGAGATTTACATATTCTACGGTTATGAGAATTCACCTGTGTGTTTCTATGGTTCTCCTGAAGTGAGTTAAGAGGAAAGCTTTATATGATGAGTGTTAATCTAATAATGGTTCCGAAGCTGTGATGAAGAGCGTGTTCTATGTATGTTGGCATGTTGAATTAATGAGTGGTATAGAATTTGAAGTGAAGATAGAGTTAACAACTCGATATGGACAAGGATGTCACGAGCTCTGATGAGTAGGGAAGAAGTCTCGATGTTTAAGGTAAATCGGTATTGTCTTTAGCGTCATCTGAGAACAGTGTTTTGTGAAAAGGCTTTGCACCCTGGTTAATAATTCTTGATCGCTATTTAGCATCGGTCGGTGGTTTGGAGGTACGACCCACTTATTCATAATGGTAGGTTGTGGGATGGTGTCCCACGGGAAGGTTGTGTAAGTATGGCAGACTATCACTTGATTGATTGAAGACTTTAACCAAGTATGGAGGTTGTGATAATTGCATTGTATTGGAAAAATAAGCCCAAAAGGGACTCCGCAATTGAGTTGTGGACTACGGATGATTTCTCTCACTTATGTGTTACGAGTGGAAGATAAGTTGTTGGGGACCTTTGAAAGGTAATTAACCTAGTTCAGTGCAATGAGAATCAGCTTGAGATTGGTAGATGGATTGAAATGTGAATATGGGCTCTATGTCAGGCCAAACAGGTTCATTTCAGTAACGCGCTCCTTATGGATGAGGAGTCAAGGTGTTATTTTGTTGTCAGATATTTTATGAAGTGATACACGGTGCCATATGAGTAATGATGTTTATGAGCAAAATGGCTCTTGAGATTCAGATGGTATATCGCACCTCAGTTGAGCTTGAGTTTTGGTAGCTTATAGTGCTATGTGACACCTCATGGAGGGTATTATGCACTTAGCGTGCTTGTGACCGAAATTCGGTATTTTATATTAATGAGCAATTTAGCTCGATGTACAACTCTTTAGGTGAGTGTTACATGTGGATCAGGTGGCACGCCGCCATGAGTGTGTTATTTTGATCGGGTTGCGCGCCGCAACAGTGTGATATTGAGCATAATTTTCTATATGCTATTTTTTAATTCCTTGCTTCCTATTTTTCTAAGGAGAACATGTATTAGTGCGTAAGTTAGGTAGTTCCTTCTAGAGTTCTTCAGTTTGTAATGCATTTTAATCAATAGCCTATCGGCACTTTGTGGCATCATATGAGTTTTTGATTATGTACGAAGTGGCGAGGTGTGTTGGCTTATGTTCTAGCAGAGTGGGTTGTATTTCAAAGACCAGCGGATAGATGGGGAGGATTGTTTTTCTTAATTGGGCCTGCATGTTGGATGTCAGTGCAGAGGTTTCTGCCATTCATTCAGTTCTGGTGTTCAGGGACTTTTTAGATGCATTTCATATGGCTGGGCATGTTGCTAGGAGAGGTTGTGGATTTCAATATTGATTTGGTGTTGGGCACTATATTGTATAGCTCCAGTCAGAGCTGTAGTAGTGGAAGCAGCAGCTTCATGCTTCCTTGATGATGAATTCGTTGGCAGGTCAATATGGATGCGTGTTCTAGTTTGAGTCAGCTTCTTTGGCCCTTATTTGCATTGTTGAGGGATAGGTCGATTCGATCGTTATTGAGTAGTTAGTGATCTGGGGAGATCTAAAAGTTGCTTCTCTGTGTTGCGAGGCGTTTTGATTTGTTGGTTATGGGAACATACGGTGCGGTTCTATTGGGGACTCATAGTGGAAGTCAAGCGTGAAAAGTATTTGGGTGTTGCTCGGTAAATGGAATATTGATTATGACCAATCGGGTTGCATGGTATATGTTATTTATCTCACCGTAGGCATGATGATGTGTTTTTGTTCCAGACGTCAAATGGTGTATGGTTGTCGATTTTGAGCATAGTGACTAGAGGTGTTCCATGTATAGCAGTGTATGGATAGGATCGTGCATTGTAGCAAGGGTACATAGAGATATGATCTTTCGGGGTAGATTCATGTGTTCTATTTATATGATGTGAGACGGGGTCTCAAAGTTTTTTTGTGATGGTACCGATGAGCTTGAGGTACAGCTCTTTCGTTTGGGGTCATTTTCATGATTTGAGTATATTCAGATCGTTTTTTATTGGTGCGTGTAATTATGCAAGTTGTGACTTAGGCCTGATTGATGTGCCACATCACCAGAGTGGTGTGTTGGATTCGAGGTGATCGTTGGGGTCATTAATGAATATGATCGGATTGGATTTCAACTTGTTGGAAGGATAATGTCGAGGTTTGGCTCGAAATCTACTATGGTATTAGCCAAAGGGGAGGTGACTTCATGAATGGGTGACCTGAGAGATGGGTACTGTTTATTGCATGTTTCATTTATCATTAGCAGTACATCAAAGTGTTGGAATAGGACCTTAGTTGATAAGAGGTTTCTACCACTATTCGGGAGTTGTTTGCAGCTGCTGTGAATAGAAGTTATCGTTTCGAGTGTTGTTATGTGGTATATCATATAATTGCACCTGAGAATGCAGGTATGGGTAATTACAGCTGGTTTAGGCTTATTCTAAATAGAGATGTGAGGTTCTGATCTTGTGTATGGTTTCAGAAGTAAAAATGTGGTTCTATGGTTTATGGGCTAGATTGGGCTATGTAATCTCAGTTAAAATGTGTTGTCGGACCTATATGAGATACATGAGTTACCTCCCCATTTCCCCCATTTTCTGCATCATTATGCTTCATTATGAGTGTTTTGTGTGAACGAGTTGATTTGGATTGAATTGGGAAGTAAATGAGACACTTACTCTCTTTAAGGAAGGCTTGTTTTGGAAAAGTCAATCAGACGTTGGCTTATGTGATAGGATGCTCGGATGTGAATTCTAATGATTTGGTTAGCTTTAAGGGATGATTTGTGATGTAGGAGTGTGATCGAAAGTGACTTTGGAGGTCCGGTATAGAATTAGGGTTGAATTAGCGAAGTAGTATTTTGGCGAATTCCGGTTGGCAGGTGAGATTTTGAACCTAGGGTTGGAATGGAATTTCAAGAGGTGTTGCAGCTTCGTAAGGTGATTTGGGATGTGTGTGTGGAAAATTTCAGGTAATTCGGAAGTGTTTTGGTTAGGTTCTTTATCAAATGCGTGTTTCGGAAGTATTAGAAGAACTTAGGCTTAAATCTGATGTAATTTGATAGTTTTGATGTTGTTTGTTATGTTTGGATGATTGGAACAAGTTCGAATGATGTTTTAGGATGGGTTGGCGCTCTTCGTTGAGGTCCCGGGGGTCTCAGGTAAGTTTCGGATGGCTAAACGAGAAGTTTTAAACATGGAAATGCAGCATCAATTGCAGTCCTTGCAAATGCGAGAAAAGGGTTCGCATTTGTGATCTCGCATTTGCGAGTGAAGCTTCGCATTTGCGGAAATGGCTGACCTGAGGCAGGGTTCACATTTGCGATAGTTTGATTGCAATTTCAACCTTGGCAGGGTTTCCATTTGCAAGAAATGTGTCGCATTTGTGACCTTGGCAGGGTCCGCAATTGCGAGCCAGATGTTGCAATTGCGACCTTGATAGGAGAGTCTCACCTTCGTAATTCCGAATGTTTTATCGCATTTGCGAACCAGGTTTCGGAAAAGCGACATCTGAGGGCTTTGTCCAGTTATAAAAAATTCAAACTTAGCCCGTTTACCTCACTTCACACTTGGCTCGGGCGATTTTTGAGAGCTTTTGGATGGAGATTGAAGAGGGTTTCTACTGGGATTGATTGGAGGTGATTTATATAAACTAAAAATATGATTTAATTGTAAAATCAGCCTAGAAATTCATGTAAACTACGCAAAAAAGGGGAAGAACTAGGGCTTGAGTTTTGGTATTGCAAATTGGGATTTGAGGGGTCATTTGGACTCCAAATTTGGTGTTCTTTATATGTATAGACCCGTGACGACATAAGGAACCTATTGTTATAAGAATTTATTAGTTTCAAGAAGTGAGCTCGAGGCTCGGGTTTTGCAAATTTCGAGATTTTTGCTATTTTCGATTGTTTTCCATTGGGTATTGTTCCATTGGCATATTGTGACATATTCGTTGTGGTTTTGATCAGATTCGACACATGAGGAGGTCTACTTAAAAGTCAAAGGCGTAGCGAACTAGGATTTTGGACGGCTTGAGGTGAGTAATAGATGTAAATGATGTGATGAGGGTTTGAAACGGTATATTTGCACATCGTAGTCCTATAATGAGGTACTTGCACGCCGTGTAGCGAGCGTGGGGTAGAGCACCATTGGGGATTGTGACTTGGTCCATTCCGGTAGATGAATATAATGTGTATTTAACTGGAATTCCTTATTATTATAATTTGAGTTGATTGTTATGTTTGATCTTGGTGCCAATTGATTGAATCCTTCAGGGATTGCTATTACTAGTTTCTTACAATTTTCACGTATTATTGAACTCAGTCCTAGCATTTAATACTATTTTTCAAACACAGCCATCTTTTCTCAAACTTGAAATTTAAATGATATTTCTAATGAAGTTTGGGCTGAATATTTATATATTGTTGTGCCCGAGGGGCTTATGTGATTCTGGACTGAGCATGGGATCGAGCTGCGCGTCGTAGCAGTATTATATCGATATTGATATGAGGCTGAGGGACTAGTTGATGCCACAAGATAGCTTATATTGCTCTTGGGCCATAAGGGGCCCCTACCGGAGTCTGCACTCCCAAGTGAGTGCCATCAACAATAAATAAACGGAGCGGACAGCACGCTGCAGCGGGTACTAGACAGTACCGGACTATGTGTTGCATTTCATATTTGCATGTCACTTACTTATTTTTTGTAGCATTTCCATAATTGTTGTTATTGGTTTACTGATTGAATACTATCTGGTTCAGGTTTCTGTATTTATAGAATTACTTTGTGCCTATTCAAGATTTCTTATTCTCAGCCTTTATTTATGTTTATTACTCACTGGGTCGGAGTACTCACATTAATCCATGCACCTTGCGTACATATCTAGGTACACCTGAGGTTAAGTAAGGATTTCACTACCGAGCAGCTTATCGGGGAACATCAAGATAGCTGCATGACGTCCGCAGTCCTGATCTTCCTTCTACCTTATTTGCTTTACTTTCGCATTTCCTAGAGCAATATATAGCAGATTGATACTCAGGTATTAGAGACTTTGACTTGTGACACCGGATTCTTCGCGCTGTGTAGTAGTATTGGCATTTTGGTTTTCCACATGTTTTATTTTTATTTTTATTTCAGACTTTCAGTATTATGACTTAGTAATTTACCTGTGTTAATGAAGTCATGAGCTGTATAAAATGGTTAAGGTTATAAAATTTGTCGGGCTTGCCTAGCAATGTGTAGAGCGCCATCACGACCGGGGTTTGGGTCGTGACATAATGGGAGCTAGGCAAACCAAACCTTAATCTCTTTATCATAACAATATACTTCTTTTAACAATTATCAAAAATGGCATGAAATAATGGAAATAAATAAACAAATAAGCGGAAATATTTAATTAAAGGAACTGGTTAAAATGCGGAAATCCAGCATATTTCTCTACCCAAGATTGGTGTCACAATACTCACGAACTGCTAAGAGTGCTAAATACAATCGTCTGAAAGAAAATGTAATTGTTGGTCTCCAATACAATGAGATGACAGACTAAAATAAAGGATATAGGAGACGCCGGGCCTGCAGACGCTTGCAGGGCTTCCTCGGTGTCTCGTGGGACTGAAGGTTGGCTCTCGATCTAATATTGCTGCTCAAATGCTGCTCCGACACCTGGATCTGTGCAAAATAGCACAGAGTATAGCATTGGCACAATGGACCCTATGTGTTGGTAAATGACTAGTCTAACCCCGGCGAAGTATTAACGAGGCTAGATAGGACTACCATGTAAACCTGTACAGTTACGCGATATATATTATAGAAAAATAAACAAGTAACGAGCAGTTATAAGGGAGTGGGGTACATTCTTTGGCGAAACAATATCAACCTAGCAGAAATTCAATAGATATATGAAAGAACAATATAACATCTATAACAATTCAATAACACTACTGTTGATGCGCACAACCCGATCCCTTATCAATGAACTCTGTTGCGGCGTGCAACCCGGTCCACATATATATAGCTGTTGTGGCGTGCAACCCGATAAAAATATTGTATCTGTTGCGGCGTGCAATCCGATCCAATTTAATATCTATTGCGGCTTGCAACCCGATCCAATATAACATCTGAATATACAACTTGCATTGATCATGACAACAGTCCCGGCAAAGTATTTACCATATTTTATACTATGCCGAAAAGGGAACTCAACGGTACAAGCATATACGTCCCGACAATGCAAAATATCAACAAGACAACAACATGTCCCAACAAGGGAATAAACCAGTAATTCTTTCTCTTTCCTTCATTTTAATCTCATAGTTCACATTATCACATAAGCCAATGCTCCAAGGATTTAATTATCTCATATACCTTCACAACTTGTATTTCAATTCGAGCCAATGGTCATCGAAGTTTAAAGATCACAATTCCTTGCACATGCTCTTTATAACATATAGAAATCATCAACTAAGATGGAAGTTACCACGAAGAATAAAATGTTCGCAATATAAAGACTCACGGTCATGCTAGATACCAATGTATAGATACTCGTCACCATGCCTATACATCACACTCTACAATTGACAAGTAGCAAGTAAGACTCAACACATATTTCCTCATGCTAGGGTTAGACCAAACACTTACCTCAATGCCTTGAAGTCAACTCAAGCCTCAATTATAGCTTTATCCCTTTGTTCCTCCACCAATTTACCCGGATCTAGTCATAAGGTGTTTAATCTCTAACAAATGCTAAATGAATCAATCCCGATGAATGAAAATGAGTTTTACAAAGTTTTACCCTAAAAGGTCAAAAATGCTGCTGAGCATATGTGGTCGAAACTCGAGGTTTGGACAAAAACCCGGTTACCCATTACCCCATGAGTCCAATTATGTGATTTGTTTTGGAATCTGGCCTCAAATTGAGGTCTAACTCCCCATGTTTTTAGAAAACCTACATTTTACCCAAAACACCCAATTTCCCTAGGAAAATCTTTAATTTGAAGTTGAAATCATGTTAAAAGATGTGAAGGAATGAAGAAAATGAGTTAGAAATCACTTACTAATCGTTTTGGAGAAGAAGAATTGTTTGGAAAATCCCCTCTTATGTTTTGGGTTTTTGGAAAGTGTAAAATAACTAAAATGCATGTATATTTATACCCCTCTGAAGTGCCCTGTGAGGACCGTGCCAAAAGGACCACGGCCGCACAGGATTGCTGAAGGCCTGCGGGTCATTGCCCAGTGCAGACCACACTAAGCCAACCGCGGCCGTGCAGAACCCACCGCGGACCATGGCCGTGCTAGCCCCTCCGCAGCTGCACGCGTTTTCTCGCGGGCCACGCTAGAGGATTCAGAGACATGCCAAATTTTTTTGAACCTGCAACATCTGATCTTTTAAGAATAGGGCATCCCGGAACCTTATCAAAGCTCACCCGAGACCTCGGGGCTCCAAAACAATCGTACACCTATCCTCAAAACATCCTACGGACTCATCTGTCCGATCAAATTGTAAATATAACATTGAATTAAGCCTCAAAACTCATGATTTCTTCCAAATTTTCATAAAACATCATATTTACATTATTAGTCCGAAGTGCGTCAAACGATGTCCATTTTCAATCAAACTTTACAGATAGTGCTTAAACCATATATAAGACTTGTACTGGGAGCCGGATCCAAAATACGGGCCCAATACCATATTCTTCTAATCGAATTTCATTTCCAATTTCCTTAATTATTTCCAGAAGATAATTTTGCGAAAAAATTTATTTCTCGAGCTTGGGAACTCGAATTCGATTCCGGGCACGCGCCCAAGTCCCATTTTTTCTTACGGACCCTCCGGGATCGTCAAATCATGGGTTCGGTCCATTTACCCAAAATGCTTACCGAAGTAAAATTTAATCATTTTAATATCAAATTTTAGCATTTTTCTCACATTATTCATATTTAAGCTTTCCGGCTATGCGCCTGGACTGTGCACACAAATTGAGGCAACCCAAAATGAGGTTTTCGAGGTCTTTGAGACACAGAACAAATAAAGAAGAAGGTGATGACCCCTTTTGTGTCGCCACATCCTCCACCTCTGAAACAAATGTTCATCCTCGAATGGACAAAAAAAAGAAGTACCTGAGTCGGGAAAAAGATGGGGATAACGGCTCCGCATATCTGACTCGAATTCCCAGGTCGATGCCTTAGCGGGCTAAACTCTCCACTGAACACACACAAAGATAACTCTTTGACCTCAACTGTCGAACATGCCAGTCTAGAATGTCTACCGGCTCCTCCTCATAAAACAAGTCCTTGTCCAACTAGACATTGCTGAAATCTAAATACGTGGGTTGGATCGTCGTGATATCTCTTAAGCATGGATACATAAAATATTGGATGCACGGCGGATAAGGTCGGCGTCAATGCAAGTCAATAAGCCACCTCTCCCACTCAATCAAGAATCTCAAACAGTTCAGTGAACCTAGGGCTAAGCTCGCCCTTCTTCCCAAATCTCATCACACCTTTCATAAGCGACTCTTGGAGCAATACCCGCTCACCAACCTTGAAAGCTACATCTTGAACCTTACGATCTGCATAGCGCTTTTGCCTTGACTAAGCAGTACGAAACCTATCTTGAATGACCATGACCTTGTCCTAGGCCTCCTAAACCAGATTGTACCCAACAACCGAGCCTTTCCCGACTTAAACAATCCAACCAGAGATCGACATTGCCTATCATATAAGGACTCATAAAATTCCAAATGGATGCTCAACTGGTAGCTGTTGTTGTCAGAAATTCTGCAAAAGGCAAGAACTGGTCTCACGAGCCCCAAAAATCAGTGACACATACTCGGAGCACATCTGCTAAGATTTGGATAGTCTGCTTGGACTGTCTGTCCGTCTGTGGATGAAATATTGTACTTAACTCCACCTGAGTGCCCAACTCTCACTGAACAACTTTCCAGAAATGCGAGGTAAACTGCGTACCCCTGTCCGAAATGATAGATACTGGCACACCATGAAGGTGAACAATCTCCCGGATATAAATCTCAACTAATCTCTCGGATGAATAGGAGACTGCCACAGGAATGAAATGCGCTGACTTGGTCAGCCTATCAATAATAACCCAAACTGCATCGAACTTCTTTCGGTTCAACGGAAGCCCCATAACAAAGTCCATGGTAATTCTCTCCCACTTCAACTCGGGAAGCTCAATCCTCTAAAACAATCCTTCAGGTCTCTAATGTTCACACTTGGCCTGTTGACAGTTCAAACATCGATCCACATACGCAACAATATATTTCTTCGTTCTCCGCCACCAGTAATGCTGCCTCAGGTCCTGATACATCTTTGCGGCGCCCGAATGAATATAATACCGGGAACTATGGACCTCTACTAAGATAAAGTCTCGAATCCCACATACATTAGGCGCGCAAACTCGCCCCTGCAATCTCAAAACACCATCATCGCCTAAGGTCACCTGCTTGGCACCTCCATGCTGCACCGTGTCTCTAATGACGCATAAGTGGGGATCGTTAAACTTCCGATCACGGATACGCTTCAATAATGAAGAACGAGCCACTGTGCAAGCTGACTCCCGACTAGGCTCTAAAATATCCAACCTCACTAATCTATTGACCAAGGTTTGAACATCCAAAGCAACCAGCCTCTGACTGACCGGAACATAAGCAAGACTGCCCATGCTCGCTGACTTCCTACTCAAAGCATCGACCACAATATTGGCCTTCCCCGGGTGATATAAGATAATAACATCATAATCCTTCAATAACTCCAACCACCTTCTCTTCCTCAAATTCAACTCGTTTTTCTTGAACAGATACTGAAGACTCTTGCGATCATTGTACACCTCACATACCACGGCGTATAGATAATGCCTCCGGATCTTCAATGCATGATGGCTGCCAACTCTAGATCATGAAGTGGATAATTCTTCTCGTTTAACTGCCTGGAAGCATAGGCAATGACCTTGCCCTACTGCACCAACACTGCACCAAGCCCAATGCGGGAAGCATCACAATAAACTGTATAACCCGTGGGCAAAACCAACACTAGTGCCAGAGTCAGAGCTATCTTGAGCTTCTGAAAGCTCGCCTAACTCGTCCGACAATCCGAAATGTGCACCCTTCTGGGTTAATTTGGTCACCGGGGCTGCAATAGATGAAAACCACTCCACCGAACTATCGATAGTAGCCTACCAACCCCAAGAAACTCCGAATCTATGTAGCTGATGCTGGTCTAGGCCAGCTCTTGACTGCCTCAATCTTCTTTGGTTCCACCTTAATACCCTCTACTGATACAACATGACCAATAAATGCAACTGAACTCAACTAGAATTCACACTTCAAGAGCTTAGTATATAACCAACTATCCCTTAGTGTCTGAAGAATCACTCTAAGGTGGTGCTCGTGCTCCTCTTGGATGCAAAAATATATCAATATGTCATCACTGAAAACTATCACGAATGAGTCCAAATAAGGCATGAACATTTGGTTCATCAAGTCCATGAAAGATGTTGGCATTTGTTTACCCGAATGACATGACCAATAACTCATAATTCTCGTACCGAGTGCGAAAAGTTGTCTTAGGGACAACGATGCCCTAATTCTCAACTGATGGTAGCTAGATCGCAGGTCAATCTTGGAAAATACCCTGGTATCCTAAATCTAGTTAAAAAAATCATCAATCCTCGGCAATGGATACATATTCTTGATCGTTACCTTGTTCAATTACCGGTAATCAATACACATTCTCATTGACCCATCCTTCTTCTTGACAAATAACACTACCGCACCCCAAGGTAAGACACTTGGCCTAATGAAACCCTTCTCAACCAAATCATGCAGTTGTTCCTTTAACTCTTTCAATTCTAGCGAGGCCATACGATAATGCAGAATGGAAATGGGCTGAGTGCTCGGAACCAGATCAAGGGAGAAATCAATATCCCTGTTGGGTGGCATACTTGGTATGTCTGAAGGAAAAATATCAGGGAACTAATTAACAACAAGCATAGAATCGATAGATGGAACCTCAGCACTGGAATCCCAAACATAAGCCAAATAAGCAAAACACCCCTTCTTGACCATACGCTGAGCCTTCACATATGATATAACTCTAAGGGTAGAATGACCTGGAGTCCCTCTCCCCTCTAAAAGGGGCACACCCGGTAAAGCTAAGGTCACGGTCATGGCATGGAAGTCCAAGATAGCGTGATAAAGTGATAACCAGTCCATCCTTAATATACTGTCAAAGTCGACCATATCTAAAAGCAACAAATCTACCCGAGTCTCAAGAGCCCTAATCACCACAACACAGGAACAATGGACTTGATCGACCACAATAGAGTCACCCGGTGTAGACACATAAAAAAGAATACCCAATGTATCACTAGGCATGATCAAGTACAGGACAAAATAAGATGAAACATGCGAATACGTAGACCTCGGAAAAAACAACACCGAAGCATCCCGATCAGAAACCAGAACCGTACCTGTAATAATCATATCTGAAGCCTCTACCTCGGGCCTGGCCTAAAGATCATAAAATTGGGGTTGGGCCCCACCACCCTGGTCTACCTCCCTAAGACAGCTTACTGTCGGTTGGCCTCCATTTCTGGTGGTCTGAACTCCACCTCCATGGCCTCTACCTCTCCCTCTGGAACATCTCCCCCCACATCTAGCTAGTTGTGCGAGTTGTGGGACATCTGGTGCCTGAATCATAGGACGAGGACCCTGCTACTGCAACTGAGTACTCCTTAACCTCGTACAAGCCCTTTTGATGTGACCATGCTTACCAGACTCATAACATCCACCCGAATGATGTGGCTGAGGAAACTGAGGCTGACCCTAGCTTCCTGAATGACCACCCTAGAAACTCTGAAGTGGCGGTGCATTGATAGGAGCTGATGGTGCATTGTAGGACTGTTGGTCAGAATATTGCCCCTAATGTACCATAAGAAACCTTGAGTGCTGACTGGAAGGGCCTAAGAGGATGACCCATATCATGCAAATCCCTGCCTCCAGATGAAGCACCACTAAATCATCCTGACTTACGGGGTCTCTTATCTGCCCTGTGACCACCCCCTGTGACAATACCATCTCAATCCTATGGGCCATGTTGGCCACCCCCTGAAAAAATATCTCGCTCCTAGTCTCTCTAGCTATTTGGAGACGAATATGCTAAATGAGTCCATCAATAAACCATCTCACACACACACACACTCTGTCTCTCTCTTATTAGGGAGCATAACAATGGTGTGGCATGCCAACTCAATAAACCTGGTCTTGTACTGGGTGACGGTCGTAGACCCATGATGGACATGCTCAAACTGACTCTGATAGGCCTCTTGCTGAGTAATAGGGAGAAACTTCTCCAGAAAATACATGTGTGAACCGCTCCCAACTCAAGGTTTGATATCCAGCTGGCCTAGCTAGACAATAACCCCTCCACAAAGTCTTGGCAGATCCGGACAACTAAAATGTAGCAAAATCAGCCCTATAAGCCTCAACAATCGCCATGTTACGAAGAACCTCATGGAAACTATCCAGGTAATCCTGGGGATTCTCAGTAGATGCACCGCTGAATGAAGATGTGAAAAGCTTGGTTAACCTATCCAGCCAACACAAAGCATCTGCAGACATAGCCGCCCCACCGTCGGTCAAAGAAACCACTCCCGAATGAACTGCCATAGCTGGCTGAACCATTGGAATATGAACATGGGGAGCTACCTGCTCCAGAGTACGAGTAGTAGGAGTATGCGCCCTTCCTCCTTCCTGAGAGGCGGCTTGGGTTACAGGAAGTAAGCTTGCTCGGGTGACACTCTCCATATGACCCACTAATTCGACTAGAGCATCCTGAAGAACGGGGTTGGCAATGGGACATGAGCTGGGCTTACCAGAACTGCTGGAGCTAGGGTCGGAATCTCCTCATCAAAGTCACCCTGAGGCTTCGCCACTGGTGTTGCTGCTCGAGGCTGAGATCTGCCTCGGCCTCTAGCAAGGCCTCTGCCTCGCCCTCTGCCCCTAGTAGGAGTTTCCTAGGGCTCGGACTGCTGATCAGAAGATGAGGAAGCGCGTGTTCTTTTCATCTGCAAAAGAACAGAGTACAAAGGCAATCAGTATCTGAGAAACAAAATCGCACGACAAGAAAGAACAAATGTGAAGTGTTCCTAACTGGATAGCCTCTGGGGGATAAATACACACGTCTTCGGACCGATCCCTCAGACTCTACTAAGGTTGTCCGTGAGTTTTGTGACCTATGTAACCTAATGCTCTAATACCAACTTGTCACGACCCGGATTTC
Organism: Nicotiana benthamiana; assembly: GCA_034376525.1. Lineage (NCBI taxonomy): Eukaryota > Viridiplantae > Streptophyta > Magnoliopsida > Solanales > Solanaceae > Nicotiana > Nicotiana benthamiana. The sequence goes on from CM067326.1 coordinate 7,963,757, forward strand.
CCACCCTTGGGAGCCCTGATGGCGCCTACTAATGGGGGCTAGGCAAGCCAAACCTTAATCTTTTCATCATAACAATATACTCCTTTTTAATAATTATCAGAAATAGAATACAACAACGGAAATAAATAAATAAATAAGCGGAAGTCTTTACTTAAAGGAACTGGTTAAAATGCAGAAATCCAACATAATCCTCTACCCAAGACTGGTGTCACAATACTCACGAACTACTAAGAGTGATAAATACAATCATTTGAAAGAAAATATAATTGTTGGTCTCGAATACAATTAGATGACCGACTAAAATAAAGGATAGAGGAGACGCCGGACCTGCAGACTCCTGCAGGGCTACCTCGGTGTCTCGCTGGACTGAAGGCTAGCTCCCGATCTAATACTGTTGCTTAAATACTACTCCGGCACCTGGATCTGTGCAAAATAGCACAGAGTGTAGCATTACCACAACCGACCCCATGTACTGGTAAGTGCCTAGTCTAACCCAGGCAAAGTAGTGACGAGGCTAGATCGGGATACCATGTAAACCTGTATAGTTACATGATATATTGCAGAAAAATAAACAAGTAATTATCAGTTATAAAGGAGTTGGGTACATTCTTTGACGAACAATATCAACCTAGCAGAAATTAAATAGATTTATGACAGAACAAAGCAATATCTATAACAATTCAATAACACTACTGTTGATGCGCGCAATCCGATCCCTTATCAATTAACTCTGTTGCAGTGAGTAACCCAGTCCACATATATATAGTTAGTGCGGCGTGCAACTCGATCAAAATATGATATTTATTGCGGCGTGCAACCCGATCCAATATAACATCTGAATATACAACTTGCATTGATCATGACAATAGTCCCGACAAGGGATTGACCATAATTTATACTATCCCGGCAAGGGAACTCAATGGTACAAGTATATGCGTCCCGACAGTGGAGAAAATCAACAAAACAACAAAATGTCCCAACAAGGGAATAAACCAGTAGTTCTTTCTCTTTCCTTCTTTTTCATCACATAGTTCACATTATTACATGAGCCAATGCTCCAAGGATTTAATTATCTCATATACCTTCACAACTTATATTTCAACTCGAGCCAATGGTCACTAAAGTTTAAAGATCATAATTCCTGCACATGCTCTTGATAACATATAGAAATCATCAATTAAGATGGAAGTTACCATGAAGACTAAAATATTTGCAATATAAAGACTCACGGTGATGATAGGCACTAATGTATAGATACTCGTCACCATGCCCATACATCGCACTCAATAATTGACAAGTAGCAAGTAAGACTCAACATCTATTCCTTCAAGTTAGAGTTAGACCTAACACTTACCTCACTGCCTTGAAGTGAACTAAAGCCTCAATTACAGCTTTACCCCTTGGTTCCACCATCTATATGCTCGGATCTAGTCATATGGTATTTAATCTCATTAACAAATGCTAAATGAATCAACCCCGATGCACGAAAATGAGTTTTAAAATTTTTACCCCAAAAGGTCAAAAATGCCCCTGAACCTACGTGGTCGAAACTCAAGGGTCGGACCAAAACCCGGTTATCCATTCCTCGATGATTCCAATTATGAGATTTGTTTTGGAATCGTACCTGAAATTGAGGTCTAACTCCTAAAATATTTAGAAAACCTATATTTTACCAAAAACGCCCAATTTCCCCAGAATTATAATTTATTTGAAATTTAAATCATGTTAAAGGATGATAAGGATTGAAGAAAATGAATTAGAAATCACTTACCAATTATTTTTGAGAAGAAGAGTTGTTTTAAAAATCGCCTCTTATGTCTTGGGGTTTTTAGAAAGTGTAAAATATCTGAAATTTACACGTATTTATACCCCTCTTAGGTGCCTCGTGCGGACCGCGCAAAAAGGACCGCGGCAGCAAAGGATTGTTGAAGGCCTGCAGGTCTTTGCCCAGTGCGGACCGCAGTAAGCCGATCGCGGCCGCCCAGCACCCACCGCGGACCGCGCAAAGGAAACCACGCCCGCACGCATTTTCTCGCAGGTCGCGCTAGAGGGTTTGGAGACATGCCCAATTTTTCTGGACCTGCAACATCTGATCCTTTAAAACTAGGGCATCCCAGAACATACTCGAGTTCATCCGAGCCCTCGCGGCTTCAAACTAATCATACACACAGCCTCAAAATATCTTACTGACTAATCCGTGCGATCAAATCACCAAATAGCATCGAATTAAGCCTCAAAATGCATGATTTCTTCCAAAATTACATAAAACATCAAGTTTCCATTTTTTGTGTGAAACGCATCAAACGACGTCCATTGTTAACCAAATTTTACGGAAAGTGCTTAAATCATATATAAGACTTGTACCGGGCATCGGAACTAAAACACGTGCCCGATACCATATTCTTCTGATCGAATTTTATTTCCAATTTCCTTAATAATTTTCAGAAAATAATTTTACTCAAAAATTCATTTCTCGAGCTTGGGACCTCGGAATTCGATTCCGAGCACACACCGAAGTCTCATATTTTCCTACGGACCCTTCGGGACCATCAATTAAGGGTCCGGGTGCATACTTACCGAAGTCAAGTTTAATCACCTTAATATCAAAATTTAGCATTTTTCTCACATAATTCATATTTATGCATTCTGGATAAACACCCGGACTATGCACGCAAATTGAGGCAACTCTAAATAAGGTTTTCAAGGCCTTTGAGATACAAAATAAATAAAAAATAGGTGATGACCCCTTTTGGTTGGTCACAATTACTGAGTTCCACATTGAGCTGTTAATTTAGTATTTTTCCTTTACTTCCTCCGTTTTGTAGCCGTATAGGTTCTTCTATAGGCATCTTTTTCCTGATGGTTTTATATCTTCTGTTTTTATTTCTTGATTTATTCTATATACCCTCTTACTAGGTACATTTCCTTTGCTAGCATCTATTGTACTTTGATGGATTTTTCTTTAAAATGGATTGGGATTAGAACTAGTGGATTCCATTCACTCTTTTAGGCTTATTAGAGATTACGTTTCTATTTCTTCATAAGTATCTTGTATTTATTCAAAATTTTAATCAAATTTATCTGATTTTTTCTGGGAAACATTTTTCTCTCTATATCCCCAATTAACTGTCCTTAACTCACATTTCTTAAATTGTTCTTCTGTTTCGCCTAAAGTTAATCTTCCAAGTTTACATCCTTTACATTGAAAAGTTTTATTTTTTTTTCTTTATCTAGTTTCTTGCTTTTTCTAATACTATATCTACTTCAAATTCGTCTTGTACTATTTTAATATTCATATATTCAGTATCTTCTGTCGTACTTTCAGTCTCATCCTCTATTTCTTTATGGGTGGAATAGTTATAATCAGTAAAACTAATTAAAGTTTCTCTATTTCTAGATTCCATTCTAATCCAGCATATTCTTCTAGGCATATCTTAATAGGTTTTATTAATTTTATTCCTTTATTTCCCATTACTTCAACTACATCATCTACCTTAATTTTAAATTTTGTATTACTATTAATTGTCATTTTTTCTATGAAACTTACACATATCAGTAGATTATTTCTATTATTTATTTCTTTGTATCCATTAGTTTATATTCCTATTTTAATATTTTTTTCGAATTCTGCTAAATTTATCATGAAGTCTGGGCTAATATAGAATATTCCTCCATTATTGGTCATGTCTACTTCTGTTAAACCTATTATAGATTTCTTTTTATCTGACTGCATGTCATCATATAATACAACTTGTACTTCAGTTTCTGAATTCTTTCTAGTTAGTCATTTTAATTTAATTACTATTAATCTCATATGCATTAGATTCTTTTTATAATTCTTTATTTGTCTTACTGATTCTGTTTTGACTAAATTTAATGTTGCTACTTTATTTCCTATGGCTAATAATTGTTCTTCTTTGTAATGTCTATATAATTGGAGAATTATTTGAAAAATATCCTATATTATACAGTATATTTGAGTAGTCTTAGTTGATTTTGCTGAAAATTTTGTATGTCTTTATCTAAATCTATTATTTCGTTTAATTGTCGATTATCCTATTGTCTTTTCATGGTTAAAATTCTTGCTAACATATTATTACCTATTTTATTGTCTGAATAACTTATTCGTGATCTTTCTTCGTTTCTTGTTCTTGATCCACCTGAAAAAGTCCATTTTTGGGGTTTTCTTTTTTTAAATCTGTCTTTTTGTAGTGTTATTTCTATTCTTTTTAATTGTTCTATTAGCTCTTCTACTTTTGGAATTTTTACTCCAGTCTTTTTCTCCTTTTATTTTATAATTTTATCTAGATTTTTTTGAATTTCTAAAAGTAATACTATTAAAGTATTATTCTGTTTTATTATTGTTTGATCTGCCTTTTCTTGAGGGGTATCGTTGGTAAGTCCTTCCGGATTAGGCCGAAGTCTTTCTGTAAATTTTAACGCGATCTCATATATTGGATCTAGTTCTTCTTGTAAATGATTCATGAAATACCAATTTCTTTTATAGCGTCAATTTTTTCTTTTAAAGTACTTATCCACCTCTTAGTTCTTCTACTTGATGTGTTATTTTTCTACTAATTTAGTTTTTGTCCTTCTAGTTCTTTAGGTTTTTCTGTAATAATTTGAATTAATTTTTCTATTACGTTTCTCATGGGTATTTTTTTTCTAAATTAAACTTATTCTTTAGAAATTGTATTTTTCTGTCAATTTCTACTTCTTGTGGTTTTAGAAAATCACAATTTTTCTCTAGCTTTTCTATAGTCTTTCTCTGTTTAGTCTGTAAGGCTTCTCTATGTCTAGTGTTCTTATTATGTTTTAGTTATTTTCTTGAGTTTCTCACCAAGGTTGATTATTAGATCTACCAGGGTATTATATTATTTATCTTCAGTGTGTAATATATATTTTTCACTACTGAAATTATACTTTATTACTGAATTATCTTTTAATATTCTATACTTATTTTCTGGATATATTCTTAAATCTGAATATTCTAAGTTATTTAATTTATCTATTTTGTTTAACGTAATGGTATCCAAATTTTTTGGCTCTTACAAGATTTTATTTTATGGTTTTCTTAATATATCTCTCCCTCTATATATTGTATTTTCCACTTTAAGGTTGATATAATTACTGTATTAATACTACGTTTATACATATATATATATATATATATATATATGCGCACACACATAACTACACCAAAACCTCAAGATTCGGCTAATTCCGGAAGATATGGACTTACTTATGACCGCTAAATGCAACTGCCTACTGTGGAGGCTGTCAAACTCTCTAGCTGGACCTGTAGCATGAAATACAACGTCACGGCAAAAAAGAGCGTCAGTATGAAAACAATGTACTATTTATTTATAAATAAAAGAATCAGTAACTATAGAAGAGTGCAAGGAACAACCTAGAAGTGCATATGCCACGTAGGGCCATCTCCGTGTAAGTATAGCTCGTTGGTATAACATCCTCAACTACAGTGGTATATATGTAATTATAATAACGTCCTCGATTACAATGGTATATAGGTATTAATAATAACGTCATCAACTGAAGTAGCATAGATATAATGTAATAACATCCCCAACTACAGTGGTACATATCATATCATATCGTCATATCATACTATAATATATAAGTGGGAAGATCAAAATTAGAATTTAAAAAGACTAAAATAACCATGAGATATTGTATGATTATTTTTCCCTTCAAGCAAATATTATTTCAAAAATATTTGGATGCAAAGATGTATATTTACATTCTACAAATTAAAGAATACAAAATAAATAAATAACGAACATAACAAAAAAGAAACGTAAAATTAGAGAAAGGGAAATGTGAGAGCAATTCACATGGCCATAAATATTAAACATGTTCAAATAACTAGGTTTTAACAATGCATTAATAAGGTTTTTGGCTTCCTTTAGAAGAAAGGAAATTTTTCCTATATATACTATGATAGGAACTTCTTAATTTATATTCTTTAAGTTTTTTAAGTTTCAAAAAATATCCAGGTTTTTCCTATAAATTGTATACATTCCTCCCTTAAAAATCTCTCATCCTATTATTAATATCTTTAATTGAGGGATTCAATTATTTTCTTTCCTTTTGTTTACAATTCTCCTTATTTCGTGTTTCCTAATTATTTCAATACGCAGATCTCCTCTCCTTTCTCTCTTCAAAGTTTCACGTCAAGAAGCTACTAACTTTGCTTCAGTTGTTGAATGATTTTGATTGGAACCTTCAAATACTAGATTAACGTATCCTTATAACGCTAGGAAACTGATATCTAATCTAACAAATACAATAGCACAAAACTGTTTTCCATAATAGCAACCAAAAAGAAACTTATTCTTTGCAGTTAGAAATCTATAGACACGACGTAGAATGTCATGCGATGACAAAAAAAATCAATTGCTACAAAGTTTCTTCAACAATTCAAAAATAGTTAAACTCTAGCAAAATTATTACTAATAGGATAATAGCTCATAACTTACAATTGCACATCACCATATACAATTATCATAAATTTGTGATACAATTTCCGCAAAAATTATAATACAAATATAATTATGATACAATCATGATATAATTCTGATCTTCCTCATCTTCTTCAAGTTCAATCACAAATCTAAACTAAAATTCTGAACCAATATTGTATTATAATTGTATTAGGTATTCATATATCAAACACAAATCAAATACAACTTTGATACAATTGTGATACAATTATGAAACAAATATGATACAATTATAAAACAATTTAATACAATTCAAAAACTTTTTTGTCGCGACCCTAGTTCGCCCTCCGTGAACATGTCATGACGGTACCTAGTCCCTACGACAAAGTACGCCTAACAATGCAGAAACAGAATAATTTGCGAAAATAAACAATTTAAATTTGAACAACTAGAGGAAAACTGTATATAAATGTTGCTCGACATATATGACTCAATATCACGGAAGCCTACAATATTATACCAAAACCCAAAAACTTACGGGAAGACAAGCTGAAGGAAATGTAGTACAATGCTCTAACTCCAGATTGTCTAAAACCAAAATAAGAGAGGAACGCTAACTACTAAAAGATAGAATAAGATAGGGACTCCTTGGTCTGGGGGCGTGGCAGATATACCTCGAAGTCCCTGCTAGATCTCTCCGCCTCAAGGTTGATATGCCTGAGTAAAGGTACCTGGATCTGTACATGAAAAACATGCGCGGAAGGGGCTTGAGTACACCACAGCGATATCCAGTCAAAGTGCCAAGCCTAACCTCGGTCGGTAGTGATGAGGAAGGTCAGGGCCCTACTGAGGTAAAACATAATAATAATGTTTCAACAGTATGAAATACACAATATAAATGAGAACGGCAATGAAATAAGATAGGTTATATCAGGCAGCGATAATTATATAATTACAAAGTAAACTCGAAAATCAAAACAGGTCAATACCAATAGTAACACGAGGATCTCCCAAGATACTGTCATGTAGTCCCTTTCATCATCTATTCGGTGGATCTCCCGGGATACCGTCCCGTAGTCCAATTATCAATGCGCGGGGATTTACTGAAACCCCGATCCATAGTCCCAAATATAAATACCCAGTACTAGGGGAATCTATCGTGTGCATTCTGGTAGTTCCATATAACTGTGCAGGGGGGATCTATCGGGAATCAAACTCGCAGTCCCAAAGTAAATGTGTAGTGGGATCTACCGAAAATCTAACCCATAGTCCCAAAGTAAACAGACAAGGGGGGGCTACCGGAATCCTATATCCGTAGTCCCAATGTAAATACACAGCAACAGCAAGAAGACATTCAAAGAATGAAATTTCAGTGCAAGGAAACAAGTAGTCATAGCCTAACATGTTTCACATAATGCAAACAAGGCAATATAAGAGAATAGGTAATTTAAGTCAACTAAACATGCTCTTCTTACTAGAAACATGCTAAATTTGCAAGTGTAATAAAGCATGAAGGGAAACATGCTAATAAGAACTTTAAGAAAAATCGGATTTCCAACAATTTGCACAAGTACGTGCTCGTCACCTCGCGCACAAGGCGATTCAATTACCAAATATAAATACTAAGGGAAAATGTCGACCACACAAGGTTAGACAAGCCACTTACTTTGAACCGGCTCAAAGTCAACTAGAAACCACACTTTTGCCAAAAGTATTCTAAATGGACCAAATCTATTCAATTCAATTGCATATTGTGAATAACACCTCAAGTAACTGATTCTACAATTAAATTCTAAGCTAATACGCAAAATTATGTAAATAACCAAAATTCCCCTCATGCCAACATCTCGGAATCGGATAATACTTTTATTTATAAAAACCATATACTCTCACGAGTCTATGCATAACAAGAACATAAAAATCGGAGTCCAAATGACCCCTCAAAACCTCATTTAAAGACTTCTTAAACTCAAGCCCTAATTATTCATTTTTCCCAAATTTCTCACCATTAATTAGGTATTTAATCACATAGAAACGGGTTATGAAGTAAAAAATGTTACCTCCAAGTGATTCCCCTTGAATCTTTCTTCAACCCACTTCAAAACGCTCTCAAAATGCTAAGCTATGGAGGAAAAATGACTTTAATCGCGGATGAAATAACTTATAAACATTCTGCCCAGTTCTAACATGTCTTCATCGCGATCGCGAAGAAAAAATTCCAAGACTCAAAAATACTCTATGCGAATGCGATGCTAGCTCCCATGCCTACGGGAACGCAGCAAACTTGATGCAAACGCAAAGGGCCAATTCCACTGGACCCCAAATCCTTATACCCGAACTCGGAACTCTTCATGCGAACGCGGAGCACAAGATCTAAGCCCTCCGTGAACGCGAGACCACTTACACCAACGCGAAGGCTAAACTCTGGACAACCCAAAATCCTCCTACGTGATTGTGATGCACCCCACGCGATCGCAAAAGTTTATTTTCTGCAACACCTAAACAGCAAAATCTGCAACTCTAAAATGCCAAATATGGTCCGATTGACCATCCGAAACTCACCCAAGGGCCCTGGGACCTCAACTAAAAGAACCAACATAGCCTAAAACCTTCTTTTGACTTGCACCAATCATTAAAATACCTAAAACAACATCAGAAACTCGAATTAATCATTCATTTAAGTCTAAGAACTCTAGATTTCCTCAAAATACGCTTTCGATCAAAACCCTAACAAAACCATGCCCAAATGACCTAAAATTTTACACACACAACCCAAATGACATGACGGAACTACTGCAACTTCTGCAATTCCATTCTGACCATTGGATCAAAATCTCACTATCGAACCGGAAACTTCTAAAATTCAAACTTCGGCATTTAAAGCCTAAATTAGCTATGGACCTTCAAAACACAATCCTAACACGCTCCCACCATTAAAATTACCTAACGAAGCTAACGGAACAATCAGATTTCCATTCCGAGACCGTCTTGACATTGTTCCGACTATGGTATATTTTCCAACACTTAAACCCTCGTTACGGACTAAGTGTCCCCAAACTCTCTGAAGCTTTAAACCGAACGTCCCGGCAAACCATATTAGCAGAAATAAACTTAGGGAAAGTAGTTAATAGAGGATTGGGGCGTTAATTATTAAGATGACCTGCCGGATCGTCACATCCTCCTACACTTAAACATTCGTTTGTCCGAACAAGCTTAGAGACATACCTGAAGTAGTGAAGAGATGAGGGTAATGGCTGCGCATATCCTTCTCAGTCTCCCAGGACACCTCCGCGGCTGGCTGACCCCGCCACTGAACCTTCACTAAAGCAATATTCTTCGACCTCAACTTTCTGACCTACCTATCCAATATAGCATCTGGCTCCTCGACAGAAGATAGATCCTTGTCCAACTGGACTGAGATGAAATCCAACATGTGTGATGGATCGCCGTGATACCTCAGGAGCATTAAAACATGAAATACCAGGTGAACTCCTACCAGGTTGGGAGGTAAGGCAAGCTCATAAGCAACCTCCCCAACTTGCGGCAATATCTCAAAAGGGCCAATAAATCTCGGACTCAACTTACCTTTCTTTCCAAATCTCATAACACCCATCATAGACAAAACCCGAAGCAGAACACGCTCTCCAACCATATAGGAAACATAACGAACCTTTTGGTCCACGTAGCCCGCCAAGCCAAGGAAACTACAAATCTCGATAGCTAAGGACGGCCTGGGCCAACTCTGCACGGCCTCTACCTTCTTCGGATCCACCTGAATACCCTCACTTGATACCATATGGCCTAAGAATGCCATTGAATCCAACAAAAACTCACAGTTTGAGAACTTTGTATACAACTTCTTCTCTCTCAGAGTCTAAAGCCTTTTCATTATATGCTTCTCATGATCTTCCCCACTCCGGGAATACACCAGAATGTCATCAATAAAGACAATGACAAAAGAGTCTATATATGGCCGGAATACATTATGCATCAAATGCTTGAAGGCTGTTGAGGCATTGGTCAGCCTAAATGATATAACAAGAAAATCAAATTGATCATACCAAGTCCTAAAATTAGTCTTTGGGATATTTGGCTCCCGAATCTTCAACTGATGGTAACCTGAGCGCAAATCAATCTTAGAAAACACCGCTGCACCCAGAAGTTGGTCAAACAGATCATCAATATGAGGCAAATGATAAAGGTTCTTCACTTTGACTATGTTCAATTAGCGGTAACAATACACATACACATAAAACCATCATTTGTCTTCACAAACAAGACAGGAGCACCCCCAAGGTGAAACACTGGGTTGAATGAAGCCCTTATCAAGTAAATCCTGTAACTGATCCTTCAATTCTTTCAACTCAAGATGAGTCATACGATACAGAGAGATAGAAATGGGTTGAGTTCCCAATAATAAATCAATGCCAAAATCAATATCTCTATCCGGTGGCACGCCCGAAATATCTGCTTGAAACACATCGGGATAATCCTCTACCACTGGGACTAAATCAATAGAAGGGTATGATCACTGACATATCTCACATAAGCTAAATACGTTGCACACCCCTTCTCAACCGTACGCTGAGCTTTGAGGAAAGAGATAACTCTAGGAATGTGGTCTAACATACCGCTCCACTCAACACGTGGTACACCAGGCATAGCTAGCATCACGGTCTTAGTATGACAATTAAGAATAGCATAATGGGGAAACAACATGTCCATGCACAAAATAATACCAAAATGAACCATGCTATGTAGCAACAAGTCTGGTCTAGTCGCTAAACCGCGAATAGCAACCAAACATGACTGGTAAACGCGGTCCACAACAAGTGAATCCCCCATAGGAGTAGAAGCATAAACAGGAAAACTCAAAGAATCTGGAGATACACCCAAATGCGGAGAAAAATAAAAAGACACATAAGAGTAAGTAGAGCCTAGATCGAATAGAACTGATGCATCTCTATGGCAAACCAATATAATACCTGTGCTGACAGAATCAAAGGCAACAGCCTCGGCATAAGCAGGAAAGGCATAGTATCTGGCATGGCCTCCCCCTCGAGGGCGATCTATGCCTTCTCGGCCTCCACCTCTAGCTGCTGAGTAGGTGGGCCGATGACTGGAGTTGTAACAATATCCTGTGAACTCTGTGGGGCACGATGTGGCTGAGAAGTTGTGAAGAGGCACCCCTCCCAAGTCTGGGGAAATCCCTAACCATATGGCGTGTGTCACCACACTCAAAACAAGCTTTAGGAGGACGTGGTGGCTGTGACTGGCTAGGGCCAAAACTACTAGATTGACCTTTGAAAGCATCCCCGGGCGCAAGAGGCACGCTAGAAGCTGGAGGTGCATAATGAGGCTCCTAAGGCCTAGGAGGAGCTAGAACACTGCTAGTTGTGGGAAGAGCTGAATGAATGGGGCAACACATATAACCCCTACAATGACGACCTGCAGCTGGGGTAAAGGCACCAGAATAATGGCCTGACTCTCGAGACCTCTTGGCCTCTCTCTCCTCCCTATCCCTATTATGCACACCCTCAATCCTTCTAGCAATGCTCACCACTTGATGATAAGAAATATCCATCTCCAACTCACGAGCCATGCTAGATCTAATGTTGGGTGTAAGCCTCTCAATAAAACGGCGAACCCTCTCGCAAACAGTAGCAACCAAGGCTGGTACATGCCTAGCCAAACTGGTGTAATGGACAGCATACTCTTAAACAGTCATAGCACCCTGGCACAAATGCTCAAACTCTTCGCGCCATGCATCCCTGATGCTTTAAGGAACATACTCTCGCAAGAACAGATCTGAAAACTGAGCCCAAGTCAATGAAGCAGCGTCATCTGTACTGCCTAAGTCATAGGTGCGCCACCACTCATAAGCGGCCCCTCGAAGCTGGAAGGTGGTGAAAGAAACCCCGCTAAATCCTGAAATACCCATGGTACATAGAATACGGTAACACTCATCAATAACATCTAAAGCATCCTCCGATCCTAGACCACTGAATATAGGAGGCTTGTACTTCTTGAACCTCTCAAGCCTCAGCTGCTCATCTTCGGAAGCCACCCCCCTCCTCCATAACTAGTACTGCAGGCAGTGCAGGTATAACCTCTAGGACCTGCCCAACATGCACTCTGCTACTCATGACTGCAGGCGGTGGGAGTCATTGCTCCTCCCCCGGCCTGGGATGTAGCTGCAGTAAGGGGAAGCAACCCTGCCTGAGCCAAAGTTGTGTACATGCTCATGAACTGTGTCAGAGTCTCCTAGAGAGCTGGAGTAGTGGTAGCAATAGTAGTAAGCGTTTCTGGTGCTTGGACTCCGGATAGATCTATTGGTGGTACCTCGGCGGCAGCTTGCGCAGGTTCTTTGGCTGCACCACGTCCGCACCCTCGGCCTCTACCCCGGCCCTGGCCTCTGACGGCTGCAATAAGGGGAGCGGGTGCCTGATTGTCTCGAGTGGCACGTGTCCTCACAATCTATGAGAGAATAGAAAAACAGAGGTTTAGTTGTGATATAAAAATCTCGCACGACCAGGAAATCAAATGAAGTGGAATTTTCGTTACAATTACTTAGCCTTTCGTAGATAAGTACAGACGTCTCCATATCGATCGACGAGACTCTGATAAATCGGTATGTATTTCGTGACTACAATGAACCTATAGATCTAATACCAACTTGTTACGACCCTAGTTCGCCCTCCATGAACATGTTGTAACAGAACTTAGTCCCCAAGACTAGGTAAGCTTAAGAATGCGGAAACAAAATAACTTACGGAAATAAATAATTCAGGTTTTAACAACTAGAGAAAACATGTATATAAATACCGCTCGGCATATACAACTCAACATCATAAAAGCCTATAATATTATCCTAAAACGCGAAAACTCACGGGACAACAAGCTGAAGGAAATGTAGTATAATGCTCTAACTCCAGAATGTCTAAGACAAAAGTAAGATAGGAAGGCTAACTGCTAAAAGATATAATAAGATAGGGACTCCTTGGTTTACGGATGCGGCAGATATACCTCGAAATCCCTGTTAGATCTCTCCGCCTCAAGAGTGATATGCCTAAGTAGGGGTACCTGGATCTAAATATGAAAAACATGCTCAGAAGGGGCATGAGTACACCATAATGGTACTCAGTAAGTGCCAAGCCTAACCTCGATCGAGTAGTGACGAGAAAGGTCACAGCCCTACTGAGGTAAAACCTAATAATAATGTTTAAACAGTATGAAATAAATAATATAAATGAGAACGGCAATGAAATAAGATAGGTTATACCAGGATGTAATAATTATACAATTATAGTGTTAACTCGAAAATCAAAATAGCTCAATACTAATAGTAACATGACGATCTCCCAAAATACCGTCTTGTAGTCCTTTTCATCATCTGTCCAATGGATCTCTCGGGATACTATCCCGTAGTCCATATATCAATGCACGGGGATCTACCAGAACCCCGATCCCTAGTCCCAAATGTGAATACTCGGTACTGGGGGAATCTATCGAGTGCATTCCCGTAGTTTCATATAACTGTGGAGGGGAGATCTATTGGGAATCTAACCCGCAATTCCAAAGTAAATATGCAAGGGGATCTACCGGCAATCTAACCCGTAGTCCGAAAGTAAACATAAAAGGGGGGAGCTATCGAATCCCATATTTGTAGTCCCAATGTAAATACGCAGCAACAGCAAGAAGATATTCAAAGAGTGAAATTTAGATCCTAGTTAAATCAGCTCAAACCAATGAAATAGCGACATTGACTAAAACATCGACCCCAAATTTCAACAAAAAGAGTAAGTTCAGTTTATTTCACACACTTACTGAAACAAAAATTACTAGGACAAATTGAAACTCAAAATCAGAGATCTACCTCAATAGAATAGTATATTTCTTGTTAATATTTTTGTCGTTCTGAAGTTCTTGATATTTTAACTCTCCAACCTCTATGAAACAGTAGAAAATGCAGCTTTTGTATTTTTTTGAATTTTTCAGCCCTTCTTTCTCTCCCAAGAACCCAAAACACTTGTAGTGCTACTATTTAACTCATTTTAAACATCTGCTATTTAGGAATTCATCTAGGATAAAATGTTGCAGGAATTTCAGGAAATGCTCTCTAATGGAAGAATAGTAGTAGCCTTTTTTATGTATTTTTCCTCTTCTCTCTGACCCCTTTGCCAAGCAAGGACACAATTCCTTTATAAGCAAGTAAGAAGGGTAACCCTCAGGTTTTAATTTTGCATTTTAGTCCCTATTTTGTGACTTGGTAACCAAGTTACAGCCTAAATTTTATAGAAAATCCCTACTAGAAGCTCCTTATTCTTGTTACTATAAGATTCTCTAAGTGATCTACCCTTTTACCCCACATATCCTTGAAAATTGACCTAAACTACCAGCCTGGGTCAATTTGACCAAAGGCAAACCAAATCCGGGCCTTTAACCCTCTGAATTAATCCTTTTCTTTGGGTTTCACGACAGGCCTAGGTTTCAAGGTTCAAAACCAAACAATTTTGCCAAAATTTAACACAACCCCTTTAAAATGACCCAAAATGTTTTGAAATCAAATTGAACGACCCCTGAATTAAACCCCTAATAAAACCCCAGAATTAAAACACCTGAATAAATAAAAGTTAAATTAAAAACTGGAAACTAAATACAATCAGAGTGAAATGAAATCATGCAATTAAAGGTGAAAAACAATAACACATTAACTAAACCCTTTATACAATTAAATATGGAAAACAATTTAAAAATGAGAGTAAATAACATCAGCTAGACCTAATTGAGACCACTATTTGAACACATGCGAGATAAACGAATCCTATTAATGACTAAAAAAACTTAACCAAATTAGGATAGGCAAACCCTTAGAAGCAACCAAGAAGATATCAGAAAGAAGAAAAGAAGAAGAAAACCAAACAAATAAAAAACATTTAAATCAGAAATTAAAGAGGATGGGGTTCAGACTCACCGAAAAAGTCTATTTATAGGGCTCAGAATTGCATGCACGAATCTATCTTTTGACTCTCAGGGCTCGCTTTGGATTTGAAATTCGAGCAGCAACAGGGATGTTCGAAGGACTATTAGTGAGGATTTGGAATGAGGGAGAGACAGGGGTCCTTTGGTGTGATTTTTGGGTGGAATAAAGGCGGCAACGCCGGACATGGCAGGGGAACCAATGGCGGTGCCCTAGGGTTTAGGATATTTGGACGACTTTGGGTGAGATTTGAAAGGAATGGATGATGGCACGGGTATGAGGGGACCAAGGTGGAGCTTTGCTGTAAAAATGGAGGTCATTGGATGATCATCGCCTGCGGAGGCATTTCCGGTCGGCGGTTCATAACGGTGGACGACGAGGTTGATAGAGAGAGGTGATAAAGACGAGAGGTGGGGGGTTCTAAGGGGGATAGGATCCGTTTGGACATATATATACTCAGGGATCGATCACTTCTCGACCGTTGGATCGAAAGAGATCAATGGCTCTGATTGGGGACGCTTAAAAAGGGTCATTTGGTTTATTAGGGCGCTGGACCGGGTAATGGGGCGGCATGTGGACAGGGTCAGGACATTTTTGGGCTATGAATTTAAAAAAATATTGGCCCATTGGGTCTCTTATTAAAGGCCAATTCTTTTTAATTAATTTTTTCCTTTTTTTAAATTAAAAAAAAACTCCTTCTCTTTTAAAATTAATACAAAATCCTATTTAAGTTATGAAGCCAAATTAACCTAATCAAAATTCTAATTAATCCTAAATAATGATTATTATCACACGTAATTAAAACAAAATTGAAAGAAAAATCACCTAAAATTAAAGTTAAAATTGAAAGGTGCGGATTAAACTATTTTTGATTATTTTTTTATAAAATGACTAATTGCTAATTAATTCTTGAAAATGTCAAATTAACTTCTAAATGCAACACGTTTTTTGTATTTTTCACTAATTAAAATAAGCGAACAAAATGCAAAGAATTTTTGCTCATTGAGTAATTCATATGGGGCAAAAATCACATGCTCACAGCTGCTCCTCTTTTCTCGGAAACACAAAACGTTTTCGTGCAAAAATAAGTGAGCGGATACAAGCATTTTTTGCCCGTTTGAATACTTCATGGGAAGCATCTTTGAAAAGCTTGACCGCACCCTGCTTCAGAGGTTGCCTACATATCCTTGGCTCTAAAGGAATCATGTCAGTGTAGTTCAGAGTGTTTGGTAGCTGGGACTGCCGAAGTTGTGATCTCACTACTGTTGCTGTTGCTTCTACTGCTTGCTAGATCCCCTTATTACACCGAATCAAAATAAAAAGAAGCTATACTAAGCTATGAATAATAGATTACAAAAGAACCTATTTATGTCTTCAGACTTGCTCTCGATCCTTGTGGCCTTGTTGACTTGCATTTATTCCTGCGAAGCTCCTTGTTGCCTTGTTATCTTTCATTCTCCCACTGAAACTCCTTTGTTGCCTTGTTGACTTGTACTTCTTCCAATGAAACTCTTTGTTGTCTGGTTTCTATGTTTCCCTTTCTCCAGGTTGATGCCTCATTGTTGAACTTGAATTGTATTCCCTTGTTCTCCAGGTGGGTGCCTGATTACCAAAATTTGAATTATAATCCCTTGTTCTCCAGGTGGATGCCTGATTATCAAAACTAGAATTGTATTCCCTTGTTCTCCAGATGGGCGTCTGATTGCCAAAATATTGAAATGCATTCCCTTGTTATCTAGGTGGGCGCCAGATTGCAAAAACTTGAATTGTATTCCCTTGCTATCCAGGTGGGCGCCTCATTTCCAAAACATGAAATGTATTCCCTTATTCTCCAAGTGGGTGCCTGATTGCCAAAAACATGAATTGTACTCCCATGTTCTCCATGTGGGCGCCTCATTACCAAAACTTGGATTGCATTCCCTTGTTCTCCAGGTGGGCGCCAGATTACAAAAACTTGAATTGTACTATCTTGTTCTCCAGGTGGGCGCCTGATTGCAAAAACTTGGATTGTATTCCCTCGTTCTCCAGGCGGGCGCTTGATTACCGAAACTTGAATTATATTCCCTTGTTCTCCAGGTGGGCACCTGATTG
Source organism: Nicotiana benthamiana (assembly GCA_034376525.1). Taxonomy (NCBI): domain Eukaryota; kingdom Viridiplantae; phylum Streptophyta; class Magnoliopsida; order Solanales; family Solanaceae; genus Nicotiana; species Nicotiana benthamiana. Next base: position 7,981,292 of record CM067326.1, read on the forward strand.
CCAAAGCTTGAAATTTATTCCCTTGTTCTCTAGGTGGGTGCCTGAGTACCAAAACTTGAATGTATTCCCTTGTTCTCCGGGTGGGCGCCTGATTGCTAAAAACTTCAAATGTATTCCCTTGTTATCCAGGCGGGAGACTGATTACCAAAACTTGAAATGTATTCCCTTGTTCTCCAAGTGGGTGCCTGACTGCCAAAACTTGAATTGTATTCCCTTGTTCTCCAGGTGGGTGCCTTATTACCAAAACTTGAAATGTATTACCTTGTTCTCTAGGTGGACGCCTGATCACCGAAAACTTGAAATGCATTCCCTTGTTCTCCAGGTGGGCACCTGATTACCCTAAACTTGAAATGTGTTGCCTTATTCTCCAGGTGGGTGCCTTATTACCCAAACTTCAAATTTATTCTAATTACAAAAAACATGAAGTGTATTCCCTTGTTCTCCAGGTGGTCGCCTGATTGCCAAAACTTGAAATGTATTCCCTTGTTATCCAGGTGGGCGCCTTATAGCCAAAACGTGAATTGTATTCCCTTGTTCTGTCATTTAGGATTATTGAAAATCGTTCGAACATTTCATCCACCTTTTCACCTTCCTTCATGTGAAATAATTCATAAGCATGGGTTAGGAAATCAATTTTAGCTTCTCTTACCTGGTCCGTACCTTCGTACGTAATTTCCAACTTGTCCCACATTTCCTTTGCCGTTGTACAACACGATATCTTCCTGTAATCGTCAGCATTTACAGCACAATATAATAAATTAATTGCTTTAGCATTATTTTGAACCTTTCGGATATCATCCGCGTCATATTCTTCTTCGGACTTGGGAACCCATTCGTTTTCAACCTTTTTGGTTGGAATTTGATTTCCCTTCGTTATCACCTTCCAGAGATGAAAGTTGTTTGCTTGAACGAAAATTTTCATCCTCTCCTTCCAGTACGTGTAGTTTGTACCGTTGAATAGAGGTGGTCGTGTGGAGCATTGTCCTTCATCAATTCCTGCAAAAGAGTCACGAGTAGAAACCATGGATGGTTCTCTCAAACTGTTAAGTCTTCAGAGAGTTGGGCTCTGATACCAATTGCTAGATAATACGCTTAACGCTAGAGGGGGGGGTTAATAGCGTTATAACAAAATTTAGCGTAAACTTGCGGAAATTAAAATTTGCAGGAAATAATTAAGTGCGTTAAATAAACAAAAGGAAAGAACGCACCGATGTATTCTGGTTCACCACAACACGTGGCTAGTCCAGTCCCCGAGAGACTCTCTCGAGATTTTCCACTAACTTGTCAAGCTTACGGGTGCTCAACAAACCTTTACAATCTTGAGGACACAAGCCTCAACACCTTTGTTCGGAGATACAACACTCCAAGACTTCAACCAAGGAAACACAAGTTCCTTACAACAAGAGAATCACAATTCTCTTACAAGTGTACAAAACACTAAACACTCAAACAAAACACTCCTTAATGAGCAGATATGAGTAAAAGAAGTAAGCTCAAGATCACAACAACTATGGACAAGACTTTGGCTCTCAAAAGCTTTATGAAATGAATATAAAATGATAAACAATAGTATGCAAGCTTATAGCAATAGAATGATCAGTTGTTGTGTGTTGTTGTGTTTAAAACACTGAAATGAAGCTGTATTTATAGTTGAAAAACTTGGCATTACCGTTGCCTAATTGCCAATTAAGAGTTGCTGATTTTACTCTGTGACAATCGATTGTTAGGAAGCCACAATCGATTGTTTGCCAATCGTTCCAAAAATCAATCCCAGATTTTACGCTTAACAATCGATTGTCCAAGATCAACAATCGATTATTGGCAACGTTCAAAAAATCATTTCCAGATTTTACGTAAAACAATCGATTATACCAAATCAATAATCGATTATTCAGCAACGTTCAAAAAATCCTTTCCAGATTTTACTTTCAACAATCGATTGTACAAAATCAACAATCGATTATTCAGCAAAAAATCTTTTTCAGATTTTAATATCAACAATCGATTGTACAAAAATCAACAATCGATTACCTGACGGTATTTGAAAACTTTACGACAACGGTCAGCTTCACAATCGATTGTGCAATGTTAACAATCGATTATTTATCAGACTTTGAAAATCATTTTAGACACTGCCTCGTGACAATCGACTGTTATATACTCACAATCGATTATTTATAATTTTGAAAAAGTCTGGAAGTCACTGCCTCAACACAATCGATTGTCATAAGTTCACAATCGATTATTTTGTGACTTTGAAAAATCTGAAGGACACTGTCTCTTCACAATCGATTGTCATTAGCTTCACAATCGATTATTCTGAGTTTTGAAAAACTTTGATGTACACTCCCTCATCAAAATCGATTGTCATAAGGTTCACAATCGATTGTCATGCAGGTTTGAAAAACCTGATGCTCACTGCCTTAACACAATCGATTATCATTAGTTCACAATCGATTGTCATGCAGTCTTGGCTTAACATAATCGATTATCATAAGTACATAATCTATTATCTTAGTCCAATTTTTAGAGGCATGTTTAAAAATCATTTTGACTAATGAAAATATACATGACTTAAAATCATTTAGCATTAAATTAAATATGCATGATTTTGTAAAAATAATTTTACGAGAGAAGCCATGTCATGAGTCAAGTTGTCGGATCAAGATCACAATTAAGAGCGACTCATTTAAACTATAAAACTGTCTTGTGCTTGAATCTCGGTATCCACCAATTGTGCGCTTGTACTTGAACTTCGTCATATATCAATTTGCGCTTGTTTGTCATTCATCAAAACCTACACATAAGAACACACGTTTTAGTATAAAGCCTTGAGAACGTGTTTCCAACAATATTGTGGTGGGCAATATAGAGTGTGTGGATAGGATTGATGATGAGTTCGAGGTTGGTTGTAGTTGGATGGACCCCGGGGTCCGAACCAAGTCCCTGAGTCAATTGTCGCTACCTCTTCCTTCTTCTTCTTCTTCCCAATTCCTCCCCCAGTCCTGCTTTGGATAGCCTAGGTAGTTGCTTTTATTGTTGAATAACTCATAATCATATTAGATTTGAGTCCCTCTTCTACCATGCTCCCCATCTTTACTACCTCATCAAAAGATTTACCTACTATCGATACCAGGTGACCAAAATATGTAGGCTCCAAAGCTTGCAAGAAGTAATATACCATTTTGCTTTCCTTCATCGGAAGCCATATTCTCGGAAACTGTCATTGTGTTTTGTTTCCATATTTTCAAAGACAAATGATCCGGAATAATTTCAAGATTATACTGAAAGTGACAGGCGAATGCTTGTGCTAGATCGTCCCATGTGCATCACCGAGCATGATCTTGTCGGGTGTACCATTCCAATGTTGAACCACTTAAACTTTGACTAAAGTATGCCATCAGTAATTCATCCTTCCCGCCTGCCCCTCTCATCTTGCTGCAAAACCCCCTTAAGTGTGCCACTGGATCACCATGCCCATCGTATAATTAAAACTTGGGCATCTTAAAGACCATTGCCAATTGTACATCTGCGAACAAACAAAGGTCTTTGTATGCCACACTCACTTGGCCTACTAACCCTTGCATATCTATGAATGATTGCTCTAGACTTTTGACTGTTGAAACACGTTCTCAAGGCACTATACTAAAACGTGTGTTCATATTTGTAGGTTTTGATGAATGACAAACTATGCGCAATGGACGTATGACGAGGTCCAAGCACAAGCGCGCACGCAATTGATATATAACGAGATTCAAGCACAAGACCAAGACAAGCAAAGATATAAAGTTATACATGAGTCGTTCTTTAATTGTGATTTTGATCCGATAACTTGACTCAAGACTTGGCTTCTCTCGTAAAAACATTTTTATCAAATCATGCATATTTAAATTTAAAGCAAAATGATTTTAAATCATGTATATTTACTTTAGTCAAAATGATTTTTAAACATGCCTCTAAAATCTGGACTAAGATAATCGATTATGTACTTATGATAATCGATTATGCTAAGTCAGCTGCATGACAATCGATTGTGAACTTATGACAATCGATTGTGTTCTGGCAGTGTGCATCAGATTTTTCAAATCTGCATGACAATCGATTGTGAACCTTATGACAATCGATTGTGTTGAGGCAGTGTACATCAAAGTTTTTCAAAGCTACAAAATAATCGATTGTGAACTTATGCCAATCGATTGTGTTGAGGCAGTGTCTATCAGACATTTTCAAAGTCATAAAATAATCGATTGTGTACCTTTGACAATCGAGTGCATTAAGGCGGTGACTAATTGATTTTTCAAAGACTGATATATAATCGATTGTTCTCATAGCATAATCGATTGTGTTATTGACCGTCGCCAAAATATTTTCAAAAACATCAGGTAATCGATTATAGATTTCTAATAATCGATTGCTTTAAATAAAATCTGAAAAAAAAAATTTTGAACGTTGCCAAGTAATCGATTGTAGATTTCTGACAATCGATTGTTTTAAGTAAAATCTGGAAATGATTTTTTGAACGTTGCCAGTAATCGATTATTGATCTTAGATAATAGATTGTTAAGCGTAAGATCTGGGAATGATTTTCGGAACGATTGGCAAACAATCGATTGTGGCATTTTGACAATCGATTGTCACTGAGTAAAATCAGCAATTCTTAATTGGCAATTAGGCAACGGTAATGCATGGTTTTGCAACTATAAATACAGCTTCAAATCAGTCTTCTAAACACAACAACTGATCATATTATTGCTATAGCTTGCATACTCTATTGTTCATCACTTTATATTCATTACATAAGTTTTAAGAGCCAAAATTCTTGACGAAAGTTGTTGCGTTCTTGAGCGTATCTGTTTACTCATATCTACTCTATTAAGAGAGTCTTGTTTAAGTGAGTGCTAAGTGTTTTATACACTTGAAGGGAAGTGTTAGTCCCTTGTATTGTAAGAAGGAACTTGTGTTTCCTTTGGTTGAAGTCTTGGAGTGTTGTATCTTCGAGCAAAGGTTGTTGAGGCTTGTGTCCTCAGTTTGTAAAGGTTTGTTGAGCACCCGTAAGCTTAACAATGTTAGTGGAAATCTCGAGAGAGTCTCTCGGGGTTTGGACTAGCCACGGGTTGTGGTGAACCAGGATACATCGGTGCGTTCGTTCTTATTTATTTGCTTATCGCACTTATTTCTTTCCTGCAATTTTTAAATTCCGCAAGTTTACGCTAATTTTTATTATAACGCTATTCACCCCCCCTCTAGCGTTAAGCGTATTTTCTAACATTGACATTCCTGTCAACCTCCTCTTGCTCGAGGTTTTTGAGTGATTTTTCATCCTCGGTAGGGATTTCAAAATAGGGAACATAAGAGTAGGGTTGGTGGGCTTTGAAAGTGGGTTCTAGTGGGTAATACTGGTTATCATTGTGAGCATGTGATTTTTGTCTCGCTCGAAATGTTCGTATAAAATTCATCGAAATTAGGATTTTTCTTTTATTATTTGAATTTTTAGGAATTAATTGCGTGATTTTGTGTTTATTTGCATTTTTCCTTTCATTATTTCATTTTTTTAGGAATTAATTGCATGATTCTGTGGTTATTTGCATGTTATACATTTTAAATTAATATAATTCACAAAAATACAAAAAACATAGCATGTTTGCATTTAGGACTTAATTTTTACATTTTTTTCTCTTTTGGGATATTAGTTAATTAATATTTATAATAACAATTTGTTTATTCTTACATTTGCTTAAATTTCTTTTGAAATTTAGAATTTAGGTTATTTTAATGGTTAATTGGTTTATTTTGTAGAAGTTAAATATGTTTTGGCTTATTTTTATTTGTTTGCTATTAAAATCTGATAAAAATAATAAAAAAATATAAACAGAAAATACATACAACTTTGGTCTTTCATAAAACACCATGATTTGGGTTATTTTCTAGCAACAAAACCTGGCCCAAAAGCCCTTAACTCGTTAAATTTGACCCAGACCCAAAGTCCCTTGCCCGGTCCAAAAACGCCAGGTCCAAAATGGCATCGTTTACGCCAAATAATTCTAATCCGTTGGATGATCTTGATCAAACGGTTGAGATGGGGGGAGCGTTATACTATATAAGTGTCGTATAACACCCCCTCTTGCGTACCCTGCCCAAAGCAACCCTAATCCCTCCGGTGTCACACCACCGTATCCACACCGCCTGCCGCCACCGGCGTAATTCCAAATCCACCTAAATTAACACCCCATACTCCCCGTATTCTCCTCTTTCCAACCCCCTATAACTCAGCCCTCAAAACCCAGCCACACGCCTGAATATCCGATCAAAGGAGTGGTTGATGCGCCGTCCACTGCGGCGCCGGCTCCAATGGTTCCCACATTCACACCCCATACTCCCTTTGGCCTTATCTACCCAAAAACGAGACTTGTTTCCTTCGAACTACCCTATATCTCCTCGAATTTCAAATCTGAAAATCGACCTAATCTTGAGACGGACTGTCAAGACCCCGAATCGAATTCTCAAATGAAATTATAGGTTTGTTCTTACCAAGAACAAATATATAACTTTATTTGGGGGTTCAATTCAAATCCAATCAAGATGAAGACCGGAAAAACAAAAAAAAAAGTGAGTCCATGTTGTTATTTTTCCTTTTGTGAATTTTGCTTGATTTTTATTTGTTTTATTGGTTTAGCCATGATTTCTGCTCATTGGTTCTTCTGTTTCTTTTCTTGTTTGATTAATTTCACCCTTTTAATTTTATATCAACAACACTGCTCTTTTGTTTCATCCATGGTCATTGTTCCTTTTAATTCTGTTTACTCAAGTTTGTTTCATTCTTTTTAGTCTGGATTCTGTTTAGGGTTCTAATTTCTTTTATAGTCTAATTTGATTTTATTATTAGTATATTCATTAGTAATTAGATTTCACAATAGGATTGCATATTAGTTGTAGCTTTGCATGTCTCTTTTTGAATGTGTTAATTTCATCTTTTGTTTGAGTTCATGTTAGCTTGTACTTGTGTTAGTTTAATAGTCCATTAGTCTCATATTTTCGATTTGAATTCCTGATTAATGGTTCATATTTGATTATGGTTTTGGTTATAGATGTTAGTTAGCATTAATTAGTTTTAAGATTTAGCTTAGTAAAGAATGGTAACTCTAGTATACTAAAAGGGTAGTATAGGGTTTAGATTGGCCCTGGTAATTTGAGAATAAAACAAGGGTAGCATAGGTGTTCTATAAATAGAAAACAATGCTAGAATCCTTTAGACTCTTCTAGAAGAGGGCCATAGTATGAAATTCAGTAGTTTTAGTGCAGTGACTAGGGAAACAAGTCAGAAAATAAAGGACAAAGTAAGTAAAATCTGAAAATTGAAAGAGGGACTAGTTGTTAAAACAAAATAAAGGGTTTGCCCTAGCCTTTGGCTATAAAAAGGCACCCTAATTTATTAGAAACAAGCTTTTATACAGTCTGAAAGTCTCTAAGAAATCCCAGAAATTTTGAAGACTAAAAAATCTCAAAACATTCCTGAAAAGCTTCCAGAAATCCAAAGTCTATAAACATTCTAAAATTCTCTGAAATTCATTGGTGTTACTGTTCCATTGTATCCCATTTCCTCAGGATAATTCTAACTCTCAGTTGTCCAGTGGAAATTAAGCTATATATGATAGAAAAAAATGACTTGAAATAGGTATATTTGAAGAGTTAAGTTTCCAAAATTAGTCCTGGGGTCAATGTGAGTTGGTTAGGGTCTTATTCAAGCTATTTTGAGTTGGGTTGCTGATTTTGTATGGTATTAAAATCCTCCTGGGTTATTCTATGCTATCCTTGGGTTCATAACAGGCTTGAGTTATTGATTTCTGAGCTGATTTCCTACTGAATTTGCTGACTCTGCTTCCTTCCTTCATTTTGATTTGATTCCAGGTATTACTTAAGCCCAAGCTGTATGTGATGACTGGAAATGTAAACTCAACGAATGAATAATGACATTACTGCCTATTGTTTGAAGATATTATTTTGTCATTTATTTTAACTACCTCTTTTAGTATAATCAAAACTATGTTCCTTTACTAGTACTAATGCAACTGTGAATTTACTTGTAAATTGGACTGGACTGTTAAACAATTGTTTTGTTTTCGATTCCATGAGTAAAAATACTGATAGTAGCATGATGCTCTTAAGTATTAGATAAGTCAGTAGTGTAATGGATTTAAAGTTCAAATATACTATTAACCTTGGTATGGTGACAGGCTTGTGTTGGTTGATGTGATTGTATCATGATTAAACTCAGGGTAGACGAATGTTTATAATAGCTCTATTTAGCATTATTCCTGTGAATCATTATATAGTATAAAATTGATCATATGTGAACCTGAAAGTTGGTTCTAGTTTTGCCATTACTTTGCATTATTTCTCACTCACATGATGTAATATAAAATCTAGAAATGTGAAAGTTATCTCCGTATTTACTGGACTTTACTAGCTTGGGCTCGATAGGAAACAACATCAGGTTCAATGTCGACCCATCCATACCTTAATCTCCATGTATCTCAGCTTTGGGCTTACATTAAGGCCCAAATACAATAATCCTTGCTGGCCAGCTTTAACTGAAGGCACAACTGAGTGAATTTGGAATTTTCGAACTCGATAACACATTGGAATAAAGGGGAATTTGATTCTTATTTGAAGATGGAGAGATTGAAAGTCCGGACTCCAACATCAATTAGC